>JAQPPZ010017220.1:7500000-10000000 GCA_028583015.1 Wollemia nobilis | reverse complement strand
ATCATCAAGCCGATGTCCAAACTTTTAAAAAAGGATGTCGAATTCATCTGGACCGATGATAGAAGGAAAGCATTTAAAGAAATCAAGTCCCGAATCGCTTAGGCACCCGTTCTAACTAACCCTGACTATAGTAAGGATTTCATCCTGTATGCTGTAGGGGAACCTGAGAGTTACGCCGCAGTTCTAAAGCAAAAGGGAGAAAACGGCGAAGAACGCCCTATCGCATTTTTAAGTCAAGTAATACAGCCCAATGAGGAAAAATACAACTTCACAGAAAGACAAGTGCATGCTGTCATGAAATCTCTCAGAAAATTCAAACATTTTGTCTCCCAAAGTCGGGTTACAGTGTTTGTTATCCAGCCAGACATGCGGAACTTCATTATCCGAGGAGAGTTGGGCAGCAAAAGGGCTGGTTGGGTCAACAAAATACAGGAATTTGATGTTGAAATTCGACCCACAAAATTAGTTCGCGGTCGCGCACTTTGCCAAGAGCTCGCAAAAAGCGTCGCGGCCGAAGTAACAGCCTGCCAGTGGGGTGACTTAACAGCAGAAGAAAGCTTCGCAAACCAGGAAATGGATGAAAAGGACTGGGTCAGTGAAATAGTCGAATATTTCAACACTGGGAGGTGTCCTTCACATTTGAATGCTTCGCAGCGAAGACACTTCAGGTTGCGGTCCCTTCGTTACGTTTTACGCCCTGAAGGCCTGTTCTACTGAAATATTGATGGTGTTCTTCTAAGATGCATAAGGGAATACGATAAGAAAAGGGTCGTTGCTGAATTCCACTATGGGTTATCAGGGGGCCACTTCGCAGGAAGAACAACAGCTTTAAAAATAATCAGGGCGGGCTACTACTGGCCCACACTCTTCGCCGACGCTTTTGCGGTTTGCCGAAAATGCGAGCAATGTCAGAAGTTCGCTGGGCGAAGCAAAAACGCTCCCATGCCCCTTCAACCGATACAGGTAGAAGCACCATTCCAACAATGGGGATTGGATTTCGTGGGAGTTATCTCTCCGAATTCCTCTGCAGGGCATAAATTCATCTTAACTGCAACTGATTATTTCACCAGATGGGCTGAAGCAGTGCCCACAAAGCACGCTGATCAAGAAACGGTGATTACTTTCCTAGAGGGCTTGATCACCCGGTTCGGCATCCCCGAAGCAATAGTCTCGGATAACAGCCCTGGATTCACAGGCGCCAAAATAAATGAATTCGCTTGCAAATATGGGGTATACCGCAAGGTCACCTCCAATTACTATCCACAGGGTAATGGATTAGCAGAATCAACAAATAAGACCCTGTTGAGGTTGTTGAGAAAGCTCATAGACAAGAACAAAAGGACTTGGCACCTTCTCTTAGATCAAGCCTTGTGGGCTGATCGGATATCTATCAAGAAGTCGATCAAAACCTCCCCATACGCCCTAGTATACGGCAAAGAGCCTGTCCTGCCAACCCATATAGAAATTCCTGCGTTGAAGATGTTAAATGATGAAGAAGCAGAATCCAGTCCTATGGAAGCTAGGCTAGCCCAATTGCTACAGTTAGAGGAAGATCGGGATAAAGCATACCAGAACTTCGCAAAGCATGCCCAGATCACCCGAAACTGGTTCAAGAAGAAGTCCTCCGTCCGGACATTTAAGGTGGGAGACTTGGTGTGGAAATGGGATTCGTGGAAGGTTAAGCCGGGCAATCATGACAAGCTGGACGCGTTCTGGGAAGGACCGTTCGAGATCGCCACAGTAAATTCGGCTAACTCCTTCATTCTCAAAGACGCAACTGGCCAGACTCTGCCAATTCCTGTAAACGGTCTTCACTTGAAGACCTTCCATCAGTAAAAGGTTCTCCAAAATTTTTATCCTTGTATATACTGTTGTTCATACTTGTACATACCTTGTTTTAAGACTTTCTAGAAGCTAAGTATGTAGTTAGATAGAGATTGTATTCTCATGCCGTTGTAACGATGAGGTTTCACCTCAAGGCTAAAGTTCGGCTTTGCCAAGACTAAAGTAAAACCTCCTTCGCGCGAAGTGGCTGATGTGAGTCGGTTCGCTGCGAAGTACCTTGGTATCAAGATGTGAAAAGGCGTGGAGAAGACCAGAATACAACGCATCGTCAATAACAAGGAATGGCTCATAGTAGAAAGCAGATATAAAACAGCTTCGCTTGGCAGCAGGCTTCGCTGAAGAAGAAAAAGGAAATACTTCCCCGAAGTCCCATTTCTTTGCTTGTAAAAGTGATAGAGACAAAGGGACGCGCTTCGCTCCCAAGGTAGCCCAATCCCCACTTCGGGGCTAATCTTTCGCGAAGCGACCAATGAGACAACAAGATAGCCTGATCCCATGAGAAAACTACTTCGGGTCCGAAGCATAGAAGACTGGTGGGTAATTCGAGGTTCGCCGCGAAGTACCCCTTGCTAAAATCAGCTTCGCCAAACCGTAAAGCGCAAAACAAGAAGCATTTAAAACGTGCCTCGAAACGTGTGCCAGCGACAATCTAGGAAAACGTCCAGGACGTGCGGGATTAATGCAAAGGTGGTGGAGCGCATCCCAAGAGAATGTAGTTATAATTAAAAGTCGTGCCCAAGTACGAGGTGGCAGGGAGTTAGATTTTCGAAGCTGGGCCAGGTTCTCGAAGTACATCGACCCGCGTGCACCCGCGCCGCAAAGCCAATCAAAAAACAAAGAAATCTCTTCGGTTTGATTTTCGAATTTAATTTTGGCAGGTGCCATAAATGGTGGTGGGTTTAACTCGCAGCTATAAAACCCAAGCTTTAGCAACAAAAAATTGTTTACCCGCCGATAAGCACAGTGTAGGAGCCTCGCCAGAATTCTGCGTTCTTCTCGTTCTCCGCGTCGAATTTCTGCTACTCTTGAGAATCAAAAATGGGAAAGAAGAATTCGAAGGAGAAAAGGAAGGAGCCTGAAGCAGTCGGCCCAAAGAAGGTTAAAAGGAGTAAGGAAGAGAAAAAGCATAGACCTAAGAAAGTTGATCTAAACCTGCGCCCTGAGAAACAGCCCATGGAAGAGGGGGAGGAGTCAGAGGAGGAGCAACTTGCAGAACCGCCCATTGACGGGTGGGAGAGGATAAGGGACACTAAACTTTCAAAGAACATCGCGGAGCTGCGATATACCATCGACTACATGAGAAGTCGGTTGTCTGCGGAAAACAAGAGGGTTGCCGCATATTATTCCCAAATATACTGGTACTTAACTCCGCCGGCTCACCACTGTCCCGAGTTGGTCTGTGCTATCGCCAGAAATTATCAACCCTCCACCAGACAGGTTCTGGATGCTGCGGGTAATAAATTATTCACAATTTTTAAGGAGGATGTACAAGTAGCTTTCGCTCCCTTGCAAGGGCCACCTAAGGGTTATTCTGTTCGCAACGTCATTTTAAGCGAACAAATGGACAGATTCAACACTTCCAGCCACATTGTAAAATTCTTAAGTGAAAGTCTCAAGGATGGGCTCCCTTCAGGCAAGCTACCGCAAATGCCTCGCCCTCTGAAGGATTTTAAGAACATAGACATCTTTTCCATCATTGCGTGGGTCGCGGGTCTGTCCACAGATGCTGATGTATATCCCTGGCAAGTGTCACTGGCCGAGTGCATTTCGCGAGGAGAGTTTTATGCTCCAGACCCATCAAGGCCAAACACGACCCCGGTTTTCTTTGACTGGGCAGAATGGGTGGCTAGGACTCTGTATACACGGCTGGCTAGTATGAAAAATGCTGGAACGGGCCAATATTTTGGATCTTGCTCTTTCTTGGTTTGGCTCTTTTTCTATCATACCCACAGGCATTTTCCTCATATTGCCATTACTCCAAGCGGCAAGGATGGAGCCCCGCTGTCGGTATATCAGTGGACTCCCCTCCTAGCGAGGACGGAGTCGTATTATGTGTTTAACCAGCAATTTTTAGGACCTGCTCTTCAGCTAGTGCAGGGTTCTTGCCCTCGAGTGCCCGTGGACCTTAGAGATAAGGTAGTTAATGAAAGGAAGGGAGATGTTTTTCAAATTGACCCAGGGGCTTGTTGTCCGCCTGTTTGGATTCACGAGGAAACCTTTCCTGCTACCAGTATATGCTTCTGAATACCGGTTCGCTTTGGAGGTAGCTCGTAAGAGCGACACGACAAATGTCATCTACGGCCACGGCCGAAAGTGGGCTCTGACTTGAGATTTCCCCTTCAAAATGGGAGTCGTAGAAGTCTTCGCCCTAAAACATGTCTACCTGGAGGATAAACTTGCCGACTTCGGCCTACTGCAGATTCCGCAGCGATGGTGCTATGACCCCATGGGGGTAATGAGAGACCATCTTAGATTCAAAAACGTTCATGTTTGCCCTCGACCGGAGATAGTGAAACAGAGGAATAATCCCACCGGCAGAGATTTAGAGTGGCACTTAGAGAGGATGAAGACGTTGCCCCCGTGGCATGAATTTTACACTATGGAAGCTGAGTATGATCCCATCCGACACCCCTTCCCGAACCCAGATTCTACGTTCTAGAGGAAAATGAAAGATGATTTAAGGGGAGAAATAAGAAGTTGGGGCGAGGCACAATTGAAAGAATGGTGGGTGATGAGAGTTCATCGTCGGAAGCAAAGATCATACGGACTCTTGGAAATGGATAAGGACTTTGCTATTTTCTATGTAGCTAATGCCGGATCTTGGCAACCCCTCTCCTTTGCTGATTTCATTCCTCCCAGTGCCCCAGGTTCGGGCGAAAGCCCAAGAAGAATCGCTGATGATTCCGAACAAGAAGAAGAAGCAGTAGCAACACACCAGGAGCCGCCTAAGGAGACTGTTGGAGGTTTCGAGGTTGATGTTGGGAGGCCATCGCAGCAGCAAGAGAGAGATGAGAAAAAGAAGAGAGAGAGACCTGAACAGGTCCAGATGCCTCCTCCTCATCCAAAGCGGCCTCGCACCAAACCTTCCGGTGCTTCCAATGAACAGTCTGCAGTAGGCTCGGTGGAGATTGATGTTGGGAAAACAGTGTCCCAAAGGACAGAGGAGAGTGTTGAGGTAGACATCATTAATGTGGAGGAATTCCTCCAAGATGAAGGAAACGTTGGTGGAGAATTTGAAAATGTTGAGAGTGTAGAAGCTGGGAGAGATAGCGAACCAAACACACAGGAATTTGCCGCTTCTGCTCTATCACTAGAGCACGCAGGTACGCATCCCTCATCTTCCACCCTGGTTTCTCAGGTCGTGTCTACGGTAGTCCCGGCTGAAGGTCTCCTAGAGCCTTCTCCCAAAAACACTTGTCCAGTAGAACAGTCGCCCAATCACGCGGTTCCCTTTGTTGTCACAGATGTATCTCATGATTCCACCGCCCCCATAGGTGTTTCCACCCCGTTTGAGTCGTCAGGCCAGGACGTGTCCGCAACCGCCACTTCGCTCACCCACGCCACCATTCCATTAATACTTGGCCATACCGGAGGTGATACTTCACTTCCAAACCCCGACTCCCATACCCCAGCCGCACACGCCATCACTTCGCTCGCCAAAAACCCCACCACACCTGCCACCGAACCCACCGGTGACACCTCACCAATACAGTCCTTATACTTATTCACCCCTTTGGCTACTGATCCAGCTTTATTTGAAAGTGAATTGACTATGATCAAGGAGCATCCGTTAGCAGAAAAATTGATCCGATATTGGTCCACGCCCAGGCCACAGTCCGCGCCTTCTTCTCCAAGGTGAGGAAAGCTCAGAAGGCGAAGCAACTTTTGGACGTATTTGAATAGGAGCAGCGTACTTCCCTGGGATATTTCCAAAATTTATCATCCTTAGGTTTCCCGAGCTTTACTGACGATGACGGGAACCTTTTGGCTAAAGAAGAATTGAAACCAGCCTGGCTCAGCTTTGAAAACGATGTTTCTGAGATTGATGGATGGAAAGAGCCAGTCACAAAAGGACAGGTCATGGATTTTATTCTAAGTTATTGCAGGATCGCGGCTTGTTTGAACGACCTGGGCGCAAGAGCCAAATATGCCGACATTGGGCAGATTGATCGGTTCCATGTTCTGGTTAAGGCACTGCAAGATCGAGAACCTTTTCAAAAGGGAGCATGGGCCCATGTTCACCGAACCATGGAAAGAATCCGTGATCGCCTTCCACCGCCGCCACTTGAACAGACACCCGATGAAGAGGAAAGAGGAAAAAAGGAAGCTGATGAGGCACTCTCAGAACAAGAGAAGCAGAGAGGAGAAGGGTCTGGAGGTAACTCTGGCCCAACGGATGAAGGCTGAAGGGTCCTCACACCGAGTAGAGCTCATTGCCCCGCAAGCCGCCAGGAATGTTGACAATTTTGTCACATTGCTTGGAGGGGTAGAGAAATTAAAATTCTGTGATGGTTTCCTTGTTTGTTTTCTTTCTTTTTATTGTTGTAAACAACATTTTAGCAATTTTGGCTGTCATTTTTGCTCCCTTTGTAAATAAGTTACATATATAGAAGCTTCGCCCACAGCATTAGCAGGAGTAATAAGCTTCGCAAGGAGAAAACAAGAAAATGAAAATGCAGGCCCAAAATTTTCTAAGGCATAGAAAGAGCTTCGCAAGCGAAGCTTCCAAAAGACTCGCTTCGGGCCAAGTTTTTGCGAAGCGGCAATGAGGAAATTTCTAAGTGAAGGAAAAACGCTTCGCCGGAACTTAAGCGAAGCATCCGCTTCGGGCCCTTCTCCTGGCGAACCGCTTCTCCAAGCAAGATTTGCTTCACCCCGAAACGCTGCAAAGCACCCGCTTCGGCCGACTTTTATGCGAAGCCCCCCTCACTAGAAGCCTAGTTGCCTTTGGAAAGCCGAAGAAATATCCTTAGGCAAAATTGTACTTCGGCCGAAACCCCCCCGAACGGCCATCTTGAAGAAGGTTCACAGCGAAGCATTTTTGTAGCCCATCAGCGAAGCACCCACTTCGGGCAAAGTCTCTTGCGAAACAGCCTTCAACTCATTTTTCCGGCGAAGCAATGAAAGATTGAGAGCCATGTTTTGAGAAGGAACATCTGCTTCGGCACAAGGCCTTTGTGAAGTTGTTTAGGGAGTCCCTTCGCGCGAAGCACCCCTGCAAGGAGATCAGTCCCGCTTTGGCTCACGTCTGTTGCGAAGTAAGGTCCTGAACTGAAATTTGGCGAAGCTCTCTTCAAGGGCACACACCCCAAGGCCGGGTATCTTTCCGAGGCAATCGAGTGTTTCATAAATGCATTTTTACTTGCCCGAAAGACCCGGGGCTCATTTTTGGCAACCAGAAAAGAAATATCAACCGCAGGGGGAGAGCCCGATGGACCTGGCAGCCACTCGAGCACCGCACCCAGAAAGATTCAGGACGAGTCAGGCGGCCCATAAATGCAGATTGCCCCGGCTAATGCGGTCGTAGCTGCTAATTGTAGAAAAGGATGTGAGAGCTCAGTCGCGGGAAGGGCAGGAGCAGATTTTTCAGGTTATCGAGGGCGTACCTCCAGAATTTGTGCATTGATGGCTCAGAGGGTCGGGTCCTCTATAAAAACCCATGAATTGTAATGAAAGGGGGGAACTTTTGCTAGAAAATTGTTGTATCTTGACTTCTGCAATAGACATTAAAGTCCTTGAGCTCCATTTCTCTCTTGAATGTTACCTTCTGTGTCTATTTTTGTTATTCTTTTTCTTCATTTGCATACTGTAATTCTGCGTTCTGGATTTAGGTGTGTAATGAAGGATTGAACCCTGGAATCGTTCAGAAGGTTACATAAGAGATTTAATACTGCGTTAAATTCTTTGTATGCTACCTGTGGATAGTGGTTTCTGTCAAGTTCTTATATTTTCCTAATTGCTATAATTCTGAATTCTGGATTTAGGCGTAGGAAAATAATTGAATCCTGGAACCCTTCCATAGGATACATAGGGAAGATAGCATGGTGTTTATTTAAGTTTTGTTCTTTATATTTATTGTTGTTGTTTCAAGGTATTAGTTGATAATCGTGTTGTTGGTTCTTTCCCACCAAATTGTTCACACTTCTTACCCTATCCCTTTTATTTCTTTCCTGCACTCTTATCTTAAAACATCAAGTAGTTTAGTATAGGAGTCGCCCTTTCTCCGGAGATTGGCACGGAGGGCATCTCTTCCCTCCGCCCTTTCAATGTTGGTCCAGGTCTAGGGCGCGTATAATTGCCAAAAATCCTTTCCTGTGGCAGATTTGTGACCAACAATTCCCTATCCCCACGCCGCTCACCCGCCACCGCGACTGCCCTCCAAAGCCCACATCCGCCTCCTCAACAGTCGCCCACTTCCCCTCAGTCCCAGTTGCCCCCAAGAGCGGTCGTACCTTCTGGCGTATCGCCCACCTCATTATTTTCAGGAAAAATGCCACACCAGGATTTGGCCTCGGCATACCCCATGTTCGCAGAGCTGGAGCTGGTCGAAAAACAGTTGCAAATTACTGATGACCGGCCCCTAGCCGCAAAAGCCGCCCAGGGCTCTTTTGCTTTTCTTCAGGGGGTCAAAAAGAGGAGGGTGGAAGAAATTGCCATGCCTGAGAAGCGCGTCAAATACGACCTGGAGAAAAGGGTGCTCCGGACAAAAAAAATAGTGCCTAAAGTCAAAAAGCCCATCCAGGAGATGACAGAAGAAGACTACGAGTACCAATCCAAGGACAAGAGCTTTGATGACATAAATGAGGAATATGAGATAGGCGGAATCCGCAGAAAGGCTGACAACCTTCTGGTCAAGCGCCTCGAGACCAAGCAGCAGTTGTACCAGCTCCAGAATGATAAGAGGCAGCTTGAGGAAGATCTGGCCAAGGCACTGGCTCAGCTAGAGTCCGCTCAAGGAGAGGTAAAGAAGTTGAAGGATCAGCTTGCAGCCTCTTAGCAGGCGATGGCGGCTCAAAAGGCGGCGGTTGATCAATTAACAGAAGATAAAAAGGCAGCACTGATCCATGTTGCTCAATTGCAAAATCAACTTCAGCAGACTCAGGCACTGCTAGAAGAGAAGGCATCGCAGGCTGCTGCTTTCTCCAAGGACAGGATCAAAGAGATGAGAGCCGGCCTGCTGAAGGGTTGCAGGACTAATGTTGCCAGGTCACTACCCGTCCTCAATTTCATCTCCAAGATACAAGAAGTTTCTGCCGAGGGAAAGCCTGCGGTAGAGGAAGCCGAACGTCAAGCACGGCAATGGCTGGACTTGGCAATAAAACTTGAAGAATATGAGCGCAAGGGCTTCCAATTCCCACCTATGTCACAGATTGCCCTAGACTGGGCCGATGCAAGGATAACCTTGCAAAATTATTTTGAAAAATCTGAAAAGATCAGGGCTGCCAGGAAGATGCTAGATGCATTGATCCATGAGAAGAACATCTGCCTGGTCCCTTTTCACTCCCTTTCAACGCTCGGATTCCCGAGCTTTGTAAAAGATGAGGAATTTCTGCCTTTGGAGCAAGTGAAGCAGAACTGGCAGGTATATGAGGCAGATACTTCTGAGATTGATGGTTGGACTGATCCAGTGCAGGAGGCACAGGTAACCCAGATGGTGTCCAAGCTCTGTAAAATCAACGCCTGCCTCCACGAACTCGAAGAAAGGTACAACACCATTGACGAGCACAAGGTTGCGGCATTCAGAAAAGCGCTGAAGGATATCAACGACTTCCAACCCTTCCAAGAAGCAGCCTGGGCTCAGGCTAAGACTGCTTATGAGCACGTTCGTGAGCGGGTCGAGCCTGCTGTACAGGAGGAAGATAAGGACGCCGAGCAGTCAGGCTCAGAGATTAAAGAAGAAGATTCGGGAGAGGAGACCGCTGAGAGCGACCCAGAGCAACAGCAGCGAGAGATGCAGGGTCCGGGAGGGACTCTGTGCCCAAAGGATAAAGGCTAGGTTCCTTGCATCGAGGCGAGCTCGATACCCCGCGAGCCGCCAAGAATGTTGCCACATTTTGCACGGGGTGCCAAATTTTGAAAATTTTGTAAGCTTGCTACTTTGCCTCCCTTCTTCTTTCCCATTCTTCTCCATGTCCTTTTTGCCCTTCGGCTGCCAGATTTCATTTCCCCATCTTTCATTTCATATTTCTCAGTTTTTTGGCAAGTGGGAAAATCTGCCTATAAATTGTCTAAGTATGGAGTCCTCCCAACTGCGCAGCGCAGTCGGGCGGCGCTCGTCATCTTTTGCGAACCTGGGCGGTCTTATTGAGGAAAGGCCCGAAAAATCGGCTAAGTACTGGGGCCTCCCGACTTCGCAGCGAAGTCGGACGGCGCCCGGGGTTCGGTGCGCACCTTGGCGGTCAATGTGAGAAGACAGCCCAAAATATTCTAAGTATCGGGGCTGCCCGACTTCGCAGCGAAGTCGGGATCATCTATTTGTGCACCGTCGAGAGGCCTTTCATGGAAGAGCAGTAAAATTGGCTAAGTGTCGGACTTCGTCCGACTGCGCCGCGCCGTCCAACAGCACGCCATCTTGGTGCGCCCTTGCGCTGTCTGACTGCGCTTCGTTTTTGTGCGCTGTCGGGCGGGATAAAAATACAATGAACGAACTCCTAAGTTTGATTCTCCCCCCTCTTTCATCAGCAGTTTCAGATGCCGACAAGTGTGCAGTCTCGAGATAAGAGTCAAGATGTGACAGAAGGTGTGCCGCCATGGTACAGAGTAGATGAGCGTGAAGTGCCAGATCGTGCCGCACCTACCACCATTTAACCGGACTCGACTTCTCACCTACCGGATTGCCACGGAGCTGCTACGTTTCTAGGTGGACCTTGCTGCAAGTACACTCCTTGCCCGCAGAGGTCAAACATCAGCCGCTTTTCGCCGCTTTTGTCAGCTTTTGCAGCTTTTGTCAGGTCTGGGATTCTGTGCCCAAAATGTAATCGGGGGGGTTAATTCTGCTATAAATAGCAGCCTCATTTCATTGTACAAAGGTGGAAGGGGGATATATTGCTAAGGAACTTTTGTAGCTGTGCACTTGCTTTTGAATGCAAAGTATATTTGGCTCTATTAGCTGTCTTTATCTTGTATGCTGCCTTTATTAAGTATTTCTGCCTCATGTTGCTTATATTTCTGATTACTACTATTCTGCACTTCTGGATATCAGTATTGGTAGTTGAGTATATCTGGAATACTAAAGTAAAGGATACATAAGATAGAATAACACTAATAGTTTTTGTTGTATACATTGTTTTGATTGTTGTTGGTAATAGTGATTGGTTAGTTACTGTGTTGCTTATCTTCCCCACCCGAAACAAGCATATTTATGTTTCTTTCTGCATTTTATAATTTCTTTCCTGCACTCTAAGCTAAAACGCCCAACCTAGAAAACATAGGAGACGGCCTTCTCCGGAGATTGGCACGGAAGGCATCCCTTCCTTCCGGCCTTTCAATCTGTTGGGCGAATCTAGGGCACAATAAGATCCTATCCTAGTGGCAGATTCGTAACCAACAGGAACCAATACTTTGGATATGCTACAAGTCATAAATACAAGCAGGTATGGATGAACAAAGATGTAATTTATGCTTCCAACCATAGTAGAGAAAATCGGAATCGGGTAGTAAATCATCTAGTTTGAAAATCAGCAAAAAAAAACCGAAGAAAACGATTTTTTTTTTTCATGCATATTACAATGAATTAACATTATGCAAATCAAATATTGCAATAAAAGCAACAATTAAAGTTAAGACATCATACAAGGCTCAAGCTTAAAGTACACATGAAAGTGACAAAACACATCCTGTATTGCTTATAAAATGAAAAGGTGCAAAGTTACAAGTAACAAGAAGGAAAAAAAGGTTTCATTTTTTATAAGCCTGCACATGGAAACAAGTAACAAAAAAGTTACAATCACTTGTGTAGACACCAAAATCCAGCCACTTGCAAGTTATCTATACCTTCCTGTCAGCCACGTGTCGGTCATCCACCTTCCCGCCATTATTTGGCCCAAATCCACACTTTCCCGCCATTATTTGGCCCAATTTCACCTTTCCCGCCATTTTTCATCCCCAAATTTATTTAAATTAATATTTATATATATATTTTAATATTTTAATATATATATTTAAATAATAGTTTAAGTGATTTAATCTGAGCCGTCCATCCTTCATTTAATCTCATCCGTCCATCCATCTTAATCCATTTCACAACCTAGATTTATTCTCTACCCTTAGATCCACTTTAATCTTAGCCACACGTTTAAAGTGTCGTTAAAACCCTAAAGTGTGCCCTAAGAGTAGATTATAAATTGAGTCACCTTGATGGCTCAAACCCTATGTCTTTTGCTACTTCTATCCCGGATCTTTTCTATCTTCTTAACTTCTTCTATCTCCTTTTCTGATCCCCTCTCTCTCTCTTCTGCTACCTTTTCGTCGCATCCATCGCCGCATCCATCGCCGCTTCCGTCATTGCTTTCGCCGCCATCTCTTCTGCAGCATTCTGCAAAATCCCCCATTCTTGTCGCAAGTGCCTGCGGGCGTTTACCCCTTTACCAAGTGCCCACGGGCGTTTACCAAGTGCCCGCGGGCGTTTACCCACAGCCACAGACTCAGACCGGCGTCTGAAACCTTAATCCAGAAGCACACGGGCGTTCAGCGAGTGCACCAGGGCGCCTTCCGCAGCCGATTTGACAGCCACATTACTTCCAGGTGTCGCCTGGTCTAGCTGCGTTAACAAAGAACAGGTATAAATTAGTTTAAAGCAAGTAACTTCTTTTCTTTTATTGATCTGTTGTTGAATTCCTGAATTCTATTTTTCTAGGGTTTTAGATTGTTTCTGAGGGCTCACACAGTGGAGCCCTCTTATTAATTTCTAACTCCTTGATAGTGTTAATGTGTGCAGGTTTTTGACAGCAGATCCGGTTTATTGATGGCAGCTGATTAAGCTGGAGTGGTCCAAGCAAGGGATACAACAAAGCCCACTCACTCTGTTGGGATTGAAGATACATTCTTCGGAAGCACCACCATTTGTGCCAGCTAGGGTTTCGGAGAACCCTAGCATAACTTGTAACTGTGTATCACGAATAAAGGGTTACAGGCCCTGTTGTACTCAAAAGGAGTTTTTAAACTCCACTGATTAATAATAATCGTTTGTTTTGTGCAACTTTCCTGTATTCCATTATTGTGGTTTTATAATTTGTTTGGCGTTGTATTTTTAATCTACAAATGGCGATGAATCTGAAGAAGAGTCGGCGCCCATTGTTCCCCTCACTAAACAAGACGAGTTTTATCTCTAATTGTTCCCTCTCCAAGAGGCCATCTTTCGCTTGCTTCTTCCACAAGAACGAGGTGAACCACCCCTCCGCCACATCCATAAGCCATAATCCAAACCTGTATTATATGTATATACTAAAATAGTGGTTTTCACCACTACCAAAAACAAAAAAATTAGAAAATTCCAAAAAAAAAAAAAAAAAAATCAAAATATAAAAAAAAAAAAAATACTTTATTGCTGTATGTATGTGTGTAATAGTGGTTTTCACCACTACACTAAAAAAAAAAAAACTCAAACCAAAAAAAAAAAACTGAAAAACTATGTTGTTTTGCACTTCAGGTCTTTCAAGGTCTTCACCGGTGTTCCTTTCCATTCCGCCCATCCTTTCTTCCATAAGTCGATAATGAATTTTGAAGACTTATTCACCTCGCTCCATAATCCATATGATCCGGATAAGCCAATCCCGATCAATCCAAGCCTGATTGACATGGATCGGATTTCATCCCCTCCATCTATTTCAGAGTTCATTCTTTCCGAGGAATTGTTAAGGGCTTCCGCCAACTACATTCCTCCTTCACCTCCACATTCACCTTCATCTTCTAAGCCGAGAGGTCTTCCGAGAGGACATAGATGAGAGCAAGGCACAGGAGCTTGATGACATTTTAGATGACATAAATCTGATCCCTACTCCCCATCAGCTTGAGGAAGGTTCCCACATGTCTATTGAAGAAACTATCGATGTAGACCTTAGTACAGACCAAGATGGCACCCAAATTGTGAAATTGGCTAAAAGTCTATCATCGAGAGGAACAAGAGCAAATGATTGCTCTACTCAAGCGGAAGAAGGAGATATTTGCATGGTCTTACAAAGACATGCCAGGCCTAGACCCTAATTTGGTTGTCCATAACCTCACCTTACAAAAAGATGCTAAACCTGTCAAACAGAAACTTAGGAAAATGCATCCTACTGTGGCCCTCCTAGTTAAATCGGAGATTCAAAAACTTCTGGATGTTAAATTTGTCGTCCCGATTGATTATCCTGAGTGGCTTTCTAACATGGTACCCGTTCGCAAGCCTAACGGGGGATACGTGTTTGCACCGATTTTCGAGATCTAAATAAAGCGTGTCCTAAGGATGACTTTCCTCTTCCAAACATTGATACTCTTGTCGACACCTGCGCTGGTCATGAAATGCTTTCGTTCATGGATGGATTTTCAGGATACAACCAGATTCGAATAAACCCTGAAGATCAACACAAAACAGCATTTACCACACCTTGGGGAACTTTTTGTTACAGGGTGATGCCCTTTGGCCTTAAGAACGCAGGTGCAACCTATCAACGAGCCATGACTTATATTTTCCACGATTATATGCATAAGATTATCGAAGATTATGTGGATGATTTATTGGCAAAATCTAAAACTCGACAAGAGCATTTTGATGTATTGGAAAAAGTTTTTGATAGACTTCTAGAGCATAAAGTAAGGTTGAACCCTAAGAAATGTGTCTTTGGTGTTACCTCAAGCAAACTCCTAGGTTTTATTATCTCTAAACGAGGTATTGAGGTGGACCCAAACAAGGTCAAAGCCATTATGGAAATGTGTCCCCCAACTAATTTGAAGGAGTTGCGTAGTTTACAAGGAAAGATTAATTCAATCCGTCGCTTTATTGCACAACTTTCTGATAAATGTAGGCCATTTTGCCACCTACTACAAAAGGGGGTACAATTTTCATGGACAGATGAATGTCAGAAAGCCTTTGATGACATCAAGCAGTACTTAGCATCTCCGCCAGTCTTAGCTCCGCCTCGTCCAGGGGTCCCTTTCAACCTTTATATCTCAGCAACGGACTTTGCCTTAGGGACAATGCTTGCACAAAAGAATGAACAAAATCGCGAGCAAGCTATCTATTATATTAGTCGAACATTGGTAAGCTATGAAACCCGATATGCTTATGTGGAAAAGTTGTGCTTAGCAGTGGTTTTTGCCACTAAGAAACTTCGTCATTATATGCTTAGCCATACAACATATGTCATAGCTAGAGAAAACCCTCTGCGTTATATGATGTCTCGCACTTATAATAACACTCGTACCGCTAAATGGATAATGTTGCTTACCGAATTCGATCTTGAATTCATTAGCCAAAAATCCGTTAAAGGTCAAGTTATAGCCGATCAACTTGCGGAAGCTCCGCTACCTAGTGATCATCCTTTGATTATTGAGCTCCCAGATGATTCGGTATTTGCTATCACTGAACAAGAAGAGGACATCATTCCGGAGGAAGATGTTGACATCACGCTATTCTTTGATGGCTCTAAGTGCGTGAAAGGTCAGGTCTTTGGAGTTGTATTTCATACACCTCAAGGGATTCCCATCCCTTTATCATTCAAATTAGACTTCCAATGCACCAATAATACAGCAGAGTATGAAGCCTTAATTTTAGGTCTTCAATCAGCCATAGCTATGAGAATTAAGCGTATTCGGATATTTGGGGATTCTCAACTCGTGGTTAAACAAATTACAGGAGAATACCAAGCCAAAGAACCTACCATTAAGCTTTATCATGATGTAGCAATGAAGTTGCTCTCTAAGTTTGATTGGTATGAGATCACTAGTTTGCCTCGTTCGACTAATAGATTTGCGGATGCCATGGCCTCTCTTGGATCATTGATTCCAAAGGACTCCCTTGGAGAGGTACAACCCCTAATCATTTCCACAATCTCTAAGTCTGCAATTGTCCGTGCTTGAGTCTAAAGATGAAAAAGATGTTTGCTTTATCCATTCGGATCCATATGAGCCTTGGTCTAGTGAGATAGTAGCCTTCCTCAAGTTTGGAACACTTCCACCTGATTTGTCTCGAACTGCCCGCCGTTGCTTTAAGCAAAAGGCAGCTCATTTTGTTCTTTTGGGGGATGTGTTGTATAAACGTGGATATGATGGAGTACTCCTCCGCTGTCTAGAAGCAGGTGAAACACATAGAGCTATTGTTGAAGCCCATGATGGTACTTGTGGTGGTCATTTTAGTGGAATGGCCATTGCGAAGCGTATTTTACGTATGGGGTATTATTGGCCCACTATGGAACAAGATTGTTGCAAATATGTTAAACAATGTAAAAAGTGTCAAGAACACGCTAATTTAACCCATATACCATCACAAGCTTTACAGACCCATCCAAAGCCTTTGGCCCTTCTCACAATGGGGTCTCGATTTAATTGGCAAGATTTCACCTGCCTCTTCAGGACAGCATACTTTCATCATTACAGCCACTGAATACTTCACAAAGTGGGTTGAAGCTATTCCTCTAACCAATACGACAGGTCCTAGAATTGTGGAGTTTATACTTCACCATATCATTTGTCGTTTTGGTATTCCCTCTAAAATCATTTTTGATAACGACAAGTCTTTTAAGAATAAGGATGTTCGAGCTCTTTGCGAAAAGTATAATATCCAACATAGTTTCTCAACTCCTTACTACCCACAAGCCAATGGACAAGCTGAAGCTTCCAATAAGACCATAATTGCTATTCTTAAGAAACTTGTTAAAGAAAATCATAAAGATTGGCATACACAAATCCCCTTGGCATTATGGGCTTACTGGAACAAGCATCGGGACTCCCATTGGGGCAACGCCATTTTCTTTGGTCTATGGAGCTGAAGCAATCATGCCTCTTGAGCTCGAGATCCCTTCCTTGCGAATTTCTTTGCAGGAATTTATCGATGATGATATTGCTAGACAAGCACGTCTTGATCAACTCACACTCATAGATGAAAAACGAATCAATGCTTTAGAGCATTTGCGAGTTTATCAAGACCGATTGAAACGTGCTTACAATGCCAAAGTTCATCTAAGAGAATTTCAAGTAGGGGATCTTGTCCTTAAAGAGAATCAACAAAACACCAATGCATTGCCGCATCTTCGAGATAAATTCGCGGCTAATTGGTTAGGTCCATATATGGTCACTTGAAAGAGTGGGTAATGGAACTTATAGACTTGCCGGTTTAGAGGGAGAGGAAGAACCCGAACCACTTAATTTTATACACTTGAGGGCATTCTACGCATAGTTTGAATTTTATATGTACATATATACATGGCTTGTACAAAAAAAAAAAAAAAAAACAAATAAAATAAAAAGAATTTGCATTTCATTGTTAGTTGCATACATCTCATTCAAAAACATTGCATTTCATGTGCATACATCTCATTGAAAACCATAACATTTCATTTTCAGCCATAGTTGCATATCATGTTAGAGACCATTCTATCTTTTGGATATAAAATTTGGTCAAGCAAAAGTCATGTTGCCTTAATCGGGGGCACCTTCATAAAATCCATCAAACCGAATTGTCATTCGTACATCCATTTTCCATTTGCACATATTTACATTGCCAAAATGTTTTCAGTCACTCAGCCATTTCTAGTGTTTTAAGCAAACTTTGAAATGCATGTCAAAGTTCTCTAGGGCCATATCACAAATTACACTAAATAAAATCTTGAGTATTGGGAAATGATTTCAAAAGCGGTCTTGAACCTATCACATTTTCACATCTTAAAAACATCTTGTGTCAAAGAGAGATAACACCATCCTTGGGTTGTGCCTCGAAGTGAAAAGGGTAATCCTCGTTTGTCCTATCATGCAAACATAGTCCATAAAACAGTGGTTCTTACCACTATCACAAGCAATCACAAAATATAAATATAAACAGAGTAGTAAGGATAGGGTAAAATTCTCATCATACTTCGGTTGAGAATCCGATTCCCCAAAGCTCTAAGGAAATGAACATTTTTCACACACCACTGATCCCAAATAAGTTGTAAGGATCGTACTACTTGTCCGATCGGACGGATAGGTAGTCATCCCCAAGGCTTACAAAGGTCAAAAACAACATGGACTATGGAGTTAACCTTCACCGGGGCTATAGACGCTTGACTGGCGATGGAGTATACTCATTGCGTGGCGACATGTCTCTCCTCAAAGAGAGACCTCTGAATGCTCATACGGACAAACTAGCTTCGGGGTCTTATCCATAACAGGGTTACCTAATTTATGCAAGATGAGGTTAATGAACACACTTGCACACACACAGGTTTTTGATTGCCTAGAGTCACTACCATGCTTCTGATTTGGTTAATGAACTCACATGCACACACATTTGGTCCTAGTTGAATTAGGCAGTATTAGTAAGTTTGTTTGATACCACTAGCATGTTTGAGTCTTTGTAAAACAGTCTTCCTCCATATCTTCTTCCATATCAACCTCCATATCTTCTTCCATATTCATGTCATTCCATACGTCATTCATTCACAAGCCACCAAGTTCGGTGCCCCTGATTAAACAATTATGATAACAGTTGGCTAAATCTAACTATCTAAAAGTATGAGTGCTTCTTAGTGCATATTTCATTTACTTAGTCTCGCATTAATCATCTATAAGTTTGCATTCCATTCCATCACATATGCATCAAAACATTAAAACATATAAAAACATGCATCACAAAAACATAGGCATTCACACAAAAGAAAGTAAAACACCAAATAAATAAAAGCCATGTATATATATATATAAGTATAAAGGACAAACTATACAATGAATGCCAAAAGGCTACAATATACAATAGAGCACCAAGGCTCATAAAGAGTGCATCTAAGCACTAAGCTAACCATCAAAAGAGGACCCCCGAGACCTAGTAGGAGCCCTAGACCTAGTGGCCTCCAATATCTCCCAGTCTGCACGGGACAACGACCTCCTCATCCCCGGAATGATAGGGGAGAATCGGTGTCGTGCCTCTAACACCCTAAGCCGCAAAACAACAAAACAAAAATTTGTTACAAATTTTTCCAAAAAAAAAAAAAAAACACATAATAAGTACTTGCTTAAATGAACAAATACCTCAGTTGGATGCACTGGCGCGTCCGCTCCCATCTCCGCCATAGCTCCCGCGTGCTTCACTCTCCCACACAACCTTTCACTTCACTTCACTTCATTCCACTCCCTCAGACGCACTTCTCTCAAGCTCGAACGCACAAATGAGCGAAATTCTCGCTGAAACTGTTTAAATAGCTGGTTTTGGCGCCCTGAAACGCAGTGGGGCGTTTCATGGCGCATTCGTACGCAGTGGGGCGTTTCATGATGCATTCAAACACCGGCGGGCGTCTCTGCCACCTCCAAATGCATACCGGCGTTTGGTGTCAGTATTGAATAAAAGAACAAAACTTACAAAATTGAAGCTTACCTCCTCCAAATTTCATCAAATTGCATCCATCCATTCTTCTTATCATAATAAAACATTTTGTGAAGGTTACAACTAGTTTTGGAAACAAATTTTGTCATTTTGCTCAAAAAGCGCATCATTCATCATTGATTTACAAATTGGGTTAAAAACATTCAAAACCTTCACAAAATTAACAACATTCATCAATTCTTCTGATCTATCGTCAATTTCATTCATTCTTCTTTCATCATGCATATTTTTGCCAAATTAAATTAAAGTAAACCTCGTATCTAGTGGTATATTCTATCACCTTGGCGATTGCAGCGATTTGCATCCATGCAATTCGGTAAGAGGATTAAACCACCATAAGGACACTTACCATTTATCATCATCAATTATTTCATTGTTTGAAAATTGGAAATCAATTTTGGGTATCCTACTTTTCAAGTGACCTCATACCAAGATTAATTTGCTCAACAGTTGTCATTGATGGCCTAGTTCATGGGGCCTTAAACGTGGACAATCTTCAATATCATCATTATTTTGAGTCTTGCTAGAGATTAAGGCTACCTAGGTTGATTGGTTCCGACCCGAGGAATTATCCATATAGTCACTAGGAGCATCTCCGAAGTTCGGACTCTTTCATATTGCATCTCTGCATATCAATGGCGCCAACAAGGCAATTTCATCAACGGTATGGATTCACCCACTGGAGTTGGGGCATCCGTTATCAATTTTTAACTTTCCTAATAGTAGAATTCATCTTACATGATCATGGAATTTAAAATTTGGCAAAAATCCCTTTCTAACCGTTGGGGCAGAAAACGGTTCATCTTTCACATCACTCATATCGTCTTCAATCATATTATTTTCTGGTTTGTACACCAACCCCTTTCCTGTTGGGACATAAACAGATGGTTCATACACCAACCCCTTTCTTCACCGTTGGGGCAAAAACGGTTCATTTTCTTCCGAATTTCTTCCAATTGGCTCGTGAGAACCATTCTCGCTCGCCAATTGAGGGGGTAAGCTGATAAATTTTAAATATTCTTTTATTCTTTGGTCTTCAAAGTTGTGCTTTAGTCTTGAGAGAGAGTTGCGTCCGATCCGACTTTTCGGGTGTCCTAAGTTTTTGTGCTGCATTGTGTCTTCACACAAAGCAGCTCAAAAAGGGGCATCTGTAGACACCAAAATCCAGCCACTTGCAAGTCATCTATACCTTCCCGTCAGCCACGTGTCGGTCATCCACCTTCCCGCCATTATTTGGCCCAAATCCACACTTTCCCGCCATTATTTGGCCCAATTTCACCTTTCCCGCCATTTTTCATCCCCAAATTTATTTAAATTAATATTTATATATATATATTTAATATTTTAATATATATATTTAAATAATAGTTTAAGTGATTTAATCCGAGCCGTCCATCCTTCATTTAATCTCATCCGTCCATCCATCTTAATCCATTTCACAACCTAGATTTATTCTCTACCCTTAGATCCACTTTAATCTTAGCCACACGTTCAAAGTGTCGTTAAAACCCTAAAGTGTGCCCTAAGAGTAGATTATAAATTGAGTCACCTTGATGGCTCAAACCCCGATGTCTTTTGCTACTTCTATCCTGGATCTTTTCTATCTTCTTAACTTCTTCTATCTCCTTTTCTGATCCCCTCTATCTCTCTTCTGCTACCTTTTCGTCGCATCCATCGCCGCATCCATCGCCGCTTCCGTCGCTGCTTTCGCCGCCATCTCTTCTGCAGCATTCTGCAGAATCCCCCATTCTTGTCGCAAGTGCCCGCGGGCGTTTACCCCTTTACCAAGTGCCCACGGGCGTTTACCAAGTGCCCGCGGGCGTTTACCCACAGCCACAGACTCAGACCGGCGTCTGAAACCTTAATCCAGAAGCACACGGGCGTTCAGCGAGTGCACCAGGCGCCTTCCGCAGCCGATTTGACAGCCACATTACTTCCAGGTGTCGCCTGGTCTAGCTGCGTTAACAGAGAACATGTATAAATTAGTTTAAAGCAAGTAACTTCTTTTCTTTTATTGATCTGAATTCCTGAATTCTATTTTTCTAGGGTTTTAGATTGTTTCTGAGGGCTCACACAGTGGAGCCCTCTTATTAATTTCTAACTCCTTGATAGTGTTAATGTGTGCGGGTTTTTGACAACGAGATCCAGTTTATTGATGGCAGGTGATTAAGCTGGAGTGGTCCAAGCAAGGGATACAACAAAGCCCACTCACTCTGTTGGGATTGAAGATACATTCTTCGGAAGCGCCACCATTTGTGCCAGCTAGGGTTTCGGAGAACCCTAGCATAACTTGTAACTGTGTATCACGAATAAAGGGTTACAGGCCTTGTTGTACTCAAAAGGAGTTTTTAAACTCCACTGATTAATAATAATCGTTTGTTTTGTGCAACTTTCCTGTATTCCATTATTGTGGTTTTATATTTTGTTTGGCGTTGTATTTTTAATCTACAACTTGAAAAATAAGGAAAAAATACCTAAACCCTAAACCAAAAGGCTAGGGTTTAGAGTTTAAAATTGAAACATTGACAGCTGAAAAATGGGCTTGCATGCATAGTTATCAGGCAGCAATATTTACTTAAAAAGAGAAGGAAAAAAACCCTAAACCCAAAACCCTAGGGCCTAGACTAGGGTTTAGAGTTTAAACTTTAAGTTCAAAGTTCAAAGTTTCAAATTCAAACACTAACAGCTGAAAAATGGGCTAGCATACATAGTTACCAGGCAGCAATAATCACTTATTTACTTAAAAAGAGGAGGAAAAAAAAAACCCTAAACCCTAACCTAGGGTTTAGGGTTTAAACTTCAAAGTTTCAGACATTAACAATTGAAAAATGGGCTTGCATACATAGTTATCAGGTAGCAATATTTACTTTAAAAACAAAACAAAAAAACCCCAAAACCCTAAACTAGGGTTTCAGATTTAGGGTTTAAACTTTAAACTTTAAAGTTTAAACATTAACATCTGAAAAATGGGCTTGCATAAAAAAACCCTAAATCAGCCACAGCTTGAAAAAAAACAAAACTCAAAAAAAATTGCAGATATTTTTTCAAAAGATCGGCAAAAAATCACAAATGAGTCGTCGGACTCACGATAGTTTGCCGAGTGACTCGTTTCACGAATGACTCGCGATTTCGGAAATTTTTTGACGATTTTCGTAACAGAGCTTCCAACACATGGAATTGGCATCAACAAAGACCACCACCAATCATTGTTTGATTGGTATGGATGGATGATCGAGATTGGCACCAATACACAACATGGCTCAAAAGATCCTATTATTTTGCCTCTTCTAATGTTTCGAGGATGAAACCTTTAGTAAGGGGGATGGAATGTTAGGTACCCAAGTGATAAGGATCCAAAATAGCGTAATTAGTTTTATTTTCCTAAAGTTAGGGTTAATAAATGTCGGCAGTGTGTATTGTCGGCAAGGTATACTTGTTGGCAAATATCTTTTGTATATAAATATTGTAAATGAATAAGAATTCATTCAAGATTTTTAGTTCCTGATCATTGGTATCAGAGCCTTCTTGGCTCCTGACTTGTGAGGGGGATTTCCACAATTGGAAATCCCCCTCTTCCCTTCCGCATATTTTATTTTCAGTCTATTTTACTTCTTGATTCCATGAATTGTGTTGGAAAATTTGACATCTCTGGCCCTATGGCCCCCGTCTACATTTCTGCCATAGCGGGCCCTGCGGCCAACCACAACCAGCTGTCTTGGCTGCATGTTTTCCTCTATTGCACCGTCACTGTTTCACTGCGATCCGATCAAGGGCTACACTAAATCAAGGAGACTATTCTTCTCTTCGTAAGTTCGTGTGTGCTCAGTCACAGCGAGGACTTGATTCCACCACTGATGCAAAGGCAGCATCGACGTCCTGGACCTGCAAATGAAAATACTAGGGTTCCACGGGGACGCGTCCCCCCGTCCCCTGTGTCCCCGGGGACAGGGGACGGCATGGGGGACGTTTCCCCCCGTCCCCCTTTTGGGGGACGGCTGGCTGTCCCAGGTGGTCGTCCCCGGGACGTCCCTTTTTAGGGGATGGCTAGGGACGTCTCCGGCTGGGCGTCCCCGAGGACACCCAGCCGTCCCCCAAAAAAATAAAAATAAAATAAAAAAATGATACGAACTTAAATTTAAAAAAAAAGGGCTGTCATATTTGAACAGTTAGGAGTAACTGTCATTGCTTACATGGTGGGAACTGAACAATGGTGGTTGTCAATGTTTAAATATCACTTTAGTGATTGGAAAACAGTGCAGAATTGCTAGAGACTGGACAGTAAAGCTGTCTTGCTTTTGTAATTTATATTGAGGGCTGTAAACTGATGACTGTCTTGATTGACCATTGATGGCTGAAAAAATAGATAACTATCTTGCCTGAACAGAGAAAAGTGAAAACCAATGACTATCTTGCTTGAACATTGATGGCCAAAAAGTAAAAACTGAGAACTGTCTTTGTTTGAACATTGGTGACTGAAAAAAATTAAAAAATGGTCTTTGCTTAAACATTGGTGGCTTTAAAAGTGATGATTGTTATTGTTTGAATATTAAAATCTGAACATTGTGGCATTCATTACTTGAGCAATAGCAACTATTTTGGTTAACTGTTAGAGATTGCCCTTGATAACCTTGGCTGAACCTTCAAGTTACATTTGTTGAAATGGCTGCACTTAGTAATAGGCTAATAGCTGAGTTCATTTCAGATTGAAACATGTTTTAAGAAAATGCATACTTTTTAAGTTTTTCGTATTTTTCATTTTTGTTGTGTAGAATTTGTAGATTATTCTAAATTTCTAAAAACATTTATAGTATTATACCAGCCGTCCCCCAACCGTCCCCTAAAATCGACCTGCCGTCCCCCGCAGTCCCCGAAACGCGTCCCCCCGTCCCCACGTCCCCCAGGCTCATGGAACCTTGGAAAATACGTATGCGAGCTTGTTGTTGATGTTCCTCTCAATTGTACACATCATCCTTCTTCTTCGATCCGGTGATAAAAATCTAACAGCCTACAATGTCAACTAGTAACAGGATTACATTTGCCGTGGCAATTTCCCCCATTATCCTCCCTAATACCACTGCGCGGCTCATCTGCATGATCATTCCCTATTGTAATGCTCCGATCGCCGAATTAGACACCTCTGTATAGGTCGTGTGTCGGCTAAAATAGAAGTGACACCTCCACAATGATGTTTTTACGATCTACCCACTATTTTTGCGATTCGATCTGTTTCTGTTTGGAGAGGTACACGCCCTCGTTTGGTGCAGATTCAAGCTACGTGGACTCCAATCAAACGATCTTCGCCCCGTGTTTGATTTCATTTTCCAAGCCTAGCCTATAACATGCAGCGGTCGCGATATTGGTGGGACCATGTGCGCTGCGTCAGATGAAATTTGCTCACCTCCCTGAAGCCTCTGAAACGATCCAGATGCTGCCCTCCATCGACCAGCATACCATGGCACGAGATGCTGCTCCACATGGCCATGATGATGCCATGCTGGCCGTTTTCACAAGCCGTCTCATCAGGCTCCATTTGTGTGACACGTGCAGCCATTGACGTATGATGCATAGTTACATCCGTCAACGGAGCGGGAGGAATTTAATCCCACATACTATATGTGGGAGATAATGATTGCTTTAAAATGCGCTAGCTGCCCGATGTTAAATACGCAGCGATAGCGGCTAGCAATTGGAGTTGTTTTCTGCTCTTAGTGGATATTGACTCCCATGGGCCACCGAGGGTTAATTTCTAGTCCATTGTTGACTGTGGTGGACCAATGAGCACTGTTGACCGTTGTCATTAACAATGTTAGCTTTTGGTGAAGTTGACTAATTGTGATCTTTTGCACACGTCTCGAAGTTGACCTACAAACACGTCAGATGCATTTTTATTTTGCAGCTATTTTGCAGAATAGTCTAAGGGAATATTTTGTTATTAAATTGTAAAGGGCAACCTCTCCCCTTTTATTTTGCTACCAGAGCTCATTGATTTTCATAGTTTTTGAGGCTTGATATTGTTGCAAGTATAGGCTTGCATATAGTCATTGGAAAGCTCTTTTCAAGTCAGTTCCAATAGGACTATCATTTTGTTGTTTTGTAAAGGTCCTCTTGACCTATGGTGCTCCGAAGTTTGGGATGACAAAACCTTCTTTCATACCCAAAATTGTTGTAATATGGAGTGCATTCTCGGTTGAACCCGACACTCCTTAAATCCACCATCATCTTTTGAGACTTTTTGGAGTGCATTCTCCTTCATAAGACCTTTGGCTCTTTCTATGTGATCGTTGATATGACAAGGGTACTCCACGCATTGGAGTTGTCTTTGCCCCTAGTAGGCTTGTCTCTTTGTGGATTTTTTAGCTCCCAGCACCATATCAAGCATCGCTTCCGCATCTCCGAAGACTACAGAGATTTCGACACTTTGGACCACAACCACTTTTGAAGACTACAGAGACTTGACACTTCAGAAGCTTCTTCTTCTCAATCTTATGATTTTGTAATAAGAAGTGCAGTTCTCTGGTACCCGACACTCCATTCTCTGCTTGTTTTGGATCCCCATGATTTATGGCTTTTTCCTCCAAGCTGCGACTTCTTGAAGATTGAACGACATTTTTACAAGGCCCTTTTTAAGCATAGTAGTGTTCATTCCTACATGCTAGGCATAGTAGTGCTCACTCCTACATGCTAGAGGCTGACCCAAGAGGCAACAGACCTCGAGATCCCATTGGGGATTCCTAAATGGACCCTTTTTGAGCATGTGTTTTGCTCGTTGTTGCTCCCTTTGATGGAGTTGTGGTGATCTCCTTGGGGCTCTTGTACATCGTCTATCTCTCTTCTTTTCTGAACCACTTTGGAGGATTTCATTTTTGTGCACTTCTACTTGTAATATCTTCCCTTCCACTTTCCTATAAAAGCATTGGAGTCCAATGCTTCTATGGTGGAGAGGGATGATAAGGATCCAAAATAGAGTAATTAGTTTTATTTTCCTAAAGTTAAGGTTAATGTCGGCATGAATTGTCAACAATGTGTAATGTCGGCAAGGTATACTTGTCGGCAGATATCTTAAGATCTTGGGATACCATTCAAAAGATCTTGGAGGTCCTTGGCACTTAGTCAATCTAGGGTCTTGTCGCCTGTGCTGAGAATGAGGATAGGGGGTCACTCCATCTCCAATCCACTGGAAGGAACATTGTATGACAAACAGGAATGAAACTGCTTATAAGCAGTGCAGATAACCACAAGGAATCTTCTTGCATACTTAAAACCATAAGGCCATTGCTTAGATGTTAAAGACTAATAAGCTTGAACCATAGAGCTAAAATCCAAACAGACACTTTTTGTATCTATCCAAAGTCCAACTATGAGATGAACATGATTAAAGAGATCTTGTATAAAAACACTATTGATTGATATAGGTAAACATTTGATAGAAATAGAAGAACAAGGTTGTGACTTCTCTAAGAGAGGATTGTGGGATAGTATCTCACGTATTCATTTCACAGTGAACTTTTCGGTTTCTGTTAAGAAAGCTAACCCACATTTAACAAACAAGCTTGATAGAACTCTCAAACTTCCTACAAAATAAATGCATAATGACAATTGCAGTATTAGAGTTCCTTATTGCCTCCCTTAGCCAGCTAATTTTCAATTTTGAGAGGAAGTATTATGGTAAATTGAGACAGATGTCATGCATGGGTTTTTCGAGGAAGAGGGTGAACGAGGAAAAATGCACTCATTGAGCCTTTTTGCTAGATATCCCTTAATACAGCTGAAATTCTTTACAGAAAAGCAATGGATAAAAAATTTAGAATTTTTTTCTATTTCAATTCCAGTTTCAGCTAAAAACTTTCTTTAAGACAGGTTAAAGAAAACATGGCATAAAATAAACATTGTTTTTGGTATTTTTTACATGTTAGTAAAGACATATTTATGGTTTACTTTAAGCAGGAAAGAAAAGCTGCTAAGCTTCTGCCTACAAAATGTTGCACATTTTTCTACACATTACATGTTAGGTCTCTGTAGGCTTTCATATTAGAGTCTGTAAAAAAATTGGTTTAGTTGGTTAGATGCCTGTTATTATTGTAAAATTGTAAGCAACATGTTTAAATGCTTGTCCCAAATTGAATATAATACCAAACCTATTTTTAAACTGCCTAAGGAGGATAGCTTGTCTAGTACAGAGAATAACAGATAACTAAAAGTGACATGATACTAGCATAACTTGCATGCATTGGTACAGAATTACAGTTCTATGATGCCTGGAGTCCAAGGCAAATAAGGGATAGAAAGTGAAGTTTCATGTGTTGAACATCTCTCTCTAACACACACACACCCCAGATTCTCTAGTTTTGAAAAAACTTGTGAGATATTTGACAAAATATTAGACCGCATGAGAGATACTATTTGTGAAATGGTGCCCACATTACAGTTTATAACAAAATATTTGACCTATCGTGTAATGGAGATTAGAATTGTAATAGTACATTACTGAGCGTTGCTGCCTATAAAGTCCAAAATTGCATGTAAAGGCCTGAAAGAGTGGCTCCTATTGATTGTTATATTTTGCAGTGCTTCTACATAAGCTTGCAGGATTACAAAATCATTACCCCAAGAGACTAGCCCATAATTGTAATTGAATCATACGAAAGATGAAACTTGAATATACAAACAGATCTCCATGAGATGTTACAATGAAGCTTGGGAGTCCCTCTACCTATGGATATCCATTACCCTCTTATAGGATAAAATAGACGAATATTTACCAAGTTAAGCCTACCACTTACTTGGATTGTGACTATAATAGAAGATTTGGTTACAACCAAATCCGTAATACATTAACCTCCAGATAAAGAGGTCGTGCAAAATTCCAAAATGGGATCTACACTAGAAGACAAAGACATGTCACCATAGGAAACATCCAGGCACACCAACATCCCCCTTTAAGCTTAACTTGGGAAGAAGGAAGGAGGAATTTAACAATATCTCCCCCCCACCACCACCTTGGTGAATTGCTTCCTTGACTTCAAATATCAAAGGAGGAGAAGTAACTCAAAATCTGATGCAAAATGAAAGCAAGATATGATGAAGAAGCTGAAATGGTTGACAAAGCTGTTGGCCAGGGCAAAAAAGCATCAAACCAGCTAAAGCGCTCCCATCACACAGGGTGCTCAAAGTGTTTTAAAACAAAGAAACAAGCACAAAACACTATACAAAGTGGAATGATCCATGCAAGAAAGCTGTAGTAAAGTGGAGGGGTACCAAGTCTCGAAAAAAAAGTAAAAACTCCAACAAGAAAAATGGTGTGGGGACATTGGCTCCCTTGCAAGGCCAAAAACAAGGGCATACAAACTACCAACATCACGGACACCGGAACATGCTTACAATAATGCATCAAAAGACAAGCAAAATCACCAATCAAAGTCATGTTACAAAGTAGTCAACAATCTTAGTTGCGTTCTTCTTCTTCTTGAACTTTGCTTTAGTGTCAATTCATAATTGTCTAAAGACGTATCATTTTGAATTCTGAAAAAAAGAATGACATCAATGAATTTCATTTTACATCAGCAATAAGAACTAATCCTAGACACTCAATAACATAATTATATTTATATTGTGTAAATGTAAATAGCATCTTGCATGGTTATTTGATCTTTTTGCTTTATTGTGAAACCATGATTTAGCATAAATTTTTAAAAGAAATCACTTTTTCATTATAGAATTTATTATAGTTTTTATATTGTGAGACTCACATCCCCTCTATTGTCTCCTAACATTTGGAAGGCCTATCTAGCTGCCTCCCCAAAACACATCCCACATCTTCCCATAACCCTAAACTTTGTGGCATACTGTTTTACATTTTAAAGGCTTCTCTAGCTGCCTCCAAAACACATTCTCACATTTCCCATATCCCATAACTTTGTAAATGGTTGTTTTCTAAAAGTCATATTCGTGTATACAAGTACGGAATGCTGAGTTAGCAAAAATTAGTTGTCTACCACATTTCATCCCATACACAACTTCATCACATTGCCAGTTTTTTAATTCTTTCTTTATTTTCCTATCCTACTTTCATTATGTGTGCTCAGTAATGACCACAAGCACTCAGAAAAAAAAACTATCATGGAATAATCCAATTGCATGAGCTCAAGTTGTTAAAAACGTGGGTTTCCATTGTGGAGACCCTGATTGAGATCTTTCCAGGTAATATATTTGTAATTGCCTGTTGTAATACCACTATGTGGTTTGTTGATATGCCATGGTAACATGGTCATGATGCAATACAGGTGGGGCCCGTTTCAATCCCATATAACCATTTAATTAAAATCACTGGCAGGGAGAAAATGAAAGGCAGAAATTTAACTATAAATGTCATCACTGATAATTAAATGCAAAGAATTCTGTGAGATATTTCTTTTTTACAGTCCATGAAAGGCATTTTAATTAAAATAATCCAATCCTCCTCATTTTTAGATTTAATGTAAAGGAGTCTTTCATTTGCATAACATCATAATAGTATTTATTCACTAACCTAGACGATCTGATCAAAGAAATAAATGAACAAATATACACAATATAAGGTTGAAATATGCACCTTAACTCCCTCTACTTGCAAAACTGTCTCACGAATTGGATCCAACAGATGTTCTGGAGCACCAACATCAACCAGCTCCATCATACTAAATAGAAAAACCAAAACATCATAAATTAACAGATGGTTCAAGTCAAAAAACAAAATGACCAAACAATCATGACGTCTAGATTTTGGTTTTCCGTTATAGGAATACATTTTCATAGACATGGCAAAAACAAAATATGGTTTAAGAATATTTATTGCTTCAAAAGCAAAATAGAGATAAATGTCGTGTGGTAAGTACACAAATCATGCAACACAATAGCATATTGCTCAACATTTAGCAAAGCAATAAAGTAATCTATAGTGAAATAATATGCAAAAGTAACCATAGAAGATTACTGACATATACAAGTACACATTATGCAATCAATAGAAATCAAGGCACGAATCATTGTCGTTTTCAAAAAGTATGCAATACTATCTCTCGAATATAAGCTATTGAATGCACACCCTAATGGATGATCCAAAGCAGACAACAAGGTGTACATTATTAGGATCCCATCCTAACGTTATTTTGTAATTCTCATTGGCTTATGTAATGACCCACTTCCAACATGGGGGATTCTATTATAATGTTAATTTAAAATACTTTGTAATGTATGTGGTAAGTAAGGCACCTAGCCAAGTGGTGCCATCTCATGTAACCGTTATCAAGATTGTAACCGATGTTTGGTAGAATATTCTAGCTCGAGTGGCATTTTGCATGTAAGCCAACTCTTGAGCCTTTAGGTAGGGTTGCATGTAGCTTTCTCTTTAAAAGACATAAAGCCATGTACGAATGTATCTTTTTGCAAGTTAATGAAATATTGAAGGAAGTTGCCCCCTCGAAGAGGCCTGCTATTATGAGTTATTTGTGAGATTGTTTCAATTCTGCAATTCCTTTTGCATGGTGTTATTCTGTTATTTGATGTATTTCAGTTTTTTTGTAGTATTTTGTGTGAGTGAGCTTTATTTTAATAGTAGGTTCCTAACAAGTGGTATCAGAGCGCTTTCCAGGGCCGAGTTCTGCTGCAACTACGACAATTCTTGCTCAACCATTTCCGCCTATTAGGTATAATTTTCCGTGTTTTTTCATTTTGTTTTCCTTTATTTAAAAACCAAAAAAATTGCAAACCCGAAAAAGCCAAAAAAAATACAGCCTTTTTTTTCATTAGTTGAGTAGGCTAGAAACCCTGTGTCGGGGGTTTTCAAATATTGCGAAGGAGTTGTCGTTATTGGCTAAGCTAGATAGCCCATAAAGCGTCTAGTGAAGTGAGGGGCAATCAGGCTCCAATACCCAAGCCTTAGATAGCACTCGCGCACAGAGTCGAGCTCCCACGCATGTTCTGGCTTCTTCAGGTGCGAGAATATCCGCAAAGGAAACAGCCCGCAGGGGAAGCTGCAAAGGAAGTTGTTGTAAATACGGGTTCTTGAGACATGTCTGGCAATGTCGTCTGAGCCCGAACATGAGCTTCCGCCAAATATTCCTTAGGTCCTACAATTCCAGCAGTACTCATCCCAACTACAGTATTCTGCAAAGTCGAGGGGATTTCAAAGCTAACCACTTCGGCACTTTCATCTGCTGCTCAAGTTTTTGAGCTAGCTCTCGATCGCGAGCACCGCTCTCGCGACAATCCCTTGCACCAAATCTGGAGTAGATGAAAGGGTGGGGATTCAAATCGCCTTCTCTTTCTCTTTGGCTTGGGCACTTTTGGTGATGGCACAGCAACTTGCTTTTCAAGTTCTTTCACCTCAGACGGCTAGTCGTCTGTGCTTTTCGGGTGCTTGCTAACGTCTGAGGCAAATGGTTGGCCGTCTGGGCTGGACAGCTAAATGTCTGGATCGTACGGCTAGACGTCTCCCTGCTGGACAGCTCTTTTGTTAGATAGCTAAAACACTTCGCCTCTTTCCTTCGTTCAATCTCCCATACGCTTCTCCCTTTAGACGGCTTCTACATGCTAGACGGTTGTGCTTCTTCCAAGACGTCTGCTTATTCCTCTAGACGTCTGCTGGTTGGGCAGCTTAGATGGTTGTTTCTCCAGACGGATGCCCTAGCAGGTCGTGACAGATCTTGATGCTTTGTGAAGGTAGGGTTTCTACACTTGCACTGAAAAAGAAGAATCCTCCACGAAGCTTGCGACTACCAGTGGATATGACATCTACGCTTCGTCTTGAATAAGTCTTGGTAAGCTTGTTAACCCTGCTTCGTCTCCAAATCTCCTACGCTCTTTTCTCTTGCACAAATTGAAAGCAATTGAACAAGGAATGCCCAACGCTTCCAATTTATAGGAATTTTGCTGCCCATGTAACTACCTGTTTAACCGCCACCTAACTCCCAATCATCTGCATGCTTGCCACGTTGCCAATTTTGCATGGACAAGACGTCTGGCGTCTTTATCTTTATTTCGTCTTTTTGCTATTTTTTCCTTTTCCATTTTTGTCTTTTTCTTTTTCTTTTTCTTTTTTTTTTATTATTTTTTTTCAAAACTGCGTCTTCATGTTTTAATGTCATCGGGTGAAGTGCACGGCAACGTCGATGCGTACTTCAAAGGTATCTAACGCGCTATCTTCCTAATGATGACTACCAGTTTCAAAACTGTTGAAACCATCGTCATTTTCTTGTTCCACCGTCTGCTGACGACTGCGGTGATTATTTTGGCTCTGGGGAGTTTCCATCTGAGATTGTTTGTCTCATCTTCTCATTCTTCGTGGAATAACTCGCCAGTCTGGCTGCTCCTCTTCTGTTGGTTGATGACGTATTTCCTGCCTAGACGTCTGAATAGTTTCTACTAGACGTCTGCTTCTCCTGACGTCATCCTGACTTGTCGCATCTGCCATAAGGGTACTTTCCTGCCAGACGGCTTTCTCCATCATCCAGATGTGTGGCTGCGTCATCCAGATGGTTGCTACCAGGGTCCAGACGGGTTGATTCTTCCTCTAGACGGACTCGTTCCGTTCTTCCATCACCCTGCTGAATTATCACACAATCATCTAGGTAATGGACCATCATTCGTTCCTGCTCTTGATGGTTGGTTTTCCGATCAGTGGAAGGATGATTCTCCCTCTATCCAATGTTATGATAGAGTCTTCCCATTCCATGGCCTCGGCCTCGAAGTCTATCGATCTGACGACGGACAACTGCCCATCCTTGGTCTACCTGGTCTTGATAGGGATTCCTACTCTTGGGTCCCTGTCTTCTGCGAGCCGGTGTGACTCGTCCTCTTCCTCTTGTCGGTCGAATCTCCCTAATGTGGGGCTATCGTACTCCCAGCTGCCCAAGATTCGGTCGGTCCCTCGATCGTTCCTGATGACGTCTTCGGTTCCTACAAGCTTGCTGAGGCAGACCCGAAGGTCTATTCTCAGGAACACGTAGTGATGGGTTGACTTGGACTATGTCCTCAGATGGTCCTTGTGGCCCAGTCCGTGGACTAGTCGACCTATGGGTAGTAGGAGGGGAATTTCTTCCTCTCGAGTTGTCGAGATGGAGGCCAACCACGCTCCTCCCTTGGTCAGGCAAGCTTAGGTTACCCGAAAGTCCTGACGAACTCCTGGGATTGCCCAAGTTGTATCTATTTCGGGCCTAGTTTATCAGTTGTGCGGGTGTTTTTGGTGGATGTTGTTGATTTACAGGTGTCAGTTGGTGCAGGATTCTCAGTCTCCTGTCAACCCTTATCAATCGTCGCCGCCAGCTTGCTTCCTCAAAGTGTCGCTGTGGTGCACAGTGAGTTAGGGCTTCTTGGTATTCGTCTGAGAAAACTGAATCCGTACTTGAGTCATTTCCCTCTCCTCCAGTGTTCATTAGCCATTCCGAAGTTTTTTGAACGCACTACTGCAATTATCTTACTTCTCTTTGGTGTTGTCGTAAGTCAAGTACTGCCATACAATACCTAGCCACTTCTTCACGTTCCATCGGACGTCTCATAGCTCCTACATATTGTGTTCTCCACACGTGTGGTTCCGGTCTTCCTAGTATCGCGTCTTCATTTACTTCTCCATTGTACTCGTCTTGTGGACTTAGAGACTCATCATCTTCAATCACTTGTGCAGTTTCAAGGAATCTAACCCTTGCTCACCGACTTCGGATTTCATCTCTTTGTCTCCGACGGTCTGGGTTAGGACTGGCGTGTGGTATATCAAGGTCTCGAGGTTGATTCTCGTCCTCACTTGAGTCTTCCAACCACCCATCATACTTTGGCCGTTCGGGCACTTCCCTGACATCTCGCCACAGAATCTCGGTGCTTCTTCTCGACTTATCTGATATGCACTACTAGAAGCCAAGTTCTGATGTGATTTCCTTGCTTTACTCTTTTCTGGTGATTTTCCACATCGTCGAGGATGCCTAATTAATGGTGATGTTGCTTTTGAGGAGTTGTCTGTGTTCAGGATGATTCTCAGTGTAGCTGCGGATGAACTATCCGAATCTTCTGAGGAAACTGCGTTGTTCCCTGCATTTTCCCTTATTTCCAATCCACCTACCTGCAACCTTCGATTCTCTTGCCTCTGAGAGCGTCTTGGTGCTGAGTGATCTAGAGCCACCGAGAATAAACTACTTTCTGGCAAAATTATCATTCGGGCTCCCTCTAAAATCATCCTGATCTCTTTTAGCCCATTCTGCTCTACGTGCATCCTATCGTTGTTGCATTTGTTGCATAGTTCCATCCAACTCCTGAATAACCTGTTCCCTCAATCGTGCATTATACTAGCGAAGAGTCTCATACTCCTCTTGCAATCGTTGTGTTTCCAAAGCCATTCATTGCAGAATTTCTGCTCCTTGACCTTCATATTCCTCCACTTCTAGTATTTGCCCTTGTGAAGCTAAGTACGAAATGTTTCGAAGCCGATTCTCTACTTCACTTTCTAGAACTCGTACATTTGGTTCTAACTCCCTTTGTTCGGTTCTTCTTTTCCAAACAACCATTCCAGGTTGGCAAGTTCATCCTCTCGAACAACATTACTTGGCCCACCGTGTTTGTAGGATCGTATACCTGGTTGTGCTTCTTCGTTTGAGTTACCAGAAGTGTCCTCCTTAATTTCCAAGTTGATCATATTGATTTGTGCCTGTGCCTTGTACACCTTCAACTTGGAGCCATTTACCGCTTCGGGGCAAATTGTTCCATCCAACTTCTTCAATCGAACAACCCCGTTATCCAATACTTCTTCTACCTGAAAAGGTCCAAGCCATAGGGTCTTCAGCTTCCCTGGCTTGATCTCTCTTTTACCATTGTATTTGAGTACTAAATCACCAACCTTCAAGTTCATTTTGCGGAGATGCTTATCATGCCAGTATTTTCGTCGTTGTTGAGCAATCTTTGTTGCCCACTATGCCAACACCCTTTTCTCGCCTAGCTGTACTAGTGTTGTGAGTCTTTCCTCCATGCTTTCTTCTTCATTTAGGTGGGTTTCAACAGCTACTCTCAAGCTTGGTACCAGGAATTCTACTAGTACTACCGCCTCCTGTCCATACATCAATTGGAAGGGTGTGTGGTTTGTGGTTGGTTTGAAGGTAGTTTTGTATACCCACAGAACTTCTGGTAAGCGCTCCTCCCAATCTACGCCTTCAATTGCACATGTTTTATACATGATAGAAACCAAGACCTTGTTTGTTGCCTCCGCTTGCCCATTTGCTCTAGGGTAATACAGACTTGACAAAGAGTGAAAAATCCTGAATTCCTTCATCAAATTCTGAATAATTTCATTAACGAAATGACCTCCCCTGTCACTTGTTAGTTGAAGAGGTATGCCGAATCGTGTGATAACTTGTTCATACAAAAAGCAAGTCGTGCTCCTTGCAGAATTATCAGGTAATGCCCTTGCTTCGACCCATTTCGTTAAGTACTCAGTTGTGACTATGATGTATCTGCACTTCCTCTTATGGCTTGTTCTTAGTGGACCCACAAAATCCAACCCCCATATTTCAAAAAGTTCTTGAGGTTGCAATGGATGTAATGGCATGAAGTCTCGTTTCAACGGCTTCCCTGTTCTTTGACACGTATCACATGCCTTAACAAAGTTCTTGGCATCATGAAAAAGAGTAGGCCACCATAGGCCCGCCAACAACACTTTTCTTGTTGTTGCATCAGGTCCCATATGTCCTCCGGCCAATCCTTCGTGTGCCTCCTTCAGGGTTTGTTGTACTTCATCTTCCATCACGCATCGTCTTAGAATGTGGTCCTCCCCCATCTTGTATAGCAATCCTGCAATCAAGGTAAAGGGTGCAGACTTCGTAATCACCTTCCGTTGTTCAACTACCGTCATCTCCTTTGGCAGCTCTCCTGTCGATAGGTAATCCCCAATATGTTTATACCATGTGGGTATCGCACTTATCATGAACAACTGTGCATCGGGGAATTCATCTGGTATCCCTCCTTCTGCAGGTTCTCCTAAGCGAATCCTTGATAGTTGGTCCGCAATTACGTGCTTCTTTCCTGGTCTCACTACCACTCAAAACACGAATTCCTGCAGAGTGACGAGCCATCGACTCACTCGTCCATAGATTGTTGGCTTGTTGATCAAGTACAATAGCGCCTGATGATCTACATAGAAAGCAAAAGGGTTAGCCAACAAATAGTGTCGGTACTTCTGTACTGCGTACACCATCCCTAGTGCTTCGCGCTCCGTTGTACTGTAGTTCTTCTCGGCTCGAGACAACAATCGACTTGCAAAGTAGATGGGCTGATCCAACCCAAATTGACCTTCTTGAGCCAATGCGCAACCAATAGCATAATTTGAGGCGTCAACATGCACATGGAACTCCTCCCAGTCTGGGTAAACCAGGATAGGTGCTTTCATCAAATGTGCTTTCAGGCTCTCAAAAGCTCCTTGATGCTCCTCTGCCCAATGAAAAGGAACACCCTTACGTGTAAGAGCGTCTAATGGATGAGAAGTCAATGCATAGTTGCGAATGAACCTTCTGTAGTATCCCACTGTTCCCAAGAAGGTTTTCACCGAGCTCACATCATGTGGCTCCTCCATAAGCAATATTACCCGAATCTTATCCGGATTGGGCTTTAGGCCCTCTTGGCATACAATATGCCCCAACAACTTTCCATATGGTACCATCAGGACACATTTGCCTGGATTCAATGATATCCGAGCTCGCCTACACAAGCTCATGCATTCCTCTAGTGACTTCAAATGTTCTTGTGTCCTCCCATATAGTGACCAATCATCTAGGAAGGCTTTAAAATTCCCTGTGGACATCTTATCAAAGATATATAGGATGATTCTTTGAAAGGTAGCCGGTGCATTGCACAAACCAAATGGCATGCGATTGTAAGCATATATTCCATTTTCAACCACGAAAGTTGTCTTCAGCTTATCTTCTTCTGCAATGCTAATCTGGTTATACCCTGAGAACCCATCCAAAAATGAATAGATCTCATGGCCTGCTACTTCTTCCAGGATGGAATCTGTGAAAGGGATCGGGAAGGGATCCTTGATGGTTACGGCATTGAGGCTTCGAAAATCTACACAAATTCGAATTTTGTCAACCTCCCTCTTCAAGGTGATCACAATCGGTGACACCCACTCACTTGTCGTAACCTTGAAAATAATGCCTGCATCCAACATTTTATCAATTTCAGCATTCACCAGTGTTGCGTATTTGGGATTCATCCTGTATGGTCGCCTTCTTATTGGTTGTGCACCTTCAATCAAGGGAATCTTGTGTACGCAAAGTTCTGGTGGAACTCCCTTCAGGTCCTTGTACGTCCAAGCGAAGACATCTTTATACTCCATAAAGATTTTAAAAGTTGTTGCTTTTAGTACTGGATCCCAATCATCTCCACACTTAATCATCCTCTCCTTGCCATCTTCTCCCAAGTTTACCTGAATCATTCTCGGACCTTCATATTTAATGGACTCAGGTTCATTTGTTGCTTTACGAACATCGATGGGGTGGGCTGGTTTGTCTTCAATGACTGCGTCTCCTATCGTATATTCTGCAAAGTTCTTGGGGAATGTCCATTTTTCTCTCTCCTTATCCTTCTTTGTTGTTGTCTGTTTCTTACTGCTTTCCTCTTTTTCTGGTTCCTTCTTCTCATCCTCTTGGATTTCGTTTCCTGCATCAATGCAAAAACATTGGGGAGAGAATACTTCATAGTCTTCCTGTTGCCAGTGGAGTAAGCCTTTGTCTTCATTGTACTCATCTTCCGTGCAATCCTCCAGGTGTAGTACTCCCTCTTCATCTGGTTCATATCCTGACCCTTCATCCGAGGAAGAAACTCCTGAATCATCAGAACTTGCAATCTCTTGGCTTACCGCCTGGTTCTTTAGATTGATCAAATATCTATGTTGGCCTTTCTTGAAGGTCAGATGCTCTTTCTCCCAGTTGTGGTTTACTTTTGTCATTCGTAACCACCCTCGCCCCAGCAATGCATCATATGTTGGTTTCTGCATGGCAATTATAACGAAATCCAGTATGAAATCTTGTTCTGCTATGCGCACTTTTTGGCTCATTAGTACGCCTATTGTCTCGATGCCATACTGATCTGCTCCGTACAATTTGAAGTTTGGAGATCTAAGTGCGGGTTGACCAATACTCCGCCATGTTCTCTTTGGCATTACGTTCACGCTTGATCCTCCATCAACGATCACTTGATTCAACTTATGGTCCAATATCTCCATATGAACCAAAGTTGGCTTCTTTCCTGCCTCGATCATCAGTATCGTTGGATCAATGAACTGTCCTTGCTTGATGTGTGCTACCTGTCGGGTTTCTCTCTTCTTTGTTTTTACGACTTCTCCCACTGTAGCATATAACTCAGGTACTATGTTGAATAGACTTGCTACCTTCACTTCTACTGTCGTATTCAGTACCTGTGTCACCAAGCCTTCTATTGATGCTTGTTTATCATTTGGGATCTCCACCTTCTTTAGAGCTTTTTCCAGAACTAGTCTGTCTTGCTTTCCTTTGTCTAGTTCTGTTTTTATCAATTCTTGAGCTTCTTGCCATCGCTCTTTCTCCTTGGCAGGATTTGGGTATTCTTCTAACTTCCTAGCTTGTGTTCTTGTTACGGCTAGGACTTCATCTTCCCTTTCCATCACTGTACTTATTTCGCCAATGTCAATCAAATTGACATTTTGTGTTCCACTGGAACTTGCCTTATTTGGGCAATTAGCCTCCTTGTGGTTCCCTGGACCACACCACCTACACATCTGAGTAACATTGTTACCACCAGTAGTGTTCGTATTCTGAGGCTGGGGGCAGTTCTTCGCAAAATGGCCCCATTCTTGACAATTCCGACACTGAATTACAGGTCTCCCTTCAGAGTCATACTGCAGTCGACTCTGTCCTCCTTGTCTTCCTCCTCGACGGTTATTCCTATATCCGCCACTTGTTGCACCCTATCCATTTCTTGAAGCCTCAGGTTGACTTCCTTGTTGGATTGTTAATGTCTGGTGCCTTGCTCCCTTCAAATTGAATGGACAATCTGCTACTGGGTGACCTGCAATATCACATATGTTGCAATACGCTTTCTTTGGGCAATTGGTATTAGCATGTCCCTCCGTTTTGCAATCGGAACACCAAATATCCTTCCTATCTTTCCTCACTTCTCCTTTGACTTCTTTTATAATTTTATCAAACTCTTTTCGAAAGGAGTGTATTGCACTTTGCACTTTATCTTCTTCATCACTATCAGATTCTTCGCGTTTTGGCTGTCCACCGATTCCTGCAGCTGTTTGCTTGGCCTCGCTTTCAAAGTTCTTTGCTTTCTCGAGGGCTTCTGCATATGTCGAGGATGGTACTGCTTTCATCTTCTTTCGATATTTATGTAGTAATCCATCCAAGAACCAACGTTTTATCATTCCGTCGGTTGGTGGCATTTCCATTTTATCCGTGAGTTGTCTCAGTCTCCTATCGTAGCTCTTGACATCTTCCTCTGGTTTTTGTTTCGTAGCAAATATTTCAGTGATGATCTTTGTGTCGTCCCTTAATGGTCGGAATTCTTCAATGAATGCATCCTTCAAGGGGGTCCATTGGGTGAATGGTTGGGTATGTTGTCGTTTCAAATACCAATCCATTGCCATTCCCCGCAAAGTGGCTGGAAACAATCGCAACCACTCTGTATCTTGTGTTACCCCATTTGATCCCCAAATGGTGATACAAGTTCCCACATGATGGGCTGGGTCTTCTTTTCCTTCCCCATGGAAAGGTGGACATTTCTGTCTATCTGCTTGAGTAGCAGTATGCGCCATTGGGACTGTCCCACTAGGCAAGTTTCTTGGTGGTGAGCGTGGTGGAATTCTATCCGGCTCTCTCTCTGTTGTTGATGGTGCAAAATTTTGGTCAAATAGCCTTCTACTTCCACTTCGCGACCTCCTTCGCGAATAAACGAGATGTGGTTCTTGTCTTCCTCCCCACGAACCGATGCGTGGTTGTTGCGGTACAAAGTCTCCTACTTCTATATCCGCCGGCCAACTCCTCTCTGTTGGTTCGGGTGTTACCATCCAATCCTCGTTCTCAATACCAGGAACTTCCTCCACTATTTGCTCTTCGTCTTCTGCTATCACCAACAACATCTCTACTCTCGGATTCTCATCTTCCACTGGATCCCACACTCTTTCCACTTCAGGTTGTGAAACTTCTTCGTCGTGCGTTCTTTGGTTTGCCAGTCGTGCACTTCTTCTTGGCTGTCTTGGACTCCTTCCTCTTCTACCTTGTGACCTGCGATGTGTCATTCACCTCTTTGTCTTATCACCTATACTTCTTGACCCAAAGTTTGTTTTTAGGCAACGACGCCAAATGTAGACAAGGGTAAGTACTTTCCCAAGACGAGGGAATGACGAGAAGCTAGGAGGGAGTGATAAGCCAAGATACACAAGTCGTCATGTTCTACAAGTATGGGTAAACAAGTCTTAACAGATGCCTAGAACAGTAGACGTCTGAGGCAGACGGTCTAGACATCTGGGACGAACGGCTAGACGTCTGGACTGGACAATCGGCTGGACGTCTGGACTGGACAGTCGGCTGGACGTCTGGAACAATTTTGTCGATGAGGCCAGATGGCTAGACTAACAACTACAACGAGTAATCTGCTAGTGTCTAGACGTCTCCAACTGTGATATTCGTCTCCAGTCCTCGATGCTCCTTAGCACGCCCTGCAACAATAAAACAACACACAACAATACATGCTCTCGTACCAAGCTATGATCAATACCTACAACACAACACTATAACACAGACGCAATCACATACAACACGCATTCCAGAATAACAGTTGTTGCACAACAGTTCTGCATTATAGACAAGTATGGATAGATTACAAAATGAAATAGGGGGGTATTTATAGGTAAGATCGGGTAGTTACTGCAACTAACCCGTCTCAACCGTCCCAACCGCCTATTGCCTTAACAATGCATTTACTGCATAACAGACTGTTTTAGACGTCTAACACAACAGCCAGACGTCTGACTAGTTAGGTTGGATGTTTGACTAATCCAGACGTCTAACTAATCAAGACATCTTAACACAAAGATTACGTTTTTTTTTTCGCTCTTGGGCTTTTTACATTGCAACTTGTCATTTTCATGATTCGTACATTACCAAAATTGTTGTACATAGTCAAAATTGTGAATCTTCATAGGACATTCTTTGTCAGACAGCTCAGTGATTTATTTATGCTTGGAACTGTTGTCTACAACTCTACCTAGCGCACCCTGGTTCTGTCAAACACTTCAAACTACAAACATACAACATCTCCTTGTTCTACTAAACCTGCGTTCACAAACCCCAAAAGTGAGCATACGCAAAAGGATTTCCATATCACAGAAGAACAAACTTGCATGCACCACACAGTCAAGACAAAGTCTGCAAGTGTCTATCACAATCTGAAATATTCCAGTAACAATCGGGTCAATGACTATAACAATCGGGGCAATGACAGTAACAGTCGAGTCAATGGCAAAACTAGTCAGGTCGACAGTGATAGTGACAATCATCCATAACTGTCAGAAATCATAAGTGGTCAGGGTCAGAAACATAACCATCAGTGTTAGTAATTGCACGATACAGAGGATCCCAAAGTCAGTGACATGCACAGTGTCAGTAACTGCAATACAGGTGATAGGGGCGGAGAAACGGTGGTCAGTCGAAAGAATGCACAGGTCAGAGACAATTGATCTAGTGCCCAACTTTTGAATCGTAGCTCCAAACCAAAAACCGACCACACCAGTAGACTCGTCAAAACAGAGTTTAAAAAAAATGTCTAGGTGCCCAAAATTCGTGTTGAGGGATATAGCTCATTGTGACCGTCTTTTCGAGCTGATCATTTTGATATATAACACCCAAGCACTTTTTCGGACCCCTTACTAAAAATAGTAACTCCTAAAACCACACTTCCATCCAAAATGGCTGGTGGCACTCATGGACATCAAAAAGAGGTAGATCAGACCACCCAATTGTTGGAATCCCTAATAAGCACCGTTAATAGATTGCAAAGCACAAATGAAAGCCTGATGGAAGAATTTCAAAATTTTAGAACTAATTATGATACCTCCAAAACCTGCATAGAACTTACAGAGGTTAAGTCCAAATTGCAGGGTGGTCAATGCTAGTTTAAGTTTTGTATTGAACACTAACATTCTAACAAAGGTAAAGGAAGGGCAATAGATGACTCACCTTTGCTATGATCATGATTAAGATGCCCAAGTTAGACTTTCCTAAGTTTAATGGGAAGGATGTTAATGGGTTGTTATGTCGTGTTGCTCAAATTTTTAGACTCCACGATGTCCCCATATATTACCGAGTTCAAATAACTTCCTTCAACTTGGAATTTGAAGCTTTACAATGGTACCAATGGTTGCAGAAAACTAACCATAATCCTTCTTGGGAAGACTTTGAGTCTCAATTACTCACTCGCTTTGGCCCTAGTGAGTATTACAATTTTATAGGACAATTGACAAAGTTGAGACAAACTTCAACAATTCAAGATTACCAAATACAATTTGAGAAATTGGCCAACAAAACTACGGGAATGAATGAAGGGTTCTTTATGAGTTGTTTTGTTAGCGATCCGAGGAAGATCTCCAAGCCGAGGTCACGATGTTTAAACCACAATCCATGATGCGAGGCTATCAAGTTGGCTCATTTGGCCGAATCCAAATTTTCAGCTAAGCGGAGAATATCTAAATTTCTACAGGCTAGACCCTCTTTTCCTCCTAGATTTCAAAAACCGAATGAACAAAAAACTATTGCACCCAAACGTCTAACCACTGTCGAAATGGATGTGCAACATGCCCAAGGATTGTGCTACAATTGTGATGAAAAGTTTTCTCACGGGAATAGGTGCACCCAAAAGAAGTTGTTCCAAATAGATGTTGATGAGCCTAACACCAGCGACCACAGTGATGATGACACGGAATCAATAGAGGAACCACCCAAACCAAAGGAAGAAAACCAAGACGAACCACAGGCTAAATTTTTGTTCATGCTCTTGCTAGCATTACTACTCCCCAAACCATGAAAGTTGTGGGTTTTTTCAAAGACCTACGCCTTACCATCCTGATTGATTTTGGCAGTACACACAACTTTATTGATCCCCGCATTGCCAAGCAGGCAAATTGTTACGTACAAACATGTAATTCCTTTGAGGTTATGGTAGCCAATGGCGGGACCTTACCTTGCAAAGGTAAATGTCGTAATGTTAAGGTCAAAATTTGGGACTATGAGCTCAAACAAGATATGTTTGCACTTCAACTAGGGGGATGTGATATCGTGTTGGGAGCTCAATGGTTGGGCACATTGGGAACCATCTCATGGAACTTTGCCGAGCATTGGATACAATTTTCTCAGGATGGGCAGTCCCACACTCTTCATGGCTCAAAAGTAGGACCTTCACAGATTATCAGTTCAAGCCAAATGAAGTTGTTAAACAAATCATCTCAAGGTGTCATAGCTCAGATATTTGCGATCCAACGAGGATTCCGTCCCTGCAATTTTGCAACTTGTTTTGGCCAAGCACAATTCTGTTTTTGCTGAACCATCAAAATTACCGCCTTGCCACTCTCATGACCATGCTATTCCTTTGTTACCTGGCAATGCATTGCCCAAAATTCGACCATACCGGTATCCTCATGCTCTTAAGTCAGAAATCGAGCAATTAGTACAGGAATTATCAAAAGTCGGCGTCATTCGGCCAAGCAAGATTCCTTACTCTTCTCCAAGTTTATTGGTGCGCAAGAAAGATGGGTCCATACGGTTGTGTATTGATTACCGTGAGCTTAATACACTCACCATCAAAGATAAGTTTCCTATTCCGGTGGTGGATGAATTATTGGATGAAGTACATGGGACTATGTACTTTTCCACATTAGACCTTCGCTTTGGGTACCATCAAATCAAGCTCAAAGATGACGATATTCCCAAGACTACTTTTCATACTCATGAAGGTCACTATGAGTTTTTGGTGATGCCATTTGGCTTAACTAATGCTCCTTCCGCTTTCCAAAGCCTCATGAACATTTTTCGCCCATTCCTTCGAAAATTAATCCTAGTTTTCTTTGATGACATTATGGTATATAGCCGCTCATGGGAAGAGCATCTTGTTCATGTGGATCAAACTCTACAACTATTGGCACAACATCAACTCTATGCTAAGCGGTCCAAGTGTTCTTTTGGGTTGACAAAAGTGGAGTATTTGGGACACATTGTCACCAAGGCTGGCATCAAAGTTGACCCCAAGAAGATCTAGGCAGTTCAGGAATGGCCGAAACCTCGCACTCTCAAGGGTCTTCGGGAATTTTTAGGGCTTACAGGTTATTACTGTAAATTTGTTCGTAACTATGGTAAAATTGCAGCTCCCCTCACTTCCATGTTAAAGGACTCTTTCACTTGGTAGGGACTCGTTGAACAAGCTTTCCTAGAGTTGAAGCATGCTATGACCACCACTCCAATCTTAGCCATGCCGGATTTTTCCAAATCTTTTGTCATTGAAAGCGACACTTATGGTCGTGGTATTGGTGTCGTGTTGATGCAAGAAGGGCGGCCCTTGGCTTTCACTAGTAAAGCTCTCTCCAACCATAATTTGGGAAAATCCACTTATGCCAAGGAGATGATGGCAATTATGCATGCAGTAACCCATTGGCAACTGTATCTCATAGGGCGTCATTTCTCCATTAAAATGGACCATCAAAGTCTCAAATACTTTTTGGAGCAAGGGGTTGCCACCCCCGAACAGCAAAAATGGGTCTCTAAACTCGTGGGCTATGATTATGATATCACCTACAAGAAGGGCAAGGAGAATATTGTGGTCGATGCTCTCTCTCGCATGGTGTTATTCTGTTATTTGATGTATTTCAGTTTTTTTGTAGTATTTTGTGTGAGTGAGCTTTATTTTAATAGTAGGTTCCTAACAAGTGGTATCAGAGCGCTTTCCAGGGCCGAGTTCTGCTGCAACTACGACAATTCTTGCTCAACCATTTCCGCCTATTAGGTATAATTTTCCGTGTTTTTTCATTTTGTTTTCCTTTATTTAAAAACCAAAAAAATTGCAAACCCGAAAAAGCCAAAAAAAATACAGCCTTTTTTTTCATTAGTTGAGTAGGCTAGAAACCCTGTGTCGGGGGTTTTCAAATATTGCGAAGGAGCTGTCGTTATTGGCTAAGCTAGATAGCCCATAAGGCGTCTAGTGAAGTGAGGGGCAATCAGGCTCCAATACCCAAGCCTTAGATAGCACTCGCGCACAGAGTCGAGCTCCCACGCATGTTCTGGCTTCTTCAGGTGCGAGAATATCCGCAAAGGAAACAGCCCGCAGGGAAGCTGCAAAGGACGTTGCTGTAAATACGGGTTCTTGAGACATGTTTGGCAATGTCGTCTGGGCCCGAACATGAGCTTCCGCCAGATATTCCTTAGGTCCTACAATTCCAGTAGTACTCATCCCAGCTACAATATTCTGCAAAGTCGAGGGGATTTCAAAGCTAACCACTTCCCTAGGCACTTTCATCTGCTGCTCAAGTCTTCGAGCTACCTCTCGACTGCGAGCAATCTGCTCCGCGACAATCCCTTGCACCAAATCTGGAGTAGATGAAAGGGTGGGGATTCAAATCGCCTTCTCTTTCTCTTTGGCTTGGGCACTTTTGGTGATGGCACAGCAACTTGCTTTTCAAGTTCTTTCACCTCAGACGGCTAGTCGTCTGTGCTTTTCGGGTGCTTGCTAACGTCTGAGGCAAATGGTTGGCCGTCTGGGCTGGACAGCTAAATGTCTGGATCGTACGGCTAGACGTCTCCCTGCTGGACAGCTCTTTTGTTAGATAGCTAAAACACTTCGCCTCTTTCCTTCGTTCAATCTCCCATACGCTTCTCCCTTTAGATGGCTGCTACGTGCTAGACGGTTGTGCTTCCTCCAAGACGTCTGCTTCTTCCTCTGGACGTCTGCTGGTTTGGCAGCTTCGATGGCAGTTTCTCCAGACGGATGCCCTAGCAGGTCGTGACAGATCTGGATGCTTTGTGAAGGTAGGGTTTCTGCACTTGCACTGAAAAAGAAGAATCCTCCACGAAGCTTGCGACTGCCAATGAAAATGACGTCTACGCTTCGTCTTGCATAAGTCTTGGTGCGCTTATTAACCCTGCTTCGTCTCCAAATCTCCTACGCTCCTTTCTCCTGCACAAACTGAAAGCAATTGAACAAGGAATGCCCAACGCTTCCAATTTATAGGAATTTTGCTGCCCATGTAACTACCTGTTTAACCGCCACCTAACTCCCAATCATCTGCATGCTTGCCACGTTGCCAATTTTGCATGGACAAGACGTCTGGCGTCTTTATCTTTATTTCGTCTTTTTGCTATTTTTGTCTTTTTCCATTTTTGTCTTTTTCTTTTTCTTTTTCTTTTATTTTATTTTATTTTTTTCAAAACTGCGTCTTCCAGTTTTAACGTCGTCGGGTGAAGCGCACGGCAATGTCGATGCGTACTTCAAAGGTATCCGACGCGCTATCTTCCTGATGACGACTACCAGTTTCGAAACTGCTGAAACCATCGCCATTTTCCTGTTCCTTCGTCTGTTGACGACTGCGGCGATTATTCTGGCTCCGGGGAGTTTCCGTCTGAGACTGTTCGTCGCGTCTTCTCATTCTTCGTGGAATAACTCGCCAGTCTGGCTGCTCCTCTTCTGTTGGCTGATGACGTGTTTCCTGCCTAGACGTCTGAATAGTTTCTGCTAGACGTCTGCTTCTCCTGACGTCATCCTGACTTGCCTCATCTGCCAAACGGGTACTTTCCTGCCAGACGGCTTCCTCCATCCAGACGTGTGGCTGCGTCATCCAGACGGCTGCTACCAGGGTCCAGACGGGTTGATTCTTCCTCCAGACGGACTCGTTCCGTTCTTCCGTCACCCTGCTGGATTATCACACAATCATCAAGGTAATGGACCACCGTTCGTTCTTGCTCTTGATGGTTGGTCGTCCGATCATTGGAAGGATGATTCTCCCTCTGTCCAATGTTACGATAGAGTCTTCCCATTCCATGGCCTCGGCCTCGAAGTCTATCGATCTGACGACGGACGACTGCCCATCCTTGGTCTACCTGGTCCTGATAGGGATTCCTACTCCGAGGTCCCTGTCTTCCGCGAGCCGGTGTGACTCGTCCTCTTCCTCTTGTCGGTCGAATCTCCCTAATGTGGGGCTGCCGTACTCCCAGCTGCCCGAGATTCGGTCGGTCCCTCGGTCGTTCTTGACGACGTCTTCGGTTCCTACGAGCTCGCTGAGGTAGACCCGAAGGTCTATTCTCAGGAACACGTAGTGATGGGTTGACTTGGACTATGTCCTCAGATGGTCCTTGCGGCCCAGTCCGTGGACTAGTCGACCTATGGGTAGCAGGAGGGGAATTTCTTCCTCTCGAGCTACCGGGATGGAGGCCAACCACGCTCCTCCCTTGGTCAGGCAAGCTTGGGTTACCCGAAAGTCCTGACGAACTCCCGGGATTGCCCAAGTTGTCTCTATTTCGGGCCTGGTTTATCAGTTGTGCGCGTGTTTCTGGTGGATGTTGTTGATTTACAGGTGTCAGTTGGTGCAGGATTCTCAATCTCCTGTCAGCCCTTATCAATCGTCGCCGCCACCTTGCTTCCTCAAAGTGTCGTTGTGGTGCACAGTGAGTTAGGGCTTCTTGGTATTCGTCTGAGAAAGCCGAATCCGTACTTGAGTCATTTCCCTCTCCTGCAGTGTTCATTGGCCATTCCGAGGTTTCTTGAACTCGTTGTTGCAATCGTCTTACTTCTCTTCGGTGTTGTCGTAAGTCGAGTACTGCCATACGATACCTAGCCACTTCTTCACGTTCCGTCGGACGTCTCATAGCTCCTGCATATGGTGTTCTCCACTCGCGTGGTTCCGGTCTTCCTGGTATCGCGTCTTCATTTACTCCTCCATTGTACTCATCTTGTGGACTTAGAGACTCATCATCTTCAATCACTTGTGCAGTTTCAAGGAATCTAACCCCTGCTCGCTGACTTCGGATTTCATCTCTTTGTCTCCGACGATCTGGGTTAGGACTGGCGTGTGGTATATCAGGGTCTCGAGGTTGATTCTCGTCCTCACTTGAGTCTTCCGACCACCCATCATACTTTGGTCGTTCGGGTACTTCCCTGACATCTCGCCATAGAATCTCGGTTGCTTCTTCTCGACTTATCTGATATGCACTACTAGAAGCCAAGTTCTGATGTGATTTCCTTGCTTTACTCTTTTCTGGTGATTTTCCACATCGTCGAGGACGCCTAATTAATGGTGAAGTTGCTTTTGAGGAGTCATCCGTATTCAGGATGATTCTCAATGTAGCTGTGGATGAACTATCTGAATCTTTTGAGGAAACTGCATTGTTCCCTGCATTTTCCCTTATTTCCAATCCACCTACCTGCAGCCTTCGATTCTCTTGCCTCTGAGAGCGTCTTGGTGTTGAATGATCTAGAGCCACCGAGAATAAACTACTTTCTGGCGAATTGCCATTCGGGCTCCCTCTGAAATCATCTTGATCTCTTTCAGCCCATTCTGCTCTGCGTGCATCCTGTCGTTGCTGCATTTGTTGCATAGTTCCATCCAACTCCTGAATGACCTGTTCCCTCAATCGTGCATTATACTGGCGAAGAGTCTCATACTCCTCTTGCAATCGTTGTGTTTCCAAAGCCATTCGTTGCAGAATTTCTGCTCCTTGACCTTCATATTCTTCCACTTCTGGTATTTGCCCTTGTGAAGCTAAGTACGAAATGTTTCGAAGCCGATTCTCTACTTCACTTTCTAGAACTCGTACATTAGGTTCTAACTCCCTTTGTTCGGTTACAGGTTCTTCTTCTTTCCAAATAACCATTCCAGGTTGGCAGGTTCATCCTCTCGAACAACATTACTTGGCCCACCGTGTTCGTAGGATCGTATACCTGGTTGTGCTTCTTCGTTTGAGTTACCAGAAGTGTCCTCCTTAATTTCCAAGTTGATCATATTGATTTGTGCTTGTGCCTTGTACACCTTCAACTTGGAGCCATTTACCGCTTCGGGGCAAATTGTTCCATCCAACTTCTTCAATCGGACAACCCCGTTGTCCAATACTTCTTCTACTTGAAAAGGTCCAAGCCATAGGGTCTTCAGCTTCCCTGGCTTGATCTCTCTTTTGCCATTGTATTTGAGAACTAAATCACCAACCTTCAAGTTCATTTTTCGGAGATGCTTATCATGCCAGTATTTCCGTCGTTGTTGAGCAATCTCCGTTGCCCACTGTGCCAACACCCTTTTCTCGCCTAGTTGTACTAGTGTTGCGAGTCTTTCCTCCATGCTTTCTTCTTCATTTAGGCGGGTATCAACAGCTACTCTCAAGCTTGGTACCAGGAATTCTACTGGTACTACCGCCTCCTGTCCATACATCAATTGGAAGGGTGTGTGGTTTGTGGTTGGTTTGAAGGTAGTTCTGTATGCCCACAGAACTGTTGGTAAGCGCTCCTCCCAATCTGCGCCTTCAATTGCACATGTTTTATACATGATAGAAACCAGGACCTTATTTGTTGCCTCCGCTTGCCCATTTGCTCTAGGGTAATACGGACTTGACAAAGAGTGAAAGATCCTGAATTCCTTCATCAAATTCTGAATAATTTCATTAACGAAATGACCTCCCCTATCACTTGTCAATTGAAGAGGTATGTCGAACCGTGTGATAACTTGTTCATACAAAAAGCGAGTCGTGCTCCTTGCAGAATTATCAGGTAATGCCCTTGCTTCGACCCATTTCGTTAAGTACTCAGTTGCGACTACGATGTATCTGCACTTCCTCTTATGGCTTGTTCTCAGTGGACCCACAAAATCCAACCCCCATCTTTCAAAAAGTTCTTGAGGTTGCGATGGATGTAATGGCATGAAGTCCCGTTTCAACGGCTTCCCTGTTCTTTGACACGTATCACATGCCTTAACAAAGTTCTTGGCATCGTGAAAAAGAGTAGGCCACCATAGGCCCGCCAACAACACTTTCCTTGTTGTTGCGTCAGGTCCCATATGTCCTCCGGCCAATCCTTCGTGTGCCTCCTTCAGGGTTTGTTGTACTTCATCTTCCATCACGCATCGTCTTAGAATGTGGTCCTCCCCCATCTTGTATAGCAATCCTGCAATCAAGGTAAAGGGTGCAGACTTCGTAATCACCTTCCGTTGTTCAGCTACCGTCATCTCCTTTGGCAGCTCTCCTGTCGATAGGTAATCCCCAATATGTTTATACCATGTGGGTATCGCACTTATCATGAACAATTGTGCGTCGGGGAATTCATCTGGTATTCCTCCTTCTGTAGGTTCTCCTAAGCGAATCCTTGATAGTTGGTCCGCAATTACGTGCTTCTTTCCTGGTCTCACTACCACTCGAAACACGAATTCCTGCAGAGTGACGAGCCATCGACTCACTCGTCCATAGATTGTTGGCTTGTTGATCAAGTACAATAGCGCCTAGTGATCTACATAGAAAGCAAAAGGGTTAGCCAACAAATAGTGTCGGTACTTCTGTATTGCGTACACCATCCCTAGTGCTTCACGCTCCATTGTACTATAGTTCTTCTCGGCTCGAGACAACAACCGACTTGCAAAGTAGATGGGCTGATCCAACCCAAATTGACCTTCTTGAGCCAATGCACAACCAATAGCATAATTTGAGGCATCAACATGCACATGGAACTCCTCCTAGTCTGGGTAAACCAGGATAGGTGCCTTCATCAAATGTGCTTTCAAGCTCTCAAAAGCTCCTTGATGCTCCTCTGCCCAATGAAAAGGAACACCCTTACGTGTAAGAGCGTCTAATGGATGAGAAGTCAATGCATAGTTGCGAATGAACCTTCTATAGTATCCCACCGTTCCCAAGAAGGTTTTCACCGAGCTCACATCATGTGGCTCCTCCATAAGCAGTATTACCCGAATCTTATCCGGATCGGGCTTTAGGCCCTCTTGGCATACAATATGCCCTAACAACTTTCCATATGGTACCATCAGGACACATTTGCCTGGATTCAATGATATCCGAGCTCGCCTACACAAGCTCATGCATTCCTCTAGTGACTTCAAATGTTCCTGTGTCCTCCCATATAGTGACCAATCATCTAGGAAGGCTTTAAAATTCCTTGTGGACATCTTATCAAAGATATATAGGATGATTCTTTGAAAAGTAGCCGGTGCATTGCACAAACCAAATGGCATGCGATTATAAGCATATATTCCATTTTCAACCACAAAAGTTGTCTTCAGCTTATCTTCTTCTGCAATGCTAATCCGGTTATACCCTGAGAACCCATCCAAAAATGAATAGATCTCATGGCCTGCTACTTCTTCCAGGATGGAATCTGTGAAAGGGATCGGGAAGGGATCCTTGATGGTTACGACATTGAGGCTTCGAAAATCTACACAAATTCGAATTTTGTCAACCTCCCTCTTCAAGGTGATCACAATCGGTGACACCCACTCACTTGTCGTAACTTTGAAAATAATGCCTGCATCCAACATCTTATCAATTTCAGCATTCACCAGTGCTGCGTATTTGGGATTCATCCTGTATGGTCGCCTTCTCACTGGTTGTGCACCTTCAATCAGGGGAATCTTGTGTACGCAAAGTTCTGGTGGAACTCCCTTCAGGTCCTTGTACGTCCAAGCGAAGACATCTTTATACTCCATAAAGATTTTAAAAGTTGTTGCTTTCAGTATTGGATCCCAATCATCTCCACACTTAATCATCCTCTCCTTGCCATCTTCTCCCAAGTTTACCTGAATCATTCTCGGACCTTCATATTTAATGGACTCAGGTTCATTTGCTGCTTTAAGAACATCGATGGGGTGGGCTGGTTTGTCTTCAATGACTGCGTCTCCCATCGTATATTCTGCAAAGTTCTTGGGGAATGTCCATTTTTCTCTCTCCTTATCCTTCTCTGTTGTTGTCTGTTTCTTACTGCTTTCCTCTTTTTCTGGTTCCTTCTTCTCATCCTCTTGGATTTCATTTCCTGCTTCAATGCAAAAACACTGGGGGGAGAATACTTCATAGTCTTCCTGTTGCTAGTGGAGTAAGCCTTTGTCTTCATTGTACTCATCTTCCGTGCAATCTTCTAGGTGTAGTACTCCCTCTTCATCTGGTTCATATCCTGACCCTTCATCCGAGGAAGAAACTCCTGAATCATCAGAACTTGCAATCTCTTGGCTTACCGTCTGGTTCTTTAGATTGATCAAATATCTATGTTGGCCTTTCTTGAAGGTCAGATGCTCTTTCTCCCAGTTGTGGTTTACTTTTGCCGTTCGTAACCACCCACGTCCTAACAATGCATCATATGCTGGTTTTTGCATGGCAATTATAACGAAATCCAATATAAAATCCTGTTCCGCTATGCACACTTTTTGGCTCATTAGTACGCCTATTGTCTCGATGCCGTACTGATCTGCTCCGTACAATTTGAAGTTTGGAGATCTTAGTGCGGGTTGACCAATACTCCGCCACGTTCTCTCTGGCATTACGTTCACGCTTGATCCTCCATCAACGATCACCTGATTCAACTTATGGTCCAATATCTCCATATGAACCAAAGTTGGCTTCTTTCCTGCCTCGATCATCAGTATCGTTGGATCAATGAACTGTCCTTGCTTGATGTGTGCTACCTGTCGGGTTTCTCTCTTCTTTGTTTTTACGACTTCTCCCACTGTAGCATATAACTCAGGTACTATGTTGAATAGACTGGCCACCTTCACTTCTACTATCGTATTCAGCACCTGTGTCACCAAGCCTTCTATTGATGCTTGTTTATCATTTGGGATCTCCACCTTCTTTAGAGCTTTCTCCAGAACTAGTCTGTCCTGCTTTCCTTTGTCTAGTTCTGTTTTTATCAATTCTTGAGCTTCCTACCATCGCTCTTTCTCCTTGGCAGGATTTGGGTATTCTTCTAACTTCCTAGCTTGTGTTCTTGTTACGGCTAGGACTTCATCTTCCCTTTCCATTACTGTACTTATTTCGCCAATGTCAATCAAATTGACATTCTGTGTTCCACTGGAACTTGCCTTATTTGGGCAATTAGCCTCCTTGTGGTTCCCTGGACCACACCACCTACACATCTGAGTAACATTGTTACCACCAGTAGTGTTCGTATTCTGAGGCTGGGGGCAATTCTTCGCAAAATGGCCCCATTCTTGACAATTCCGACACTGAATTACAGGTCTCCCTTCAGAGTCGTACTGCAGTCGACTCTGTCCTCCTTGTCTTCCTCCTCGACGGTTATTCCTGTATCCGCCGCTTGTTGCACCTTGTCCATTTCTTGAAGCCTCAGGTTGACTTCCTTGTTGGATTGTTAATGTCTGGTGCCTTGCTCCCTTCAGATTGAATGGACAATCTGCTACTGGGTGACCTGCAATATCACATATGTTGCAATACGCTTTCTTTGGGCAATTGGTATTGGCATGTCCCTCCATTTTGCAGTCGGAACACCAAATATCCTTCCTATCTTTCCTCACTTCTCCTTTGACTTCTTTTATAATTTTATCAAACTCTTTTCGAAAGGAGTGTATTGCACTTTGCACTTTATCTTCTTCATCACTATCAGATTCTTCACGTTTTGGCTGTCCACCGATTCCTGCAGCTGTTTTCTTGGCCTCGCTTTCAAAGTTCTTTGCTTTCTCGAGGGCTTCTGCATATGTCGAGGATGGTACTGCTTTCATCTTCTTTCGATATTTATGTAGTAATCCATCCAAGAACCAACGTTTTATCATTCCATCGGTTGGTGGCATTTCCATTTTATCCGTGAGCTGTCTCAGTCTCCTATCGTAGCTCTTGACATCTTCCTCTGGTTTTTGTTTCGTAGCGAAGATTTCAGTGATGATCTTCGTGTCATCCCTTAATGGTCAAAATTCTTCAATGAATGCATCCTTCAAGGGGGTCCATTGGGTGAATGGTTGGGTATGTTGTCGTTTCAAATACCAATCCATTGCCATTCCTCGCAAAGTGGTTGGAAACAATCGCAACCACTCTGTATCTTGTGTTACCCCATTTGATCCCCAAATGGTGATACAAGTTCCCACATGATGGGTTGGGTCTTCTTTTCCTTCCCCATGGAAAGGTGGACATTTTTGTCTGTCTGCTTGAGTAGTAGTATGCGCCATTGGGACTGTCCCACTAGGCGAGTGTCTTGGTGGTGAGCGTGGTGGAATTCTATCCGGCTCTCTCTCTGTTGTTGATGGTGCAAAATTTTGGTCAAATAGCCTTCTACTTCCACTTCGCGACCTCCTTCACGAATAAACGAGATGTGGTTCTGGTCTTCCTCCCCACGAACCGATGCGTGGTTGCTGCGGTACAAAGTCTCCTACTTCTGTATCCGCCGGCCAACTCCTCTCTGTTGGTTCGGGTGTTACCGTCCAATCCTCATTCTCAATACCAGGAACTTCCTCCGCTATTTGCTCTTCGTCTTCTGCTGTCACCAACAACGTCTCTACTCTCGGATTCTCGTCTTCCACTGGATCCCACACTCTTTCCACTTCAGGTTGTGAAACTTCTTCGTCGTACGTTCTTTGGTTCGCCAATCGTGCACTTCTTCTTGGCTGTCTTGGACTCCTTCCTCTTCTACCTTGTGACCTACGATGTGTCATTCACCTCTTTGTCTTATCACCTGTACTTCTTGACCCAAAGTTTGTTTTTAGGCAACGACGCCAAATGTAGACAAGGGTAAGTACTTTCCCGAGACGAGGGAATGATGAGAAGCTAGGAGGGAGTGATAAGCCAAGTTACACAAGTCGTCATGTTCTACAATTATGGGTAAACAAGTCTTAACAGATGCCTAGAATAGTAGACGTCTGAGGCAGACGGTCTAGACATTTGGGACGAACGGCTAGACGTCTGGACTGGACAATCGGCTGGACGTCTGGACTGGACAGTCGGCTGGACGTCTGGAACAATTTTGTCGATGAGGCCAGATGGCTAGACTAACAACTACAACGGGTAATTTGCCAGGGTCTAGACGTCTCCAACTGTGATATTCGTCTCCAGTCCTCGATGCTCCTTAGCACGCCCTGCAACAAGAAAACAACACACAACAATACATGCTCTCGTACCAAGCTATGATCAATACCTACAACACAACACTATAACACAAATGCAATCACATACAACACGCATTCCAGAATAACAGTTGTTGCACAACAGTTCTGCATTATAGACAAGTATGGATAGATTACAAAATGAAATAGGGGGTATTTATAGGTAAGTTCGGGTAGTTACTGCAACTAACCCGTCTCAACCGTCCCAACCGCCTATTGCCTTAACAATGCATTTACTGCCTAACTGACTGTTTCAGACGTCTAACACAACAGCCAGACGTCTGACTAGTTAGGAGGTTGGATGTCTGACTAATCCAGACATCTAACTAATCAAGACGTCTTAACACAAAGACGACTGCAAGTTTGTCATTTTCATGATTCGTACATTACCAAAATTGTTGTACATAGTCAAAATTGTGAATCTTCATAGGACATTCTTTGTCAGACAGCTCAGTGATTTATTTATGCTTGGAACTGTTGTCTACAACTCTACCTAGCGCACCCGGTTCATCAAACACTTCAAACTACAAACATACAACATCTCCTTGTTCTACTAAACCTGCGTTCACAAACCCCAAAAGTGAGCATACGCAAAAGGATTTCCATATCACAGAAGAACAAACTTGCATGCACCACACAGTCAAGACAAAGTCTGCAAGTGTCTATCACAATCTGAAATATTCCAGTAACAATCGGGTCAATGACTATAACAATCGGGGCAATGACAGTAACAGTCGAGTCAATGGCAAAACTAGTCAGGTCGACAGTGATAGTGACAATCATCCATAACTGTCAGAAATCATAAGTGGTCAGGGTCAGAAACATAACCATCAGTGTTAGTAATTGCACGATACAGAGGATCCCAAAGTCAGTGACATGCACAGTGTCAGTAACTGCAATACAGGTGATAGGGGCGGAGAAACGGTGGTCAGTCGAAAGAATGCACAGGTCAGAGACAATTGATCTAGTGCCCAACTTTTGAATCGTAGCTCCAAACCAAAAACCGACCACACCAGTAGACTCGTCAAAACAGAGTTTAAAAAAAATGTCTAGGTGCCCAAAATTCGTGTTGAGGGATATAGCTCATTGTGACCGTCTTTTCGAGCTGATCATTTTGATATATAACACCCAAGCACTTTTTCGGACCCCTTACTAAAAATAGTAACTCCTAAAACCACACTTCCATCCAAAATGGCTGGTGGCACTCATGGACATCAAAAAGAGGTAGATCAGACCACCCAATTGTTGGAATCCCTAATAAGCACCGTTAATAGATTGCAAAGCACAAATGAAAGCCTGATGGAAGAATTTCAAAATTTTAGAACTAATTATGATACCTCCAAAACCTGCATAGAACTTACAGAGGTTAAGTCCAAATTGCAGGGTGGTCAATGCTAGTTTAAGTTTTGTATTGAACACTAACATTCTAACAAAGGTAAAGGAAGGGCAATAGATGACTCACCTTTGCTATGATCATGATTAAGATGCCCAAGTTAGACTTTCCTAAGTTTAATGGGAAGGATGTTAATGGGTTGTTATGTCGTGTTGCTCAAATTTTTAGACTCCACGATGTCCCCATATATTACCGAGTTCAAATAACTTCCTTCAACTTGGAATTTGAAGCTTTACAGTGGTACCAATGGTTGCAGAAAACTAACCCTAATCCTTCTTGGAAAGACTTTGGAGTCTCAATTACTCACTCGCTTTGGCCCTTGTGAGTATGACAATTTTATAGGACAATTGACAAAGTTGAGACAAACTTCAGCAGTTCGGGATTACCAAATACAATTTGAGAAATTGGCCAACAAAACTACGGGAATGAATGAAGGGTTCTTTATGAGTTGTTTTGTTAGCAGTACGAGGGAAGATCTCCAAGCTGAGGTCACGATGTTTAAACCACAATCCATGATGCAGGCTATCAAGTTGGCTCATTTGGCCGAATCCAAATTTTCAGCTAAGCGGAGAATATCTAAATTTCTACAGGCTAGACCCTCTTTTCCTCCTAGATTTCAAAAACCGAATGAACAAAAAACTATTGCACCCAAACGTCTAACCACTGTCGAAATGGATGTGCAACATGCCCAAGGATTGTGCTACAATTGTGATGAAAAGTTTTCTCACGGGAATAGGTGCACCCAAAAGAAGTTGTTCCAAATAGATGTTGATGAGCCTAACACCAGCGACCACAGTGATGATGACACGGAATCAATAGAGGAACCACCCAAACCAAAGGAAGAAAACCAAGACGAACCACAGGCTAAATTTTTGTTCATGCTCTTGCTAGCATTACTACTCCCCAAACCATGAAAGTTGTGGGTTTTTTCAAAGACCTACGCCTTACCATCCTGATTGATTTTGGCAGTACACACAACTTTATTGATCCCCGCATTGCCAAGCAGGCAAATTGTTACGTACAAACATGTAATTCCTTTGAGGTTATGGTAGCCAATGGCGGGACCTTACCTTGCAAAGGTAAATGTCGTAATGTTAAGGTCAAAATTTGGGACTATGAGCTCAAACAAGATATGTTTGCACTTCAACTAGGGGGATGTGATATCGTGTTGGGAGCTCAATGGTTGGGCACATTGGGAACCATCTCATGGAACTTTGCCGAGCATTGGATACAATTTTCTCAGGATGGGCAGTCCCACACTCTTCATGGCTCAAAAGTAGGACCTTCACAGATTATCAGTTCAAGCCAAATGAAGTTGTTAAACAAATCATCTCAAGGTGTCATAGCTCAGATATTTGCGATCCAACGAGGATTCCGTCCCTGCAATTTTGCAACTTGTTTTGGCCAAGCACAATTCTGTTTTTGCTGAACCATCAAAATTACCGCCTTGCCACTCTCATGACCATGCTATTCCTTTGTTACCTGGCAATGCATTGCCCAAAATTCGACCATACCGGTATCCTCATGCTCTTAAGTCAGAAATCGAGCAATTAGTACAGGAATTATCAAAAGTCGGCGTCATTCGGCCAAGCAAGATTCCTTACTCTTCTCCAAGTTTATTGGTGCGCAAGAAAGATGGGTCCATACGGTTGTGTATTGATTACCGTGAGCTTAATACACTCACCATCAAAGATAAGTTTCCTATTCCGGTGGTGGATGAATTATTGGATGAAGTACATGGGACTATGTACTTTTCCACATTAGACCTTCGCTTTGGGTACCATCAAATCAAGCTCAAAGATGACGATATTCCCAAGACTACTTTTCATACTCATGAAGGTCACTATGAGTTTTTGGTGATGCCATTTGGCTTAACTAATGCTCCTTCCGCTTTCCAAAGCCTCATGAACATTTTTCGCCCATTCCTTCGAAAATTAATCCTAGTTTTCTTTGATGACATTATGGTATATAGCCGCTCATGGGAAGAGCATCTTGTTCATGTGGATCAAACTCTACAACTATTGGCACAACATCAACTCTATGCTAAGCGGTCCAAGTGTTCTTTTGGGTTGACAAAAGTGGAGTATTTGGGACACATTGTCACCAAGGATGGCATCAAAGTTGACCCCAAGAAGATCTAGGCGGTTCAGGAATGGCCGAAACCTCGCACTCTCAAGGGTCTTCGGGAATTTTTAGGGCTTACAAGTTATTACCGTAAATTTGTTCGTAACTATGGTAAAATTGCAGCTCCCCTCACTTCCATGTTAAAGGACTCTTTCACTTGGTTGGGACCCGTTGAACAGGCTTTCCTAGAGTTGAAGCATGCTATGACCACCACTCCAATCTTAGCCATGCCAGATTTTTCCAAATCTTTTGTCATTGAAAGCGACACTTCTGGTCGTGGTATTGGTGTCGTGTTGATGCAAGAAGGGCGGCCATTGGCTTTCACTAGTAAAGCTCTCTCCAACCATAATTTGGGAAAATCCACTTATGCCAAGGAGATGATGGCAATTATGCATGCAGTAACCCATTGGCAACTGTATCTCATAGGGCGTCATTTCTCCATTAAAATGGACCATCAAAGTCTCAAATACTTTTTGGAGCAACGGGTTGCCACCCCCGAACAACAAAAATGGGTCTCTAAACTCATGGGCTATGATTATGATATCACCTACAAGAAGGGCAAGGAGAATATTGTGGTCGATGCTCTCTCTCGCCAATTTAAGGCCCTCAGTATGTTGTGTGCCATTTCATCGCCTGTTCCCCAATGGATCCATTCCTTACACCGGAAGGTACTTCAGGATTCTGATTTGTAGACTTTGGTTGACTCCCTCCACACTGAGCCTACTTCACGTCCGGGCTCCACTTGGGATGGCCATGATTTGCATTACAACCAACGCATTGTTGTTCCCCCCAAGTCCCCCCTTCGGGAAATTCTCATGAAAGAACTGCATGTCGCCCCATTTGCAGGCCATTTAGGATTTCTCAAAACCTATGAACGGCTTAAGCGCACTTTTTCTGGAAGGGTATGAAAAAGGACATTCAAGATTTTGTGGCGGCTTGTGATACCTGTCAACGGATGAAAGGTGAAACAATGCGTTCTCTAGGCACTCTTCAACCCTTGCCCATTCCTGACCAGGTTTGGACGGATATTTCCATGGATTTTATTGAAGGGTTACCCAAGTCCGGAGGCAAATTTGTTATCTTCGTGGTAGTGGATCATCTTTCGAAGTATGCTGACTTTTGTTCCCTCTCCCATCCTTACACCGCCTCCACCATTGCCCAAATTTTCCTTGATTCTATTTTCCGCCTTCATGGTATGCCTACCTCCATCGTGTCCAACCATGACCCAACCTTTACTAGTCATTTCTGGCAAGAATTGTTTAAGTTGTAGGGAACTCAGCTCAAAATGAGCTCAGCTTATCATCCGCAAACGGATGGCCAGTCAAAGATTGTCAACAAATGTTTGGAGACCTACCTTCATTGCTTTGCCTCAGATCATCCTACGCACTGGGTGAAGTGGCTTCCTTTGGCCGAGTGGTGGTACAACACTTCCTATCACACGGCAACCAAGGTTACCCCTTTTGAGGCAGTTTATGGGCACCCTCCACCCACGCCTTCCTCCTACATTCTAGGTAGCTCCAAGGTCCATGTTGTCGACACTACTCTCAGTCAACATGTCGATGTCCTCCGTCAACTGAAGATGAATTTGGATGCAGCCCAGAACTGGATGCGCCAACAAGCTGACCAACACCGTTCCGAGCGTAGTTTTGATGTGGGTGATATGGTTTTCCTTCGCTTGCAGTCATACAAACAGTTGTCCCTACAGCTTCGCAGGTGCCAGAAACTTGCTACAAAATACTATGGACCCTACCAGGTCTTACAACGGATTAGTGCCACAGCCTACAAATCGGCCCTTCCACCTACCTCCAATCTCCATCCTGTTTTTCATGTTTCCTCTCAAAAAGGTGGTGGGCAATCAGGTACAGGTTCAATTTGCACTTTCCGAGTTAGATGAAAAAGGATCTATCTTGCTTGAGCCCGAACAGATGTTGGATCGTCGGATTCGCACTCTTCGCAACCGCACCATTACTGAGGTCCTTGTTCAGTGGCGTGGACTTTAGCCAGAAGATGCTACATGGGAGTCTCTCCACCAACTCCAACACCAGTTTCATCATTTCCAGCTTTGAGGACAAAGCTTTTTGAAGGGAAGGGACACGTTAGGATCCCATCCTAAAGTTATTTTGTAATTCTCATTGGCTTATGTAATGACCCATTTCCAACGTGGGGGATTCTATTATAATGTTATTTTATAATACTTTGTAATGTATGTGGCAAGTAAGGCACCTAGCCAAGTGGTGCCATCTCATGTAACCATTATCAAGATTGTAACCGATGTTTGGTAGAAGATTCTAGCTCGAGTGGCATTTTGAATGTACGCCAACTCTTGAGCCTTTAGGTAGGGTTACATGTAGCTTTCTCTTTAAAAGACATGAAGCCATGTACAAATCTTTTTGCAAGTTAATGAAATATTGAAGGAGGTTTCCCCCTCGAAGAGGCCTGCGATTTTGAGTTATTTGTGAGATTGTTTCAATTCTGCAATTACTTTCTACATAGTGTTATTTTGTAATTTGATGTATTTCAATTATTTTGCAGTATTTTGTGTGAGTGAGCTTTATTTTAATGGTAGGTTCCTAGCATACATGTTGTGCCTATGAGTGGAGGACAGCAGAGGACAACCATCATACCTATCCAACTATGTACACACCAACGAAACTTAAAATGTACCCCTTATAAACTATATACAACACATGCCAATCATTACATTATTTGTTTCCAAAACAACATAACAAAGCATATGTGCAACTTATAATTCATGTCCTGACTCTCATCTTGACTAACCATACAGACTAGCATTTGAACCAATTTGCTCACCTACACATACCCCCTCCTTTAGATTTGTCTATGTCTGAGTCCATAGACCAACTAAATCACCAAGTAGGCTAGAGACTTATCTCCCTTCTTCATATTCTCTACACCCTATGCAAATATGGAATATGGAATCACTAGAGAAAACCTCCTTTGTTGCTTGGTAACCAAAAGACTGATCCAAGTTCAAAGAATACTACTTTCTTCTTCAATCTTTTGATTCTTGTCTTTTTGTAGCAAGGGTCAACACAAAGTTGAGGAGCAACACCCTTTGAAGTTTGTGGTACGGTTCAAGGGGGACCCACATAATATTTTTAGGTGGCTTGAGGATCTTGATGACTTGTCATGTCATTGGGACCAAAGAGTAATTGTCGGATGGGGAAAACTCTAAAAATTGATTTTGTCCTATCCAAATTCTTCTTCTTATCAGCATCCGACAACTGAAGTCATCAACAACACTCCTCGGGCAACATGCTTTAGATGTCTCCCCTAATTTCCTACTTCAAACGACATTATTAGACAATAGGGTCATAGATGACATTCTCTCTAGTTGAGAGTCTAAACTAATGGCACTATGTTCGACAAGATGTTCCATTCATCTAGAGATATCAATTGCTTGTTAGATAGCTCCTTCCACTTGCTTGATGACATACATGTCCTTTACAACATGCCTTCCCCTTAGGACATGCATATACACTTTCTAGATGACATTCAAAATTTGTCTTTCCCAGATGTCATGTGTAGAAATGGAATTCAACATACTGCAACACAACTCCATTTCCACTTGAATGAACAAATATACAATGTAAATAATTTACAATTACAATGCATACACAACATATATCAAACTGTCCGGCATAGCAGTTCAAATTGCTTGGCACAGCAGTTCAGATTTCCGGGAACAACACCCAAACTACTTGGAACAACATTCAGATTGCCTGCAACAGCACTAAGACAGATTGCAGCAGCATTCATACCAACTAAACAACTATCTCGTGCATACATGTCTGATACAGCTAACTACCACCATGACAATGACAACGTACAACAGCAACCTTTAATACAAACCCTCGATACCATGCCAATAACACTGACCACGCCAACAACATAAATGAATGAGGGAGGGTTCTTATTTATACAACTAAGAGGTAGTTGCATCCTCCAACTACCCGACACCTCATCATTTACATTTGACATGCATTTGACTTATATTTACATTTCATTTCATGACTTATTTGTACATAACTAATACTTCACTTAACATTACACATTGTCGCATGAAATATTACATCACCACTTTATAACTTTATTAATTATATGTACGCACATTTCATCAAATACTTTGCTTACGAACTACAAAATAACACAAATGAAAACTTATTCACTGATTACGTAGACATGTCAATTTGCCTGCCTACATCTATCCCCTCCTCTAGACTTGTTAGCGTCCTCGATGACACATGAGCTAAACACTAGGGATAGAAGCATACCATACTAGAATCTCTTCTCGTGCTCCTCCTTTCTTCTATTCCAGACATCTTCTACAACTGACATCACTTCACACTACTTCTAAGAATACATTGTTCTGCAATTGCTCACTTCACTTTTTACAATCAACCACATAATCAACTTGATCAACATGACCAACATGATAGGCAATGCCCGTCGCCTTTGTTGGCAGTCAAGAGGATAGAAGCCCCCCTTACAAGGTCAACGAGTAGCACCCCTTGTAGAGTCGAAGGGCAGCACCCTTCGTGCATACACCTCAACAACGAAACCACTGATACCTTCACTATCTAAAGATAAATTTTCTCCTCGTCTGCATTTTGGTAGCCTTTCCTCGACCCACTTAAACAGCTTCCCCTCAGCTCTAAATAACTTCTCTGGCTCAGATGACTGCTTCTTGGCCTCTTATAGCCTTTTCTTAGTCTCTCATAGACATCCCTTAGTGTCATACGACTAACTTCCTGGGTCAGATGGCCTTGGTTCTCCACACTACTGCATTGCAATTTCAGTGTATGGCATTGCAACTGTGGTGTACGTCAATTACAATACAACTTCATTGTATGGCAATTGCAGTACGACATCAGCAACTCACTGTACGGCCTTAAGTCTCCCATCATACAGTCCTCCAGATGGTTCAAGTCCAAATGGCGAGGCAGTCAAATGTCAAACAATCTCTCTCTTCATCGTCTACATCACTCACTTCATCATCTATATCAACCACTTTTGCAACTTCTTTCTCTACAGCTTCAACTATCTGCTGGATTTATGCCTCTTCAATTGAAATCAAGTTCACCTCCTCAATTACAATCAGTTTTATCAAGTTCACTTCCTCTACTTCCTGACTAGGGCCTTGACTCTTCTTCTGTGTTTCAAAATTTGTATGCATCACTAGTTCATCTTGATTTGTAGTACTTTGACATTCACGTGCAAAGTGCCCCCACAAATGGCATCGCCAACATTGTACATGGATTTGTCCTCAGTATCCTACTCAATTTTGCGTCTTCTAGTTCTCTGGCGATCATCACATACCGCATCACCAGTAGCATCCCCCCTTGGTACAATCTCCCTTTGTGTTGCATATTCCTATAGCAATGATCTTGTGCTCTCCAAGTCACACTCATCCTTGGAGTCATCGTTCTTCTCTCTAGAGTCACTTCACTGACTTCTCGACCCCAACACTTGGACAATGAACAACTCTCATTCTCAAAATCATCACTCTCAGCGTTAGAGTCACTCTCAACATCAGAGTTGCTTTCATCTTCAAAGTGACTCTTGTCCACATTAACATGACCCCAATACTTTTATGATGATTTTGCATCACTTCAAAAGTTCAAGGCCCACTCCAAGCCCTCTTGATACAACGTCAAAGGGACCACCCTGATCTTCTTTCAATACGTAGGAAGTCCTTCCACAAACCACCTTTTCTTGAATGCATCTTATGGATCTTCCTCTAGATAAGTAAACAACCCACTCAACCTCCAATTGTATGAACAAACCTGCTTTTTCTCACCTTGTTCCATTCAATAAATTTTCATAATGACTTCATCGTCATTGTGGAATAATCAAAATTCCTTCACAAATGCTTCACGCAACACATCCCAAGTCGGGTATTGACCCTTTGGCAATCTCATGTACCAGTCCATTGCAATTCCACAAAATGTCACAAGGAATAACCTCCTCCAATCTGCATCATTATTCTGACCATTTCCACATCGTGAGGAAGATTTTCACATGCTTGGTTGGGTCCTCTGTCTCCCCTCCATGAAACATTGGACACTTACACGATATGCCAAAATTGGTCATTGTTTTGACAAGTTGACTTGACATTGGTAGTGGTTGTTCACGTGTCTATCCTTCACAACATTCATCACACACATCATCAGGCCCACGACACTGCAATTGCCCTTGTGCCAAACTCCCCTGCCACACACCATGAAACGTGTCAACCTACAGTTGTTCCGATGTCAGACTCTTGTCCCACTCACCATCGAATACAACCTACAGGTTCTCTAGTGCCGGACTTCCGTCCCTCGTACCGTTGGACACTCTATCTTACATTTGTACCAATTTTGGACTCCCATCCCACTCAACATCAGGCACACCAATTTGCAATTGCTCCAGCACCATACATGCTTCATCCTCATGCAATTCTTGTTGTATAGCCTTGTGTTGTACGGCATCTTGTCGTACAGCCTCTTGTTGCAAGGCTTCCTGTTGTACATCTCCTGTCGTACAGTGTCCCTCTATACAGCCTCTTGCGATACAACATCGTCATCACGTAATTTTCCACCATTGACGTGCAAATCTCGGTTGTCGTCATGCAACTCTCCGCGCACAAACCCTCTCGCATCTCCTCTATGCATGTCCACTTGCATGTTTGGTTGTGCATCTGCTTGCACTTTTGCTTCACGCGTTGGCCCTTCGTCAGCATCAATAAACAAGTTTGCATCTTCATTTGCATTGTAATCTGTTTCAAATGGCTCAATCTACGGATAGGATGGCCTGCCTTTTTCCAGACTGCTAACACCTTCCCGTGTGATTTGCTCATCCCAACTCCATGTCACAAGGATTGACCCAATTTCGTATAGGCAACAGCGCCAGAATGTAGAAATGGAATACAACATGCTACAACACAATTCCATTTCCATTTAAATGAACAAATCTACAATGCAAATAATTTACAATTACAAAGCATACATTGCGCACACAACAGATATAAAAATACTTGGCACAGCAATTCAGACTGCCTAGAACAACACCCAAACTAGTTGGAACAGCATTCAGACTGCCTGCAACAGCACCCAGACAAACTACAGCAGCATTTAGACGGACTGCAGCAGCATTCAGACGGACTGCACAACTATCTCATGCATACACGCCTGATACAACCAACTTCTACTACCACAACAATGCCAACGTACAATAGCAACCCTCAATACCATGCCAATAACACCAACCACACCAACAACATAAATGAATGAGGAAGGGTTCTTATTTATACAACTAAGAGGTAGTTGCATCCTCCAACTACCCAACACCTCATCATTTACATTTGACATGCATTTGACTTATATTTACATTTTATTTCATGACTTATCTGTAAATAACTAATACTTCACTTACATCACACATTGTCACATGAATTATTACATCACCACTTCATAACTTATTAATTATATGTACGCACATTTCGTCAAACACTTAGCGTACGAATTACAAAATAACACAAAATGATAAAACTTATTCACTGATTATGCAAACATGTCAATTTGCCTGCCTACATCATGATCTTACCACTCTCACATGGCGCTTTGCTTGACGATAATCACTCCCAAGTGATAGAGGGCATTCAGTTTTTATTCCCACAGGACATATGTTCATGTGTTTGTAGGACCAAAAAGACACTCATTTTGCTCTATTTTACAGATTACAACAACCTTATCGTCATTGTAGAACAACTTAAATTCCTTCACAAAGGCTTCTCCCAACTCCTCCCAAGTCTGGCACTTGCCCTTTGACAATACGATGTACTTGTCTGCTACGATTCCACACAATGTCACAAGGAATAACCTCCTCCAATCTACTTGATTGAGCTTCACATTGGCCTTCCAAATTAAAAGGTGAACTTTCCAATGTCTAACTGTGTCCTTTGATCCAGTAGCATGAAACATGTGGGACACTTATATGTCATGTCAATATTGGTTATTGTCATGACCAGTTGATTTGACAAAGGCAATGGTCACTCGAGTGTCTCACTCTTCTGGCATGCATCGTTGAATGCACCATGCTGTAGTTGATCCCTGGTGGACTTTTCCAACTACAGCACACTCACAACATTTCTCGAGCCCTCCTCTTACTGTGGTCATTATGATGGACACAGTTTTTATTTGGTGGTGGTATGCTACAATACAACTCTCATTCACAATAAAACATTAGAAGATCATGGAAAATAGGAATTGATAGAAGCACAATAGATTACAAAAGGAAAACAGAAGAAACTGCATTATAAATACAAATTACAACATTACATTAATGCTTACCAGATTGTCTTGTGAGCGAACACGACCCTCCTGTTGAGCCTCCACCTCCTGTGTACTTTCCCAATGACCATGCTCCACACCCTCACTCCGACAATCTTGGCCACACCTTGGACAAAGAGACACTCTTTTCTAGCTAGCTTGGCTTGCTAGCTCTACTCACACACTAGACTCTATTACTTCCTTAAGAACACACTTGCTCAGCTTAACTTGCCTCCCATGAGGGGTCTCTGCCATATTTATAGGCTCATGGGAGCTAGATATTACATACATGGAGAATTCTAGATGGACACATGGCAATACTTTCTAGAGATCTCCTTTTTGGAATCTTTCCATAATATCAAGATATTTTAGATATATTTCCTTGGAATTTTCCTAGGATAATTTATAATTACATGAGATAGTCCAAATATCACATGTTTCTAGAGATTTTCCTTTTGGACTTTTCCTATAATTACATAATACTTCTAAAAGTACTTTTGATTTTTGTTTTGGACTTTTTCTATAAAATTATAAATACATAATACTTCCAAAAGTACTTTTGACTGTCTTGGATTTGTAGAGATTTTATTATTTATAACATATCTCCTTGTGACAAAGAGAATTTACCATGACAAAGACACTTATTTTTACTATTTACTATTATTTTTTGCCATGACCTGTCCCTATCACGATATTCTTTTTTTATACTCCTTCCATACAAACATTCTATTATAATACCATTATTTAACGGTCGCTGCAACCTTCTCAGTGAAGCTAATGCACCACAAGCGTCCCAAGCAAGCTATCAAGTCGTAATCTTCTCTAACAAGCCATCCCATTAGATATTCTACATGCTCCTCATAATACTACACGTGCTAATAACATGAAAAAAATTTATGTCAGTAGACTCACGTCCCACACAACATCAAACATGCCAACCTATAGTTGTTTCGATGTCGAACTCTTATCTCAATATCAAACACACCAACCTATGGCTTCTCTAGTGTGAAACTCCCATCATGTGCACTATCAAACATGCCATCCTACATTTGCTCTAATGTCAGACTCCCATCCCACTCGCCATCGAACATACCAACTTGCAATTGCATCAATGCTAGACTCTTGTCATGTGCATCAACCTTACTTGCCAAAGCAAGTTTTCTCCTTTGTCAAACTCGTTGTCATTGAGCCCTTCATCGCACCTTGCGTTCTAACGCATGCCTTCATGCCTTACGTCCTCATGCACACGTGACAATGCCCTCATCACGCCCCGCATCACGACCGACTTCATCACTTGGCCATTTGTTGGCATCAACAAATAAGTCTACATCATTTTCTTTTGTACTCCAATCTTCCCTCCTCCCAAGGGGGCAAGGACACACATTGACTGCATTGCTTGTTGACCACATTGTAATTGTCCCATTGTCATCACTGCATACCTTCTCGAGCAAGATGCTTGTCACAACTCCATGTCATCAAGTTCAACCTAACTTCATATAGGTAACAATGCTAAAAAATGGAAACAAATTGCAGCACACTACAATATAATTCCATTATATATAAATAAACAAAAGTACAAAATGAGAAAAACTTATAGAGACATGGATACACTCATACACGACATTTATCCTTCACAACCTAGTTATCTACAATACATCATAGTTCATTCAAGCATACAACATGCACTAACTTTCCTTGACCAGCATCGACCAATATCATATTTCGGCGAACTACTCAATTTCTACCCACATAGATCCATAAATATAGTTATCATGGACCTATACAGTTGGCAACTACTTAACTACCATTGAAACATCCAAATACATAAAACGTTAAAAATACCCCATTATACATTTCACAATATTTACTACAAACACATATCACCACGTACAAACATAAAAACATTTACATATGAAAACTCTATTTGCACAACAATATCTCGTAACTAACGTGGTGCATATGTTTGCGTGCTCATGTTGATGTGACATTAGTTCATGTGTCAAATCATCTGCCTAAATAGCATATTTGAAAGAACTATTTAGTAAGAGCATAAGAACACTAAAAAGAATTTTACACAATTAAAAGAAATGAGGGCAACAAGTACCTTTGGTAACCATTTTGCAAACCAGCCTTAACAATCATGCCTGATACCAAGATCCCCGCCAAAGGATCTAAAAGTGGCACTCCTAAGATTGTCCCTCCTGGGCATAGGAGAATAATAGCAAAAGTCAGCACAAATACAAAAATTCACATTAATTCTGATATTTTTATATAAGGCTTCTACTTCATTTAGAAGAATAAATGCAAGAGTGAGTGTAAAATGCAATCCTCTAGGGATTTAGAATGAGTTTTCAGATTTTATTTTTAAAATGTTGGCATGCTTTGATAAATAAATGCAGACATGGACTGCAATTTGTGTCTCTTTGCCTCAGGTTTTTCTTTACTTTCCTTGATATAATTTCTATACCACCATGTCAAGGTTGAGGAAGAACCAAATAAATTTCAGTAAACCATCCACAAGAAATAAATTTCCATTGAGGATGAAATTTCTACTTGAGGAACAAATATTTCAATCATATAGCGTTCAAATATTACCTATCTTCTTAAATTTAATTTTGGTGAAACTAGAGAGATGTAATGGCAAAGAACATTAGGGATACCTGTCTACAGATGAGGTTGGGTGATGGTCATTTTCTACAGCAAGCCTTGGCATTTCATTCTTAAATTACTAATGCTTTGTATTTTTACCAACACGTGTGGGTCTTGATAGTAATTGAAATAGATGACTAATAATATTTTCTATCTATTTTTGTTGTAATTTGTCTTGTTTTAGGGGACATTGTGCTACATTGTCAAGTTTACTTCGAATAGTTTATATGATCCACATTTTGGAAGCAATCCAGTCTAATGTGTTATGAGATACTTGAACCCATAAAGATCAACAAAGGAACATGGACCATCCAATACAAAAAGAACACAATCAAATAATAACTGAATCAGATATTTTATCCATTTTGATACGTTATACGATGGATCTCTAAGATGTTATGCAAGCCTATGATAGTCAGTTTTCCACAATCAAGCAAAATGTTTTTCTACAACTGTCTACAATGAAAAATAAAGAGACTGTTAGGAGATTGAAGTACTTCATCTTCCAAAGGTTATTTAAATTTTTGCACCACCCTTCAACCAGTGGTGTTGAGCTACCACTGACTGTCAACCAGTAGTTGTAGCAGTTTTGGAAGGGCTAATTCATGTGGTCATATCTCCTTCATTATTGACCAAATTTTCTATTACTGTCAGTTTTCTAAAACAGCTGGTTGTTACCAGAATAGCAACACTGCTTTGCAATCCACTGATTTCTTCAAGATTCGAAAAGATAGACTGGTAATATTGGAATTCAATGTCCAAGTTTGCAACACCATTAATCTACAATTTTGCTCCTCGATTAGGTTCCCTTGTTGAACTGCCACCTAGATTATCATAGGTATCAACGTTAGAACAGCCTAGTAATACTGGTTTTGTTAGAACACGCCCTATTATACTTCTAATATATGGGTGAATGGTTGAATGGTCCAAAATTTATTATGGAGGTGAGGTTGGTCCATACAGGTAATGAAGATGCATTGATATTTTGAAATGTATTTTCTATTTTATAGATTTGCAAGTTGCTAACCTTGATGATTTATTTTGTGGGGTATGAAGATTATATATTGAATTTCAAAGCTATTCACTATTGTAGAGTATATAGTTAAACTATCCTTGAAGAGTGTGTGCATACAAACATTATATTCTGGAATAGTCCTCACTCTCCTATGAATTCATTAGCCACATTTTTAGAAGTAATGGAAGATAGACACAAGATAGGAACCAAAGATATGTGGCAATACCAAATACCAACGAAGAGCGTAACATTAACTATTTCATTAATGACAACACTAATTGGCATAATCATCATTTATAACACCACATTTACATTCACTTCCAAGTTATTAACACTCATACCATAAAAAAGTCATTCAAAGTCAACACCCAATCATATCCTTTTGTTTAATCTCTCCCAAGTGACTTGAGTCAAATTCCCCCAAGTTTTCAAGGTTAACATACTGAGGTGGCTGACCTAGGGTATGCTAACCTACATGTCATTATATTAAATGCATATTCATAGATTAGATAAACCAATAAACCTAGTTGACCAATGGCACTGAAACTAATAATTCCTCAGGTCCTCTCTGTAAATCCCAAGGTAGAAAGCAAAAGAAAAAAAGGACAGATTGATGACATTGCACTATACAACACTCTGACCAGCATTGACTGCCAGGTGCTGATCACATTGATGTTTTGTTTTATTGACAAATTTCTAAAGGAGAAATCTGCTTAGATGTTGACTTTCTCTAGCCATGTTGAATAAAGGACGGTTGACAGTTGACCAAGATTCCAGAATCAACTAAAGGTGTGATGGACCTTTTTTCACTGTTTTACAAAATATGTTGACTCCATTAACATTTTGGTGACTGTAAACTCTGTTCAAATATTAAAAGCTGATTGTTGTAAATGCAGGGATGAGTCCTATTAAAGATAATAAGAGTTATTCACTTTTAGGCAGACAATTCCATAACTAATGGTGCCAAAAATCATGATAAGTTAGCAGTCCCATAAGAGCTGGTGACCATTAGAAAAAAATATTTTGCAATTAGTCCCATACAGGATTCTAGCAACAATGACTAAGATCTCAGACCAACAGTATCATATGGGATGGAGGCAGGAGTAGGACTTATAAGAATGTTGGCAAGCTATAAAGCTAGTATTCCATAAGGGGAAGTGGATAACTTTTTAACTATGAGTCTAATCAAAGATGGCAGTAGAATTGAAATTCAATACTTTTTATAAAAGATGAAATAATCAATTTTGTTTTACATTTAATGAGATTTGAAATAATAAGAATAGACAATGCAGACAAAATTAAGCGAACTCCCAAATTAGTGATGTTTTACGGCAATGATTGTCAAAGTTCTCGTCCAAAAGATGTGGTCTGATAGTCTCCATTTATTCTTCATATATTTTTTTCAAGTTATTAATTTATGTCATACATGTCCAGGTCCTTTGCTTTTGTAGCCTAGTGCTTTGCAGTAGTGCATAGATACTTAAAGTTCATAACACTGTATCTTGCCATTATATCCATTGGGACAATAAAAAACAATTGTATTAGAGAAGGTTGAAACATGTTCAACCCAAAATATGCAACCTACTAGGATTTAGTCCCCAAGTTAATATGACCCCAGAATGCACCAAGTGCCTAAATATATGGAAGACCTTAAAGAACACATTAGATTATTATTAATCCCAAACCCACCCAAAATTCTAGCTCAAGACATTTTACTCATCCTCAAAATTAAAAACTCGAAACATGTAATTAAAAAGACATCCTTTTAAAAGATAATCACCATAGGACAGAACATAACATAAACAAACACAAAAAAATTAAGAAAAAGATGGACTGCCCAAATGTGAAATTCAAGAATCAATGCTAAACCGCAACAAATTTACAATAGGACATTGTTGGAACAGAAACAGGCGAGAAGAGAACACAAACCACCCTCAATACAAAGAAATAAATCTGAACACGGCCCGCGAAAACAAGAAACTTCAAGAGACAAAACACTAAAAAATAAAATGTTAATAGGAAACCGTTTGCAAGATTTGAGCCTACTAAGTTTTTCCCCATTGAAGGGAAGGAAAAGAAACTGGAATTCTTAGAGATTTAGAGGTGAGGTGAAAATTCACTTCCAGTAAATTCATAAAAAAGGCTAATACCCCCATACAAAATCAAATCTGATATACAAGGTAGCAATAATACACGCTATGCATTCAGCAGCAGATACAATCCAAACAATAAAAAGAGAGCCTACAAAGCTTTTCCCATTTAACGGGATGGCAAATAAACTGGAATTCTTAAAGATTTAAAGGTAGGGTGAATATTCATTTCCAGTAAATTCACAGCAAAGGCTAATACCCCTATACAAAATCAAATCAGATATACCCTATGCATTCAGCATCAGATACAATCCCAAAAATAAAGCCCTAATACATGAAAGAGGTCACGTCTTAATAGGAATGTAAGGAACTCAAACTATCTAAACAAAAAAAAGATAATTTAATAATAAGCAACCATTACTGCACAATAGTCATAGCAAGTACAAATGATTGACCCCAGGCAGGAGATCCAGCACTCCACTCATCCCAGTAGAAATAGATCAGAATAAATGTTTTAACACCACATGAGATCATACAGAAATACCAGACAATAAAGCAAATCAAATTTAATTTATTATACAAAAAAGTATGGGGTTATACGTCAATGATGTGTACAATGGGGGGTTAAAACATATGTAGACCTTGAAGGACATAAATAGGGTACACACGATTTCATACACAGTTAATAATCAGATTGAGGTTGTAAAATCTCTTGCTGTCATCCAAGGCATTATGGAGCAACAGTAAAGGAGTTGTAATTGTATAAGTGCAACGCATATTCAAATCCCCACATTGTGATGGACACTTCGACAAAAAGGCTGACCATAATAATACAATTTATTGTAAGATGGAATACCACAATAATATGGTTCATTGAAATACCGCGATAATGCAGTCATGATTTAGTATGAGTGGAGCCCATTACAATTCCATATAACCTCTCCTCCCATCTTAATGAAAGTTGTTCCCTCACAGCAGGAGAGCAGAATGGTTATTAACGAACTACTGGTTTTCTCAATGTGCCTTTTCCTTTAAGTAGATTCTTCCTCTTAACTAAGCATTGTATTATCTGTTGGAAACATAAGTCCTTCATGCATGTTTCGAGAATTCACTCATGAGCTAACCTTCCTTGTCAAGAACTGGCAATTTTGTTTAAAATATCTTATGTGGATCCAGCTTCTTTTTCAAACACAAAAAATTAATGAACATTGGATGTCCATGGTAGTTTCAATTGGTAGGCTACAAGACTAATCATTTTTCTAAATCTGAAAAGGTCCATAAAAACTTTGGTGACAATTTCGAATTTGCTCCACTATTCTAGGAACCGACCCTTGTGGTCTTCTCTAATGCTGCCCTAATCTAGAAGCTGCCCCTTTGTGGCCAACCCCAGTGGTGTTAATAGCCTTTCTGCGTCCTTGGCCCGAAAAGATGGCCCTGTTTCCAGAATGTACAGTGTTTGTATGTCAGAGAAATAATGCACCTAAATAAGTGAGAAAAATAAGGACTAGAAAGAGAATTCCAAAACTGTCAAATATTGGGTAAATATCTAACCAGAATTAGGAGGATACAATTATGGAAATGGTAAGGCTACAGAGGCACAAAGCAATCCACTTCATTCAGAGAATTGATCATTATCACATGGGATGGAACATTTGAGGTACTCATATTTGTTGTCAATTGTTCTCCTTGGCTTCTCTAGTGCAAAGTTTAATAATTTCTTGTCCCGCTATCCTCCAAGCACACTTGGAACTTGGAAGGATGATTTGCACAAAGGGCTTGGCTATTGTATTCCACTAGATTTTAAGGAGGAATGCTGTCATGTAGTATACGGGTATGTGGCAGCAGAAATATGCACTTTGGTTACCACTGCAAACTGGCAGAAGGTTCAAGGAAGTAATTTCCTGATGAAAAAGTACTAAGAAGAAAGTAAGGAATAAACGTTTGAAAGAAAACATGTTATATCCTTCAACTATGAAGTAAAACTAATTGTATTATTTACATAAGCACAAAGACTTGCTAAGTCTGTATTAATAGCAAAACTCACATGAAAGTAACATAAATGAAATAGTGGTACACATCATATTCATGCATATGAAGATTAGAGAAGTAGTTCTATAATTTCTTCATCTTCCTAAGCAACATATCTAGAACAGGTCATTACCACTCAAAAGTAACAAGAACTATCAAGTCAAAGAATGTGCAAAATGTGTTTCCTCAAGGAGGTAAGCCAGTTGTGACTTGATTCTTGTAAGTTTGTATAGGGGATGTGTATTTTTTAGGGTAAACTGCTTACCAACACCAACAAGAGCAATTACTGAAGAAATAGCATCAGCACGATGATGCCATGCATTGGCTTTCAACAGCCCACTCCCTTCCCTTTCACCAGCCCTTTTTGTCACCCAATAGAGGCTGTAGGCATATAATTCAAATGTGAGAATAAAATAATTATACAACTAGGTTAGTGTGAAAAAAAATCATGAAAATTAAACTAATACGCACATTAAATTTGATTAAATTCAATTTGTCAGTCCAATGGCACATAGAGAAAAATCAAATAGTTAACACAGGATAACTTAGTGTTCTCCAAATCAGAACAATCATAGAATAATATAATATCCTACTTAAAAGGGCCTACTTACAGCATATACTGATGGTGCAAAATCCTCTTAGAAACCATTTATTAAAAAAGCACATATCTAGTAGAAACCATTGTATGAGCACCTGAAAATATTAGTCTTTCTTCCTAGAAAATGGAAGCCGGAATTGCACTATGCAATTGAACTCATAACCTTGTACTCATGGATATGTGTCCTTAACCGAAAGCCCAAGGCATGGGCCATGGAAAAGTACCCACTTTCCAAGTTATTAAGACACATGCACCCAACAATATCTTGTAAATGGAATTAGCTCAAATTACCTTGTTATCCTTATCTTCAATTAAATAGACAATATAACAGTGAATATGATAGACAAAAGAGGAATGTTGAAAACATGAACAAGTAATGAGACAGATATGGGAGACAGCACAAATTAGTAGACATTAGTATACAATTATTCTCAGATCTGAACCTGTTAGATGTTAATAAATGTCCATGCAGATTCTTCCTCACTGAAGCTCGATATACCTTAAACCAATGTGCATATTTTAAAGTAGAATTGATGCTGAAAAGCTGGCTTCATAGACACCCACCTTTTTATGAGAGAGGAGTTAAGAGTCTTTGACAGGCTGAAAAATATCAAAATTTGCCTTTTTCTGCCATTCTATGAATAGAAAGGGACTGAACAATTCCAGTGCCATCAGCAAACTAATTTTAAGGCTTAGAACTTGTGGCTGACATTTCAAGAGGGATTAGCCAACACACTTTATCTTAGCTCTGCAAATATGAGCAATGCCAGCAAATTCAAGGCCAGCTTTTGTCTTCAAATTTGTAAGTATACAGTGTGGAGGTTTCATTGGCAGATTTCAGAGAAGTATTGACCTTAAACCCTCTTCTGCTTTTCTGTCTGCTAGCAACAACTCTTTGTGGTCCATCAGTGCACAAACTGCAAAAACTACAAAAGACCACAGCTTGCATGGTTGAGTATGTCTAGACCTCAAAATCCATGAAAACAAATATATTCCATAATATTATCCTTTTTCAGGAGTCCCAGCCCAAGGCACAACAAAATTTTGACCTTGGAATGTCCTCTTGCTTCTCTTTTTAAGATGCCAATCTTCCCATTCCCCAACAACCTTGACTGCATAGCTTTCAAAAAGAAAAAGACTATTCCTGCAAGAGTTGCTTTCATTCCCATTACGCTTGAGGATAAGATACTAAAGGTAGAGTTTTGCATCATCATTAAAGTCGATTTGTCCTACGACAGGCTCCTCCAATTGCCCTAAATGACCATAATGGGGATTGATACTTCTCAACATTTTATGCATCAAGGCAAGTTGCTCATTGTTCATGCTAACCCCAACCCTTTTGCTAGCAAGTAAATAAAGGAAAAAATTTAAGAATGATATTAGTAAAAACCACCTTGGAAGAAGGCCACGAACATAATGTTCCAAATGTGGTCTCTGTGGAACCTTGGTAGTTTCAAACAATCTGCTACATGGTCACACACACCAGTGGCTCATGGACAGTAAGGAAAGACATAGCTGTGAGTTTCTCCATATTGTTGGAAACTGGGGCATCATGGAAGGCCTATCCAACCTTTGTTATTTAGAACATCAGCAATGGAAAATTTTCCATGGAACACAAGCCATGCAACATCTTAATTTTTTACCATCATGTATTCCTACATAGTTTGGACCATGAAATCATGTATGGTTGGATTAGGATAGAATGAATACCAGTACGCTGCCTTAGCCATGCAGGAGTCAGAGGAAGTAGAACCCCAACCTAACAAATCAGATCCTCCAGATAAGTATAAATGACGTGACTCAAGGATTTCTTGTAAAGGTTGCAGAGTCTGAGAATGTTGATCACCAGAATGATCCAAAATAGGCCAATTCCAGTGTGCAAAAGGGCTTTTTTTGGAGTCCAAAATTATGTAGTCTTTTACACTTACGAAAACCCTATTCTCCATATGATACACCAAATGGTGCAAACAGGCATTATCAGGTAGTTGTTGGGCCCATTCAGAGAGATAATTATAGTTTATTCACAGGAAATTATTAACATCTAATGATATTATCATTCCACAATTAAATGCACTGGATACTAATACATATTTTACTGAAGTTAAACATAACCATAAGGAATGTGCTAATCACAATGATGACCATAAATTCTGACAGCAGTAAATGGGATATGGTCCAATATGTTCCTAAGACACAGCTTTTTAATGTCTCAATAAAATCAATTCCTAATCTGTTATCCTTCCTCAAATGTTTTGCGGTTTCCCTTAGCTGGATCAGAGTCTGGAAATTTCATCTAGAAGTTTTTAATTTGAATCAGTCCTCTTTTGCTGGGCCTAAAAAAAGCCCGTGTCAAATGGACCCTATTATGGAACAAATTATTATGGGATCTAAAATCAAAGCTTGAATGTTAACCCATGTAGACCTTATGCAGGCTCTAGAAACAATCAAGAATGTCTTCCACTCATGCGCATTTGCTTTATACTTGGATATGCATTTCATATGGTTAAGAAATATTCATAAAAATTGTAAATTATCAATGGTATAAAGAAAAACATGGGAAGAAGACATAATTTCAGACCTTGTAAAAGAATTCAAAATAATTTCAGACTTTATTAGAAATTAGAAAGGGGGGGATCTGTTTCTAAAGATGCGACTTATTCAGCTAACTCAGGAATGTATAGTAGCTAATAATGCTGAATAACATGATGAGGTTGGATGGGGAGTGGTGCAAAATGGCAAACCCTCTCCATTCGGGACAATTAAGTGCCACAGCAAGTCATTGTTCATGGAGACATGCCAGTGCAAAATGCTTCTTTTGACTAATTTAATCCTCCTTGACTAAAACCGTTTTTGAAGAACATAAGAAGGCATTTTAAAAGTACTACTGCACAACTAAGCTGTTGTTGGCTGTTTAGGTTTTAAGAGGCTTGTTTTTGGCTTCCATAGAATGAATCTTGGTTAACCACAAGCGGCTTGATTTCTCCATGTTTCAATATAATCAAAAACAACAAAGAAACATTAGATCCACCAATTACATGGTTAAATCTCCTACATAAATAGTCTAAAGTAACATGTCCGAAATTTAGATTTGTATCAACACGATGGAGACAACAAAGTCATAAAACAATACACACCTTTCTTTGATGCCTATTGAAAGTATTACTGTATTAAGCGCCAAGATAGGATGCTCCATATCAATTCCATGATGATGCCCCCCATGTGCATGACTGCCTTCGTGTGTATGCATCAAGGAATGCATGTCTAAATGGGAAGATGAAGTCAAAAAGCCCTGAAAAGGAGATACGACTTCATAGTGAAAATAAATTAATTAAAATAAAACTAATGCTTCATGGCAGTGAACAAAGATTATTCAAGGAGATTTTGCAAACAACAAATTAAACAATCTTATAGACAAACATATATAAAATTATCACAAATACATAAGGACATTGAGAATCAAATATCTTCAAGTTCAAATACAAGTTTTGACACCTTGTAAAATATTCAAGTAGAACAGATGTCATCATGTGATTTGGCCTCCTCTGCCAGTCAACTTGGTAGGATTTTACTCATTTGAAAAGGGATAGAAGCACATGACAGTCACACTCCTTTCCAAAGAAGCAAAAAGATGGACTATGGACTAAAAATGGAATTTAAAGACTATAAAACCATAGCAATAAAAATTCTACAGGACACTTCTACCTTTATGCCTATGTATCAAAAACTATTGAAAAAAACAGCAATTATATTAGCAAGTACATACGGTACTTGTAAGTAATCAGTGATATCTTCTTCAAGGTTGCTAGCAAATATGGCATAAGGCATAGTACATTCTTTTAAAATCTACCAAGCCTGGCTTAGCGGCAATTACCAGGTGATGTCACCCAAATCGTTGGATCTAAATGCGAGCACCATATGATTTTTGATGGCCTAGATTTGCCCTTCATCCATGGCATCTCATGCCAAACGGAAGCCTAAGCACAATGGTGTGGTAGGAGCAGTAATCACTCATCAATCTCATATATGTGTGTGCGCATGTGTGTTTATCTACAGAGAGCAATTAAAAAGTTATGACATAGGTATGAATTCCACATAGACTATAATGGTTGAAATCCTTGACCAATACATCTATTACTACTTAATTCCTTGAAAGCTAGACTTATCAAACTAATCAGATGCCAATATATTAATACAATTATCATTTGCTGCAATGCCCCAAAACTCAAACATGTACCTGCCAAAAATGTTTCAAGCTTAAATTTGTGGATGGAAAGCAGAGACAGTTTAAACTAGCTTTTGGCTGCAAAATTAAAGTTACTAGCAATTCATACCTTTTGGAAATATGATTCGAAATCATGTACTATGATACAGTGGAGGGAAGGGGTGGAATATGGATGAATGACAATCAACAATTTGAAATTTTTCTTTTCGCAACGTGAGAAAAATAACCCATAGATTGTAGTTCAAAAATGATCTATAATCATCGCAAATATCATTTTTAAGATAATTGTAATAGAGGCTGCAACAGAAATTTAGCAATACCACCATGATTATTCAACTGAATGGCACATAACATTCAAGCCTTGGCAAATCTGCCAAACTATATTAACGTTATTTTGATTATCCCTACTAGAATTATGGCCACTAATGATGCATACTGGTACAATTCCCACTCTCATAATGCACAACTGATTTTATCATCAAATAAGGAGAATGAGGAATAGGCAAACTTAATATATATATATATATATATATATATATATATATATATATATATATATATATATCAATAATAAAATATGAATTTATTGATTAAAGAGAAAAGCTTAACAAATCAAAAAGACAGAATGTATGAAGATTGACACCAAGGCCTAGATACAAAGGAGCCCCATAGATCTTCATATCAGTACAACCTGATAAAACTTATAGACTCGTTCATAAATCAACTTTCAGTCCAAGGAACCAAAGAATTTTCCTTAATAATTGTTGGGCGGAATGCCTTGATAAATTTATTTTACATAAAGCAACTATAAAACTTCATATTCCTAATTTAGTTCCATTATATGTATTTCACTTTTTGGTGCAAGCATCCAAGGTGTTTATGCATTATAAGCTAGTCCATTTTGGTATTAATTTGTTCTTGTTTCTATTTCAGTTTAAACCTTAGGAGACAGAATGTGTGTGACATGCCAATACTAAACATCCTTGATCATCCAAACCAATCACAGTTGTTATTCTATCCAGTTATCAAATGTTTTTAAAAAATACATTAGTTTAAATATAAATAAATCTTGTGGAGCAGTTGTTAAGGTGCAGGTTTAAGGAGAGTTCTTGATAGAAGTTTAGAAAGACTATAACAATTCCTACCCCCTGGACTTGGATTGATTATAATAAAGTATAAACTATGATAAATATAAAATATCCCAATAGCAAGACTTGAGTAATCAAAATGCATGTATGACTGGGAGGAGTTTTGGTTGACTAGCACTGCCCTATGCTGCTATGACAGACACATGGTTGCTAGTGTTCCATGGTTAATTTCCAGGACATGCTTTAACATACATACGTATTAATTTCTATTGTTTCAAAATTTTGTGCAAAGACTCCTTCAAAATTGCAGCTGGCTTGATAGGTATAGAATGTGTACAAAATTTACACACAACTGCAAAATGTCAAGAAATGTTATCTTCTACCCAAATAGTGTTCATGAACTTCCACGTTGAAAGAATGAAGTACACCCCACACCTCACATTTTTTGTTTGTGATATATGCATCCCTTTAAAGTCAAACTGTTTCACAAAGAATTCTTAAAATCCACCACATATCTTTCAATTTTGTAATATAATGAATCTCTCCACACTAATAAAGATATCATAAGTATGGTAAGCTGCATGAATAAATGTATATTGATCATTTGTGCCCAAAGCATCTATGCATTTTCTTTCTTCTGTTTTTTTTTTTCAGTACACAAAAATTACTTGCCTGCAGGACTTCAACAGCATGCCATGCAATACCACCACCAGTTGCTAAAAGCATTAATGAAATTCCAAGAGCTCCTACTGTCTCAAATTTTCCATGTCCTGTATCATTATAATGCATTATTTCAGGGTCATGCAGGGCTTTTATTCAATAAATGAATAATGAACTCAGTTTCATATTTCTGCAACCCATCTTATTATGCAGTTATCGATTCACCGATGCGGTGAATAATTCAGTGAGATAAATTAAATTGTAAAACAATCAATAAGAAAAAGACCAGGAAACAAGGTACTGGACTTTTATAAACATGTTAGAAGCCACAACTTGCAAAAATTCCTATCCCTCAAGATATAGATTCTTATTTTTGGAGAAGGATATTCTCTGTTTTGGCCATTGGATTTCCATTGTAGTGGCATGTATCTACACTGTAAGAACTGTGTCATAACATCATTGCTTTTTAAACTGAATTTTAAGCCAGAACTTTATATTCTTGATTTCTTCAGTCATGAGGATGATATCACTGAAAATGAACATATAGACTAATAGTTATTTTCAAATGCACTGGTGTATGTTGTCATTCCATCAGATTCACGAGCCTTAGAAAATAGTCATTTCACAGAAAATGAGGAAATGAGATACTTGACTATTCTGTCAGGTACGTGTTTCATCTTAGCAAAATCTCTTTAGTCCCTATATTTCTTTATGAATTGAAAGTTGAGTACTGACTAGAAAACATAGAAAATTCTTGTTATGGGATTCATAACACTAACGATGTGCATATGCAGTGAAACAGTTGTTCCCAAATCTCATTACCTTTTCTATTGATGTTTAAGACAACTGTTGTTTTCCTAATTTTACTCACCATACATATCCAGAGATTAGACCCACTGAGAATAATTTTGCATTCGCCAATGCTGAAGCCAATTATTAGGATGTTCCCCTTTTTTGTGATTCTTCAGCATACCTAACTAAGTTTCCGGCTTTAGTGATGTATATACAAAGTTAAAGAAACTGTCCCCAAACTTCATTACTTTTACCATTGAAGTTTAAGACAACTGGAGTTTTCTTGGTTTTCCTGACTATAGTAAGTCTAAATTCATTTTGCATTGATCAATGTCAAAGCAAGATCTAAGTTAAAATGTTCTCACTTTTGTGATTCTTTGAGTTTTACTAAGTTGCACATCTCTCTGTGGGCTTCAAGTATTCTTCAATCCTTTGTGTTTCCAAAACTTTCCAAGAGGCATCAGAGCTATAGCTAAATAAAGGAGATTTTAGCAAGAAATGAAAAATATAACTTAGCTCTCACACTAATGAATTGGTGCTTGTAAGATAAAGCAAGTCTAGTTCTTGCAAAAGTTGCACTAACCACTCATTGCCACCTATAGGAAAGCCCACTGCTAAGTTCTATATCCCTACGGTGTAGATGAACTATGTAGTTCTATGTTCATATGATGTAGATGAAATATTCAAATCACAAGATCTTCAATGTTTTAAGAAATTGCAGATGGGCAAGCTGATTCATGTCCCTCAAAAAGGACTGACAAATAAGAATCCAATGCATATTGAATTCTACCCTTAGCAACCCATGTTCACAAAAAATAAATCTGCCCAATCTGTAGCTCAAATGGATAGAGACAACTTTCTTCTAATAAAAGAAAGCAGAACCTATAGTGCCAGCCCTAAGAGGGTATTTAAGGTTATAATCACAAAGCTGACATTTAAGAATAAAATGAAGTTAGAAACCATTAAGACAAGGCAATTGTGCCCAAAGAAAAATAAATAAAAAACTAAATTTTTCCCCCAAAAAAGGCAAATAATAAGCATTCCTCCCTAGAGACCTCAACTCAAAAGTAAAGAAACAAGATAGGAGCAATCCTAGAATATCTAACCTTCTTGACATGTTGATCCTCTTCAACGCGTCTTTTTCAACCAATGTAATTTGTTACCACTCTTAAGGACCACTTGCCCCTTACCTAGACACACATGAAGAAGAGAAATCTCATTTCAGGATCAGCGTCTAATGCAACTTTACTTAGTTAGAAGTTAGTTATAAGGTGGTTATGAGTTGTAATATGAAAGTTCTTTCTGCATGTTTGAAAAAGGTGCTCTGACCATCAGAGCCCCCTGTCTCCTATGGTTATCAGCCCTAAAGAGTCATTTCTAATCCCATAAGCAGCTTGCCAGGTGACTGCATATGTTGTAACACCATGAATACAAGATGTTACATCATTCTCTAAAGCCATTTATCTGTATGGTAATAAATCAAAGAACAGGATAAATGGCATGTATGTCAAATCATATGGCTTCTTCCTTTTAATATTTTCATTTGACATTCCCATAATGAAAAAAAATGGCACTCCTATATTATTACAAGGCATTCATCCATAAACTATATACAATTCATGCACATATTATACAGAATCAATGATCAATCAAATATCACTTGGCCACAAATAATAATTTGACTTAATTCGATCATAACCAACCATGGGTACAAAATGTATATGATGATGGTGCAGTCCACCAAGACGAAGTAAAGGACACATGTTGAGAAATGTAGCTCGGACAGAAACTTCTTGCATAGGCTTCAGTATGAACGTGCTAGAAATGGTTCGAGACATTTCTAATTCTATTTTGAAATTCACTTGAGTATTTTCTATTTTTAAGTTCACTTAAGTGATTCTATTTTGTAATTCGCTTAAGTGATTCTATTTTGAAATTCACTTAAGTGATTTTCTATTTTCAAGTTCACTTAAGTGATTCTATTTTGATATTCACTTAAGTGATTTTTTATTTTTAACCTTACATCTCAAGATGAGATGAGATCTAATCTTAGGGTTAGAGAGATTAGGGTTACCTTTTTCAAGGATAAAAGGAGAAGATCAAGAGTGTTTTAGAAACACAGAAAAGAATAGGAGGAGAACAGATTGTTTAAGGAAAAATACAAGCTTAGGAGGAGAAAAACAGTGATTGCTGGCTAGAAAAGCAGCAAGAGAGCAGAAGTGTTCTGTTGTAGCTGTAGCCTCTTTTATTTGTAATATTTCAGGTTCAGAAATATATTTAACTTCTGCTGTTCACGCTGTTTATTTTTTCCAGCCATCTGTGTGACTGTTGCATGTTTGAATAAATTATTCTCAGATCTGATTTATTTTAAAATAACATAGGACAGCAGTTATCTAGGGTTTGGAAAATTTACAATTCAGCCAACATAAGCCTACATTCCACCTTCCCCTATCATCATGCATGTATATACATCTTCTTACCTAATTCATGTTTGATATATTGTACACAATCCGTGATCGATAAATTTCAATAGGCCACAAACAATAATTTACCTCAATTCAATCTATCATTACCAACCACAGCTACCATGTGTCAATGATGAACACCCAATCCATCAAGACTAAGGGAAGGACACATGCAGCCAACATAAGCCTACTTCCCACTTTCCCCTATCATCATGCATGTATATACATCTTGTTTGATGCATGTTTGACATTAACGTGCAAATCATTCGCAATATCAATTCACATCTTCCTTCTTGATTGCATACATACAATCACCACTCTAAATAGAAGGTCATCTATTGTCCCATAATTAATGCAACAAAATGGTAACCTCTAATCATAACAATTCGGAAAATCCATTCAAAATCAGAGGTGTACACATGAATATGCATTTTGAAACTACATATCATTCATGTTCCAACAAGATGTAGAACCCTGCATACTATGAATAAAAAACATTACCTTTAATAAACTTAGCCTTCCACACTAATTCATGATTGTTACTTGCTTTCTAGATAATTCTGCATGTACCTTTTTATTACCGACATTTTGGGTGAGCTCCTCCAACCATAATCATAGAAATGATTGAGTATGAGAGGAATCAAAGATCACATTAAGGTATTTTTATATAATGTTTAATGCAATAGAATTAATTATTTGTCTTAAGCTGGCTAAAAGGAATTCAAACTATCTCCAAACTGTTGGAATAAAAAACAAGGGATTGTTAATATTTTTGTGATTTAATACTGATTGGATTCGAGGTTTGGCCAAGGATAAGACCATCCTCTCTATTAAATATTTGGTTGCAGATTTAAATCTTAGAAAGGTATAAGACTCTTTATAACATAGTTACTCTATGTAAAAGAATCAGTTACCTCAAAAAAATTGAATAGGAGGCAACAATAATATGTTTTCTGCTCTTTCCTCCTCCTATAGTGCCAATGCTCCCTGTAATATATTCCACATATTTATTATAATCACATATGTCATTACAGACACACATGCAACAATACATACACATATGACAAGACACCATTACAACTCACTACATACATAACAAAAGCCCATTATGACTCACTTTAGTGTTGGCATTTGCAATGGCACCACATCACCAACTTTACCTACATGAAGTAGATAGTATATATAGCAATGCAAAAATAAGATCTGTTGTCAAAAAGGATGTATAAGAGGATAGCGCTCAAATGTAAGGGTTGTCCTTCATCTGCAAGAGGACCACTTTCATCATCCACCCCCCCTAGAAGAGATGATGCAAGATCTAATAATGCTAATAGAGAAATTGATGAACAAACGTAGTTGGATAATCCTAGAAGAACATGAAGAGCAACCCACATATGCTCATTCACCATCCATGGAAGCCAAACCTGCAAAAGAAGTTAAAGAAACTGGTGATACATATCTATCAAGACTGCCTGGTCTACAAGCTATGAATGGCTCAACACATGGGTCCATTTCGCCCCACGTGAAAACAAGAAGAGCACAAAAGGGCCCAAGTCGCAACTCTTGGATGAAGATGTGGTCTCATGAATCTATTGTCACTTGCCTGTGTACCAATGGGGTCCAATGGAGGCTTAGTGCCTCCAAGCACCAAAATAGGAGGAAAGGAGGAGATGATCAACTAGTGTTTCTCAAACCTTCTTGCAAGGTTTGGAGTTTTTGAGTGGTTGCTTTCCAAAGGTGCAATGACAAACATTCCTAATCGAAATAGCAAAAAAATGTGGTCAATGACCCCACTAAATCTTAATAAACAATAATATTCCCTTCAATCTCTTAATAGACTACGTACTTAATGTAGATAGCAAAAGAAAGTGGTGAGTGACCCCACTAAATCTCGCAAACAACAATATCCCCTTCAATATGTTACTAGACTATGCATCTAAAAACAAAGTGCTACAGCAAAGGTAAGTCCTATTCACTCTAGGAATATGTGGGACTTCAACAGATGGGTGGTGAGAGCAAAATCTCAACTAACAAAAAGGATTTGAAGGCCATGACTACAATGGCAACGGGTATAGTCAAGATGAGTATAATGTCATTCACAATCTATAGGAAATACTTTACATAGAAAAAAAATTTAGGGCTGAGAAGTTGGGGCGAAGAAACCCAAATAACTCGAATATAATGTCCATAAATATTCCTCCTAACTACATTATGAATCACCTTCATATTCAACAAGAGATGATGAGCATTAGATGAGAGTCTTCAGCGAGGAAGCCAACCCATAGATACATCAATAGATAAAAGAAGCAAGTTAGTTTAGGAGTACTACTCTCGTCGTCAAGAAAGACAGCTCATAGAAAAAACCCACTTTGAGGAGCAAAATGATCTTGAAGATGCTCTCAAGACAATGGGGTTGGGTAACTACAGAAGCTTTGTTTACATTGAATCCCATTGATCTACTTTGGTCATTCCTGGACATTAATAGAATTATCTACTATGCAACTGTTCCTTTACAACAGATCATATGCCAAAGTAGAGTTTAAATCCTCTCAATATATACCCAATCTATATGCTTCAGGCTTGGGTTCCAAGCCTCAAACCTATACGGGTCAATGGATTTAATAATAAAACCAAAGAGTCTTATCTTTAGTGAAACATTTTAGAAATTCATTTGAGAACTTCAAATTTCTAGGAGAGAAAGGTAAGCATGCCCTTGAAAGTCACAACTGCAAAGCAGACTTAAGATTGAGGGAAGGGCATGCAAACCATACTCCCTCATATGTCTGAGAACTTACGATCTCCATAAGCTCACCTTTGTAGAAGAATGGTTACTTGAAGAGGGCATTCTTGAAGATTTTGAAGATCAGAACCCTGGTTTTACGAAGGTTGACAACAAGTTGTCAAAACTCACAAAAATCAGCACAAGCATCTATTATTGTAAACCATCATCCAAAACTAGTATAGCAATCAAGGTATATAATTTAAAAGTCAACTATCCTCTATGTATGCAGGCGAACAAAATACTCAAGCTCATCTATTTTCATCCCAAAGTGGGTGGACAAGAGAAGGCACCCCTATTTGACTCCAACATATACTTAAGAAGTCCTATGATAGCAGTGAAGAGGAGCTTTGAGATCCCAAGTAGTTTGTAACCTCTAGAACAATATATGCGTGGGGATACTAGCGAAGGCCATTCTAAATGCCACAGAGCAACAAAGGACATTAGGAGACCATTGGCAAGCCTCCTCAATGATAGCTGTAAGTGTAAAACTGTGGTCGATAGTCTAAACTCATTCCTGAATCCTACTTGCCCTTCTGCTCTCAGATTTTCCTGCTGAAATTCTTGAGAAAGCTTCGTCCAAATATATACGGTGGACCTTGAAAAAAGTGAGCCCAATGATGGTTCTAGAATTTTTGGATCTAAACCGTCTCCCTATTTGTGAATGGGATGAATGATATGCTGTGACTAAGTGGGATGAAAACCAAAGCAAACAACCTCAAGAAATGGATCTATTAATAGGACTTATATTATCTTACAGGTATTGATACAGCTCTTTGTATTGTATTTTTTTACTTTACTAATGTGCTTTTAAGCATAGCATTGAAACTTGAACTCGTCTCAGACTCCGCAGGCCTACTTTTTAACTAGGACTCAGACTTAGGGCAAGACTCAGCAAATAATACAAAATATTTTTAAAAATAATTATAAAATTTGATTAAAATTTTTCGATTTTGCTACTGTTGAGTCATGAGCTGAGTTGGCCAAAGCTTGATCGAGACTCGGCGAAGTTGGCCAAGTTTGGCTGAATCAGCCCAGAACAGCTCACAAAAGCCCACCTGACTCATAAGTAATTGCTGACTCACAACAAATTTGAACACTATAACATTATACATAACCATCTCATAGAGATAGGTTAAACTTTAATCATGATCTAAAGCATGTGTGTTTTTTTAACAAGCTTGTACTGCATGAAGCTCTCTCATGTTCATTTGATCATCCGTGTATAGGCATTGTTTCCATGCGAAACAAACATAACCTAAATAAATTATGGCAATATTTTGTTTGGATGTAAATGGTTTCTCATCTTATTAAGTCATGTTAAACCATACTGCCACTGATGCAACTTATAGCTAAAAACTTGAACTATTGTACCAATGACTAACATTTATGCCAATACTTCTGTTGAAGTAATAGTTTCTCATTTTATGCTTATGAATTCAATTTAAACCATATTCTATGAAAACATTTGTTGCCATTGATGCAACTTATAGCTAGAACTATTGTGCAAATGACTGTCGTGATTTAACTGCTACTACGTGAATGACAAACAAGGCTTTATCAGAAAGTAAGGTTCATAACTAAGATATTTTAATTATGATTTATACCACCTCCATTTACTAAAAAATATGCCTTGAAGTTGGAAAGTGCAACTAAAATCAAAGGGTTTGTTTAGTTTCCCTCCTAGTGATGAACACATAGTATGAACACAAAGTGTACTAACACAACCTGCTAAATATATATATTTCAGAAAGCTCTTCATTCTTAAAAAAAATCTTAAAGCAAGATCAAGAATGCTAAAAATAAATTGATGTCCTGATATGGAGATCACCAAACACTGCTTACGATGTGTGATAAGAGAAATGCTCAAAATGAAATTATGACAAATCTATTCTTTACAGTGGAATGCCTTAAGAAAGGACCATCAACCATTCTATTTTCTAAAATTGAGACAGGTTTGAGAAGTTGTGAAGAAAGTTACCGAAAGGATGCTCCTTGTCCCTGGGAGCTCTTGCTGCTTTAAATGACCATAGAGCAACTCCACTTAAAACCTGCATAAATGCAGAAAACAGTAACTACAAACAGACTATCACATAAAAATGAATCCTTGCTATAGAATTCAATTTATGTTTAAAGGAATAGTCCAAACATGCCTCAAATTGCTGTGAACCTGTTTCGCGTTAGCAAACTAAACATGATAACAAATGACAGACAGAAAGAAACAAAATAAAAAACAAAGCATAAATGAAACTATCCCCATTTATATTTTAATGTACAACAATATTAATAATTACACAAATTACATCAAGTGGCATTAGCTCAACCAATTAGATTCCTCAACATTTAAGAAGGAGACCAAGGTTCAAATCTTGCCAAGCGATACATGGATAATATCCAAGCTTTATTGTAATACCACTATGTGGTGATGATGTAATATGGGTGGGACCCGTTTCAGTCCCATATAACCAATTGAAAAAAAAATAATTACACAAATTACATTAAATGGCATCATCTGAACCAGATAAATTCCTCAAGTTTCAAGAAGGAGACCCAGGTTCTAATATTGCCCAAGTGATGCATGCATAATTGCCAAGCTGTCGTAATGGCATCATGTGGTCATAATGTAACACAGGTGGGACCCATTTCAATCCCATATAACTCATCAAAAAAATAATAATCACACAAATTACTTTTCATATAAATTTATAAATTTACCTTTTACATATGCCTCATGTCTCTTTACATTCCAAACTCATTCAAATCCTATTCTGTCATTGTCTGAATTTTGTTTTATCCAAATATTACACCTTGTACAATTCTATTCAAATAATGTTTATTTGTAAAATCATTGTAAACTGAACTATCACTTGACAAGCCAAAAACTGAAACCCTGGTTCACCTCAAACATGCACTATTCTAGCTCTTTGGAACTCCATAATGATAATTAATAGCAATTTCCTTCAACTAGATCATCAATTCCAATTAGTCCCTTCATTAGGATTGACAATAATGTTAATCCTTTACCTATTGATACCGACCAGTGACTACTACAGCTCTAGCCATGGACTCTATAAATGTTATCTACCTCTCTTCAGTTATGGATCTTTCTTAATTATGGCGAATTGAGCTTCATTTGTACAATATGTGTATTATGATATTATCTTTGTATCGTATTTTTGTTGACCTTTTACCACATGATAGATGATGTTAGAGATGATAACATGGTTCACCCCCTGCTGGATTTTGTATTTTTGTACTTTTATGCTTTGACTTTGGAACACTTCTTTTTGGCATCTGCATGCTATTGTAACCAAGTGTACTTTTTAAGTCACGTTGACCTACTTTGGTCATTGATTGGTAAAAAGGATAAATGATTGGTTGTAAGATGATTGATAATATAATTTCCTTCTTTCATGGCAACATAACTTGCAACATTTTGGACTACAGGGGCAACCCATTGCTTAGACCACATGCCAAGACTGTAGGGAAACAAGAGTTGGTAAAATTTCTTCTGAAAAAGGCCATATCAAGAACAAAAATTATGGATAACAATGCACAAGTCCTGACTTTAACAATAAAATATACCGGTGGCAAGAAGCTTGTACACCCTATCATATGTTCGTAGCATAATAATCTTTTGAAAGAATGCTCCCCAGCTAAAAATGGATCAATTCCAAATACAGCCAAAATGCAAATGCACTACAAGCAGTGGCATTTATTTTTAGTGAGCTTCTGAAAAAGTGTCGAGAATTCAGCGTTGAAGCTATTTGTCAGAGTCCTGGGAATGTTGAATAAGAAAAAAGGAAAAAAAACAAGAAAAAGGAATGCTAATAATCTGCATTTTGATCAAATGGCATTAGCTCAACTGATTAGATTCCTCAACATTCAAGGAGGAGACCCAGGTTCGAATCTTGCCAAGTGATACATGGATAATATCCAAGCTGTTGTAATACCACTACATGGTGATGATGTAATATGGGTGGGGCTCGTTTCAATCCCATATAACCAATTGAAAAAATTATCTGCATTTTGAGAGCAATAATAAAACCAAAAGGCCATTCCAGTGACATATGGGAACAATAAGAGAAATACATGCCTCTATGGGACATTATGGATTAAAGACGGAAGATTCCGCTATGCAAACCTTTGCATGCAGCTGGCAATTATCTTAGCCAATATTTCTTTCATGATCCATTCTTCAATGCAGATTCAGATATCATGGAAAGTCTCTTTCTGTGCACTCAAAGGATGCTGTCAAGGGTGTATACATGACTCCATCCTTCAGCAACTCTATAACTATAGGATTTCTGACAGCATATCTAGTTAATGTGTACTAGCCCAAGCCATGAAAAATGTCATAGCAAGTACCTTTCTTTCTAAAATTTGTTTTCCATTTAGCCTACAGAACATAAACATCCTTGTTTTTATTTCATAACATATGATTTTGCTTTAATTTTTGCATATAACATTCTAGGCTTGCTGTGGAAGAGTGGAGATCAAATTCTTGATCTCCAAAAGCTGATCATTTGTGTTCTGATCTACACATGTATTGCTTTACGTCGTGAGATAATTGGAATTTGTTTAAGCACAGATATACCAAAAGAAAAAAAAATTATTGGTAAAAAATATGAATGATTTAGTCTCCACCCAAAACATGTAGAACTCTGCAACAAATAATTGAAGGGCCAAATACAAATAGTGAATCATGTTTGAGCACATATATACTGAGAGAAGCAAAATTGATTAGTAAAAAAGATGAATGATTTAATGTCTACCTAAAACATGTAGAACTTCACAACAAATGATTGAGGGCCCAAATAGAAATAACAAAGCCATCAATCTAGATGAGGTCAATGAATCATGAGATTCAACCGTGGAGACTAATGAGATGGCATTTGCAGATGAGTACTCGAAATGGTTAGACAAAGAGACATAGTTATTTTCAGCACCATCAAAGGCCATGGCAGGACTCCTATGTTTCCAAAAAACAAGAGCAAGACAAGGGTCAGCCTGCTGTCAATGATTTTATTTATTTGTTTCATGATATGTAACATACAGTTCGGACATTGTACTTGAGTTTGTGTAATGTAATGTGTCATTGGAATTTGAATTATCTACCAGAACTCCATGAGCATCAGCCTTCAGGGATTCTAAACTATATGTAATGATGTATGTTTGTAGCTTCATTTGCCTATTTACATGTGAATGTATCTTCTAGATGACTAAATTTTCATGGATGAACTATTTTTTTATTTTTTAGATCTAATTATATATAGTTTGGGCTTCTTTTTTTTTAAGTTTGGCAGACTTTGTTTTCAATCATGAACGATTTTCTGCTTTGAAATACGAAAACCAGGTTATGTAACTTTTGTTCAATCTACATCATCTTGTCTTCATTAACAGAATTAACCTCTCCAGTTATAATGGTCTTCTGCAGTAAATTCATAATAAGGTTCAAAAGAAAATAAATGATTATCCAAGATGAGGAAGAAACCAACTTGTCTACAAACACTGCATAAAGAAATCTCTAATGCATAAAAAGAAAACCTTTATTTTGACTATAATATCAAGATTACATACAAGATTAGTCCTATATTTTGTTGACTATCATGAAATGCATGCAGACAAAATGTAATGACCTCAAACACTACATAGGGAAATAAAAATTAGTTTTTAGGAAAGGAATAAAGAAGTACAGCTAACACAGGAGAAGTTAAGCAAACTAAGAGAATAAAGCAGGTAAAGTTGGAGAAAAAAGCAACCACAGTTGGAAGTATAAAGCAGAGAATAAAGCAAGTGCAGCTGGAAAATAAATATAAGTACTATTGGAAGGATAAAGCAAGTATAGCTGGGGAATAAACCAAGAACAGAATGGCTGTTTTTTGAAGAGATTGAGAAGATGTCGGAGGGCGGGAAGTCCTCTGCGGGAGCGCACGGGAGCGGCAACGGCTCGAACCAAGGGCACAGCGGAGCAGACGGAGGGCAACCGGGTTCCGGGGATACTGAGGCGTCCTTGCCAACTGAAGGAGTTTGGAATGATGTCGATGACAGTCAAGGTAAGGAACCGCCAGACAAATGGGGAGGTGGGCCTCAGAAGTCGTATGCCCAGGCAGCGGCTTCAGAAACCCTAAGCGGTCACTTCACCAAGGAGCTATTTCCGATTGGGGATGAGTTGGACATCCCGATGGAAGTCCTCTCAAGCTTCGTGGAGTACGAGAAATATACTCTCATTGGTAAGTTCATTGGTGGTCGACCCGACATGGAGACCATTCGCAAATGGGCGACAAGCAAATGGAGGACCTCTGGGCACATGGAGTTGGCGGCCCTAACCCGGGGCTTTTTCGCTATAAGACTGAACAACAAGGAGGACTACTGCAAAATCCTGGCTGGAGGTCCATGGTTCCTGGGCCGTAGAAGCCTGTTTCTTAGGAAGTGGGGCATGGACTTCAATCCTGACACCCAGAACATCAACATTGCTCCAATATGGGTTAGGCTCCCGAGTCTCCCCCTCTTCGGATGGCATGAAAATGTAATAAGAGGCATTGCCCGCTCTATAGGGGAGTTGGTCACCATTGACCCTCCCACCCGAGCTCGAACAAGGTTCGTCCAAGCCCGTTTTTGCGTTTTGACGGATCTGGAGGCGGACCTCCCATCCTCCATCACCCTCCGGTCTGGAGGCACCATCCTCCACAAACAAGCTATTGTCTATGAGAATAGACCAGCTTTCTGCCCCCAGTGTCGTTCTCAAGGACACCTTCAGTCCAATTGTCCTCTTCAAAAACTGGGTAAGAAGAAGCGGGAGACCTGTAACCCCCTGGAACATGGTGAAGGCCAAGCGAAACAGCCAAATCTTCCAAATGCGGAGGGCCATGGTTCTCCAGGCCCCTCCAGGGACCATGACGAAATCTCCCAGCCAGAGGAGGATACCACCCACCATCCGGACTCAGAGCAGTTTAGAGCGAACACCCAGCAAGGTGCAAACTCCCGCCTGGAGAGTCATCCACAGGAGGAGAAGGAACGGTCCCCCCCCCAAAACACCACTCAGTCAGATTCACCCAAGATCCAGGACCAGGGCCCTCCCGATTTCAACCATTCCCAAACCTTGCTAGAAGATTACCTCCTAGGAAGGAGGGGTGAACAGTCCGGTCATATTAGCCCTCGAAATACGAGGAGCCAAAAGCAAAGCGTGGATTATGGTAGTGAGAGGAAGCAGGGCCGACCTCCCAACAAAGACAGAAGAGACAAAGAGACGGCGAAAGACGTCGCGAATGGCACCCAACGTCTGTTGTTTTTGGATGACTCCGATACTCAGACGGGCGAAACGCATGTACCAAAACCTCCCCTCCAACAAGGAAAGGGAGGCAAGAAGAACCTCAAACTGTCCAGATGAAAGTTCTCTCATGGAATGTGAGAGGACTGAACGGAGCAGCCAAACGGAGGTTAGTGGCTGATCTCCGAAAGAGGACCAACCCCTCCATCCTAATTTTGCAAGAGACCAAGACCGATGCTATCTCCTCTGATAAAGCTGCTAAGGCCATTTGGGCCAAGGCAAAATTTCTTTCCAATCCTACAGTGGGAACAGCGGGCGGTCTCATGGTTCTTTGGGATCCAGAGAGTGTCGAGGGCAGCTTGCTATCAACCTCCAATAGGATTATCAATGTGTTGTTCCATTCCAAAACCATCAATTTTTCCTGGATTCTGTCCAATGTTTATGCTTCGAATTCTGCCACGGAGAGAGCAGAAATGTGGAAAGCTATTTCCCAGATGAGGGAAAATTTTAGTAATTTTCCTTGGGTCTTAGGGGGAGATTTCAACTGTCCTCTTCACCCATCTGAAAAGAAAGGAGGCTCCGACCATTCCAGCCGCAACTTGGAGGACTTCAGAGATTTTGTCTCTACTAACAGCTTGCTTGACATCGAACTCAAAGGGGCATCTTTCACATGGAGCAACAGGAGGATCGGGAGCAGCCTTATTCAAGTCAAGCTCGATAGATTTTTCATATCCCAAGAAGCTATTCCCATCCTTGGTGGTGCAACTCTCTCGACCCTACCAAGGATTGGTTCTGATCACAACCCTATTTTTTTGGAGATGAACGACGGGCCTGCCTTTAAGACCCCCTTCAGATTTGAATCCATGTGGACTTCTCATAAAGACTTCAAAGGATTGGTTTCAACGTGGTGGCAACAGGAGGTGGGAGGATCCGCTTCAAAGAGAGTGGCTATAAAACTCAAGATGGTCAAAGAGAAGTTGAAAATATGGAATAAAGAGGTTTTCGGCAACATTTTCGAGTCCAAAAGGTCCATCTCGGAGAACCTAAAAATTTTGGAGGAGAGAATGGAGCTCGAAGGTTACACCGAGGCCCTCAGGGAGGAAGAACGGAGCCTCTTGGTGGACTTCCATTCTATTCTTGCAAGGGAGGAAACCTTCTGGCGCCAGAAATCTAGAGACCTTTGGTTGAAGAATGGAGACTCCAACACGAGGTTCTTCCACGCGTCAACCATGAGGCACAGAGGGGCCAACAAGATCAGGGAAGTGTCTTGTAAGGATGGGCACGTAACAAGGGAGATAGAGGAAATCAGAAATGAAGCGGTTGACTTTTTTCAGGACTTGCTTGGCGTTCCTCCCGACAGTGACCTCCAGGTCCAGAAATCTTTGCTTGCCAACTTTTCGACTAAAGTCCCCCATGAGGTAAGCATCAAGCTGCTGGAACCTTTTTCCCCGTCCGAGATTAAAGAAGCTTTGTTCTCCATGCAACCAGACAAGGCCCCTGGCCTCGATGGTTTTCCCCCCCATTTTTTTCAAGTCATGTGGGATGTTGTGGGTTCGGATGTGTGCGAAGCTATTCGGGATATTCAAGCTTCCAGATCCATTCACCCGAAACTCAATTCCACCTTTCTTGCTCTCATTCCTAAGTCTCCCACCTGCAAAAGCTTCTCTGATTACCGGCCCATCAGCCTGTGCAATGTTTTTTACAAGATCCTCACCAAGTCTATAGCCAACAGACTGAGGCCCGTTCTCCCTCTCCTGATTGATCCTTGCCAGGGTAGCACTGTTAAAGGCAGAAACATTCTTGATGGTGTCATCACTGTCCATGAAACTCTTCACTCTGCTTACCGCTCCAAGAATGTTGCACTCTTTCTAAAGCTAGACATGAACAAAGCCTTTGACAGAGTTGATAGAAGGTTCTTGTGTGCAGTTCTCCTCAAGTTCGGCTTCCATCCTCACTGGATCGACCTTGTCTGTAGCTGCATATCCACTCCCTTCTTCTCCGTCCTGATCAACGGGTCCCCTGCTGGGTATTTCCAAAGCGCCAGAGGCCTCAGACAAGGCGACCCTTTGTCACCCATCCTCTTCATCCTCCTGGCGGAGGTTCTGAGCTGGTCTTTGAAAGAGGCTCTTCGTCAGAACAAGATTTTCGGCATTCTGCCCACTACTAGAGTTGAACCCATCACTCACCAGCAATTCGTGGATGACACCCTCATCTCCACTGGGGCATCTGTTGCCCAAGCCAAATCCCTCAAGCGGATCCTCTCCCGTTACGAGCAGGCTGTCGGGCAAAAGGTCAATTATATTAAGAGCAAAATCTACTTTATTAACACTCCCCTGCGAAGGCAACTCCGGATTGCCAAAATTTTAGAGTGCACCATTGACTCCCTGCCTACTTCTTATCTGGGGTTGCCCCTGTCTTGCAATGGCCGTGTCAGCGAAAGTATGTGGAACATGATCCTGGAACGCCTTCACAAGAAACTAGGCACTTGGAAAGGCAAACTCCTGTCACAAGCCGGGAAAGCCACCCTTACCAAAGCTTGTCTTCAGGGGATCCCAACTTACTTTATGTCTGTGTTCATGCTTCCAGTTTCTGTCCACTCCAAAATTGAGAAGATCTAGAGGACCTTTCTGTGGTATGGCAATGAAGAAAATTTTAGAATCCCTCTCGTTGCCTGGGATAAGGTTTGCTCGCGGAAAGACCAAGGCGGCATGGGGATGAGGAGATCAGGGCTTATGAACACAGCTTTGATCGCTAAGCATGCATGGAGGATCCTAACAAATGACCCGGTTGAGTGGGTCAAGTTGGTCAAAAGGAAATATCTAGGTTCCAATTCTTTCCTCGATGTTGGGGCTCCCTTCCGAAGCGTCGGCTTTTTGGAAATCTGTGCTCCAAGCCCGTCATTTGATCAGCTTGGGAGCCCGCTGGATTTTGGGTGATGGCAATTTCATCCTCTTTTGGAAGGATAGGTGGGCTTCTGAAGAGGCCCTTGGTTTGAGGGCGGACCTTGCTGGCCTGAGAGCTCAGACCGACCCAAATTCCCAACTCAAGGTGGTGGATTTCATAGACCGGAGTACCCTTCCCCCTCGATGGAAGCTACCAGTCATGGACGGGTTTAATAATGAAGTGACCTTTCTGTCAAACATCCTCCAATCGGTTTTAATCCCATCTGTTAGGAGGACTGACATAATCATTTGGCGAGGCACGGAGGATGGTCTTTTCTCTGTCAAATCTGCCTATGATTTTCTAACTAGCGAGACTACCCTGGATTATCGATGGAAAGTTGTTTGGAGGAAAGGGGTCATCCCTAAAGTGAATTTCTTTGCTTGGATTGCTTTCCACAACAAAGCTTTAACCATTGACAACCTTCACAAGAGGGGCTTTGCCTTCCCCAATAGGTGCTATATGTGCTTAGCTGAGTGCGAGACGATGGATCATTTATTCCTGCATCGCCCCTTTTCCCACTCGGTCCTCAGCATTGTCCTATCCTCCTTCCAAATCCTCTGGTGCTCTCCCCGTTCCCTCAGAGATGCTTTCCATCAATGGCCCAATCCTTTCAAGAATCCTAAACTCCGCTTCCTTCTTGAGGCCTCCTTCCACCACTCCATCTGGAAAATCTGGTTAGAAAGGAATGCCAGAGTCTTTGGCAGAGCCCCAAAAGTGCCTCCTTGTGTCGCTCAAAGGGCCTTATCCTACGCCATCAAGAACTCTAAAGCTATTCCCAGTCCCCGTCCCCACCTTCCGAGCGAAGAAGTGATTTTCAAAAGGATGGATCTCTGCCCGTCTTCGAAAGCTGTTACAGGTCCCTGTCGAAGAAGTGTCATTTGGACCAAGCCCCCCGGGGTGGATTAAATTGAATTTTGATGGAGCGGCAAAGGGTAATCCTGGGCCCGCTGGATCAGGTGGAGTTGTTAGAGATCATGATGGGAACCTTGTGGTGGCCTACTGTGAAGAGTTGGGCTCCCAGACGAATCACTATGCCGAAGCCAGAGGCGTCCTGAGAGGAATCCAGATCCTCTCCGAGGATCCTCGACCTCTAATAATTGAAGGAGATTCGCTCAACATCGTGAACTACCTTCTAGGCACCAAAGACCCATCCTGGAGGGTCTTTAACATCGTTCTTGAGGCAAGAACGCTCCTTTCCCAACGTGGCAGGTGGAAAGCGGGTCATATCCTCAGAGAAGGCAATCGCGTGGCAGACCATATGGCCAACAAAGGGCTCGCGACCACGTGTCCGGTCGTGTGGCGATCTCGCTTCCCATCCGAGGTGGAAAGGTTAGCCAGAGCGGATATCCCTTCATGATGTTTTCTCCATGCAGATTTTGAAAGGTCCTTCCCGATGAGTATCGGGTTGGGGTGGCAGCTCTATCCAATCCCCTGTGCGATAGCGCCCGCACGAGTCACGCGAAGTGCAGTCCTTTCTCCAAAGCTTGTTGCTTTCAAGGTTCCAAGGCACACCAGACTTGGTGCCCTGGTGGTCATCAGCGCACCCCTCTCCACCAAGGCGGTCTAGCTATTTTTTCCCGCACTTTACAGTTTCCCCTTTTGTTCGATGATGGAAGTTCAAAGTACCCCTTCCCAATGGTGTCCACGCGTGGCTGGGACAATGGCGAAGTGCGGGAATGTTTGGGCTTGGATCATGCCAAATCCTTACCTCGGATTTGGCATGCTCTCTTCAGTCCTTCTTTTGTTCGGTGCCTCTATCGGACTGTCTCCCGTGCATGGAAGGATGACGGAGGCTTTATGGCTAGGCGTATGGAGAGGCAACATGGCACCTTCAGGCTGAGGATGGGCGAGCTCGTGATCTGCGTGCCACCTTCCCTATTTGGCCCTAGGCTTGCGGCGCTGGCTCCGGGTCGATCGTGGGTGGCGGCTCACGGTCAGGTCTATCCTCCCCCTTCCTTCTTATTTATTTTGGTGATTTGTTCCAACCTCTGTCTCTGGAGCATTCTGCAGGTAGTTTTAACCATGGTTGTTCCCTTCATCGAGCCCTCTACTCTTTCCCTTTGCGATGAGGCGTGAATGTTTATGAAAGCCAAGAAGTTGTTGCCCTTTCTGGAAAAGTTTGTTGGTCCCGACCAGGAAATCATGTAGGGCTTCGTTGATACTTGGACCCAGGGCGATGTGGTCGTAAAAGGGATTAATATTCGTGTGTCTGTTGATTTCATGGCGGCGGTCTCTGGTCTGCCTTCCCTTGGGCGGATCATCAGAAGAGATAGCCACAATTGGGCCGAGGAGCTGGAGCAGTTCCCTGATAAAGGGAAAAACCTCGGATGGGACAAGTCGTGCCTCCTCCGGTCAGCCCTCCCTGAACCATACAGGTCCGCCATGATTCCCATCATGCAATATATAACTTGTGATGATCCCGAGAAGCCACTCCGTAGCTTCCACATTAGCTTTTACAATCACCTCCGCGATGCCAAGCAAGTGAGCTTTCCTGATTACCTAACGTATTCCCTTGCCCTTGCCATTGAGAAGAGTAGGAAATCGTCATCCCCACCCACCCATCAAGGCCTCATGGCAGTCATTTACAGGCATGCCCTGGCCATGCGCCCTCCTCCTCAGGTTGTCAACCCTTTAAATTCCCAGGCCCCTGGCAATGTGTCCTCCCCTGCGGAGGGCCAAGCTTCCAGTCCCTTCAGAACTAGCCCTCCCAGCGCTGACAGGCCTTCCCCTTACAGCAGCACCTTTCGAACTCGGCCAAAATGGAGCGTTGGCGGTAAGTCCTCCACCCCCGACAGATCCTCCCAACGCCTGAAGAAAATCAGAAAGGAGGAGAAGGACGTCCTCCCGCAGCAGATTTCGTCGGACACTGAGAGTGACAGGGAGATCCCTCCTGATAAATCCCTCCTGGGCCTGGCATCTACCATTCTCACTTCTGTCAACTCCATGATTAAAATTCTGAAGCAGACCCAGAAGCGTCAGAACTCGGAGGATCAGGAGGATCTGCAGTAGCTGTTTTTGTCTGGTGATTGGCTGTTTTGCTTTTGCTCTCCAATGTTTCAGTTTCTTCGGCTATTACATTTCGTTACCTCGGTTAATTTTTGGTTTGGTTTCTGGTTAATCAGGCATAAATGCCTTTTCTGTAGCCTCCGGGCAATTAGTCTAGGTTTTGCTATCTCTGCAATCAGGCTTATATATCCAGCCAGGAGGCATGATGCATCATTAGAAGTAAGGCTGATTTTGTACATAAGGTTTTGGGATCCTCTATAAAAACCCACTGTTAATCTTCTAAATTTACCAAAAAAAAAAAAAACCAAGAACAGAATAAAGCACTCCCAAATTATTACGCATGAAGCACTTCATGAATGAGGGGTCTTTTATCGAATTAAAAATTGGTAATCATGTTAGGAAATTGAAAAACAAACAAGCATAAACAACAATAAACAGTACACGAGATTTTATGTGGAAAGCCTGCACTGTGCAGGTAAACCAACGGAGCAATGGCAACTTTTCTTCTTTTATTATTCTCAGCTGATTTCATACATTCACACTCTGTCATAATGCAAGGGGCATTCCCCTTTTTATAGAAATACAAAGGAAGATTCCAAAAAAGCCGTGGCACATTCCAAATAAAAGCGCTTTATTAAAAAAAAACTGCTTTTATCAACTGCTTTCTATAACAAAAGTTGCTTTAAAGACAAAAGCAGCTTTTAAAGCAAAAAGCAGCTTTTAAGCAAAAACAGCTTTAAAAGCAAAAGCAGCTTTAGAAGCTCCTACACCACTCTACTGAAGAACATCGGAGATCTGGATATTGACTTCACCTCCTAACACCAGAAAGGAGAGAAGATTGGTTATCTTCTCAAATCTGGAGTGGCTCACCTGCAAGCTTGAGCTGTTCTATTTACTGGCTGTAAGTATAATAGATTTCTATTGCTTTTTATTAGAAGATTATTTTCAGAAGTATATTTCGGCATTTGTTTTATTATGTACTTCTGACTTTATATTTCAGAATCTATAAACAAAAGTTTTGTGCCAGGATTTTCTGGCTCAATCCAAATTTCAGATGTTTTAAGTTTTTATCAGTTTGAGTAAGTTTTAATTTCAAACCTAATTCGATTCATAACACAAAACGGATGAAGTCAAACATCAAACCATGTGCTATATATAAATGTCCACTAATTTGGAACTGCAACCACTTCCAATTCCATCATGGGTCATAACAATATATCAATAAAACTATTTCAAATAATTTTACAGGTAGGCCATGTCAATTCATTCCTTTTCAACTCAACTACCATCCCTTATAGGTTGGTTACCTGTTCAACTATCCTATTCAAGAAAGATTGGCTTATTAACCATCTTCTAATCATGAGCACTCTCAAACATCCTAACTGAGACTTGGTTAACAAGTGGATCTATTAAACATGGTAATCATCAACCATCCTAATCAAGACTTAGTTCATGAGTCATCTACAGACACCACAATCCACCTTAACCAGGGCTCAGTTGGCTCATAAGTCATCCATCAAATGTATCATCAACTGCTCTTCCAGACACTTCATTAGCTCATAAATCATCCACTATATGTGCATATCATAAAACACTTTAATTTGGTTGGCTTTTAAAGTTTGCAGTCAATCTGGGCATCTTCAAACACCCTAACCAGGAATCAGTTAGCTCATAAATCTCCACTGGGTTTGGGTATCATCAGCAAACATAATCAAGACTTGGTTGGCTCACAATTTATCCACTAGCCATGGTCATCATTAACCACCATAATCAGGACTGGTTCCCTAATAGTGATCCATCCACTAACAGTATCATCAACCACCATAATTGGAAGCTGTTGGCTCAAATATTAGGCAATAAATTAGTCAGACAAGGTCAACCTCTTAAGTACAATATTCAACAAATTAATATTAAAGGTAAATATTTAGTAGAAGTAAAGTCATCATGGTTCTCATACTTTAAGAAAAAAATCAACCAATCTGTCCAAATCCATTGGTCAAAAGACAAAATCTAAATATATCCTTTGTCAAATCCCTATTTCAAAAGAAGTAAAACAGATTTGTCCTTACACATGCTCAATGCAGTCAAAAACAAAACTTATGAAGGCCAAAATACCACAAAGTCAATACTGCACAAAAAGTCAACACTAGAACAAGTACAATCAGCTCTGCTGCTGACATCAGTTTATTCATAGTCTTTCTGTCCTGCCCCAAAATCCGTGTTGGAGGCTTAAAGATTTCCGATCATCTGGGTTGTGGTTATACAGGTCATCCCTTTGGCCCATACATAGTCATTAATTGCAAATCAAATTAGCCAAGTTATACAGGTTGGACCAGGTAACCTTAAATTACTAAAATAATGGAAAACTCAATGCAGGTAGGCCAGGAAACTTAAGTAGATTGGCTGGGAGATAGTAAGAGATAAGTTGTACATTTAACTTTGTTTGAAAGACTTTGATTTGTTGATGCCATCAAAGTAAATAATTGCAAAAATACGTATAATTATAATACCATAGATGATCATGTGATATAAAATGATCTCATCCCTTCCTCGGTGTTGTGATTGAAATAACTTTCTTAGTCTTTGTCATAAGATTTCATTGTCTTCAAACTGCAGCTAGGGTGTCATAGTGAAATAAAAGCTTGTGGGGGCCATAACAGAGTGACTAGGGTTACATACCCTCCTTTCATTAAAGTTATCATCTAACCTTCAGCAAGTCTTGGAATTGTAAGTCTAGTCCAAAAACTCAAGCAAGCAGTTGCAGCTCAATCTTTTCTTCATTTTTACAATCTTATCAAGTTCTTTCCTTTTTTGATATTGTGGAGTTCTCTTTCTATTAGTACTGAGCATTTTGTAGTTATGTGAAATTAGATCCATAAGCATGTACAAGTGATAGTAGAGCTTTATTGCAAATCAGACTGATGCAGGAGCATCATTGAATAGTATTGAATTTAATGTTTGTGCTGGCTAGGTATTTAATATTTGGGGTTTATATAGGTGGCACATTTAATAAAAGTGGATAGATAGCAGTTTCAGATAGTGGTTCTAGGTAATGGTTATCTAATATGTGGTTTTAGAACTGTAGTTTTGGGACAGGATTCCCTCTATAAAAGTGAAGTTTGGGCATCTGTGAGGATAGGCAAGTTCAGAAAGTTTTAAATGTGTTTTTGGGGATATATGGCATAGTGGGAAGTATGCCAGATATATGGATGCAATACTCTTTTCAAGAATGTTATAAGAAAATTGTTGACTATAAATCTGTATCAATTTACCTTGTGTTGAGAATTTGTGTGTTTTGTTTTTGGGATCTTATTCTTTGTGATCCGCTGCATCAATTCGGTATCAGAGCAGGTGAGGTAGGAACAAGTTGTGCACATTGAGGAAGTTAAGTTGCACAAGTTTGGGAGATTGTCCAAGTTGAGAGAGAGCTTGCTATGTTGAAAGGATCTATGGAAGGAAGAAGGACAAGATGCTGGTAGAGATAGAAGTGAGTGATCTAAAAAGACAAGTGGAAGCCTTGTGGGAAGCATTAGTTGATGCGATGCAAGAGAAGTTAGAAAATTTGCAGACTAGTCTTACAAATTCAAGTGAAGAAGAAGAATCTAAAAGTAACAAAGAAGGAGATGATGAACCTGAATGTGAAGAACATGAACTTGAAACAGAAGAAAGAGTAGGCAACAATCTGAAGAAAAAATGAAATGGAAGGAAAGGAAATTGAAAAAAGATGCTGAAAATATGTTTGGATGAGGGGATCAACCAATGAAAGCTATGGATCGAGAAACTATGCACAAGAAAGGACTCAAAGATGGTGAGAGAAAGAGCAAGGCATAGAACAAGTCAAGAATCTGGATATAAAGAAAATGACTGCAAAGGAAGAAGATGCTGATCATGGAGAGAATCTTTTAATTCAAATAACGAATTGTACGGGTGGAAAAGAGGAAGATAATCATGCTTGTACGTTGAACCAGGAGGTTCAAACTTATTAACTAAGTGGGTTTGATGCAGGGGCATCATGGAACAGTATTGAATTTCATGCTTGTGTTGGCTAGGTATTCAATGTTTGGGGTTACATACGTGGCACATTTAATAATTGTGGAAAGATAGCAGATTCAGCTAGTGGTTTTAGTTAATGGTTTTCTAGCATGTGGTTTTAAAAATGTGGTTTTGGGACATTCCCTTTATAAAAGTGAAGTTGGGGTACTTGTGAAGATAGGCAGGTTTAGAAAGTGTTAGTTGTTTTTGGGGATATAAGGCATAGTGAGAACTGAGAAGTATGCTAGATATGATGATGTAATGTTGTTTTCAATAATGTTATAAGAAAACTGTTGAGTGTATATCTGTCTCAATTTATCTTATATGTTCAGAATTTGTATATTTTGTTTTCTGGACCTTGTTCTTTGTGATCTGCTGCATCACAGACCCAAAGAGGTTAACTACAGTCTCATAAGTTATATCTAGAGGGGGAAAAGATAAAAATACAATTGGCATTGATCATCAGGAAGTAATTTTTTTTTAGTCAATATGAGTATCAAAAGGATATACACATTCTAAAAAGTTGCACCAACACGCTTGTGTAATGGGTAGGAACTATGGAAGTAGTAAATCTTCTTTCTCCTGCCTCAAGAAGAATATAGGAGGAGACAAAAGAGCAGAACCAAATTTATCCATGTATCTCATCAGAGAAAGCAAATGGAATTTCAAGCTCTAGTCCAAACAGAGCTCCCAATCAATCATGAAAAATGCAAACTTATGGAAGCAAAAGGCATCATTGAGGGTTAAGTTCAGAAATAATAGGAATCAGTATGTCCAATGTTACAAGATCAAGTTGAAGGAATTGTCAATTGGATCATAATGATTCCCAAAATTATGTCTAGAAAAACATCCGTTTTAAGGACAATCTTCAACCATTTTCTCTAGTTTGTCTTCTTCTTTGTTTTTTTTAACTAGTGGTAGGGACCTTGTAAGCTACTTTGGGGGAGAGAATAACTTCTAAAGAAAACCCCCATTCTGTCTTTATTTGATTTGCATATTTGTGCGTGTCGTCTAGGCAGTGGCACTGTAGTTTCATGAATAATTAGGTTTGGGTTCATATTGCTGTTCATGTAGTTATGAATAAAGAGGTTCACTTTCTTGTTTACTTATTGTTGTTTATGGTAGGGACCTTGTAAGCTGCTTTTGGGGAAGGAGTATTTTTTAAAGAAAGCCCCCATTTTGCTTTTTGGGTGTTGTCTAGGCAGTGGCACTTTGGTTTCATGAATCAGGAGGTTTGGGTTCAAATCTTTGTTCATTTTTTCTTACAAATGTGGCTCAAAGTGTCAATGAATGATTAGCGTTCCATACATTTCCTTTGTATAAAAAAGAGTTTGGCCTAACTATTGGCTCACTTTTATAGTTTCATCAATACAAATACTGTTGAAGAGTGTCTCCACAAGTCCTGGAATTGAAACTGCAGTACAAAGCCTTGGGGTGCAGGTGCGGCCCAATATTGTCTTGTTAATTCCAAGGTTACCAAGTCATTTAGTTTCCTATTATTACTGTTCGTAATCTTTGTAATCAATAAAAAAATTGAACTTCGTGGCAATGTGCCATCAGATATACAGGCATATAGTACACGCTAATTAATCTCTCTAATGTTGCATGATTAAAATAAGGGTTTCCATATGATGTCTTTGGTAAAGAAAGCCATGGAACAAGAAACTTGTTCCTCTGTTTAAAAAACTTTAAAAAACTTCGATGTGCAACGAAAAAAAAAACGAATACAAATAAAGATAAATTAAGAAGGATCAGTACCAATCATTAAAAAATATATAACAACATTGATGATACATAAATCTCTCTATTCTCACTAATTACTAGGATCTATTACATCAAGAGAAGAGTCGACTCTTGCTAGAAAGGGATGCAACAACCTTGAAATTAGCATCTATTGGTACATATAGAATCCTCGCTTCGATAGTTTTATAACATGGACTTTTGGGTCTTGCCCTACCGTTGTGCCTAATTGAAATACAAGCCGGGTCATGGTTGCAGGAAAGTGGGTCTGACGGTGAAGATTTTGGTACAAGTTCAAGTTTTAATTCGAATGAGTGAAGTTGTACATCGAACTTTGTTACTCTGATTAAAAAGTTTGAAGTTTGATGTACTAGGATTGAATTTGAAAGGGGTGAGGTTATACACGAAACTTCCATACTCTGGTTAAAAACTTTTAAGTTTAACTAGTTTAACTAACTTTATATATTGTATAAACAAGATTGTCCCATATGACAGACGGGATGTAAACGTCTACTTTTCTTTTCCTTTATTTTCTTATATACAATTTAAATTTTCTGTGTCAATGTTCATGGTAAATTGAACCTTGCTAATCTGTATGAGCCCAAAGTACTAGTCTCAAACGTACTGGATTATAACTTATGCTTTGTCATTCAACATAAGAGACTCCACAGGTCTATGTTTGAGTGGTATTTACGGGGTTCTTCTAACATGTATCCTATGTGCTAGCCAGGTTTTCAACTTGATTGCTGCTGTTGTAAAGCCCAACAAAAATAAAAATAAAATCTTCAAAATAAAACCAAAATCATAGAGGTAATAAATAACTTACCACGTCAGAGATAGAGTGTGCTGCATCAGCAATAATGGCAGTGCTCCCAGACACGTATCCCACGATTGTTTTTCCACTAGCGAGTGTAATGTCAGCTGCCAAACCCAATTTGGATACACGCTCTCCTGCCGATCCACCTTCATCGTTACTGCCTTCATGATGGTGATGATGATGATGATGAGCATGGCCCGTGTGTGATCTTCTACCAAAGTCCAAGTGGAGGGCACCTCTAAAAATGAAAGTACCCTCCAAATTAAGGGGTTCCTTCGCATTAAGGCAAGCAGAACCCCAGCATGGCACCTTTCTGGGTCGAAATTTCTCGTTGAGACGCCTGTATATGGAAATGCTGAAGCCTCCCAATCTGAAACCCATGACTGTGTTCGATCAAAAAAGAGGAGTCAATCAAATCTTGTGGTACTTTTAAGTTTGAAATGGGAGTGTATTTTTATTTTTATTTTGTGCGCAGCATGAAATGGGTTGAAATAAAAACTTAATGTTTTATGTCTGTGTAGACAGGCAAATCTGTTAAAAGTGCAAACCAGCCTGTTTTTCGAATCGTTTGTGCGAGCACTTAGGTTCGATGCAAAATGTCAGAAGAAGATAGCTGACCTAGCTAGAAGAATTATGTGGTGAATTTGGACAATAAAATATGCTGCCCAAAAGTTAACGACCTTCACCACTCAGCAGGCGGCATGATTCTTGCCAGATTAAAATATTCCAGCCGCATTTCTTTTGCCTTTATCTGCAACTTATGATAGGAGAACCGAATTTAAATTCCCGCACTTAAAGCTATGGTTTTTAACCATACAAATCTAGTAGCACGGTGAAAAAACAAAAAATGATAGGCAAGCTTTTACAGTTCTAAATATATTTTAGATGTTATGTATAGGGAGATCTAGTCTGGACTTTTCTACTAAAAGTATAATCAAGTCATGAAGGAATTCAAACTCTTCCTTTTCAGGCCAAGTTCTCCTTTCTTTTCTCCGAACTCATGCTCCATCAATCTTAATCATCTGTTTTTTTGCTTCCTATTCGAAGGAAATAAGAAAGATAACCTAGGTCTTTTGGTAAAGTTGTATGTTTCTAACCCCATGCTCCATTTGGCCTTATGATGTCAAAAGTCTTATTTTCAAAACATACCATGCTCCATTTGACCTTTTGAAAAAAAACTTCTACTCCATTGATAATAAATAAATTATATTCTTCTTCTATCAATCAAGAAAACATTAGAAATTGTTTTTAAGTTAAAGCAGGTCTAGAGGTATTCAAAGCAAAATAGGTAAAGTTACAAATAGAAAGTTTTGATCCTAGATCCTATGAGATTTTAATATCATAATTAAGTTGGATGAAAATTTGGAGAATTAAGAAATTAATCTAAAGTAGGGAAGATTTTTTAGTTTTTATTCAAAACAATAATTTATGGGAGGTTGAGTTTGAAGAAGATAATTATACATGCACCAACACCAACAACATGAGAGGCTAGAACCTAATAGCAAACCTATCCTAAGAAAATATTATATTTTAAATATGAGCAGATGTGGAAAAGATTATCCTTAATTTGTTGATATGATAGCACAAACATGGAATTCTTCAAGAAACGATGGGTTATATACATTCCAAAACCAATTAAATCAATGTCATCTAGATTAAAAGAATGGAACAAGAACACTTTTAGAAACATTTTTGAGAAGAAGAATAACTAAAAGTTAAACTTTCAAAATTCCAAAAAGGTGGTCATAATAATCCAAGCTTGGACGAAAGGAAGTTGCTTAGTGACTATCATAATATTTTGAGTAAGGAAGAGAAATTTTGGAGATTAAAATTGAGACAAACTTGGTTAAAGAAAGGAGATAATTATTTTTTTTCATAGGATGGCAATAGTACAGAGATTAACATCCAAAAATAGTAGAATAAAATTAGTAGAAGGGGTTTGGATTGAATACCAGAGTGAAATCAAAAAAGAGATAAGGTATTTTTATCAGAATATTCTAAGATTAAAGGAGATTGAAGTTCTTGATGATAAACTTCTACAAGAAGTACCTTCAATTATAATAGATGAAGACAATAGGAAATTGATGGAGCCTATTACTTTGGAAGAAGTTCATTTAGCTCTTTTCTCTTTCAATAAGGATAAATCCCAGGTTCGGATGGGCTTCCTGCAACAATCTATCAACATATTTGGGATATACTAAAGGATTCTTTATCAGTCGCAATGGAACGGTCTAGGGTAAAACAAAATAAAATAAATGCAACATATCTTACCTTGATTCCAAAAAAGAATGATGTAAAATTGTTTGATTCATTTAGACCTGTAAGGCTATGTAATATGACACATAAGATTATCTTCATAGTGATGGCAAATCAATTAAGACCATTGTTAGATAAAATTATTTCTTACCATGGCTGGACTCCATAGGAAGTATGGCCTAGTAAGAAACCCTCTCTCAGACATCTAAGGGTTTTTGGTTGTGATACTTATATGTATGTCCCAAAAGAGAAAAGGACTAAGCTAGACTATAAATATAAAAAATGCATATTTGTGGGTTATAGTACTAGTGTTAAAGGATATAAGTTGTGGAGCCCAGAAACACAGAAGGTTGTTTACAGTCGTAATGTGATTTTTAGAGAAACATAAGGGGTTATAAAACAAGAAATGAAAACAAGAAAAGAACCAGAAATAGTGCAGGTAAAATTGGAACAAGAAGAAGAATCAGTGGTTGAACCTAAATTACAGAGATATTCTGAAGAGGAATATCTAGAGGAAGAGGATGAGGAGGAAGCTAAAGATGTAGAACCTAGAACTCCAATTTTGAGGAGATCAAATAGAGAGAGAAGACTTCCAGACAGGTATAGTACTTCAAATTTTTATTATGCATTTAATTTATCAGTTACTGATGAAGAACCCAAGACTGTAAAGGAGGCACTTCAATCAAGTGAGAATAAGTCTTGGAAAAATTCTATGGAAGATGAAATTGAGTCTTTGGATAAAAATAAGACATGGGACTTGGTGATATTATCTCCTGGTAGAAAACTTGTTGGTTGTAAGTGGTTATTCAAGAAGAAGTACAATGTAGAAGGAAAGTTAGATAAGTACAAGGCTCGCTTAGTAGCAAAAGGATTTTCTCAGGTTGAGGGAATTGACTTTGGTAAGAATTTTTCTCCTGTGACTAAACTAACTTCAATCGGATTTCTATTGGCTATTTCTATTGCTTTTGATTTTGAAATAGAACAGATGGATGTAAAGACAACTTTTCTACATGGTGAACTTGATGAAGATATATATATATATATATATATATATATATATATATATATATATATATATATATATATAGTCACAACTAGAATGCTTTAAGGTAAAAGGTAAGGAGGATTTGGTATGCAAGCTGAAGAAGTCTCTTTATGGGTTGAAGCAGTCACCAAGGATGTGGAACCAAAAATTTGACAACTTTGTCTTGACACTTGGGCTTGGAAAAAGCAAAATAGATCCATGTGTATATTTCAAAAAGGAAGGTGAAATTTTTGTTCTCATTGTATTGTATGTGGATGACATGTTGTTAATTGGTAACAATAAGGATATGATAAATTTACTCAAATCTCAGTTATCTTCTTAATTTGATATGAAGGATTTGGGTATTGCAAAATTTATTTTGTGTATGAAAATAATAAGGGATCGTGCAAATAGAAAGTTATGGTTAAATCCAAGGAACTATGTTGATTTGATACTACAAAAGTTTAGAATGCATGATTGTAAAGCAGTATGTACTGCATATCCAGTTGGTTAAAAGTTATTTGCTAAATAGTGTCCTAAAATAGATGAGAAAATTGAATAAATGCATCATGTTCCTTATGCTAGTGTTGTGGGCAGTTTGATGTATGCAATGGTATGTACTAGACCTAATACACATGCAGTGGGAGTAGTGAGCAGATATATGTCAAATCCAAGAAAGGAACATTGGACTGCTGTGAAGAGGATCTTCAGATACTTACGTGGAACTACAGATTATGCTATTTGTTATGGAGAAAATTTTGAAGGTAATAATACTATAAATCTACAAGGGTTTGTGGATGTTGACTGGGCTAGAGATCTTGATAAGAGAAGATCCACAGGTGCTTATGTGTTTAGGCTGTTTGGAGGGACAGTAAGTTGGATGAGTAAAAAGCAACAAGTTGTTGTTTTATCCACTATAAAAGTAGATTACATTGCAACAACTCATGCCAGTAAAGAAGTAGTGTGGCTACAAAGGTTGTGTTCAATAGTTGGCATTAAACAAAAGGTTGTGAGAATTAACAATGACAGTCAAAGTGCAATATTTTTGGCCAATAATCCTGGTTTTCATGATCGATCAAAACATATTGATATCAAGTACCATTTTGTGAGGGATATGGTTGAAGAGAACTGGGTGATATTGGAGAAAGTTGACACAGAGAAGAATACTACTGATTCATTAACAAAGGTTGTACCTGCTCAAAAAATTTCTTGGTGTAGAAGATCTATGGGCATGGTTGCCCTTGATAGTTGACAATGGCAATTTTTGGCCCCTATGGAAAGTATTCAATAAGTGGGAGAATGTTGGAAATATGTTGAATATTTTCCATGTTATTCAGGTTCGGGCTATTTTTAGACAAGCTATTTATAGACATGTACTGGACACTCCAAATGTTTTTAGGGTTTAAGCTATTTTTAGACAGGCTATTTTTAGTTGTGCTATTTTTAGACCCATATGGGCTTTTAGGGTTACTATATTTGAACCCTTGCATTATTCACCCATGATATTGTAAAAATCCATGCATGTGCTTTTGTTATATATATCGCACTTGCATGAGGATTTAATAGAGATAAAAGGAGAATATTATTGCATTGGAAATGGTCAAGTTAATGCAATAATAAAATAATACCATGATATTGTAAAAATCCATGCATGTGCTTTTGTTATATATATCGCACTTGCATGAGGATTTAATGGAGATAAAAGGAGAATATTATTGCATTGGAAACAGTCAAGTTAATGCAATAATAAAATAATACCATGATATTGTAAAAATCCATGCATGTGCTTTTGTTATATATATGTATATATATATATATATAGTACTTGCATGAGGATTTAATAGAGATAAAAGGAGAATATTATTGCATTGGAAACGGTCAACTTAATGCAATAATAAAATAATACCATGATATTGTGAAAATCCATTCATGTGCTTTTGTTATATATATTGCATTTGCATAAGGTTTTGGAAAAAGACGGATAGACAGAGAGAGAATATTATTGTATTAGAGACGGTGAAGTTAATACAATAATAATATTGTGCTGGTTTTTCTCGGTTGAGGGTTTCCAAGATAAATATTGTGTAATGTGTGAATCTGTTATCTTCTTCTTTTGATTTTGTTATTACTGCTTTTTAGTTTTAAGTTTATTGGGGATGTTTATTTCTCTTCAATTACCCATATAGACATGGCAATAGTAGAAGCTTTCATAAAGTCTTCTAATTATGTCTTAGAGTCCATTCCCAATTCACCTAGACATGATTCTACTTTACAACAAGAGCCTATTTATTCCTAACCTCCATCCACCTTTACCTAGGTGTATAATAACCCTCTTTTTGAGGCATTAGTTGCACCTTCCTCCCATATGTCCATTCCCCAAACTTCATGTGCTCCTAGCACCTCATATACCTCCACTTACACCAATCCCTTGTATGAAGCACATGTCAATGTTGCTTCATAGGTTCCAACCTCACAAGTTGCCATACCTAGTGTAACTTGTATCCAAACCACATCTTCCTTACAATCTACCTCCATACCCTTAGCTTCTGATACAGAGATCAATTAGGCATGGGAGCGCCTGAAAAAATTGCTTAGACAACATCAAAATGCTCAACAGCAAGTACATGTGAACCCTAAGCCTTTGCAAAACTCTACTTAGATTGTCCTTGTCAACCAGGGTCCATCATGGGCATCATAATCTTCTGTGGTTTCTATCCTTGTTCCCCCACCAAGCCATACCATCACCCATACTATTCCCATTGGCCAACCTAGCCATAACCTTCATCCATCAACATCATTCCATAATTCCCCATATTTTCATCAACAATCTCCCATTCATCAATTCCCATAAAATTCGCCTAGTCATCAATACCAATCTCCTCATCACTTAGTCACTCCACAAAATTTCTCCACTCCACCATAAACTCATCAGGTAATTCAGGGCTTCCACATTCCTAAGGAGGACCCTCGAATTGAGGCCATGCAAAAACAAATAGATCAATTGATGTAATATACTCCTAGTTTTTCAAACCAAAAACCAACCTTACGCCAATTGATCAATCAACCAATTCATCCTTCGGTGCCATCCCTACCATATCCAATAAATTTCATGGTACCCAAGTTTGAAAAATTTAAGGGAACTGAGGATCCCAAAGAACATGTGAGCACTTTTGTACATGCTTGCTTTAGAATTCAAAATGACAATGCTCTCATGCTTTGAACTTTTCCTCAAACATTAGGAGGGGATGCCATAGAATGGTACAATCAATTGCCAAGCCATAGTATCTATACTTTTGAGCAATTGATTGATCAATTCTTTGATCGTTTCATCCTAAATGTTAAAAAGAAGATCTCATTGTTCGATGTCTATGCTTTAAGACAACATGATGATGAATCTATCTATGATTTTGGAAACCATTGGAGGGTTATCATCACTAAATTGCCATTCACCCTACCAATGGATGAGCTAATTAAGTTATTCACCAAGAGTTGCTTAAAACCTATCTCTTGGATGCTTCAACTACGAACTTATCAATCATTTGAAGAAGCTTTAGCTCAGGCTAGTGTCATTGAGGATATCAAAATCCAAGAAGGCATACTTAAGCCTAAGAAGAAAGAATGGCAAAATAAGGGCCAATACAAAAGCAACTATTTTGGCCAACAAAAATCAACACAGGCTACCCCAGCCACCCAATCCAATCAAGTCAATCAAGTGGTCATGAGCCAGCCGGTAATGGCTCAACAACAACCTGTGCAAAAAACACCATAACAAATTGCATATCATGCGGTCCCCTCAACAACACAAGCTCCAACAATACAAAACACAGTGCCAACTATGGAAAACCATCCCCGACGATAGTCTGTCCAACAAAATCACCAATACACCCCTTTAGCCGAGTCATATGCCTCCCTTTTTATAAGGTTGTATGAGACAAATAAACTTGCTCTACCCGACATTAGATCGGATGATCCCACCAAACGTGGGAAACATTATCGAGAACATCTATTTTGTCCTTATCATAGGCAAAATGGGTATGACATTAACAATTGCCATGTTTTTAAAGACATAGTCCAAGACCTCATTGACTTGGGGGCGATCAAGCTTGATAATCCCCTTGCTCAACAAAACCAAAACCTTGGTATATTTCAAACACCACTTCCTCATCACGAGGAGGTGCAACCAAATGTAGGGGGATCTAACACCAAAACTCCTCCTAATCAAGTCAATCATATACAACAATACCAAGGGTTTGTAGGGGCCATTCATGTGGTCACTAGAGGTCAAAGGAATAACCAACAAAGGCAACCACCTCAAGCAAGTGTGTCACAACCTTCTACATCACCACCCATCCAAGTTTCCCCCAATCCTTCATCACCCATCCATATCCCTAGCCAATCGAAATCCTCCAAATCCACCCATCAATCATCCACCTCGACTAGTCATCTCCTTGAGTAGCCGGTTAACTACAAGTCTGAAAATAACTTCCACCAAATTGTCAATCTATGAGTTAATCCAACAATCTCCTCCACATCGTGAGGCATTAATGGATATTTTGAAATCCATCGAATTACAATCGCAAGATCCTAATGCCTTCAACAACTTTGTGGGGAGCATCCAAACATGCATGGAGCCTTCCATCACATTCTATGACTTTGAGATTAAGCCAATCTCATCAGAATTTGTAGACCCTCCATTGCATATCATGGCTCTAATTGACAAAGAAGCCTTTTAAAAGAGTCCTAATTGACACTGGTTCCTCTATCAACATCATCACCACATCCGCTCTTCATCATTTGAACCTTCCTCCATCTCACATCACCAAGTCATCCTTCACCCTCAAAGCATTTAATGATGCTTTGTGTTCCATAGTTGGCACTGTTGTTTTGCCCATCGAAGTAGGGGTTAAAATGTTGCACACAATGTTCCACATCTTGGAAGGATCCATGGCATACAATGTACTCCTTGGAAGACCTTGGATGAGGGAAATGAGATGTGTCCCTTCAATACTACATCAATGTTTGAAATATGTTCATGAGGGACAAGTACATTGCATACCGGTGGATGTCGAGCCATTTAAGTATTGCAATTTCATCTCAAATCCTTATGAGTCCATGCTCCCTTCCACTCACCTTTTCCTTTCACCATCATCCAATCCATCCACCACTTCACCAATCTCTTCATCAAAGGATCCCATTCTTGAAGAGCTCCCTATCACCAACCCTCATCAAGCTTCCATACCCCCATCATCTTCATCATTGACTACATGCACATGTGGTCATAGTCAATCCACATCATCAACATCATTGCCATCCACTTCATCATCATCATCCATTCATCAACCTTCCCAATCCAATCCATCGCCATCACCTAATGTTTCACAAGTCGAATTGACGGATTGTGAGATATCCCCATCTTCACCATTTCCTGAGTCCTCATCTGACCATAGTCCTTCCATGTCATCCCAAGTCGAGGTCCACCTCACTAATCCTGGTATTGGTGAATACGTGGTCCAAGACATCACCATCACACCCCTCACCATCCCTAGTGCTAAGGATTTTGGTCACCCACGTGACCCACCTTTAGCAATAGGAGCAATCTATAACATGGGTTCAACTCCAAATAGCATAAATTTTGTATATGGGGGATTGATTCTTCATCAAGTCCAGCTCCCATAGAAGAACCCAAAGAACCAGAACTTGCCAACATTCCAAACATGACGGGATTTCCATCTCGATATTTCCACATAGTCAATTGGCAAGGCCATGGCCTAGGATTGCATGAACAAGGAGTGCATCAACCTATCGATGTTCCATATCAAGAGGTGCACGACCGTTCAGGTCTAGGTTACCACCCACTTTCCACCACCTCTTCTCTTGAACAAGCCTTCCAAAGGCTTAATCTCAATTCAGGAGAAGAAGCCCTCCATCCCGATAATTTTGATGATGAAATCTATGAAGAATTCGAACTTATGTCGATAATTTTGGATGAATCTAAAGAAGAATCAGAGCCCATCATTCCCCATACCGAACAAGATGAGTTTTATCTCAACATGTTCCCCATCCATGAGCCCATATTTCACTTGCTTCTTCCACAAGAGTGAGCCACCCCTACCGGTGAACCACCACCTCCATTCCATTAAGCCATTCCATAAGCCAAACTTGTAACATATGTACATAACACAAAAACTAGTGGTTTTCACCACTACAAAAAAAAATAAAAAATCAAAAAAAAATCAAGAAAAATATTTTATTTCTTTGCATTGCATATGTACATATCATTTAGACAAATGCATTTATTTGTGTTGCTTGTTGCTGTTCAAGTTAACCAAGCCCCTAGCATCGATTCTTAGGTTCCATCCATTCCATCCAACCTCATTCACCTTGCCCATAAGTCAACATGAATCCTGTTGATTTATTCACCCCACTCCGTAATCCATACGATCCGGCTAAGCCAATTCCAATTGACATAAGCCTTATTGATATGGATCGGATTTCCTCACCTCCATCCTTTACCAAATTTGTCTTGTCCGAGGAATTGTTAAGGGCTTCCACCAACTACATTCCTCCATCCCCTCCCCTTCACCTTCACCTTCACCTTCGGATCCCGAGGTTTTCCAGGCAAAAATAGATGAGGATAAGCCAGAAGAGTTTGATGACATCTTAGATGATATTCATTTGATCCCTACGCCCCATCAACTTGAGGAAGGTTCCCACATGTCTATTGAAGATACCATCGATGTGGACCTTAGTTCAGACAAAGACAATCCCCAAATTGTCAAGCTTGGCAAAAGTTTATCACCCGATGAACAAGAGCAATTTATTGCTCTCCTCAAGAGGAAGAAGGGCATATTTGCATGGTCCTACAAGGACATGCCTGGTCTTGACCCTAGTTTGGTTGTCCATAATCTCACCTTACAGACCTGATGCTAAGCCGATCAAACAAAAACTTAGGAGAATGCATCCTACCATGGCCCTCTTGGTAAAAATAGAGCTTCAAAAACTCTTAGACGTGAACTTCATAGTTCCTATCGACTATCCTGAGTGGCTCTCAAACATGGTACCCATTCGCAAGCCTAACGGGACGATACACGTGTGCACTGACTTTCGAGATCTTAACAAAGCGTGTCCTAAGGATGACTTCCCTCTCCCAAACATCGATACTCTTGTCGATACCTACGCTGGCCATGAAATGCTTTCACTCATGGATGGTTTTTCAGGATACAACCAAATTCGAATAAATCCTGATGACCAACACAAAATAACATTCACTACACCTTGGGGAACTTTTTGTTACAAGGTGATGCCCTTTGGCCTCAAAAATGTAGGTGCCACTTATCAACGTGCCATGACATACATTTTCCATGACTACATGCATAAGATTATCGAAGACTATGTGGATGATCTCTTGGCTAAATCCAAAACTTGACAAGAACATATTGGTGTATTGGAGAAAGTTTTTGACCGACTCCTAGAGCATAATGTAAGGTTGAATCCCAAGAAATGTGTCTTTGGTGTTACCTCGGGCAAACTTCTAGGATTCATTATCTCCAAAAGAGGCATTGAGGTGGACCCTAACAAGGTCAAGGCTATCTTGGAGATGCCTCCCCCAACTAATTTAAAGGAATTGCATAGTTTACAAGGAAAGATCCAATCAATCCATCATTTTATTGCACAACTTTTTGATAAATGTAGGCCATTCAATCACCTACTACAAAAGGGGGTGCCATTCTCTTGGATAGATGAATGTCAAAAAGCCTTCGATGACATTAAGCAATACCTAGCTTCTCCTCCAGTCTTAGCTCCTCCTCATTCGGGGGTCCCATTTTATCTTTATATCTCAACAATGAACTTTGCATTAGGGACAATGCTTGCACAAAAGAATGAACAAAATCGAGAGCAAGTTGTCTACTACATTAGTCGAACATTGGTAAGCTATGAAACTAAATACGCTTATGTAGAAAAATTATGCTTAGCAATGGTTTTTGCCACTAAGAAACTTTGACATTACATGCTTAGCCACACAACTTATGTCATAGCTAGAGAAAATCCTCTGCGTTACATGATGTCCCACACTTACAATAATACCCGCACCGCTAAATGGATAATGCTCCTTACTAAATTTGACTTGGAATTCATTAGCCAAAAATCCATTAAAGGTCAGGTAATAGCCGATCAACTTGTGGAAGCTCCACTACCTAGTGATCATCCTTTGATTATTGAGCTCCCAGATGATTCGATATTTGCTATCACCGAGCAAGAAGAAGATGTCATTCTGGAGGAAGATGTCGATATCACACTATTCTTTGATGGCTCTAAGTGCATGAAAGGTCAAGGTGTTGGAGTCATATTTCATACACCATAGGGGGTACCTATCCCCTTATCATTCAAACTCGACTTCCAATGCACAAACAACACTATAGAGTATGAAGCCTTAATCTTAGGTCTTCAATCAGCTATAGCTATGAGCATTAAGCGTATTAGGATATTTGGTGATTCTCAACTTGTCATCAAACAAATCAATGGAGAATACCAATGCAAAGAACCTACCATTAAGCTTTATCATGAAGTAGCAATGAAATTGCTCTCTAAGTTTGATTGGTATGAAATCAATAGCTTGCCATGTTCAACTAATAGATTTGTAGATGTGATGGCCTCTCTTGGATCATTGATTCCAAAAGACTCCTTTGGAGAGGTACAACCCCTTATCATTTCAATAGTCTCTAAATCTACAATTTCTCGTGTTGAGTCAAAAGATGAAAAGGATGTTTGCTTTATCCAATCAGATTCATATGAGCCTTGGTCAAGCCAAATAGTAGCCTTCCTCAAGTTTGGAACACTCCCATCTGACATGTCTCGAACTGCCAAATGCACTTTCAAGTAAAAGGTAGCTCATTTCATTCTTTTGGGGGATGTGTTGTATAAACATGGTTATGATGGAGTCCTCCTTTGTTGTCTCGAGGCTAGTGAGGCTCAAAGAGCCATAGCTGAAGCCCATGATGGTACTTGTGGTGGTCATTTTAGTGGAATGGCCATTGCAAAGCGTATTTTATGCATGGGTTATTATTGGCCCACAATGGAACGTGATTGTTGCACCTATGTCAAACATTGCAAAAAGTGTCAAGAACATGCTAATTTAACTCATGTACCATCACAAGCTTTACAACCTATTCAAAGCCTTTGGCCCTTTTCACAATGGGACCTAGATCTAATTGGTAAAATTTCACCTCCTTCTTCGGGACAACATACATTCATTATCACAACCACTGAATACTTCACAAAGTGGGTTGAGGTAATTCCTCTAACCATCATGATAGGACCTAGAATTGTGGAGTTTATACTTCATCATATCATTTGTCATTTTGGTATCCCCTCAAAAATCATTTTAGATAATGGCAAGTCTTTCAAGAACAAGGATGTTCGAGCACTTTGCGAGAAATACAACATTCAACATAGTTTCTCGACTCCTTATTACCCACAAGCAAATGGACAAGTTGAAGCTTCCAACAAGACCTTAGTTGCTATTCTCAAGAAACTTGTCAAAGAAAATCATAGAGATTGGCATACACAAATTCCCTTGGCATTATGGGCTTATCGAACAAGCATCCGCATGCCTACAGGGGCAACACCATTTTCATTGGTCTATGGAGCCGAAGCAATCATGCCTCTTGAGCTCGAGATCCCTTCCTTGCAAATTTCTTTGCAAGAATTCATAGATGATGACACTGCTAGACAAGCACGTCTTGACCAACTCACACTTCTTGATGAGAGGTGAGTCAATGCTTTAGAGCATTTACGAGTTTATCAAGACCGCCTCAAACGTGCTTACAATGCCAAAGTCCATCTACATGAATTCCAAGTAGGAGATCTTGTCCTTAAAGAGAACCAACAAAATACCAATGCATTACCGCATCTTCATGATAAATTCATGGCTAATTGGTTAGGTCCATACATTATTACACAAAGAGTGGGTAATGGTACTTATAGGCTTGCTAGTCTAGAGGGAGAGGAAGAACCCAAACCACTTAATGTTATACACTTGAGAGCATTCTATGCATGATTTGATTACTATATATGTATATATACATGGCTAATACACAAAAACATTTGCATACACTTCATTCATAACATTGCATTTCACTTGCATCTACATTCCAAAAATAATGCATTCACCCACATTTCATATTGCATTCCACATTTCACAAAATTGCATGTCATACATTGCATTCACATCCACATTTCACATTTCATATTAGGGATCATTTATTAAGTTCAAGGTCTTAATTGGTCCAACAAAAAGTCATGTTGCCTTAATCAGGGGCACCTTCACAATGTCATCCACACAATTCCACCAAGTCAAATTGCCATTAGCACAAACCACACATTCACAAGTCCTAGGTGTTTTTGGTCACTCAGCCACTCCTAGTGTTTTAAGCAACCTCCAAAATACATGTCGAGTTCTTTTTAGGACCATTGCACATATACACTAAGAAAATCTTGAGTTTTGGGAATTGACTCCAAAACATTCTTGAACCAAACACAATTTCACATCTTAAAAACATCTTGTGTCAAAGAGGGATAACACCATACTTGGTATGAACCTCGAAGTGAAAAGGGTCATCCTTGCTAGTCCCATCATGCAACATAGTCCATAAAAATAGTGGTTCTCACCACTATCACAATTCCAAAAATAAAAGAAAGAGTAGGGAAAAATCCCTAACAAAAACTCTAAATATTTTACATCACACACCACTGATCAATTGGGTTGTAAGGATCGTACTACATTTCCAGTCAGACGGTTAGGTAGTCATCCCCAAAACTTAAGAGATCAACAACAAAAGTCATGGACTATGGAGTTAGCCTCCACCGGAGCTATAGACGCTTGACTGGCAGTGGAGTACGCTCATGCGTGGTGACATGTCTCTTTTAAAAGAGACCTCTGACCACTCATACGGACAAGCTAGCTTCTTGGTTTCATCCATAATAGGTTTACCCAATTTACTCAAGATGAGTTAATGAACTCACTTGCACACACACTGGTTCTTGATTGCCTCGAGTCATTACCATGCTCTTGATTCGGTAAATGAATCCACTGCACACATTTGGTCCTAGAAGGATTAGGTAGTTTTAGTGAGTTTGTTTGATACCACTAGGATGTTTGAGTCTCTGCAAAACAATTAGTTTTCCATATCAACATCCATATCTTCTTCCATATCAACATCCATGTCATTTCATGAGCCATTATCCACCACATGCCACCAAGTTTGGTGCCCCTGATTAAACAACAATGCTAAAACATGGCCAAGAAAAGATCTAAACAATAAATGATCATTAGCATACCATCTTGCATTAATCATCCATAACATAGCATATGCATTTATCATAAATAGAAAACATGCATTACACACAAAGCATTCACAAACACATATAACACAAAAGGTAAAAGCCATGTATATATATATATAAATATCAAATGTACAATGAGTGCCCAAAGGCTACATACAATAGAGCACCAAGGCTCATATACAAAAAGTGCATCTAAGCACTAGCTAATGCCTATGAGTGGACCCCTATGACCTACTAGGAGCCCTAGACCTAGAACTCTACCTAGACTCAGTTGGCCTAGTCGACTGCATCATCAAAAAATATGGAGGATCTAGCAACATGATATGGTTATCCATACATAAATCCTCCAAGGAGTGCACATATACCTCACTCACCCGAAGTCACCACAAGTCCAACCCATGTCGATGCTCCCTGCCTAGAAGCTCTACCTGGAGCCTCGTGATCATCTCTCGATCATCTCCACTAGCTCCTCCCATCGCTCGCTCCACTTGCATCTGAGCTATAGTCACATCCCATGCACTAAGATCTACCCATAGCTATGCTATAACCTCATCATGAGACTACACCAAAGCCTCCCACTCACTGCTCCATCTTGGCCCATAGCCTCACCACCTCTGATATCTCCCCCATATCCTCCTCCTCATCCTCCCCTCCACCAACCATAGGAGTCTACTGCCCTGCACCCCTCGACTTCTTCCTCTGACTGCTAGCTTAGAGGTGCCTCGATCACTTTGGAGTCTCATCAGACTCCTCAACATCATCCTCACCATCAGCCACCACCTTAGGTACCCATACTAGTTGGGCACCAAACCATACCACATACTCGAGGGTCATCCCTACATCATCCACATCAGGGACCTCTAGCTCCTCATCATCCTCAATCACCTCCCTCCATGGCTCTACACATGGAAGCCCCACCTCCTCTCGGTACCTCCTATAAAGCATCGACTCATCTGGTACTCCCTATAGCAAATTGAACTACCGCAACACCCATGAGAACTAGAAGTACTCTGCCTCCCTCCCAACTATCCACCTTGACTACCTCACCCATCATAATTTCTCCCTATCCCCAGTCCATGTGGTCCCCCACCAAGGCCTCCATATCACTTGGGTGGATGTTAGTCCCACCCACATATCCCGGTACCACTAGCTCGAGTACACTGGATGACTCAATTGTACCTCCTCTACCATTGCCCATCTCCTCGCATAGGGTTGCACCCCATCCCACTCCTCATAGGGTAGACCCTCTCGATCATGCCACTCTAAAGTGCTCCCATCCCCAATATTGAAGAAGAAATTTGCATCCCAAGCCCTTCCTCTTCCATTGTGTCACCTCATATAACTCCTGGTACACCTGCACCAATAAAGTAGGAGCCCATGCATATTGTTATGGTGTAGTGAGCAAATCACTCACCAATCCTAATAGGTTCCATGGGAACCTACAACCAATATTGTTGGGAACCACTATGTTCACCAACACGAACATCACCAAAGCCGGGAGGGGCTCCAACTCCTTGGCCACATACATGGTCAAGTATGGAATCCCCCCACTCTCCACCTTCACCTCCTCCCATCTATCCCCAAACATCCTGCTCATCTGGGCCTTCTTATCATAGCCTACCTCCACCTTCACCCCCTCCACTAGCACCTTGAGAATGTGATACACATCCTCAAGGGTAATGGTCACCTCCCCGATCGATAGCTGGAAGGTCCCCCTATCCACATCCCATATTTCAGCCAAAGCTGAAAGATACCCCTCATCCACCCTCACTACATCCATCCGGGCCACATCCTCCATCCCCACCACCCTCAATACACCCCAATCTACCTCCGACAATAATTTCCTCATCCCAGGAACAAGAGGAGAAAATCGATGTCGAGGCTCCAAAATCCGCAACTACAACAATCAACACATTTCATTAGTAAAAAAAACAACAAAAACAACAAAATTTTGCACAACACAAAAGAATCTTCAAAAGTATTACCTTGGAAAATCTTGCCTCTGCCCCAGCCACAACACTCATTCCCTCCACCACCATAGCTTCCACACCAAAATTCCACTACCTCACTTCACTCCTCACTTCACTCCACTCCTCAGACGCAACTTCTCAAACTTGAAAATGCACAAATGAGCTCCATTTTCCAACTCTACATGCTATTTATAGAATCTACAGGTGCATTGAAGCACCTTGAGGTATTTCAGACAGACTAGAATGTGCATGTGCATTTGCATGTATGCTGAAGCAGCACCTAGGCATTTTTTGGCGTATGGAAGCACACCAGAGACATTTCTTGGACCTCATAAATGCATGCGAGCGTTTGATGCATAAATCAATAAAAGGCAAAATCGATCAAATTGGTAGCTTACCTCCTCCAAATTTCACCAAATTTCACACACATCAATTCCATCATAAAATCAAGTTTTGTGAAAACAAAAATCAGTTTGGATGCATAATTTTCGTTTGCAACCACAAGTCATAAAAAGCACAATTCCAATTACAAAACGTATCAAATTGGTCCAAATTTTCACAAAATGACCATCTTCATCATCTGCATCATAATTCTCATCATCCCACCAATTTTTGTGAAAATTGAGTTGATTTGGCTCAATAAATTAAATTTTATGTCCAAAAAGTAAAATTGACCAATATGCTATCCAATGTTTACCAATCAATTCTATTTTTCACAAATCATCACATTTCATCCTCGAAATTTCAAATTTCACCAACATCATACTCCATCATCCATTTCTTTCCACATGTGCCAAATTTTAAGTGAATCTTGTATATAGTGGTTTGTTCTATATACTTGGCGATTGCAGCGATTTGCATCCATGCAATTCGGTAAGATGAATGAATTACCATAAGAACACTTGGTCATCATCATCATCACTTATCTCCTTGTTTAAGATCACAATCATATTTGGTACTTCACATTTTGAGTGAAACCTTACCAAGAATAATTTGCACAAAAGCTATCATTGATGGCCTAGTTCATGGGGCTTAAAACATGGATAAAATCAAATTTCATCATTTCATATTTCCCTGATAGTCATCATGGCGACTGGCTTTAGCTAGGGTGATTGGTTCTGATCATAGGAATTATCTGATAGTCACTAGGTGGCCCTCCAAAGTTGACTACTTTTATTTTTTCTTTGCATATTCATCATTGCATATCAATGATGCCAGAAGGTATATTTTCAACAGCATCGAATCACCCCAAATTTGGGGCAACCACATTTGGTTTTGACTTTCCCACATTGGGATACATCTTACATGATCATGACATCTACACTTGGCAAAAATCCCTTCATCTATTGGGGTAAAAATAGACACATTCTTCATCATCATTTCTCCCAAAACCCTTCATCTGTTGGGGCAAAAATAGACGCAATCATTTCACAATTTTCAACAATACCCTTCCCACCGTTGGGGTAAAAATGGTATCACATTTTACATCATTCATATCATCCATATTCCATTTGCATAGATTTTTCAATTGGCTCATGAGATTCATCCGCAACCTCATTCGCCAATTGAGGGGGTAAGCTACACAATAACTCCAAATTCTTTATTCTTTTACCTTCAATTTCATCTTCACATTCCAACAAGAGAGAGAAGTTACTTCTGTGCCTAGCCCGATCAGGTGTCTTGTATTTTTGCACCATATTGTGTTTCACGCAACATGGTACAAAAAGGGGCATCTGTAGACACCAAAATCTAGCCACTTGTCCTCCATCCATGCTTTCCCACCATTTCCACCACCAAAACATAGCCACTTGCCCTCCATCCTAGCTTTCCCACCATTTCCACCTATTATTTATATATATTTATATATATTTATTATATATATTTAAATAATAATATTTTATATATTATATTTTATATATTTAATAAATATATATTTATATAAATAAATTAATCCTAGCCATCCGATTTCATTTAATCTCATCCATCCATTTACCTCAATCCATGCCACACCCTAAATTTAATATCTACCCTTAGATATGCTTTAATCTCAGCCACATGATTAGTGTCGTTGAAACCCTAGCATGCCCTAGGTTGGATTATAAATAGGAGCCATTTTGATGGCTCAACCCCTAAGTTTTCTAAGTTTCCTAAGTGCTTGAGTTTCCTGAGTGTTCGTTACTTGAGATTCCTTGAGTTTCATCTTCCCTTGGAATATCCATGGTAATTCTACCTCCATCCATGCTTGTCGTAACACCTGCAACTATCGCCATCCATTTTCCCTCATCATATTTGCTTCTATAGAATCTTACCTCATCCATCGAACACCTTTGGGTGCTTTCTATCATCGTCGAGCACCTTTGGGCACCTCCCTACCAATATCGAGCACCCACGGGCATTTACTACAGTCGTCGAGTGCCGACGAGCATTTTACGTAAGCCTTTATGAACACCTCTAGCCTTTGAGTGTTGCTAGGGCACACCCTCACCATCGACCTGCAATAGATCCAACCATCAATAGACAACAAGCAAGGAGCAAGGTAAATCTATCTCATTTTGTTATATTTCATATTGTTTAATTCTGTTCGCATTTCATACTATTATAGCTAGGGTTTTAGTTGTGATTTTTGAGGGCTCACACAGTGGAGCCCTCATTATTATTACTAACTCTCTGGTGTTTCTTTGTGTGCATATTAGACAATATATCAGAAGCATTGGACAACTGATTAAGCTGGAGTGGCCCGACATCGGATACGCAGAAGCCCACTCACACCTTTTGGGAGCAAAGATGCAATTGAAGACACCACCATTTGTTGTAGCTAGGGTTTCGGAGAACCCTAGCAATATTTGTAAAAATTGTATCAAAGAGGATTCTTAAATCCACTATTGTAACAACGAAGTTTTTAGGCTCCCCTCCCATTTAATATAAATCTCATTTGTTGTGCAATATCTGGTTTATTTGAATTCTGTTTCATTTAGCATTGTTTGGTGTCGTGTTTTTAGCTCTACAAAAATGATGTAGGTTTCTACCTATAGCAACTCACTTGAGATGAGAATTGATTTTTTTTGTAAAATATCAAGCTCTAAAGAAGAGAGATGTGATTTTTCAAGGATGAGGAATCCGAGTACAACCCCTTTTTATCCAACAAAAAAGTAGTATTTAATATTCATCCAAAAAGTAGAGGAGGTTAGCTTTTTTAATATTTTTTGCTATGATATATTCTTAAGGGATTATGCTTGAAATTACATGTTAAACATGATAAGGTATTAATTTCTAAGATCATATTTTCTTTTGAATTTAGCAAGAAACCCCTTTTGGGGCTGCCTTGGTCTGAGAAACCATGACCAGGGGCTTCTACACCATCAAAATCACCCAGGAGTCACGCCCGACCCTGACCACACTAGCATTATCAACTGGATTTTGGGTACTCGATGTGCATTTGGTAGGGTTGGGATTCGAACCAAGGACCTCCATTGGAGGATTGCCCTATCCTCTCCAAATCACCTACAACACGTGGATATTTCTAAGATCATATTAACCATGTTGTTTTGTGTTTGATTTCCTACTTGATTCTCAATTTGATGAGGAACTTGTTCTTTCATTAGGTAAGGAGTTTTATTTCGCTACCTAATCTTTATTTTTTACCAACTTTTGTTTTGTTGCAAAACTTATGCTTTATTTCTTTTGAAATTATATTAGTTGACAAAAATCTTTATCATTTCCCTTTATTCATCAATTTGGGTTTGGTTCTTGTCATTTGACCTTGTAACAGAGAAGCATTACTTGCATTTAAGTGGTTGTAGAGGGGCTAGTAATAAACCTGGTTGAGGTTGAAATGCAATGATACTAAGCATATTTTACCTCAAAAAAGGTGGCTACATATGGAGTGTTGGATTTGACAAATTGGTGGACTTGAATGGGTTGATTTTAGGCACTAGAGATAGGTGTTATTCCTATAGGTGGATGCTATGTTTGACAAATTTGAGTCATGTATGAAGCATAAGTTATAAGAGGAGAAGGGGATAATTTTCTAACTTGGACAAGAACATCTTCAACATGAGCTACTTTCTCCAATGCTTGAGCTAAGGTTATGTGATTAGTATTCTTGGTCATTAAGGCTAAGATCTTACTGTGACCCATGTATATAATATGGTAAGACTTGTTTGTCAAATGACATGATATTAGAAGGAATAAGATATAATATCCTCATACATCTTGTATTGTAGTCATGCATGTTTTCTTTAGGGTGCCTTTGTATGGTATTCAATTGGAAAAGCACCAAGAAATCATTACACATGTTGTCAAACCTTCTCATGAATGACCAAACAATCATAGCTCAATTTATGATCAAATTATTAGGTAAGCTCTTGTGCCATGAAGAAACCTTGACTCTTAATGAATAGATTAATAATTGTACTATGATATCCTATCCTTGGATTTGATATAATCAATTTTAACGTTGATAGTTCATTCAAATAATCCATAGTGGTCTTATTTTTAGTCTCATCAAAGGTTAACAAATATTTCATCATGATCGTCATTATCAAGGAGTAAACCATCAAGTTTAAAATTCCTCAGTAGGGCCAAACAGGTAGTTGATTTTGTGTCCTCACTTGTGATTGTATTTAGTACTTTTACAATGCTTGTCCATATGGAATTTAAGGGTTGTACGATAATTGATACTATGGTGGAAAGACATACCCCTATTCTTATGATCCATATTGGATCACCTGCTAGTTGGGGAGTATTAGTGGATTTTTAGGAGCTATTGGTTGTTGGGGAATAAATTGTTAGTTTGGAAATGGGACCTATTATAGATTAGAATTGGGTATTGCCTATAGATTTGGCACATTCAGTGGGTACTAAGGATATTGATAGTATTGCGGAGGTAGTTGATTTGGAAGTGGCAATTGCAAATACTGCAGAGGTGGGATTGTAAGAGATGTTGTTGGATTTTAAATAGTACCCTAGGTCACTTGCATTCTTTATTAAATGAGTGACATCTGCTAATTTTATGTGATATTTTAACCCAATTGGGGATTTATCAAATTTTGGACCAATTGGCCTTATGTGAAACTTGGATTTAGTAGGATTTGTGAGTTTTGGCCTTCCAATTGAGTTTATGTGATTTGTTGAATTGAGGTAATGGCTCACTGACTTGACCTACTAGGTAATGAGGATTAAAATTATGAGAATTGGCTTATTGGATTGGCTTGACTTATAGTTGGCTCATTTTGATCTATTAATGAGATCCAACTTGTAGCACTTGATTAGGTTGAGAAGCGAGTATACTAGTTGGTTGATTGACAAAGGTTGTCGATTTTTTACTTGTGCCACGTTGAGACACTATGGGACCCATCCTAAAATATTGTTGTTTGGTGATATTTGGTAAGGCTTGTATCATGAGGGGCATGCTACACAAAGGGTTGGTGTCATGTTCTGGTCAATATGATTGGTTGAGGCTCATGTTTGGCTTGGAAGGATAATAAGAACTTGTTGACATTATCTACTTTGGATGACCAAAATGGAGGTTTTGTGGTGAGGATGAAGTAGAGAAATCTATGCCCACATTTTTCTAGGTAGGAGTGATAATTAACTCTTCTTTAGGTAAGCTTGTAATGGATTCACTCAATTCCTTGATCTGATTAGTTGTAATTAGTTTCATTAGATACTTGTCTTTGGTTTAACATGAATTTCAATCATTCAATTTTCTTACCATCATCATGAGATTTGGATATTGTATTTATAAGAGATTAAATTCATTAATACCTAGGATTAATTGATGCTTGGTGTACCTCAAGGGGATGGTTAGTAAAGAAAAAGGTTCAAATTAACCAAAATTAATAAAATTATATCAAAAGCAGGTAAGTCACTGATTTTTTTGATGGATCATGGAAAATGTCAACGAATCACTAGCTTGTCAACGAATTAGCTATTTGTGTGAGGAATGAAGAGATATTGGTCAAAAGATCAAAGCCAACGAATTACTAGCTTGTGTAAGTGATTCACTACCCTTTTAGACTTGGAAAAATCTTAGAGAAAAATTTAAAGAATATGTTGTTGTTTAGAAAACCATTTAAGAACTAGCAAATTGAAGAAAATTTGATGTCTAATACTTCACACCATATTTTTTGGAGCATTCCAAGCATTTTGGAGCCATCTCCTACATTTTAGGGGATAATTTCCTCTATTTTTGGCACCTTTTCTTAAATGAGGATTTAATTAATATTTTATTAATTAAATATTCCTCAAATTATCCAAATATTGGGCAGCCATATTTTAGGAGGATTTATTCATTGTTTAACTCCAAAATTTTCTCCTTTGATCACTCCTAAAATTTAGGAGCTCTTGTAGTTAACTAGTCATAGTGGGAGTTGTAATGCATAATTTGCTCCTAATAATTATCATACAATTTAGGATTGTATTAGTTGACTAAACACTTATTGTTAAAGTGTTCTACTCATGTGTAGTTGTTGGTTCATGAACATGCTTTAATTTAGGAACTATTTTTAGCATTTCCAATAATGCATCTTGCATGATGCTCATAACTAGTTGATAATTATTCCAAGCATACCTTGGTGTTTGGAATTTTGGGTATTTTTTACCTTTTTCTCTTCGTTATTGTAATACAGATTTCAGATTACAAATTGAGAGCAAAAGATATTGTCATTTTTTTTGTCATATTTCCCATACAATTGGTGTATTGGAGCTCTTCTACAATTGCAGATTTTTACATTGATTCAACCATTGGATGAACAATATTTCTCTATCATTTGTGGTTTATTATCTTTGTCCTTTGTAGGTCTGATCATATTATGGATTTAACCATTGATTGCTAAATTTTTAGTCCATGTTATTGTTACAATAAATAAAAAATTCCAACCATCTTATATAATATTTCATGTTGTGCAAGATAGTAGATGTTCCTTTGTCTCTTCTACATAGAATTAAAATCTTCATGAATCACAAACAACAACACCTAGAATTTTTTAAAAATTTTGTTATACCTTGATATCAATACCTACATGGTGACAATTTTGTAGATCCTAGGTCAAAATTTGGGATTTGTTTTAGATATTGATGGTTTTATGAGGTCTGATCATCAACAAAACCACCATTGCACCCACTTTATAAGAAATTGGAGTTCCATCGATATGTGAATTTAAGATATAGATGTAAAGATACCATAATTAGTTAGAATATGCACTAATCTAATTTATTTTTCTAGGTTTTACCAAATTAGGTGTTTTAAACAAACTCTATTATATCTAAAGAGTTTTGAAGTGGATTTGTCTAAATATAGAAAATAAGATGTGAGTGGGTACGCTTGATCTCACATGAGACTAGGCTTATAGTCCAATTGGTTGTGCCAAAAGATGTTGATCCATGAAAGTATTTGATTGGATTCATGCCCATGATTTTACGTCAACAATTGGAAGAAGGGATGTTGAATTATCTTTGACCTCTAAATTTGGGTTGACTCCCCACTCCTCTAGCACAACTCAAGTAATCCAAGTCCAATAAGTAAAGTTGAGAAGGTAAGGATGTAAGAAATAAAAGCAAAGTGTAAGAAAATAAAATATGGTCAAGATTATAGTGAGATTAGTGTGTGGTCAATTGGACCATTCAAAGGGGACCAAATAATGGTAATATAACAAGGCATTTGAATAACATGTAATAATGGAAGAAAGGACTAACATAAGATGAGAAGGTAACATCACAAAAACCATACATTCATGAATCAAAAGGTCAAAAGACACAATTGCTCCATAAAATCCATACACATTTTTCCATAAATTAAAAACTTTTTCAAAGGAGTACTATATAAATCATAAAGCTTAACTCTATTATTTTCAAATGGCCAACAAATATTTATGAATGAGTCCAAAGCTCTTATTTATCATTAGGTTTTTACCCCACTTTTCATCTGAGTAAAACAAAATAACTTCTACATTCACTACTAAAGGACAAAGACATTACTTTCAAAGGCCACCTTAGGATTCATATCTTCAAAATATATAACTTTATATGTTATTTTCTTGTAATAAAGTAAATAACTTGACTTGCTAATGATTTTTTAGCTCGCTAGTGATTTCTTGACATGTTGAGGATCACTTGTATGCTGGTGGATCACTACTTTTCATACTTAGCTGATTTTTCAAATATTTATTTTTGGTCTTCACTTAAGGAATCCAAAAATTGGTTGTGACTAGGGCCCTAATGGGTTCAAAATTTTGACTCTAGTCATAGTTACAAGGATCCTCATTTCCTCTTTTCTAACATCTTCTATTTGTGGTGCCAATTTTGGGAGATGAAATGAAAGGTAGTACCATGTAACTATAATTCTATTATCCTTACTATAATTCTATTATCCTTTAGAAAATAAATGTAGTATTATTATCTAGTCTAGAAGAAATAAAAGATTTTGCTTCTTTTGTAAATCCAAATTGCCTTTGGGATACGATGGTAGAAATGTTTGATTTTACCTCTTTCTATCGTTCAAAATTTAAGAAGTTAGGATTTCATTTTAATCAAAGCATTAATGTTCCATTTATTTCTAATTTTTTGGATGGATATTTTAAAAATGATGCCAAGTATTCTTGTTTGGAAGAAAATGGACCAAGTTTTCCCCTTTGTAGATGGGGAACTTCCTTTGAAAAGTTACTCTATGCTTTTACTTGACCATAATCATTCCACAAATTTTCCCATTTTTAGAAGTTAACACTAAAAATGTGTTAAGTCCTTTTCTTTAAGGATGTGAATACCCCTTTAATAAAGCTCTTTATTTAACTGATACCAATTCATGACATGCCCTGTCTTTATATTTTCCTACATAAAGCAAGCCAATGTATTTATTGTTAATTCAGACCCCTTTACAGTTGTAAAGCACCTAAACAACACTTTAAAAGGTATATATGGTTAGTTAAGTGTTTTCATAGTTTGTGGACATGCATATTACCAACATGTTTGGGACCACCATGTTCGCATCTAAGCAATACTTGCCACATTGTTTTCTCATCATAATCGTCTAGTTTGGACTTTGCCCACATCACCCAAATAACCTACCCTCGATATTACTCCACATCATAATCTATATTTAAAAACCTTCTTTAGAACCCGTGAACTACTACCTACATTTGATATGCCTTGAGTTTGTAATTAATACTTTTAATAACATTGTTTAAATTTTTGTCCCCATTTCTTAACCCCTATTTCAAATTGCATTTGCTTAAGAGGACTTAATCCGTATAATCTTGTCTTTTTCACTACTAAAACTTGAAAGTAACTTTAATCCATTGTTTGCATGATAATATCATCATAAGTGGTTCTAACATGCACTTCTAGTGGTAGAATTCCTCATATTCATTTGTCACATAACTATAAAATCTTGAGGTAGGGTTTCCTCAAAAATCCCTCTTTTGAATTTACTTATACCTTTTGTAATAGAGTAAGTAATTTTTTTTATCTCCTATATAAAGTATTTTCCTTAAAATTTTAGTGCATTTGCTATTTTTTAGTTTCAAATGCATTTCATCTTTCTTCTTTTAAAAAAAAAAAAAGAAAAGGTTTATTTACTTAATCAAAAAAAGTACAAAACTCTTTAATCAAAGTTCAAAGTGAACAAAGCATTCTAAAAAATAGAACATGAAGACAAAAAAAAACCTCATTATTGAAGCCTTTGTCATCTTCTCATACTACCCCTACCCTTCTACTTCTTGATGATTTGGTAGCAATAACCAGGGGCTAAATTTATTGCCTGATTCGCTAGTGTGTCAACCTCTTTGTTGAATTCCCGCCTTATGTGTCGATAGGATATTTTGCCAATGATTGTGCCTATTTGTCTAATCCTATCTTGAATAATATTCATTTGTAAAGATCTAAAATCTCTATTTCTTGTAAGAGTTGTTATTATCAGTTTAGAATCCTCATAAACGGTGACTTGAGTGATTCCTTGCTTTACCACCAATTTTAAGCCGATTTCACATCCAATAGCGTCTACCTCATTGTTATATGTTGTTCCCAAGTTGATCATGTATTTGAGTAAGATCTCACAAGGTATTGTAAGAATCAGTCCCCATACCATTGCTTTACTGAGGCTGGACTTGGAGGCACCATCAAATAAGAGTGCCAAAAAATATATGTCAGACAAAGAATTGTTTGCTTTGCATCCTCCCTATGTCAGGAAAGCTTGGAGATTAAGTTGGTAGATAATTATTCTTTCTATGGGTGATAGATATTCTTCATACTATTGTTGACAAAAACTAGATTTGACATTTAGGACTAATTCTTCTTTTATCCTTTGTATTAGAATTTTATTGTCCTTATCTTTTCCTCCAAAAATCCTATATTGTCTATCCAACCAGATATGCCAGATGACAAAATATGGTATAGAGCTCCACAAATATTTTAGGAGGGGCTTATCTACTAGTTTACCTTTATATTATTTGTTCCACTTGGTAAAACATGTGTCTATGGTTAACCTTCCAGAGTAGGAAATGCTAAGAATTTTGGTTATTCCTAACCAAATTGAAATTGACTTTGGGCATTCAAACAAAAGATGGAAAATTATTTCATTTTTATGCTTGCACCTATAACAAACATGAGGCCCTGCTATACTCCTCTTTTGTATATTATCACCTGTTAAGATTTTATTTTGAGAAACTAGCCAGCTGAATACTTATAGTTTAGGTGGTGCTCTAGCTTTCCACAATATCGATAGTTTTTGTTGGCAGACCCAATTTGTTGATGTTGGACTCCTATATGCACTGAGTATTCTCCATTATTGTTGGTGCTACCCCAAATAAGTTTATCTGGTATCATGGGATGAAGAGATCTAATGCTCACCACGTGGGACTTAAAATAATCCCAATCTCCTTAAAGCTAAGATGGAATGGGAGGGGAGATCCAGTTCAAATTTTTTGAGGTCCAATAAAACAAGTCACTTAATTTGAGTATTATTTGGATTTCCAAGTGATTCTGCAATTCAATTGAAGTTCTCTCTCTTAATGGTGGATTTCCTAGGATTGAGTCCTCCCATAGATTAATTGACTTACCATATCCTAGTAGCCAAGAAATTTTATCCTCTATTATGCTCTTTGCAAACATTATATGTTTCCAAACCAATGAGGTTCTGGGAAGTTTGTCTATATGTTTGAGAATTTAAATACCTATTTGAATATTTACATACTTGCTGACTAGTATGTGTTGCCATGCTCGATTGTGTTTTGGCATGTTCCAGAGAAGTTTTGCTACTAATGCTTTCGAAACTATCTCCATTTTTGTATTCCCAATCCTCCTTGAATTTTACTTTTGGTGACCATATTCCAATTGACCAAGTGGAACTTTTTTATTTCTAATTGCTTACCTCCTTGCCATACGAAGTTGCATATGATTCCATTTGTCTTTTTCAAAATAAAATTGGGAGCATGATATACTAATAGTTGATAGACTGGAAGAGAAGCTAACACTAATTTGATTAGTACTATCCTTCCTGCAAGACTAGGCCAACTATTACTGTAACTTTGTATCCTCCTAACCATCTTGTCCAATATTGGGGTCCAATAGTCAGAGGCTTTGAGGTGGAATTTCATGGGCACACTCCTAGATATCTGAAGTATTTTTTGTGCCAGACCAAAATCCTAGGATAGTGCAAAAGAGTTTAACTATTATTGCTACAACATTTTGTGTATAGAACTGTCTCTTTTGAATTTTATATGAGCCCTAATAGCTTGTGTGAACCAATCCAGACATTGCTTGAATTGTCTAACATTTTTCCTGGTGGCTTCACCTAGAAGAATGATATCATTTTCAAATTGGCCATGTGTTACAACTTTACATCTTGTTACAGTCTCTATCCCTATTATTTTTTTTCTCTTCGAAGATGGTTGATTAATATTCCAAGAGTCTCAGCTAAAATGATGTAAAGGTATGGTGATAGTGGACACCCTTGTCTAATTCCCCTTGTAGCCTAAAAGAAATTTGTTGGTTCTCCATTTATTAAGGGGGCTATTCATGGGTTTCTATGCATACTCCGATCCACTTGATGACCTGATGTGGAAATCCAAACTTTTGATGGACCTGATCTACAAATTGTATATTAACTTTGTCAAAGGCGTTTGCCATATCAAGTTTTATAACAATTTGTTTATTTTTTTATTTTCTACTACTATGGAGGGCTTCATGCATTGTTATGATATTATCATATATATTTTTTCTAGGCATGAATCCTCCTTTCTCTTATGATATTAGTTTGTCAAGTTTTTTCTTTATTCTATTTACCAACAACTTGGTTATATTTTTATAGGAAGAGTTACATAGAGAAATTGGTCTGAATCTAGAGAAAGTAGTGGTATTTTTCTTTAGGAATTAATGCTAGAAAGGTGGAGTTGATGGCTCCAAGAAGCTTACCTTTCACCCTAACATCCTCAATCATGCATAGCAAATCTTCTTCGATGATGTGTAAGTATTGCTGGTAAAATTTGTTTGTGAATCCATCATGTCAAGGAGCTTTATCCTTTAGTAGAGCTGTTATAATATCCTTAAGTTCCTCCATAGTGATTTGCTGATTGAGATCCTATTTGTCTTCCAAACTTAATACTATTGGTATATGTTGCAGTAGTATTTCCTAGGAATGAGGGTTACCATTTTCTCTAGAGAGAAAAGTTGAGTAATGTTGCTTGGTAAGTTCCTTAATTTTCTCCCTGTCTGTATAAGTGGTTCCTTCATTCTCTATCTCCTTGATTATATTTCTTTGGTAGCATTGCATGGTTTTTAGATAAAAATATTTGGTGTTTCTATCCCCCTTGCTTAGCCAAACCATTCGGGATCTAAGCCTCCAATGTGTTTCTTATTTAGTGTTTAATTTATTGAGCCTCTAAATCAGGTCATTTCTTGCATCTTCTTGCCATGGTTGAGGAGGATTATCCCCAATTTTTGTTTCTAGTTGCTCTAGTTGTTGCATCAACTGCTTCTGTTTGGTTTGACTCTTGCTTTTTTTGCCATCTATTTTTTATCATGTGCTTCAATTTTTGAATTTTGATTTTCCACTTTTATTGGGGGTTGGTGGATTGGACCTGTTCGTTCCAAGTGCTTTCCACAAGTTCACTAAAATATTCTTTTACTACCCATTCAGAGTTGTATTTAAAAGGAATTTTTTGGGGTTGTAGGCTTTGGACGCTATCCAAGAGAATTGGCTTATTATTTGAGATAGAGTTCTGAATAATGTGACTGGAAGTGAGGGAAAAGTGTGTTAGGATATTTTCACTGATAAAAAATCTATCCAATATTTATGCAATATAGTTTACCCTGCTCTTCTATTGCTCCAAGTGTACTTCCCTTTGGTCGGTCGAATGTATTGTAAGCTTTCATCTGTCATAATTTGATTGAGTATATATTTATTTGGATACCTTGCTAAACTTCCCCTAACCTTATCCCAATGGTAGAGAATCATGTTGAGATCTCCTCCAAGTATTATGTTGTCAAACTTCTCATTGTCTAGCCACTGTGCTAAGTTTTGCCATGCTTCTCTTTTCTCGATAGGATGATTTGGACCATACAAATTTATTACTGCTACACTAGTTCCATCTGGTAAGATAAATTTTGTACCTATCCATTTATTATTCTTATGTTGTAAGCTACAAACTAATTATTGTGGGTCCCAAGCCAAATCTAGTCCCCTTGAAGCTCCCACATAATCAATAGTTATCAGTTTTTATTGTGCCCATATCTTCTACCATTCTGTAATCAGTGTTGCCTCTACTGTTATTGTTTCCTAAATACAAACTATTGTTGGCTTTTGCTCATGTATTAGAACTTTGAGATAATTTTTTTTCAGAGGACTTCCCAGTCCCCTACAGTTCCATGAAATAATCTTCATTTTTGGATTGCTTCTTATTTTTATGAAGCTCTCCTCAATTTTTGACTTGTATTTTGGATTGCTAGTCTTTTTGTGCTTGCTCATTTCTGAGTTGTTGGTTCGATTTTCTTCCCTTAGCTATAGATCGTGTGGTCAACAAGTCCCTAGGAATCACTATTTTCTCCACTTGTGTTTCTTCTACCTCTTCCTCTGAGTTCCCATCAGTTTATTCTCTAGTTATTATGTTTTCGGATGTATCTCTTAAGATCTCTAGTGATTTATCAACTTCAATTGTAGGTATTTTCTCTTTATCTTTAGGAGCCATCACATCTAGAGAGGTGATTTCCTTTTCTCCTTCATTAAGACTTTTAAATTTATTTTTGTACTGGAAGCTTTTTTGATCCTGTGGTTGAGGTTGTCGATTCTTGCTTCTTGATTTGCGCGATCTCCTTTTGACTTCTTAGAATCCTAGTTCTTTCTTTTTTGTTTCCTGTGCTTGTTTAATTGGATAGTTTTTGGAGAAATACCCATGCTCATGGCATGTTATACACTTGAATGGTATATGCTCATAGTCCAAGGGTTGGTTATGTATCCAATCAAACACCTTTATTCCAATATGGTCAGACAAACCCTTTTTCATATTAACTTGGATACAAATGCATGCACATATAGCATTATTGACCTTTGAGCCTAGTCAATGAATGTTCCAATAGTGTTTCCTATTAATTCCATCAAAGGTTTTTTCCATAGGTGCAGTGGCAAAAATGGTAACCTCACCCAAACATAAACTTATTCAGGCTCCTCCTCTTGAGGATCAAATACCGTGCTCCACAGGGTCATGTAAAGTGGGTTGGATCCCAAAAACCAAGGATCACCATGAAAGATAGTGCTCTTGTCCTCCATAGAGGTAAATGTAACAACAAAGTATCCCCTACCTATCATCATGAATTTATAAGAGGAAAATTTACTCTCGCAATATGTGTTAATCCATTTTTATATTGTGATTAGACTAAGGCCATATTCCCACAAATTTACATGTAAGGGCTTGGGTGGAAAGCATGAGCAAAGGCTGTTGGATGTAAGATGGAGTACCTTAATCATAGAAAACTCATCTAATTTGGGTATAAAGGTACCATTGTTAGAGCGAGCAGGAGGTTTTGGATGGGGTGCTTTTCTCGCTTTAATCACTTGACGCATATAATCCAACTTCTCCTCATCAAAGGGAAACTATTATGAAAACATGGAGAAGGCCTCATTGCCTACTTGTTTGAAAAGTGAGGCTGCAGTCATCATTGGAACCAATAGATTTCCATAAATATCTTCCCAAAAGAGAGGTCCCTATTTTTAAAGGCCTACCCAATGAAAAATTTCAAAGCTAAAACCAAAGAAATACCATACCTAAAATGATACTCATGATCTCTCTAGGGTTTTTTCATCTTCCCTCAAATTCGTTCCTCCTCCAACAAATTAAAGATTTCTCCAAAAAAAATAATTTACTGTAACTTTGCAAACCCTAGCTTTATCACGTGCACTCCATGATTCTATCCAAACAAACTTCTTCAAACTGTTGTTCAGATGCACAAAATAATTGTAGATGGATCTTCAGATGTCACCATGGCTCAAACTTGACCTCCTTGCAATTTAGTATTTTTAGGGCAACATAAAGAAGAAAATAAAAGTTTGATTATTAGGACAATTTCAAGATTTTTTTAACGAGTTTACACATGTTTTTATGAGGGGCCATGGTCCCATCATACTGAGTGGGGTTTGAACTTTGGACTTCTCAAAGAGAGGTCAAAACCCTCACCACTACAATAAGCTTGCAACTTCATCTTTCTTCATGATGCATTTTGGGTATCTAGATTTGGAGAAAATTTAAAAGAGAAAAGGATCTGCTTAGATAATTAAATTCATTATAAAGGAATCTTGTATGCTATGAAAAAAATGGGTTACTTTCTTGTTATTTTTTTTGTATTTTAATGGTTAAGTAGGGTTCATTTGATATTTACATCCTCTAAGTAATGTTTTTTTGGAAAATAATTATTGAGTTTGGATGTCTTAAAATTATTCTAGGCAAAATCATGAGCAAAAAGAAATATGACTTATAATCCTATTCTTGCATCTACATTTTTTCCTTATCTTTTCCAAAATAAAGCATTCAAACTTTTTTTCTTTGTGATTTGTATTTAATTGCATGAAATATTTATTTTTTCATGTACCATCTTCATTCTATTGGGAATGGAAGAGATGAGTTGATATATTGATACAAGGATGATTACAATATATAGGCATGAGGCCTATATGAGAACATGACAAGTGTCAAGGACACATGTCATAACATGCAAAAGACAAAGTACACATTAATATTCTAACATCCCCCTTAATGTGTACTTTTCTAAAATAGAACCCTAACATCCTCCTTTATTACATAATTTGGTCTAGGCTCATGCTCTTTGCGCTTGGCTCTACTATGAACAATAACTCTAGATCATTGGTGTATATCTAGGTCTATTGCCTCAAGATCAACCACTTCCTCGGGTTTGTTACCTTTGTAGGTCAGCCTCATCTTTGGTGCCTCAGGGTCAACCTCTTACTTAGGTATGTTGCCTCTATAGGTCACTACTAACTGTGTTCACCATGGATATCATACTCCCCCTCATGGTGAATCTCGTCTAGAAGGTGTCGGGATCCGTTGAACTTCAGACATATCGAAAATGCACCTTAATACAAAAGAATTAGAGCCATATAAGAGTGTCCATCTCTACTAAAAATGCACTCAAGAAATACAATAAAATGAGCCATAGAATCCAAACATGGAGGAGAAGAAATAAGAGAATAGAATATTCTGAAGTTTCTATGTCTATAGTATTCAAAAGTTGATTCGAAAAAGTCCTCGGATATAGTCTAGGGTGTCTATGTCTATAGTCTCTATAGTATGTTTCCTTATGGTGACCTCCTCATCCTATTAGAATGCATGGATAACCAGCCATTTCATCCTCTAGGTGCTATAGAGAAGGTGACTAGGTACTAGGATCACATACAATTTGCCTTGGGAGTGTCGGGTTCAACCGAGAGTGCACTCCATGATACAACAATATTTGAGGCTAAAAAATGCATATAGGACTACCTCAAAATAAAATTTGGATATCACCAATGTGTCCATCTCAAAAAAACCTTTTCGATGACTATAAACACCCTTATGTTCGGTGTCAATGGGGCCTTCATCTTGTGGAAAAATAACATGCCTCTCTAGGCAACAAAATAAAGAAGGCATCAACAACAAGCATCAAGAATATTCTCTTGGCATCGCACTCAGGTGGCATCGCACTCAGGTGGAATTAAAATATCATCTCAATTTTTCCTCATAGGGGAATTACATGGGCCTACAAGGCCTTCCACTTCCCACGTGGAAAAAATATTTAAAAAATGTTAATAAGGGTATATGGTCGGCCAACACTCACGAGCACTCAAGTTTCGTACAATTTGAAAAATAAAGTGGCCCTCCACTTTGAAAGATAAATAACCCCCTTAAATTTTTTGACCTTGTAATAAAATATTATCCCCCCACTATAATGACAATGGGCCAAACCTTATGGACATTCATTTTAAGAAAATGTTCCCCCGACTTTGATTTTAAAAGTTTTGACTTTCTTTCTTGGGAATTTATAAAAAATACAAGTTTGTTAGTACTGCACGTGGGCCTTGTATGTGGGTCCCATCATCAATTAAAAAATGCCCCACTTGGGCTTCAAAGAGTGCGTGGGCAAAAATTTAAAAATTGTGTGGTCGCACTGTCAGTATCAGCAAAGAGGGCACTAATATATCAACAAAGTAGCACGACAAACAATAGCATGGGATTCTTGATGTGTGTGTCACAACAATCAGGTAACATAGTCTTCACATCCATAGTAGAAGTAAAATAGAACTCGATAGCAAAAAACATGTTATAAAAAAAAAGATCGTGGGCTTATTATCAAATATTTTAGGTGATCATTGATGAGGTCCATATAATCCATGCGCATCATCCCAACGCCCAACAATACGAATTTTCGTGCACACAGAGATAGCACTAGGCCGCTCATACACAATTATTAACCACTTGCTATGTAGACACCAGTGCAACATTTTCCCAAGTAATTTTTTGGTTATGAGGGGAGTACATGAAACACGCTAGAAAATATGTGCAAGAGAAACAACAATGTCATGGATTTCTTTTTTTACTATGTTTCACCAGAGGTAACAACACCCAAAAAATTCTACACATCTCTCTACACGTGTATCTGCTGTGGACTAAAACAAGCGGGACCGAGTGGCTCCAGGAAGCGTAGGTGCTTCAAGCCACATCATAGACTAGGACATATTTTTGATTGTGATTTCAATGAGCAAAAAAATAGATCACAATATCTGCTCCATGGTGTCTAGAGCAACCCGTGATGGCAAAGAAAATATGCCTGTGCCTGGATCTGGCTACTTCAAAAATAGATGGTCAAGAAATCATCGATGCACCATTGCCACCAAAGCGGGATCCACTTCTGTATCTATGCTGCATCGATTTCTTTAGACTGATCCACTTCTTTTATCACTTTTTATCCACTACTAAGTCGAATAATCACCATAGCCAAAAAATAGGATCTGTAATAGAAAAAATACATCCCACCGATATTTTGAAACATGCCCTATTACAGGAGTGCACCAAAGGGTACCTACCCAGAGTTGATGATAAGCATGAGTATCTATAGTTAACTGTGGATGTGGAGTTGTTGCTCGTCCTCTACACGAAAGATGATACAGTTCATGGTGATTTGCAAAAGTGATTGTATACATCGATAAGGCTGACAAACGATCTGGTTCACTGCAAATCACTGAAAAATAGCCTGTGTGCATTATTGATGTGTGCTCCTACACTATGCATGTGCTCTTTGGACTCATGATCATCACCAACTAAACTTTAATTCAGGATTTGTGTCATAGTGGAGGTACATGTCGAGCCAAGGGCCACCATATTGTTGAAGTATCCATGACACAACTTCACCTAATGTCGTAGTGCATTGTGGCCATCTCTATTTTTTTGGTCACTCTTAATATTTGCTTTGGCACACATGATCCAGTCTAGACAAACTCATGTAGTCTGGAATCTCCACAGAGACAAAATAATTTTCAAATGGTATCCTCGAGCCAATCAAAAGATGAGATGATTTCTATCGCGTCTCATTACACGGGCGTGGGCAAGAACGATTACGGGCTCTTCCCACAAACTTTGATGGGGGTAGCATTAGAAGCAAGAGTCTTCATCATCCAAATGTTGGGAATGGAAGAGATGAGTTGATACATGATACAATAATGATTACAATATATAGGCATGAGGCCTATATGAGAATATGACAAGTGTCAAGGACACATGTCATAACATGCAAGAGATAAAGTACACATTAATATTCTAACACATTCTTGAAAAGTTTTATATTTTCATGTGTTTTCTTAAACTTTTTATTCTTCTAAATTTGCATGCTAGCATGAATTGTTTAATCTAAACCTTTTGGTGTTGAAATGAAGAGCTTTCGTTTCCCTCCTAGGAAATTTTGAGTGGAGAATATTATTTATATAAGACCTCAAGTTCCTTTCTCTTTATGAAAATAATGTTTTCTCTGGTAGATATACCTTATTTTGTATCAAGAAGCTTAACTAATTATGATATACAATACCTCATCTCTCATACTTTTTCTAAGTGTTTATACTTTGTGAGATCAAGAATTATACAAATAAGATTCCTCGAGATTTTTTATTTCTATCCAAAGTCTTCTCCTATTTTATCCATAAAATTTTTAAGTTTTACCAAGTGCTTTTCTCTCTATACGACTAGGATTTCCAATAGAAATATTTTTTAACAACAATTATAGGTAGTTACTCATGAAAATCAGATTTAGAAGTTGTATTTTGATGGCAACATGAGCAAGGTTAGAATTGGGGAAGGAATTTCTTTGAAATCACCTACTAGAGAATTGCTTCATTATGTTTTTAGGTTTTAGTTTGACTACACTAATAACACAACTCATATGAATCTATCCTCCATGGCCTTCAAATCGCTAAAAACTTGGGAGTTAAATAATTGTAAGCATTGGGTAATATAAATTTAACCATTAAGGATTCTTAATATATTTGGTAAATGCATGATGATGAATAACATAATTGAAGATTGGTTAAAGCAATGGTAGAGCACTTATAAAAGTGAGGCTTTACAAATAATATGAGTATATGGCTAGAAAGGAATAGAAGAATATTTAAAGGAAAGGAAAGCAGTTAAGAGGTAATGAAAAAGAAGATATGTTTAACCATAGAGGAGGCTAAACCAACACTATCAACTCACCCAATTCCTAATTTGGAAGCAGAGAGTCTTGATAGATGGAGTCAAGTCATTAAATGAAATTATGATGTTGGGTACAAGAGAAGCAAAAATAAGGTAAATAATATAAAGTAGAAACCACCATATGTGGAGTGGGTTAAATTGAATTTTGATGGAGCATCTAAAGGAAATCCAGGACCAGTAGGTGGAGGAAGAATAATTAGAAATAATAGAGGAGATATTTTGTCTCGTTATTCTCTCAACTATGGATTTAAGACAAAAATTAAGTTGAAGCTTGGGCAGCTTTAGAAGGGTTAAAAATTTGTAAACAAATGAAATGGAATAGAGTATTGATGGAAGGTGATTCTCTCATAGTAATAAATACAATTTTGAGGAAAGAAAAGACTCCATGGAACATACAAGAGGTAATTGTGGAAATTCAAGATCTTCCTAAAGAGTTTGAAGAAATCAGGTTTACACATATATTAAGGGAAGGAAATAAATGAGCTAGCCAATAGAGAGGTTTTGATTGAGGATCGTGAAGTTAAATTCTCCTTTCCATGGTTAGAGGAAGTAGAAAGTTTAGTTGAAGCTGACAAAAAATGTTGATTGCCTAAATCAATTAATGATTAAGATTTACTTTAATGTTTTCCATTGGTAATATCTATTTTTTTGTAACAATAATGTGTTTTCATTTAGACTATTTATTATAATTTTTGTGGTTGCACTTGTGTTTTAGGAAGGAAACTAGCAATCCAGATTTGGTAAAGTGGACTATGATAGTGCGATGTTTTGGAAATATTACTCTACTAAGATGCAAGGCATAAATAGTAGAGGTGAAGTTTTGGAATTGTGAAGGATGCTATAGGAAAATGTCAAGAAAGATGCTAAACATTGGAGTAATTGTATTGATACAGAGATTTGAAAAGATCCAAAAAATGAAAATCAAGAATTTATATATTTTATGTAAAATGATGTAGGTTTATAGCTATAGCAACTCTTAAGATCTAAAGAAGAGAGATGTAATTTATCAAGGGTGGGGGACCAGAGTACAACCCCTTATTATCAAGCAAAAAATAAATAAATTTAACCATTAAATAGGTTAAATATATCTTCCAAACAAAGAACATTAGGCTAAAATGCTATAAAACAGAGTCTGGGATGATATTGAAATATTTGACACCTTTATTTATTTATTTTAATAAGCTATGTGTGGCTTCTATTAGGGGCTAGTCCCATAAAATATTGAAATTATAATTTTATTCATGGCCAAGAGCTAACTTGTGCGATGTATTGGATAGGTCTAAGGGTATTTCATTGTACAATGTATTTATTATTTTGTAATGTTTTACTATGTAAGCTCAATGGGCCTTGATTAACCTTGTTCTGGTTAAACTCTACTTATTATTTGCAATTAACCTAAAGCCTACTTATTATTTTATCTTAGGTTAAACTCTATGATCTATTTAGGATTTTGGTATTGCTATAAATACCCCCCTCACACTCATTTATTATCAGATTATTGTGCAATATAGTCTAGGAATAGTGAATATTTATGGTGCCTATGGTTTCCAGCATATCGGTCTCTCTTTTTTGTCATTTTTTTCTTTCTATATAAGATATTAGTGGATGGTTTGCTTTTATTTTTTTTTGAAAAATATTCTGAATTTCAACATGGTGTTAAAGTGGGTGTAGAGCTACCTCAATTGATCATGCAAAAATATCGTTCAAAGCCTCTGATTCTTCTCTTGAGTCATAGGATGCTTTTCTCATAAAAGTATCATAAACCTTGTTTGAATAATATGCAAAAAGAAGTTATATTCTTGTTTGTTATTCATTGTTTCAAGAGCTTTGGAGGTTATTTGCTTGTTTCTTTCAAAAAATAGATTCTAGAAATAACCTCAACTGCTACTGATTCAAGGGGAAGCAACAAGCAAGAAAATTCAAATTCAAATTTGTTACCTTTCATGCATACCAATTGTGGCTTACACTCAAAATATATTAAGTGCATGCAGTCTGTCTTCAAGGAGAGGGAATGTAGTCATATTCATCCAAACAAGTGTGCATGGTGGTTAGTGGAAAATGTGATAAGTCACCCAGAAAGGGATAACCTGGGTTTGAATCATTGCAATTGCTCCATTTTTTTCCTCTCTATATAAATCATGATGACAATGGTGATAAGATGGAATGACCTCTACCCTGGCATGACATGGCAATTGGTCCTTTGCCTTGACGCTAGTTGGTCACATGTTTGACTCACTACCTTGTCCTTTGGCATAGGGAAAAAGGGTGTTGCTTCTACAAAAAATATCTTTTTGAATTGTGATCATCCATGGTAGCATATTGGTTAGTAGGACGATGTTAGAGGTTGGTGAGTATGTGTTTGAAACTTGATCTTGAAATTTTTTGCAAAGACCACATCCACCTTGGCTACTTTACCTTGACAGGGGCATAAGTAATAAGGGTTTTCCCTTGTTACCAAAGGTTGTGGCTAGTAAGTTGGTTATTGGCACAATATTTGTGACCATGAGACAAAGAACTAAATATCTCCTATGTTACTCAAGCATTTTGTATAAGGATTATGAAGGAAAGCCGATGTGGTGGTTGATGCACCCCTAGGTGCCATGAAATCATTTTTTAGTGCATACACACACACACACACATATATCTTCAGCCAATTATAGGAAAGAAAGTGTCAACATCTAGATGAACTAGAGGAGCTAAAGTAGCAAAATGTGATTGGATCATATCAAAAAATCAGATTCTACTAATTGGTAGGTCATGATTGATCCTTGAAAAACTAAGGTTTGAGCTTTTAATTTTTCATTTTTTGTGGATTATTAGGGCAAACCTTTCAAAGGCCATAACTTTTGCATATAAAAGAATTTTGAGCCCGTTTTTTCAAATCACATGATTTTTTGAACTCTCCACATTGGTAACATTAGTCTATGGACATGTTCTTTTATTTTAGGTTGAATTATGAAAAATAGTCCTCAAGCCCTATTGTCCTAGTTTGAAAGGGTAAATTTACACTTTTATATACAATTAGAATCTTTGGCCCAGTTTTTAGAAGATTTAGATGGATTTGTGGTATTTGTAGTAGATTTTGAGTCTTATGGAGGCTTGTAAAAAAATTTAGGATGTGCTTTAGCCAGTCTCTCTTCCTCCTTTGGATGATTGATTCAGATTATTCATGAAGGTTTATTCCTTTATGATCTCTTTCTTCTTGTATTCTTTGTCTAGGTTCTCTTGAAAGTTTGTTACAACTATTTTTTAAGCAGATTCATGCAAATTCTCTTTTGATGATTGAAACCAAGTGGCCCATGGGTAATATTAAGTCTTCAAATAGGGTAATGCATGCCATGAATAAGAAATTTGTACTTTTAAAATGTATTGTTGGACTATCTAGTCCATACCCCCAATTTTTCAAAATAAGAAAGATTAATGTCTAGGTGATTTAGGGTACAATAGTCATTTCAAAATTTTTCATGTCATGGGAAAGTTACTCTAGCCTAAGGGGTCTTTATTATTAAAAGAAGGTTTAGGTCAAAGTCATACTAGCTGCTAAAGAAAAATCAAACTTTGAAAAGATCTCCTTTACAAATACATTCATCCACTATTCATTATCCCTTAAAGTTCTACATTCCATCCATTACCACTAAGGCCCTGCCATCTTCCCCCTTTCCATTCCATTTTTAAAAGTCCATTCATTTCTCACATTACTTTATAAAATATTCATTCGACCCATGAACTAACCTTCCCTTTAATTTTTTGCCATTCCCCCCTTTGCTATACCTTAGTCTCATTAAATACTCATATTCATTACCATCTAAATCAAGCCCTAAAGAATAAATATAGTCCATAACCCTCTCCTCTTCGATTATCCCCATGGTTCGAAAACTTAAATTTTTTTCTAAGTCCTACAACATCCAAAGTTTGTCGTTAAATTGGACATATCATTCAACCACATCCCATTGGTCAACTATCATGATCGCTCGCATCCCATTGGTTGATCGCATTGAAAGTGCATATCCCATTGATCAGTGAAATTATATGTTTCTACCTAATATTTGTAAGGATCGAGCACACATGGAAGATATTCCCCCTTTCATAAGTCTTTAAGCCCCTAGCACATGTTATTCACTCCACTTTGAAAAGTCAAACTCATTCCATTGGTTGACTATGTCGCCCAACAATATCCTATTGGTCGATGGGTAAAACAAAAAAATTTCCACCTTTCTAAAGTTACCAAGGGTTAGTTCCATGTTGAAAATATTCCTCCTTCCTAAGAGTTTTATTCTCCCATCACAATACCTAAGTTTTCTGTTTAAATACTTTTATTCAGCTATTTTACTCGCTCTTGTCCCATTGGCCAATCGCATTGAAAGTGCATATCCCATTAGTCAGTAAAATTCTATGTTTCTCCCTAATGTTTGTAAGGGTCGAGCATACATGGAAGATATTCCCCACTCATAAGACTTTAAGCCACCTAGCGCAAGTTGTTCACTCCAGTTTGAAAAGTCAAGCTCATCCCATTAGTTGTCTATCATGCTCGATGCTATCCCATTGGTCGATTATGTTGCCCATTGTTAGAGTTAGAATATATTAAATTATTTGGGTCATGTAAATGTACCACCTTTGGTACATAGTTAGAGTAGATATTAATTTAGGGGCTACTTACTTCAAGCAATGTAATAAATGCACAAGTATCAATGTGCATGTTGTAATGTACAAGGTATCCACTTGTACAACTAGGTAGAGTGTTGGCCAGGGAATCTCTTTTCCTATATAAAGGGCTTCATAGTGATAGATCATAAGACACAACATATAGATATCAAGATTATTGTAGTAGAGAGTAGAATATGGTAGAGCTCTTGTGTGGAGCACAATGTAGTTCTTTAGCTTATATTAATGGAGTGACCATATCCTCCATACTGCATTGTATTTTTACCATTTTCTATATTAGAAATAGAGTCTATTCCATCATTTGTATTATGTAAATGTATCTTCCAAGGTACATACTTAAATTACTTTAGAGGCAAGTTATCTAGTTACTTCATGCAATGTAATAAGTGCACAAGTGTCATTGTGCAAGTTGTACATGTACAACTTGTCCCTTGCACAACTAGATAGAGTGTTGGCCAAGTATCCTATTTTGCCTATATAAGGATGGCATCTTAGGTAGATAGATATAGAGTAGAAAATACATAGAATAGGAAACACATAGAGTGTAGCATAGTGTGTGACACCATACATTGGTGATGGATGTAATGTAGTTCAATAACTTTATATTGGAGTGTTCATTTCCTCCATAGCTACATTGTAATATTTTATATTTTAGTCATTCAACAAATTTACTTTCTTTCATATTATTCTGCATCTTGTAATTGTTATCTCTCCATGCTTGCTACATCAAAAGCTAACAGTGGTATTAGAGCTACGGTGGATCTAGCTTGTGCAGGCCTATAGGAAAGCCACCATTATCATTGAGCCTGAGCGTTTTGATAAATTGAAGCACCACTGGATCAACCACTATCAAAAGCCCTCAGAAGAATCTAGGTGGTAGATTAAGAGAGAGTCATGAGTAAGGACTGAAAGAAGTCTCAGTTCATAGAAATAATGAGACTGTAATTGACTAGAGTCTTTCCACAAGATTTTTAGTAAAAACTTGTGAAGACCAGGACTCAATATTAAAGCCACTCATTGACAGATCATTTAGCGAGGATCATCCAGAATATCTAGAAATTTGCTAATTAGTGCCTAAAGTTTCTTTTGTTTGCAAGAGACTATTTCTTAGAGGACTGGAACTCCTACAATAGAAATCTAGGAGACTCCAACTTCGTTGCTCAAATGTCGGCGTGCCCTCACAGTGTAGAGATTAGTTCTTTGTGCAAGACAAGAATCTCGTGAGAGAAAACTCCTTGTGATAAGTCATGGTGAAACCAAAAGATAAAAAATCTCCATTGTTGAATAAAAAAACTTCACAAGGTGAAGAATGTTGGAAATTTTGAGTACATTTGTTGTCATTGATGTCAAAGGATTGATGGCATAGGTTGATGTCATTGGTGCCAAAGATAGTTTGGTATGGCAAAAGGATAAGGTTTATAAGTTGGTTAATTATGCAAGGCAAGGTTCATCCCAATACAAGGAATTGGTAAAAAGAAAAGGTTATAATATTTATTTTTTAAATATTATACACAACAGGACAAAAGTTTGAAAGTTCAAAGGCAAAGGCATAGTTTGAAATAAAGGCCATGGTTTAAAAGAAAAGAGATGATATTATAATATTTTTAAATATTATAATACTTGGGCCAAAAGCTTTTATTTGAAAAATAATTTGATGACAAGTTTATTTGTGCAAAGTACAAAGGCATTTGGGCCTAAAGGTGTTAATTAAAAAAGGAGATAAAATATAATATTTTAAATCAAAGTTTAAATATTATAATAAAGTAAAATTCGAATTATTATAAGGTGCCAAAATTTGAATGTGCATGGAGGCATGTTTCAAATTTGAGCTAACGTCATAATTCAAAGAGCAAAACGTGTATAAAAGGGTAAACATTTTGCAATGCTAAAGTTAATTTTTATCCCCGAAATATATCTTCTTTTTCGCTTCATTTGACATGCAGTGGAGGCAGATAAAGCATTTGCAAATTTTGAGGGCAACGTGGAGTTAAGATGGAGGGCACTCGATTTCATCTAACATAGGTGGATAGCGTAGTTGGTAAGCTTGGCTTACAAAGCTCATGACAGGCGGTAGGTTTGGCATTTAAATCGTGCAGAGTCCTTTTTTTGCTTGGTTGAGGGTTTTGCACCGATGTTAGTGGAGAAGTAGGAGCACATGCTCCTTTGGACTTGTGTGGGCAGCTAGCCCACATGGTGTTCGCCCTTGTGGTAGGGCGCAAGGCCAACGAGATCGCAGGTTCAAGTAGCGACGACAATGCTTGGGCAATTTTTTTTATAAGGTATGCATATGATGCTTGACTTTGGGAGTCATAAGGGTTAAGGTTATACAGTTCGAATTTATACTTAGGGAGTTATAAGGGTGTAATTCAATAAAGTCTGAGAGTGTTTTATATAGTTTAATTTTTGCAAAGTGAATAAATGAAAAATGTGTTTTGCATGAAATAATAGGAGTAATAAGGTGTTAAAATGGTTTGATATTTTATTGTAATTCTTGCATGGTGAAAGTGAGTTTGAAGGTTTTTGATAATTATTAATGCCCTATATTTTGAGAAGAAAATTTATGTGGAGGTTTTGAGAAAGTATCTTGCAATCTAACCCTTGAAGTGGCACTAGAAAAATTAGTTGTCTGTGAGATAGGTTTTGAAGACATATCTCCATCAGAGAAAAATAAGAGGTATGGGCACATCATTATTTGGTTAAGATGTTTGGTTGAGTAAATGTTTCTGGAACATAAGGTGGAGATAAAAGGGTTGTTTGATAAGCATTGTTGAAAATATTTGAGTTAGGGTTTGAGACCTACATTGTGCATCTTTGTTGAAAGAAATTGGAAACACTTGCATTAGAGTTTGAGAACAAGTGTGTTTCCATTGTTTGAAGAGATTGAGAAATTTGTGCATTAGTATGGTTGATGTTTGAGAATAAATTTGCAAGAAAGATAGATCAGTTTTGTGAAGCAAGTTATACATTGTTTTGAGTTGATTTGAAAGGGATTTTGCAAGAGATAGAGATTGGATTAGTGGAATGCAAGATTTGTGAATGTGAAGAACATATTGAGTTTTGATATAGAATATCATTATTTATAAGTTCCAGAGGTTAAAATAATTCTAAGTAGAATTTGTTTATCAATAGAAAGCTTTTCTGAAATAATTTTAAGTTGTGTTTAGTATTCAAGATTTGGAATTATTTGAGCAGGTTCTTAGAGTAGAATTGAGTAGAGACTGTAAGCAGGTTTGAGGAAGACTTGTGAGTAGGTTAGAGGTAGACTTTTGGATAAATTTGAGGTAGACTTATGAGCAGGTTAGAGGTAGAATTTTAAGCAGATTTGAGACAGACTTATGAGTAGGTTTGAGGTAAACTTGTGAGCATGTCATAGGTAAAATTTTGAGTAGATTTGAGGTAGACTTGTGAGCATATTTGAGGTAAACTTGTGAGCAGATTAGAGGTAAAATTTTTGAGCAAATTTGAGGTAGACTTGTGAGCAGATTTAATATAGACTTTTGAGCAGGTTAGAGGTAGAGTTGTGAGTAGGTTTAAAGCAGTATTGTGATCAGATTTGATCTGAGTAGAGGGGATAGAGTTATCCTATGGAAAAAAATCCACAAACCAAAGTAGAGGGGATAGATTTCTCCTATGGAAAGAGATCCACAAATCAGAACACTGGGGATAGAGGTATCCTGTGGATAGATATCCACAAACTCGAGTATAGGGAATTAGTGTCTCCTTTGGATATAGGTCCATAAAAATTGTAATAGGGATTTGATTCCCAAAATATTTATCGAGAAAATTTATAAAGAATATTTTCTTTGTGGACGTAACCCACATTGGGTGAACCACGTTAATCATGTCTCTCGTATGTATGATGATGTGTGCATTGTTTACTGCTTTGATATTATTGTTGTTATCATTTGGATTGAAATATAAAAAGTTTTATCTTATACTGTTCACCCCCTCTCAATATAAGCTTATGTTATTCAAAGAACATGCCATAAAAGCATTGACATAAAAAGGCCATAGAAACCTTAGAGAATAGGCCATAGCATCCTTAGAGTAGAAGCCAAATAAGTCTTAATACCAAAATATCATAGTAGCCTTAGTATTGAAAAAGGCCATAGTAGCCTTGATATTGAAAAAAGGCCATAGTAGCCTTGGTACTAAAAAAAGGCCATAGTAGCCTTGATCCTGAATTTTAAGATTCAGAAGCAGACTATAAATTTTAGTACTAATACTTTGTTGTAGGGAAAAAAGATTCAGTGAGTTGGGAAACTTCCTACAATAAAGTTAGGAAGGGTATCTTCTTCAGAATCAATTCAGAACCTAGAGCAAAATCAAAGAGATCAAGAGAAGATCTCATTGTAAATCTTCCAATCAAGGAAGAAGAAGGAGAATAAGGACTAGGTGAGTCCTGCTCAAATCCAGAAGTAGTAAAATCAGAAATCCATAGGAAGATCTCATAACCAATACTTCCAGGAGTAGAAGGTTGAAGAAAAGGTCTCAAGGAAGATCATCAGAAGCTATCAGATCAGAGACCTTGAGAAGGTCTTATCGAGCATAAAAAAAAGGCTAGAAGAGCCTTACTAAAGATGTTATTAAAGAAGAACTCATCAAATAAATCCACTATCAAGGAGAAGCATCTGATAGCGAAAGACTTAGGACAATTATCGCCAGCCGTCAACAAGCCCAAGAGAAGAAGAATTTGGAAAAGAGTGCCAAATATGAGAAGAAAAATTTGGCAAGGAGTGCCAAATCCATAAAGAAGAATTTGACAAGGAGTATCAAATATCAGAAGAAGATCCTACTTGAAGTTAGAAATCAACAAGATGACTTGAAGATAAAATAAGCTCACCAAATATTGAATATTACATTTAACAAAAATAAGGTATTGCTTCAAAATCAAAAACTTCTCCAAATATACATGAGAAGTAGGAGAGCAAAAGAAGAGAACAAGCCATCAAATCCTAGGCTCGTAAAATAAAGGTCGAGATCATAATTTGGCAAAGGAGTTATTCAAGATAGTCTACAAAGAGCTAAAAGGACAAACTCATAGCAACAACTTGGTGATCCTATACACCAAGATCTACATCCTTTACATAAGCGATAAAAGAGGTACAACAAAAAGGTACGCACCTTTCTGGTGCAAATAGGTTTATTAATTCATATACCTATTAGATTTGTTAGATGCACCTACATTTGGATTAAAGTTGCAAATAGAAAATTGGATTACAGTCTTCAAAAATACATAAAGAAATAGTTCTTTTTAAGGTTCATTTGCACTTTTATTAGGAGTTGATTAGATTTCAAAAATAGTTTCTATAAACTACCTATTACCTATTCTAAAAAGGAAAAGAAGACTAAGCTCTACAATATTAGTTGTAGTGAAATTTTAGAATAACTCTTAAGGATTATTTTTAGGTTATTCTTGATTAGTTGCAGTATATTCTTAGTGCATTAATTTGAGAGTTGATCATAATATTAAAGTGTAATCTTAGTGCATTAAAAGTGAGAAAAAAATTGTACTATTACACTACTCTCAAAAGAAATTAGTTTTGTGTTCTTGAAGGGCACAAAATATGATTTGTATCAAGTGTCTAAAGACACTATTGAAGCACAAAAATCTACAACTCATAGTGGTCTAAAGGAGCCACTCAAAGAAGGTTAGAATCCTCCAAAACCTGGAGAAGAACATAACTAACCAAAAATAGAAATAGAAGCTTAAAGGATGAGACTTGGTGAGTCTCAAATACAATAGCCTTAAAGGGTTGAATGCAAGAAAGAATTACAGAAAATAAAAAGCCTCTATTTACTGTTGTATAAGCTTGGAATTGTTATCTAAGTGACCAAGAAAAAAGGAGGAAGTTGTCTACTTGTGAAAGACAATATTAAAACCCTTAAAGTGCAGGAAAAAAATTGCCATAAAATAAGACTTTTTGATCTGATATAAGAGTGCAAAATAAGGTGCATTAAAGCAAGTTTATGTACACATTATAGTACATCTAATAGCACCATTTCAATATGATTTTTATAGTCTAAAAATAGATTTGAATCTGTCCCAAAAAGGGACAATAAAAATAAGGAAAACAACCAAGTGAGGGCTGAACGTAAGCACTCTTCCCAAGCTATAGAAGCCACTCAAAAAGGGCTCTTCATGGACGCTTGAACCTGCAAAAGACACAACATAAGATAAGATCAAAACAATATACTAAGCAGAAGATAAAGCATAGGAGAGGATTAATCAGTGGGTAAAATAACCAGACATCAAATAAAATGAGCATTAATACCAAAGCATTTCTACCATTAGCAAATTCTAACAATGGATTAAAGCATCAAGGAGTTTTCACCCAAGCACTGCTATTTGGACTCCATTCAAGGGCCACCAAAGCTACTCCATATCTCCATAAAAGCTCCACCATATCTCCACCATAGCTCAACCATTAGCTAGAGACACTAAAGCATCTATGTAAAAAAACAAGGATTAGGGTGGAAAACGCATTGGAGAGCCTCCATATAGGCGTTGATAGAAAGAAAGGCATGAAACCGCCACTTGTTATATGTTGGAAGATACTCTAAATGCTCATAAAGGAGATATTACACTTATTGGTGCCCATACTCCAAACAATGGAGTTACACACATATTGACATACATTATAAATAAGATAGCTTGGAGACGTTGAGGAAAGAGCGTTACTTGGATAACACTCAAGAAAGAATAAAAAGAAACGTTTTCAACTCAATAGTGATACTTGTCACTTGCAGTGGAGTGAGTTTGGTACCTCCACCAACCGAATGAAGAAGCTTCCATGAGCACCTAATATCTCATATGGTGACACTTGTCACTCCTCCTACCTCATATTAAAGATAGGTTGGACTTTGGAAGCCAAGCGCAGTAGTTGGAAACACCATGAACAATAGTTGGAAAAACCACACTTAGTAGTGGAAGCCACTTAGCATATTGATGGGAGAATCTCAGTTAGGGTTCGGGTGCTACATGACAAGTCATCGATAGAAGCTCGACAATTGTTTGGGCAGAATTCGACAGAGTGAGGATGAACGTTCGACACCGTTTCAGGTGCAAGTCGGTAGAGGTCCAAAGCAAGGTAAATTTTAGTTGAAAACTCTTGGTCAAACTAGCATTCACGTAGTGCATTAAAGCCTTGGGAATACATGCTCAATAAGGAGAGTTATAGCCTCATTCACCCGATGTCATAAAGGTACATTGTCGTAATCTCTTATTTGCTTTCAGTTTCATAAAAAGGAGTTATAATGTTATAAGATAAGATTGATATATCATTTAAAATTAATCTTTGCTGAAAACAAAAACTTAGAGAATTAATATTTGCACAAATTAGGAGCAATAAAGATTCTACTTGGAATTAATATTTTTAAATTTGCAAATATTATTGTGTTCTAAATTTCCAAATTTGGGAGTGATAAGGTTTTCAACTTCAAACTAGTTTTTTGGAAATTAGAAACACTTGATTAAAATTCCTAAGGGTTTCAAAAGGGGTTATCATAAGATTTTATTTAAATTTGGAAATTTATGTTCTTGTATTAGAGACAAAAGATATCCAACATTAAAACCTCTTTAAAGGATTTGAAAAGTGCTTAGTTCAATAGGAGTATTAAGAAATATTAAAAGGTTGATTTTTGATGCTTACAAAATATTGTACAAAATCAATAAAAATTTAACTATGTCTTGAAAAAGCACTATAGAATACTCCAAAATATAAGTAGGGAGTCATAAGTAATTCTACAAAACTTGATAATAATTTTTCTTCATAGATTATCAAGTTATGAATATATAAACTTTATTGAAAAGCCTAAAATTAGGCATTCATAACTAGGGAGATATAAGGAAGCCTACAAGACAAATAAAGGTTTTATCAAATCAAGCTTATATACTTAAAAGGTAGTAATGAATTAAACTACACTACCTTAAAGAATTCAGGTTATACAAATGACCACTATCATGCTATATAACACTCTTAGAAGTGGAATGAGAAAAATACCAATATGGATTAAAAACCTGATGAATTACAATGATGGACAAAATCAATGCGAAATAAGTTCTAAAATCAACAACCATATTGAGGAAGATTCATCCAATTAATCTAATGACAAAAAATAGTGAAATATTGATCAACAAGCTTTTATTCAAAAATGAATAGCTTCAATTGTGCACATATGGTTAGAAAGTCTTATCAAAGAAATAGAAAAATATGATATTCCTAAAATAGATTGTAAAATTATCAGATCATCTCTACAGTACACTCATTGCAATCAATATGGCCATGATAAGACCAATTGTTGAAGTTTCCATACATGTAGGTATTGTGATGGAACAAATCACTCATCTCTCTCCTATCACTTCAAATACATGTACTATCAAAATTATGAAAGAAGGCTACTTGAAGGAATAAACCGTTATATTTAGAAAATTATTTCAGATGGATCTACTAACATTAAACTTAAGGTTGATATTTATGAAGGATAGAGAAACAAGTCTTACATAGATACAAAGTAAAGAAGAAGAAAAAATTTAGATCCAATCAAGATATACCACACCATGAGAACAATTGTCCATAAAAGACATCTAACATCAAGGAATTCAAAATGAAAAAGAACAAGAGGGCTTGACATGAAGACTGGAGCAGCAGAAGTGAAACTAGATCAAGACTGCTCTAAACAAGAAGATAAAGGAGCAATACAATGCAAAGTCACTTAAAATAAGAAGGCTCAACTCTAGCTTACTCTACATATTATGAAGACATAGATTACCTACTGAACCTGAACACAAAGAATGCAGAGATAGAAGACAAAGTTAAAGAAGAAGAAGAATATCCATATTAAATACTGAAGTCCTATTCCATCATTTGGGTTATGTATTTTTATCTTCCAAGGTACATACTTAGCTTACTTTCTGGTCAAGTTATCTAGTTACTTCATGCAATGTAATAAGTGCACAAGTGTCATTGTTCAAGTTGTACATGTGCAACTTGTCCCTTTCATAGCTAGATAGAGTTTTGGCCAAGTACCCTATTTTGCCTATATAAGGATGGCCTCTTAGACAGATAGATATAGAGTAGGAAATACATAAAATAGGAAACACATAGCGTGTAGCATAGTGTGTGACATCATCCATTAGTGATAGGTGCAATGTAGTTTAGTAGATTTATATTGGAGTGTTCATTTCCTCCATAACTACATTGTAATATTTTTATATTTTAGTCATTCAGTAGATTTACTTTCTTTCATATTATTCTGCATCTCATGATTGTTATCTCTTCATGCTTGCTACATCAAAATCTAACATTCTATTTATAGTATATTTCAGTCATATTACAAACTCACTTGTTTTCATCTTATCAAGACCTATATTATATCTCTCCCATTGCATATATCCTCAAAAGCTAACAGTGGTATCAGAGCCACGGTGAATTGAGATAGAAATAGGAGGGCCTACATCCATCATAGTCTAGTAGATCAAGAGGAATAGGGAGAGTCAACATTACTACTATTGGCCTGCATATTTACAAACTGGATCTACCATTGAGTGTTGTTGCATGCAAAAGTTACCATTAGGATTATTTGATAGAAAAATCCACAATAGTAAATAGGATTAGAAAAGTGAGGACTAAAATAAATCTCAGCTGTAGAAAACTTGAGATCATATTTGGCTAGAGTCTATCCACAAAGTTGCAAAAAAATTCATGAAGAATAGGACTCAACATTCATACCACTAGTTTGAAAAATCAACTAGTGAAGATTATTATCTTTAGATTTATAAATTCTTCCATTCCAGTTTCTAAAAAATTGTTGCAAGGAAAGAAGATTCAAAAAAATATTAGGAAGCTTCCTACAAAAGAGTTAAGAAGAATATCTTCTTAGAATTATTCCAGCACTTGTAGTAATGAGGAGAATTTTGAATATTTCAAAGACATCAAGAAAGGTCCCATTACAAGAACTGCAATCATGCAAAGTGTAGAAGTGAAGAAAAAGACCTCAGTAGCCTCATATAAGAATCAAGGAAGAAGAGACTCCAGAAGATGAGTCAAGAAGAATATAGGAGATTGGTGATCTCCGTTCAAGATCAATACCTACAAAAATGTAGAAGAAGAATAGGCTAGAGAAGACTTGAATAAGAATAGGCCAGAGAAGCCTAGAATAAGAATAGGCCAAAGAAGCCTTGAAGAAGAATAGGCTAGAGAAGCCTATAAGAATTATAGGCTAGATAATCCTAGAAGAAGAAAGGGCTATAGAAGCCTTAATCCATAAAATGTCATAGAAGCCTTGATCCAAAAAGGCCATAGAAACCTTGATCTAGAAAAATCCATAGAAGCTTTGATCCAAAAAAGGCCATAGAAGCCTTAATTCTGAAGAAAATTCTAAAATAATTCCTAATTCAAAAGAAAAATTTCTTGTTTTAGAAGAAGAATATAAAGAAAAGTCTAAAAAAGAGGAGATTGGTGATCTCCATCAAAGCCTACAAATTGTAGAAGAAATAGAAAGGACCAGCGAAGTCCTATTCTAGAATCCAGAATTAGCAGAATCAGAGATCCAAGAAGAACTCATCACCAATACTTCCAAAAGTAGAAGGTTGAATAAAAGGTCTTAGTTGGAAGACCAAAGAAGCTACAAGATAGAAGACCTAGGAGAGGTCTCAAGCAAAAAAATAAGAAAGCTTGATGAGCCTTATTGTAGAGCTTGTAAAAGCATCATCAAAGGAGTTCCTAGGAGAACTCGTTGGAGAAATCCACTACCAAGGAGAAAGATCCTGATAGTGAAGGACTTGATACAATTATCGCCATTCAATAACAAGCCCAAGAGAAGAAGAATTTGGCAAGGAGTGCCAAATTCAAGAAGAATTTGGCAAGGAGTTCCAAATCCAGAAGAAGAATCTAGTGAAGACCTCAAGACATTCAAAATATTAAGAAGATGAAAATCATATTTGAAGTTAGAATTTGGCAAGAAGCTTGAAGAAAGATTCAGACAGAAGAAGCTTACCAAATATATGAGATTTGGAAGTTGCCTCTCACAAAAATAAGGTACAAGTTTAGAGAAAGGAGTTCTCTAAATCTATAGCAAAAGGTAGAAGATCACTGGAAGGATCAAACCACAAAAACTAAGACTTAGGACAAAAAGTTCAAAACCTTAGTTTAGTGAAGCAGGAAGCTATTCTGGACAACCAATAAGAAGCTATGAATTCATCCACTACAATGTAAGAACTGGGTGAAAAAAACACTAAGATCTACATCTACTACAAAATACATTAAAGGTAAGCAACTATGGTGCAATTAGTTGAACTTAAATTGGGTTCATTATCAAATTCCATTAAGCACCATATTTGGATTAAAATTGCAAGAAGAAGGGCTCATATTATAGTCTTCCAAAAAATGCAAAAAGGAAAAATCATTTTAAGATATATTTGCACATTAATAAAAGTTGGATATTTTCAAAAGAAAGAAAACTATCATCTACCTATTATCTATCTAAAATGCAAGAAAACTACATCCTACAATATTGATTGTAGTGAAAATTGTATAAGATTACTAAGTGCATTAGAATTTATTTTGAGAGTTTATTATCATAAAAATTACATTATTAATCCATTATAGCACTATACTAGTTGATATTTAACTAGTTACTCTCAAGAAATTAGTTTGTGTTACTAAAGGCACAACACTAGCACAAGTATCTACAACACTGTGTGATGAAAGGAAGCCACCATTACAAGCAAAAATGTGGAGAAGGAAGCCACCATTAATATCCTTAAAGGAAGCCTCAAATCGAGACTTGGTGAGTCTCAAGATTCAAGGAGAATATAAGGATTTCATTTAAGTGCAGAGAGTAGAAATCCTTACTTAAAAAACAACATTTCATTAGCTTGGATTAACTATCATTAAAATATCCAAGGAAGAAGATTAAAAGAGGCAAGAAGGATTTCATAAAAAAGGTCCTTCATATTGGTGCAAATCTAACTATTGCAAAGCACCTCTTTTGTTCCTTTAAAAGGACAAAAGCTATCATATTTGTAGAAAGCAACGCAGACGTTATATTTTTTAGGTTAAAGAGCAAAGTTTGAGTAAGAGGAAGGAGCAACTGAAGAGCTCACACATCTAAGAATAAAGGTGTTTAAAAACACCATTTCTCCACGTCTAATATAGCCCTAAAAGAGCACATATCACCTACAACATTGGAGTCATAATAAGAGGTCATTATTGTCCAAGTCTACATAGAGAAAATAGGCAACATATAGAGGGATACTATCTATGTAAGAAGAAGCACCATCAAAGCTACACAAAAGTATAGCAATCAACTATTATAATAGACATACAAACAAACTAGAATAAGCGTTATCAAAGCCAAGAAAAATACCAACAATTGGCTGTTATAAAAGACGTACGAACAATATATTATAGGTGTGAAAAATACAAAGAAAGAAGTGCAATACCCAAGGTTTCTACTTGAATAAGATAACTGCCATTGAAGAGCACAAGAAGCTACCATAAGACTGCCATTGAAGAGTGCCATAGAACCAAGGAGCAATACAATTGGTACCATTTATTATCCTCATCAAAATAGGGCATGAACAAAAGAGGGAATGCTTGTGTTTCAAGAAACATAGCAAGCCAACACATATTTCAAATATATAGGTAAATATAGGGCATCAAATCCCATCATTGGAGAGTTAGAATAAATGTCTACATGCACAGCTGTGAGTGCCACTTGGAACAAGAACTCTAAGCATGCAATATTCATGAATAATTCAACGCTCACCTAGGAGGAGTTACAAGTCTTTGGGAGGTTACCACCAACCTCATCATTGCATAATAACACTCAAGTGACACTTGTTCGGAAGTCACAATAAAGCATTCCTATTTAAGGCATCCATATTGAAGAAGAAAAGCATCGGAGGTCAAAGAGAAGACCAACATTAAATGGTGTGAAGAGGAAGAAGGCTAATTCCAGCTTGTGTGCCATTTGGAGGAGAACGCCTGCATTAAAGAAGTTATCATAAGATCAGCCAAGAAATCACCTCATTCAAGCAACAATATAGCATCCAATTCATCAAGAAAGATGTCATAACAGTGTGCAAATTGCAGAATATTAGACCGAGAATAGCAGCACTGGTTATAGAGAAAAAAATCACTACATAAGGGATATTTCAACACCATTCATAGAGGGCATTGATTGCCATTTCAAAGAATTAAAATCTACCACCTCACAACATCAAGGGGAAGGAATACGAAGATAAATAATAAACTATTTATTTCTTGTTATAAGACTAAGATTATATTGGAGTTATAAGGGTGCATTATATTTATTATTGCAAATTTTTTTGGTCAATTAAATTAAATTAAAAATGGGTTTTTATCAAGGATCCCAAAACTTGATTACAAAAAGTTAAAATACTATAAGCAAGGCCCCAAGGCCATAGAAAAGGACACCAAAATCTAAAGGAAAGACAAAAAGAAAGCCTTTTAGGACAGACTAAGGATAACCTTACAAGAAAGGCTAGAGGATAGCCTTAAAGGAAATATATATATATATATATATATATATATATATATTTGAATCATTACATTGAAGTCTGGTACAACACTAACCTACCCAGAATAACCAAAAAACACACGTGCAAAAGGACCATCCAAGAAGCATGTGGTTATGGAAATAAAAAAAGGTAATCTCGCTCAAGAAATTGAAATAGGGCTATCCCATCCATTACAAAGATTTGAAAATTCAAATTTAAAGTAAAAATGGAAAACACAAAAAATTCTTGCTTGAGGATGCACAGGGATGCAACAGGAGGATGTCACAGTAGGGACCAACATCCCGAATAGGCCTGCAAGAGGATCAACAACCATGGGACTCTAGAGGCCATGAAATCCCGTTGTAGCAGGGAAACTACTCAGAGGCCAAGGGAGACAGAGGAAAAAACAATGCAGAAATGGGAGCCAAAAAAAATGGTGGGGAGATCCCATGAGACCTCAACAGAGGAACTATGAAGCATGAGATACCACCTGAAAGCGCAAGGCCCTCCTGAAGGCCAGAAAAAAGCAGTAAGAGCTCCACAACAACCTCTAATGCCATCGTCGAGCAGCTTTAGGAAACCAGAAGAGGATGACATGTAGGAACATAGTAGAGATCAACACAGAGGCCCCCCTCAAGGCCACAAAAATTTGAGACCCACCATCAAACCTACCATTGGAAACCCAAAGAGCAACACCACAGGAATAAGCACAAGACCTCATCCAAACCAAAAGATACTGTGAAGGGTTGCTCATGAAGCCAAAAAACCTCAACCGCACCACACTGCACCAGAAGAACCTCTGATACTTAGCACTAAATAGTACCCTACAAAAAAAAAGGAAAATGATTTATGAAGGAACTCAAGAAACCCAAAGGACAACCCAGGAAAACCCAAGGACATCCCAAAAAATCCTAGGGACATCCCAATTTGCAGGAACCAAAAGGAAAACCCTGCCAGAAGGCATGGAATGGGACATACAAGAGAATAAGGGATCTCACAACCCAATGAGATTGTCTGCAACACTAGCCAACCAAGGATGAGGGCAAAGGGGTTCCAGGGAACCAGAACAGGACCTAGGTACATCCTAGAAAAATTGAGGGACGTCCTAGATCACAAGCACTAGAAGAAAACCCCACCAAGAAGTAAAGAAAGGAGCAGATAAATGGAACAGTGATCCTCCACCCCAAGGAGATAGTCTACAGTGCCTACCAACCAAGGAGGAAGGGTAGACAAATGGAATAATGAATTTACTATTGCAATTCATCCACTTAGCAGTAGTAAAATATTAAGCAAGCATATTCTAAAATATTTATATTTATAAATAATAAAGGAGGAATAAGGATTATTATATTATTTTCTAATATTCCATATTAGGGAGCTATAAGGAATACTACATCAAAGTAGGTAATTGAAATTTAGAAATATCAAACATTAAATATCAAAAGCTATAAATGAGGTCTACAAAGAAAAAATCAAGAGTTGGAAATACATTGGCATACTTGTCTGAAACCATATTAAAGGGACAAAAGAAATCCAAACAATAAAACCTCATAAAATTAAAAGTGCTTAAGTTCAATAGGAGTAATAAGGTGTAATAGAAGTTGATTTTTGCTACTTAAAAAACATTACAAAATCAACTTAGAACTAAACTACTATTCTCAAAAATCACTTTATCTATCATATAACATATCCAAAAACACTAGGGAAACATAAGGCATTCTATAGCATTCATCAAAGATTATCAAGTACTTAATCCATTTGGAAATCATAAGGTATCTACATGGTTTCTTCTATTTCACTTAACTAGGGAGATATAAAGAAGTCTACAAAACCTAGAATCATCATGGCATCGAACAAATTCTTTCTTGAAAAATTCTAGTTACTCAAGGGACCAAACTATTTCTCCTAGAAAAACAAGGTAAAAATAATCTTAGTATATGAAAAAATTTGGGAGATAACTCAAGGAATAGAAGGCCAACAACAGATGATACATAAATTCAAGATTTTAACGAAAAAGATTCAAAATCTCTAATGATAATAACCTTTGCCATCACTGATGAAATACAACCTTATATCAGTTCAACAAGGACATCTAGAGAAGAATGGAAAAGCTTAGAAAAAATATTTGAGTAAAAAAATAAAGCCACCATCCTACATCTTCAAACTCAACTTCATTCTCTAAAAATGAACAGTGGCAAGAGCATAGAACTATTCCTAAGAAAAGTAGCAGATATTAAAGGGAAATTATTAACCTTAGGAGAAGAGATCAAAGATGAACTTCTTACTCATGTAACCATGAGAGCACTTATAGATGGGTATAAACATATGATTACATCTTTGCAAATCCTATGTAAAGATACTTCTTTTGATGATCTAATCAATATTCTACAGGAATATGAGATAGAGAATACAGTTAAAGATGAAATGACTAACACTGCAATGATATCAAATGATAATCCACAAGGGAATATTGCTTCATCATCAAGAGGATGAAGACCATGGTATAACATGTATTGTCAGATATGCAAAAGAAAAGATCATAACACTAACTATTGCAGATTTAGTCCCAAAAATTAGAATCAAGGAAATCAGATGATCAATGGAAGCATATTTCAACCACAACAATACTAAAACTAGTAGCAAACTCAACGTCCAACCAGTTATCTTCAATTGGAGTATCAAAAAGAGAATCAGAAAGGACATATAGCTCAAAGGATATAAGAAATTAAAGAATTGGAAGAATCTACAGATGATTATGAAGTGAAAGCTCTTTTAGAAAGAACAACGGATTATGAAGACACTAACCACTTGCTTGAATAGGTTACAAAGAATAGAGAAGAAGAATATAATGTCCAAGATGAAGAAGAAGATCCATATTGAAGATTGAAATCTTCAATACCCAAATAATGTAATACAGGGTGGTGTTAGACTTAGAATATATTACATAATTTGGGTCATGTAAATGTACCACCTTTGGTACATAGTTAGAGTAGAGATTACTTTAGGGGAAAGTTAGCTACTTACTTCAAGCAATGTAATAAATGCACAAGTTTCAATGTGCATGTTGTAATGTGCAAGGTGTCCACTTGTACAACTAGGTAGAGTGTTGGCAAACAAATCTCTTTTCCTAAAAGGGACTCATAGTGATAGATCATAAGATGCAACATATAGATATCAAGATCATTGCAGTAGAGAGTAGATTGTGGTAGAGCTCCTATGTAAGCACAATGTAGTTCTTTAGCTTATATTAATGGAGTGACCATATCCTCCATATTGCATTGTATTTTTACCACTTTCTATTTATAGTATATTTTAGTCATATTGCAAACTTACTTATTTTCATCTTATCAAGACTTGTGTTAGATCTCTCCCACTACATATATCCTCAAAAGCTAACAGCCGTTCACATCCCATTGGTCCAAGCAAAATAAGTATAATCTAAAGTCATGAAAAACACGTTTTAATCTAAATTCGAGGGTTCTAAACATGTAATAAATTCTTCCCCCCTTTTTAGTCCAAAGTCAAGTGGTTAAGAAAACCTGAGTTTGAGTTGAACGTACCATTCAGTCATGCCCCATTGGTCGACCATCTCATATGAGCTCATATCCCACTAGTCATGTCAAAATTTATTTTTTCTAAGGATTTTCGAAGGAGTGATGTCATGAGAAATATTTTCCCAATGTTAAGTACCTAATGTATACTTTCCCCCTTTGAAAAGTTAGACACACTTTTGTCATCATCTTATTCATCGGTTGTGTCGCACGATGAATTCCTATTGGTTAGCTCTCCTAGCCAATGACACCCCATTGGATGAAGGCTATAAAAAAAGGATTTAATAATTCCTAAGTCTTCGAAGAGTTAGCACACAATATGAAATATTTCCCCTACCAATGTTGAATGCCTATAAGTAAAATTAACCTTGACCATTTCCCATTGATCAATTTTTTCACCTAATGACATATCATAGGTCTACCGTGACTCCCAACTGTATCCCATTGATTAGGTATCTCATCCGACGATGTCCTATTGGTCAGAGGATAAACAAGTTAATTTTTGTAGCTCTAAGGTTCCTAAGAGTCCCCTCCCAAAGTACATCATGAAAAATCTTGTTTATACCTTAAGAAGTATTCCACATTACGTAAGACCATGAATTTAATTTTTATTCGCTCAACTATCTTACCTGAATTCATCCCATTGGTCAACCGTATCGCTTGATGACGTCCCATTGGTCTATGCAAAATAAATATAAGTAAAAGGTTACAAAAAATATTTTAACCTAATTCCAAGGGTTTGGTCACATTATAAATGTTTTCTTTCTTCTGCCCAATATTATTTTGTTATAATGATCTAAACCTAAGTTCAAACGTCTTCCCCGATATCTTCCTATTGTTCAGCCAAGTCATCTATCAATATCCCATTTGTTCGAAAGATGAACAAGCGAATTTCCACTTTTCTAAGGTTTCTAAGGGTCGAGCGTACATGAAAATTGTTTCCCCCTTCTTCATTAGTTTAAACCTTGCATATAAATCCTTAGGTGACCATGTTTTTACCAAGGTCATTGGTCGAACATCTTACCTAACTTCATCCCATTTGTCGGTTGTGTCCCTCGATCACATCCCATTGGGTGGAAATTAATAAAAAGAAATTTTGGCATTAACCTTAAGTTTTTAATAAAGACGTATCAAGTGGGTGAAATTAATTATATTTTAATACCCTAAGGACCTCTAACAACAATAATATAAAAGGGACACATTATTTGAAATGGATAGTGTGGGTGACTTTACTAAGATGACCGAATGACCCTGATTTATCCAAGACAAAGACAAAAAATTTGTACCCCGCGAGAAGCTTTGTAAGTGAATTTAAAAAAGAAAATTTACTTTCTTTTAAACTAAAACCTACGATAGATGAGGCCAAAGCCAAATTTTTTAATGAAATGTGTACCAAAATCTAACAACTAGTTCGGAAGGAGATCTACAAAAAGTGACATGTTGCCTAGTTTCACGTACGATTCTAGCTCACCAACCAATCATGAATCACGATGGAGGTTCAATGACTGTTAACGATAGTTAATGGTAAATACGTGGCTGAGAGGTGGCAAAGATACACTGCACCATTTGAAAAGTTTGGTTGAGATCATTAAAAACCCATACACTTAGAATTAATATTAATATATGCCATAGTTCTCCAAGATCAATTATAGTCAAGATTTTAGTGAAAGGGCGAAGGCGCGAGGAAAATTTTAGATATTTTAGTAGCAAAAAAATAGCATATCACACAACCATGGCTTCCTCTAGCTTAGCTTAGCCAACTTCCCTCCCTCCAGTCATAGCAAAAATTTAAGAACTCACCAACGACTATCCTTATCAACATATCAAAACCAAAGTAACTACCATCGATATAGAAGAATTTGCAGAATGGGACCTAATCTAGAAATTACTCCAGTAAACAATAGCAGATAGAAGAACATATCATTTTCACCTATGAAGAGACTAAGGATACCTACAGTCGTCACCCTTGGTTATTAATGGGGTTGTTTGATAGAGTAAGGAGGGATAGAGAGTTGAGAATCCCTTACTATAATAGGTGGATCTGCAATCTAGCAAAATTAATATATCCCAAGGTGTATTTTTCCTCAAACATTCTATCATGGCTCGTGGTAGCATATGATTATAAGTCCAAAATGATCAAAAACTTTACCAATCAACTAGTCTTCAAGATTACTCTCGAGAAGATCACAAAGTTGTTTGAATTGGAAAAGTGACACTATCGCTAGACATATAGGTATTAGAAGTTCAATATCATCATCTTGTTGGTACTTCCTTCTACCCTAGATTCTGTAATAGCAATACACAAGTATCATATCTCTTCCCAAGTTCATAAATCAGAATTACATCCTTGGGCTAAATATTATACTGATATGATAAATATAATAATGGGAGAATGAGACCTAAACTGGGTAGCTATAGAAGTACTATATTTGGTAAGCCAGTGAAATATATGGAATCAACCTAGTATGTATAGGCGGGAATAAGAATTGAGTGATACAATAGATAGAGAACTAGTAGAATTGCATAACGCTATTGAAAAAAGAAAGAAATTAAGTCTAGGTTCTCTCATTACTCTTTTCTTATACACTTAATTATACATGGATAAACCTTTGATCAATAAGTGGGGAGGGGCCTATGAAGAACTAGTCCAAGATAGAATCCCAAGGATACATGAGGGTTGGTCTAGTTACACTATGTTTTTCAATGATTTTCTCCCAAAAATTCATGAAAGGCTCTATGGTTACAAGTCTAAAAGAATGGGAAAAGAAATAGCTACTTTCTTGACAAAGAATCTGGTAGGAGATTATTTTATTATATAAAATGTTACCTTCACTAGAGTTTATGGATCAAAATTCCCTCCCAAAGCCTTGCCAAAATTTTGCCCTTTGTTGATTGTAGCATTAGAAACTATAAGGCAAATAGCCGAGGAGACTAAAATGAGGGTTACCAGGCACAAAGCAAAGTTCCCTTGGATAGATTTTCTTTGTAGAATGGGACATTACAACTACAAGGGACAACTTAGTTTAATTGATGTTTTAGAAAAAATGGATATGTTTGCTTTCTTTGAAATCACTTGGCAACCCTATCATTCTTTTGGTTACTATAACAAGAACGCAACTGACAAAGTGCTCGCAGTAATGGTCATGCACCACAAATATGAATTTGAAGACAAGATATTGCTATCCATGGCAAAAAGGGAGTCATTGGCTAATATGTGGAGCAAATATGTGAATTAAAAGGATCATACTCAAATTAGGATGGTTGGCAAGTACTCTGCAGAATTGATTATATTAAGATGAGACTCGGTAGAAATCGTTGCACCGTTGATTACTCCTATCCAACCAAAATAACTGCAAGGCCCATACTAAAAGTAATAAAACATAAACAAGATGAAATTGAAGTAGTTATGGAAGTTGTAGAGCCTGTAATTGCACAGTTGAAAGCATCTTCATCAAAACCCACAACCAACTCTAGAGACATAGGAAAATAGAAAGAAGTCATTACCTACTCACTTGAATTTGTTCAACCAAAAATATTAGAGATGGTACAAATAATAATGAACCCCAGAAAAAAGCATCAGATGGCTACAATTATACCAGAAATAAGGCCCAGATCAATAATTGTGAATCAAGAGGAAATTTTGATTTCTATAATCATGTAAAAAAGAATTGTGCTGGGTGGGGGAATGGGGAACTTGTTCCAAGAATATAGATTGGTTGCTAAAGATACAAATACCTCTCTAAAATATAGAAGATATAAAATTTAGGGCATTGCATGATCTAAGAGTTCCACTCTTACCAAGAGACAGGAACTTGTCATGGTTCAAGATGATACTAATATATTTTTTGAGAGACAAATTCTAATGAAGAAGAACAAATTTATGAAATGGAGGAAGGGAAAGACCCCAGGAAAATACAATATACTGTAAAGGGAGTAGAGACTATTCAAGTTTCAGTTGAACCACTGATGATGATAGAGGTAACAATACCTATGGAGAAAATAACGTCAATGCAGGTATACCCCACTACTAAATTAACCTTTGTTCAATATCAAGAAGATCCCTTAAATTTTTTTGAAACTCAAGCACAAGCTCAGATGGCCTTAGTAAAGAATTTATATTAGATAAATTAGGTATTGAGTATGGAGATAGAAAATCTACAGTATGAAATAGTGTTAGCTTTTGATGAGTAAATACTCAAATATAATTGCCACAAGATCAATAATATAAATACAATATGAGAGATATAATAATGTTGATCAATCAAGCATATAAATTTTGAATCTACTAGATAATAACTCAAATAATGCTAATGCCAAATACTAAAAAATACTCAAAAATATTTATTGAATGAAGAGACCAAAATACATCATACTACATCACCTTCCATTGCTTACATAGGTGATTCTTCCTCCTTCGCCATATCTCTTTTACATCAATACATCCATATATATATAATGGAATGTGACTCTTCATATGGAGGTTTCTTGGACCTCACCCTTCTTACGACTCTTCATATTCCTACTCTAGTGACACAAGTACATAGAGACAACTATGCACATTTACATTCCAAAATATCATTGCACACTTGTGCATTACATTGTATAAAGTAAATCCTAATCTAAGACTCTTTTCCTAATCTATACATGTACCCATGGTGGTACATTGGCATGTACCAAATAATGTAATGTATTCCAACACCCCCTGTATTACATTATTTGATTATTGAAGATTCTAGTCTTCAATATATATCTTCTTCTTGTAGGTAATCTTTGTCTAGATTAAATTCACTTTTCCTTTTTATTTATAGATGTCCTTGAAGTGTGATACTTTGATGATCTCTAGTTTTCCTTTGTCTAAAGTTTGTATTCCTCCATATGCTTCCATAGGAGAATGGATCTTTGTCTTCTACAATCTATCTCTCAGAAAATATATTAGTATCATATTGAACCATGACAAGTTCCTATGTAAGTATAGTTGGATCTAGAGAGTACACTCATTTTATAATTGATCCTGTAGCTTCAATCTCATTCTATATTTTGACAATACATGTGTTCTTCTCATTCACATACTTGTATTCTATTGTTCTTCCATATTCTACCAATTTTGTTAGTGAAATGAGATTTATAGTCAGCCCTGGTATATACATTACATTATGTAATAAAAAATGAGGATAGTATGCAATAGGTATAACACATTCATTTCCATAAAATGGGTAATTATTTCCATATGCTATTTTTAGACTAGAATTATTTGTTGCTTTTAAGCAACTAAACCAATGTATATTTCCTGTCATATGATGACTTGATCCTAAATCAATATACCAAATATTATTTTCATTTTGAATATTTGAACTATCTTTATGTGAAATAATAGTACATTGTTCATAAGAAGTATGAGAGGTATTTTGATTTTGCATCTTATGATATGGTACACTTGCTAGCTTATTCATGATTGTTGTGAGAAAATTCTGGTGAATCCTTTGAAGTAGTTTACCTTATGACTACCTAGTCTTAATATAGTTCTTTAAATTCTATGTTTTTGTAGAATAACTTTTGTCTCCCTAATGTTTGAAAGACAATGTAATTTTAATAAGAACTCTATCAATCAATTGAAAACCACAAGCTTATATTGAGATGGGGGGTGAGCAGTATAAGATAAACTTTTAATTTTCTTTCCCAAACAATATTATCCAATGTTATCAATTGTAATATTAATAGTAGTAGTCAAAGCAATTTACAAATAATCACACACATGAGAGACATAAATTTAACGTGGTTCACCTAATGTGGGTTATGTCCACGGAGAAAATATTTCTTTTAAAATTTCTCAACAAATATCTTGGGAATCAATTCCCTATTACAATATTTGTGGACCTCTATCCAAAGGAGATCTCAATCCTCAATACTCTAGTTTGTGGATCTCTCTCCACAGGATAACTCTATCCCCTTTGCTTTGGTTTGTGGACCTCTCTCCATAGGAGAATTCTATCTCCTCTTGCTTTGGTTTGTGGATCTCTCTCCATAGGAGAACTCTATCCTCTCTTTCTCTGGTTTGTGGATCTCTCTCCATAGGATAACTCTATCCCTCTTGCTCTAGTTTGTGAATATCTCTCCACAGGAGAAATCTATCCCCTCTACTCTAGTTTGTGGATCTCTCTCCATAGGAGAACTCTATCCCCTATGCTTTGGTCTACTCCAAATCCTGCTCTCAAATCTATCTCAAATCTGTACCAAACCTCGTCACAAGGCTAGCACAAATATAATCTAAATCTGCTCATAAATATTTACCTCAAATTTACACCAAACCTCATTACAATACTAGCACAAATTTACTCCAACTCTGCTCACAAATCTATCTCAATACTATTTCAAGTCTTCTCACAAGACTTGCTCAAATCTGCCTCAATGCTGCTTCAAGTCTTCTCACAAGACTTGCTCAAATCTATCTCAATGTTGCTTCAAGTCTTCTCACAAGACTTTCTCAAATCTACCTCAATTCTACTTCAAGTCTTCTCACAAGACTTGCTCAAATCTACCTCAGTGCTACTCACTAAACTTGCTTAACCATTTCCAAAACTTGCATACAAAAATGCTTATATCTCTTTCAGAAATGATTTCTTCAACTAGGCAATTCAAACATATTCTACTTAGAATTCGTTTAACATCTAGAATATATAGAGAATGATATGAACTATAAAATATGTTGAGCAAGGTGCAGCGACAGTATTGTCATTGTTGTCAACACAGTAAGATAGAACGGTTGATGTAGTGGATAGGAGTTCAGAGGTTATTCAGATTATGTACAGTGATGTTAAATGCTTATGAGGATGTTTACCCACCTTTTTGCATATTTTCCAAGAAGACCGAAGTGGCCCATATTATATCAAAGAAAAAGCAAAACACCGCAAAAGGAAAAAAGTGTCGCGATATCGTGACATGTTGCATTTTTGCGGTCCAAAGCAAAGATAAAATGCAAGGAGAAAAAGTGTCACGATATCGCGATATCGTGACATGTTGTATTTTCACGGTCCAAAGCAAAGAGAAAATGCAAGAAGAAAAAGTGTCGCAATATCGCGACATGTATTTTTGCAGGCCAAAGCAAAGAGAAAATGCAAGGAGAAAAAGTGTCGCGATATCGTGACATGTTGTATTTTCGTGGGCCAAAGCAAAGAAAAAATGCAAGGAGAAAAAGTGTCGTGATATCGTGACATGTTGTATTTTCGTGGGCCAAAGCAAAGAGAAAATGCAAGGAGAAAAAGTGTCGTGATATTGCGACATGTATTTTCGCGGGCCAAAGCAAAGAGAAAGAGCAAGAAGGAAAAAATGTCGCGATTTCGCCACATGTCGCATTTTTGTGACTCAAAAAGAGCAAGCAGGTAGAGAAAGAAAAAGTGTCGTGATATCGCGACATGTCGCATTTTCGTGACTCAAAAGGGCAGGCAGGCAGAGAAAGAAAAAGTGTCGCGATATCGCGACATGTCACATTTTCGCGACTCAAAAAGGTAGGCAAGCAGAGAAAGAAAAAGTGTCGCGATACCGCGACATCTCGCATTTTTGTGACTCAAAAGGGCAGACAGACAGAGAAAGAAAAAGTGTCACGATATCGCGACATGTCGCATTTTTGCGACTCAAAAAGGGCAGGCTGGCAGAGAAACAAAAGTGTCATGATATCGCGACATGTCGCATTTTCGTGACTCAAAAAGGCCAGGCAGGCAGAGAAACAAAAGTGTCATGATATCACGACATGTCGCATTTTTGCGACTCAAAAAGGAAAGGCAGGCAGAGAAGAAAAAGTGTCACGATATCACGACGTGTTGCAGTTTCGCCAAAAGAACAAAGTAGTTGACAGTGCGTCTGATATTAGTGATGAACACCAGGATGGTGAAACTGAAGACTGCATAGTGACGTGGACCCATAAGGAATCTTTAATTATTTGAAATCATTTAAGATGGTCGTTACACATGGAAAGAAGCGGATGCATGCCCATGTGGAGAAAATGAACAATCATGGAAAGAAACGGACGCATGCCCATGTGGAGAAAATGAACAGTCGTTAAAATAGAAACGAAAAGCCTTTTCGAAAACCAAAATGCATGCATGCACAAAGGAGAAAACGAATAGTCATCGAAGGAGAAAATGAACAGTCATGACCGAGAAAATGAACAGTCATGGTAGGAGAATATGGTGTCAATTCTTTGCATGTGAAGTTTTTGACGAAATGCCTTCTAAATATATACAAAAGGAGTTACATAAAGAAGATGTTACAATTAACAAGTGGCGTATGAGAATATGAAAGGAGTTACAACTGGAGTTACAAAGAGAAAGGATGGTTATAAAAGGAGTGCTTCTTGGAGAATTTATAGGGATTAGATCTTGTGAAGAGAGCAAGACGTGTGCGACAGGCGAGCGAGAAGGGTGTATGTTGTGTGAATTATGGGCGATGTTGAGTAAGCAATATACCAGTTAGGATCTTGTAAAAGTGAAGGTATTTATATGTCAATCTTCTAGTTTCAGAATTGAAGTCCAAGTTGGTGCTTGGCATCAGGGGTTGGTGCTCCTTCCAGTTGGTGCTAGTAAATCAGGGGTTGGTGCTCCTTTCTATTGGTGCAGATAAATTAGGGGTTGGTGCTCCTTCCAGTTGGTGCTGGTAAATCAGGGGTTGGTGTTCCTTTCTGTTGTTGCAGATAAATCAGGGGTTGGTGCTCCTTTCTATTGGTGTAGATAAATCAAGGGTTGGTGCTCCTTCTAGTTGGTGTTGGTAAATCAGGGGTTGGTGCTCCTTTCTATTGGTGCAGATAAATCAGGGGTTGGTACTCCTTTCTGTTGGTGCAGATAAATCAAGGGTTGGTGCTCCTTTTTGTTGGTGCAGATAAATCAGGGGTTGGTGCTCCTTTCTGTTGGTGCAGATAAATCAGGGGTTGGTGCTCCTTCCAATGGGTGTTGGTAAATTGATTGTAAATTTGTTGCTTTGCAAAGGCTAGATTTGGATGGGAGTCCAAACAGTCAATTTTTGAGTAGCCAAATTGGTGAACCTTGGTACATCTTGTGTTGTGTGATGCTCTCTTGTTATATTTGCTTTATTTGGTTTTAAGTTTTTATTGTTTCGACTTTAAGAGTTGAAGATTTAAGTTTTTAAGAGCTACACTGATTTACCCCCCCTCTCAGTCTCATTGTGAGACTAACAAAATACCCAATATGTTCTTCACATTCACAAATATTTCTTTCTTCTAATCCAATCTCCACCTCTTGCAAAATATCTTTCAAATCAAATCAAACTAGTGTATAACTTTGCTTCACAAAACTGGTCTATCTTTCTTGTAAATTTGCTCTCAAGGATCAAATACAATAATGCACAAATTTCCTTCACAATATTGATCTCAAAAACTTCATAATTACTTTCAATGTCTTTCAAACCACTGCTCAAAATGTTTCACAATGATGTATAAACTTGGTCTCAACTCTAGCTCAAGTATTTCCAATCATGAAGCACAAGTAGTTCTCAAACCCTAATGCAATTATTTCCACTTTCTCTCAACAATGAAGCACATGTAGGTCTCAAACCCTAACTCAAATATTTTCAACAATGCATACCAAACAACCCTTTTATCTCTACCTTATTTTTTAGAAACATTTTCTCAACAAAATATGCCCATACCTCTTATTCTACTCGATGAAGATATGTCCTCAAAAACCTGTCTCACAAACAACTAATCCTTCTTGTGCCACTTCAAGGGTTAGATAGCAAAATACTTTCTCAAAACATCCACATGAACTTTCTTCTCAAAATATGTGCTCAAAGAAATCTGAAAATGATCTTCAATAACTCAAAACCCTCAAACTCACTTTTCACCATACAAGAATTACAATAAAATATCAAGCCATTATAACACCTTATTACTCATATTCTTGCATGCAAAACATATTTTTCCTTTATGCTCTTTGTAAAATAAAACTATATAAAGCACTCTTATAATTTGTGTTTGCAAAATAGAAATATTTTAAAACATATCCTTGCACTTTATTAATTCACACCCTTATGACTCCCTAAGTGCAAAATTAAACTTTACTAAATTCAGCCCTTATGACTCCCTAATAGCAAAAACATACTTTATTAAACTTAACCCTTATGGCACACTTTATCAAACTTACACCCTTATGACTCCCTAAATACCAAGAAAAACTTTATAAAAAAAATTGCCCTTACCACTTCTATTTTTGTGGGGAATCAAGCGTGTGATCTCACGAAACCCATGCTCTAGTGCGTGATAGAGCACCACGTGGGCTAATTGACCACATAAGAAACTTGATGCACAATATTTTATTTAAACCTGTCGCGTTCCTTTGGTCAACAAAAACTACAAATAAAATATCACCACCAAGTCTTGACCTTGAGACCTCCTTCGTGCCACGCCTTACACAAGGTCTGCCTGCCACCTGAGCTAGTCGCTTAATTGGAAATTAATCGCACACTGCTCCTTATTGAGTCTTGTGCACTTTCTGCCTATCTTCAAAACATGCACATCCCCTTACTCCTTGCTACCTTCACTTGAAACCTGTGCGCTGTGCTCACGAAAGGACGAATGCACTATATCGATGCCGCTTAAAACTTTCAACACCACTTAAAATGATTTTTGGCTTCCACCTTATATATGCACTTTGACACTTAGGAAAACGTCGATGCTTTGCCCCATAATTGGAAATTTGAATTTTTGGTGCCATATGAAATTCAAATTTATTTTATTATAATATTTAAACTTTAATTTAAATATTATAATTTATCTTTTAAAACCTTTGTCTTTTGCCTTTGAAATATTTTTCAACCTTGCAAATAATGAATCTTTTTCAATGGAGCTTTGTCTACCTTGTCTTCCTTTTTCAATGGAGGTATTTGCCTTGCATTAATTAACCAACTTATAAACCTTATCTTTTTGCCATGCCAAGCTATCTTTGACATCAATGACAACCAATGTCATCAACCTATGACATCAATCCTTTGACATCAATGACAACAATATACTCAAAATTTCCAACATCAATATGTGCAATTTCAATTCTTTACAATTTTTCAAATCTCTAATAATTTTGAACTTAGAGATTAATCTTATCCAATGCAATTGTAGGATTCCTTTTATCTCCCAAATTTGTGGATAAAATATTTAATTCTAAATTTCATATGCTATATTTGACGTAGAAATCCTTATACCTCCAATTTTAAAAATTTAGAAATTCTAGAAATAATATTAGCAATATTTTGTAATCCTAATTTGATGTTGTATGCGTTATTTCTCCAATATTAGTAATTTGTAAATATTCACTTTGTTTTGTAAATCTAAATTTGCAATTTTATAAAACTTAAATATAATTATGCATATCCGAAAAAAACTCTTCAAAATATGATAAAAGACTTTTTAAAAATAATATTCTAATTTTTCTAAGGTGTAAAATACCTATCACTCCACTAATATCTTTAAAACTTTAACCTTAGAATATATTCCCTTAGTTCCTTATTTCTCCTACTAATATAAGCCTTTAATATGAATAATACTATGGTAAGTATTACCTTAATAATTCAAGCGCTCCTCCTTTGCTTGGGTGCTTCTCTTTAATGTTGCATGCTTCTCCTTTGGTCAAATCTGCTACGTATGACCTTGGAAGATGCTTTAAATCCTTTAATGCTTCTGCCTCTTTTTCCTCAAAAGTGTAAGGTGCTGGAATTTGATATATATGTGCTTACGTTTTCGATATATGAGAGCTTCTCCTTTCTTTTGCTGAGTGCCATGTATTACGAATGTTATAAAATATTTTGACTCCCTTCTTGGTGGTGCCAACATTTATGGAAGAGTAAAAAAGACACTTGGATCAATATTTATTTCTATTTGGGAGTTACCTATCCTTTCTTGAGCACTGGGTAATGATGTAGAGAATTGAGCACTCCTCTTTCTAGAAATTTACATTTCTTCCCTGGTGATTTATGTTATGGATTATAAGCCAACTTTGACCCTTATACCAGGTGGTAATATGCATGCGCTCCTTTGTCCAATGTATGAAACTACAAGGTTTTTTAATGCCTCTTTTTTCAACATATTCTTGCTTCTTTGTAAACATATTCTGGTTTCTTTGTAATTGCACTTCATGAGAATTCTTCTCTCCTTGGTTGGGGATGGATGTTAACGTATTCTTACTTCTTTCTAACTGATCTTTGTGAGGTCTCTTCTCTCATTGGCTGATGGTGGATATTTTTACTGATGGCTCTAGCTATAGTACCTTTTGTATGCTCCAATGGTGGCCCTATAATATTTTCTTTGGTAGTTTGCTCTCTTGATGATTTTCTTTTGATAATGCACCTTGTATTTTATTTTTCTACCTTGCTTTACATAGATTGATCTTTTGTAGGTTGTGGCTCAAATTTTCTTACTCCTTTGGCTGGCCGAATCTTGAGCCTAATGGTTCTTCTCTCTTAAACACTTTTTTTAGTGCTTCTTTCCTGCAAATGGGTGGACGTATGATGTAGAGCTTGTCCCCCTGTATTCTGGTGTTGAATGGTGCTCAATATGGTGGTGTATTCAACCACTCTTTTAGTGGTTTTATTTACCACTTTTTGCTTGTACATCTGGTGTTTTTAAACACCTAAAATCTACCTTGAATTTGGAGCTCTTTTCCTTCCAAAATATGCTATATGTTTGAGGAATATTTTTCCTCTCAAACATAGGATAATATTGCTTTTACATTCACTTAAAAAACAACATATACTATTCACTTATAACTCCTTTAAAAATCAATCTAATGTTGTTATAATCTTGTTGGCTTCTCTAAAAATGAGAGTAAATCTATCTCACTAATGAATGTAAAATAAATATGATATTTATTTATTTTATTTATTTCAAAACAACATATATCAAAATCCTTATCACTCCTATTAAATTGTAACCTTTTTCTTGTTGTTTGTAATATGTAATCTTCATAAAATTAATGGTGTGAAACTGTGTATTTTATTAGCTTAATGACACCTTAAAATGGCTCTTTGCTAGCTCTAAACGACTCTAATATTTATGCCTAAAATATTCTTAATAGGCACCTTCAAAACTTTGTAATAATATATATATATATATATATATATATATATATATATATATATATATATATATATATATATATATATATATATATATATATAGATGGCATGAAATTAACATGCCTTTTTGTAGCTTCTTTATTTGTAGCTTGTTGTATTGTATTTACTGTAATTGCACCTTTCTTTGTTGTCTGTAGACTCTTTAATTTGTAGCTATAGTTGTTACCCAAAACTTGCTTTCTTCTCCTCTAAACAGGTGCTAGCTATTTCTAATTTTTGCAGCTTCAAATGCTGCCCTTTCGTTGTTCAATTTTGTAGGACTCAGATGCTGCTAAAATCTAATTTGGTGTTGTCTTCAAGCCTTCAAATCTATTGCTTTTTTTTTCTTTATCAGGCCTTCTCTTGGCTATTCAAATATTTTCTAAAAGCTTCTCCAAATATTTCCCTAAACTGTAGTTTTCTCTTCTATTTTTCGTTTTCTTTCCAACTTCTCTTTTGCAACTTTGTGCTTTTATAAATTGGCCTACAAAACTTTTGTGTCTATCTCCAAATCTCTCTAAACTATGATATTTTCAATCTTCTTGATTTATTTCGACTTCTTGTTGAATTATGACTTCAAATCTGACCTCTATATTTGTCTTCTTTCTCAAGAATCTGAATGTCTTGATTTTTTAAAATCTTATCAAAATTTGACAAACTTCTTGTCAAATCCTTTTTTCTTTTGGACTTGTCGTATGGCAATAATTATCCCAATATTTTTTGGTTAATGAAAGAGGTAAGGTGAACATTAGATAAATAATATTCAAAGTGGTGTTTAAATAGTACAATATAGGCTAAGAATAGCCTTAGGAATATTACGAAAATAATATCCTAAAATAATTCTAATGTGCTTCACAAATAAGCACTAACCACTAACCTAATAATGTAGTCAAATTGACTACTACTTACCACAAGATATTCCATAGTGAATATCTTCATGGTAGAAAGTAAAAGTAAAAGTAAATGTAATTACTATATTTACCATGTGGTAAATAACATCTACCTAGGAGAATATACTAATTACCAAATGAGGTAATAATTATAGTTACTGTAGCATAGTAACTCTAACATCCCCCCTTATTACATTATTTGGGTAATGTATATAATTACCCTAATACAGTGAAAAATATGCAGATATGCTGGCTCTTGCTATGGCTTGGGCTTTGTCATAGTGCTCTAGCTTCTCTAAGCAAAAAGTGGGTCATTCCTTATGTTGTTTTCACATCAATGAATGTCCTTATTGTAATCTTGTCATCCAACCGGATTGCATGGGTAACTAGCAACTGCAACCACTAGGTGTACTAGAGTAGATCACTATATACGAGGTTCATTATGATACTATGAATTTACAAAAGTTTTGATAAGGTAGCTAAGGTGTCGATCACTACCAAAAATGCACCCTTATAAGTTTCCCCCCTTGTTGCAAAACATGTTGTAATGGAATTTCTACAAGAAGTGTGACTAAAGTATCGGTCACTATCGAAAATGCACCCTTATAAGTCTTCCTCCATTTTTAGCAAAAATATTCTGTGAGGTAGGAAATAAATATTTATCCCCCCTTAAGTGCAAAAGATATGCAACTCATGAAACTTTTTAAGGCTTTTACAAATATTACCTCCTAGGCAAATTTTAAAAATTACACCAAAAAATCCCCCCCTTTTATTACAAGTACTTCAAACAAAAAGAGTTTGCTATTTTATGAAGCCTAAAAAAAGGTACAATCACCCCTTTATTGCAAGTACTTCAAACAATTTTTTTTTCTATTTATGAATCCTAAAAAGAGGTTTGGAATGGTGCATGCCTAGGGTGACAAATTTATTTTCCTTTACAATACTGTTTGAGCCATGAGCACATTGTGTGCTCTTTCTGAACTAGAATCAGAATTAGAATCAAAATCAGACACTTCACTAGCAACATGACCTCTTTGTTGTCTATTTTGCCTTTGTGATGTGCCTTTGCCATTTTTGTTTTGCTTATTTTTAAACCAACACCGATTGGTATCATGGTTGTCCTTTTTACAATTTGTGCAAAACTTCTTTTCTGATTGAGGTTTCTTACCCTTATCTCTTAAAGATGATCCTGAATATGATCCTCCCTTATGAAAGTTTCCTTTATTCTTTCCACCCATGTTGTTCGAGTAAAGTAAATTATTTGATACTTCATCACTTTGGAGCTTATTTGCTTCCTTAGTTTGAAGCAAATTGACTAACTCCTTAAAGGTGATTGTTCTTTGAGATACATTAAGGGATGTTATTAACATCTTGTAGGATTTTGGAAGAGCCCTCAATATTACCGAAGTCAGGATAGTATCTTCTACTTTTACTCCTAAAACATTCATCTTAGACTTCAATTCTGCCACTCTACAGAGGAATAGTTCTATTGTTTCTCCTGACTTCATATGGAGTGTATGAAATTGAGTTTAAAGGTTTAGAATAGTCGATTGATTCTTACCTTTAAAAATGTTAGATAGTGCATCCCATTCATATTTACCATTTTTAGCTTCACTTATGTGAGGCTGGATTTCATTAGTAGTTGCTAGAAAAATCAACATGAGAAGTCAATTATTCTTTTTATCCCATGCTTTCTGATCTGCTCCTATTGATGTGGGTCTTTTATTAGTGCCATCCACTAAATCCCATATTTCCTCTATAGTAATAATGACTTTCATCTTGGTTTTCCATGCTGAATAGTTAGAACCTTTAAGCAATTGTGTATCATTTAGGTATTTGTTGATAGTTTCCATGATGAAGGTTCTAGAATTGCACCAAGATGATCTTTCTTTCACTCTTAATTGGTATTTAATGGCACCTGCCTGAAAACTCTCTTTGAATAAAGATGATCAGTTTGAGGAAATTTAAGCCAAACAAATTAGAAATGAAAGAGAATTCACTCAAAAAGATATTTAATAGCACTTGCCTAAAAATCCTCCTGAAGAAGCATAATTAGTTTGAGGAAATTAATCCAAAAAAATAAGAGTGAGTTTAGGGTTGTATGGAGAGAATATCAATTTAAAAAATGGATTATACTTGTAAAATGAATTAAACAAATGAGTGTGAAATTTGGGGTTTTGAGTGCTCTTGATTTTGATTACTTATAATTGCAGAAAACAAGAAATTAAATGCAATAATCAATCAAAGAGTGCCCACAAATTTTACCACTTAGGTGTCGGATGCACCTAAAAATGCACCTAATTTGTGAATTTGAAATAAAGGTGTCGAGTAATATCGAAAATGCACCTTATTACTAATTTTTGCAACAAAATTTTGATTTGTGTTGTGCAAAAATTTGATATTCAAAGTCTCCTCTTGTTTTTCAATTTTGCAAAGAATGTGGCATAAAACAACTACCTTTCCTTTTTGTGTTGCAAAACAAACAAATTGTGATTTTTAAGTGCTCCTCACTTTGTGTTAAAATTTTGTAAAGAAATACAATTTCTTATCTTCCCCCCTTTTATTTGTAAAATTAACAAAGCAGCACCCCTTTCAAGTCAAGTCGACACACGACCCGCGTTTGAAAGGCTTTCCAGAACTAGTTGACACACAACATAGTTTTAGTGGATCTAAGGTCTTCAATCTCTTCTCGGTTTTGCAAAAAATAAAATGTGCACTTTATTTTGTTATATTCCTCCTTGGATAAAACAAATGCACAAATTTTAACTTTGAATTTTGAGAATTTGGTGTCTCCTTGTGTTACAATTTTGCAAGAAAGAATCAATTTTCTTGATTTTGTCCCCCTTTGATTTTGCAAAATTAACAAGGTTTTGAGAAGATTTTAGGGTTCCCTAATTTTGCAAAAGAAATGGTGCTCTTATTTGTCTTACATCTCCCTTTGTGGAGAAAACAAAAGGTCACATTTGTTAGAATTTGCAAAAAAAATAGGCTCTTTTCCTTTGTCTTTGTTTCTAATTTGCCAAATTTATATAAAGTTAATCAAAAACATTTTTGAATTAATAATGAAATAAAATATTTGCTTTAAACAAATCAATTTAAAAAAAAAAAAATTTTAAACATAATTTTATTTAAATTATTAAAAAAAATATATAAAAAAAACTTTAATTAAATTTTGTAAAATTAAACAAACCTTAAAAAAAATTTGGGTAAAATTTTTGTTTGTTAAACCTTGGCTGGTGGGAGTCAAGCCCATGACCTTTCGAGCTGCAACGTCTTGGCTGCGTACATCCGACCGTCCCAGTTGGGACGTTGGGAAGGACTAAAGGGAGAAGACCTCCCTTTTAGCGGCTTTCCCATTGAGTGGTAGGAATAAAAAAACAATGTGGGACATTTAGTTCCACATTGATCCCGCTAAGGGGTTTTAAGCGGTTTAAAAACACTTTGTCGTCCTGATTAAAGTGATTGCCTTCGGGTAATTAGGTGGCATCAACCAATATTTTTCCATGGACAACTGCAAATCAAAGGCTACCACGTGTGCATGAATAAACCAATGACTAGCTGCCATATCAGCTAGAGGAGACTAATCTACATATGCCATGTCACCCACCATGCCAACTGCCTCGATGCTCTACCACGTTGGATAGAGTTGCCACCTCAACTAGGTTGACCATCTCGATACTCATGTCATCCACGTTAGCCAGGTTGACCGTCAGCTATCATGCCTTAAAACTCAAACCCATGCTACGCTAGCTCTCAAAGGTCATCACGTATCACCTTGGTTTGTGCACCCGTTCATGTCAGCCATCAGGAGACAGATCCTCAAATTTCAAGGTGTTAGCAATTAGTTCCTTGGATCATGAGCATGGAATTCTATGTTGCATTAGAAGAACTATCAAATGCTCAGTTTGAAGATCAAGATCCGTGCTTATGCAATAAAGTGATAGATTTATCGATCAGTGAGATCCACAGATGGTGGTCGTTAATCAGCTGTTACCTCTTATCGAGATCCGTGCTTGTGTAGGAAAGTGATAGATTTGTTAGTCAATGAGATTTAAGATGAAATTTTATGATTCCTTAGCTAGCGCAGTCACTTGTCTGACGGTGTGATTGGTGGGAGGTCACTGAGAGGGTCAACTTGAGGTGCTAGCGGTATTCACCGAAGATGGTCCAGTCATAGAAGAAGTTTCGATCATCAGTGTCGATCTCGTGAATTGGTTGCCTCCTACTGTTAGCCTACATGGTTGTCAACATGTAGGTCTCATGCAATGTGTGGGAGCTGCCAGTCCTGTGGAGAAGCTGCCCATCCAATAAAATTAGACACAAACAAAATTAAATTGAAATAATTAAATTTCAACAATAATTAAAATTTGTAATGAACAAATCTTGTAGGTTTCCACACCGAGCCAGATGGAGATGCCGTGCTGCCTCAGGAAGCAGGTTGTGCTACTAAAGATCCTCCTCGAGATCCATTATGAGTAGCAAGTCCAGGGGGGTTCCATCTTGGGATTTGTGCCCCCTTGGATTCAGTCATCTTCGTCCTTATACCAACTTCGTAGGTCCCATTATCAACTACTATGATACCATGAAAGAGGTAAGGTGAACATTAGATAAATAATACTCAAAGTGGTGTTTAAATAGTACAATATAGGCTAAGAATAGCCTTAGAAATATTAAGAAAATAATATCCTAAAATAATTCTAACTAACGCATTTCAAAAATAAGCGCTAACCACTAACCTAATAACGTAGTCAATTTGACTACTACTTACCACAAGATATTCCACAGTGAATATCTTCATGATAGAAAGTAAAAGTAAAAGTAAATATAATTACTATATTTACCATGCAGTAAATAACATCTACCTAGGAGAATCTACTAATTACCAAAGGAGGTAATAATTATAGTTACTGTAGCATAGTAACTCTAACAGTCAGGTGCTCTTTCTTTCTTCAAGATCTTCTATAGACCTCTATTCTTGGGTCTTCTAATTCTGCAGCCTTCAATTCTTTAGCGAATACTTTTAATGAAATATTACCTTGGTTTCTTAAATCTTCTCGCTATGGAAAATTGTTCAATGAGATATCTTTCTTGGATCTCTATATTCTACTGCTTCTTTATGCAATAGGACCTTTTGTAGTCCTATTTTTTGTTTTCAATCTTTAGTCTTCCAATCTTGGAAGTTCTTCAATATGATCTCTTCTTGGATCTCTATATTTATTCTAAAATCTTGCAATGAGAACCTTCTTCTTGGTTCTTCTCAATCTTCAATAAGGTCTCCTTCTTGGACCTCTTCAATATCTACTTTTATGCAATAAAAGTGTTAATCCCTACACGAGGAACGCACATAAAATTTCAGGCAATCAAAGATAAAATTCTTCTCTATATATTGAAGGAAGCTTCCCAACTTCTAAGAATCAATCTTCTGTAACAAAACTTTAGATAGTAATAATCAGATGTATTCAATGTTCCAGAAATAATAATCTTCACTCGCTATATTAAAAACTAGTAGAATCAAATCTATACTGAATCCTAGTCTTCACGGGTTTTACTTTCAACCCTATGGAAATATTCTAGACCTATAGATTCTCTTCTATTCCATATCTATTCTTGGAATAAGTATATTCAATATAAAGTTCTATCTTCAAGACCTGTACATTTCCTTTTATTTTGATTATGTTCTTGGAATAGGTATCTTCAATCTCAAGGTCTGTCTTCAAGACATGTAAATTTTATTCTATTTTGACTTTGTTGTTAGAATAGGTATATTCTCTTTTCAATATCAAGGTATTTATTCAAGACCTATAAATATTCTTCTATTTTTATTTTGCTCTTGGAATAGGAATATTTTTCTTCTCAATATCAAGGTCTGTCTTCGAGACCTGTAAAATTTCTTCTATTCTGATTTTATTCTTGGAATAAGTATATCCTTAAATATCACTGGTTTTTCTTCAACACAGTGAATAATGTTATATTTTTTTGTTTCTTATTCCAGAGGAAATTCCCTCATCTTCTCTAGTTCTTTTACAGAGGAAATTCTCTTTATCTTCTCTAGTTCTTTTATAGAGGAAATTCTCTTTATCTTCTCTAGTTATTTTCCAGAGGAATTTATTTTTATCTTCTCTGGTTCCTTTTCTAAAGGAATTTTTTTTTATCATTATTGGTCTCTTCTTAACTAGTAGAAATCTTCTTTTTCCATATCTATATTATAACTTCTATCAAACAATCTCTAGACATTGTTTGTAAGTGGCAATGCACAAAGATGAGTCTGATTTACAAATACACAATGAGATTTAGAATGATAGTAGCAATAATGATCTCTTGTGGCTCTTTCAATTTCTATCTAGATCTACCATAGCTCTAATACCACTGTTAGCTTTTGATGAGTAAATAATCAAATATAATTGTAATATTGACAAAAATTTAACACCTAGAAAAGTATGAAATCAAATTGATAAAATAACATCATATAATCAATATAAAGCAAGAAAGATAAAAGAAATAATGCCCTTCTTTATTCATATTTACAAATTGCATATTACAAGATATCCCTCTAAGGAATTAACCAATTTGATACGTATTACAATAAATGATTCAAAAGATAGGTATCTTCAATAGATCTTTGTAATCCCTATAAACTGATTATAGGTGGGTTTCTTTCGTAATCTCTACGTGATGATGTCAAGGAAGATGGTCTTGATGATGCTTGGCTCCTGCAAAGGGTCTAAAATCTATACACAAGAAACTACAAGAAATATCAATAGCATATGAGGCCTCTCAAGATGAGGCTAGTTTCTCCATAAGTGCAAATTGTAAAGCAAATGCATAAAGAAGTGATAAAATGCATGAAACAAGAAAGAAAATGCATAAATATAAAATGTAATGTTGGTAGTCTATGTTAGAAAACCAAATGAAAGCATCTAATGACTAAGATACTATCTAAAAAAAATAAAAAGATACATCATACCATAGTCGCTGATAATCAAGGCAACAGGCTTCTGTTAACCACTATCGACATTAGTGACAACGCCTGTGGGCCATTGTTAAAAACAATGGCCATGGGACAGAGAATTTGTTCCCTATATTTTGTATCTGGTGCTGATCAATTCCTCTATTGAATTGATGTGCAAGGGTTGGTCGTGTATCAAGACACATTTGATCATAAAATTGGGCTCTAATCCATGATAATTCGATGCAAAATGGCAAGGTGGTTGGTCCTCAAGCTTTGATGATATCCATGAGTGAATATGCAGATGTCATTACACAATTGGGCAACACTTCATCACACATTAAAGGGATATGAAATTACTTCTCAGTTTTGTAGGGCTCCCTTTGGCAATTGCTCATGAATTCTCCATAATTTTATCTTACTTTGGGATGCCTTAAATAGACTTCCCAAATCTGAATCCTAGCTTCTCCAAGAAGCCAAGATCAATAATTTGTTATGCTAGGGTAGTTGGATGGATGCTTCTAGAAGCTTTATAGGTGCAACTGATCAAGAAATCCTTGCTAGCAACAAATTTTGCTTGGCTTAGATAGCCCAAGTTTGTTACAGATTTGGCTGCTATTGATAGATGTGGCTATGACCATGATCACTATCGATAGGCGTAGCCAACCTATGATTGCTCTAAGCATTAGTGGTGACGATGGCCACCATTGATAACATCAGCAGTGAAGGCTAAATAGGACTAGGCTACCCTGATTGAGTGGTTAGAACCACTACTAGGTCTTGGAAAGGTCCAAGGTGAGTCACATGGCCTAAAAATATGTCCATATGAGTAGTCTCCTCAACATGACGTGTTTTAGGTATCTATAGATGCCCCTTTTTGGGATGTGTTATGGGAAAACACAACACTAAGTAAAAATAGACAACCTAAAGCCATATTATAGGTTGATTGATGTTCATTGACCTGGTCAAATTTAGATGCTCCAATCATGAAAAGAGCATACATATCTAAATAATTGCTTCCAATGAAATGGAAGGTTTAATTTAAGTAAAACTTTGAAGCTCTATGAATGCAATCAGGTCGCATTTTTTGTAATACAAAGGACTGATGTTTAGATTGACAAAAATTTAATTCAATATATTTGCTTTTCCCTAGCAAAAGGGTAAGCTTATGGTAGCTATTAGCAATGATTTATTGATGAATGCAATTAAAAATATTAAGTATTCAATTGTTGATTTTGATTATGAATGTTATGATTATGACTACCCCCTCAAGCAACGAGTCAATGAGGAAAATAAAAGCGATGAAAGCAACGAGTCGCTTGACCAAGATGATTAATTTGGACAGTTCAAGATGATTACTGTTATTGTAAGGTAGGTCCTATTACAGTTGTGATTTCAACCATTAATAGTAATTGTACATATCTATCCCATGGAGTAGTCCGACCACAATGGCCTTCTTAGAGAATCAATATGTTATCAATTCAGTTTAAGCATGTGATGCAACACTATGTTCGATTATTAGATAAATTTTCATAGAAGAAATGAAATGAACGTCTCATTCTCGTGGGGCAGTTCGATCGCAATGGCCTTCTTGGGAATTGAATTGAAAGTATTTTAATTTGTCAATGAATAATTGGGTTCAAATGGCTTATGGTAATTTACTCATCCTACTAGATTGCATGGAGTGCAAGTTGTTGCAACCGCCAAGTGTATATGGTAAATAACTAGATATGAGGCGCACTTGAATTTTTTTTTATTTGATTTTTTTGTAATTTTTGTGATTTATGATGATTATGGACCAGTAGATATGCATTAATGCCCAATATAAAAATCCTTATGGTGAGAAAATGGGTACATTTATGACTGTTTCTTAGCCACTATAAAAAAAATTATGGTGATTTGAAAATCCTATCACCGCTATCGACGTCGACAGTCGGGCCTGACCAGATCTGTGACTATGCTTAAGATGAGTGGTGGTAAAAATTACAAAATATAAAAAGTATTTTTGGCATTTTGTAAATTTATTATTTCTAGTTGGCTTTGGAGAATAGTGATCTCTGAGGAGAGAGACAAAATTTGATACATAATGCTACTACAATCACCTTAAACCACGATGGTGGATCAGCTGGAGGCTTCTACGAGTGGTAGAGCTAGAGATCCTAAGGTAGATTCTTCATCTCTCACTCTTGTGATTTATGAATTAAAAAAAAAACCTTACTAATTAATGGTTAAGGAACCACATTAAACTATAGGCAATGAACTTTACCCCTTAGTTTAGGTTTAGCTTAGGTTAGCTTAAGGGGGGTATGATTTTAATTTTTTTTGTTTTTTTCGGTGGGAAATGACCTCGTGTGGGGTCTATCTCATGGTAATTTTTGATGAGGGCAGTGCCCAATTTTCCAAATGGGGGTCGTCATCGCTATGGGTGGTGAGGTTCAAACCCCAATGGTTAAAAATTTGATCATTGGTGATGGCTGCTGATGGCGTCGACGGTGGCCATGGCGATCACCGATGCTGTGAGCGACTAAGAATATTAAGGTCAATTTTTTTTAATTTTGAATAATTTTTTGATTTTTTTGGGATATGAATGAGTGATTGTGTGCATTGAATTATGCTCTACTATATGTCAGACTCTGATAACTCAATATTGAGAGCCTAATATTCTTATTGAGTTACAACCCTTATTGGATGAGGATGACTGGAGGTGGTTTGGGGTGATTGGACTCAAATATGTCATTCGATTGCCAACAATGATGTCGAACCAGTCATACCTCAAAAACTTGGTCCATCGATGAGATAACAGGACTAACACTTTCCATATCCCTACTGGAGAGATGATGGTGACACTTGAGGATGTCTACCTTATTTATAGGATTCCCATAGATGGATGGGTATTGTTTCTTCTTCTACTGTGGTGAAGGAGGTAGTTTTTTCTCAGGTTTTGGAGATAGAGCTAAGGATTCACTAGGAGATATTGAGCATGGTGATGTTCCTGTGGAGTATTGGTATAGATAGAAAGTATTTTCTCAGCGCTAGGTAGTACTTATGCATATTATCTATAATGTGCTACTACCCAAATTTTTAGGCACGAGGTTCGCCTAGAACCTCCTAGACATGGTGCAAGATTTGCTAGAGTGTGACCTAGAGCATCCATTGATTATGGCATGGAGGAATGCACTTTTGACACAACTCTATCATGAGTTATATTAGATTACATAATGGGGAAAAGTGGGAGTGGGATGCATCCTGCTACTATAGATCTATGGGTGGGAGCACATCCACATAGATCAACTTGGTATATTGCCATTGGCTATAGCTAAAATAGCGAAGGATGACTAGTTTTATGCTATGCAGTGGCCATGAGATGCAAAGACTAACTAGATTTGACCACATGTTGGGGATCTAGCACACTATATCTGGTCAATAACAAGATTACAATCGAGTCAAATTATATGGAGACCCTACCTAGGCTATCCTGTGTGGGCTAATGCAGGGGGATATTTGGCTTGAGTGAGGTATGGTAGATGGCTCATGGAGCACCATAGAAAGGTGAGGAAATAATTTCATTCCTCTTGGATCACTCGATAGTTTGGGATAGCACAGGATGTGCCAGAGGAGCCAGTCCTCTATCACCACTGAAAAGGAGAAAAAATAGCTTTCAACACCACAGATGATAGAGCTAATAGAGGATGTGGACCCTCCTATTAATGACATAGGCATAGAGGACCCTTGGAACACTATAGAGTATGATACTTGGTGGGCCTTTTGGCTATGAAAGGGTGGTGATAGCCTAGGAATATCTAGGGATGAGGCAACAACTAAGGGAGGTGATGGTGATGGGTAACGAGTGCATCATAGGACAAAGGATGAGTGGGGATAGGTAGCGAGGTATATAGATGATTTGTAGTATGAGGAGGGTGAGGAGGATGTCCTTGATAATGAGGTATCACAATAATGGGCTTAGGTGCACATATTTGAAGAACACAAGCTTATACTGAGAGGGGAGGGGTGAACAGTATAAGATCACTTTTTACTTTCTTTCCAAATAAATATCAATTAATGTCCTTAATTGCAATAATAAAATATAGCAGTGTGCATTAATAACTTAGATAACAATAGTAATCAAGAGCACAAGTCACCACACGCAATTGAGACACAATATTTAACGTGCTTCCCCCAATGTGAGGTACTCCACGAGGAAAATATTTTACTAAAACTTTCTCAATCAATCTCTTTTGGAATCACTCCCAATTAAAATGTTTATGGATCTTTGTCCAAAGGAGATGCTGATCCCCTAATCTCAAGTTCATGTATCTCTTCCACATGAGAACTCTTTCCCCTTCTGCTCTGGCTATGTGATCTTCTAGAAGACTCTGTCTCTCTGTTGCATTGACTGGTGGACCTATCTCCACTTGAATACTCCTCACTTAGATCTATCTTCAACTATGCTAGCTGCTGGATCTCTATCCACTGAGACTCTATCCTCTATACTCTATCACCTCCAAAGATCTATCAATAGGCTCACTAAGAACCTGCTCAATAGGCTCACACAAAACCTGCTTAACAAGCTCACACAAAACTTGTCAAATATGTGCTAGCAAGCTCACCAAGAACTTACCCAAATTTTCTCTAGCAAGCTCACCAAGAACTTGCCCAAATATGCTCTAGCAAGCTCACCAAGAACTTTCCCAAATCTACTCTAGCAAGCTCACCAAGAACTTGCCCAAATCTACTCTAGCAAGCTCACCAAGAACTTGCCCAAATCTGCTCCAACAAATCTATCCACAAAACTATCCCAAAAATTGTCCACAAATCTATCCCAAAACTTGTCCTCAAATATGTCCCAAAGGCCTTCTTAAAGGCTCAATCAATCATGCTCAAGTAGTACTCAAAATGAACTCAACAATGAATGGCAATCTCAACTCAAATTAACTTCATAGAAGCATAAAGAGAATTGTTAGAGACTCAATATGTTCTAATATCACTCTCAACCCAAATCAATCTCAACTCAAATCATAGAAGCATAAAGAGAATTGTTAGAGACTCAATATGTTCTAAACTCTCTCTCAACCTAAATCAATCTCAACTCAACTCAAATCAACTCATAGAAGCATAAAGATAATTGTTAGAGACTCAATATGTTCTAACCTTAATCTCAAATCAACATAGAATGATGGAATATTTTGTTTCATAGAACTTGAAAAATCACTTCACACATCACTTGACTAGGCTCAATCAACTCAACTCAACCAATCATCACAAGGAACAACTCTTTCTCACACAACCCTAGTCCAAGTATATATCAACCAACTCAAATATTTTCAACAATGCTCAACCACAAATATCACATAACAATGATACTCATGTTCTTTTCTAACTCAAGTTCTTTCACAACCAATGGGCTTCAACAACTATGCTTATCAAAAAAGTTTTAGATACAACTCTCAATTCAGAAAACCTTGAAGCATTCAACCAACCACTTTCAAAAAAGAAACCACAAACAATCATTTTCCCTCCAATGATATCTCAGAAATCTACCACCATAAAAAATCAATAGAAGAATGTGCCCATACATTTTATGAAGATGAAAAAACCTCTTTGTAAATTTGCCACAATCACAAAATTATTTTGCCAATATTCACAAGGGTTAGTAGATCATAAAATAATCAAGATTACTCCATTTTTCAATAATTATCACCAAGGCCTTTAATTGCACAACTTCCTTATCTCTCCTAAAACCACTTGTACCATAAAATAAAATAAATCAAAACATTGCATAACCTTTTCACTCCCAAAACCACTTATACCATAAAATAAAATAAATCACAATATTGCATACCTTGTCACCTCATGAAAGAATTAATCCTCTTGAAAAAGAACAAGGCAAACTTCACTTTTGGAACCCCTTTGAAAATAAGAAATATCTATTTACACACACCTTATTTATCCTTCTAAATAACTTAGTCAAATAGCCCTCAAAATAAGCTTTTCAATGATATATAATATGCCACCTTTCCGAAATAAATTGAAACCTTTACATGTATATATGCCAACCTCCATTAATTGCACATAGGTCGGCCCTCCATTAATTGCACATAGGTCGGCCCTCCATTAATTTAAACTTAAACTTTAAAATTTAATATCTTCATCACCGGAGGTCCTTTTTCGATGAAACAAAATTCCACCTTAGCTTTTAAGAAAAGCCCTTTCCACATAAGCCCACCATGGTTTTAAATAAAACCTTTTATTTTTCCTGCCTTGGTTTTCATAAAAACCCTATATATATCCAATGCTCTCCAAAATATCATAGATGATTATATATGAAGTGCTTTTGCCACCAAAAATCAATGTGACATCAATGATCCATGTGACATCAATGACAACAGAAAATAACTCAAATTTCCAACAATCTTATAGGTGCAGCTATAGGCAAGGTAGGTGATGGAGCAAGATACATCTCTCACTAATGTGTAGAGTCAGTTGAGTGCAGGCCGATAGCTATGGAAGGGGTATAAGGAGGAGAGAGCTGCTCTCCAAGATCAAGTGGATATGACCATGACAAAGATTTATTAGGTCATGACAAAGAGGGATCTCCTATGAAAATAGTTAACGGCCAAGGCTACCGAGATAGATGCCAGCGCTACTGAGAGGGATGCTCTTAGGGCACAACTAGGGGTTGCTCCTATGGTTTAGGTCACACCATCCACTCTAGCCACTCAGGGGTAGGTAGCTTCAGGTAGTGATGTAGAGATTAGGCAGCTGTAGGATATCCTAGTAGAGGAGGGGGCATGACATGCAACAAATGCAACATACATTGCTACTCTACAAACTAAGATCAGGATATGCGATGACAGTATGCCAGCTAGGTCGATTGTAAGGAGCTCCCGATGGAGCAGGCAGAGTGAGTCTGGATAATCATATGTGTATCCCAGTTATAGGTCAGATGTATGATCTGAGAGATCAAAAGGTACTAGATGTAGACAACCTCGAAGAGATGGAGTTGATGATGGAGGTGACTCAGGGGGTGCAAAACCTGTTTTATATGACATGATGTTTGTATCTTTTTTTAGTGTAAGGTTTGAGTACCTACATAGTTGTAGCCTGCGGAAATTTTTATACCTCTATGTACTTATGACACACACACATACACACACACACACATATATATCTATATATGATATTCTATTTATGGATCATTATGTGTATTATATCTTTTCTTTATTGTTCATGTATGTAATGCCTAGATGATAATGTGATTATGCTATATGTATGTGATGTATTGATGTCATGAACTAGATAGATGATAGATGTATGATTAGATTTTGTGATCTAGATGTGTAGATACACTACTATGTATGCTTATATGGATGTAATGGTGAATGTTTAAATTTGTTTCAATTGTTTATGCATTTAATCTATGTAATATGATATGGTAGATGATATGTATGTAATGCATTAATTTCATGTGGATGGTCTAATGCAAATGAACTTGTATGCTTTAATCACTTAAAACATAAAGAATAAATCTAATATGTGTTTATGAAACTAACGATAGACACCACAAAATGTATGCAAATCATGAATGAAAATATTAACTCTTATTATAAAAATTAATCATTTCAACATCCATATGTGAGATAATATGATGTGAGATGTATGGGTTTTCCCTATAAGCTTTTGTAGATTAAAATATATGCACAAAATAGTTAGTGGCTGTCTAAATATCATTGTTGATATCCATTCAGTATCTATCTGTAGACACCAAATTTTAGCAATTCATCCACCTTCCTAGTCATCCCACCTTCCACTTGTCCTCCATCCCCCTTTCCCGCCTTCAAAAGGCCCATTTTCCCCTTTCCCGCAAAAATATGACTTATTTTAATATATATTATATTATTTTAATATTTTATATTATATTTAATTTATTTAATATTATATTATATAATTATAAGTTCATTTAACCTCCATCGTCCGATCAGATTAAATCCCTACCATCCATCCCACTCAATCCATGCCACTTCCATCATTTAATATTAACCCTAGGATATGACTTAATCTTAGCCACACGATCAAAAGTGTAAAGTTAAGAACCCTAAGTTAAACCCTAAAGCTAAGTTATAAATACAAGCCCCTCATGTTACCCAAAGGAGGCTAAAATACTGAAAGAATGGAACGTTGAAGAATCTTGAGGTATCTCTGCTGAAGAATGCCCTGAGCACCTTTACCCTAGGATAGATCTCCATTTCATCCTCCATTGCCATCATAGCCCCCATCCATCTGTCGCATCTCTCACATCCCCTTGATATGCTTCTATAGATTTATCCTCACCCATAGGCGCCATCCCAAGCTTTAGAAGCTCACCGCAGAAGCTTGCGAAGTGCTCTCCAGAGCCTGCAAATCCGTAGGTGCACACCAGAGCTTGCCAAGCTTGCCGCATAAGCTTGCTAGGTACCCACCAGAGCCTAATGTATATAATAGGTGCACTCTAGAGCCTGTGAAGCTCACGTCAAAGCCTGCAAAGTTCACGTCCAATCCTGATGTAACCATATAAACATGAATCAAAGTCTGCTGCACCACATTATCAGACATCAAATCTACAACAACGAAGCAAAGAATCTTCACAAGCAAGGTAAATCTATATTTGGTTATCATTCATTGTTATTACATTTTATATTTACAGCTTACATCTGATCTACGGTTTTAGTATTCATTTTAGATGGTTCACACGGTGGAACCCTCCTTTTGTTTACTAATAATTTTACTATTTGTTGTGTGTGTAGGATTGGGTAACATTGATCTAAAGAAGCATTGGAAGACTACTGCAATCAGAGTGGCTCGACATCGGATATCTCAGAAGCCCACTCACCCTGTTGGGATCAAAGGCACAATATTTGGAAGACACCATTTTATTTTATTGCTAGGGTTTTGGAGAACCCTAACCCATTGTAATATTGTATCAAAATACTCTTAGAGAGTAGCATTGTATCAAAGAGTTCACTTGGCTCCCCCCATTGTCAATATTAAAATTGGAACATTTTGTGCAATATTAGTCTCTTCGTGTATTTACTTGTAATTTTATTTTTAGTGTCGTGTCTTTGCATTTGAAAATGGTGATCATGGTGGGACCCCACAAGGGTTTCATTATTTAATAGATCTACCTTGCTAACTTAATTTTATTTATGTTTGTTACAAGAATTTTTAGAAGCGCAGAAGTCACAGATTTCATCGCTAGGGTTTCTATAGCATTCTGTAGCACTTTTTAGAGTTTACGTAGGTGCTCTATTGTGCCTCTGTAGGCACTCTACTATGCCTACACAGGTGCTCTGTTGCACCTGGTAGGCGCCCTACTGCGCCTGGTGTTGATTAGAGGCGTTTGACTGTGTTTCCTGCACAAATTGCCTTGACTGTTGTGGCCATATATCACTCATCCGAAGTTGGATTGGGCTGAAATTTTGAGGGTAGGTTCCTGACATGCCATAGCATGTCTCCACAATTTTTTTAGGTCAATAAGAGTAGCAAATATCTCAAAATAACTTCACCAAAACATAGGCTTCCAAGTGAGTTCTGTAACCCTAGTTGGTCATTTAACAATTTACGTATTCTATTTTTTGCTGCTATTTTTCATTGTTTCTAGGTTTAACATTAAGTAATATGAGAAATAATATGTAGCAAGTCATATCTAGGGTTTGTGTGTGTTTCAATATTTCAAATTCATTTCTTGTCCTAAATTCGTAGATCTAGGTGATTGTTTGCATTGTTGAGTGCATGTGAAGCAAAACATCATCCTAGATTTTGCATTTCAGGGTCAAAGATCACTTAAATTTCATGTATCTAAAAAGGAAAAATATTTGGACACTTAAAGTAATCCTTCCTTAGGTTGGCACCTTTGGCAGAGAGGTGGACGAACCCTATGATGCTATTTTGATATCTTTAGTATCATTTGTAGGCAGGGATTTTAAGGGTGTACTCTGCGCTCTTTAGATGAAATTTATGTCTTTGTGTTGGATTTTGATTTATATTAGTAAAATTAGTCATCTTTAACATTGTTTGCACACCATAAATAACAAGAAACATAAAATTAACATCACACACTGCACGCTCCACTTTTTAATAATAGTAGTTGGATTTCATCACCAACTATTGCTTGAGGTTTGGTGACGGTGGCATTCATCTCCGTCCATCAAATATCTGCCCTTAAACACCATAGGATTACCTCCGAGCAAACTTGTTGGAGGTCATTACCAACAAGAATCTCGCAGCCCTATCTAGCCATAGATTTTTCCTTTATTTCATTTAACAAAGATTAGGTAACATCAAACACACCAACCACACAATTTTAAAAGGAACCACACATTAATGAAAAAAATAATATGGAATGAGGTAAGCCAACAAGGTGAAACCTAGGACTGATTGTTTTCTTTTATCTTTAAATTCCTGTACAAGTTTTTACAGTTGGTTTTATTTTTATAAGCTTTAAATATTGGGTTTAAGTACTTTATGGTATTAAAAAGACATCAAAAGAAAGTAATAAACCAAAACAACTTAATGGAAAATACATTTAACTTGGCTTTACGTTAACCATTTCATCATTTCATAATTAACATGGCTCAACCTTAGCCATTTCATCATTAACATGGCTTAACCTTAGCCATTTCATCATTTCATCATTAACATGGCTCAACCTTAGCCATTTCATCATTAACATGGCTTAACCTTAGCCATTTTATCATTTCATCATTAACATGGCTCAACCTTAGCCATTTCATCATTTCATCATTAACATGGCTCAACCTTAGCCATTTCATCATTAACATGGCTTAACCTTAGCCATTTTATCATTTCATCATTAACATGGCTCAACCTTAGCCATTTCATCATTTCATCATTAACATGGCTCAACCTTAGCCATTTTATCATTTCATCATTAACATGGCTTAACCTTAGCCATTTCATCATTTCATCATTAACATGGCTTAACCTTAGCCATTTTATCATTTCATCATTAACATGGCTCAACCTTAGCCATTTCATCATTTCATCATTAACATGGCTTAACCTTAGCCATTTTATCATTTCATCATTAACATGGCTCAACCTTAGCCATTTCATCATTTCATCATTAACATGGCTTAACCTTAGCCATTTTATCATTTCATCCTTAACATGGCTCAACCTTAGCCATTTCATCATTTCATCGTTAATGTAACTAAAATACTTGAACACTTGCAATATAAAAACACACAGACACAAAGAGATTGCCCAAAATAATGAAATCCTTTATATATATTGACTCTTGCGATACAGATTTGCAATATTTTGGATTGCCCCAAGTAGCTTGGGTACGATGTTACAATATTTGTCTCAATGTGATACAAATTTCTCTCTAGGAGTTCTCCAGATCTTCCGCAATGTACAATGTTCTCCTCGTATTCAGCTACAACTTCAAAGGGTGAGTGGGCTTTGGTATCCAACACGGGACCACTCCAGCTTTAGCAGCCTATCCAAGATACCTGTTACCTGCACACATGCAAACCAACAAAGGGGATTAGTAGCACCCGTATATTCAAGCGATAAATCCAAATGCTACACATAAACCTATTACTGATATGGATGAAAAAGCAGATAACACTAAACAATTAACAAACAAAGCCTTGCTTAATACTCAAATCGCTAATCTCTGTCGATGAAATCCATTTTTTTGTTCTCGAGACTGTGGAACCACGGAAGCGCGGTTGTGGGCTGGAAATCGTGGACCTGCGGTTGTGAAACCGTGGATGCGCATTTTTGATTGTGGAACCACGGACGGGCGGTTTCGGCTGAATAACAGATTGCCTCGAAATTTGAGCCAATGGTCAGAGTCAAGCTCGCGCTCTCAATTTCTTGCTGGATCTAGATCTATTTCGATAGCCTATCGGTATGCCAATTCAGCTCCCTTTGTTTGGTGGATTGATGGTGTCTTTATAGGCTACCTGGGGCTTTGGAGGGAAATGTGAGGTGGCAAGCCTGACTTGCCAAGTGGTAAATCTGGACTGCCAGGTGGAAGGGGCAATTACAGTGAGTCACTCAATGTGGCTCACTTAACTGGGGTGATGTGGCTCCAAGTGGAGTGGGATGTGGGATGCTGTTTTATGTGAAGGGACAAGGGGACAACAACAAAGGAGTTGTGGCATGGGTGTTGGGAATCTGTCTCATGTGCAAGGACAAAGGGGACAGGAGTGGGTAAGATGTGGCATGGATGTTGGATGAAGTGTCCAGGACACATGTCCAATGGGTAGATAGGGTATCCTAGGGTGATTTTCCTAATTAAATAAATTAGGAAAGTATAATGATGTGCAGGATTTTATATCCCTAAGTTAGAACTTAGGCATATATCTTTATTATGCAGGATTTGATGGTGAGGTGGTGAATGTGAACTAAAGGGTGCTAGATTTTGGTGTCTACAGTTGCCTCTTTTTGCCCCTGCGTTGTGTACAACACAATGCGGTGCAAAAACTAATGACATCTAACTTTATTGGATGAATGGGTTCATTTCTCTTTGACACACAAAATGAATGAATTTAGAATTTTGATTTGTTTGCTTACCCCCTCAATTGACGATTGGGTAAAGGTTGACACCCATAAGCCAATTGACAAAATATGAATGTTGATAGTGGGTTGTTTATTGAATGATGTTTATTTTGTTAATGAATTTTGTCTTGATTTTCTTTGTGCCCCAAGTTTGGGATTATTTGTGTTCTTGTAATTTTGCTTTTGGTTTCATTAATGTTTAGAATACATGGTAAAATTTCTGACCACTCTTTTGAGTTTTCACCCACTATGACTTTAGCAATTCCTTCCAAATGATGGGTTTAAGGAACCAGTCGTCGAGGATTTGATGCTCAAGTGGTTTTTTGATTATTACCAAATTGTTGTTTGTTGTTCCACTTTTGACCCAACGGAAGGTTTTTGTAGGATTACCTTGGCAAATCTATTTTAGAACACATTTAAGCTCATAGATTTTAGGGACTTATCGACTTGATTCATTGTTGTTTTTTTTTTTTGTGATTTCTGAATGAGTTTCCTTATGGTGATTTACCCATCCAACCGGTTTGCATGGATTGCTAGTCGCTGCAACCGCTAGGTGTATAGGATAATCCACTAGATACGAGTTTCACTCCAGATGATTAGGTGGATTGGAATTTTCATTTTTTTTTTTTTTTGAAACCGTTGACTTGCAGTTATTTTGGCAAAAAACATGGATTTACGTTTTTCTTTATGAAACCACGTTTTCGCGTTTTTGCGCCTCCAAACGCGTGTTTGCATTTTCATGCGCCACCAAAAATGCGGGCGCGCATTTTTCGCCGCTAAAAGCGGCTATTTATAGGTTGTTGTCATTTTCAAAATCATTCTACCAGTTGTCATTGGTTGGTCGGTTGAAGTGATGAGTGAGATGGAGGTTGGTGAGGGGAGCGGTGGTGGTGGCTCGGCTGGAGCGGAAGTTGGCGGCCGGTTTGCCGAGGTAGGCGTGTTGCCCCTTTTGTTTTTGTTTTCTTGTTTGTTTTGCTTGTTTGATAATTAAGTGGGGTTGGTAAATGGTTATGTTTTTTTTTTTTTCATTAAGCGTTTGTTTTTGCTTTTATTACCTAGGGTAGGTAATTTTTTTTTTTTTGTTATTGCTTTATTACCTAGGTTAGGTAATTTTTTTTTTTTGTTTTTTGTTTTATTACCATACATAGGTAAAAAATTTTGTTTTTGCTTTTATTACCTAGGTTAGGTAAAATTTTTTTTTTTTTGTTTTATTACCATAATTAGGTAAAAAATTTCGTTTTTGCTTTTATTACCTAGGTTAGGTAATTTTTTTTGTTTTGTTTTATTACCATACATAGGTAAAAAAATTTCGTTTTTGCTTTATTACCTAGGTTAGGTAATTTTTTTTTTTTTTGTTTTATTACCATACATAGGTAAATTTTTTTCGTTTTTTGCTTTATTACCTAGGTTAGGTAAAAAATTTTTCATTTTTTTTGTTTTATTACCATACATAGGTAAAAAAATTTGTTTTTGCTTTTATTTCTAGCATGTTGTGCTAATTTTTGTTTTTTTTATATGTTTTCTTTTCAGGTTAAGCTTCTTGATTCTCGGCATAGGTGGTCGAGGACCATTCGAAAAGTGCGGAAAGCACTTTCTGATGATGATTGGACTCTACTTCAGACCATTGGTTTAGACGGTTGCGGGCGGTTAGGCATCGTCCGAGCTGATGAGGATCTCCTTTCGGCACTTGTTGAGCGTTGGGATCCAGATAGGGGTACATTTTAGCTCCCAACAGGGGAGCTGACTATCACTCTCGAGGATATCTATCGTATCTTTCGCGTCCCTATCGAGGGTCCTACCATTCGTGTTGGCCTTGACAAGAAGGAGGCCCTTTTCCCTCTGTTTGGTGAGATGTGGGACATTGATTGTAGCAGGGGCAACATTGCGTATTTGGATCTCTTTACAGCTGGCAGCTTGGGTGCATTGCCTGCCTTTATGATGTACATATTGAGCAACATGTTGTTGCCCAATTCCATGGGATCGAGGATCCCGTGGAACCAGGTGCCTATTGTTCTTGACTTGATAGTTGATCCTCATCGGTTAGCCTAGGCTCCCGCTCTTCTCTGCGAGGTTTATAGCGAGCTCTATGAGGTGAAGAGGCATGGGCGCAAGGGCCTGGGCTGCAGTTTGTTGCTCTAGATTTGGTGTTGGGAGCATGTTATCATTGGTCACCCTATTGGTTTGCCTTGTGGCATGGATGCCACCTCTCCTCGGGCATACAGGTGGTTACTCAGTGAGGAGGTCAGTCGATCTGCTATGAGTGCTTCGAAGTTTAGAGATATCTTGAGTTCTCTGACTAGGGACCTGATGTGTTGGCGGCCTTGGAGGGGTTTGGATTGGGTGACGGATGCAGCAGAGCTTCATCGCGTTAGGCGAGGATGATGGGTTGTTGGCGCCCATTTGAGGGATATGGAGTTTATCCAGTTCTCTCGTGTACTACGATAGTTTGGTCTTGTTCAGGATGTTTTGGATGCACCTGTTACGTACAGGCAATGGGGTGATGAGTTGGGGTTGCTTGTTGCTCCTAATTTTTGGTGAGTCGACGATCCTACTGATGACTCAGACTTGGAGGTGCTTGACTTGGATGATGTTGGCATGACTGCTGAGTATGATGCTTGGTTTGTGAGTCAGCCTCTATGGACTCCTAGCATCGTTGTAGATGATGATGGGAGCGGTGATGATGTTGATGTGGGTGGATGGGTTCCTTGGTCGATGAAGCATCGACGTGGTAGCTCTTTGAGAGCTGACATGGGCACGGACGTTCAGCAACCTGAGGAGGGTGGTGGCGATGATGATGAGGGTTTACCTCCTCGATGGTCAAAGGAGGAGTGGGAGATTCTCTAGGCTGAGTGAGATAGCCTAGATTTGGAGCTGGGTCGAGTGAAGGCCGAGTTAGCATGGTATCAGGGTGAGGTGACTCATCTTTAGGCTGAGGTGGATGGGCTACGGGTTGGACCTAGCAACACTGTTGTGGTTGCTAAGGATGTAGAGATCACTAGACTCGATGGTGAGATTACCCATTTATAGGGTGAGCTTTCTTGATTGTAGTCAGGTACTGGAGGTGATGATTCTGCTCTGACTATTGCTTCTCTACGGGCAGAGATTTCTCAGAGGGTCGCTCGCTAGGGTGCTGATTTGAGGAGCCTACGTAAGTAGGCTATCTACATCGAGATGTTGGAGAACATTCTTCATGAGCATCAGATTCCTTTACCTATTCCTCCTTCATCATCTACTGCCATTGCTACCCGAGGGACTGAGACGAGTCATAGGACTCATCGTACTTCTAGCTCTCACGGGGCTTCTACAATGCAGGGTCCACGGAGGGATCCTGATGGCACTAGCTAGATGTTGTATTTGCCTTATTTTTGTTTTTTGTATATTTTATCTTAGTATGAGCCTCATTGCTCCGATGTATACTACCTTCGGGCATTTTGTACTTTGTAGACTTTCATATATATATATATATACATGGCATTTTATTTCGGTATTCACATGCGTTATTTGTATATGTATTCTTCTTGTTTATGCTTTTGCAATGTTTATATTATGCAATCTTATATTTCTATGTTAATGCTATGATAATGAATGCAAGTGAACATGTAAAATGCATTTTGATTTATAGTTATGTAACTGAATGAAGGTATGCATGGTGCTCATGTAATCTTATTTAGCTCAGAGTAGTTGACCTTTACTCATTCATATTTGCAATTGGGGGTATCCCACTTGATTATTCTTTGTGGTGATGTATGTGGTATGTATAAATGGTATGTGGATGGTGATATGGATAATGATTTGGTTTTTGATATGTAACTGAAAATATTCTCAAATACTCAAAGAAGCTAGTAATGTTAACCATTTTTCTTGAATGTTATCTTACTTTCTTTAGGACCATATTGTGTGCAAGTGAAGTTCATTTTCTAAATCTTGCGTGTCGATGACCCTAAGCAATCCAGAACCAGTGCATGTGATTGTGATGTTTATTGCCCCATCTTGAGTAATTTTTGGATGGTACCTTTCTGGGTTTTCCTTTTGGCTAGCTTACCCGTATGTGCGTTCAGAGGTCTCCCTCTTGAGAGAGAGACATGTCGCCCTGCATGAGTTTACTCCATTGCCGATCAAGCGTCTATAGCCCCGGTGGAGGCTCACTCCATAGTCCAATGGTTTGATCTTTAAGCCTTTGTGATGACTACATAACTTTATGAGGGGAACATAGTACGATCTTTTCAGCTTTAGAGATCTGTGGTGTGTGTTGTTAATTGTTTTTTGTGTAGAGTTTTGGGGAATCGGATTCTCAACCAAAGTATGATGAGAATGTTACCCTATCCTTACTACTCTACATTTATTTATATTTGTTGTTTCACTGTGGTAGTGGTGATAACCACTATTTTTGTTTTTGGACTATGTTGCATGATAGGGTAAGCGAAGAATTTGACTTTTTTTTTGCTTTGAGGTTTACCCAAATTGGCGTTATCTTTCTATTATTCAAGATGTTTTAAGATTTGTAAAAGTGTATTTGGTTCTAGATTGCTTTTGGGTCAATCTACCATACTCAAGATTTTCTTAATGTGATGAAAGTGCTTTGGTCCTAAAGAAAATTGGACACTTCATGAAGTTTGGTTTTTCACTAGACATGTTTGAGTGACTAAAAATTGTATGATATATCATATATGATGTGTATGATTTGTGAGTTGTAAAGAATCTTAGTTGAATACCCCCAATTCTTGGAATTTGTTTTCTTGGTCGTATCATCACCACTATTAAATATTACTGAGCAAGGGATGGGATGGATGCAACTATATATATATATATATATAATATATATATATATATATTTTGTATGAACATATAATTGAAATGCAAATGCAATATGAAAAATGCAATTTAAAATATGTCTATTTACAATGTGAAATGCATGCAATGTTGTAAAATGGAATCTTTTGTTTATTTTATTTATTTTATTTTTGTTTTAGCCATGTACATATATATACATATATTGCGAGTCGTTTTATGCATAAAATGCCTTTAGGTGCATAATGTTCAGTGGTTATTGGCTCCAATTTCCCTTCTAAATTGGAAAGTCTGTACGTTCCTTGTCCCAATTTTTGCTTTACTATATATGGGCCCAACCAATTTGCTGCAAATTTATCCCTTAAGTGCGGTAAAGCATTAGTATTTTGTTGATTTTCTTTGAGCACTAGGTCCCCCACTTGAAATTCACGAGGATGGACTTTTGCGTTGTAAGCGCGCTTGACTCTATCTTGATATACTCGTAAATGTTCTAGAGCATTGATACGTTTCTCATCAATTATTGTCAATTGGTCAAGACGCTCCTGTCTAGTTGTATCATCGTTCATGAATTCTTGTATCTCGATTCACAAGGATGGTATCTCGAGCTCCAATGGTAATATTGCTTCTGCATCGTAAACTAGTGAAAATGGTGTTGCTCCCGTTGGCGTTCTTATGCTTGTTCTGTAAGCCCATAGTGCTAAAGGGAGGTGAGTATGCCAATCTCGATGATTATATTTTACCACTTTCTTGAGAATGGATATGACTATTTTATTTGTTGCTTCAGCTTGCCCATTTGCTTGTGGGTAATAAGGTGTTGAGAAGTTGTGTAGTATTTTGAATTTATTGCACAATGCTCTAACATCCTTATTCTTAAATGACTTTCCATTATCAAAAATTATTTTTGAGGGTATTCCAAAATGATAGATAATATGCTGAAGTATAAACTCCGCTATTCGAGGTCCAGTCGTAGTTGTCAGTGGAATTGCTTCCACCCATTTTGTGAAGTATTCTGTAGCGGTTATGATGAATTTATGTTGTCTTGATGAAGCAGGTGTTATTTTACCGATCAAGTCAAGGCCCCATTGTGAAAAGGGCCACAAAATTTGAATGGGTTGCAAATTTTGTGATGGCACATGGGTCAAGTTTGCATGATGTTGGCATTTTTGGCATCTTTTGACATATTTGCAACAGTCATTTTCCATTGTCGGCCAATAGTATCCCATGCGCAATATTCTTTTTGCAATTGCCATTCCGCTAAAGTGACCACCGCAAGTACCATCGTGGGCTTCTGATATTGCTCTTTCTACTTCAATTGGATTTAAACATCGTAGTAGTATTCCATCATAACTATGTTTATATAACACATCTCCAAGTAAAGTGAAATGAATGGCTCTTTGTTTGAATGTTCTTTTTGTAGTTCATGTCATTTCTATTGGTAGTGTGCCTGATTTGAGAAAATATTTTATCTCATCAAGGTAAGAATTGTAAGGTTCGACATGTATCAAACAAACATTCTTCTCACCTATAGATTCTGCTTTTTGAATTGATGGTTTAGACACTATTGTTATGATTAGCGGTTGCATTTCTCCATGTTCATTTTTAGGGATGAGAGATCCCAAGGAAGCCATTGCATCCGCAAATCTATTTGTCGATCGTGGCAAGTTACTAATTTCATACCAATCAAATTTTCCTAGCAACTGTAATGCTACTTCATGATATTTCTTTAAGACTGGCTCTTTACATTGGTATTCTCCTTTTATTTGGTAGACAACCAATTGAGAATCACCAAAAATGCTTATTCTTTTTATTCCCATTGCTATAGCTGATTTAAGACCTAGTATTAAGGCTTCATATTCTGCATTATTGTTAGTGCATGTGAAGTCGAGTTTGAATGATAAAGGAATGGGTATTCCTTCGGTGTGTAAAACACAACTCCTACACCTTGCCCTTTTTCGCACTTTGATCCATCAAAGAACATTGTCATATCTGCTTCATCCTCAGGTGAAACTATTTCTTCTTGTTCTGTGACAGAAAACATTGAATCATCGGGAAGTTCAATTATTAATGGTGTATCATTGTGCAGTGGAGCTTCCACTAATTGATCAACTATCACTTGCCCTTTTATGGATTTTTGACTTGTGAATTCGAGGTTGAATTCTGTTAAAAGCATTATCCATTTAGCAATGCGGGTGTTGTTGTAAGTGTGAGTCATCATGTATCGCAAAGGGTTTTCTCTAGCTATAACATAGGTGGTATTGCTTAGCATGTAATGTCTAAGTTTCTTGGTGGCAAAAACCACTGCTAAGCATAACTTTTCGACATAAGCATATCTTGTTTCGTAACTTACCAATGTTCGACTAATGTAATAAACCGCTTGCTCTTTATTTTTCTCATTCTTTTGTGCAAGCATTGTTCCTAAAGAAAAATCTATTGCAGAAATGTATAGGTGAAATGGGACTCCTATTTTTGGTGGCGTAAGAACCGGCGATGAGGCTAGATATTTCTTTATATCATCAAATACCTCCTGACATTTAGTTGTCCAAGAAAATATCACTCCTTTTTGTAACAGGCGATTAAAAGGCCTGCATTTATCTAAGAGTTGCGCAATGAATCGGCGAATAGATTGGACTTTTCCTTGCAAACTTCGCAACTCTTTCAAGTTTTTGGGAGGTGACATTTCTAATATTGCTTTTACCTTGCCCGGGTCTACTTCAATGCCTCGCTTGGAAACAATGAATCCTAGAAGTTTTCTTGATGTGACACCAAATACACACTTCTTAGGATTTAACCTTACCTTATGTTCTATTAATCGATCAAATGCCTTTTCTAGCACATCTATGTGTTCAAGACACGTTTTTGATTTAGCAATAAGATCATCTACATAATATTCGATTATCTTATGCATATAATCATGAAATATGTACGTCATGGCATGCTGATATGTAGCTCCTACGTTATTTAATCCAAAAGGCATCACTCTGTAGCAGAATGTCCCCCAAGGCATTGTAAACGCTGTTTTATGTTGATCTTCGGGATTAATCCAAATTTGGTTGTATTCGGAGAAACCGTCCATTAAGGAGAGCATTTCATGACCAGCACAGGAGTCTACTAATTGATCTATATTTGGCAAAGGAAAATCATCCTTGGGACACGCTTTGTTTAAATCTCAAAAATCAGTGCATACTTGTATCCCCCCATTCGGTTTGCGAATGGGTACCATGTTTGAAAGCCATTCAGGATAATCGATTGGTACTATGAAGTGTACATCCAATAACTTTTGCAACTCTTCTTTCATAATTAATGCGACTGTTGGATGAACTTTCCTAAGCTTCTGCTTGAACGACTTGGCATCATGTGCTAGCGTAAGGTTGTGGACTACCAAGTCCGGATCTAAGCCAGACATGTCTTTGTAGGACCATGCAAACACTTCCTTCTTTTTAATAAGCATGTTTATGATGCTTTATTTTTCTTCTGTGGATAATTATTTTGCTATTTTGACAATCTGGGGATTGTCCACGTCTTCACTAAGGTTCACATCTATAGACTCTTCTATTAGCATGTGAGAACCTTCTTCTAGCTGATGTGGAGTCGGGATGAGGTGGATATCATCTGCCACATTTTCAAATGTGTTTGGGGTGTCCCCCTCTATCTCAGTTTGAAAAACTAAATTGTTTGATGATGAAGGTTGTTGCGGAATATAAGCGTTTGAAGCACGCAACAACTCTTCGGATAGGATGAAGTTAGTAGTGGATGGCGGGGATGAAATCCTATCCATGGCTATGAGACTGGTGTCGATATAGATCGGTTTTGTCTCATTATATGGATTACGGAGTGGGGTGAGCAAATCAACATAAATCATGTTGACTTGATGGAAATGAGGTGGTTGTGATTCAATAATTGATGACTCGTATTCTCTAGGTTGCAACTGACCTAATGTGTGTGATTGGTTTTGTTGTATGCTTTGCCAATGTGATGGAGGAGGTTCTGTTCAGGACCCTCACACTCTTTGTTTAGCCAAAAAGTGTGCGGTCTATTGGAAAATTATTATTGATACCGTTATCCTTCTCATGGTTTCTCCATATATTATCTCTTCTGGAGGTTCTTCTTCTTGATTAAACCATTGCTCTTCATATCATGAACCGGCTGGTTGATAAAATCCATTTTAGTTTCATCATCATCACCCTCACTCATCCATAATCCTTTATTTTGTAATTGATGCTCCTACATTAGTGGCTCGAGGTCTTCCTCAGGTATGCTATCATTTAGTATGATCTTCATAACTCTCATTCGTCAAGCTTACTCTCGAAATAATTGTAGAGTTGGTATCTACTTTCTATTTTTTCATCCTCATCATTAGGTTCATTCTCATCATTAGGTTCATTCTTATCATTTCCTCCTCTTATTCAAGAAGTGTTGGGACCTTGTTCATCGTCTTCCAATTCCATATCCTTGCCAACTAACCCTTCAAAAATATCTGACTGGGAAACTTGGGTTCGATAGATAATCAATGTTTTCATTAAACTATTGTAAAGAGTTGTCATTTTGAGGAGGTGGGTATGATGAAGAATCCATCTCTCCATATATGAAATTGATTGCATTTGTTTGAGAACCCATTCTATATATATCACCAATAGCTAAAGGTGGGTTGCGAGGGTGATCGTAATCTCTGACTAACTCAATAGGTGGTGTAACTGTGACACTTTCAATAATGTACTCACCAATACTTGGATTGGCGAGATGTACTACAACTCTAGATGGTTGTGTGGCTAATGGCTCAGTGGATGAAGAGGGTTCTTGAGCCTTAGCTCTTGGCTCTATTGGCGGCGTTGGATTATCTCTAACAGGTGGCCCTATTTGTGAGACTACGGGTTCTAATTACTGTGAAGTAGTGGTCGATGATGTGGGTTGTGCTTTGAATGTGAATGGTGGCTTTGAATCTGGAAGTGTACTAGATGGAGCTGGCAATTGATTAGCAGGATGAGTGGGTGTAATTTGAAAATGAAATGCGGTGTTTGAAGGATGCGTTGAGCTAACGCTTTTAGATGCGAAATCTGGATCAACTATAGGCAACTCTTCTGGAATGGGTGCTTTTGATGATGTGGTGCTTTATGGAATGGTTCTAATGACTAGTGGTTGGATGGTTAGATGTGTTGATGGGAGTAAAGGCTCATAAGGATTTGAAATAAAGTTGCAGTATTTGAAAGGTTCAGTGTCATCTGGTATGCAATGTACCTTGCCTTCATGCACATATTTTAAGTATTGATGCAATGTTGAAGGCACACATTTCATTTCCCTAATCCAAGGGCATCCAAGAAGTATGTTATATTGCATTTCCCCTTCCAATATGTGAAAGAGAACATGTATTTTTTTCATCCCCATGGTGACGGGAAGAACAACATTCCCTACAGTTGAGCATAAAGCGTCATTAAAGGCCCTAAGAGTGAATGTGGATGTTGTGATGTGAGATGATGGGACGTTGAGCTTCATCATGGCAGGTGTGGTAATGAGGTTGATTGAAGAACCTGTATCAATAAGCACTCTCTTGAAGGGTTTCCTATCAATGTGAGCTACTATGTGCAATGGCAGGTCAGGTGAATCTGCTGATATTTGTTTTTCCTCAAAGTCATAGAATACTATCGAGGGTTCCATGCACTTTTACACACTACCCACAAAGGAATTGAATGCATTGGGGTCTTCTAATTGTACTTGAATAGACTTTAAAATTTCCATCAATGCTTCCCTGTGAGGTGTTGATTGTTGTATTAGTTCATAAATTGACAATTTTGCTGAAGCCATCTTCAAACTCTGTGTTAATCGGCTATTCAATGTAACAACAGGGTGGTTGTGGAATGGTGGTGGTGGCCCACTCGATCCAAGTTGTATGGGCACATTAGTTGGTGATGTTGTCGGAGCCTGGGTTGTGCGATTAGCTTGCCTTTGTCCATAGGTAACTATACTGATAGCCCCTACAAAACCTTGTGGCAGTTGAGACACATAATTAACTTGATTGGGAGGAACTGTAGAAGTTGATGCTCCCATCGATTGTTGATTCGCCTCTTGATGTGGCAAAGGTGTCTGATATATGCCTAGGTTTTGGTTATTTTGGGCTAGTGGGTTGTCAATTTTTATTGTACCCGCTTCCAATAAATCTTGCACAATTCCTTTAAATCCATGACAACCTTCAATATCATGTCCTCTTTGTCTATGATAGATGCAAAAGAGGTGTTCTTTGTAACCTTTTGTCTTTGGTTTGTTAGGATCATCAGGTTTCATTTTCGGTAAATTAAAAAGTTTTGCCACATACAACTTCTGAAATACTAATGAATATGGCTCTTGTATTGGCGTGTAATTTATTTTTGGCTTAAAATGACGTTGTTGCCTTTTCGTAGGTTGTGTCTGATTTTGTGCCTATTGTGGGGGTGGAACCACTTGATAATTCAGTTGGTGTGGTTGTTGTTGTTGTTGGGGTTGTTGGATTTGTGTTTGAGCTGGTTGATTTGACTATGGTTGGCTCAAAACTATCTGATTAACCTGTGCGGTCTTGGATTGACCGTGGTTATTCCCATTTTGATTCTTATTGTGCCACTCTTTCTTCTTAGGCTTAATATCACCTTCTTGAATTTTGATTTCTTCAATCACTTTTGCTTGGGCGAGTGCCTCATCGAATGTTCTATATTTTTGTAGTTGTAGCAATGAAGATATGGGTCTACCAAAACTCTTTGTGAACATTCGTATTATCTCTGGCATAGGGAGTGAAAATGGTAACTTGATCATGACTGATCTCCATATGTTGCCAAAGTCATAGACCGATTCATCGTCATATTGTTTTAGGTAAATCAAATCAATCAATGTTGTTTGTTTTCTAACATTTAGGGTGAATCTTTCTAGAAACTGGTCCGCTAGTTGTTCAAAGGTAAAAATACTTTGATGCGGGAGATGGTTGTACCAGTCTTGGGCTTCCCCCTAATTTTTGAGTAGGTGTGTTGTCTTTTTTTTATTTTGAGCTAATCTTGTTACATGCCATCTCCCTTCCTCTTAAAAAAAAATATTGTGCAAACATGGGGGGGGGTGGGGGGGGAAAAAATGGTTGGTTGGTGGGGATGTTATGATATGGTGGGGTGATGAAGGTTGATTTCCCCCGGGTGGGGGTTGATTGTGAACCACGGTGGTAGAGGGAGGACGCATTACCCAATATGGATCTTGGATAAAGACATTAGGTTGATGAGATGTAGGTGGAAGATTTTGCTCAATCCCTTGCAAATGTTGGTTAGGGTCAGGGTTCATGCTATGGTTAGCATTATCTAAAATCATTTGCTACAAATGTAAGAAAGCCTATTGCATAGAAATTGCATTTGACATAGGGATTGCTACCTATGATGTGGTGGACTGAATTGGTTGTGGAACAACCATGGTAGTGGAGGTAGATGGGGGGTAAGTAGCAAAGGGTATCGCCACTGATCGTGGAATGGTATGAGATGTATGTCCTACAAGTGTGGATGGAGGAATGGATGTTGGGGCTTGCGAAACAATAGGAATTGTTTCATACAAGGGATTAGTGGTAATGGTCATTTGTTGTGATAATGTGGGGGAATTTGGTTGGATGACAATGGTTGATTGGCTAATGCTACAACAACCAACTCAAAGAGAGGATTGGTGAAAATCTGTTGTGACTGCTGTGGATAGGCGAATATGGATTCTTGTTGTGATGAGGGTATGACACGTGATGGGATGGAGAGTGGTGGTAATAATGGGAAGACCATTCTAGCTGCATTCAAGTACATTCTAACAGTATCCATATCTATCATGGTGACCTGACTTTCTATTGTTGCAGGAGGTTCACTCCTAGGTGTCTCAGGTATAGCTGTGTGAGTAGCTCTATGCATAATGTCTATGTTCGTGTTGGGGGCATTACTAGAAGGCCCTACATCAAGACTCGGGGACATAGAAAGGGGCACATCTACTTGTCCTACCATCGAAGTGTGAGGGACATTGCCAGACTGAGAGGCCATAGGGGATGACCACTGACTTCGGCTTGACACTAATTTCTTAGCTTGATTACGAGTCACTACCATACGCTAATATGCAATCTATGTGAATGAAAAAGAAAGTACAATGCAATACAACACACCAAGCAAATAAACATACAAAGTGTTTGACCCTAGTTTGCACTAAGTTTTTGAATTTTTTTTTCGGTGTGTTTTTGTGTGTGTGTTTTTTTTTAAAGTTTTTGAAGAGATTTTGTTCTTTTTGGAATAGAATAATAGAACTCAATGAAGATGGTGATTAAGAACACTAGCACCAAGCGTGATTTCTCAAAAGAGGCTAGGGTACACCGCTTAAATCCTAGTGGGGGGTTCGCCTAGCTCTTCCACTTTGATTCAACAATCGTTCCAATAGTGGGAGACAACTTGAACACCAATGACTTATACCAGCTTAAAGAGTGCTTTTATCCTATCTAAGGATGATCTAGGGGGCAAGCCGGTGGAAGGAGATGAATTCCAACGTCACCGGTATGAATTGGGGGTTGGTGATGAAATCCAACCGGACCAATGTTTTAATTATATATGTGTGTGTGAGGGTTTTGTTTTCTATTATGCGATGCAAATCTAACATGCAATTTTGTTTTTATGCCTAATGCAGAAAGTAGGAAAGACATAGAATAGCAGACAAAATCATATCAGGGGCAAAATTGCAAATTTAGGTAAGACTCGGCCAAATTCTGTTTAACAAGGCTAACCGTGGGTGGGCTGTTAGTTCTGGTAAACCGTGGGTATGCGGTTTGCCAACCGCACATGCACATTTGGGATATCCTAATCGAGGGTGCGTGGGTCCTTTCTATCAATAGAAAAAAGTTGAATACAAACCCAAACCCTAAAAAAGAAATACCTAGGTTATTTCTAACCTGGTACATGCAATATGATTATTCCCTACTATGCATATGCAAATTCTCATTTATTTTGCTTTGTTATTGTGTTTATGAATGCAATATTTAAGTAGATTTTTCTATCCTAAGACCTAAATGCAAGCATTAGCATACAAAACTGAAACCCTTAATCTACTTAAATGCAACCTAAATCCAGAACTAAAAAAAATTAAAAAGATAGCACAGGGTACATACGTGTGTTCCTTTTGCTGCTCCTTCTAGCTTTCAATCGTCGGTCCACGTTTCAACAGTGCAGCAATCGTGAATGAGCGTTTCCTCAGAAGGTAAACCGTGGATGCACGGTTCCATAGTAACAGGTTAACTAATTCTTGTGCATTTCAAATTCCTTAGCACCTATGTTCCTTTTTGCTGCTCCTTCTAGCTTTCAACTATCGGTCCGTGTTTCAACAATGTAGCAACCATGAATGAGCATTTCCTTAGAAGGTAAACCACGGATGCGCGGTTCCACAGTAATAGGTTAACTAATTCCCGTGCGTTTCAAATTCCTTAGCACTTGTACATGCAAATAGAGATTAGTAAGATTAAAATAAAGCAAGGCAAAAAAAAATGAAACCCTTGGGAGGTCCCACTGTGATCGCCATTTCTGTAACTAAAATACTTGAACACTTACAATATAAAAACACACAGACACAAAGAGATTGCCTAAAATAATGAAATCCTTTATATATATTGACTCTTGCGATATAGATTTACAATATTTTGGATTTCCCCAAGTAGATTGGGTACGATGTTACAATCTTTGTCTCAATGTGATACAAATTTCTCTCTAGGAGTTCTCCAGATCTTTTGCAATGTACAATGTTCTCCTCATATTCAGCGACAACTTCAAAGGGTGAGTAGGATTTGGTATCCAGCACGGGACCACTCCCGCTTTAGCAGCCTATCCAAGATACCTGTTACCTGCACATATGCAAACCAACAAAGGGGATTAGTAGCACCCGTATATTCAAGTGATAAATCCAAATGCTACACATAAACCTATTACTGATATGGATGAAAAAGCAGATAACACTAAAAAATTAACAAACAAAGCCTTGCTTCATACTCAAATTGCTAACCTCTGTCGATGAAATCTATTTTTGTTCTCAGGATTGTGGAACCGTGAAAGCGCAGTTGTGGGATGGAAACTACAGACCTACGGTTGCAAAACCGTGGATGCGTGTTTTCAACTGTGGAACCGTGGATGGGCATTTTTGGTTGAATAATAAATTGCCTCGAAATTTGAGCCAACGGTCAGAGTCAAGCTCGTGCTCTCAATTTCTCATTGGATCTAGATCTATTTCAAAAACCTGTCGATATGCCAATTTAGATCCCTTTGTTTGGTGGATTGATGGTGCCTTTATAGGCTACCTGGGGCTTTGGAGGGAAATGTGAGGTGGCAAGCCTGACTTGCCAAGTGGCAAATTTGGACTGCCAGGTGGAAGGGGCAATTACAATGAGTCACTTAGTGTGGCTCACTTAATTGGGGTGATGTGGCTCCAAGTGGAGTGGGATGTTGTTTTATGTGAAGGGATAAGGGGACAACAACAAAGGAGTTGTGGCATGGGTGTTGGGAATCTGTCTCATGTGCAAGGACAAAGGGGACAAGAGTGGGTAAGATGTGGCATGGATGTTGGATGAAGTGTCCAGGACACATGTCCAATGGGTAGATAGGGTATCCTAGGGTGATTTTCCTAATTAAATAAATTATGAAAGTATAATGATGTGTAGGATTTTATATCCCTAAGTTAGAACTTAGGCATATATCTTTATTATGTAGGATTTGATGGTGAGGTGGTGAATGTGAACTAAAGGGTGCTAGATTTTGGTGTCTATAGTTAACATGGCTCAACCTTAGCCATTTCATCATTTCATCATTAACATGGCTCAACCTTAGCCATTTCATCATTTCATCATTAACATGGCTCAACCTTAGCCATTTCATCATTTTATCATTAACATGGCTCAACCTTAGCCATTTCATCATTTCATCATTAACATGGCTCAACCTTAGCCATTTCATCATTAACATGGCTCAACCTTAGCCATTTCATCATTAACATGGCTCAACCTTAGCCATTTCATCATTTCATCATTAACATGGCTCAACCTTAGCCATTTCATCATTTTATCATTAACATGGCTTAACCTTAGCCATTTCATCATTAACATGGCTTAACCTTAGCCATTTCATCATTAACATGGCTCAACCTTAGCCATTTTATCATTTCATCATTAACATGGCTCAACCTTAGCCATTTCATCACTAACATGGCTCAACCTTAGCCATTTTATCATTTCATCATTAACATGAATTAACCTTAGCCATTTCATTGGCTCAACCTTAGCCATTTCATCATTTTATCATTAACATGGCTCAACCTTAGCCATTTTATCATTTCATCATTAACATGGCTCAACCTTAGCCATTTCATCATTAACATGGCTCAACCTTAGCCATTTCATCATTAACATGGCTCAACCTTAGCCATTTCATCATTAACATGGCTCAAACTTAGCCATTTCATCATTTACATGGCTTAACCAATAGCCCTTTCATCACTAACATGGCTTACACAATAGCCATTCCATCATTACGTAATAGGTGGATTTGATGTGTTTTCCATTAAGTTGTTTTGACTTATTACTTTTGTTTGATTTCGAGTTAGTACCATAACGTAAGTAAATCAAATAATAATAAAAAGGAATACATTTTAAATAATAATGAATGAGGTAAGCCACACAAGGTAAAACCTAGGACATTGTATTTTCTTTTACTTTTAAAAATTCCTACACAAGATTGTTTGGTTTGGTGTTATTTGGATTTAATTGCATATCTTTTGTTTACGCACTTCATAGTTCAAGCTAGAATGCAAAAGAAAACAAGTAACTTAAATTGTGTAATGGAAAACATACCCCACTCCCTGGTCACTTCGGTGGCTGATCAATTTCAAAAGGCTCCAAAGGTCTTAACCCCTTTGGTCACAACCAATTTCAAAAGGCTCCAAAGGTCTTAACCCCTTTGGTCACAATCAATTTCAAAAGGCTCCAAAGGTCTTAACCCCTTTGGTCACAATCAATTTCAAAAGGCTCCAAAGGTCTTAACCCCTGCTCAATTTGCTCCAGGTCTTCCTTTTACATCAAAAAGGTCCAAAGGTCTTACCCTTTGTCACTCATTAATTTTCTATTTCCCCTTTGGTCACATCAATTTCAAAAGGCTCCAAAGGTCTTAACCCCTTTGGTCACACATCAATTTCAAAAGGCTCCAAAGGTCTTAACCCCTTTGGTCACACATCAATTTCAAAAGGCTCCAAAGGTCTTAACCCCTTTGGTCACACATCAATTTCAAAAGGCTCCAAAGGTCTTAACCCCTTTGGTCACAATCAATTTCAAAAGGCTCCAAAGGTCTTAACCCCTTTGGTCACACATCAATTTCAAAAGGCTCCAAAGGTCTTAACCCCTTTGGTCACACATCAATTTCAAAAGGCTCCAAAGGTCTTAACCCCTTTGGTCACATCAATTTCAAAAGGCTCCAAAGGTCTTAACCCCTTTGGTCACACATCAATTTCAAAAGGCTCCAAAGGTCTTAACCCCTTTGGTCACACATCAATTTCAAAAGGCTCCAAAGGTCTTAACCCCTTTGGTCACACATCAATTTCAAAAAGGCTCCAAAGGTCTTAACCCCTTTGGTCACACATCAATTTCAAAAGGCTCCAAAGGTCTTAACCCCTTTGGTCACACATCAATTTCAAAAGGCTCCAAAGGTCTCAATCCCTTTGGTCACATCAAATTTTCAAAAGGCCCCAAAGGTACCCAACTCCTTTGGTCATAAGCTTACTATGTTAGTGGGAGTAGACAAACCCGAGCTGATGAACATCATACACTTGAAAGCGTTCCATGCTTATTGTGATTACTATATATGTACATACATGGCTAAAAAAAAAATCAAAACAACAAAATCAAATTGCATTTTCATAAGCATGCATACATATAGGCATTTGCATATACACTTCCACATTCGCATTCATAAGCATTTTTCACATGCATTTCATTTTTGCTTGCATTCATACATCTAGATTCATACATTCATAATTGCACATTTCATATACATTCCGCTATAGTCATTCATAATTGCATTCATCCCATCCCATGTTCGAATGATCTTACTTAGTAATGATGATATGGCCACAAATACAAAGTCAAGTTATAACAATTGGGGGTACCTAGTTTGAAGAAATCATGCAACCCTCGCAAAAGCCATATGTCAAACCACATCCCGTGTCAAAAATCATAAAGCCTAGATTTTCAATCACTCAGCCATTACTAGTGTAGCAAGCAACCTCCAAATGAATGTCCGATTTTCTTTGGGACCAAAAATACACTTTACACATTAAGAAGGTCTTGAGTATTGCCAATTGATTCCGAATACAATCTTGAACCAATCACATTCCATCACATCTTAAAAACATTATGAGCCAAAGAGGGTTAGTACCATACTTGGGTAGTACCTTGAAGCGAAAAGGGATAATCCTCGCTTGTCCCATCATGCAACATAGTCCAAAGAAAAAATAGTGGTTTTCACCACTACCTCAATTACTCTTCAAACATAAGCATAAAAACATAGAGTAGTAAGGATAGGGTCAAAATTCTCATCACACTTCGGTTGAGAATCCGATTCCCCAAAGCTCTATACAAAATTAACAAATAAAATCCCAAACACCCTTGATCCCTAAAGTCGTAAGGATTCATACTACATGTCCCTGACAAGGATGGGTAGTCATCCCCAAGGCCTAAAAGATCAAATCCCATTGGACTATGGAGTGAATCTTCATCGGGGCTATAGACGCCTGGCTGGCAGTGGAGTAAGCTCATGCGGGGTGACATGTCTCCTTGGAAAATAGGAAGACCTCTGACCGCACATAAGGATAGGCTAGCTTCAGGTCATCTCCATAATAGGTCATGCCCAATTTACTCATAGTGGGTCAATGAACTTCACATGCACACACATTGGTTCTTGATTAGATAGGGTCATTGTCACACTCAAGATTTGGTAATTGAACCTCACTTGCACACACATTGGTCCTAAAGAAAGTTAGACAACCCAAGTGAGTTTGATTGATAATACTAGTATGTTTGAGTTTTTGAAAATGTTGTAGTACTCATTCCATATCAACATCCATATCTTCTTCCATATCAACATCCATATCTTCTTCCATGTCAACATTCATGCCTGCATCATACGTCAAGTTGCATAAAGTCGTTAAAATTGGGTACCCCTGATTACAAAATAGTGGACATCAAACATGGCCAATAAAATTTTTGAACTATAAAAATATCATTCGAACACCATGCATCCCTCTCATATAGCTTAGGTTCATTACACATTTACTTGCATCAATAATACATCATTTAGCTTGCATGAATCATCCATATAAGCATTAGGCACATACATCATTTAGCTTGCATTAATCATCCATAAGGCATTCCATAAAAACATTTTCATTAAACATGCATTGCATTCACATTAACACATTAACACAAAAGCATAACACAAACATAAAAGCCATGTATGTATATATATCAAACTCACATATGCAAAGATCGCTAGAAAGTTCAAACATCATCACAACTTGGGGGTGTTCAAGGTTTCACACCTTTCCCCCAATCAAGCAAGCAACATCACAACTAGGGGGTGCTCAAGGTTTCACACCTTTCCCCTAATCAATCAACATCACAACTAGAACTTGGGGGTGTTCAAGGTTTCACACCTTCCCCACACTTGCAATAAACAATTCAATCATTCAATCACATCACATCATCAACAAGTCAATTGCTAGGTTCAAAAGACTACATTCTTTTGTCAAAGGTTGCGCCCTTTGCCTTGCATTCACATCATCCAAATTGCAAAAATCCCTTCATCTATTGGGGCAAAAATAGATCACATTTACGTTCTTTTATCATTATCCATTCATAAGTGAACCTTGTATTTAGTGGTTTATCCTATAAACCTGGCGGTTGCAGTGATTGGTTATCCATGCAATCCGGTAGGATGGATAGACTACCATAAGGACACTTTCATCATAAAAAAACCTTTATCTGTTAAGGGTAATGAATATACACTTTTTCATCTTTCATCATCAAAAACCCCTTTATCTGTTAAGGGCAATGAACATACACTTTTTCATCTTACATCATCAAAAACCCCTTTATCTGTTAAGGGCAATGAATAGACACTTTTTCATCTTACATCATCAAAAACCCCTTTATCTGTTAAGGGCAAAGAATAGATACAAATCATGTTATTTTCATTCATTTCTCAAAAATCCCTTCATCTATTGGGGCAAAAATAGATCACATTTGCATTCCTATCAAGTGAACCTTGTATTTAGTGGTTTATCCTATAAACCTGGTGGTTGCAATGACTGGTTATCCATGCAATCCGGTAGGATGGATAGACTACCATAAGAACACTTTCATCATCAAAAACCCCTTTATCTGTTAAGGGCAAAGAACAGACATAATCACTTCATTTTCACATCATCAAAACCCCCTTTATCTATTAAGGGCAAAGAATAGATACAAATCATTTTATTTCATCACATTTTCACATCATCAAAATCCCCTTTCTTCAACCGTTAGGGCAAAAATGGTATCTCATCAATCATCATTTATCAAAAATCATGGTATTATACACCAACCCCCTTTCTTCAACCGTTGGGGCAAAAATGGTATCTCATCAATCATCATTCTTCAAAAATCATGGTATTATACACCAACCCCCTTTCTTCAACCGTTGGGGCAAAAATGGTATCTCATCAGTTGGCTCTAAGTGAACCTCGTATCCAATAAATTATTCTATAAACTTGGTGGTTGCAGTGATAGTAATCCATGCAATTCGGTAACATGAATAGTTTATAATAAGGACACTTAATCATGATCATCACCAATTATCTCATTGCCAAGAATCATAATCATATCAGTAACCTCAAATTCTAAGTGAAACACTGCCAAGAAGAATTCGCCAAACAGGAATCATTGACGTCCTTTTCCATGGGATGCGAAATCATGGATAACTAATATCAATCACTCATTCATCTGACTATAGTCACAAAGCAGACAAGCTCACTAGGTTTGATTGGTTCCATTATGGAATTGATGAAGAATCTTCTACAATCAATGGCCAGCCCTATGGTGACTCAGTCATTCTGCATTTTCATATCTTGCATACTCAATGACGCCTGTGAGGCATATTTTTCAACAACATCGAATCACCCCCAAATTTGGGACAACCACATTGATTTTGATTTCCCATGATGGGATACATCTTACATGATCATGGTTCATACACCAACCCCCTTTCTTCAACCGTTGGGGCAAAAATGATATCAAATCATCAGTCATCATTCTTCAAGTATCATGGTTCATACACCAACCCCTTTTCTTCAACCGTTGGGGCAAAAACGGTATCAAATCATCAATCATCATTCTTCAAGCATCATGGTTTATACACCAACCCCTTTTCTTCAACCATTGGGGCAAAAACGGTATCAAATCATCAATCATCATTCTTCAAGCATCATGGTATTATACACCAACCCCCTTTCTGCAACCGTTGGGGCAAAAATGGTATCACATCGCATCATCATTCATCCTTCATCCATCGTTTGCACAAAATCCATGCTTTTTCAATTGGCTCGTGAGAATTTTCTCATTCGCCAATTGAGGGGGTAAGCTACGCAATGAACTCTAAAAATTCTTCATTCTTTTTGTCTTCAATGCCAATGTGCAATTCCAATGAGAGAAGCGGTTTCTGTTGCCCATAGCCCATGCAGGTGTCTCATATTTTTGCACCATATTGTGTTTCATGCAACATGGTACAAAAAGGGGCATCTGTAGACACCAAATTGCAGCCATTCATCCACCTTCCTAGTCATCCCACCTTCCACTTGTCCTCCATCCCCCTTTCCCACCTTCAAAAGGCCCATTTTCCCTTTCCCACCTTCAAAAAGGCCCATTTTCCCCTTTCTCGCCAAAATAGGACTTATTTTAATATATATTATATTATTTTAATATTTTATATAATTTTTATATTATATTTAATTTATTTAATATTATATTATATAATTATAAGTTCATTTAACCTCCACCGTCCGATCAGATTAAATCCCTACCATCCATCCCACTCAATCCATGCCACTTCCATCATTTAATCTTAGCCCTAGGATATGACTTAATCTTAGCCACATGATCAAAAGTGTAAAGTTAAGAACCCTAAGTTAAACCCTAAAGCTAAGTTATAAATACAAGCCCCTCATATTGCCCAAAGGAGGCTAAAATACTGAAAGAATGGAACGTTGAAGAATCTTGAGGCCTCTCTACTGAAGAATACCCTGAGCACCTTTAGCATACCCTAGGATAGATCTCCATTTCATCCTCCATTGCCGTCATAGCCCCCATCCATCCATCGCATCTCTCGCACCCCCCTGATCTGCTTCTATAGATTTACCCTCACCCGTAGGCGCCATCCCAAGCTTCGCAAGCTCATCGCAGAAGCTTGCGAAGTGCTCTCCAGAGCCTGCAGATCCACAGGTGCACACCAGAGCTTGCCAAGCTTGCCAGAAGCTTTCCAGGTGCCCACCAGAGCCTGTTGTATACAACAGGTGCACTCTAGAGCCTATGAAGCTCACGTCAGAGCCTACCAAGTGCGCGTCCGAGCCTACTGCAACCATATAAATGTGAATCAGAGTCTGCTGCACCACGCTATCTGACATCAGATCTACAACAATGGAGCAAAGAATCTTCACAAGCAAGGTAAATCTATATTTGGTTATCATTCATTGTTATTGCATTTTACATTTACAGCTTACATCAGATCTAGGGTTTTAGTATTCATTTTAGAGGGTTCACACGGTGGAACCCTCCTTTTGTTTACTAATAATTTTACTATTTGTTGTGTGTGTAGGATTGGGTAACATTGATCTAAAGAAGCATTGGAAGACTACTGCAGTCAGAGTGGCCCGACATCGGATATCTCAGAAGCCCACTCACCCTGTTGGGATCAAAGGTGCAATCTTCGAAAGACACTATTTTATTTTATTGCTAGGGTTTCGGAGAACCCTAGCCCATTGTAATATTGTATCAAAATACTCTTGGAGAGTAGCATTGTATCAAAGAGTTCACTTGGCTCCCCCCATTGTCAATATTAAAATTGGAACATTTTGTGCAATATTTGTCTCTTTGTGTATTTACTTGTAATTTCATTTTTAGTGTCGTGTCTTTGCATCTACACTATCCTATTCCATGAAGATCCTTTAATAAACAAAAGTTCATAAGGAAAAATCTGCATGATTTGCTGATATGATTTATTGCTATACGAAAATTTTTGAGGTTTTCCATGAGACTCAAACACCCTAGTTGATTAATAAATTTTTTTATAATTACTACACAAGACTCTCGAAATAGACAAGCTTGTTAAGAAAACCCAAATATTCACTATCCTTATGTATGCAAAGTGAATTTATTAGATGAGGTATAAGACTACCTCATTTCTAGACATGTTTCATTCAACCCATTGTTGTAATGGGAATCACCATATGGTCATCATGATCCTAAGTTTGGATGCAGTTGGACTAGAATACTAGGTAATACAAGCCACCTAAAGCTAGATCATCCATAATCTAACATTGATCTGTACAAAATAAGGTTGCTAATATGATAGACATATCACCATGTGTAAGGATACTCCATTGCCAGGAAGGTTTCATTTAACCCATTGCTATAATGGAGATCACCCCATGGTGGTTGAATAATGAGGATTCCAGGTATTCAAGCTCATTACCCCCTTATTTTATTTTGCTTGCTTGGGATACTTGCTCATACTTAGTGATGCTAATCATTATTTATTTTGCATTTTATTTTCTTTTAGAGCAACGGATTTTCTTAGTTATGAAAATCAATAATTATTTTGCTTTGCTTTACTTTGGGAATTTGCTCATTCTGTATAAAAGCAAGGGATTTATTTGGGTAGGGGGGAGCTTGTCCTTTTATCAATGATAAAAATTCTAGACCATGCGCATAATAAGATGATCAAAGAAAACTTTTCGCTTAAGGTGAATATAATCACTTTGTAGTGTCATCCTTCCTTCTTCAAACTAGGATTGTTAATGTTTAAAATTATGATGGGATTTTGACATATGCAAGGTATTATCAAAACTAGACCTCATATTCAAAAGCTAATATATATTTCTACAAAATTTGAAAAGATAACTAGGAATGGCTGATTGACCAGAAAACCCTAGTATACACCTGATAGTAACTTCATAGGTTGTGTTGAAATTTACTCATAGGGAAAATGAATGATGATGACTTTGAGGATGCATGATTGGAATACGAACGTGGTGTCATTTGTAAGATTGTAACACAACCTATCCTAATGCAAGTGCAATGGATGAAGATGCCTAATGCAATGCAAATAATGAATACATATACTAAAATGCAAAAAATGTAAATGTTTTTGTGTTTTGAATATTTTGAATTGTTTTTGTGTTTATGATGTTTTTATTTTATTTTATGTGTAAAATACCTTTAAGTGAATAATATTGAGAGGTTTAGGATATTCAACACCTTCTAGAAATATTAGGCGATAAGTCCTAGGTCCTATCTTCTCTGATATGATGAAGAGACTTAACCAATTGGCCACAAATTTGTCTCACAGATGGGACAACAAGTTTGAGTTCTATTGGTTCTCTTTTAGCACAAGATCCCCAACTTTAAAGTCTCAAAGATGGAATTTATTATTGTAAGATTGTTTAAGATGATCTTGGTAAAAATGGAGATGCTCAAGAGCATTCACACATCATTCATCAAGAAGGGTCAATTGATATAGATAAGCTTGTTGCGTAATATCATCATCGATGAAATATTTCAATGAGACACATAACTATGAAATTTCCAATTCCAAGGGTATAATGGCCTCAGTGCCATAGACTAGCGAAAATAGGGTTGTCTTAATGGGTGTTCGTATGCTAGTTTGATAAACCCATAAAGCAAGAGATAATTTAAGGTTCCAATCCTTATGATTATCTTGAACATTTTTCTTCAGAATGGAAACTAGTGTCTTGTTAGAGGCCTCTGCTTTCCCATTTGTTGTAAAGCTATGCTGAATATTGTATTTGGAAGTTAAATCCTACACATATTTGTTCTTAAATAAAGTACTATTGGAACAAAATCTGCCTTCGGTTAATAGTGTTGCACCTTAGACTTTGCCAACATTGAGTAGACAGACCTTGCTTGAGATCATCTGTCTAATCTCCAGAGAAGGCTGGTTCCTTTGAGTTTTTTAGAGAAAAGGGAAACAAGAGATAAGGGAAATATAGCCTAAGCTAGAACTTTTCTCACGGTACAGATTAGACAACAACAAAAAAATGATGATGCAGATTACTACCTTCAGAGTTTTCTTTATATCTTCCTATAGAAAACATGAATTCCTGAGTGCGATTTTAGATGTTCATCTAAAATACATGTAAATATCTTTAATATTCAACTCTAGAAATAAGGTTTATACGTGCACAGTCCAGATTTTAGAACAGATACATTATAAAACTTAGAATGAATAAAAGTTAAAACACCAGATACATACACTCGCATACAGATTTTCAGAAGCCAGAGGAAGAATATCTCTTATTGCTTGTAATCCAACACATGTACATCAAGTCTGTAAACGTCCAAGAGCCGACCCTTTTTCATGGTCGACTCACTCCTATTTATACCCTAAAAAGAGTATCTTCTACTATGTACATTTAATTTCCTCAATCAATTACAAGTAATTGTCTGCAGTTTCTAAGAATATACAACGGATTTCCCACAGATTAGATAGATTTCCTTCTGGCTAAATTTAGATGAGCCTGTTATTCTACAATCATCCAGTGGACCTGCCAGGTTATAATCAACTGACCATTCTCCAAAAATCAGCACCTGATGTCAGTGCATGCCCCAGTTGCCAAAAATATACTCTGTTTCTTTAGAAAAAACCAGACATGTCACGAAATCGCGACACTCTTGTTTCTCTGCCTGTCTGCCCTTCTTGAGTCACGAAAATGCAACATGTCACGAAATCACGACATTTCTATGTCTTCAGCCTGATTCGTCTTTTTGCATCGCAAAAATTGACATGTCATGAAATCGCGACACTTTTGCCTCCATAGCTCTTTGTCTTGGTTTTGCGAAAATGCGACATGTCATGAAATCGTGACACTTTCGCCTCCATAGCTCTTTGTCTTGGTTTTGATCATGAAAATGTGACATGTCACGAAATCATGACACTTCTCCTCCTCGCTTCCTCTTGTTGCTTTTGGCCATGAAAAGGGACATGTCGCGATATCGCGACACTTTTAGTCTCTTTAGCAGTTTTTCTTTTCTTCTGGCGAAAATAAGCCATGTCACAAAATCGTGACTTTTTTCCCTGCTTTCCCTCCTTGTTTTTTGCCATGAAAACTCGACGTGTCACGAAATCGTGACACTTTTCTTCCTTAGTGTATTTTGCTTTTTCTTTGTTCTTTAGCATATGGGCCACTTCGGTCTTCTTTAAAAATATGCAAAAAGGGTGCATCAGCTATTTTTTGTAGTTAGTCACTTTTTGACTAACATTCTTGGCGCCTTCCGGGGGATTTTTTGCTCACAAAAATAAATAGAGACCAGGCCTTCATCCATTGGGAAACGGAGTCACCAACACAGTTGCGAAAAGTAAAATTTCAAGTGAAAAAGCAAAGATAAAAGAAAAAGAATGCACTTTGGAATATAAGTGATCTTTACCTTATCAAAACCTTTTTCTACCGCTTAGGGACTTAACCTTTTCCTGAGGAACACAAAAAAAATCAATTCTGAGAGCTGGTCCCAGCTCTGGCTGCTGGCTGCTGACCCTGATATTTAGATCTTCTGATTTTATCCATTGCTGTAATTATCTCTTGATAAGTTTTGCAGACTTGGTTCCAGTCCTCATCTTCTAAATCAGAAGAATCAATGAAGAGTTGATATACATACTGCAATTCCTCCACTTTATCATAAGAAATGATCTTTTGCCTAAAAATTAGCTCTTGTAAATAGGCTTTAATCTGTGTCAGCCTCTGGATCATTTCCATGACCTGTGTTTCTTCTACAGGTTCCTGCCAACCGTCTATGTCTGTTTCATCTTCAACAAAAGCTTTTATTGATGCTGAAAGGACTTCTTCCTTCAAAAATTTTGAACCATCATCCCAGAGGTAAGGAAGCCCATTATGGATAGCCAAATCAAGGTTTTGGAGCAACCCCTTCGCTTCATCCTCAAGCTCTTGCAGAAACTTATTTCCCTGTGCTATCAATTTAAACTTTCTAAAGAAGTTTTTTGCTGCGATTTTAGCTTGAGACCAGGCTTCGCTTCTGAGCTTGGCTTCCATGCTTCCTGGCATATTTTCTGACAAAATCTGAATTTTAGTAGCTGCATCTTCTCTTTTCAACAAAAATGCTTCAGCAGCTCCAAATTCCTGTTTTACTACTTCGGTAGTTTCCTTTACTTTAGCTAAATAAAATAATAAAGGTTTAGCCTTTAATACTAAAGGTAACAAATCCTTTAACAATTCTTTCCTCATGTTTTTTACTTTATCTTTGGAAAATCCGGAAGGAGCGTTTTGTTGGTCTACCAATTGTTGTTGTAGTTGTTGTACCTATGTATTTAATGCCTGAATCTGAGCTTCTGCTATACTCAACTTTTCTTTACCCTTTTCCACTTCGCTGGCAGTGGCACTGAATTTACCCTCCCATTTTTTAGCCTCCAGAGTAAGAGCCTTCTCTACTATTTTTTGCTCTCTCACTACAGCCTCTAGTTCTTTCCTCTTCTCCTTTTCCTTCAAAAACATTTCTTGATAGTGTCCTCCCTGCAAGTATATGGTCCCAAAATGTGCTTGGGCTTTCACCCACTCATCTTGCATAGGCAGTTGAGATATATCTTCAGTTATCTCTTCCGCCTGGTAATCTTCCACAGTCATTTCTCCCTTTGATTTCTTAGTAATGGGAGTTAACTTCAACTTCTTCCTCTGCATATTGGCTGGATCTAAAGCAATGATTTCTCTTACAGTAGCCGGTGCTTTAGGATCCTCAGCTGAATGTGAAGTCCACCAATCTAAAGCATTCCTGCTCACCTTCTTCAGATTTTCAATCTTGGCCATGGTGGAGTGTGACTCAGTCCCTTGAGAAGTTGTAACTCCAGCCGTCGGGATGTCAATGCTAGGGAGAAAAGGAATGGGAGCAACTGCGGATCCAACATTTAGCGGATTCTGGGAGAACGCTGCCATTTCTGGGAGGACAAGGTAATTTTTTGGCAAGGACATTATATTTTTGTTGATTTTAGAAAAGGAAGGAGAATTACAATGGGAATGAGTAGGAGAATGAGAAGAAGAAAGTGAAGAAAACATACCTGTTTCCGGTTGGATTGGCTGTTGGTGTTCTTCTTCTCCTTCATGTTCACTGACGGTCATTTCTTCACTCTGCATTTTGTCTTTATCAGGAGTTTTATTTTCCTCATCACTTTCGTCCAAGTTTATAATTTGTTTCTCCTGCTGCTCTCCTACCGTCAGGATCTCCTTTTTAACCAAAATTTGTTTTTTATTTTCACTCTTTTGGCTCTCTTGAGCCGAAATGGGTGGGCCGCGTGAGACCTCCTTCTGTGAAGTTTCATGCTCAACTTTCTGAGCATCTGCATCAGTGTTTCCTTCAGTTATATGGGCTGGTTCACCTTCCTGAGTCCCTTTCCCTGAGTTGTCTTCTGTATCTAGAGGCTCTTGATCACTAGAAGAAGTTTGAATAATATTCTTGTCTTTTCTTCTATCAGCCATCATTTTCAATTTCCTCATTCTTTCTGCTACGGGTTCATCAGATTCTGTATCCGAGTCCGCAGGTGGAACAAATTTTACAACTTTTGAGGAATGATGTCTGGACGTCAGAGTATCTGCCCCAAGTGCTAGACATTTCTCTCTTTGATGGACTAGAATAGGTTCAACTCTCCCCTGTCCTTCTTTGCCCAACCCCTTTCCATCATAACCCATTTTCAACATCATCTGGGCGGCCTTCGAACTATAAGTCTTTCCTTGTTCTTCAGTAAAAACCTCTTCTATCGATCTTTTCCTAGATGTCCTAGGTTTGGTCTGAACAAGGGGAAGATTCTGAGCCTCTGCAATTTCTTTTCCTTTACTCGCTTCGGGCTGCTGGGATTCTTCAGGTGGCTGGGATACTTCGGGAGTAGAAGAACGACTACTTCCTATGCTTGGAGGGATTCTAATAGGAAAACTTCCTCCCCAGGAGTCATGGTTTTCAGTATACCGAGTTTCGAACAGATTGTCATTTTTGGTGGGGTATCTTGATGAAATCGAATTTGTCTGGACTCTCATTACCCACCATTCCCAAATTTTTGCCACATCCCAATCTGGTCTACTCTTCTGAATCTTGGTGATTTTTCCCTCCGTCAATTGATGAGCCTTTTTATTTTCTGGGTCAAACTGAACAATTACTTCATAAAAATCATGCCAAGGAGGCAAAGGCTCCATCTTCTCTATGTGCCACTCCAGGGGTTGATCTTCTGTGTTATTCCTATTTTCTTCAATATCATCCCTGACTTTAACATGAAATTCTTTTTTATGTGTTTTATTCAAAATAGATTGTCTCTCAAAAAATCTGTTTATGGGGTCATATTTCCATCTTTGCGAAATCTCAATAAGCCCCAATTTCCTCAAATACTCTGTTATTTGTTCATTTTGCCCTTTCTTTGAAATAGTAATTCCTTCAAAACTAAAGGGCATATTACAGGTACTGGTTTTCCCAATTCCAGTCCCAAATTTGACATTAATGCTTTCTGTTTGCCTAACATATTCTAAGGCAAAGACTCTATCAGTCACATAATGAGGAAGTAAAAAGGGTTTGTCAGTAAACCCATACAATCTGATGCATACTCCTTGTGTTAGGATAAACCAATCCCCCTCCTCTGCAAACTTGGTTTGCAATACCTTTTCCGCTTTGGGGGTCAATCTTGTTATTTGCCCATACATGATTTTTAGTGCAGGGCCCAAAAATTCCCTATTGAAATCATAATATGATTCGGATTTGTATAACACATTAGTCCATTCATATACCGGAAAAATTTCTCCCTTCTCATTCTTATCATTCTTTGAAATGAAAGCTAACTCTTGAGACATAAAATAAAAGAATAACCATACCAAATATGAAGTGTATCTGAAAGAAAACTGGGTTCCAGCCTTCAATGCCGCCAAACCCTCATGAATTTCTGCACTTAAAAACTCAGGCTAGTCAAAGAAAATAGGTCTCACACTCCTGCTCATAACCACCGAATCATACATTCTGGGGTTCGACAAACATTCTGCTATAACCACCTGCCACTTCTGAACCTTTTCATCATTTTTTAGTCCAACAATCATGGCCAGGATGGAATATAGTTCGGGGTTTTTAAAAGTTGCCCTGTCAATTGGGGGTTCTGGTGGATTTACCCCTTCTGGAAGATCTTTTAGCTGAGTGGCTAGGAAACCCCTCACCTTTTTGGATGAGCCAAAATATGTAGCCTATTCTAAGGGGTCAAATTTCTTAGGTTCTAAGGGAGGGACACGGCCCGTAGCAAAAGCAGAAACAAAAGCATTTTTGGATAGAGAAAACAGAACCCTCCCTGAAAAATCTCTAATCTTTCTCTCCTTTTCATCATAGAAATTTGCAATTGCTCTTACCAATTATGGGCAGGGATGAACAGGAATATATACATACCAGTACAAGAAAGAATGGTATGCAAATGTCGAAGGAGAAGATGCAGAAACCCCAGTTGCTACCCGGTTCTTTATATTGCTCCGAATCTCCGTCGGGTCCTTCCATGTTATGATTGTATCCGCAATTCGGGAGTCTCTGTCAATAAAACTAGTGTTGTCCCCCTCCCTTCCTTTTACTACCGAAGTAGTCGGGGGTGATGAGGTAGATGTTGCTTGGTCCTTCACCTTCTTCGGAGCCATTATGAATTATCAGGTATACATATTTTGAACCTCTTCTGATTGCTTCACAACTCCTTCCTCACTACGCTATAGTGTGGTGGTATAACAGTAGCTGGCGAGATTTCTGGCTTTTCAAGCGTCTCAGAGAAAATTCCTCGCTTCTTTTTCTTCTTCAGGAGCTTTCAACAAGTTTGCAAATGGTGAAATGCCTCTCTAAATCCTTGAATTTAATTTTATATAGCTTAGGAGGACATGCAAAATTAATGCATTAAATGATGGTTGGTCGATTTGATTCGTCCATATTTCTTTGGTTTCCGTTCTCGCCACCTTCCTTAGGAAACTTCCAAAAATGCTCGTTGGCTCATTAAAAACCCACTTGGGGACTGGGAATTATCCCATGCCGAGAAAGATGCTCCCTGATAGATTTATTATCTTCTTCCACTGAACTCTGGGCACGTGGTCGCTTAGAAATATTCGGCGGCGGATCTTTAGAAATATTTTGAGAAACACACGTAACATATTTAAAAACATTATTTTCTCATCATTCCCTCTTGCTGACTCTCAAGCGACCACGTGGCAACTCCGGATTTGAAAATGCAAAATAACAAGGGTGGACTTTTCCCTCCAAATTTTATTTCAAAATGTCAGACTCTGATAGTCTTCAAAAATGATTCCTATTAGGCCACGAAAAAGGGAAATATTCACAAACTTCAAAACCTATAATATACTGTACATATAATGGCGATCTGTCCCTTTTACTGGAAATATAATTTTAGGTGAAATGCATTCACCGTGAGGGGTAGAACCCATCCATCCTGATATTTTAACTGGAAGGCATTGAATTGCTTTTCTGAAATAATTTCAAATGGCCCCTCCCAGAACGCGTCAAACTTGTCATGGTGTCCTGGTTTTGCTTTCTTGACGTTCCATTTTAACACCAGATCACCTGTTTTGAATTTCTTGAAAGTGGTTTTCTTATCGAACCACCCAACTATTTTTACCATGTGCTTTTGATGATGATTGTAAGCTTGTTCCCTAGACTCTTCAAGCTACAAGTTGCATCAGCCGGGCATCCATTGGATGGCCTTCGTCTTCATTAACTTGGTTGAGCAATTTCAACGTGGGTATCTCCATGTGAATCGGCAAAACAACCTCTTTGCCATAGACCAAAGCATATGGTGATGTATTGATTGATTTCTTGATTGAAATTCTGTCGGCCCACAGGGCTTGATTCAGGAGTGAGTGCCAGTTCTTCTTATTATCCTCTAATGTTCTTTTCAGAATTCTTAAAATATTTTTATTAGTAGACTCAGCTAATCCATTACCTTGTGGGTAATAATTAGAGGAAGTCTTCAGGTAAATTCCATATCGACTGGAAAATTCGATCATCTTTGCACTAGTGAAAGGAGATCCATTATCTGTAATCAAAGAATCTGGTATACCAAACCTTGTGATTAGACTCTCAACAAATTCTATCACCACTTCTGAATCAACTTTCTTTGTGGGTACCGCTTCTGCCCACTTGGTGAAGTAGTCCATGGCAGTGAGAATGTATTTGTGGCCTGATGATGAATTTGGCTCTATTATACCTACAAAATCCAACCCCCACTGCTGGAACGGTTCCTCGACTTGAATAGCTTTTAAGGGCATAGGCGCATTCCTGTTCCTCCCCACATACCTCTGACACTGTTCACACCTCTGGGTCACTTTGTATGCATCTAGGAAGATGGAAGGCCAATAACACCCAGCTCTAAGGATCTTCAAAGTTGTGGTTCGGCCTGCATAATGCCCTCCTGAGAGACCCCCATGAAATTCATCTAACACTTTCTGCTTTTCATTATCGGGAATGCATTTCAATAATACACCATCAATATTAATCTTGTACAACCCTTCTGTTCGAAGGGTATATTTTAATGCTTGGGTTCTGAATCTCCTTCTCTGGGAAGCATTCATATCTTCAGGGCATGACCCAATCTGAAAGTACCTCACAAAGTCATCGATCCAACCTGAACTTACTCTGTCTTGATGTTGCTCAGTGTTTGCCATGATGGGGTGGCTCTCCCCATATCCACTTGCAGCTTGCTTGGCCAATTCTTGGCACAAAGCTCTCCCTCTTACTATTTTAGTAGGACGTATTTCTACATCATACTCTTGGATGCGAGTCACCCATCCAACTCTCTTTTCACCCAGTTCTCCTTGAATTATGAAGTTCCTTACATCGGGATGAATAACATAAACCATCGTCCGACTCTGGGATAAGAAGTGTTTTAGCTTATTCAAGGATTTCATAATTGCATATACTTGTTTCTCTATGAAGTTGTACCTTTCCTCGTGTTTGTGCATGGTGGAACTCAGGAAGGCTATGGGTCTTTCTTCATCATCCGCTCCTTTCTGAGTGAGAACTGCAGCATAACTATCTTGTTCTCCGATGACATATAGTATGAAACCTCGTGAATAGTCAGGGTTAACTAGCACAGGAGCTTGAGCGATGGCTTCTAGAATTTTTTGGAAAGCTTCTTTCCTTGGCTCTGTCCATTTGAAGGGAGCATCCTTTTTCAATAATTCAGTCATTGGTTTAACTGTTTGGGCAAAGTCTGCAATGAATTTTTTGACAAAATTTATTTGCCCAAAGAAGGACTGCAAACCTTTCTTGTTAACTGGAAGTGACAACTCAAGAAGTGCCTTCACTCTATCAGGGTCAATTGAAAGCCCAACTTTAGAGATAACATGCCCAAGGAGTATTCCTTCCTCCACAACAAAAATAGACTTTTTGGGATTTAATGATATTCCAAATTCCCTACATTTCTCAAATACTTGCCGTAGATGAGTGGCATGGTCTTTTTTGTTGTGAGAAAATATGGTCATGTCATCTAAATAGACGACAATAATTTTGTTTGCAAGCTCCCCAAAAGCTACGTCCATGGCTCTTTGAAAAGTTGCTCCTGCGTTAGATAATCCAAAGGGCATCCTTTGGTATGCAAATGTTCCCCACTTAGTGGTGAATGCAGTCTTATATTGATCTTCATTTCTCACCCAAACTTGATTGTAACCAGAGAAGCCATCTAACAGAGAAAACCTTTCTGCTCCCGCCACAGTATGAAGGATTGGGTCAATCTGGGGTAAAGGATAGTGATCCTTTAAAGAGGCTCTGTTCAAATTTTTGAAATCGACACATAGTCTTATTTCTCCATTTTTCTTGCGGACTGGAACCAAATTTGCCACCCAGGTAGAGTGCTTGATTGGGTATACTATCTTAGCCTGTAGGAGTTTTAACAACTCCTGTTTCATCAAGGCTTCAATTTTAGGATTCACAGGCCTCTGCTTCTGCCTAAAAGGTTTAGCTCCCTCCTCTAGTTCGATGGTATGCTGAATGACCTCCTTCCTGTACACTTTTAGATCACCATAAGTCCAGGCTATTATATCTGGATACTCTCTACATAACCATTTTATTTGCTCTAGTTCTACTTCTGTACAATTGGTCCCTACTTTGATCATCTTGCCCGGTTCTAGTTCTACTTCTTTATACCGACGTTCATCTACCTTGATCCTTCGACCTACAGCTCTGTCGCTATTGTCAAAAAGGCTCTCCAGGGTGATCAGTCCCCTGGGGATATGATTGTTTTTCAGTTGAATAAGGCTCTCTTCGTCCTCTTCTTGTAACGCTCTATCTGTAGAGCAATTCATCTCATGAATCAGAAAATCTAGGATCTGCTCATCGTTCTCAAATACCTGCCAAAAATGTCCTTGTCGGGCACGGAAGGCCCGTATATAAGTCTCGACTATTTTAGACTTCTGAATAACATTACTCGATTGGGCAAAAATTTGATCCTACTGATGCTAACAGGTCTGCATGGGTGTTCTTCTCTCTGGAAATGGATTTCATGTTTAGTGCTTCAAAATTTTCCAATAGATCCAACACTTTGTTTTTGTAAGCCCTTAGGTAATGTTGCTTACAAATGCATTTTCCAGTAACCTGTTTAACAATCAGCTCTGAATCTCCATAGATCAGCAGCTGTTTTGCACCCAGTTTTTCAGCTTTCCTAAGTCCCAAACACAAAGCTTCGTATTCAGCTGCGTTATTGGTGCAACTCCATGTCAACCTATATGAAAAGACTTTTTCTTTTCCAGTAGGTGAAATCAGAACGATTCCAGCTCCTGCTCCATTTTTGCACCTTGACCCATCAAAGTACAATTTCCATAACTGGTTGGCCGAATCATCTGTTTTAGGGACAACAATAGGGAGCTTTTTTGGTTTCTCAATGGAATAGCTTCCCATTTCTGTCTCTATCATAGCATTGAAGTCTTTCATTGAAAATTGATCCTCATATTGGAGTTCCTCCAGGGTTTCTTCCATTAAATCGATATTTTCCAATTCCTCAGACATCATGTTGATGGTGGTTGTTTCCTCCAATATTTCTACGTGGAAAGTAGATGGTTTTTCATTGTAGATCTTGACTCTTTTACCTTTGAAAGGTACCTCCAAATGAGAATAATCTAGAGACAGATAACCGCCCATTTTGGCCGTGAATTCTCTGGATAAACACATACCAAAATATGGTTCTAAGTCTACAACGACTACCTCTTGTATGACGACTACTTCCGGTATTCTGTGGAGTTGAATAGGGATATCTTTGATCACCCCGATGGATTTTACTGGAGTACCATCTAATTGCAACACACCAGGATGACTCCGAGTATATTCCATCCCCATTATGTCACATACGGCTTTCGGCATCACCGTAGTTGCGGCCCCTGAATCAATCATGCAATTGTGAACTATCCACCCCTCCATTTGCAAAGATAGATAGAATGGGGGTGGTCTATTTTTTCCAGAGGTTGACACCACATTTGCTTGTACAACATTTGAGAAGGAGGTATCATTCTTTAAATTTAGGGACTCTTGGAGGAGGTCAATCTGACCAAGAATTTGCAGTGCATCATACATGCTTATCTTGGAAGGAGTCCTCTTCATTTCTTCTGCAATGTTGAATGAAAGGGTTGCAACTGGGGATACCTCAACACTTTTCTCCCTTCCACTAGTCGACGCGTCATATCTGTCTCTATAGACCTGCGTGGCTTCTGTTCTTTGCCTTTTTTTCAATGAAGGAAATCTGAGTCTTTCCTTCGCTTGTTCTTGAGACTCGCTCCCTTTTCTAGGAGGAAATTCTTTTCTTGGTGTAGTCGCAGAAGTCTGAGGAGGGTCAGAACGTCCTTTCTCATTGGACTGGTTTTTCTATGGAGTTGCCCTAGGGGCAGGAGGAAAACCTAGTGGTTGGAGTTCCTTAGGGTCGACTTGTAATGACTTTTTTCCCGATCTTGTCAGGACTGAGACTTGTTCCACGGATGGCATTGCCAAATTGTGGTGGACCTCTCTGATTATGTTCACCTGTCCCTTGCCGATTTCTTTGGCTCTTTCATTAATAACCGCTTGCACATGATGTTGATGAATCATGCATGAATCTTCTCCATGAGGATCATTGCAAGTGGTACACCAGTAATCAAAATTAGTGGGTTCTCCATTATCTCCTATCTCATTCGCATACACAACATTTTTTCTATCTTGCCCTCTACCACTCGTTGAAGCACCATCCTTTTGTATCTGTGGAAATCTTCTTGCTTGAATATTTCTTTCAGCTTCCCTCTTTTTCATGGATGCCATTTCATTTGACAATGTTTTCATTGTATCAATTATGGTCGTGTACTGGTCATTCGAGGGAGCTGATGCAAGGGGTAGGGCTGGTAATGCAAGGAGTGTAGGAGGTGTGGCTATAGCTGGGAGAGCCTGCATTGATGGGAGTATAGGGAGTTTAGAAATTGATGCTTGGGAAAGTTTTGGTACAATTGGCAATAAACTCTTTGATGGATATCTCTTTGTAGCGATCAGATCAGCTTCGCCCTTTGCTGCCTCTAGATATATCTCAGGGAAAGTGGTTACACGGGATTGCCTTATTATCATACTGAGATCTGAATCAAAAGCCCTTAAATAATAGCATATAGCTTGTTCTTCCATGGGTTTTAGGCCCTGAGGTACTCTATCACGAGTTCTGGTAAATCTGATGTTGAAATCTTGGATTTCTTCTTGTGGATGCCTCTCAATGACAGTGAATTGATTCAGCAATGTGAAAGGATCTGCATGTATATTAAATTCATCGACCAGATGGCCGACGAGCACTGCCCAAGAAGTAATGGATCCAATGGGAAGCGCTCTGTACCAATAGAGCATCTTTCCTTTCAAAGATATAACCAACAATCTGACCATTACATCTTCCTGAGTGATATTGTAAATAGATGCTAGCGATGATACATCTAAACAGTGCTCATCTACTGTTTTGCCTATTTCGTCAAAGGTCGACAATGCTTTTAGTGCAGCTTGTGGAATTTGGTGGTGTGCTCCTAAGTTCAAAGGACCAGTTTGGTTCCACACAAGATGCGCTGGAGTAGGGGCAGCTGCCATGGTTGCTAAAGGAGTTACAACTACTATAGGATTGCTTGTAGATGCTCCTACAATGGGTGTTGAAGAGGTACTAATGGTGCCAGGTGGATTTGATCGTGCGGCTAGCACAGGGTGTGCCTTTAGGCTTCCGAGATGTAGCTCAAAGAACTCGATGGGTTCTTCGGAGTTTCTAGCTTGGGATCTGGTTATCATATGGCTATATAACCAAAAAATTTTAGACAAGGTCTTTCTTTTATGGTCTAAATTTTATTGCAATGGAGTCGCCAGGTAGTTTTTTCTTGAGATTTTCAAACAAAAGGCTCTAAAGTAAAACACCAAAACTTATATAATACTATGGGATTTGCTGTCCCACCAGGCATGCCAAAAATTGTTGGAACAAAATCTGCCTTCGGTTAATAGTGTTGCGCCTTAGACTTTGCCAACATTGAGTAGACAGACCTTGCTTGAGATCATCTGTCTAATCTCCAGAGAAGGCTGGTTCCTTTGAGTTTTTTAGAGAAAAGGGAAACAAGAGATAAGGGAAATATAGCCTAAGCTAGAACTTTTCTCATGGTACAGATTAGACAACAACAAAAAAATGATGATGCAGATTACTACCTTCAGAGTTTTCTTTATATCTTCCTATAGAAAACATGAATTCTTGAGTGCGATTTTAGATGTTCATCTAAAATACATGTAAATATCTTTAATATTCAACTCTAGAAATAAGGTTTATACGTGCACAGTCCAGATTTTAGAATAGATACATTATAAAACTTAGAATGAATAAAAGTTAAAACACCAGATACATACACTCGCATACAGATTTTTAGAAGCCAGAGGAAGAATATCTCTTATTGCTTGTAATCCAGTACATGTACATCAAGTCTGTAAACGTCCAAGAGCCGACCCTTTTTCATGGTCGACTCACTCCTATTTATACCCTAAAAAGAGTATCTTCTACTATGTACATTTAATTTCCTCAATCAATTACAAGTAATTGTCTACAGTTTCTAAGAATATACAACGGATTTCCCGTAGATTAGATAGATTTCCTTCTGGCTAAATTTAGATGAGCCTGTTATTCTACAATCATCCAACGGACCTGCCAGGTTATAATCAACTGACCATTCTTCAAAAATCAGCACCTGATGTCAGTGCATGCCCTAGTTGCCAAAAATATACTCTGCTTCTTTAGCGAAAACCAGACATGTCATGAAATCGTGACACTCTTGTTTCTCTGCCTGTCTGCCCTTCTTGAGTCACAAAAATGCAACATGTCATGAAATCATGACATTTCTATGTCTTCTGCCTGATTCATCTTTTTGCATCGCAAAAATTGACCATGTCACGAAATCATGACACTTTCGCCTCCATAGCTCTTTGTCTTGGTTTTGATCAAAAAATGCGACATGTCACGAAATCGCGACACTTCTGCCTCCATAGCTCTTTGTCTTGGTTTTGATCATGAAAATGTGACATGTCACGAAATCGCGACACTTCTGCCTCCTCGCTTCCTCTTGTTGCTTTTGGCCACGAAAAAGGGACATGTCGCGATATCGCGACACTTTTAGTCTCTTTAGCAGTTTTTCTTTTCTTCTGGCGAAAATAAGCCATGTCGCAAAATCGTGACTTTTTCCCCTGCTTTCCCTCTCTGCTATTTTTTGCCGCGAAAACTCGACGTGTCACGAAATCGTGACACTTTTCTTCCTTAGTGTATTTTGCTTTTTCTTTGTTCTTTAGCATATGGGCCACTTCGGTCTTCTTTAAAAATATGCAAAAAGGGTGCATCAACTATTTTTTGTAGTTAGTCACTTTTTGACTAACAAGTACCATTATCCAAAATGATCTTGATCTCAAAATGACATATTATATTATGGAGAATGAACTTTGTAATACATGCTCTAGTCGTAGAGATTAAAGGGATCACTTCCACCCACTTGGTAAAATACTCAATGGTCATTATGATAAACGTGTGTTAGCCTGAAGACGAGAGAGAGATCTTACCAATTAGATCAAAATTCCACTAAGAAAATGGTCAAGTCACTTGAATCGACTTCAAGGCCTGTAATGGTAGGTGTGTAAGATTAGCATGGTGTTGAAATTTAATGTAATTCTTGATATATGCACAACAATCCTTCTCCATGGTGGGCCAATAATAATCCATTCGAAGGATTCACTTAACAATGGCCATGTTGCTAAAATAACCACTGCATGTACCGTTGTCAGCTTGCAAAATCACCCAAGCAGATTCTTGGAGCTCGAGATAATGAAGGAGAATTTCATCGTAGCTTTGTTGATACAAGATGTCTCCTAACAAGACATATCTAGTCATTTTTTGATTGAATGGTCATTTTGTAGCATACGATAATCCTTTTAGGATTATACCAAACTTAAGGTAATCTTGTAACTGGGTAAGCCAATCCTGATAAGCAATAGCATTAGCTGATTGAACGATTTGTTCCTATTGTGATTTGATTTATACAAATGTAGATTGGAAAACAACCTTATGGTGAATGGTAGTACCATTCTCCGTAGGAACCTATGAGATCAATGACCCCTAGGATGCCTTTGTCAAAAAATATTTAACTTTATAGAACCATTCATGGTTTAGATATATATAAATTATGTGGACTGATTCATGATTTTTGGGAGCCTCATACATCATCACGAATTGTGAGAGCATCTTGACCTGGATGGTAGTGAAGTCAGTGAACAAATTCCAAGGGATTACGTATCCTAAAGATGCCATGGTGTTTGCAAATTTATTTGACATACAAGGAACTACCTCTATATCATACCACTCTAGATGGGCTAAATAAGTGTCCACAAGTTCCTTATATGCTTTCAGGATAGGACACCTACATTGATAGATTTCTTTGACCTGGTTGACTATGAGTAGGGAGTCACCAAATATGTTTAGCTTTTTGATCTTCATGGTGATAGCATTTTGGAGACCCAAGATTAGGACCTCGTATTTAACATTGTTATTTGTGCAAGGGAAGTCGAGTTTAAATGACAAGGGTATTGGAGTAGCTTGTGGCATGAAAAACATGATTCCTATACCACCCCCTTGCTCGCATTTCAAACCATCAAAGAATAATGTCATATTAGCTTCATTATTCGGTTCTTCAGGTATGAGTGACTTTGATAATGCAAATACTGCATCATCGAGAAGATCCATGATAAGAGGCTTATCATCTTGAAGAGGTGCCTCTGCCAATTGATTTTCTATTACCTGACCTTTGATTGACTTTTGGCTTATGAATTCAAGATCAAATTCTATCAGTAGCATGATCCACTTTGTAGTAAGTGTATTATGATATATTCTGCTCATCATATACTACAAAGAATTTTGTTTTTATATGATATACGTAGTATGAATTAGCATATAGTGGTACAACTCCTTAGTTGCAAAAACCATTACTAAATACAGTTTCTCGACATATGCATACTTTAGCTCATAGTTGACCAGGGTTTGGCTGATGTGGTATATCACCTGTTATTTGTCTTGTTTATTCTTATAGGCTAACATGGTTTCCAATGCAAATTATGTGGTAGATATATATAGCAGAAAAGGCACATCTGGTCTAGGTAGAGCTAGTACTGGCGATGATGCTAGGTATTTCTTGATCTCAGTAAAAGCTTGTTGACAATATTTATCCCAATTGAATGGGACTCCCTTGTATAGTAGTCGATTCATGGATTGACATTTATCCTATAGCTGCACAATGAAGCACTTTATGGATGCTACTTTGCCTTGTAGGCTTCTAAGTTATTTGATATTTGTGGGGGCAAGCATTTCTAATATTTCTTTAACTTTCATTGGATCGACTTTGATCTCTCATTTTGAAATGATGAATCCTAAGAATTTTCTAGAGGTAACATCAAAAACGTATTTCTTGGGGTTCAACCTGACATTGTGCTCAATCAGATGATCGAAGAAATTTCTTAGGATCTCAGTGTGCTCTTCACACAATAATGAATTGGCTAGCAAGTCATCAATGTAATATTCCAAGATCTTGTGCATGTAGTCATGGAAAATTTGTCATACCCCACTGGTATGTGGCACCAACATTTTTAAGGCTAGTAGCATAACCTTATAATACAATGTTCCCCATGGAGTGGTAAAGGGTATTTTATGTTGATATTTGGGTTTGATCCAAATCCAATTATAGCCAAAAAATCCATCCATGAGAGATAACATCTCATGACCAGCTATAACATATACAAGAGCATCGCTATTGGGCAACGTAAAAGCATCCTTGGGTGTTGCCTTGTTGAGGTCTCAAAAATATGTATAAATATGAATTCTTCCATCATGTTTTCCTATGGGTACCATGTTTGATACCCATTTTGTATAGTCGATGGGAATGATAAATTCTACATCCAAATATTTTTGCAATTCATTCTTAACCATAAGAGTGATAGTTGGATGCATCTTCCTAAGTTTTTGCTTGACCGGTTTCTTGGTAGGGTCCAACAAAAGGTTATGAGTAATCAATTTTAGATCCAAGCCTCGCATATATTTATATGTCCAAGTAAAGAGATTAGGTCTCTCTTTCAATAGAGGTATGAGGATGGCTCATTCCTCAAGAGATAAGCTTTCTCCCAATTTTACTTTCTTAGGATTCATGGGATCTGAGCTGATATCCACTTTGAAAGTCTCCTCTATTGATATATGTGATCCCTCCTCAAGCTGGTGAGGTGTAGAGATCAAATGGATGTTGTATTCTAGGTTTAAGGGATATACCATATCAGGATCAACCTAAATATTATAAACATCATGAGCATAGCCTAGTGCAAAATGAAACAGTTACAACTTTTCTTCATTATGAAAGAAATCCTCAAGCGACAAGGGTGAATTGGTATGATCAAAATCAGTGGCCTCAAGGTTTATGTGCAATGGTTTTGAATGGTTAGATGGATTGTGGAGTGGAGTGGTCAAATCAATGGAGATCATGTTTATGGATGGAAGGTAATCTCCATGGCCATGTGGGTAGGACTCATCAACTACTTGTTGATCTATATGCTCCCAATCTGGTCTGGGAGGTATTATAATTTTAGGATCCACTCTAGGAGGAGATAGGACAATGGGGTCCTCTAGTGGAAGCAACTACTCTAAGATAGGCAGCTACAGGAATACCCTATGATAGATATCCTCTAGATTAACAAAAGGTATTTGAAGTTCCCTAGGTTCTACGTCATTGTTTAAATGATGCAAATATCTCGGACCTAGATAATCCATCTTGATTGGATCCTCATAGTCTTCATATGTGCTGGCCTCTTCATCCTCAAAGATGTATTCACTTTCATCCTCATTAGAATTATATTCCTGATTTGGGTTCCTCTAAAGAGATGTTTGGATGATAAACTAGGGGAGGCTCTATGGTCACCATAGTCACTGGCCAATCACCTCTCCATGAATGTGAAGGGTTGGGGTCATAAGGATTCCAGTCAATGTCTTCCCCAAAGCCTAGACTTAGGTTTTCTAAGGATATGGCTAGAAATTCATCTTGCCTATGAATAGAATATCCTAGACCAAACTTATTGATGAGTAGTTAATATTGTGATTGATAAGGAGTTCTACATCCCTGCTCAAATAAGCCTAAGTTGTTACCATACCAATGGTAATGTTCAAAGTATTTGAGGGTAAAATCAAGATTGGAAAAATTATGGACATTCGCTATTGAAGGTTCATTATTTGTAGTCCTCAACAGGTGAACAGTCTATAACTTGATCTAATCCATCGTAGATAAAATTGGTTTGATTTGGTGGCACCCCTAAAGGTACCACCATCTCTATAGGTAATGAGGGAACTTTAGGTCTTCCTATATCCTGTGTAGACAATGATCAATGTGAATATCATGTTTTGTAAAAGATATTCCACTAATCCAAGATTAACTAAGTGGATTGTAATCTACGATGTAGATTATGCAGGTGAAGCAGATTGAGGTATCTCCTTTACTAGATCTGGTGAGTCATCTTCTTCCATGGGAGTTGGAATCTCTATGGTTGCTACATTATGGATAACCCTAGGTTATTCTTCTATCAAGGGTACCTTAAGCTTCTACTTATCCTTTGGTTTGGATGATGTTGAAGGCTTGTCATAAGCGATAATTGACCTAGGAGTTGGCGGTAGTGTCGACATAGAGGGATCAACCACACTGCCTTTGACTTCCTATCTAGATGTTTGATTGGCAACATGGGTCGTATGTGTAGATGTGTCTATGGGAGTATGAAGTCTCTCGATAAATCAACTTGATTGATGCATTTAAAGGATTATTAATCGTATGGGACTACTTCAACCTATCCATTATGTACATATTTTATGCATTGATGCAAAATTGAGGGAACACATCACATATCCCTGATCCAAGGGTGCCCGAGTAAGATATTATATTGTATGGTGCTTTCCAAGACATGACACATGATTAAAATGGTTTTGATACCTACTTGAATAGGTAGAACTATAGTGCCTACTGTAGAACATAACACATCATTAAATGCTTGCAAAGTAAAGGTTGAGGTAGCTATATGCGACTCGAGAAGGCTTAGGTGTCCTAGGGCCTTAATTGTGATAATATTAATTAACGAGACCGTGTCAATCAACACTCACTTGAAGGGTATGCGGTTAACACAAGTGATAATATGTAGTGGAGGATCTACTATGGTAGTCAAAACTATCTTAATATTGTGATCATTGACTATTTGCATTTTTGTATATGACCCATAAAGTAAAAGAATCTAGGTTTTGAGGCTGGAGCTCTATAGATCTAAGAATATCCATTAAAGTCTCCCTATGCCTAGGGGACTATTGAATGAGCTCATATATAGATAATTGGGTTGAGGCTATATACATACTTTGAGTGAGTCTATTTTTTATGGTGATCACTGGTATTGCCAGTGGGCTTGACAATTGATTTTGAGCTAGCCTCTATTGAGGTGCAGTAGGGATATAGATAGGAGCTACAGGTGGCTCAATTTGATTATATCTTCTATTTCTAGTGATAATGTTGACCATGGCAAAAAATCCCTACATGGGAGGATCTATCTGAACTTGGTTGATCAGACCAGCCTAATTTCTTGGAAGCTCATGGTTAGGTAAGGGATCTTTATAGATTCCCATTTATTGGTTGTCAGGTGCAAAAGAGCTATCAATTTTCAACTGATCCCTATCTATCATGTTTTGTACTATATTTTTGAATCCATAGCACACTTCAATATCATGACCCTTCTGTCTGTTAAAAGGATAGTATTGATCTTCCCTGTACCCCTTTGGCCTAGGGTAGTTAGGATCCAACAAATGGACCTTGAGCAATTTAAGTTCTTTATCCTCACATCGTCGATTGAATATGGATGCAAAATATTTAGATAGTGGCATGAATTAGTGAGGTGGATGACATTGTTTATCTTTGCCCTAATTTTTAGCACGTTGGTTATTATAATGTGTTGGAGGCAGTTGAGCCTGATAATTCGACTGTTGTTGTGACCTCTCTGCTTTTGGAATATTTAAAACAACCTGATTCATAAATGTAGGTTTTACTTGATGATAATTATTTTTTCATTGGTTTTTATCCCAATATTTTTTATAGAGCTTCAAATTACCCTCTTGGACCTTAATGTCTTCTATAACTTTGGCTTGCACCAAAGCCTCCTCGAATGTTGAATATTGTTGCAACTGAAGTAGCAATAAAATATGTTTAGCACAACTCTTTATGAATATTTGAGTTAGTTTAGATACGAGGATGGTGAATGGGATTTTAGACATAATATTCCACCATCTATTCTCATATTCCATAACCAAATCATCATCATATTGATGTAAAATTGACAAGTTGAAAATCTTAGCCTTCTTCTTGACACCGAAGGAAAAGCGTTCAAGGAAAGCGTTAGCTAGTTGTTCAAAGCTAGATATGTTGTGCCTTGGTAGTTGATTGTACCACTTGAGGGCATAACCCGAGAGTGTTATCATGAAGGTTCAAAACAACAAGGCATCATTATCTTGCAACTGGAAACACAAGTTCATAAAACTCGTAACATATTCCTGTGCATCCTCATCTCCCTTATATTTATCCAATTTTGGCATTTCAAAATGCTCAGGATATGCTGGAATTGGAACTAATGGATTGAGGGGTTGGTTATGAATTTTGCTCAGTGTGGGATTTTTGTAAGCCTCACCTTGTTTCTAAAGTGATTTGATTCGCTCGATGAGCACTTTGTATGCCTGTGATGAGATAATATCATTTTCTCAAGGAGATCTCCTAGGATCAAGGGGTGGTCTTTTTTTGGTTGGATGATTAGGGGGATTTTGAACATCCTCCAAATCAATGGAATATGGCTTAGGATATCTATGATCTTGCTCATCTATTTCTATCACCTCATAGTTGTCATATTTTGGTGGGTTAATCACTGGGTGTTGTGGTCATCGAGAATCATGCAATGCAGCTCGATGAGGATGAATTTTTGTTCACCTATCAGGTGACTCATGATGAAATGTACCATATCTCAAAGTGAGTTACCACCTGTGGGCACTAGGTGTGGGTAGGTCTTCTTGAGTTAACCTATTATGTCATTATTCTCATAAATTTTGCTTAAGGATCATTTCCTCTCACACTTGATGTTCGTACAAATGTTGACGGTGCAACCTCAGATGTTTTTCATGTTCTTGATCTAGGCATTCACGCTCATTTTGTAAGTTCTCCAATTGAGATTGGAGTAATTTCTCTCTTTGGTTGGTGTTTGGCCTAGTCAGTTGATCTGAGCGATCTAATGTATAAGGTCTATGACTTTGCAACTCTATGTGAGGGGATTTGGTAATTTTTGTTCTAATCGAAGGTTCAACTATCCTCTTACCTCTATCTATCGAGGTAGCATTAACACCATACTCAACCCTATGTTCAGTGCCCTCATGTATGGATGGGATGGTGGCCTTATGTGCCCATTTAGAATACTCACCTTAAGCATAAGTATGAGATGCTAATCCTTCAGTATGCACACTCTTTGAATGATAATGAACAATCAAAGTGACCCTTTGAGTTGACTATCTTTCATACTTGTCTAGATGATCAAGTTGATGGGTTTTCCAAGGTTGGCTAAGAGGTGTACCTCTTTCACCAATGTTATGAAATGCTATTTGACCCACTCCATGTTCGAGTGGTCTTGAAGCTCTGGTGGGTATGCGAACAGGTGCAACCTCTCTAACTTACCCCTCATTAGATTTATTATGTATAATAATATCATGGGATGTGTGAGGTCTAGTAGGATGCTCCTCATGATCATGAGGGATTACATTAGAAGTCCCTCTAATAGGGGTCTCTCGATGAGAGGCTCCCCCATGTGTTGAGTTATCTCCATGGAGACTACCTGAATGTCATTCAAGTATGGCTTGGATGACTGGATTGACTCTAGGGTGGTTTGCACCCTCTTGTGTATTGGCTACATCCTCAATCATGGAATGAATGCAGTTTTGTGTGGTAACCATTTGTTTTGAATTATCTCTTATGTGATTTTAAGAAACAAATAAAGTATACAAATGGTTATCTCTTTTAAGGATTGCTTTGTGTTTCCTAAGAACTAGATTGTGTGTTTTTGATGTGTTGGAAATCTGATTTTTCTCTTATTGTGTTTGAATATAGTTGATGTAACTCTCAATTTATTAAAATAATTTCACCTGTACGCCCACACAGACATATCTGATGATGAAGTCTGGATTGTGAATCCCATCAAGCTAGCTATGGAGATGAAATGTGTAACTGATAGGGGAACACAGGTCCTATTGATCCTCACCCAATCCATCGAGGGTAGTGATATACCTTTTGAAGAAGAGTATGTGATATTTTCCCAAGCTTCGATGGTTCTTGGAGTCGGCCTTGGCCATGAACGGGTTTGAAAAACTCTCAATATGCAAGCCAACCAAGTGGTAATGACATCCACTGTTGGTCTTGATCAATTGGTTGGATGTGAGAGCCCAACTCAACTGATGTTAACTTTAAAATGTGAGGTGTGTGTGTGTTAATTTTACTTTAAATAAAAGCAAATATGCATAAAATAACACACCATGATTTTTCAACTACACATGCATGAAAATACGTTTTAAATTTTAGAAATAATGCATGTAAAATATGTTTTAGATTCAAAAAATGCAGATGCAAACTAAAATGAAATAGCCTTTAAGTAGGCTCCAAGCATGCAACCCTAACACTCAGATTTAACAGTGGCTGCCTCTGTGAACAACAGTGGCCACTATGCACAGGGTTGGACAGAATCATGGTCGGATTCTAGAGCAGCTAACAACAGAGGCCACTGTTCCCAGTAGTGGTAGACAAGTAAACAAAGAGATTTTAAAAATTTTACTTCTAAATTTTCTCTATGTTATCTGATTAATTCCTAAATTACCTTTTCAAAGAAAATACAACAGAAAATAGGGAGAGAACCACTTACAGGTAAGTCCTCATCTGAAGAAGAATGCCACAAGTTGGATTTTTTATGTCTGTCCCATGGCTGCTAATGATTAGGGTGACAAAGATACTAGCCACTGATGTCAATGGTGATGGTGACTGTTAGCTATGGTCATTCCAAGTGGTGGTACCTGTAATGAAAAAATATAAAACTTAGTTAGCATCTACATAGGGAGGGTCCCGCATGTGATCACCATTGTAAGATTGACAAAAATATAACACCTAGAAAAGTATGAAATCAAATTGATAAAATAACATCATATAATCAATGTAAAGTGAGAAAGATAAAATAAATAGTGCCCTTCTTTATTCATATTTACAAATTACTCTTTTCATCAATATTACAAGATATCCCTCTGAGGGATTAACCAATTTTATATGTATTACAATAAATGATTCAAATTATAGGTGTCTTAAATAGATCTTTGTAATCCCCATAAACTAATTATAGGAGGGTTTCTTACACAACCTCCGCATGATGACATCAAAGAAGATGGTATTAATGATGCTTGAATCCTGCAAAGGGTCTAAAATCTACACACAAGAAACTACAAGAAATATCAATAGCATATGATGCCTCTCAAGATAAAGCTAGTTTCTCCATAAGTGCAAATTGTAAAGCAAATGCATAAAGAAGTGATAAAATGGATGAAACATGAAAGAAAATATATAAAGACAAAATGTAATACTACTAGTCTATGTTGGAAAACTGAATGAAAGCATCTAATGACTAAGCTACTGTCTAAAACAAAGAAAAAGATACATCATCCCATAGCCATTGGTAATTAGAGCAGCGAGATCTGTTAGCTGCTATCAATGTTGGCAACGATGCCTATAGGCCACTATTGAAAACAACGACCGTGGGATAGAGACTTTGTTCTTTGTATTCTAGGCCTAGTAATGGTAAATTCCTCCATTGAATTGATGTGGAAGGGTCAGTCGTGTCTCAAAACATAGTTGATCATGAAATTGGGCTCTAATCCATGATAATTCAATGCAAAATAAAAAGGTGGTTGGTCCTCAAGCTTTGATGATCTCCATGAGTGAATATACAGATGTCATTACACAATTAGGCAACACTTCATCACACCTCAAAGGAATATGAAATCACTTCCTAGTTTGGTAGGACTTCACTATGGTAATTGCTCATGAATTCTCTAGACTTTTCTCTTATTTTGGGATACCTTAAATAGACTTCCCAAATTTGAATCCTAGCTTCTCTAGGAAGCCAAGATCAAGAATCTATTATGTTGGGGTAGTTGGATGGATGCTTCTGGAAGCTTCGTAGGTACAACCATTCAAGAAACCATTGCTAGCAATAAATTTTTTTCAGCTCGGGTAGCCTGAGTTTGTTACAAACTCAACCACTATCGATAGGTGTGGCTACGACCATGGTCACTATCGATAGGTGTGGCCAGTCCATGATCGCTTTGAGCATTAGTGATGATGATGGCCATCGCTGATCACATAAGTGGTGAAGTATGAATAGGACTAGGCTACCCTGAATGAGTGGTTAGAACCACTACTAGGTCTTGGAAAGGTCCAAGGTGAGTCACATGGCCTGAAAATGTGTCCATATGAGTAGTCTCCTCAACATGACGTATTTTAGGTGTCTACAATATTTACCAAAAGATAAATAATATAAATGAAATGTGAGAGATATAATAATGTTGATCAATCAAGCATATAAATTCTGAATCTACTATATAATAACTCAAAGAATGCTAATGCTAAATACTCAAAAATATGTATTGAATGAAGAGACCAAAATACATCATACTAAATCACCTTCCATTGCTTACATAGGTGATTCTTCCTCCTTCGCCATATATATTTCACATCAATACATCCATATATATAGAATGGAATGTGACTCTTCATATAGAGGTTTCTTGGGCCTCACTCTTCCTATGAATCTTCATCTTCCTACTCTAGTGACACATGTACATAGGGATAACTATGCACATTTACATTCTAAAATATCATTGCACACTTGTGCATTACATTGTATAAAGTAAATCCTACTCTAAGACTCTTTTCCTAATATATAGATGTATCCATGGTGGTACATTGGCATGTACCAAATAATATAATATATTCCAACAAAGAGATTAGTTGCAAGCAACAAACAAAAAAATGTAGGCTAAACTCATCAAGTTACAAGAAGAAATGACCCACCCTCAAGTTAAAAAGCAACTTGATAGTGTTGGTTTCATCAAAGGATATAACAAGAAATGATCATGAATGTAAAAGGAGAACTTGAATCTTTACCCCAGATACTCAAGGAGTTGAAAGAAATAATCCATATAACTCTACTTGTCAAAAATTTATTATAGAATATGGATAAAAGGGCATTGGCTATCAAGCCCATATACCTGAGGTATAAAGAGGAATACAATCAATTTTGTGACAAGCAAATTTTAATAGCATATGGGTAAAGTTATGATTGTAGAATAGAATCTCAAAAGTTATGTGTCTTCATCTGTCATAAGCCTTATTGGGAAATCACCCTGCAAGAAGTGGAAGAATTAGTCAAAGACGTAGATAATAAAATAAAAATAGAATGTGTCTTAATGGGGGAGCTAGTTATAAAAGAGAATGTAGATGTTCTCATAACAAATAAAATTGAGGAATTTGAATGCAATGAAGAGGACAAACAAAAATTAGGGCAGCAACTAACAGAACTAACTCTATTGGTCCATAACAGTATCAAATTCACCAATGAGAATGAGTCAATATTTAAAAAATAAATCAATAAAATGATGATCATTGAATAGAAAATAAAGTCAATAGCCTCATTTTACAATGAAGCATGGGACCAAATTTCCAACCTTTTGAACATAATGCTGTTAGAAGAAGATAGAAAGGAAAAGGTCACAATGGGGCCCACCACAAAAGAAATCAAAGAGGTAGCAACAGGATCAGGACAAAGCTAATTTTTTAAGGATGATTGTTTGCTTTGAAAGGCAGTTAACTAGAAAGTTCAAGCATAACTAGTGGATGATAATTGGCATATATTCATGAGACAGATGGTAGAATTTTACAAATTTTGATAGCCTATAATAGTGGGATTTTGGCTATAACACATCCAAGAGAATGAAATGCAGAGGACACACGTGAAAAAACCTACACCAAGCATTCTTAAAAGATTTTGGAAATCAAGATTATAAAAGGAGCATCCAGAATTAGATTCATCATCAAGCCTTGCATAGTAAAATTTTGCAAGAGAGGTATACTAGTGTACCATATCTCTGGTTGGTTGTATTGCCTAAGTGTATCTTTTCTTTGTTTTAATCTTATTCTTCTCCCTTTTGTGTAAGAATTTTGGAGGATGTATCCAACCAATTGAGATCATTTTCAGTGACTGGATTAGAAATTGGGAGCTCTTTGTCACTTTATTAGGATGAAGAGTAATTAGTTCCTCTGTTACATCATTTGAATAGAGAGAACAATTGTATTGAATTTCATGGATATCTTGGCACCTTGCCAGACCCATATTGTAAAATCTACTTGAAATTTAATATAAATTTCAATTTCTTCCTTCTTGTATTTTATTTGCACAATATATGTGTTGCCCATTCATGCATTGCATTATTTGAGTTCATGAATGACACGTTCCTTCGCTGGTTAATAATTTATATTCATTACACCATTTGAATGGTATGGACTAGTTTATCCCTACTTTTTTTAGTCTTTCTCATGATAATTTTAATTCCTACTACAATTACCCAACATATTATGCACCGATCCATGCCCATAAAGCTAAGGCTAATAATCTTGGTCAATATAAGATAATTCATTAAATTTGGTTGAGTTTAAAGTTTAATGACACATAATTAATTAAGCTCATTATGGGGTATCTTGACCCAACCTGGTTTCCTTAGAATTTGTAGTTTTCAGGTTAAAATGGTAAGTTTACCAAAGCTTGCATATCTGATTGTGATATAAAAAATTAGACAACATGACAACAATATTTTAAAGATGTATAAATTTTCCATAAAAGTTTTCTGGCATCATTGCTGGGGATAAAACTTTTTGGTGTGTTATTTGTTCACCACCTTTCTAGGGGTTATCTCAACGATATTTTAATTCACTACTATAATTTTTTGTAGGTCTTTTTATATCATGGGTCTCTATATTATACCTCTATATACATATGAGATATTGAGAGGATATTAAGGTTGAGCAATATTAGCCAGAGTGATATCCTTTTGCATCATGATGCTGGTGACTCTGAACGAACCTGAAGAATAGAAGAATCGAGGATATGACCCAGTGCATATAAGAAGTGGTAAATAGCTCTTCCTAGAATTTGAAGACCTAGAGGTATTTACTCATACCTAAAGAATTCTAGTTCCAAAAAGTGCTATGCATAAAAATAAATCTTATTTTAGTAGGAAGTCTGCTAATAAAAATACTTCTCTAGATAATTTTGGTATGGATAATCCTATTATTCCTCCCATTGCTAGTATTACTATAAAATCTACCATCACTGCTCCCATAGATACCATGGCCAATCCTCCACCAAATAAAAATCAGAATAACCAAAATAATTATAACCAAAACATTTAAACCTAGAGAACTAACAGGTATAGGCTTTTTCAATTGCCCCCTGATTTGCATGACTTATGTAGTAAGGCACACAAATACCTACCAAAGTTCTACGGATATAGTGCAGTAATAGAAGACCACATCAAAAGTTCCTTGTACACATTAGATAACCTTGAGGTTGAAGAAGAATATGTACTTAGACTATTCCTCCAGACCTTAGAGAAGGATGCAAGGGACTGGTTCAACTAGCTTCTAGATAACCAGATTCCTAATTTTTAAAATGGAAGAAGTTTTCTTGAAAAAGTACAAAGAAATAAAGAATGAGTAGTTGTTGTTAATAAGACTAGCCACTATGAAGAAAAAAAATGAATCTTTAGAAGACTTCAATAGGATATTCTTCAAAAATAGGAATAAAATCCCCACAACCTTAAGGCCAAATGACAACCAATTTATCCATTTCTACAAAAATACATTCCCTGGAGAGTTTAATTATGAATTATGACAACAGAGGATCAATACTATAGATGAATGCATGGAGAAAGCTATTTATATTGAGATAAATATGATAGATAGTGGTAATATGAAGCCATATTCCTCTAACAAAAGTTAAAATCAGATAGATAAGAAGCCTAAAAAAGTTGGATTCTCCTTATAAAAAAAAAATGAGACAGATCCTATAGAAAGGTTGTCTAGTCAATTGACTAAAATGTTCAACACTATGAATAATAGACTATCCAATATTGAGAGGGGAAAATGTAAGAGTACTGAATCATCCCAACCACATAATGATACCAAACCACCCTTTAAGAGAAATTTCAATAAGAGCTAGAATAGAAATAATGCTAATTGATGAGGCCTGAAAATGCCTCAATCATAACATGTTTTGAATGCTGAAATTGCCTACAAAATCTTATGTTTAATCTAATATGCTAGTTAAGTTAATTCAATATGTTGTGTATTAACTATTTGCATGATAAATGTATCTGAAATACTATATTCTAATTTTTATAGCTTTTTGCATAAGTTTTATGTTGTTTTGTTATGACTTGCTAAATGAGATATGCTTAGGTTGATAGCAACATTTCACTAATCATGTTTTGATATGTCTCAAGCATTTATTTTACCTAATTCTGGAAACAGTGCAAGTAAACTGTTACTGTGCAGCAAAAATTGGTTTTTTCCATGTAAATTCCAGCCAGCTGCCAATGAATGGCAAGGCATGGAATTCACATATGGAAAGAGATGAAGACCATTGGAATATGATCCTGAGAAATAACCCACATGAGAAATGCAGAGGAAATCATTTAAAGAGCCCACATTTGTTCATTCCGAAGTCTCTTCGGAATGAACAAATATCTTTGAAATGAGAAAACACAGTGTCTTCGAAATAAGCGGATCTTCGGAATGAGAATTGCAGTATCTTCGAAATGAGCCACTTATCTTTAGAATGAAAATAGAATGTGCTTTTTGACTTGTTGACTGAATTATAATGCTAGAAAAAGAGAAATAAATATTGAAAAGGGTAAGGGAAAATATCTTAGATCTGACTTTGTCGTCCTTTCCGACCAAAGCCAACATTTATGGAAAGATCAAGTTTGATCTTCTTCTAGGATAAAACTAGGAATTGTTGCAGCATAATAGGATTAGATCTTTTAAGATATTTTCAATTGTCAGTAGATCTTAGGACATCTATAAATATGGCTCCCGTTCAGGTTGAGCTAAAAAAAAAGGAGATAGAGAAAGCAGAGAGTAAATAAATATAAGAGAAAATAGACAATAATTAGAAAAGTGACTGTTACAGTCCTGTAACAGGTTTTCAGCAAAATTATTGTAATCATGTTCTTGAATCAATAAAGTGTACTATTTTTATTTCATATTGCTTGTAAATGAGTGTGAGTAAGATCTAGAGAGAGAGAGAGACTCATACCTTCTTCTGGACAAGGAGGCTGGCCACTTCTAGACCTAGGAGGAGGACTAATAGCAGGTTTTTATTCTGATTTTGCTGCAACAGAATGAGTTGTAGAACTTGTCATTTCATTCTTTTGTAAACAACTAATAATAATTGCAATCTTAGATTATTTTATATTTTATGATTAATGGTTTGGTTGTAATCTCCACTTTCAGCAAAGCTTTCAATTTATTGTAGACTGTCATTTCCAGAATTTACTGTTTTTTGTAATTTCTTGCATTTTGTGTTTTGTTGTCAACCCCTGCACAAAAGATTGAAAACCTTCTATTACAGAGCCTTGACAGGGTTTCATTTCCATGCTATAAGTAGGTTTCCATTACTGCAAAAGTAAATAGATTTCCTTTCTGCAATTATAATCAGACTTCTAATTCTCATAACTGTTATTTTTGCAACATAATTAGGTCTCATTCTGCAATTGTAATTAGGATTTCATTTATGCAGTTAATGATTAGTTTCCATTTTTACAACTTAGATTAAGGTTTAATTCATGCAATTTAGATATAGGAATGTCCTAAATCCCCCACATAATCAATTTCACTAATAAGACCTATTGCTCTAGATTGACCTAAGTTATAACCCTGTTCACCCCTTATTTCGTAGATAGCCTTGTACACTACCTTGGATTGAAAAATTCATTGAGAATTAATGATGTGTATAATGACTACGCATCATTTTGGCACCGTTGTCAAGGAATTGTGTTTTTACAAGGTAACAACAGTCCAATAACTATTAATTAGACTGAGCTGTGAAGATTCAAGATAAAATCTGAATAGAACAACTGGTTAAAGTAACAACTATTGACCTATAATTTATGTCATTTAAGAGTAAACATGAATGAGTAAGTCTAGGGATGAAAAAGGTAGAATTACCCAAAAGGATCCCTGGCTTGTTCCATTAAGGAGATCTTCACGCCTAAGGGGTGAATCACCCGTGTTTGAATTACCAAAAATATTGAAAGAAAAATCACCAGTCTCACCATCATTAGAACATTCCAAGAAAGGAAAATCACCAGTCTCATCATCATTAGAACATACTAAGAAATAAGAATCATCAGAATCATTATCAACAGAGGGTCTTGGACCTCTTGAGAGAGAAATTTGGATAGGTTTAACTAAGGAACATGAAACTATGGCAGAAGGAGGTAATCTAGATGGAGATGGCCAACATGGCTATGTCCATAATGAAGGAGATGATCAAGATATGCCCCAACCTTCCAAAACATTTGAATATCCTATCCATTTGAATCCAACACAAAAATATCCCATGAAAACTATTTCACCTTCAGTACTTCCAACCTTCCGAGGTGTTGTATCTGAAGATCCTGATCAGTTTTTGTTTGAATTCAAGGTAGTGTATCAAACCTATGATTATGTAAATGACAATAAAAAACTTAAGGTTTTTTCCTCAACACTCAAGGACTCAGCATTACGCTGGCTCATGAGCTTAGAGCCAAATTCCATCCAAACCTGGGATCAAATAGAAAATGTGTTTTTAGACAAATATCAGGAGTATTGTCGTGTAAGGAATAGGAAAGATGAGTTATTCAAGATTAAACAGGAAGATGATGAAACATTAGAAGACTATCTTGATAGGTTCTCCTTTGTTCAAAGGAGATGTGGACTTGTAGAACCAAAGTTATGCAAAACCATCTTTTTGAGAGGATTACAAGATGAATCCAGAGACGTATTGGATTTTATGGGAAAAGGGGATGTAAATACTCTCAGTAATGAGGAAATTGTGGATCTCTGCAAGAATTACTCTCGTAATAAGTAGGGAAGAAGGCAAACAAATACAAATGGCACTGATGTGAAGGAATTAAATTGAGGAACTTGCAAATTTTAAAACTGATATTCTAGTGCAATTAAACACAACTTTGGGGGAAATGTCTGCAAAAGCAAAAACCATATAACCTTTGGCAATTTATTGCCCAATATGTAGAAATAAACATGTTTTGCAGGAATTTCCTTTGAATAAAACATCTATCTCAGCCATTTGTAGTATCTGTTCAAAGAAGCATTCAACTGATAAATGCCACCTGCTACCACAACTCAAAACTGTGTTAGAAAATCAGACTGAGGAACTCAACTATGTTGGAAAAAAACAAGGAGGAAATCTCTCTCAAAACCAAAATCCCCCTCGTTTTCCTATAAATTGGGGGCATAATCCCTGGAATATGCCTTGGGGACAATCAAAACCGCCCCAACGTCCTTGGAATTATCCTCAATGGAAAAATTCCCAAGAATGGCCACAAACAAATTAGAGTAACCCAGCCTGGAATTAGAATCAGAATAACCCATCATGGAATCAAAACAACCCAGCCTGGAATCAGAATCAGAATAACCCATCATGGAATCAAAACAACCCATATTGAAATCAAAATCAGACTAATCCACATTGGATGCAAAATCAACCACAATGGAGTCAACAATACCAGTCCTATCCAAGGCAACAAAGAAATCAAGGTCAAAATAAGCATTTGCTGCCTGCACCTAATCAAAATTTTCAAGAAAAATAGAACCAACCACAACAAACACAATAGGTGAAACAACCTCTACTTCCAAATTAATCGGTCACTAATCCAAACAGCATGAGACATGCATCCCCTATCTATGTGGCTGAAGCTGAAGAAAATATTGAAATAAATGTTATTGATTGTAGTAACATCCAACTTCATTCTAAAAAAGTTGTACCTGAACCTTTTTCAAATAAAAGCAAGGAAAATGAAGAGCAAGAACATTTGGAACCGGTTAAAGCAACAATAGAGAAAGAAGAAGAAAAAATAAAACCACAGGCAGAACAATTACCTTCATCAAGGATAATTCCATATCCTAAAAGATTCAATACCACAACAGAAAATTCTGAATTAGACCTGGTCAAGGAACTTAAAAATTTAACTATATCATTGCCATTATTGCAAGCCATTAAAGATATACCAATTATTAAAAGTACTATCTGAGATTTGTGCATTAGAACAACAGGAAGAAAAAAAAAGCATTTCCCAAGACTGTTCAGGTTGAAGGAAAGATAGCTGATCTCTTATCTGGAAAACTAGTACCTCCAAAGTATAGTGACCCAGGAAGTCCAATTATCACAATTACTATAGGTTCAGTACCAATATCAAATGTCTTAGTAGATATAGGAACTACAATAAATGTCATGACCAAGGATATAATGAAACAATTATAGCTCAAACATATCAGCCCCACATTTATAGTTTTAGAAATGGCTGATAGGTCAGTTGCAAAACCTGAAGATATCATTGAAGATGTTCCTATAGAAGTTTCTTCTTGAAAATTCCCTGTAGATTTTTTGGTTTTACAACCAAGAAATTCAACACATGGATATCCCATCATTTTGGGAAGACCTTGGATTGCAACTGCAACAACCTTCATAGACTACAGATCTGGAAAAATAACTATTTCAAATGGTATTGATCTAAAACAGATCTCTCTGTATCCTCCTGCAAAACCCTCCAGCAATTTTTCAAGTCAGTTATGGTTTCCTAATTTAGATGAAGAATCAGAGGAGGTTATTTCCACACTAGCCACCTTGGTAGTAAGGGAACACACAGAAGACCTCCACAACACATAAAATTTAGACAATGAAACTATCCTAATGAACATTCTGCATGAACAAGGGTTAGAAGAGGAAGCAGTAAATATCCAACAATTGTTAAGGAATGAGGAGAACCAAAACTCTAAAGGTGAACCATCTGTACTATCATAGGAAAACTCTGTTTCACTACCACATGGGTGGCACCATCACTTAATTTTTCCTTCTCACTGTTCCATACAGGATATGCTTCCATCAAGAAGTAATGAAACAAAAACTTCTTATTTCCTCCCATATCAGCAGTGTCCTCTTAACTCCCTAATCACCAGGTATGAAGAAGTGAGTTCAGTCCTTCCAAATACAAAACAAATAGAAGTCCAACTAGGCAAATTACTAAACATTAACAACTGGCTTACTAGGGAAGAGGAAGAAAAATTGATAGTTGTCTTGTAGAAGCATGTTTATGCTTTTGCTTGGGACTACAAAGATATGTCAGGAGTTCACCCTGATATATGCACCCACATAATTTATACTGAAGAAGTCAAGCCAGTAAGACAACCCCGGAGAAGACTAAATCCTGCCCTAAGAGATATTGTAAAGGAAGAAATTGAAAAACTTCTAGAGGTAGGATTCATTTACCCAATTTTTGATAGCCAGTGGGTCTCTCCATTGGTTATAGTTCCTAAGAAAAATGGAAAAATGAGAGTATGTGTAGACTATAGAGAGTTGAATAAAGTGACATACAAAGACCATTTTCCATTACCTTTCATAGATCAGGTGTTAGATACCCTTGCTGGAAAGAAATGCTTTTGTTTTCTTGATGGATTTAGTGGATATAATCAAATTCGTGTTGCACCTGAAGATCAAGAGAAAACAACCTTTACCTGTCCATGGGGAACATTTGCCTATAGGATTTTACCTTTTGGTTTGTGTAATGCCCCAACAACATTTCAACGAGCAGTTTTAGCAATTTTTTCTGATCTGACTACCAATAGTGTTGAGATATACATGGATAATTTCACAGTATGCGGATAGGTTTTTGACTTTACATTAGAAAACCTTGACAAAGTTTTAACTCACTGTGAAACATACAAGTTATCCTTGAATCCAGAAAAATGTTTTATGATGATGGAGGAAGGAATAGTTCTTGGTCATCACATCTCTCCTCAAGGAATCCAGGTTGATCCAAAGAAGGTGGAAATTATCAAGAATATTCTTCCTCCTAAAACTCAGACTAATGTCAGAAGCTTCCTAGGACACATTGGTTTTTACCACAGGTTTATTCCCAACTTTAGCATAATAGCCAATACCATGTTTGCCCTATTGACTAAAGATTTTGAATTTTCCTGGATTGCGAGGTTTTAGGAATCATTTGAAGCTCTGAAAGAGAAATTAGTAACTCCACCTATGTTAAGAGGACCTAATTAGACATTACCATTTCACATATAGACTGATGCTTCCAATACAACAATTGGAGCAACATTGGGACAAATTGACAATGGTGAACACTATACCATCTACTACATTAGCAAGAATTTGACAGGAGTTGAGAAAAATTATACCACAACTGAGAAAGAATTCTTGGCAGTAATTATGCCATCAAAAAATTTAGGCATTACATCACAGGTTATCAAATATTTATTCACACAGATCACACAACCATTAAGTATTTGATGAATAAGCCTATGGTAAGTGCAATAATTATTCATTGGTTACTGTTGCTGCAAGAATTTGATATCACTATAATCAACAAACTAGGAAAAACTAATGTTGTAGTAGATTTCTTGTCCAGATTACAAAACACAGATGAAGGGGAATTAGTTGAAGACACCTTTCCTGATGAAAAATTATTTGCTATATCAGTCCAATCACCTTGGTTTGTAGATATAGCCAATTACTTGGTCACAGGGAAAGTTCCTCCACATTTCACTTCAAAATAGAAAAAAACAATTGATCAAACAGAGTTCTTTTGAATGGATTAAGGGTATACTTTTTAAGTGTAGTCCTGACCATGTGTTACGTAGGTGCATCCGAAAGGATGAGGTGTATGATATCCTTAGGGCTTGTCATGATGAACCCTCAGGAGGACACTACTTTGTAAAAAACACAATTAGGAAAATCTTAGGGACAAGATATTATTGGCCATCTCTTCACAAGGATGTGAAAAAGTACATCAGGCATTGTGATGCATGCCAAAGAATGGGGAAACCCACTCATACAAATGAAATGCCACTGCAACCTCAATTGGTTTTAGAACCATTTGAGAGGTGGGGGCTTGATTTTGTAGGACCTATTGATCCACATTCTCAAGGAGAGGTGCATATTCTAGTATGCAATGATTACTTGACAAAGTGGGTAGAGGTGCGTGCTTTCAAACATGCTTGTGAAGAGAAGGTCGTTGATTTCTTGTATACTCTGATTTTTCAAAGATTTGGAGCTCCTCGATCTATCACCACAGACCAAGGACCCCAATTTGCATCTAAATTCATTGAGGTATTTACAAAATTATATGAAATCAAACATAGAGAATCATCATCTTATCACCCACAAGCAAATGGCTAGGTTGAGGTAACAAATAGGGAACTAGAATGAATCTTAACAAAAATAGTAGCTTTTCATAGGAGAAACTGGCTAGATAAATTACCTAAAGCAGTGTGGGCTTACAATACTACTTGGAAATCCACTACTGGATTCACACCTTATGAACTAGTCTTTGGTAAAAAGCCCATCATACCTATTGAATTTGAGCTACTAACACTGCACATAGCATTGGAAATTGGAATTGAATTGTCACAGGCACAGACAGACAGGATTTTGCAGTTGAATGCATTGGATGAACTTAGGTTGGATGCTCTACACCAAACTGAAGTAATTCAGGAATAGAGGAAGTTGTGGCATGACAATCACATTCAGCAGAGGAAACTTCAACAAGGAGATTGGGCTTTACTGTTTGATTCTCGCTATGAGGACTTCCCTGGAAAGTTGAGAACTAGATGGCTTGGACCTTACCGGATTGAAGAGGTATTTGACAATGGAGCAGCTCATTTATCTCCTATTGATGGGTCACAGAGAAAGTTGGTAGTGAATGGACATCGCCTTAGGGTGTACCATACACCTCTGACTAAAGAGGAATTCTTGCAGTAGATTGAAAGTTTGGATACACAACAAGTGGAAGAAATTTCCTCTTCCACTTCAAAACAATCAGCATAATCATGGATTTCAAGAAAAAAATAGAAAAATACAAAAAAAAATCAAAAAAAGCAAAAAACAAAAAGATGAATAAATTCTGATTATGAATTCCTTCATGGGCATGATTTCAGGGAAATCATGAATTCCTTCATGGGCATAGTCAGAATCAAGAAAAAAGAGAGAAAAGGAGAGGTAAAAAAATAAAAAGGAAAACCAAGAAAAAAAAGAGAGAAAAATGAATAACTCAGCAATGAAAACCTTTTCCAAGGCACTACTGGGTTGGTATGCATGAAAACTAGTTTTCTGGCATGCATAACCTTGAATTTTTTTGAACCATCATTGTAAAAATTCACCAACTACACTTGTTTTGAAATATTGCAAAAAATCTCAACAGAACATCAACAAAGACAGTCATTCTTGAAAAATTTGCATTAACTTGTTTTAATCAGGTATATTTTTCTTACATTTCTTCATTGTAAATGATTGGTATATAGTATATAACAATTAATCATTAGCATAAAAGGTATCCATAAGAGTTGGCATACTTAAAACATGTTTTGAGAATGAGAATATTAATTTCTGCCTAATATTCGGAACAAGAATGTCAAAAACAGTGTCTGCTATCTTCTTCAGATTAATCGTTGTATTGTCTTTGGATTGAAATTGTCTTCGGAATGACAACAGAATGAATGTTGTACTTTGTCTTCGAAATGAAGCTTTGTCTTCGGAATGACGATTTGTCTTTGGAATGAAGCTTTGTCTTTGGAATGACGATTTGTATTTGGAATGAAGCTTTGTCTTCGGAATGACGATTTACCTTCACAATGAAGCATCATCTTCGAAATGAAGCTTTGTCTTCAGAATGAAGCAGGATTTGTCTTCGAAATGACGATTTACCTTCACAATGCAGTCTGATCTTCGAAATGAGGATTTATCTTTGAAAAGAGGATTTGTCTTCGAAATGAGGATTTGTCTTCGAAATGAGGATTTATATTTGAAATGAAGATTTGACTTCACAAAGAAGCATGATCTTCGGAATAAATACTTGTCTTCGAAATGAAATAATAATCTTCGGAATGAGGTTTTGTTTTTGCAATAGATCATAATCTTCGGAAAGAACATTCAATATAACATCTCCATGTGGCATCTAAGGAAGAAAAGAGATACGATCAAGTAAAAATTCTTTTGGCTGCATATGATAAATGAACACGTGACCAATAGTATGCCACCATTTGTTTTTATGCTAATAAACATGCACGTGAAAGTTTGTAGGCAAAACAAAAAAACTAAAAATGAGTAAGGTGGATCTAACGGCAAGGACATCTACGTAACCATTGATGGACATGTGTTTGAAGAAAAAATAGAAATGCGTGCCACCCTTCTTTTCGAAGACATATTTGCGAGCGCAAAATGATTACAAGGTACAATGCTCAAATTACGATTCATTTCGAAGAACAAAAATAGGGCAATTGAAAATTTGGAACCAAACCCTGCAAATCTGCAAACACCAGCAACTAAAGATCTAGCAAAAGAATAGCAGAAGAAGTGAACAGTTTGTAACATACCAAGATAGGAAGATGGGGCAAAAAATGAAAATGGAACTAGCAGATACCACCCACCTCCGAGAAAATCCAAAAGTGCTATATATTTTTGAAGATGGAGGGCTTATGTCGTTTTTAGATAAGTTTAATGGGTCCTCTGAAGATTTGGCTGACATGTTCACCCACACATTCAGAAACAACTGGGCACACATTAATGACATGACCATTGAGGTAACCCCTAAAGTTTTGAGTCAAATTACTGAGCTGCCATTAGAAGGTATTTCAATTTGTAGGTCTGGCAAAAACACATTGGTAAATATAGTTAATCAATTTCTGGAAGAAAACGATAAGGAGCCAGAATATTTAACACACAATAACACATGCAAGGGGGTAAAAATGGCCAGCCTGCAGGAACCCTGGGATGAAGTGGCCACATGGGTAATTAAATTTTTAACCTATGAAGGGCAGTATGTACTATTTTCAGGGAATCATATAAAAATTTTAAACCATCCCAGACATGGTAGGCAACAGTCAGATGTTAGGGTAAATATTCCCCTATATTTGCACTAGGAATTGAAAAACATGGAAAAAATATATCAGGAAGGAAAAGGGAGCCTTCGCCACCATGGTCTCATCAAACTAATTTGCCAACACCATTTTAGAGGAAACCCTAGGAGATTTCATAGTTTTTACTCTACCCAAAATGATGTAATTTTTTGGAGAGGAGGAAGAAACAGATGCTGTTGATGCTATTGCAGAAGAAGAAACAGCTACTGTAGAGGCTGTTGCAGAAACATAAACTATTGCAGAGGCTGTTGCAGAGGAAGAAACACACCTAGTAGCAGCAACAGAACACCTTGCTCCAGAACCTTCAACTTCGCGAGCCAAGAAGAAAAAGAAAAGAGGGTCTGGAACTGGCAACAGAATAGAAAAATAAAAAAGGTCCATTTTTTTGAAGTTGTAACTGATTTTTCAGAACAGAGAAGTGAAACACCTAGCCCAATAGGGGAAGAAACAACAAGGGAAAAAAAAGCATATGAAACTGTCACCACAATCCCTGCTACCACTAGAAAACAAAGAAAAAAGAAGTTTACATCTGGAGGAGGTCTACAAGACTCCACTTGAGAGAAATGGCAGAATAGGTCATAGAACAAGAAGGTGGACAAAGCAGTCCAGATGTCACAGAAATACAACTAGCCCCTGAAAACTTTCTAGAATTACCTGAACAGATAGTTAAGGAAGAGGCTGGGCAGGATAGCTTGGATGTGGCTACAGCTCAACAGGCCACAAAAATGGTAGATGCAATTATAGACAGTTTCATAGAGCCTCCTGAACAAGAGCAGACAAATGTTGTAGAGGAAGAAATAGCTGTTGAGCAACCTACTGTAGCTGACTTGTCTGCATCAAATTCTAAAGCAGAAACAGAGGAGGAAGACATCACAAAGCAGCTGAGAGCAGCAAGGAGTGTTGTCAAAACACACACTAGATGGATTGAACATAGAGAAAACATCATTAAGATGCAAGAAATAAAAATTACAGAGTTACAACAGGAAGTGGCAGAATTGAGAGAAAAGCTGTCATAGTCTGAAAAATAGCCAATTGTATCCATTGATGAGGACGATTTGGCTTAATTTCTTGTGGATTTATCTAGGGCAGATGACTCTGTTAAGGCAGACATAGGTGTTCATTCTGAAGAAGCACCCTTTCATTCTGAAGAAGTGCCTCCTCATTCTGAAGCATTACCTTCTCATTCCAAAGATGCTTCAAAATTGGCAAAAAACATAGTAGAAAACATTGGAGATGAGTCACCTACAGAGTAACAGTCCAAGCAGCAACATGAAACTATTGAAGTAAGTACTCCTATTCATGTCCTTGTATTTCAAACTATTACACCTTCAGTAGAAATAGCAGATAAGGGGGTGCAAGTGGAATTACTATCTGATGACAACCCAATAGAAATAGTAGATAAGGGGGTACAGGTAGAATTATTGACAGATGATCAACCACTAGAAGTGGCAAAAAAAGAGGTTCAGGTAGATATGCTACCTAGAGTTCCACCTGTAGTCAGACCACCTAATACTGTGTCCTTAGAACAATACAATGCAGACATAGCCAGTTGGGTGATTAGATATGAGAAGCTTGCCACTAAGACTAAAAAATTCAAATTGGAAGGAAAACAGCTAGAGGTCAAGGAAACAGAGATTCAGGCATTGAAATAAAAGGTGTCTGATTTATGTCAAATTGCTAAATTTTTAGTCCAATTCAGACGACCAGCCAGATTTTACAGTCTTATTCTAAAGGAGAAATACCTCAGATGGTAGGTTATGAGGATTAGCTCAGGTCTCCCATATAAATTGGACACAACTGCAGATTTCCTGGAAGCATATTTTGACAACCCTATTGAGCAGAAAAATCTCCTATGTGAACTATTTTTACATAGATTCTTTATTCCAGAAGAATTAGAATTTCATCCTCAAATCTACATTGGAGATGTTCAATTGAGGGTATTCATGTCCACCTTGCAGAATTAGTTTTATTGGGACCAGGAGAAAATATAGAATAAAGAAATTGAAACAAGAGTTGAATTTTTAGTTAGAGCAATTCAACCAAATCACCCAATTATCACAAGACAACACTTCACCATGATGAACAGGGATGATGTGAAGAGAATGTACTTGACAAACTTGAGGGACTATGTGAACAGATTCCAAAAATTTTGTAATGATAATTTTGTGCCAGCATTATCAGTCTGTAGAAACAGATGGGCTGAACTCTCCATGTCTTTACAAAAAAGAGAACCCATCTCCCCCATCAACTTAGAATGGTCCAGATGAAGGGCAGAATGAGTAATACAGTTGATTGAAATCATGCAACATAATTGGATAGGTCTCAAATTTAGACCTCCAACCATCATCACTTCAGTTCCATTCTAATTTGAAGAAGATGCCCAACCTGATGAACATTTTGAAGAATGGCTTAGGAACCTTCAGGAGAATAGGGGGTATTATATAGGCAAGAAGTTGTTCTACAAGTCATGGAATTTGACCATGGACATATGTGATTCCATAGCCCAACAGAATGCATGAGGACATGCATCAATATAAGTTGGGGGGAAAATGATGAGGCCTAAAAATGCCTCAATCATAACATGTTTTGAACGATGAAATTGCCTACAAACTCTTATGTTTAATATAACATGCTAGTTAAGTTAATTCAATATGCTGTGTATTAACTATTTGCATGATAAATGTATCTGAAATACTATATTATGATTTTTACAGCTTTTTGCATAAGTTTTATGTTGTTTTGTTATGACTTGCTAAATGAGATATGCTTAAGTTGATAGCAACATTTCACTAATCATGTTTTGATATGTCTCAAGCATTTTTTTTACCTAAATTTGGTAATAGTGCAAGTAAACTATTATTATGCAGCAAAAACTGGTTTTTTCTATGTAAATTCCAACCAGCTGCCAATGAATGGCAAGGCATGGAATTCACATATGGAAAGAGATGAAGACCATTGGAATCTGATCCTGAGAAATAACCCACATGATAAATGCAAAGGAAATCATTTAAAGAGCACACATTTGTTCATTCCGAAGTCTCTTTGGAATGAGAAAACACAATGTCTTTGAAATGAGCGGATCTTCAGAATGAGAATTGCAGTATCTTCGAAATGAGCCACTTATCTTCGGAATGAAAACAAAATGTGCTTTTTGACTTGTTGACCGAATTCTAACATTGGAAAAAGGGAAATAAAGATTGAAAAGGGTAAGGGAAAATATCTCAGATCTGACTTTGCCGTCCTTGCCGACCAAAGCCAACATTTATGAAAAGATCAAGTTTGATCTTCTTCTAGGATAAAACCAGGAATTGTTGCAGCATAATAGGATTAGATCTTTTAAGATATTTTCAATTATTAGTAGATTTTAGGACATATATAAATACGGCTCCCGTTTAGGTTGAGCTAAAAAAAAAGGAGATAGAGAAAGCAGATAGTAGAGAAATATAGGAGAAAATAGGCAATAATTAGAAAAGTGACTGTTACAGTCCTGTAATAGGTTTTCAACAAAATTATTGTAATCATGTTCTTGAATCAATAAAGTGTACTATTTCTATTTCATATTGCTTGTAAATGAGTGTGAGTAAGATCTAGAGAGAGAGAGACTCATACCTTCTTCTGGACAAGGAGGCTGGCCACTTCCAAACCTAAGAGGACTAACAGCTGGTTTTTATTCTGATTTTGCTACAACAGAATGAGTTGTAGAACTTGGCATTTCATTCCTTTGTAAACAACTAATAATAATTGCAATCTTAGCTTATTTTATGTTTTATGATTAATGGTTTGGTTGTAATCTCCACTTTCAGCAAAGCTTTCAATTTATTGCAGACTGTCATTTTCAAAATTTACTATTTTCTATAATTTCCTGCATTTTATGTTTTGTTGTCAACCCCTGCACAGAAGATTGACAACCTTCTATTACAGAGCCTTGACAGGGTTTCATTTCCATGCTATAAGTAGGTTTCCATTGCTGCAAAAGTAAATAGATTTCCTTTCTGTAATTATAATCAGACTTCTAATTCTGCAACTATTATTTTTGCAACATAATTAGGTCTCATTATGCAATTGTAATTAGGATTTCATTTCTATAGTTAATGATTAGTTTCCATTTTTACAACTTAGATAAGTTTTAATTCATGCAATTTAGAGATAGGAATGTCCTAAATCCCCCACACAATCGATTTCACCAATAAGACCTATTGCTCTAGATTGACCTAAGTTATAACCCTGTTCACCCCTTCTTCCGTAGATAGCCTTGTACACTGCCTTGGATTGACAAATTCATTGAGAATTAATGATGTGTATAACGACTACGCATCACTGATGAAGGAAACAAGAATGGGAACAATAATAATGGTTTGAGGAGAAGAGAAACATAAAAATATATGGATGCATTCCCAAACCCCATACCCTCAAACAATGTGATACCTAATTTTTCTTTTTACTTCCTAGCCTATGATACCCCACACAATTCAGTCAATTACGACATATATCTCAGCATGCACTCTAATGTTAACTTAGAATATGAATCTGATGATGAAATAAGGATAAATATTTATTGGACTAAAGAAGATGAAGACAAAGAGATCCAAATTGGTAAAGATATGAGTGAATTACCTATATTAGAACCAACACCTAAGGCCCTCATTTTGGAAAATGTAGATATCTAAAAAATATCTCAAGACAACATATACAAGAGAATGAAACAAGGTAAAATAATACCCACCGTTGAGGAAGTAGAATCACTGGAAAGAATACATGCAGTAAATATGAGAAATAGAACCATGCTAGATAGGACTGATGGTAAAGAAAACAAAGATTCATAGAACCAAAAAAAAAAACTAAAAGGTGAAATAAATAACAAGTAACTCCTAAAATTGAGATAAAAAATTACCCTAAAAAATAGTTAGATTATGGCAAAAATGTAGAGATTAAGAAAGTTTAATTTAATGCTGGTCAAGAATTAGCCATACAGAAAATCAATATTACTTCTGAAGAGTTAATGACCATCTCAAAATACAGGGACCAAGCGTGTAAAGATTTTGGTTTGGTAGATCAACCCAATAATCACAATGCAGTGTTTCAGTAGTAGATAAGCCCTTGCCCATACCCAAAAATACATCTTCAATAAGACCTTTCTACATATCCCTAAGATACACTTCAGAACTAGGAGATCAATATGTAATCCATAATTGTATGTTAGATAGTGGAGTGTCCCATAATATCATGCCCAAATAGGTAGTAGATCAACTTGGTCTAATATGCACCAGGGATTCTCCTCCCATATCTATGATGTATAGTAGGCAAGTACCATGTGTTGGAATAATTATAGGATTGCTTGTATTCCTAGATCAGTATCCCAAGAAAGGAATAGTTATGGATGTAGTTGTTGTAGATGTAGATCCTTTATTTTCATTACTATTATCTAGGTATTGGACTGATATCTAGGAGGATCAATTCAATTAGACTAGTCATATGCCACTATCCCATTGATATCCAAAGAGCAGGACATGCTCAAAAGAGAACCTTTCCATAGGTATTTAGTAGAGTTAAGAAAATTTGATAACACTATTGTTAATTTAGTCAACCCTATTGAAGAAAAAGAGATGAGATTTTATTCAAATTGGCACTCACCATTCCTAGCTGAAGTACTAGAAATCATAGATATGGATCCACAAACAAGAGCTAACATTGATGTTGAATCTAATACAGTGTTAAAAACTAAAATGTGGACCATGACATTTGATGGTGCAAAATCATAGTCTGGTGTAGAGAGTAAATCTTACTGACATCAAAGGAAATTATCTAGGTATACCTTATAGGCTTGAGTTCCCTTGTACTAACAATGTAGCAAAATATAAGGTCTTATTGTTAGGTTTAAGAAAAACTAAAGAATTTAAAATTAATTATCTAATGGTTTATAGATATGAAGAATTGATAATACAATATATTAAGGTTAAATATCAAACCAAATATCCTATATTAAAGCAGTATAAACAAACAATTCAAGATGAAACTGATAATTTTATGGCCTTCAACATATCTTATATACCTAGGGATCAAAATCATGTGGCTAACTTATTAGCTACAAATTCATCCAGAGTAGATAGTCCCGAAATAGATACAAGATACTAAGAGAAGTTCCCAACTATTTTTGTTTACCACCCATATGCACCAAAAAATATAGTATATTTACAAGTTTTTCAAGATGATGTTGATATTAAAGACTTTATGACTTTGCAAAACCATTATGCTGATGTCTTGTGTGATGAGTTAGATGAATAAAAATTAAAAGATGTCATAGGAGAGCCTATAGAAGTAATACAACTTAAGACCCATAAACTTTCAAGAGGGCTAGTTTCTCTAGAAAGACTCTTTGATGACTTTGAAAGAGCACACAGAACTATTGTGATAGAATCAGAAGCAAATATTGTTAACATAGGAATGGAACAAAATCCCAAGATAGTAAAAATCAATAAAGTTTTGTCAAAAAAAAGAGAAAAATCAATACATAAATTTTCTCAAAAGAATGTAGAATCTTTTGCCTGGAGTTATGAAGACCTTAAAACTTTCAATACTGAAGTGATGAGTCATATTATTTATTTTAAGGAAGGGATGAAGCTTCATAGACAAAAGCAAAGAAATTTTAATCCTGCTTTGCATCATGTGATGTGAAAAGAAGTTCAAAAGATGTTAGATGCAAAAATCATAAGAAAAGTTAGATTCTCATCTTGGATAGCCAACCTGGTTCTAATAAAAAAAAAGAATGGTGACATAAGGTTATGTGTAGATTTTAGAAATTTGAATAAGAATTCATTGAAGGATAATTATCCATTTCCAAATATAGAATAATTTTTACAATCAGTGGTAGGGTCAGCCAAGAGGTCTCTACTAGATGGATTTTTAAGTTATAATCAAATTGCAGTAAATATAGAATATAGGCACAAAAATATCTTCACCACACCATGGGGTACATTTGAGTATTTTAGGATGCCATTTGGGTTTATGAATGCTAGAGCAAATTTCTAGAGAGCAATGTATATTGCCTTCAAAGGGATTATGTTCAAAATAGTAGTGGTGATATAACAATATTTTCTAAAAAATCTAAAGGATCATTTCACACATTTGTCACAAGTTTTTGAAAGATGCAAGCCATTTGGTATTTCTTTAAATCTCAAAAAGTGTATTTTTGGAGCTAATCAAGTTAAGTTGTTGGGTCATGTGGTATTTAAAGAAGGGATTAGTAGTGATCCATAGAGGATAGAGGTGATAGCTAAAATCCCCCTCCAAAGACCTTAAAAGGTGTGAGATCATTTTTTTAGAAGATTAATTTTATCCAGAGGTTTGTCCCAAAATTTGATTATATTTCAAAACCTATCAAGGACATGATAAAGAAGGATGGGAATATTAAGCGGACATAAGACAACTTAAAGGCTTTCTAAAATATAAAATATGTTATCACGCAAGATCTTGTGCTAACATACCTATATTATTCAAAAGACTTCAACATCTATTTATTTGCTTTAGAGGATACTATTTCTATTTTTCTATCTTAAAAATATTAGGAGAATAATGAAAGACCTATAACCTTCATGAGCACTGCAATGAAAGGAAGTCAGTTGAAGTATACCTTGATAGAAAAACAAGCATTTTCTTTGATAAAAATCTTAGAACATTTTAAAGGCATATTTGTAACAAATAAGGTAATTGCTTGTATTCCATTTTCTTTGATAAAAGCCTTAGAAAATTTTAAAGGTATATTTGGGTCAAATAAGGTAATTGCTTGTATTCCTTATATAGTTGTCAAAGATGTGTTTACACAACATGAGCCTACTAGAAGCTCAGTAAGATGGATGGTCAAACTGCAATAATATGATGTTGAATTTAAAGCAGTAAAAACTATTAAAGGGCAAGGTTTGGCTAAGTATATGGCCACCAAAGGAGGAAATTTTTTTAATAATATAATCATGACAATAGATGCCCAAAAAAATAGAAAAATAAAATTTTTTGAAGATGATTGGCATAAGGACATCATGTTCTATTTACAATCACTGTCTTTTCCAACATGTACCTCACAAAGCAGACTGAGGAGCATAAAAAAACAAGCACAAAGATATTACATTCAGAATGACAAATTATATTGGAGGTATCCTAATGGTGTGCTATTACTCTATCTCTCTCAAAAAGAAATCACTAGGATTATTGAAGAATTTCATAATGGATTTTGCACCCAAAGCAACAATTAATAGCATAGTGAGATTTGGTTATTATTGACCCTCTATGTTTAGATATGTTCACCTATTTGTTATAAAATATCAAAGCTATCAGATCTTTGATGGAAAAAAATGTTGTCTACCATGCCATTAAAGCTTGTAATAATTGAAGCTCCTTCGACACAGTAGGGGATAAATCTGATAGGGGAAATTAATCTAAACTCTTCAGGTGGACACAAATGGTTAATAACTGCCACTAATTACTTTATTAAATAGGTTGAGGCTACTCTACTAAAGAAGTCTACCACATATGTAATCATCAAATTTTTGGAAGCAACCATTTTGACCAGATTTGGTGTGCCTAAAAAATTGGTGACAGATAATGGGAAATATTTTATCTCATATGAAATGGTTGAATTTTACAACAAATATAATATAGATTTAGCTCACTTTGCTAATTATTATCCTCAAGGAAATGGCCTAGCTGAATCTTCTAATAAAAATCTCATCACAAGAATCAAAAGGTCACTTGGAAGAAATAAGAGGAGCTAGGATAATGAGTTAAAATATGCCTTGTGGGAAGATAGAATCTCAGTTAAAAGAGCCACAAGAATATCACCATATGAATTGGTTTATGGAGAAAAATATCTCCTGCCTCCATAGGTTGAAAAGCATGTCCTATCCTTATTGCTCCAAGATCATGAGAAGCACAACTCATTACAGAGGAGATTTGATCAGATTGTTAAATTAGAAGACAAAAGATAGGCTCTGATAAAAATGGTTTAGGAAACTCAAAAGATAATTCAATTCTTCAACAAAAAAGTGAAGGGAGTACCATTTGCCAAAGGTGATATAGTGCTATATTGGGATCCAAATAATGAAAGACTAGGAAAAAGGGAAAGCTTGATCCCAAATGGTTGGGTCCTTACCAGGTTGCTCAAAAAGTGGGCCAATACACATACAAGTTACAAGAAATGGTGGGTGATAGGTTACCCATACCAATCAATGGTCAACACCTAAAGGTTTTCAATCCTCTCCACGAGGGTTAATGAAGTTCAAAACTGAAAAGGTATGCAAAAAAAAGAGATTGTGTTTTAGTCTTTGTCATGTTATTTAGACAAATGGTAAGTCAATATGTCATTAGGTGATTAGGGATTTTCATGTTTGCTCATTTCAAGTTCTAGGTGATTAGGAGTTTTTGTTTATATATGTTAGTCCTAGGTGATTAAATGAAAGTCAAAATATGATATCTAAATCGGTCATTAAAAAAAGGTTAAGTAAGTAGGGTTTGTTACAGAAAACATGGAACCTACACTCTCTAAATAAATGTTTTGTCATGTGGGAAACCAAAGATCCTAGGTTCCTCAAGAGAATTTTTAATCCTTAGAGATCAAACATGTCTCTTGTCCTAGTCAGAGCCAATGTTGGACCTAGTCCATACCCCCAATTTTTCAAAATCAACAAGGTTAATATCTAGGTGATTTAGGGCACAATGGTTGTTTCAAAAAAATGTCATGTCATGGAAAAGTTACTCTAGCCTAAGGGGTATTTATTATCATAAGGAGGTTTAGGTCAGAGTCATACTAGTTGCTAAAGGAAAATTAAAATTTGAAAAGATCTCCTTTACAAATACATTCATCCACTATTCATTATCCCATAAAGTTCTACATTCCATCCTTTACCACTAAGGCCCTGCCATATTCCCCCTTTCCATTCCATTTTTTATAAGTCCATTTATTTCTCACATTGCTTTATAAAATATTCATTCAACCCATGCACTAACCTTCACTGAAATTCCCTTTATTTTTTTGACATTCCCTCCTTTTCTATACCTTAGTCTCATAAAATACTCCATTATATTCATTACCACCTAAATGAAACCCTAAATATTAAATATAGTCCATGATCCCCTCCTCTTTTATTATCCTCATGGTCTAAAAACTTAATTTTTTCCTAAGTCCTATGACACCCAAAGTTCATCATTAAATTAAACGTATCTTTCAGCTACACCCCATTGGTCGGCTATCACACCCGCTCGCATCCCATTGGTTAGCCACATTGAAAGTGCATATCCCATTTGTCAGTAAAATTTTGCATTCCTCCCTAATGTTTGTAAGGGTCGAGCACACATGGAATATATTCCCCCATTCATAAGTCTTTAAGCCCTCTAGCGCATATTGTTCACTCCACTTTGAAAATTCAAGCTTATTTCATTGGTCGACCATGTCACCCAATGATATCCCATTGGTCGGGGGTTAAAACAAGAAATTTTCCACCATTCTAAATTTCCCAAGGGTCAGTTACACATTGAAAATGTTCCCCCTTCCTAAGAGTTTTATTCTCCCATTGCAATACCTAAATTTCCAATTTAAATCCTTTTGCTCTTGTCCCATTAGTCAGCTGCATTGAAAGCGCATATCCCATTGGTTAATAAAATTCTGCATTTTCCCCTAATGTTTGTAAGGGTCGAGCACACATGGAAGATATTCCCTCCTTCATAAGTATTTAAGCCCCCTAGAGCATGTTGTTCACTCCACTTTGAAAAGTCAAGCTCATCCCATTGGTCGGCTATCATGCCTGATGATATACCATTGGTATGAGAAAAATAAGTATAAGCCAAGGTCATGAAAAATATATTTTAATCTAAATTTCAAGGGTTCTAAACACGTAATAAATTTTTCCTCCTTTCTAGTCCAAGTCAAGTGGTTAAGAAAAACCAAGTCTGAGTCAGATGTACCATTCAGTTGCACCCAATTGATCGAAGGAATACCCCGATCGTATCCCATTGGCCATTTCAAAATTTTATTTTTTCTAAGGATTTTTGAAGGAGTGATTTCATGAGAAATATTTTTCCAATATTAAATACCTAACGTATACTTTCCCCCTTTAAAAATTCATACCCGCTTTTGTAATCATATTACTCATTGGTTGTATCACCTGATGACCTCCTATTGGTCGACTCTCCTAGCCAAAAATGTCCCATTAGATGAAGGCTATAAAAGAAAATGGTTTTAATAATTCCTAACTCTTCAAAGAGTTATTGTGCAATATGCAATACTTTTCCCTACCAATGTTGAATACCTAAAAGTCAAATTAACCTTGCCATTTTCTATTGGTCAGCTATTTCATCCGATGACATCCCATAGGTCGGCCATGACTCCAAACTATATCCCATTGGTTGGGTATCTCATCTGATGACATCCTATTGGTTGGAGGATAAAACACGTTATTTTTTGTATCCCTAAGGTTCCTAAGAGTCCCCTCCCATAAAAATCATGAAACACCTTGTTTATACCTTAGGAAGTATTTCACCTTATATAAGACCATGCATTATTCACTCAATTGTCTTACCCGACTTCATCCCATTGGTCAATCATATCGCCCGATGACGTCCCATTGATTTATGCAAAATAAGTGCAAGTAAAGGGTTATGAAAAATATTTTAACCTAAGTCCAAGGGTTTGGCCGCACTATATATATTCCCTTTCTTTGGCCCAACATTATTTTGCTATAATAATCTAAGTGTAAGTTTAGACGTCTTCCCTGATATCTTCCTATTGGTCGACCAAGTCATCCGATAATATCCCACTAGTTCGAAAGATGAACAAGTGATTTTCCATTTTTCTAAGGTTTCTAAGGATTAGGCATACGTGAAAATTGTTTCCTCCTTCTTCATTAGTCTAAACCTTGCATATAAATCTTTAGGTGACTATGTACCAAGGTCATTGGTCGAACGTCTTTCCTGACTTCATCCCATTGGTTTGCTGTGTCCTCCAATCACATCCCATTGGGTGGAAATTAATAAAAAGAAATTTTGGTATTAACCTTAAGTTTTTAATAAAGACATCTCAAGTGGGTGAAATTCAATATGTTTTAATACCCCAAGGACCTAAGACAACAGTAATATCAAAGGGGCACATTGTTGGAAATGGACAACGTGGGTGACTTTACGAAGACGACCGAATGACCCAAATTTCTCCAAGATAAAGACAACATATTTGTACCTCGCAGGAAGCTTTGTAAGTGAATTTAAAAACAAAAATTTACTTTCTTTTAAACTAACACCTTGTTGTGGCCATTCCACAACTAGCCCCAAAATTGGAGATCCACCTTTTTATTTTTCAGATTTTGGATGTTAGGAGAAATTTTGATTTAGATTGCAATATATGTTCCAAGGTTTGGGTGTGGATTAGTGCCTACTTTTAGTTTCTTTTAAGTTGTTTAGTGTGTTGATTAGCTTCTTTATTGTTTTTATTATGTTAATTAATTTTAATGTTTGAGTTAAACCAATTCAAACATTTGAAATTAATTAAATCAAATTTAAAAAAAAAAAAAGTAAAAAAAAAAAAAAGAAAAAAAAAATAAATAAAATAAAAAGAGAAACGATAAAAAAAAAATCATGAAAATAAAGTAAAAATAAAACAATAAAAATAAAACCATCAATGTGTTTTTTTTGGAAAGTTAATTTAATTTCATTAATGGTTTTGTTTTGGGAAAATTTTAATTTAATTTTATCTTTAGTTTTATTTTAATTAAATTTTATTAATAGTTTTATTTTGGAAAGTTTAATTCATGTGTTTTTCTCTATTGCAGGTTACTATTAAAAAAAAAGGAGAAATGTCACTAATCATGCCAATGGAAAAGAAAATGTTGGAAAGTCAAAAGTTGGCAAAAAAACAAATTGCCAAATGTTGGAAATTTTAAGAAGAAAAGAAAACGTTGGAAAGCCATGAGTTGGAAAAAGAAAGCGTTGGAAAGCCAAGAGTTGGAAAAAGAAATGAATAGCCAATGTTGGAAATTTTTAAAAACCCATTGAAGCTCATAAACAAAGGTTGGACGTTTTTTTGGAAGGAGCTGGAAATACCAGTTGTAAAACAAAATATTTTTAATGCAAATGTATCATAAACTTGCACTTTGTTAGCAAGATGGGAGGAGATTTTTTTTGCTTGTTTGAGCTAATGGTTTATGTTTTCTTCCGTGTTTTCTTGGCTTATAGATAATGTTAAATGCATTTTAATGGTTGCATTATTGAAGGCTTAGAAGCATGGAATTTATTTTTGTTTCTTACCTAATTTATTTTGAACCATGTGTATGCAGATTCGAATAAATTTGGTTACATGCAAAAAGTCTCACATCTCCAGTTTTGCAAGATAGGGTGGCATTAGACTGAGAGTAGTTTGTTTTTAACATTTCCATATTTTATTTATTTTTCATTTTTTCTAACCTTCTCTTTTGTAGTTTTTTTTTTAAAAGTCAACAAATAAAATAAAAATAAAAATAAATTAAAATTTTAAAAATAAATGTAGAGATGTGAAGAATGAGCTTCAATATTTCATCCGAAATAATTTTGATCCCATTCTGAAGCCATTTCGAATTTATAAAAACCATTGAAAATGTTGTTTTATGGAGTTTTTTATAATTTCAAATTTTACATAATTTTATATTTCGAAGGTAAATCAAATTTCAAGGCTTTGCATGTTTATATTTTCAGCATTTTGGTCCATTTTCAGATTTTATTTTTATTTTTCTAACTTCTCTTTTGTAGATTTTTTTAAACTTCGGTGATAAAATAAAAATCGAAAAAAATTAAAATGCAAAAAATAAATGCATGGGTGTGAAGAATGAGCTTCAATATTTCATTCGAAATAATTTTGATCTCATTCTGAAGTCATTTTGAATTTATAAAATTATTTAAAGTTGTTGTTTTATAAGGATTTTTATAATTTCGGAATTTCACATTTTTTATATTTTGAAGGCAAATCGATTTTTTAAGCTTTGCATTTTTATTCGTAAGCAATAAATGAACTTCCCTTTACGAAAATTACAATTTCATTAAAGGGGGGTAGTTCATATGGCATTCCATAGGCCACCAATTTTAGAGAAATAAATTTTCATTTCTTTATGAAAATTTTGATTTTATTATAGAGAGGTAATTTAGTATTATATCAAAGGCTATTGTTTTGAAGATATTAAATTATTTATTCTTTATGAAAATTATGATTTCATTAAAGAGGGATAATTTATAATGACATTTTAGGATCATTTTTTTAAAGCAATAAATTGACGTCTCTTTATGAAAAATAATTTCATCAAAGAGGGGTAATTTATTTATTATATTAAAGACTATTGGCATTTTCATGTTCAAAGCAACATCAAGTGAACCTTTTCATCATTTAAGTTTCAAATTTAGAGATAAATTTGAATCTTCTATTTCATTGTTCAAAGCAAGGTTTAAGCAAGATAAAACTTGTCTAAAATCGGCTTAATCAAAGGAAGATAAAATCTACAAAAGACTCCAAGATAAAAGGAACTAAGGATTTACATCGTGGTCATATGAGGGCCAATCACATTTATCTTTTCTTTTAAGTTTCATGAGCAGTTACTAGCATAACAAGATAAAATAAACCAACACAGGCCCCTTGTTAACAGTTACTTGTAAACCACTAAGGTATTCCTAGCACTCATTTTATATATTTTTACAAGATTACTAATACACATGTGCAATGCTTATATAGCGGAACCTTGGAGAAGTTGTCTTTGTTTTTAACTTCTTTGCAAGAGAGGGTTTTGTTATCAAAATCCTAAGGGTGAGTGTGATTTTGAAATTGAGTAAAATTACCACTCAACACACCTATGGTAGATGAGGCCAAAGCCAAGAATTATAATAGAACATGTGTTGGAATCTGATAGCCAGTTCAGAAGGAGATCTACAAAAAGTGACTTGTTGCCTAGTTTCATGTACGACTCCAGCTCACTAGCCAATCATGAACCACAATGGAGATACTATAACTGTTAATGATAGTTAATGGTAAAAAATGGCTGAGAGGTGGTAGATATCCATTACACCATTTGAAAATTTTGGTCGAGATCATTAAAAACCCATACACTCAGAATTACTATTAATATTTGCCATAGTTATCCAAGCTCAATTATAGTCGAGATTTATAGTGAAAGGGCGAAGGCATGAGGAAAATTTTAGATATTTCAGTAGTAGAAAGCCAGTGTAGAACACAACCATGGCTTCCTATAGCTCAACCCAACCAACTCCCATCCCTCCCATCATAGAAAAAATTGAAGAACTCACCAACGACTATCCTTATTAACATATCAAAACCAAAGCAGCTACCATCGATATAGAAGAATTTGTAAAATAATTGAGGCCTAACCTAGAAATTACTCTAGTGTAACAATGGTGGATAGAAGAACATGTCATTTTCACCTATGAAGGGACTAAGGATACCTATAGCCATCACCCTTGGTTATTAATGGGGTTGTTTGATAGAGCATGGAGGGATAGAGAGTTGAAAAGCCCTTACGATAATAAGTGGACCTGCAATCTAGAAAAATTAATACGTCCTAGGGTGTATTTTTCCTCAGACCTCCTATCATGGCCCATCGTAGCATATGATTCTAAGTCTAGAACAATAAAAAACTTTACCAACTGGTCAGTCTTCAAGATAACTCCTGAGAAGATCACAATGTTGTTCAAACTAGAAAAAGCTACGCTGTCACTAGATAGACAAGTATTGGAAGTTCAATGTCATCACCTTGTTGGCACTTCCTTCTATCCTAGATTCTTTAATAGAAATGCACAAGTATCATATCTCTTCCTAGTTCATAAATCAAAATTACATCCTTGGGTTAGAGATTATACTGATATGATAAATATAATAATGGGAGAACAAGACCCGAACTAGGTAGCTAGAGAAGTACTGTATTTTTTAAGCCAACACAATAGATGGAATCAACCTAGTATGTATAGGTGGAAACAATAATTGAGTGATACAATAGATAGAGAACTAGTAGAATTGCATAAGGCTATTGAATAGAAGAAAGAAATGATGCCTAGGTTCTCTCATTACTCTTTTCTTATATAATTAATTATGGCACACCTGGACAAATCTTTGATCGATAAGTGGGTAGAGGTTTATGAAGAACTAGTCTAGTATAGAATCTCGTGGATACATGAGGGTTCATCTAGTTATATCTAAATTTTTAGTGATTTTCTCCTAGAAATTCACAAAAGGCTTTGTGGTTACAAGCCTAAAATAATGGAAAAGGGATAGATACTTTCTTGACAAAGAATATGGTAGGAGATTATTTTTGTATAGAAAATGTTACCTTCATCAGAATTTATGAATAAAAAATCCCTCCCAAAGCGTTGCCAAAATTTTACCCTATGTCGATTACAGCGTTAGAAATTACAAGGTAGATAGCTGAGGAGACTAAAATGAGGGTTACTATGCACAAAGCAAAGTTTCCTTGGATATATTTTTCCTTGCAGAATAGGACATTACACCTACAAGAGAAAACTCAGTTTAATTGATGCTTTAGAAAAAATGGATATGTTTGTTTTCTTTGAAATCACTTGGCAACCCTATGATCCTTTTGCTTACTATAACAAGAACGTAACTAACAAAATGCTTGTAGCAATGGTCACACACCGCAAAGATAAATTTGAAGATAATTTATTGCTAACCATGGGAAAAAGAGAGTCATTAGCTAATATATGGAGCAAATATGTGAATCAAAGGGATCATACTCATATCAGGATGGTTGGCAATTACTCTACAAAATTGATTATATTAATATGAGACTCGGTAGAAACCATTGCACCATTGATTACTCCTATCCAACTAGAAGAATTGTAAGAGCCATTATTAAAAGCAATAAAATAAAAATTAAATAAAATTGAAGTAGTTATGAAAGTTGTAGAGCCTGTTATTGTACAACTAAAACCATCTTCATCAGGACCCACAAACAGCTTTGGAGACACAGGAAAAGGGAAAGAAGTAGTCACCTATTCACCTAAAGTTGTTCAACCAAAAATATCAGATATGGTACAAATAATAATGGACCTTCAAAAAATCATCAAATGGCTACAAATGTACCAGAAATAAATCCCAGATCAATAATTATGAAACAAGAGAAAATTTTGATTTCTAGGATCATGCAAAAAGAATTGTGCTAGATGGGGGAATGGGGAACCTGTTCCAAGAATACAGAGTGGATGCTAAATATCTAGCTACCTCTTCAGAATATAAACTATCCAGAATTGAGGGCACTGCATGATGTAAGAGTTTCACTCTTACCAGGAGATAGGAAGCTATAACTTTTGATTCTAATGAAGAAGAATAGATTTGTGAAATGAAGCAAGGGAAAGATCCTAGGAAAATGCAATATACTATAAAGGGAGTAGAGACCAGTCAAGTTTTAGCTGAACCCTTAATGACATAAAGGCAAAAATACCTATGGAGAAAATAATGTTAATGCAGGTAGACCCCACTACTAATTTGACCTTCATTTAATATCAAGAAGATCCCTTAAAATTTGTTGAAACTCAAGCGTAGGCTTAGGTGGCCTTAGTAAATAATTAATAGAAATCAAACATTGAGTATGGAGATAGAAAAACTACAGTCTTAAAGAGATCAATTGCAAGCAATAAACAAAAAATGCAAGCTAAATTCAACAAGTTACAAGAAGAAATGACCCACCCTAAAGTTAAAAAGCAACTTGATATTGCTAGTTTTATCAAAGGATATAAAAAATAACTGATTAGGGATGTAAAAGGAGAATTGGAATCTTTACCTCGGATACTCAAGGAGTTGAAAGAAATCATTCATATAACTCTAGAAATCAAAAAAATATTACAGAATATGGATAAAAGGGCATTGGCTATCAAGCCTATATACCTGAGGTATAAAAAGGAATACAGTTAAGTTGGTGACAAGCAAGTTTTCAAAGTAGATGGGTAAAGTTATGATTGCAGAATAGAATTTCAAAAATTATGTGCCTTCATCCGTCAAAAGTCTTATTGAGAAAGCACCTTGCAAGAAGTGGAAGAATTAGTCAAATAGGTATATAATAAAAGAAAAATAGAATGTGTCTTGATTAGGGAGCTAGTTATAAAAGAGAACATAGATGTTCTCATCACAAAGAAAATAGATAAATTTGAATGTAATGAAGAGGAAAAAAAAAATTGGGGTAGAAATTGAAAGAACTAACTCTATTAGTCCATAACATTATTAAATTCACTAATGAGAATGAGTTAACCAAATTTCCAACCTTTTGAACATAACACTACCAAAAAAGGGTAGAAAGGAAAAGGTCACAATAGGGCCTACCACAGGAGAAAATAAAGGGGTAGCAACAGGATCAAGATAAAGCTAATTTTTGAAGGATGACTATTTCCTATAAAAGGTAGTTAACCAAAAAGTTCAAGTGTCACTAGTGGATGATAGTTGGCATAACTTCATGAGACAGATGACAATATTTTGTAAATTTTGATACCCTATAACAATGGGGTTTTGACTATGACACACCAAAAATAATGAAAGGCATGGAAGGAAACATGTTGAAAAACCTACACCAAGCATTCCTAACAGATTTTGGCAATCAGGATTATAAAAAGAGCATCCAGAATAAAATTCATCATCAAGCATTGCATAGCAAAATTTTGCAAGAGAGGTATACTAGAGTGCCTGTCTTTAGGTTGGTTGTATTCCCTTAGTGTATCTTTTCTTTGTTTTAATCTTATTCTTCCCCCATTTGTGCAGGAATTTCAAAGGATGTATCCAGCCAATTGAGATCATTTCCAATGACTGGATCAAAATTGGGAGCTCTTTATCACTTTAAGAATGAAGAGTAATTAGTTCCTTTGTTACATCATTTGAACAGAGAGAACAATTGTATTGAATTTCATAGAGATCTTGGCACCTTGCCAGACCCATATTGTAAAATCTATCTAAAATTTAATACAAATTCCAATTTCTTCCTTCTTATATTTTATTGTACAATGTGTGTGTTGCCCATTCATGCATTGTATTATTTAAGTTCATGAATGACACACTCCTTTGGTTAATCATTTATATTCATTACGTCATTTGAATGGTTATGAATGAACTAGTTTCTCCCTACTTTTTTTAGTCTTTCTCATGATAATTTTAATTCTTGCTACAATTACCCAATATATTAGGCACCGGTCCATGATCTTAAAGCTAAGGATAATAAGCTTGGTCAATATAAGATTTCATTTAATTTACTAAATTTGGTTGAGTTTAAAGTTTAATGACACATCATTAATTAAGCTCATTGTGGGGTATCCTGACCCAACCTAGTTTCCTTAGAATTTACAATTTTTAGGTTAAAGAGGTAAGTTTACCAAAGCTTGCATATCTGCTTGTGATATAGGAAATTAGACAATGTGACAACCATATTTTAAGGATGTCTAAATTTCCCACAACACGTACCTTATGCAATAATGGAATATTTAAAAAGCTTATCTTTAAAAGAGGTGATGATTTTGAATATCTTTCTTCATTTAGAGTCTTAGTAAAAGTGTTTTTTGGATATGTGTAGGGTTTCTAATAGTGGCAATGGTGACTATGGTTAAACATAACCAGACTCTTATGCATGAAATATTTTTGTAGTAATAGATTTCAGATGATGGAGGGGATCCATATGAGTCTACCTCAAAATGCATAGGCCCATAAGCATCCATTATGAAGGGTGATATTATTGTTACTAATATTTCCTCTCCTTGGCCCCTCAGTTCAAATTATAGGGGGTGTTGAAATTTTAATTTGATTCATGACCAAGAGTCAACGTTGTGTGATGTATTGGATAGGTTTAAGGGCATTTCATTATACAATGTATTTATTATTTTCTAATATTTCAATATGTAATCCTAATGGGCCTTGGTTGACCTTGTTGTGGTAAAATCCTATTTACTATTTACAATTAACCTAAAGCCCACTTGTTATGTTAGCTTAGGTTAAACTCTATGATGTATTGGGGTTTTGGTATTGATATAAATACCCCCCTCATACTCATTTATTATTGGAGTATTGGGAAATATAATATATGGATAGTGAATATTTATGGTGCCTATGGGTGCCCATCATATTTATTTCTCTTTTTTGTCTTTTTTTGCTTTTTACATAAGGTTTAAGTGGATGGTTTGTTTCTAATCATTTTTGGAAAATATTGTAAATTGAAATGCTATAGAAATAAAGTTTGGTATAATATTGAAATATTTGATACTTTTTTTAATTTTAATTTAATAAGATATATATGTCTTCTTTTGGGAGCCAGTCCAACAAAATACTAACATATTATATTTGTTGTTAGGTCAATTAAACTATATCTAGCTTACCCTTTTATTAAATATGTTTTTCGTTTTATTTTTATCAAATATATTCTTTCATATTCCTCAAAGTGGATGTTTACATAATAAACTCCATGACATCATTTTCATTAAGTGATAAAATCTCACTCAACCAGTTGCCTTCAAAAATTTGAATCTCACCAAGATAATATCAACACTGCAATTGGCTAAATTATTTGCTACTCAATTTCCTTATTCATAGATATGCTCACATTCCTACAAGATTTCCTTTAGTAATAGATGATGAACATTAACCAAGAAGACACCCAGGTTCAAACCTTGAGGGTAGCCTGTTTGCAAAGGTAGTAGTCTGATCTGAATCCTTTGAGTGTGCGTCAGATCGATGATGACGGTACAAATATCGAGCGACTATTGGTCCCCTTCACACCGGGTCAAAAATAAAAAAGAGAAATAGGTTTTGTGGAAGCATCCCTTGTGGTTTGAACCTTGCACTTATCAGTTACTAAAAATAGTGTGGTTGTGACCAACTCTTCTATGTAACTAAAAAAAATAGATGATGAACATTAGCATAATAATATATTGTATTCAATTTCCACACCAATATTTGTTGATAGTAATGATAATAATTTGTGAATGCCCCTCAATTAAAATATATTTCCATACTTTTTGAATTGCAATTTTGATCCCTATTAGAAGTGCCATAGCCTTTGCATAGTTGTTAATTGAAATTCCATATAATTTTGAGTAAGTGAGAAGAATTTTACCTTCATTATTTTGAAAACATTGCCTCCACTAGTTTTTTCTCAAATTCTTTTGGAAGAACCATCAATATTTAATTTTTATAAATCCAATTTTAAGATATTTCCATTTTACCATAGATCAAAGTAGATCATTTTTTTTATACCATTGTCACAGATGACTCTTCCATGTATATTCAAATCCTATAATCAAATGGCTAACACCTCTTTTTTCACACTTGAGACTTACCATTATGGGCACCATATCTATACATATTCTACAATAGAGACAATAATACGGTTCTAAATTTGGGGATCATTGTTGTTGGAATTCACAATATTTTCTAGAAACATCCCGAAGCATCTATTCACCACAATCATATGCAAGAAAAGGAAGAAGAGCAAAATAAAAGAGCTTATATTTTCATTTATCACACTATGATACAATTGATTTCTCATTGAGGGGCATTTATAGTGATACCAAAACCCAAATGAGTGGTTAACCTCAAACCGATATTAACTTAACCTTGAGGTTAAATTACAATAAAATAACAATAAATTACACCATTTAAGCAAGGTTATCCATAAAGGTGTATTAATAAATATCACTAAAGTTGAAATGTGAAAGGCACACTTAGGCTTACATCAAGATGCCTATAGGCTTACACATAGATTCTTGTAGGCTTACATAGAAGAATGCATGTAGGATTACATAGAAAGATGCATATAGGCTTACATTAATATGCCTAAAGGCTTATATAGCACTTGCTCATACTCTTACATCAAGAGAACCCATAGGTGCTTCATGGCTATTGGCCTTGGCCTAATAAGGTCATATTACAAATATTTTAACAATTTTGAGATTTATTTTTAAAAATTCTATACTTCAACAAATAATGGTAGGAAACTTTCTCCATATAATACATAACACTTTAGTTTTAAAATAACTAATTCAAAATTTTATCAACTCTTTCAATGTTGATAGAAATACCCAATATATTCTCATAGTTTTAGAAAAATAACCCCAAATTGTGTGAGCAAAGAACATTGAAGAAGTAAATAATTTTGTGTTTCTAAATCCTTCTCACACAAGGCATATATGAAAGGTCCATCATATCCTCTTCTTTGTAGACTCTCTCCTATAAAATCTTATTTTGAATTGATAACCAAAGGAATATTGAGGCCTTAGGGAGAGTCTCTAGTGACCAAACATTCTTCTAAGGGAAATGTTTAGGAGTAAGAAATTTTAATTACGCTATATCCTCATATCCCAACTCTTTTTTTTTGCTAGATAATAAGGGGTTGTACTCGAGTCTCCCACCCTTGAAAAATTACAACTCTCTTATTTAGATATTAAGAGTTTACATATAGATAAAATTCTCATCTCAATTAAGATGCTATAGCCAGAAACCTACATCATTTTACATAAAATTTTTGAATTCTTGACTTTCATTTTTTGGATATTTTCAATTTTCTATATGTATACAATTAATTGAACATCCTTCTTGACATATTTCTATAGCAACCTTCACAAAATAAAAAATTCACCTCTATTGTCTATGCATTACATCTTAGTAGAGTAATATTTTCAAAACATCACACTATCATAGTTCACTTTAACAAATCTAAATTGCTAGTTTCCTTCCTGAAACACAAGTGCAACAAAAAAAATTATAATAAATAGTTATATGAAAACACATTAATTTTATAAAATAAATCAAATATTACCAATGGAATACATTAAAGTAAATGTTAATCATTATTTGATTCATGTAGTCAACATTTTATTGTTAGCTTTAGTTAAAATTACTACTTCCTCTAACCATGAAAAATAGAATTTAACTTCATGATCCTCAATCAAAACCCCTCTATTTGCTAGCCTATTTGCATATTTTTTTTCCCTTAATGTATGTGTTAACATGATTTCTTCAAACTCTTTAACAAGATCTTAAATTCCAAAATTATCTCTTGTATGTTCTAAGGAGTCTTTGCTTTCCTCAAAATTGAATTTATTACTATGAGAGAATCACCTTCCATCCATACTCTATTCCATTTAATTTATTTGTATATTTTTAATCCTTCCAAAGTTTCCCAAGATTTAGCTTCATTATTTGTCTTAAATCCACTATTGAAAGTGTAATGAGATAAAATCTCTCCTCTATTATTTCTAATTATTCCTTCTCCTCCTGTTGGTCTTGGATTTTATTTAGATGCTCCATCCAAATTAAATTTAACCAAATCCACATTTGATGGTTTCCACTTTATATTCTTTGGCTTCTTTTTGCTTCTATTTTACCCAATCATAATTATATTTAATGACTTAACTTCATATATCAAGGCTCTCTACTTCCAGATTATAGATTGGGTGAGTTGATAGGGTTGGTTTAGACTCCTCTATGGCTAAACATATTTTCCCGTTTCATTACCTCTAAATTGCTTTCCTTTCCTTTAAAAATTCTTCTATTCATTTCTATCCATACAATCCAAAGTATTGTATATTTTTATATATTCCATATTGTTGGTAAAGCCTCACTTTTATAAGTGCTCCGCCATTGCTTTAACCATTCTTCAATTATTCTATTCATCACCATGCATTTACCAAACATATTATTAATCCATTGACATATTTTCTAGACTATTGATCAATGTCCTAAGAGATGATCTATACTCTCCTCCTCTTTTTTACAAAGAACACATTGAGAGGGGTCATGAAAACATTTTTTCATAAGGTTATCCCAGGATAAAATTATTCTATGACCTACTAGCCAAACAAACATTTTGACTTTAGGAATGCGTGGACTATCCCAAGTATCTCTCCATATTTTAGTGATATTACTATTTTGTTGGTGCACTACATTATATCCACTTCTTGTTGTGTGTTATACTGAGCTATTCAACTCCCAAATCAATTTATCCTTGGCTCCCCTATGAATAATCACCGTTGTTATATTTCTACTCAATTGCTTCCTAGCATCAATGTCCAGTATACTTGTAAAAAAATCTTCTTTCCATTTGTATCTTCCTTCCTGATCCTTGTACAAAATGATAAAATCCTATCACCATATTTATATTGAAGCAATCTCATCCAAGGTTACAAAATTGGATCTAAATTGAGTGGGTTTTATCACACCAAGTATCCATCTAGATAGATTTTTTTCTCCAGTTCCCACCACCCATCTTAAACCTTTCATCATTAGATCAAATAGATTTTTTTAAACCATTCCAAAGAGCAAAATCATTTGGTAGAGATAATGTTGTAAATATTAAAATTGGGTAATTGGGCTCAACACACTTAGAAGAATTCTTGTTCATTGTCTTTGACTCTATTTGTACAATCTCCTGATTAATTTTCCCCTAAGAGATAAGTTTGCATCTATAAGAACTCTTAAACTAAGACCTCCCCTAGTTTTATCATCAGACACCTTGCTCCGTTTCACCAAAGGAAATTTCCTTTTATCATGTAAACCTGACCATAAAAGAATCACATAATATAGATTAAACTTTTTCAACTAATTTTGACATAGTATACAATGACATATAATATGTTGGAATGGCCTATAAGACTAACTTAATTAACAACACTCTTCTTACTAACGATAACCATCTACCTTACTAAACTTTACTAATAACTAGATTCCATAATTATATCCTTATTCTATCCTCAAATAAAGGTATTCCTAGGTAGGTTGCTGATAAATTTACCTCCTCTATTTGAAGTAACCTACAAATTCTTGCTTTGATATTATCTGGAGTGTTAAGGAAGTAAATTTTGGATTTTTTACTATTATTTTCTTGCCTTGATGCTCTTTTGTATTCCTTTAAAAAGTTATTCAATGCTTTAACATCATTTATCCTTGTCCTTCCAAAAAAGGGTTGTACCATCTATATTGATGGGTGATGCTGTCGATGTTATTACTAACCTTAAGTTCACTTATAAGCCCATATTTGTTATCCTTCTTTAAGTTCCTACTCAAAACCTCTACCATAATAATGAACAAATAAGGAGATAAATGATCTCCTTGTCTAAAGCCTCTCTTGGTTCTAAAATGTTTTTTTACTAACCCATTGACCAACACTGAATAAGTATCTATAGAGACACAAGCTTTAATCTATCTAACCTATTTCTTCCCAAATCCAAACTTTTTTAAAACTACAAAAATAAAATCCCATTTAATCCTATCATAGGCTTTACTCATATCAAGTTTTAAGATCATTGCTTTATCTTTATTTGAAGTTGCTGAATGTATAACTTCAAGAGCTACAATGATCCCGTATATAATTTGTCTCTCTTTCAAAAATCGTCCTTGCTCTTCTAAAATAATTTTGTCTAAAAATGGCCTTAATAGATTTGCCATTACTTTGGAGATAATCCTATGTGCCATATTACATAGGCTTATGGGTCTAAAAGAAACAAATAATTCAACATCCTTATTTTTTGGAATTAGGGTAAGATATGTTGCATTTATTTTATAAGGTATGTATTATTTTACCCTAGAATGATCCATTACCACCAATAAAGAATCCTTCACTATATCCCAATTATTTTGGTAAAAAGCTGTAGAGAGCCTATCTGGACTTGGGGATTTATCCTTATTAAAAGAGAAAAAGCTTAATGAAATTCTTCTAGAGTAATAGGATCCATAAGTTTCCTATTGTCTTCAATCGTTATAATTGAAGGTACTTCTTGAAGAATTTTATCATTACAAACTACATTCTCCTCCGATCCTAGAATATTTTGATAAAAAGATAACCTATTTTCTAATTTCACTTCGATATTCAATACAAACCCCTTCTATTGATTTAATTATACTAATTATAGATGTTGATCTTTGTACTATAGCCATCCTATGAAATAACTTTGTATTTTTATCTCCTTTTAACCAAGTCTATCTTGATTTTAATCTCCAAAATTTCTCTTTCGCACTGTGATATTCACGAAGCAACTCCCTTTGATCTGAGTTTGGATTATTATGACTACCTTTTTTTATAGGGAATTAGGTGTGTAATGTAATAAATGATAGTTGTTACAATGGATTAAGGTATCGTTATTATTGAATGCACCCTTATCCGTTCATGTCTTGTAAATGCCTATTTATAGGCGTCTGTTATCAATGGAATATCAAGTTTTGTGATTATCTTCTATTTTCTTTGTCCATTGTAATTTGCTCCCATATCATTTTTGGAATTTTGAAAGTTTATCTTTTAGTTCTTTCTTCTAAAAAATATTTCCAAGTGTTCTTGTTGCATTCTTTTAATCTAGATGTCATTGATTTAGTTTGTTTTGGAAGAACATACAACCCATCATTTTATGAAGAATTCCATATTTGTGATATCATATCAAAAAATTGAGGATGGTTTTCCCATATATGCTCATATTTAAAATGTGATCTATTTTTGAATTCACTTACTACCATTTTAACTCTTATTGACTAGTGATATGAATCAATCCTTGTTAAGCTATTAATTTTAGCACTAGTTCCTTCATTTAGCCAATGATATGAGAGTATGCATATGTCTAATTGTTTTTCTATTAGGTTATGGCCTCTCCTGTTGTTGGTCCATGTATAGTTGTCTTCTTAAAACTCAACCTTTCATAGATTATTGTTTTGAAAAAAAGTTGAGAAATCTTTCATACTTTGGGTTAATTTCCTAATTCCCCCAAAATTTTCATCCAACTTGGTGATTGCATTAAAATCTCCTATGTTCATGAATCAGATTTATTCATATTTACTTCTCATAAAGGCTTCAATCTCACTTCAAACTTATAATCTACCTAACTAAGTTGTAGATCCATAGACATTGATAAGGATGAAATGAATATCTGCAAAGTAGCAAGTGACTAAAGAGGTTATCCAATGCCTAGTTTTATGAAAGGTTACACAAGAGGTTATAGAAGCATTCCAACAAGTTAGAATCCCCCCTATTGCTCCTTCAAAATATATAGCATCCCATTCACATATTGCCCATACTAATTTCATAGTTTTGAAACTTCTTTGTCATTTTAGTTTCTTGGATACAAAGAATATCAGGCTTATTACTTAAAAAGAGGTCCCTAATACACCTCTGCTTTGAGGGGGAATTAGCACCCCTTATATTCCATGAGATGATAATCATGTCTCATTAGGGGCTACTGGCCCTACCTGCTTATTACCAATATTATTTTATTACTTGGTAAAGAGAAGTTCAATCAACTTAGTTTGTGTTCCTTTCTCTATGTTTGCTCTTGCTTCCCTAGATTTTGCTTGATAATTTGAGGGTTTTTCTCTTTTTTCCTTGCCTATATCAGGAGTAGAGGTTATTATTATATTCCTTAATATTCTTTCACAATTTTTTTTTTTCATCATATTTATCCTCTTCTGGCTTTGTTACAGAAGCTTTTGACTTGTCCTGCTCATTTACTGGTATTTCCTTATTAATGCCAAAGGTATTAACTTCTAAAAATGCATTTTATTTACCAATATTTTTCTCCTAAATGGTGCATGGTACTTCAATAGAGTATTCCAAATCTGAGACACATTCCTTAGGTTCATCGAGAGTGGTCTTCCCTAAATCAAGATCATACTGAATAGATTGTTCATTGTTAATATGTTGAACTTGTTGTATTGTATCCTATAAGTTTTGATATTCTTTTTCTTCATAGGATAAAGCCTAAAAAGAGTTGAAATTTCTTCCAATAGCCTTCCTTACTGGTCTCCAATGTTTATTTTCTTTCATTTTCTAGATATATTTTTTGGAAGTTGAAAACCATCTTCATCCATAGCCATTTGTAAGTTTCTTTTACATTTTTCTACGTATGATTCCATTGGGATCTTTTTAGGGCATGATATCTCAATATGTCCCACCTCATGATATATTCTACATCTAAAATATATGTTTTCATAATATATGGTTTGGGTCCACATCTTATTCCCATACTTAATAATGATTAATTCTTGTAAAGCTTTACTTATATCAATCATGACCAATATCCGAGTATAAATAGCCAAGAATCCATAGTTTATAGTATTTAAAATCTCAAGGAATTATCCTAGAGTGTTGTCTATTTCCTTGAAGGTATCTATTTCTCAAAATTCAATGGGCAACCTAAACATCCTAACCTAGACTGGTACTATGGATAGATTTATATTTTTAGGTGAAAAACCTTCATACCAACGGGTAAGGAAGAGTCCTGCTCTTCTCATAAACCAAAGACCCAATTTTAGATTTTTTCTTTCTTTCTTTCCTAGAACAAAAAATGGTTAGGAAGAATCCTTTGGGAACAAAGGATAGAATCACTCATAGAGACCTCCAACACTTATTAATACATTTTCTCAAGGTTGAAGCCCCTGGCCAATACCCATTAAATTTACCAAAAATTTCCATATATTGGAGCAATGAGGATCTCTCTAAGGTGCACTCACTAACCTCTACCACTAGAGATGATTCTAAGGATTTAACTATAAATTGGTCCATGGAAAGGAAACTAAAACTCAAAATCTATTAAAATTTATTAGAATGTCCTATAGCAAATATAATATTTGATAAAAACTTTATAATAATTTGCATGCAAATTTTTTAAGATAAAGAAAGGAAATAAGAATTAGCTAAAAATTGATGTCTAGATAGAATATATTGCCTCACTGAAGTCCTAGCCTTCATTGCTATTCCAATCATCTGAACCCTAGTTAACAAAAAATTGAAATTTTATTTTTCTCAACTTGAAAAATTGTCACTATCTTTGTTTTGGATGGTTGACTTCATAGGGTCGTATATCTGTCAATATTACTTGGATTTCTTCATATGACCACTCATTTTAAAGCTATTCAAATTCCACACAAATTGGTCAAAGAATCAACTAAATCAGATAACACTTTATGAAGATATGGCTCCTCAAAGATAAAATGTATTTTAGAAAAAAATTCCCTACCAAGATTTGAATTTAGTCTTGTAAAAGTATCAATTATTCTTTATCCCCTCATATCCCAACTTGACCGAGTGTCCACTATATTTTTATAGATTTGAAACCAACTCATCCTTTCATGTAAAAATAGGTAAATAAATCTCTTGAAGCATCTTTTAAAAGCTCATCTGCAATTTTTTTGAGTTCTTCTCTTTTAACCAGGTTAATAATAGAAATCCATGATTTAGATTTATTGCTCACATTAATAAAATTTTACCTATGGACCTTTACAAGTTATACATGCTTGAGCTAATGGTTTCTATTTTGAACTAAAAATAAGATAATAAGGCTTCAATTAAGCATCAAATAATTTTTTTGTAAAATTACCCTTATTGATTGACCATATAATATTTTTCTTGATTAATTACAAACTTTATATTATGAAGTTACATGTTGATGATCCTTTGTATAGGGCTCTTCTAAATAATTTCAATGCATCAAATAACCTTTATATTTTTGAATTAACACTTTTTCCCAACTCTTTCCTTGGTATTTGAATAATATCCACCCAAGTTTTCCCCCAAATAAAGTGAGTACGAGCCAAGAGTGTTGGAAAATATGCCTAAAGATCTCATAGGTAAATTTCTCTAGGATAAAAAACACACATAAAATCACATTCACACTTATTGCACAACAAAACTTCTTTGTTACATTCATAAATCAAAACTCCTTACATAAAAAGACATCACATTGATTATTACATTGCATGGAGCTTTATATCCAATATATAATCTTACAAATGACTCTTCAATACTCTTAACTATTGCTCTCCTCAAAATCATAGGAGATGTAACCTTCCACATGCCTCACATTATGACAAATCCTCTCATGATTACATAACCTCCTACTTCACATCTTGACATATCTCATATGACTCTTCACTTCCACACTTGACACCCTTCATTCACACTTGCACACTTGACACCTTTCACTCACACTTGCACACTTGACACCTTTCACACTTAATTACAAGACACATAAACACTCTTCACACTTTGACACATACTTTAGACAAATATTAAACACACTTCCTAAACTAAATATTTACAATAGTACTCAATGGTACTTCATGGTACCAAATAATGTAATATCGCTATCAAAGAGTGAGCCTCATGTTTTATTGTTTTAGAAATAAAGCAAGTGTTAGTAGTGTGAGTAGAAAGTAAATTGTAAGCAAGGAGTGAGTGCCACTTTTCTTGTTCTAAATATTAGGAAAAATAAAAAACTAAAGGATTCATGCAAATAAAAACCTAGGTAACATGGTAGGAAAGCCATTTTTTAGAGTTCTTACTAGAAGTGAGGATTCCCTAGTTGGAAGCATAAATTCCCTAGCTAGTGATAAGAGGAAGAGGAATCTATGAAAAACCCTATCTAGGTAATAAATACTACACTAGAAGTGATTATCATGGATTATATGATTGAGCATGATACATTGGTTCTTAAAAGCATAGGGTAAATATGTAGGTTCCATGGATATTGGCTCAATTTGTCAGAGGTTCCAAATTAGATCAAGTGGAAGTGGGGATTGCGTCCAAATTACTCATGATGTTTCTTATGAAATGATTTTTCCTTTTTATTTTCTCTAGTTCATAAATAAGGGATAAAATAATGTATGATGATCCTTGGTTTTGGAGTAAAGATGCATTATATTTAAGACCATGAAGTGAGAATTTTTCTATAAAGATAGAGACTATTAAAAGTCTTCTAGTATGGATTAGGATTTTTCGAATTACTTATCAACTCATCAATAAGGAAGTTTTAAATAATATCAATAATACTCAAGGGGAGTTCATCCAGGAGGGACCAAAAATAAAGGTGAGAATATATGTAGTATAAACTTGAATATGTGTTGCCATGGATATTCCAAAACCTTTACTACAACCCATTAGGATTTAATCTAAATCAATAGAATGGGATAAACAAGTGTATTATGAAAACTTGTATTTCCACATTGTAAATTTTATGAGTGACAAATGACAAGAGATTGTAAAGTGAAAATGATGGAGATAGAGATGGAAAATTTTGGGCATGAGGCAAAATTCAATATGAAATAGGGAGATCATATCATATTAGAAATTGGGTCAAATCAATGATTAATCACTCCTCAAAATGTGGAAAGAAAGACCCTCCACATCATCAAATGACAAAGGCCATTATAATTTACTCGAGTCAACCATTAAAAAAATGACACAAGGGATGAGGAAGTACAATGCATGAATTAAAATTTTAAATTAGTTAAAGGTGTGAAGGAAGATGAGGAGGAAAATTTTTAAAGTGAATGAGATCAAGGTTAATACAAGTAAATCATCTTCATTTTTCTCAAGTAGCATAAAATTCTCTCATTGCAATATAATAAAAGCAGTATAGAGTGTATTTTTTGTACTTTAGGGTTTCAAGAATAGCATAATAAAGAAATGTATATGGAGGATATTCATGGACATTTAGAATTTCCAATGCGACATAAGAAATTTATGACAATGGAGGATCATTCTTGTGCTTTAGGGTTTCTAGGGTAAAATAAATAAGAAAGTGTTTATGAGGCTATTTCTTGCATTTTAGATTCTTTAGGGAAGGGTAAATATTTAGAAGATAAGTCTTATTGTGAACATTATAGAAATATAGAATAGATTAATGAATATGAAAGTGTTGGTCCGAATACAAAAAGAAGAGAAACATCGTTAATGCATGAACAAAGAGAAAAATAAACTCAAAAAGATATTGATTTTGAAGGCCATATAAAAATATCACAAGTGTTAACAAGAAGTGGGTCTAAGGCCACTAAAAAAAATTAAAAAGTGATAATGAAAATGGTATCATGGAATATTAGGGGTATGAATAAAACCCTAAAAAAAAGTTATTAAGGAATTAATAGGTTGTTATAGAATTGAGTTAATTTTAATACAAGAAATAAAATTAAGCAGTGAAGCATTTAAGGATCCTTTTTAAAAAGATTCGGAAGATGGAGGATTGTATAGAATTTTTTCTATATGAGTTTTCAATGATATTGCAATAATATGGTAAAACACAAATGGGATGGACAATTGTTAGAAGAAAAAAGTAATTTGGTTGCTATATTATTTTGCAAGAAAGAGGAAAATATTAAATTTGGGGTTATAGATATATGTTCCAACTATAATTACTCCTCATGAAATATGTTGGAAGGGCCTTGGAATATTTTTGGTAAACACAATGATGATTCATAATTGTGATCCATGGATTCTTGGGGGTGACTTCAATAAAGTTCTATTTCCTTTGGAAAAGAAGGATAGTACTCCTAGATGGTTTAAATCAATACAAAAAATTTCTTCATTCAAATGGTCTTTGGGATGTTATTCCTTCAAGTTTGCAATATACATAGGATAATAAATGTAGTGGGCAAACTCATGTAGTAGAAATATTGGATCGATTCTTATTATCCAACACATGGTTGCAAATAGAGTATACAATCTCTTTAGATATTTTATTGTGAGTAGGATCATATCACAAACCTATTCTTTTGACTTGTGACTTACATAATAATGATCATCCAAATCCATTTTTATTCTAGTCTATGTGGCTTCAAGACCATAATTTCTTCTAAATAGTTATGTTATGGTGGGATGAAGCAAAATTTGAAGGATCATGTATGTATAAGTTTGTTCAAAAGATAAAATATATAAAAGGGAAAATGAAGATTTGAAATACCAAATATTTTGGTAACTGTAGTACATGGTACTACCCTTGATTCATAGTAAGCATATTTATAGTGGGGGCTAGGTGTGAGGAGCATAAAGCTCTAAACTTGTTGGGAAATAGTAAGAAATTTTATAATTTTGAGGCAACATACAGTATTAGAGAAAGCTAAGTGATGTAGTTGATGTTTATTGGTATGTGATCTATTGAACCTTGATTTGTTGAAACTCCATAAAATTGGCAACACAATGATCTACAAAAGAGGAACTAGGGTTGAAAGTGATATATTTGTCTTCTTATTGTATTATATAAAGTCAATATTATTTCACTTATAGTAAAAGAGGTAAACCCCCTACTATGAATAAGATCTCAAGGCTTATTATAAACATCTTTTGGCTATTTTGGGATAGGCTAGAGCTACACTATTTTTTTTGTGTGGAAAACATCCTAGAAGGGATGCCACTTTCGGGTAAGACCCAAGGAGGCAAGGGTATCTCTTCCGCCAAAATCGGCCAGGGCTTGCACCTAGTTTACCACCTTTGACATACTCAAGGAGCAAACCTGAAACAACAAAAAACAAGAACACACAAACACAAACACAAACACACAAAAAGATAAAAAAAACATGCTCCTTGAGTGTGTCAAAAAGAAAAAGTGCAATCAAACACACACAATAAGATTAAAAAAATGCAACACGAAAAAAACAAAAAAAACACAAGAACAACATAAAAACACACAAACATAACAAAAAACAACATACTTCTACAAAGACACAAAAAAATCATGAAAAACAAAAACAACCAAAACCTAAAAAATAAAAAAAACAACAACCAACAACAGACAACAAACAAAAATAAAAACAAAAAAATAGAAAACACTCACACACCAAAACACAAAAACACCAATTAACACAAACATACAAAAACGCAAGAGCAAGAACAAAAAAACATAAGAACAACAACAAAAAACACAAAAAAATAAAAACACAAGAACAAAAAAAAACAAAACAAAAAACACAAAAACAAAACAAAACAAAAAAACACACACACATACCTCAAAAAACTAAATAAAAAAATAAAAAAGAAAAAAAGAAAAAAATAGAACACAACAATGACCTTTCTAGACCAAAAGACTATTAAGGCAAGAATCAACAAAAGAAACAAAAGAAATATTAGTTTGAGCTATGGAACTAAAATACCCTGACCGAACCAAAGAGAAGCAAAATTTAAGCAAGAAGAAACTAGGTACCTCCAACCATTCAAAAAAATGATAGGAAAAAGAGCTTCCCTTATTTGCGAAGCCCATCATCTAGGATGGTGGTCGTAGCAAGTAAGATCACTTTTATCCAAATTTCAATTAGCTAAAGCATCAACACTCTCGTTCTAATTTCTGACCACATGGTTGTAATCTAATTTCAAAAATCTCATCTGGATTAACTGAATCTTCTCAATAATTCTTTTTATTCTCCAATCAACCTTATGATTCTTAGAAGGAGTCTTCAAAAGATTAATCATGAGTTGAGAGTCAAACTCAACTAGCACCTTTTCCCATCCAAAATTAGTAGCCTCTTGAAGGCCTCTAAGGATACCATACCCCTCAACAAGGTTATTGGATAGAATACCCAAATTCTTAGCAAAAGTAAAAACCAAGGAACCATCTACAAGTTTATCAATTCCTCCTACACTAGCTTTACCAGGGTTCCCTCTAGAGGTTCCATCAGTATTGACTTTTCCAAAATCATTAGGAGGAGGTTGCCAATTCCTTGTTCTATCCATATTGCAATTACTCACATTCCCTTTAAGTTGGTTTCTCTTATAAAATTTAATCTTCAATCTTTGGATCACTTGATCCCATATTTGGTGGGAGTTTTAGGGGTGATTAATGAGTTGTTGGACTGATTCAACTAAGTTGGCAATGGTCTTTTGCAATAAATAGAGAATATCCTTCCTTTATTGATTAGAAATTTGGTTGTTCCTTTCATTCTAGATATTCCAAAGAATAATTGTAGAACCCATCCAAACTAACTACCTAATAAAATGATCAACACCCTCTTGTTTAGGCCAATTCCTCCAAAGTTGTTCAAAAGTAAAAAAATTGGACCATTGTAAGCCAAGTAAAGTGGCCAATCTCCTCCATAGCTCAGAGGCTAAAGTACACTCAATAAAAATATGGCCGAGAGTTTCCACATTCTCTTCACACATTTCACATCTAAAAGGGCCATGAAAACCATTCTTCATAAGATGCTCCCCAATAAGCACCCTACGATGCAATAAAAGACAAGTAAAGAACCTCACCTTAGGCCAGATATTTTGAACCCACAACTAAGAAAATATGTCAGATGATTGGTTGAGATTATTATGGCATAAGGCCAAATAACCTTGAGCAACTGAATACTCACCCTTAGTAGTGTTGTTCCATCCAAAACAATCTTTATCATGGGATCAAGAGAGAGATCTCATATGAAGGATGCATTGGATATCTTGTCTTTGCCTTGGATTTTAATAGACTAGTCCTCAATAGGGATCCAATATCTACCAATATCTGAATTACCAGTATGGTACCAACAACAATTAGCCACATTTATCCAGTTAGCTCGATGAAGCTCCTCCATCTAAGGCCTCCAATCAGGAAATTGAGTTATCAAAGGCTTGTGACCATCCTAAGAATCTATCCAAAAATATACCTATTGACCATTATGAATGATCCAAAATAATTTTTTATTTATCAAATCCTCACCAATATTAAGAATTTCTAAAATGAGAGAACCTTTTGAAGGCAATTGATAGGGAACAAGGTCTTTAGGACTTTTGTTCTCAACATATTTAGCACGAATATTTTTGGCCCAAAGAGCATTGGGGTTATGCAAAATCCTCCACTATAATTTAGCAACTAAAGCTTTGTGGTTATTAATAGTAAACCAAAATCCTAACCTCCCTTAATTCTTAGGAAGACATAAAGTGTCCCATTTGACCAAGGTCCAATTTATTTTCTCCTTAGTACCACTCCAGAGGAACCGATGATTGATTTGATCTAGTTCTCGAAGAACAAACTTTTGGATATTCAACATGATATTTTAAGGTTATTCTACCCCCAGAAGAAAGCCACCTATTGGTCCACTTTCCAATTTTCTTCTTGACTTTGTCCAACAAGCAATTCCAACCTTTTTTTTATGTCTTCAAATATTGATGGGAATACCTAAGTAAGTGATCGAAAGGGAGGTATTCTTATATCTTAAATTTATCCAATACCATGGATTCCTGTATGGCAGAGCAGTGAAATGAAATGAATTTAGATTTATCTTCATTGATCAATTGCTCGGTAGCCTTATAAAAATATCTAATAATTTGCTTAATATTAGAAGCTTTCTTAACTGTAGCTTTTCCTAAAAGAGTAGAGTCATCAAAAATTTTAAGATGATAGATAGGTCTAGCTCCATGAGAAATGGTAACTCCATCAAGGGTTTTGTTTTATCTATTTTTGGTTATAGTCCTACCTAAGCATTCACAAGAATGATGAATAAATAAAGGCATAGGGGGTCACCTTGCCTAATACCTCGGGAAGCTAGAAATAATTGAGAAGGCCTGCCATTGATAAGAACTAAGTAGGAAACTAAAGAGATACATCCCATAATCCAATCCATCCAATCCTGAGAGAAACTAAAATGCCTCAAAACTTTGATAAGGAAGTACCAATCCACTATGACATAAGCTTTGGATAAGTCTAACCGAATGAACATGGAAGGAGATTTTTGCATATCCATGGAATGGATGGCTTCCTAAGCAAGAACTATCTCATTTACTATTTTATGCCCTTCCACATAACCCCCTTGTTCAAGAGATAATATTATAAAAAAGAGGTTTCAACCTTTCTGCCATGATCTTAGTAATGATTTTGAGAAGAACATTACATAAAGCAATAGGTCTAAAAGCTGATATATGATCAGCCTCTTGATATTTTTGAATAAGAATAATATAAGTTTTATTGATAACCTTAAAAATTTATTTGGATTTCTTGTCTTCTTCCACATAACCACCCATACACTTATCACGTTCTTATGACAAGTGTTTTTCACCAAGAAAATATAGTTAAATTGCCAGCAATAAATTTTCAATAAAAATTTCTCCATCAACAATATTTAATGGTAATTAAATATTTAATGTTAATTAAATATTTAATTATGTCCCTTTGAACCCTGTTCAAGGGCCTATTGTTGATCATTGCCCATCAATAATACTCCTTGGCAATTAATTCCTTTCTTATCAATTTGGCTCCATTACCTAACAATCTTCCACTTGGAGACAAGATTGATGCAACATCCCTGCACCCTAGGACTGAAAGTTTCTCATAACATGACCTTACTCCTTAAGGCCAACCAAAGTAGAGCAGAAACTCAACTTCTCCCTAATTACTACTTTAGTAAGCATATCAGCAAAATTTTGGGAAGTGTGAATCTTACCCAACTTTACCAAACCATCCTCCATTGTTGATCGAATGAAGTGATACCTCAAATGAATGTGCTTTTTTCGTGAGTGAAAAGCAAATTTATTTGCTAAATGAATGGTACTTTGGCTATCAATACAAAATGTCCCATCTCATTCCTCCTGACCCAACTCCTCAATCAACATCTGAAGCCATATGAACTCTTTGGACCTTTCGTGATGGTCACATACTCAGCCTCCATAGTAGAAAGAGCTACAACACGTTGTATCTTGGATATCCAACTCACTGTTGTACCTCCAACTACGAATACATACCTAGTAGTGATCCTCCCACCATCCAAATCACCTACCATATCTGAATTCACATAGCCTTGTAACTCAAATTTGGAACCTCCAAAATTCAAACAAAAATTTTAAGTCCCTTTCAAATACCTGAGTATCCATTTCACTGCTTACTAGTGAGATTTACCTGGATTACTCATATACCGGCTCACAACTCCCACTTCTTGGGTAATGTTTGATATTGTACACACCATAGCATACATCAAGATCCCAACTAATGAAGCATAGGGTACCTTCCTCATGTGCTCTTGTTCCTCATTTGTCTTGGGACATAGCTTCTTTGAGAGATTAAAGTGCTTTGCAAGAGGTTGGGCTACTGGTTTTCCATCATGTATACTGAACCTCTTAAGTACCTTTTCCACATAATACTCTTGAGACAACTTTAGTGTTTTCTCCTTCCTGTATCTAGTGATTCTCATGCCAAGGATTTGTTTAGCCTTCCCCAAATACTTCATGGCAAATTTACTTGTCAACTCCATTTTAAATTTCTTAATATCCTGCATATTGGATCCTGCCACAAGCATATCATCAACATACAATAAGAGAATAAGAAAGTTACCATTTCTATTAGCCCAGAAATAAACACAATGGTCACTCTAGCTCTTAGTAAAATCATGCTCAATCATGAAACTGTCAAACTTGAGATACCATTGCCTTGGAGCTTGCTTCAAACCGTACAAGCTCTTTTTTAGTTTACACGCAAGAATCTTCTTGCCTTTGATCTCAAACCCCTCCGGTTTGTGCATGTATATCTCCCCCTCCAAATCCCCATGAAGGAATGTTGTCTTCATATATAACTACTCAATATGAAGATCTTCTACTGCAACTATACTCAAAATAGTCCGAATTGAATTCATTTTTACTACAGGTGAGAAAATGTCATCACAGTCAATACCTTTTCTCTGTGCAAATCCTTTCACAATAAGTCTTGCTTTGTACCTCTTACTGCCATCAACATCCTTCACTCTGTACACCCATTTGTAATGCAATGCCCTTTTACCCTTAGGAAGCTCAACCAAATACCAAGTTTGGTTTTGAGTCAATGAGTCCATCTCATCCTTCATAGCATGCTCCCACTTGATCCTAGCATCCACTTTCAAAGCCTCATGAAAGCATTTTGGTTCACCTACATCAGTGTATAGTACATAATATAAAGCAGGAGAATACCTATCAAGTGCACGTCTTACCCTTATAGATATCCTTACTTCCTATGGGGATTATGGTGGAGTAACAACAATTTCCTATTTGCCTTGCTCTTCCTCATGAGCACCATGTTCATCAATCTAAACAAGAGATTGTCTTTTTACACCATGCTTTGGGATTGCATCCAAGTCAATAAACTTAGGTGCATCCTCTTCAACCTATATGTGCCTATCCTTGTACATCCTATCCTCATTGAAAATCACATCTCTACTCCTGATAACTTTTTGACCAACATTATCCATTAGCTTATATCCCATCTCATCCACACCATAACCAATAAAATAGCACTTTATGGAATTTACATCAAGCTTACTCCTATTTTCTTTATCTATATGGCAAAAAGCCTCACAACAAAATACTCTAAGGAAAGAGTAGTTTACAGGCTTACCTTTCCAAGTCTCCTCTGAAATACCTCCATCCAATGTAGTACAAGGTCCTCTATTTATCAAATAAACTGATGTATCAACTACACTAGCCCAACAGAACAATGGCAACCCTACATGCAATCTCATGGCTCTAGCATGCTCCATTATAGTTATGTTCATCCTCTCCAAGACTCCATTCTCTTGTGGTGTCGTAGGAGTAGTATATATTCTCTTAATTCATTTCTTTGTGCAATAGTCCTCAAACTCCTTGCTACAATATTCACCACCATTTTTAGATTTAAGGCACTTTACTTTCTTACCTTCCTCAATATCCACTAATGCTCTCCACTTTCGAAAAGTGTCAAAAACATCAGATTTATGCCTGATTGTGTCGATCCATGTCTTCCTGCTAAAATCATCAATGAAGGTAACATAATAAGAGTAGACCTCAAGAGAAAGTATCGATGAGGGACCCCATACATCCGAGTGTACTAACTCTAATTCATATTTCTTCCTTTCTAGACAAACCTTCAGAAATATTACCCTTTTTTGTTTTTCGTATACACAACCTTCACAGAAACCCAAATCAACATTCTTGTGTTTTGGCAATAGTTTTCTAGAGTGAAGGGTTTTCATCGCTTTCTCACTCATATGACCCAACCGCAAATTCCATGCTCTCACATCATCTCGAGCAACATAGTTCAATGTACAATAAGATGAGTTTTGTAGTAAATACAAAGATCCAGTCAATTCACCTTTTGAATCACCATTGAACCCTTTGTCACTCTCCATTATCGATTTCCTAAAATTAGTGTTGTATCCCTCTAAATCAAGTGCACTAGCTAAAATCAGGTTCCTCTTCAGATCAGGAATGTGCCTAATGTTGTTAAGCACCCATATATTTGCAATTTTACATTCATCGTGCCAATACCCACAATCTCACATGGACATTTATTGCCCAAAAAAACCTCTCCATAATGACCTAGAGTATAATCAACAAAGTACACCCTATGAGAAGTGACATGATAAGAAGCTCCAAAGTCCATAACCCAATACTCACTCATGCAAGTTGCTATAAGAATCAGAGCATCCTGATAAATTGCACCTGCAATGTTTACCTCTTGAGCATCATTCTCATTATTGTCCTCATTCTTCTTTCTATATTTGCACTCCCTCTTGAAGTATCCACTCTTACCACAATGCCAACAATCAATCTTGCTTTTGTCTCTACTTTTAGATCTACCCTTCGATTTTCCTATGTTCTGGATTTTTCCTCTAGCTTGACCTTTACCTCTTTTTGTGTTTCTGCCTCTACTTTATGTAGATAGTGCTACTCCAGATGATGAAGCCTCCCCTAAGGATTTTCTCCTCATATCCTCACTGAGGATTGTGCTAATCACATCATAAAACACCAGCTTTACAGATCTAGGCACATAATTACTCACTGCCATTACAATGCTACCCCACGAGTGTGGTAGTGAACAAATAAACCCTAAATCCATAACCTCATCATCAAAATCAAGCCCTACATATTTTAAAGAACCCATAACAACATAAAAATCGTTAAGGTGTTCTTGGATAGATCCACCCTCTTGCAACTTCATAGTAAATAGCTTTCTAATCAAGAAAATTTTATTTGAAGCTGAGGGTTTTTCATACAACTTAGCTAGTGTATTCATGGCTCATTTGGTGATATTTTCCTTCCCAATGTTGTATGCAATAGAATCATCCAGGCTCAAATGGATCACCTCCTGTCTATTAGATCCCATTCATCATCATTCATCATCATAGGTTTACCATCAGTATTCCCTTTCAAAGGTAAGTACAGATCATTCTTCTGATACAGATAATCCTCCACTTTGGTTTTCCACATACCAAAATTTTGTCCAGTAAACTTCTCCAGTTTAAACTTTAAACTTTCTCCTATTTCTCCCACTCAAACAAAAAACTCTCCTGTCAGTGCCCTTCCCTAAAAATACAACTCTCATACCAGTTGTTAGGAATTCACCATGTACAAACAATACACAACCTATACAAAAAAACAAATAATAATAGCAGCAATGGAAAAATAGTTCAAACCCTAGTTAAGTAGTGTAATAAACAACAAGCAATCACACAAATGTAAAAGACACAAGATATACGTGGTTTGGGTAGTGTATCCTACATCCACGAAGAAACAATCAGTCCTTTGTATTATTAAAAATACAACAATATTCTCCTCTTGTACAATGTCTCCACCCCTCTCTTCCTTCAAAATAGAAAATAGCATTCCGCCATAGAGGCAATATTTACAGTACAAAATATATAGAGATTCATGGCTTTTCCTTTACCCAAAAACACATAGTGGTGTCGAAATGCAATGATCCAAAAACATGGACTGATAACCACCCATACGCTTATCACGTTCTTATGACAAGTGTTTTTCACCAAGAAAATATAGTTAAATTGCCAGCCATAAATTTTCAATAAAAAATTTCTCCATCAACAATATTTAATGGTAATTAAATATTTAATGTTAATTAAATATTTAATGTTGCCCCTTGGAACCCCGTTCAAGGGACTATTTTTGATCATTGCCCATCAACAATACTCCTTGGTAATATTCCTTTCTTATCAATTTGGATCCATTACCTAACACTCCCCTTATTGCTGCCTTGAATTTGAATACATAAAATGAATTTTATCCTCTAACAAAACTATATGATGTTATGCGATTGATGAGGACGTCTCACCTCCATTTCCAAGAAAAATTATATATTACATGACAATTGTGAACAACAAAAATTCCAACTGCTAAGCAAATCTAATGTTGCAATGAGTATTCCTCCCTTATATGCCACTAAACAATAGAGCCAACTAGGTACTAATGTCAGTCCTGTAATATGCGAGCCAACTAGGTATTAATGGAAGCAGTTGATACATGTAACGTACATTTCTATGGCCATGGCGGGGTAAATAGTTGAGCGTTCAATGTCATTCACTTCCTTTCCAGAAGATCTTAGAAATCTCATGGGAACTGTATATTATTATTTTTTCTTTATGTGTACTGCGCATCACAGATCCTCATATCAATTGTTCACATTCATGTGAATGAAAGGAAAATATGGTCGGCTTTGAAAAGATGTTTTGTTGCCCAATTCTATGGTGGCTTTATCCCTGGATCCAATAGGAGCAAGTGATATAGCCTTTTGAATACTTTCACAATATTTTGTAGTCAAGTTTATTTTATCTTGATTGCTATATATTTATCTATCACAATTTATATCAATGAAAAAATTAGTTGTAAACAATATAACTAAAATAAATAAATAAATAAATGTGGAAATATAGTGTCTTGAGATCATGTTTGAATTTGTTGTTTTATAAGACACAAAATCCGATGTCTTTAAAAGCCCTTCAAAATTTGATTAATTTAGAGTAGGTGTCAATTGGTCTAGGAACAAACTACTTGTAAAGTTCTGATTGGCTCACTGAAGTGAAACACTTAAGATAAAGTAGCTATTTGCTAGCAAAGTCCACTAATTAGCTAGCTTTACAACTTATAAAGCAAAAAATGGGTTAAAATAAAAGTACAAATCTTTAGGAGAATTTGAAAACTATACAAACTCACTCGTTTTGGAAGTCTTCTAAGGCTATTAGAGGCATATCTAAAGATATACAACATTTGGAGGTGCATTGTTTTATTAGATGTGTCCTTAAATATTTACTTTTACTAGGTGTAATAGTTTCTCACTGTAGATAAATTAAGGACAAACTCTTATTATAAATATGAGCAATGGGTTCCATTGTCTTCACCTCTTAGCTATGAGAATTTAGAGCTACTCTTTGAAACTCGTATTGTATTTTGTATCTCATGAAGTTGTTGAGAAAAATTCTTTGTATTCTATCCATGGTACTGCCCTATTAGGTTTTTAAGTGGATGTTGATTGAGACATAGCCCTTTTTACCTATATTACCAATAGCTTAGCACTTTCATACTTAATTAATAGGGAACATTGATATTATTTGAATTTAAATCCCTCACACTTTTAAACTTTTTATGCATTTTAAGTTTATCATACTTTACATTTATATGATTAATATAGTTAAATTTAGGAGAATTTAACAAAGATAGTGAAAAGTTGGCCTCAATATGAAAGTTGAAGAAACAATTGACCCTTTCTTTCAAATTTATTAAAATTAAAATTAAGATGTATTATTAAATTAGAATTTCAATTAATAGTTCAACAAAATAAATTAGTGTAATTCAACACATTCTCTCTAAATATATCACTTTTTATAAAGTGCTTTCCTCATGTAGTGATTTTCCCATGAGGTACAAACTTGAAACTAGAAAGAACTAAAATTTTCATAGACTGTTCATGGGGATTCCACGAGGTAGGAACTTGCCCTGTGCAAGGAGATAATCCATTTTGAACAACATGCAATCAAAAGGCTTCAAAAAAACCTAAATTGGTAGTCTAAATTAGGACTGGTGATTTGATACCAATGAGATGGGAGCAAACTCAAACCATTTATTACATTCATAACATGGTATTTAAATAGGCATATGACATGCCAATATTATAATAACAATATATCACATAATCTCAATGGATATGGAATTTTATGTAATTAAAATAAACACTTAGCTAATTGAATCTAAATCTGAGAGATGAGCTAACAACCTAAGAACTAATTGAAGCTAAATCTGCTAGATGAGCTAGTAACCTAAGAACTAGAAGCTAACTATTGGAAGCTTCTCATGTGAAATAATAATCCTATGACAAATAAGCTTATAACATCAAAATATAATAAGCTAACATTCCTAGGTAAATATTAAATGATATCATCATAAATTAAGGACTCTACATTATGGGTTTTAATCTTCTTCTTTTTTGAAACTTTTCTCCTACAAAATTATTTACCTAGGAAATGATGTATAAATGAACACACTAGTGGTAAGACCTTTGGCTACCTATTTTTGTATTGTGCTTCCTAGGTTTAATTAAATAAAATTATTCAAAATAAAAAAAATTGAGAGATACCGAGATAACTAGATTGGCTATCTTTTAGAATGTGTAGACTATGATTGGCTACAACAACAATAGGTTTCACAATACCTATTAGTTCTATAATAATTTTATCCATTTACAATAATTTTTGAAAGGATACATAGTAATAGGGTTATAATTTTTAATCCTAATGAAAATAAGAGACTCATGGTCCTTGATTATAATAAAAAACATTCCATCAAAAACACTAAAAGATCACATCAAATTAAAATTGAAATAATATTAGAAATATTAAGAGTCTTAAGTTTATACAAGGGATGATATCAACATAAACAAAAAAATCAAAATAAGGATAATTACAACACCCATCTTCACCTTAAACTAAAATTGTTTGTATGTCTTTGTGTAAATCTCCTTGAGATAATTTTCCTTGTATCCCTCATATTCCTTTTGCACAATACTTAATACTCATAAGGTTTAATATCCTTTTTCTTCCTTGGTCAAGTCTATTAGAACTCTACCCTTCCAATTTGGAATTGAGCAACACAATACAAGGAATATGAATTGGAGACCAATCCAATGAAGGTCTACCCTATGAAATGCATCAATGTACATGGTGGTTATAACCATGACAATCCATAGGTGAGATGTAGATGGATTAAAATAAAAAGCAAATGGTTAAATTTATGTGGAATATCGTATTTTGGATGACATGATAATGGTAAGCAATTAATGTGACTTATTTATTATTAAATTTATTTTTATAGATTAATAATTAATATGAAATTTTATTTTATTATATAATGTGTGCATGGACATTTCTCTCCATGCTTTATTATTTACCATTCATACTTAATTTTTAAGGTTGAAACAAAAACATGTTATTTTGAAAAAATATAAAAAATAAAAGTTGTAATTTTTTCTTACTCCATGATGCACTTTAATCCATAATAATCTTAATTAATGAAATTAAAGTAATTGCTATTACTTGATTCTTTTAAACTTATTAAATACAAATGATGTCTTTAAAATATATAATTTTATTGAGTGTCTTGTATAACATATTATCCTTGGAGATAAACAATTAAAAATACATAAACTATATTTTTACCTCTTATAAACAATAAATTTCAATGATAATTGTTAAAATGTCATAAGTTTTTGCTCGAATTGGATATCCCTTATTTGTTTTGGAAAATTAAGTGAAAGCTATATTCTTATGTTTGACATGGACTACTAAATTTTTTTTTCTTCAATTGGTATATGGTATTGATGGGCCCCACCAGTATTACAACATCACCACATAGTGGTATTACAACAAAGCTTGGATATTATCCGTGTATATCTTAGCAAGATTTGAACCTTGGTCTCATTGAATTCCGAGGAATCTAACTAGTTGAAATAATACCATTTGATATGTAATGAAGTTATTTATATCATGTGTTTTTAAAAAATATTAATTATATGTATTATAAAGTATTACTTTACCCATATTTTTTAAAGCTATGTGTGGCTTCTATTGAATGCACTTTCATAAAAATAATTAAACATTATATAATTCTCATTATATTGCTATCAGGTTAATTAAACCATATTCAAATTGTCTATTTATCAAAGATATTCTTCATTTACCTTTCTATCAAAAATATTCATCTTCTTCAAATTGCTATATTTTTGCAATCAACTCCTTGATATCATTTTTATTAAGAGATAAAATCTCACTTGTCCAATTGCCTTCTAAAATTTGAAATTTTCAAAGATGAAAATAAATATCATAAATGACTAAAATATTTTCTATTCAATTTTCATATCTATAAAGATATTGTCTATTACAACCTGACAATTTCCTAATACCTTTTGTTAAGGATCTTATTCATGCCTCTAATATTCCAAGATATCAATTTCATCATCACTTTTTGTTTTTACTTATGGGTTTAGATCCATTTTTTATTACCACTTGTGATATTTGATTTTGTTTTCCCGTATTAATATTTCTTTAAGTTTATTTATATAATTGTTTTTGTTTTTAAGCCTTTATCTCTTTTTTCTTTCTCACCAACACTTTCATCTTCATCAGCATTTTCAAACTTTTACTTGCTCATAGTGATACTTATCGTCTATAGGTTTGTCTTGCTCTAAAGGATTCAAAGTGAAAGAAATAATATCAAAAGTAATTTCTTCTTTATGTTTCCCTAGAAACCTTAAAGTGAAAGGATGCTCCTCCACATCAATTACCTTCTTATGTTGTCCTAAAAGCCTTAAATTGCTATGGATTTATTCCATTCTTATTTCCATATTATGATGCTCTTGAAACCTTAAAGTACAAGGGATAACTTGTACACTATTTTCACTTCTATTGCCAGGTACTTTCACTTTTTTTTGTACTTTCACTTCTATTGCCAAGAGGGGATTCCATATTACTTGATAAAAATGAAGATAATATACCTAGAATAAAATTGATCTCTTTTGGAAATTTTCTTACACATCTTCCTTTCTACCTTTAAATTATAAATTTGAACTTGAATATTGTACTTTCTCATCCATTGTATCTTTCTTTGTTTCTTCTAATAGCTGATCCGAGTGAACTATGGTAGCATTTTTCATACGATGTTATAGATGGGTTTTATTTACCTCTTCATTTGGAGCAGGGGGAATATCCTTGATCTAATCTAGCTTCTATTGTAGTATTATTTCCTTGCTTTATATTGAAGCTTGTATCATGACCATTTTTTCATCTCTTTCTTCATTATTTTTACTTTGCAATCTCTTTTCATGTGTCCAGTCTCATAACAATTGTGACATAAAAATGCAATGTTTTCATAATCCACTTGTTGATCCCATTCTCTTGATTCACATTTCATCTTAATGCATTGTGGTAAAGGATTTAAAATATATATAGTATACTTTTGGTCTTTAGTATTTGGTCCCTCCTTGATGAATTTCCTAGGGTATTTCTAATATTCTTCCAAACATCCTTATTGATGAGCTGATATGGAAATTCAAAAAGCCTAATTGACACTGGAAGTTTTTTAATAATTTCCATCTCGATAGAAAACTTCTCACTCCATGGTCTTAAATAAATTGCATCTCTTCCTCTAAACCATGAGAAACCACCCATTATTTTATCTTTGATTTTTGAACTAAAAATATAACGAGGAAAAAACCTTTAGGAATAAAAGTCATATATTAATTTTTTTTATTGATGGAATGGGTTTTGAAAGGGCCCCAAAATATTTTATAAAAAATGATTACAAAATGGACCAGGGATATGGTCTTTGCAAAGATAAAATATGCACTAGAAGACACTCCTGAGAGGACCATATCTAAATACTTCAACATTAATGTTAGAGTACTATTACCTTATTTGGTAATATGTAATTTCTCCTGAGTAGATTAGTTTATTTACATTTAATTTCTACCTAGGTTAGATGCATCTATTGTTACTTGTTAGCATATATTGTTAGCACATATTTTTTGGTTGTTAGACCTAAATTAGTCTACGTTATTTTGGGTTCTAAGTTGTTTCTTAGATCTAATAACTACAGGTTAGTTTGGGGTTGTGTTGTATTATTTATTTTGATTATGTTCAATGGAATATAATCGATTATTGAGCTCCCCTAATATGGTATCAAAGCCATATTATCTCATATCATATTTTGGATAGTAGCTTGAGAGTCAGCACACTTCTCGAAGTGTTTTATTGGAGGGCTCTCACCCTGTGCTGGCTAGAGGAGGATAGCACAACAAGGCCTAACCACCACGTAACCCCCTGGTTAGATGTAAGGACCTCTAGCCAAGGTGGACGAACCACCTACGCTACCTAACAACTATGGGTGGTCATCTCAATCGTGATCCTGATGGTGGATGGGACCCCTCACCTAGGTTGTCTTGGTGACATAGCCATCCAAATAATATGGACTATAAAAAGGACTAGCGAGATCTAACAAGATCTATACCTATCGACTCCTACGGTGGGGTAGGAGGGGACTTAGAATAATGTAACCCTGAGTCCTAGGCATTGACGTAGATCGATACAATTTTATGTGATATTCTAAGCGATAAATGATCTGACACAGTTGGAGGATGTGGCAACAAAGGCTGATGTTGACCAAGATGGAAGACAGGGGGCTCGACGTAAGACTGGATGATAATATGTGGATATGATGTGGCCTATAGATCCTACATGAGATCTACATTGGCAAAAACTCAGGTTAAAAACTATTCATGATGGATTACCTTGCACGCAGGGGTAGATAACTATTAGGGGGAGTATAGCCTACCCTAAGGCAGACAATAAACTTATGGAGCATTTTATTTTTTAAAACCTCTCTTTCTCCTGTCTAGAAAATGTGGGATACTGTCCCATATATTTATCTGCATCTATTTCGCCAAGCAATCGTAGTTGGTGATTGATGCACAGAAGAGGAAGACGTAACAGTGATCAGTAGCTGATAAGATTCTTGGTGAGAAGTTTAGATCATATTTTTTCATTGTACGTTGGCACCATTTAAAAAAATGAAGATCCAATCAACTCTAGGTCTTTGGTGCAAAAATAGTGAGCCGATCTCCATTGCTGATATTTTCCAAGGAATATCATTAGGATTTCAAAGGAGTATAGTGCACACAACATCTGATAAATTTAGTGAAGCATTGATTCATTGCAATTCAATTAGAATATAAGGATTACAAATGAGTTGGTTTGATTAACCAACTTGGTGGTTAATTGCAACCAACCTAGAGAGCACCTACGTGCGCTATGTTTTTATAATCCCCCCTTAATTCATCACCTAAAAAATAATGGAATATAAGCATATGCTAACATCCCCCCTTATTACATTATTGGAAAATCCCAATAGTATTGCAAAATATTTCAAATTTGATACGTCCAAGTGCTTTGGTGAAAATATCTATAACTTACGCATCAGTGGGAATGTATTGAAGCTATATATGGTGCTTTGGAACTTCATCTCGAATGAAATGACATCGAGTATCAACGTATTTGATATATTCATTAAAAATTGGATTCTTGACAAGATTCAAAACACCTTGATTGTCGTAAAATAGATAAATAGGTAGATTCTTTGGAAGGACCATGTTTGTAAGGATGCGACTTAACCACATTATCTCGCAGACTGCTTCACTGGCTATGCAATATTCTACCTCTGTAGAAGATAAAGCAACCACATGCTGCTTCTTATTGTGCCATGCAACAGGTCCATATCCCAGATGAAAAACATATCCAAAAGTTGACTTACGATCATCAATGGATCTAGCATAATCTGAGTCCGTGTATCCTAGTAGAAAAATTTGTTATTCTTTTTGTACTCCAGGCCATAGTTTGTACTACCATAGACATAATGAACTCTCTTTTTTGCTTTCCAATGACTTAGCTTAGGTTCCTGCATGAACCTTGAAATATAGCCTACAACAAAACTAAGATTTGGCCTGGTATTTGTCAGATATAGGAGACTCCCAATCAACTGGCGATAGAGAGTACCATCTACCTAAGGTGATTCATCATATCATGATAACTTAAGTCCTTACTCCATTGGAGTTGCTTTAGACTTACAGTTAGTCATTCGATATTTTTCTACTAATGTCTTGGTATACTTCTTTTGTGTTACTCTAATATGGTGCTTTTTTTGAGTTACTTCAAAACCAAGACAATAGTGAAGAAGTCCTAGATCTATCATTTCAAATGATTATTTCAAATCATCTTTCACTGAATCAATAATTTTCTCTAAACTTCCTGTTATGATCAGATAATCTACATATAACACCATAATTACTATATTAGAACCATTGTTCTTAATATAGATATTTGCATCTGAAGGACTTATTTTGAATCCATGCTACACAAGGTGACTGTCTATCTTGATATACCAAGCTCGAGGATATTTTTTAATCCCATACGAGGATTTGATCAATTTGAAAACTTTTTATTCTTGCCCTTCAACCATGAATTCTTAAGGTTGGGTCATGTATAATTCTTGTAAGTCACCATTCAAGAAGGCACTTTTAACATCCATTTGATGCAACTTCCACCCAAACTGAGCTCCCATGGCACAAAGTACTTGAATGGTAGTCATATTTGCAGTAGGGGCAAAAGTTTCTTCATAGTCTATGCCTTATTTATGAGCATAACCCTTTGCAACAAGTCGGGCTTTATGCTTATCAATAGATCCATCTGCCTTATATTTCACTTTGAACACCCATTTGCAGCCTATGGGTTTCTTTCCTGTTGGAAAATCGACTAAATTCTAAGTATTAATTTTCATGAGAGACTGATGTTCTACATCCATGACAGCATTCAACTGTGGCTCACCAAGTGCATTTTGAACCGTTGTAGGTTCATTTGCGTCTAATGTGGATATATAAACCCTTTCATCTTCCACATCTTCTTCTCTATCATTTTCTGTATCAAATGACAAATTATCAAAGTGTTGGTAAATTTCATCAACCTCTGAAGTAGATGCCTGTGCTCTCATTTGCTGAGTCATACTGCAAGTACATGGCCTATCTAGATATAGATCTGGAAGTGAATTCAACTTAGAATCTCTCAAAGTGCTAGTATACCATTTTGGGACTTTCTGCTATTGTTGTTGAAGTTGAACCTATTTCTTAGGTTCTTCTTCATCTAGGTATATTGTTGTAGATATGTATTTTGATGTGAAAGCTTCATAAAATACAATATCTCGACTTAAGTGTGTCTTCTTGGTCTTAGGATCAATCAGTCGATATCCTTTTGAATGCTCATCATAGCCAAGAAAGATACACTGTAGGGTTTTCTCATCCAAATTCTTCCTCTTTTCCTTAGGTATATGCATAAATGCCTTACACCCAATTATATTTAGATGAGAAATGGAGAACTTCTTACCACTCCAAGATTCTTGAGGAGTCTTTCTTTGTAGAGCCTTTGTGGGAGATATATTAAGAAGGTATGTAGCTGTATTTACAGCTTCTGCTCAATACTATTGCTCAAGATGTGCTCCCTTAAGCATATAGTGAACCATTTACATAATAGAACAGTTCCTTATTTCAACTACTCCATTTTGTTGTGAAGTATAAGCAGTTGTCAACTATCTCTTAATACCATGTGTATTAAAAAATGACAAAAACTCTTTGGAGGTATATTCTCCCCCTTGATCTAAGTGGAGGGTCTTAATGAAACATCCTCACTCCTTCTCAACCTGCTTCTTGAACTATTGAAAATATAACAATGCCTCTAACTTCAATTGTAGGAAGAAAACCCACATCTTCCATGACTGATCATCAAAAAATAATTAAAAATACCTCTTTCCACCATAGCTTTTGGGTATAGGACCGCACATATCACTGTGTACCAACTCCAATGGTTTTGCAGCTCTGGAAGAGCTTGACTCAAATGGTACCCGGTGTTGTTTACATTCTAAGAAATTCAGACAGACTGGTAATGTGGATGAAAGGTTGTGGAGACCTTTAACCATCTCATATTTTCTCAACTCGAGCAAATAACCAGAACTTAGGTACCCATATCTTCTATGCCAAATAGAAGTGTACTCCTTAGTAGTTGTAGACAGAGCAACATGAGGTGTTGAAAGAGCATCTAGAATGAATAAGTCACGTTTATAGGAATCAATGGCGATAAGTTTAGCTTGGTGGGTTATAAAACATCTCTTCTTGCCTTTCACAACTCAAAACATAACATCCATTATTTTATCCAACATATGAGGAACAAAAAACATATTATTGGCTAATCTAGGGACATAGAGAACCTGCTCTATCTGAAATTTTCCATCTGGAAGAGTAACACAAACTATCCCTTCACCCTTGATTTGGTAGACTTGATCATCAGTAATTTTGACTAGATTTCCTTATTTCTCCTCAAATGTGTCAAACCATGATTTGTCTCCAGTCATGTGCTTACTAGCTCCTAAATCAATATACCATACAACATCTTTCTGGGAAGATGAAGTATGAGTCATAAGCACCTTGTGTGCTCTTTCGGAGTCAAAATCTGAATTTGCCCCAGATGATTTTGAGTCTGAGTTGGAGTAAGCCATAGCAACATGTCCCTTTGGTTGCTTATGCTTCTTTTTATATTTTTGTTTCTCTTTCCATTTTTTTCGAGAGGATTGATCATTTGGTTGCCTTTTTATGAACCAACACCTATTGGTGTCATGATTATTCATATCACAAATCTTGCAATATTTGTCCTTTTTCTGATTTTTTTTATCCCACATGCGTGGGGTGTAACTTCCCCTAAACACTTTGGAAAAACCTTCATCAAGATTTACACCTAACAACAATCATGATGTGGGTATGAAATGGAGTGAACAATAGAATTGGTTTGCCTTATTTCTCCTCGACGATTGATAGAGAACAAGCTCATATGTCGTTGTTGCAACTATATTAGGTGGCAGATATAGTAGTCCAAAGCATGACAAAATTACTTGTAAGTGTGGACCAGAGGTATCACAGATACCGAACGCTGATGTGCAATAAATTGCACCAATAGGTATATAAATTTGGGGCCTGTTCTTTAGCTTTTAGTATATGATTTGTTAATGCAAAAAAACAAGGAATTTAAATGTAAATAAAAACCATAAATACCCACAAATTTGACTACCTTAAGTGTTGGTTTCCACTGAGAATGCACCTATTACAATACCAATTTTCCAATTTTTTTCAATTGTATTCCCCCCTTTTCTTGTCTTAAATTTTTCAAGTTTCTTTCCAAATACTAGTTTTCTTTCATATAGTATTCCTTCCTTTGTCTTAAATTTTTGCACATAAAGAAAATGTAAGATTCTCCCTCTTTTTGTTTTTGTTGCAAAAGAACCAAGGAGAACACAAAATAATAGAATTTTTTTTTGAAAAAATAACTTATCTCTCTAAAAAAACTTGGAAAGAAAACACTAAGGAGAAAAAAATACCCAATAATTGCAGTCATCAAAAAAATTTATTTCTTTGGGCATCAAAAAATGGGCGCTGGACATCAATGTGGCACTACAGGCATAAAACAGTGCACTCAGGGTGTCAACAGTGAACAAAGGCATCAAATGGAGCACCCAGTGCATCAATAGTGATTAGGCGCATCAAAAATGGGTCATGATATCAAATGGATCGTGTTGGGTGTCAAAAATTTCAACCCTGTAAGAATTGCATTGTGGACCTTGTCCACTTCATGCCAAAGTCTTACCACTCACACCACCGAATGGTTGTGAACTAAAAATAGACCCCGTAGGTCTTATCATTCTCCAAGAATTTGAAAAAGTTTAAAAATATTAGTTTCTATTATCCCACATTCGGTAGGATGGGTGCCTATGTGGGAAATAAAAAAAGAATTAGGCAACTAGTCTAGTGACTACCTTCGAGCAATCATCCCTTCTATGTTTTGCCCTTCTCAACCACCACTTGTCCTTTGTGAACCGTGCCTTGTGCCCTAGAAACATGACGTAAGTGTGCCCTTGCCCAATCATGCCACGTCAGTGTCCTTGCCCAGTCATGCCATGTCAGTGTGTCCTTGATTTTGTCCATGTCAGTCGCAATGATTGTCCAGTCATGCTTGCTACGTTAGTCATGTCATTTGATCTCTAATTTTATCCATGTCAACCATGGTCTCAGACTACGTGCTCCATCTAGTCTTTGCTTTTGTGCTATCTCAGGCTTGTGTTTGCGTCCTTCTGATCGCTTCGTGCTCTAGTCGATCGCGTGGTGTCTTCTGGCTTTGTGTGCCTACCTCGGAATTGCGTCTACATCCAATATTTGCCTTCTGATCGCCAAGAATCCTTAGAGTTGGAGTAGTTAGATCTTCAAACTATTGTAACCAACTAATATTGGTTTGTGGCTCTAATACCGTGATAAATTTGGTGAAGCATTGATTCATTGCAATTCAATTAGAATATAAGGATTACAAATGAGTTGGTTTGATTAACCAACTTGGTGGTTAATTGCAACCAACCTAGAGAGCACCTACGTGTGCTATGTTTTTATAATCCCCTCTTAATTCATCATCTAAAAAATAATGGAATATAAGCATATACTAACAACATCAGTATTTTCACCTTTGCCACCTTACAGAATTTGTTATATTCTTGCCTAATTTGTGTATCATAGGCTATGATGTGAAGGTGCATTCATAACCTGCACTTGCAGATGGTAAAACCTGATAGTACAACCAGATATCGTATCGATGCATCGAAATGCTTGTGTGGAGGTAAGATTGCAATTTGTAGCATATCGTGAGCAATCAAATAAAAGTGTAGTGCATTGGTATCGATGCATGCCTATAGTTTGATCATACAATGTTTTGATGATCGCCTATTTTCATCGATTTTCTATGTGATGCTAACATTAGATTGTAAGCAGTATGTGCTCTACAGGTTTATAGTTAGAGAAGCCAAGTGTAACCTAAGCAGATTTGTAGGAAAAGGATTCATCGATCACCAGATTTTGGAGAATACAATTTGTTCACAGGTGATTAGTTGTAGAAGATCCCTTTTGCAAGCTTCAGCGATCGATTGACGACTTACCTCCTATGAAATTTTTTTTTCTATCATCCCACTGATGATATTTTAGGATTAAGACTGCATTTTTCAATATTTTCAATGATCAAGTTCCAAATAAATGCTTATTGAAGCATGCAGAACATCGACGCAAATTGGATCTGATTATGCACTGGAAAAGATTTTTTTACGGACTGCATAAGATTGGATCTGATAAATTCTCAAATGAAATCATATATCACAAGGGTGATTAGATCGATCACAAGTGGAATAGATATCGATTGCAAGAGGTATGCAATTTGTTTTTGTAGCCAGATCACAGACATATTTTTCACCTTGTAGATATTGTTTGAATGCTTGACGTTCATAGTGACGTAGGAGAATTTTCGTGATGATTGCAGTCAAGTCACTAATATTTTACAGTCTTGACGAAATGCATTACATCGAATAATGATCGCTGGAGGACTATTAAGTATATCACCTATTCTAATATAGGTGATTTCCTCAGCCCACTCAATCCAACCAAGATTGGTGGTTTTCATGATTGTTTTTAGCACGCCTTCATTAGGGAACCTCTTCAAAGCCTGCACTACCAATGACACACATTTGGTGTTAATTTAAAAACACATAGATCACACTACCTACAAACCATGATGTCACACTTCCTATATACCACTGTAGCCTGATTGGCTCACTGTGGCCGAAATTCAATTTCACTGCACCAAAGGAATTCAAGGTGATTTCACATATCTACCAGCACTCTTCTGTTCTCATTGAGCCACCTCTCACTAGCTCATGGTGAGAAGACACACATCGTGCAGTATTTAGAGCAGTACATAGATAAAGGTTGTGTCTTTAGCAATAACCTTTGGCAATTTTTCAAAAATTGTTTTTATAAATTTTTGTTAAACAATATTGTTGCCAACTTTTACAAATTTTGTGCTGACAAATTACTCATTTTTTTTTTCTGAATAAAATTGTTGCAACAATTTTGTTTTTGCAAAATTTTGTTGCATTTTTTTGTAAAATTTGCTATTGACAACTTTTTGTCAAATTTTTGCAATTTTTTCTGCTCAAAAGGGGTAAACCTTCACAATTTGCCTAAGTTAAAACAAAAGCCCAAGAGGCTTCATAGTTGCAATTTTTTTGCACCAAGGGGGATACAATTTTCTCTAGCATTTCCTATTTTGCAACAAGGGAGAATAATAATAATTTTTTGCCCTAAGGGGGATAGAATTTTCTTTCCTACCTCCGAAGATATTTTGCTAAAAAGGGATGCTGACTTAAAAATGGTATATTTTTGACAGTGACTGACACCTTAGTCAAACTTCTTGCAAACTTTCATCAAAGATTATTTTTGCAAAAAGGGGGGGAAACTTACAAGGGTGCATTTTTCAGCAGTGACCGACATCTTAGTTCATTATTTTGCAAATATTCCTTTGTAAAAGGGTGCATTTTCAGAAATTACTAACACCTTAATCAAATGGGAAAATCAAAGAAAAAGCATACCCCAAAACCAATTGATGATGTTGAAAAATCAGTTAAAAGTCCCTAATTTCGAGCAAATATATACGGGATAGATTTTTATGAGGATGGCACATTTCTCACACTACATAGTGGTGTAGATGCCATACTCGATGATTATGTGTCTTGTGAAGACATTTAGATAAATGGTGTTCCAATCCCTATTGGCATTGTAAGGGTAATCTAAATGTTATTGATTACACTTGGCATTGCCCAATGTAAAGTGAAAAGGAACATCAGTGAGGAAAAATACGTACGAATGATCGATACTTGTTGTGATACAAGTGATATTCAACCCATGGTAGCAAATGCTTGTTGTGACACATATGACCTTGAGCCCACTATGGTCAATGCTTGTGATACAGGTGATCTCATACCTTCAATGGTAGATATCAATTGTAGCACATGTGATCTTATCGTAGTAGCAGATTTTTCTTGTGATACCAGTGACTTAAAAATTGACCCTCTTAAAAAGAACTCCATAATCCCATCAATAATGAAAAATGCCATATTGTTAAAAGTATTGATGAAGATGATAAAATTGGGTGTTTTGAAAAATATGCCAAAGGATTTGGATCCAAATTGATGAAGAAAATGGGTTCAATGGTGAGATATTAGATAAACATGAACAAGGCATTAAAACTCCAATAATTCTAAATGTTAGGGCAAATAATGAAGGCCTTGGCTATTCTAGACAAGCAAGTACTAGTAAAACCATATTTGTAAACCCTAAATATCCTAAAACTCCTAAAATATATTATTGCAGTCATTGTGGTAGAACATGACATGTAGTAGCTAGGTCTTAGAAAATACATCTTTGTGATTTATGTGGATGTAAAAATCACTCTTCTTCAAGTTGTTGGTACAAAGTGAAAATGGTCAACAAGGTTCATATCGATTGTGGATGGATACATCACACACAATGATGAAATATATATTGTATGGATTCTATAAGAAAAGTAAAACCTATGGTAAACCCAATGCCACATATGATGATAGACCAAGTGGCGGTCCTAGAGGCAATGACCTAGGGATAGACCTAAAGACAGACCCAATGACAAATATCTAGAGGCAGATCTATAGGTAGATCCAGAGGCACTAATCTAGAGGTAGATTCACAAGCAGATCTAGAGATAGACCTAGAGGTACAAATCCAGAGGTACACTTAGAGCCAGAGCCATGAGCCAAAGTTAGAGCCATGAGCAAGAGTTAGAGCCAGAGCCATGAGCCAGAGCTAGAGCCATGAGTCAGAGTTAGAGCCAAATCCAGAACCAGAGCCATGAGACAGAGCTAGATCCAGAGCCCAATATAATATCTTTCATTTCTATTCTTCTTCACTGTATTGCGATAGTTACATGTATTACCCAAATAATGTAATAAGGGGGATGTTAGAATACTATTACCTTATTTGGTAATATGTAATTTCTCCTAAGTAGATTAGTTTATTTACATTTACTTTCTACCTAGGTTAGATGCATCTATTGTTAGTTGTTAGCATATATTGTTAGTGTATATTGTTAGGTTGTTAGACCTAACTTAGCCTACATTATTTTGGGTTCTAAGTTGTTTTTTAGATCTGATAACTACGAGTTAGTTTGGGGTTGTGTTATATTATTTATTTTGATTATGTTCAATGGAATATCACCGATTATTGAGCTCTCATAATAATTGAAACATAAGATCATCTTGCATAATAAAAATAAGCGATAAACATTTACAATGAGGAGTCCCACCTAGAAGGGGTTTGGGATAACAAGAACAAATGGGGACAATTTTAAAATAAGGAATCCCCCAAGCAGCGCTCAAGGCAACAAGTACAAAAAAAAAATTAAATCAAGGAATCCTGCCCAAGAGGGACCTGAGAAACTAGAAACATGTAGTGACAATAAGTGGGAAATTCAAAATTTAAATTTTAAATGTAGAATCCCACCTAGGAAGGGCCCAAGAAGGCAATCCTTGGAAAGAACAACCAGAAGCCTAGAAAATTGGACGACAAAAACTGAGGATCCCCACAGGCTATGAGATTCCCCTGTAGATGGGGTTGTGCTACTTGAATGCTAGATGAAACTAGTAGTCTTTGGAACCCATAAAACCCAAAGTACAACCAAAATGCATGGGGTAGGAAGAATATGTATAAAAAAACTAGACCTAAAACAACCATGGGATCATCTTAGTTATAGGTAATAGGTATAGGTCCTCTCCCAAGACCATAAAATATGCAGTGAGAATCCCCCAAGCAACAATGAACAGATCAAGCAAATGGGAAACCACCATCCAGGTGCATAAATTACTTTAGAAACCTAGATCTGAAGCAACTACAAGATCATATCAGCTTTAGGTAATAGGCACAGGTCCCTTTCCAAGACCATGAAAGATGATGCAAAAATCCCCTAAGCAGTTATGACCAAATCAGACACACAGAAAGCCCTCGAAGCCAAGAACTCGAGTAGATCCACCTACAAGTCAAATAGAAAGGATAAGACCACCAATGACCCAAGGGCATCCATGAAAGAGTCTCCACTATAGAAAAATACATGTGGTCCCCAAAAGACCAAAAGGGATGTAGTGAAAAACTCTTAGGATGCACGAAAAAGGATCAAAGATGAACACCCAACCAAAATAAGCCTCAACACTCTAAACTAAATTTGAAGGACCCACTACTGGAATCATCCAGGAAGCAAAAAACCACCAAAGAGACCCAGGGAAGGACCCGAGAGCATCTAGGACATCAAAATATAGAACAATAGGAGCAATAAAATGGGTCAGGGACCCCCTTCAAGCAAGGAGGTCGCCTATTCAACCAACCTTGTTTCACATAAAGATGATCCCAAACATTCATCGAGTGACCTAGGGATAATCCCAAAGATGCTCTAGGTCACAAACACAAGCTGAAACCCTCAAATCGGGTAGGAAAATGAGTAGATAAATGGATCAGGGACCTCCTACCAAGATGATAGGTCATCTGCTCCATCAACCATGATCTATAGAGAGAAGGTTCTAGGATGTTTCGATAATTTGGAGTAGAGAAATTCATTTATTAATTTAAACTCAATACGTACTTCCACTTTATCCAATTTTGAGTATGTGAAAACCCTACTATTAATGGAACTTACATATTAATCCTTTACTATTAAGAACCATTATATCATGCTTGATTATCTTATCCTTGATAATCACTTCTAATGTAGCATCTACTCCTTGGATCAAATTTCTCATATATACTCTTCCTCTTATTTCCAATGTAGGGAACCATACTTCTAGCTAGGGTGTCCTAAATTCCCTTTATGAATTTTAAATACAACTTTCCTTCTATGCCATCTAGTGTGACTCACTCCTTGCTCACAACCTCTCCAAGTTTGCACTCGCTCATAGCTCATGCTCGCTTTAGCTTACACTCTTCTACTTTATCCAAATTTTTAAGATTAGTAGTTTTTAATTAGTTATATGGGATTAAAATGGACTCCATAGTATTACATCATGACTACATAATGGTATTACAACAACTTGGTTATTATACATATATTTCTTGGCAAGTCTTGAACCTCAAATCCAGGAATTTAACTGAATGAGCTTTTGCCATTTAAATTTTTAAGATCAATAGTAGTTAGATTAATATTAATATAAAATAATAATTATACATTAATGTAATGCTAAAAATTTAATATAACAACATTATATCTAAATTTTAATTCATTAAAGATAAACACTTAAAATATTATAATAAATAAATAGTTACATATAAGACCATCATTTTATAGATATTAATGTAAATTGTACTTTAAAAAATGATGCTAGTAACCAATCCTTGTAATTATAAATATTTCTATATTAATATATTTATATTTAAAATTTATATAATAAATTTAATTATAATATACTTGATATAAAAAAATAGTTGGAACTATGATTAATACTTTATCTTCTTGTAATATTTGATTGCATCTTCAGTATATTTTAAAAGAATATATTTATTATTTGTTGATGAAATACACCAAAACCACATATTTTATAGGAATAATTTATCACGTGTAAGGTTTGCATTGATTTTATCGCAGTTAAAAATCTATTAGATTAAACATTATCAAATGGTATTTTATTTTTATATATTTGAAAGAATAGTAAAAAAAATGAAAAATAAGGCTATGGAGAAATGCCTAGTAGACTTTTCAGTTAAAACTATGGAGAAATGCATTAAGAATAAGTATTGCAACTAAACAATCCAATCATAGAATTAAATAAATCTTTAAAATAAGTATCAATAGAATTTTATGAATTGAATAAATCTTTAAAATAGATTTTCTACTTCTTTTCTCTAATAATATCATTGTCTTTGCTAATATTCATATAAGTATATTTTTAAAATAAGTCTAAATAAATCTTGCTAACATTTCTATAATTATCAATTTTAAAATAAATCTAAATTTTATGTCAACATTAAAGAAAATAAGTTTTATTTTCTCAAAGATATAAATTTTCTTATTTATTTTCAAGAACTATAGTAAGATTTGAACTCTTGACCTCTAAGTTGTCACTTGCACATCCCATCCAATGGATTATCCTCATTCTATATCCTCTTCAAATTGAAACTAAAATATTCAACAACAAGCAAAAATAATTTTAAAATATAAAACCCCTAATTCCACTTGTCAAAATTTAACGTTCTTACCAAGAAATATAACTAAAGAGTGAAATATACCCATCCATTCTTAAAGCTCAATCACAATGTTTTGGTTTCTTAAAAAAATAGGATATTTTTAAAATAGTTAAATTTATTTCTTTATTTATTTTTTAATTTTGTCAACCACAATAGTATTTGAACTCTTTAACTCTAAGTTGCTCATCCCACATCCAATCCAATGTACTTACCAAATTTAACAAAAAATAAATATGCACTTCTAATGTTTTTTTTAAATAAAAGAGAGGTAAAAATTTATTAGATCAAAGAAACCTTCTAGTAGAGAACAAACAACCACCAAAAAATAGCCAACAAAAACCTCAATCAGACATATCCTCAGTAAGTAAATTATGAATATGCTAAGAATAGTTGAAAGGGAGGTGATCCCAACCCTTAACAGATCAATTCCCCTTAAACTGAGAAGCCCATTTGGCCAAACAATTTGCAACCCTATTCTATTCCCTAGGAATGTGAACAAAAGAGATAAACTCTAAATTACAAGATATTTGAAGAATCTGTCCAACAACCAAAGTCAACCTATAGTGAACATTATCAAGATGGTGAGTCTTTAACAAATTGATAATAATCTATGAATAAAACTCATAGATTATCCTCCACCAACCCATAGCCAACTCTTGTTCCAAACAAAAATAGATAGCAAGAGCCTCCATATAATTATTAGAGTGTATCCCCTTATAGCATGAAAAAATGAAACAAGTATTCCCAACACTATCTCTCCCAAATCCTCCGATACCAGCATGCTCAGGATTACCCCGAGAAGACCCCTCTGTATTAATATTGAACACCCTTGGAGGAGGATGCCATCTACCATCTCTCTAAATTTTTTGTCTAATATCTCTTTTTCTAGATTAAATAGAAGGATGAGGACCATTCTCCACAAATCCTAAACTCTGCATCATCAAAATCTTTGACTGCACCAAAGGAAAACTAATCTGACATTTAGAAGAGAAAGCTTCCTAGATCATACCAATGATTCGTTGCCAAAGTTGAGGAACAATAAGCTTCTTATCATGAAAAATTATTCAATTTCTTTCCAACCAAATATGCCACAAAATGCAAGAAGGGCCAATAGTCCAAGCAACCTAAAGAAATAAAGCCTTGGCATGAGGTCTTCCTAAACTCCTATAGAACTCCAAAAGAGAATAAACATGGCCACAAGGCTAATTCCACACCCCCACCAAAGATGGCAAACATATCATGCATAAGAACATTAAAAAAGAAGATGACCTGAAGACTCTTCACTGTTCACACATAAAAAATACAAAGAATATCTCTGAAAACCTCTCTTTTGCAAATTATCCCAAGTAAGGCATCTATTGTGAGTAGTTAACCATAGATAAAAATTACATTTAGGCCAAGAGAACTTTGACCACACTTGCTTCCACCAGGGCACCTCAACATCTCCAAAATATTGCCAATCCAACTCCCTGTATCTCGAAGCCACCGAATAGACCCCTCTAGGATCTAAGCTCCAAGATAAAACATCATCATCCTGTAAAGAAGAGCAGGCCCTACAAGTCAAAATATGAGCCAAATCCTCTATTTCCTAAAAATTACTCCCTTCCGATCAATCTATAGGATCCTTCCAATGAACAACCTCAACCTGCCCAACTTTGTCAACAAATTTATAGTCCATAACCCGATTCCAACCTGCATCCAAAAACACCTTACACAGATTCTGAAGATGAGGATACATGGATAAAATGGCAGGGAATCCATCCCAAGAACCCTGCCAAAAGAGAGCCTTGGAACCCTTATGACATATCTAGAACAAACCTTGATTAACAAGAATCACCCCCTTCTTAAGAGTGTTCCAGATGAAAGATTCCCTACTAGAAAAACTGTATCTAGGAATTTCAGAGCCCTCAACCCCATTCAAATATTTATAGGAAATAATATTTGCCCAAGCTTGGTCTTGAGAAATACACCATCTCCAATAAAACTTAGCCACAAAAGCCTCTCCAAAAAGAGAAGACAAACAAGACCCAAACCCCCTTCTTGCTTCGGTCTGCAAATAATATGCACTTCTAATGTTAGAAATATAAAGAATTTAACATAAAAACAAATCCATGCAAGGTAGACAAAATATTGTGGTAAATTCATACTTACACTTTAATACCTCTTCTTATTATTCTATAAAAAGTAAATAAGACAATAAAAGAAATATAAAAAATAAAGAAACAAAAACATATGAAATAGAGATTAAATAGGGAGGTTGGGTTTTGAACAAACTTCCCTAAAAACAAATTGCCTCTCAATTCAAAACTCCCTTTGGATACTTGTAGGTTGTGTGATTTATTAGACCCACAATTAGTAACATGAATAAATAAGGGTCTAAATTAGAATTTTATTTTTTGGAGATTATTTTAACTCTCTTTATGTAAAAAAAAAAATTGGGTTCACCCATTATCGTGGGTTATTAATAAATAAAAAATTATAATAGTATGTTTACTAATTTATTTTTAGCCTATCTAAACCATAATTGTTTATGTAAATAATTTATTTTTGCTGGTGACAAGGGGTTGTATTGGGTTCCCACCCTTAACAAATCACAACTTTTTCTTTAGAGCTTGAGAGTTTACAAAAAAATTCAATTCTTATCTCAATTGAATTATTATAGCTAGATACCTACATCATTGTTCATAAAAAGTATTAATTCTTGATTTTTATTTCTAGATTTTATTCAATTTTTTTGTGTTAAAACAAATATTCCAAAATTCAGCATCCTTTTTTTTTACATTTTCTTGTTGCAGCCTTCACAATACCAAAATTCCACCTCTATCATCTATGCTTTGCATCTTAGTAGAGTAATATTTCTAAAAAATTATGTACACAACTTATTTGAATTAAAAAAAATTATTGTTCATGTCACTTGAAGCATTTTTTCCTAATGAATACAAACAACTTATAATAAAAATATCAAATAATTAAAAGTAATGTAGGGTAATAACATATATTGTTCATATTTTCAAATAAATTTAAATTGACAAATATCATGGTTAAATGGGCTTGTTAATTACTTAATTAATAATATTTGCATATTCAGATAACCTGAGTATTGTTTTTAGATGAACAAAAGAAGTGTATACTATCGTTTTCATCCAATGAATTTCACATTAAGATATATATGAAAGCAAAATACGTACTCTCAATCAAGAGCATTCAAATGGATAAAGCCTCATCCGAAAGATGAAATATAGGGATCACACACTAATCAATTATCAAGTTTTTTATGTTTTAACTTAAAATACGTACTCTCAATCAAGTAAAAGAGCATTCAAATGGATAAAGCCTCATTCGAAAGATGAAATATAGGGATCACACACTAATCAATTATCAAGTTTTTTATGTTTTAACTTAACATAACATTTTAAAATTTGTTTATAATATTTGAAATGAAACTAAATTATAAAATATGCTTTAGATATTTCAAGTAAGTTTGATTTAAAGGTTAAATTTTAAGTTTCATTTCAAAATAAAGTTAAATTAAAAAAGGTTTGTATATTTATATTTTAAATATTTTCCTCTCTAATTTTATAATAGATATTTATATGTTGTTAGTTCCTTAAAAATAAATGATTAGGGAAACTTAAAAACTTAGAAATTTAAGGAATATAGAGAATATCTTTGAACATAAAGGGACATTCACCTAGTGAATATATCTCCCATTATTGACATGATTTAATGCATACCTTTTGATGATGTGGTTGGTGACGGGTTTAACCTACTTTTGTTGTTTTGAGTAACCACTTCCTAACTCAACTTGAGTTAGTGTGACTACCTATTGGGGCGTGCCTATCCGCTCATTTGTTTTTTGTTGTAAGGACTTGTTTTTTTAAATTAATTAAAAGTTGGGGCTTTATATTAAAAAAATATGGATATGCTTTGATTAACTTGTTAGAAATGTAATGAGAGCAATGTAATATTTTATTTTTGTAATGGGAGTGGCCTCCAATATAAGCCACACATAGCTTATTAAAATAATAATAATAATAAATTTATTGATTGTGATAACATGATTCCTTTGTTCTTTCTCCTTTCATGTTAGGAGGTAAATGCTTTGGTTTAGGCAGTTTTTATTTGTAAATTTATTTTTAACCGGTAGTATTTTCATTATTCGTCTATCTCTATTGCTTTAGATTCATAACACACGGTGGTTTGAATGTGGGACAATATCTTGTATTTGCTTGATAAAAATATACATATTATTTACAAGGAGGTTGTTTCATTGGAATTTTGGGTTTGATTCATGAAATCCAACTATCTTTCTTGATGTCTTATTGCTAGATCTAAGGTTTGTGGTGCCTTTCAAAACCCTACTTGTAATAGGTTTGGGGGAACCTTTTAAAATCCCTTCTACTATTAATCAAAAAATAATAATAATACATATTTACAATTAAAAATAAATATAATAAAATATCACTAGTTTAGATCAAGTACAAGTAAATTATATTTTTTTATGTCCATAATGAAAAGTAAAGCCAAAGTTATATTCCTCGTTTTATAAAAACTAAATCAATATTTTATTCTTAACTTTATTACCAAATTACATAATATAAAGATATCAAGTTCACAAGAAATAGTGCATCATATTACTAAAATAAATTAGAATAAATATTAGCTTGACTCAAGAGTAAAATAATTGATAATAATATCTTTGTGCATATAATTGAGAAGCTTTATTTAAAAGAATATTGCAGAAAATAATTTGTGCATGCAAGTCTTATATGATCTTACCATCTAGTTGTTTTAATGGTTCATGATGCTAAAAATAAATTCAATAATATTACACATAAATATTTGCTTCCTAAGTTGATACACAAATAGAAGTGCCTAGCCAATTTTAATTAAATACAATAGAAGGATTTTAATGATAACCATGCCAAACATACAAATATAACTACTAATATTTATCATTCAAACATATTAACAATACAAACATAAGATAAAATTTCACATATAGTGAAACTACTATGTCACGTGAAACCACAACTAGTGAATATTTTAAGAGAATTAAAGAAATGGAAAGAAAAAGGTTTTAGATGGGATAAAGTAATTTAGTTAATAAATAAAAAGGTAGAATTTCTATTAATCTTATATATAACCTTTCTTTAATATACAATTAATAATAATTTAGTGTAACATGTCTCATCATTAAAAAAATAATTATGTTATTTAAAGAATTTGAGATATTTATGAAATATTCTTTAGTGGGAAAACTATTAAAAATTAAAGAAAATAAATGGATTGAATGAAATATTTTTTGAATTATTGAATAGAAAAATGATATAAAAAAGAATAAAATGGTGCTTATAACACCTTAAAAAAAGCTAAAAATATAGAATAATATTAATAACATATTTAAAAAATTAAAATATAATATTTATTATAATTAGAGTTAGATCTATACAGTCACTTAGTAAAAGATTGTAAATATGTAGTCTTGGAGCAAACTAAACAGAATCAAGGTCAAGAGGAATTTCACATTCCTAAAAAAAATATGTTACTAAGAAAATGAAGACTACATTAAATTATAACCGAGACTCTTGATGTCAAGGCTGTTGCTAAACTAAGCATGTGAAGAAGTATGTTCCTAAGAAAATGAAACCTACATTAAATTATAACAGAGGCTCTTAAATTATAACATAGGCTCTTACTCAAGGCTCTTGCTAAATTTTTGTTACAATAAGTAATGTATAATATTCACTAAAATTTTCTACATAAAGGTAGTAGTAGAAGAGTTGTGACTTTTAGTAAATAAACATGTAAAATTGGCTAAGGAATCTTCAACATAAACACCTCTAAATATGAAATTAAAACTTAGTTTTGAAATATTATGAACTTCATAATAAGTTGTGATGATTCAAGAATATATATTCAACAACAATAACTTAAATCCTAGAAGTCTAAAATCATGCATTGAAACCTTCTATGGAAAGGAAGTAGTAGAAAAATAGTAGTTATTTAAGAACAAATGTATAAAATTAGCTTAGACCATTTAAACATAAATACTTTAATGATGGAATTGCTCATAACTTGATTTAAAAATATTAAGAACTTCACAAGGATTAATGATTTTAAAATCTATATTCAATAATAAATTAACCCTATAAGTCTAAGATCATATAAAATAAAGTATATTGATTTATGAGTAGTGCTTAAATAAGTAGCATAATTTGAAAGGATGCTTGATGAGGTAAATTTACTTGAAAATACTCAAAAAGCATCTTTGTTAGAATTGAATTATTCAAAGGTTCTTTAGTAATGTATAAAATAAAATAAAGAACGTGCAAATGATTTGTAAAACTAGGTAAAAGGTTGATTAAAAATTCTCTTATATTTCATAAAAGAGCTATACATAGTGTTTTTGCCATGTTGAGAATGTACTACTCTAAAAAAATTTAAAAATACTACAAATAAACAAATGTAAGTCTAATAATAAGAATGCATCCTTGCACCAAAATTTTTTTGAGGTCAAATTTTTCTAGATAAATAGATAGGTATTAATGTGGAAAAAAATTATAATCATGGAATATGCCACTAGAATTGCATCATCACATTAACTGGCTAGAAAGCAAGAGGGTCAGCCGCCACACACATGCCCAAAATCGATGTTAATAGGGGTGAAGAATCCCACAAAGTAGGTCCTAGAATTTAGAACATTATTTTCTATTTATTTAATTAGTGTCTTGAGGTCACATTCCTTATAAATTGCTAAGCATCTTTTATGTCCCAATGGCCTCAAAGTTATGAATTTGACATTATAATATTATTTATAACCTGTAAAATAATATTGTAATCTTATTGGATGAATTTGATCGATCAATTTCAATAAAACATATTATCAATAATAAATTTTTGTTCTTAATTTGGTATCTTGTTGGATAGTGAGACAAATTTTAAACATAGAAATCGTAAAAATAGCATTGTTATATTAACTATAACTCGCAGGAAAACTAAATTATTTTAAAATAATGTTTTGATTGATTTTTCGTAATCTAATTTATATAAATTTGTTAAAACTTTACATTATTAGTTTTTCCCTTACACGTGAAACAAGTGTCAAATTGTATATTTGTTCGTAATAATCATTTAGAGAAATATTGATGTTAGTGTTTGTATGCATACAGGATATATATAATTTTGAAGTGGTGATGATAAGAAGACAAATTTTCTCTTGAATTAATTATATTTCACTTAAATATTTTATTTATGATTTTTTTTAATTATAAAATATTTTTAAAATTTAAAATTATTATATATTATAAAATAATTGATTGAGTGGAGAGCTCATTGCAATGATATGTGATTTTTTTTCTTTAATTATAAAATATTTTTAAAATTTAAAATTATTACATATTATAAAATAATGTAATTTAATTGATTGAGTGGTGAGCTCATTGCAGTGATATATGTTTACTACGTTAATAGATAGATTGACTAAAATATAGTAGCAAGGCTCACATTGTAGCTTAGTTATTCTTTTAAAATTATATTATGAATTTGAGTTGTAGAATATTCAACATTTAAACCTTTGTTTTCTTGATATTTGTATTATCATTCCAAACTATTTTACATAGAATACTGTACAATTTGTTTGAACAATCATTTTATAAGTAATGGTTAGAATATAAACCCAAAATAAGAGAAAAAAGCATATGCTAGAAAATTTATCTATTAAGCTAGATAATTTACTCCAATTTAAACTATGTTATAATTTCATATATCTTCAGGAAAAATATTGGACAATATCTATATTCTCATCTATCCATAACTTATACTCCATCATTGTCATAAAAAATATAATGAAAATTGAAGTTTTATTAATCCATCCATGCTATAGCATGGATTTATACAAGCTTGTAATTTAACTATCATAAAAAGATGAGTGAAAGACTAAAAAAAGAATCCAACACAAACAATAGAAATAATTCTTTAGTAGGTTATTGAACCTATAGACTTATATTGATGTAGGAGTATCCATGTAGATATTCAGCAAGTGGGATGAAAACAAGACTGGAAGTCCAACCATCCAAAATATGAATCGCCTGATGGAACTAAAGAGTAATGGTTCTCAAAAGGCCTATAAATTTGAATATATTTCAAGAGGGAGGGGGATGGTTGGCTGGCATAGAGAGGAAAGAAAGTTTTCCAATTGACTTGTAATTTCAATGAATAAATAAAGTTTTCCATCCATTTACATTTGTGAGGTTGTTGCTACAAAATGTATATTTGGAATTGCGTATTTGGAACTGTGTGTGTCTTGTTGTTCCATTGTGCATGTACGTGAGAATCATTGGACATGTTGCAACCTGGTGAGAAAGAACAGTGAAATTGGTACAAAAAATTTATGAAGCCTTCTGAACAAAAGGAGGAAGGAACACATTGAAGATAGTCACCAACAATAGATGATAATAGCACCAGTAAAATGCAACCCCATGGGCAAGATCCTCTATGATAAACCAATGTGATTAAGAAATATGAATTTATTTCCAAATAATAGTGCATGAGATTTCAATATGCGAGGAGGGGTTTCTAGAGATTATGTGCACTAGGCTACGCAATTGACATTCTGAGGTTCTATTCTATTTTTATGTTGCAAGTGGAAGTCAACTATTTAGTTTTATGAAAGAAGAACACACTTCTAGGGTTCGGATTGGAAGTGTGCCATTGTGTTATCTCAATCAAGGAATCCATGTACGATTGAACAATTTGACTCTTTAGGTTGAATGATTTGGAGTGAATAGTTACCTAGGGTGTATGATCTGTCCAAGGTTGAATTATTTGGATTGAATTATTTCCTAGGGTGTATGATCTCCCCAAGGTTGAACGATTTGAAGTGAATAGTTACCTAGAGTGTTTGATCTCCCCAAGATTGAACGATTTGGAGTGAATAATTACCTAGGGTGTACGATCTACCCAAGGTTAAATGATTTGGATTGAATAGTTTCTCAGGGTATACAAATTTTTTGGATCATATGATCTGCTATTTGATTGTACGATTATCCTTGTATGATCATTGCTTAGATTGAATGGTTTCCCATATTTATACGATTGTTGCTTGGATTGAATGGTTTCATAGCAATTGTACGATTTCCAAAGGGTTACCCGTCTATAGAATGATTATCAAAATTATACAATTGCCTCATTTGAACAACTTATCAAATTGAATTATTGTTCCTTTGATCGTACAATATAATCTCCAGATCAATCGAAGAAGAAAATATAAGTCTATTTTAAATATTCTTAGAGAGATTGTGTTCACTACTACATCATATGGTATTAGAGCCAGAAGATCTCTGAGGAGTGGATAGTGATACGGGCCTAAGAAGAGATGGAACAAGAAGGAAGAGGAAAAATGCAATAACATAGAGTGATGGATGTGGTGGATATGATGAGGGAAATCATTACTCGATTTGATGCACTTGAGAATTTCCAAAGAAGGGGTATTCAAGTTGAATATGTAAGCAAAATTGAAGGGGAGGAAGCAAAAGTTTATAATGAAGCACAAGAAGGAGGATCTAGTACTTCTCAAAGTTATTCTAGTCAAACCACCTAGAAAAAAGGTGAATCGTTGAGAGGGAAAGGTGGATTTGGTAGAGGAAGAGGATATGGTTTTGTTGGAAAGTACTATAGATATTTTGAAGGGGGACACAAGGCATTTGAATATCCTCAAGCACACTATATTAGCAAGAATAAAAGGGAAGCTCATAACCAAGTTGTACAAGCAAATGAAGACAAAATTGCTTCACTGATGCACATGGAAGAACCAAAACAAGGAGAATTGCTTATGGTAGATAGGGTATTATTGAAACTAGCAAAAGAGGTACATGAACCTGAGCAAAGAAGAAACCTATTGAGGATAATTTAAAAATCATGGGGAAAATATTGTAAGGTGATTGTGGATAGTGGAAGCAAAAATATCCTGGTGTCAACAGAGATGGTGGAGAAACTTGGATTGAATAAAATGGAATATTCAAATATATATAAGGTGTCATGGTTGCAAAAGGGATATACAATTTTAGTAACAGAACAATGTATGGTAGATCTCCAAATTAGCTCTTATAAGGATGTGGTTCTATGTGATATTGTGTCGATGGATATGTGTCATGTCTTGTTGAGTAGATCATGGCAGTTTAACAAAAAGGTAGTGCATGAAGGTAGGGATAACACCTATACTACTGAAAGGATGGCAAGAAGTACATATTAAGTTCATTGAAGGACAAAGAGAAGGAATTGCATAGCAGTCCTACAGTATATCGGGTATAGAAAAGCAATCCTTAAAAGGAAAGAAGAAGAAAGAATGTTTTGCTTTTATTTCTAAATCGATCTTAAATGATAAGCTGATAGTAATAAATAATGAAGGGGAAAATATAGAGGTAAGAAAAATAAAATATGTAGGAAAGATGTAGATAATCTAAGTCACCAGTAGTAAGGGTTATGAGACCAAGTTGAAGGGAGAAGAGTCAGTGTTGAAATAGGTTGTGAAACAAGTAGAAGAAAATATGGATACGAACAAGAGGCTAGGTATGGGATAGAGGTCAATTATCCAAGTTACCAATAGTAGTGACAACAAAGAATATAGTGCATTGAATCCTACAATAGATAGGGAGAAATATTAGGAGAAAGAGGAAGAGAGACAAAGTGGTAAAGATATGGTAGAATATGGACCTTATTAGGTCATTGTTAGCCATGATAAAGGCTATGTTATCAGAATTTATAGTGACAATGGTACTTCAGCTTGTGGTGGAGGATATTATGTTGATGATCAAGGTCAATGACGAGTTTGGATCCTTTGAGAAGCACACAAGATGTATTGGCTTCATGTTGATGAGAAGAATGGGATACAATGTTTAAGTATTGGGAATATATGGGCAAGGTGTGAAAATACTCATAATGCAAGATATAAGGGCAAATAAAGAAGACCTTGGGTATGTAGGTTCGATAGGAAGTAGTGGGACAAAATTTGTGAGAAGATAGAGCAGTATAGGAAATGTAGGTTCAAGAGTGGGTTTTTGCAGTTAGTGTGGAAGATCTGGATATACAACAACTAGGTGTTGGAACCTACATACTTGTCAAAATTATGGAGGATGAAATCACTCCACATATGATTTTTGGTATCGAGACGAAGTCACTAACAAAGTGCACGTTGATTGTGGTTGGATGGATATGCCGTAATGGGAGAAGGTGAAGAGAATGTTGAGTGCATTCTATGCGAGGAGGCTTGATCCTCAAGGGGAGGCCAAAAAAAGATAACAAAGTGGCCTTGTGAATATGACCAAGCTAAAAGAATGATAGCTTGGGAGAACATGAGTGGGAGCTCATGAAACATTTTGTTACCCGATGAGTTTGATGCAGGAGCATCTACGTGGAGATTCAGCAAGTGGGATGGACATGAGACTGGAAGTCTAACCATCGATAATATGAACTACCTAATAAAATTGAAGAGTAATAATTATCAAAATGCCTATAAATTTGATTAGTGTTCAAGAGGGAGGGGAATGGCTGGCTTGCATAGAGAGGAAATAAAATTTTCCAATTGACTTGTAATTTCAATCAATAAATAAAGCTTTCCATCTATTTACATTTGTGATGTTGTTGTTGTGAAATACGTATTTATAATTGCATATTTGAAACTCCCTGTGTCTTGTTGTTCCATTATGCAAGTACCTGAGAATCATTGGACACGTTGCAACCTAGTGAGAAAGAATAGTGGCATTGGCACCAAAAATTTATGAAGCCTTTTGAATGAAAGAAGGAACAAATTGAAGATAATCACCAACAATAGATGATAACAACACTAGCGAAATGCAGTACCGTGGGTAAGAACATCGATGATAAAACAATGTTATTAAGAAATATAAATTATGATAACCTTTTATAAATATTGTTTGAGTTAGCAATCATAAAAAAAAAGTTACTATAATTGAATGCATGTGTTCGATATGCATAAGTAATCCCATAAATCCTGAGTACATAAGAATTTCGGTCTTAATAGAATGACCGAAATGGTCACAAGTTCCATTCTTCCGTGGTGGCTCTTTACTTCTCAAAATGTTAGGTATAGTTTAGAAAACTTTCGTATGCATATGCACATAATATATGACAACAATATTTTAATTATAAAGAAAATACATAAAAGGCAAGTTAGTTCATCATCATTTATGCCTCTCCCGTGATGGTATCTCCTCTTCCTCAATTGTCTTTCATGACAAAATTTCAATGACAATTTCAGTGTTTGAGAGGAATGGTTTTGGTTTGGATTTATTTGGAAATTAATGTCTGCAACTCAGATTCTATATAATATTTTCTTTACAATTTTGTAATGTATCAAATTGTTTTAATTAGCCTAAAAAGTTTGTTTTACATTTTACTTATAAAAGGGTTAATATTGTGAATATGTTAATATTCTTAAATAAGAGAGTTGGTAACTTGTTTCAAAATTAGATATCGTGAATATATCATCATGAAAACAAACCAAACATCAGCCTTCTCTTTCATACCTGTCCATAGTAGGTGATCAAATGAATATATGGTTGTCTTCACAGCGTGATCTTTCCTATCTTGTTTAGAACATAAGAAATGTATTCTTGTTGTTCAAGCTCTTGAACACATATTCAAGTACTATAGTTGTCTTCCTGGCCTTTGGTTGCTCGTCTATTAGTAAGTGTATAGACTTTGTTTGTAAAATAAAATTTTATTTTGCACTAAAAATTAAGAATTAATTGATACATATCTGAAATCAAAATACCAAATTTAGATGGCAAAGATCCTTACACTCCAAATACGGACAAATATATCATGTATTATCCATGGCTAGACACATTTATTTCCTACATTATAAGCAAAGGACAAGAATGCCATTCCCTACAAATTCAGATTATGCAATAGAAAAACTTAAAAACAACCACCAAAAAAAAAATCACAATCCTGTACAGTAGCCTTCCTTCTTTAAGATATAGCTGGAACCTGTTGCAAGATTCTAGATGGGCCAGGCACAATGCTATGAAGCAATACCTTGACCTACCTAAAAATTTCAATAAAATGATTCTACCTATGCTATTATTTACAGAATGGACAAATGCAAAAATCTATTTCAGCAATTTAAACATTTGCTTTTGGAGGTTTCACTCCATGACGATTCGTGGTGGTTGGATAACAAGTATGCTTTCCACCCTGTTTTCTTTTTGGTTGTTCTAAAATAGTGCAAAATAACTCGAAAGATGCTACCAAGAAGAATGATCCACAGGAGAGCAGTGATCAAACAACTCAGACATAGTCTTGGCTCATTAATAGGGAAGAACACGAAAAGAACTCTGCATTGAGAAACTTTCAATATTCCCCTATCTATCTATATATATCGATTCTACTCTCTTAGACTTGTACGGATTCTGAAAAAATGTTACTCATACTGTCTTCAATGGAAAGAAGCACAAAGGAATCGCTAATGGACATACCTGAACTACTTGATTTGCTTCCGTGTTCTACATCGTTATCCATCGTTCAAACTTTAGATGTTACAACTTACAACTTCTTTAGACAACCCTAATTTGTGAAAAAACTATGGAAAGCTATTTAAAACTTTTCCTTTGACATAGAATACAAAACACAAGGAAAAACTAAGTACTAAAATTTCAATTGTGGGACTGCATACCTTATTACCCAAATTTTACAAGGGCCTAACCATTGCATTTGAATTAAGATGGAACAAACGCAGTTAATTTCTCATAAGGGATAGCCAGAAAAGTGATTGGTCTTCTTCTTCAGAAGCCACATCGAAGTCTAAGTCGAAATCTTTGGGCACCACCATCTCTGCAAATAGAGACGAGTGCACCACATGAGGATTGGGAGGAAGGCCCAGCTCATCATCTGATGCTTCTTCTAAATAGCGAATATAACTATGGGGAATAGGCTCTCCTAATTCTACTAAATTTAGTTCTTCATTCCAATCTTCATCACAACTGGTTGTAGAGCGCGCGTCATCTGCGACAAACAACTGGTCCAATTTATTAAGTCTTCCTGCAAAATGTGAATTGCTAAAAGAAATTCCAGCGGAGTTCAAAACAGAATCCGAATCACACGTTTCCTCCATCAAGTCTTCAGTGGTTTCTTCGTTGAATGAAGGCCCCCACTCGGACTTTATAAACCAGTCGGGGATTCCGCAACATGCTCCCATTGTTGCTGCCTTGAATATGCATTCATAAAATGAAATTTATCCTATAACAAAACTAAATTATGTTATACGATTGAGGAAGGTGTCTCACCTCCATTTCCAAGGGAAAGCAAATCTGATGCTGCAATGAGTATTCCTCCCTTATATGCCACTAAACAATGGAGCCAACTAGGCATTATTGTCAGTCCTGTAAAATGCGAGCCAAGTCATACTCCGTGGAAGCAGTTGATACGTGTAACGCACATTCCGGCGGCCATGGCGGGGTAAATAGTTAAGCGTTCAACGTCAATCGCTTCCCTTTTAGAAGATATTAGAAATCTCATGGAACTGTACATTATTGTTTTTTTCTTTATGTGCACTTCGCATCACGGATTCACTGGATCCTCATATCAATTGTGCGCATTCATGTGAATGAAAGTGAAATATGGTCGGTTTTGAAAAGATGTTATGTTGCCCAGTCTATGTGCTTTGGTGGCTTTATCCCTGGGTCCAATAGGAGCAAGTGATATAGCCTCTGAATACTTTCACAAGACTTTGTAAAGAAGTTTATATTGTCTTGATTGCTGTAATTATCTGTCACAATTTTTATCAATGAAAAAATTAGCTGTAAACAATAAAACCAAAATAAATAAATAAATGTGGAAATGTAGTCTCTTAAGATCATGTTCGAATTTTTGGTTTTGAAAAGATGTTTTGTTGCCCAGTCTATGTGCTTTGGTGGCTTAATCCCTGGGTCCAATAGGAGATTTCGCCTCTGAATACTTTCACAAGACTTTGTAAAGAAGTTTATTTTGTCTTGATTGCTATATTTATCTGTCACAATTTATTTCAATGAAAAAATTAGCTGTAAACAATATAAATGTGGAAAATGTAGTCTCTTGAGATCATGTTCGAATTTTGGGCTTTGAAAAGATGTTTTGTTGCCCAAGTCTATGTGCTTTGGTGGCTTTATCCCTGGGTCCAATAGGAGCAAGTTATCAAGTTTGTTTTGTCTTGAATGCTATATGTATCTGTCACAATTTTTATCAATGAAAAAATTATCTGTACACAATATAACCAAGATAAATAAATAAATAAAAGTGGAAATGTAGTCTCTTGAGATTATGTTCAAATTTTTTGTTTTGAAAGACATAAAACCCGATGTCTTTAAAAACCCCTCAAAATTTGATTAATTCATAGTAGGTGTCAGTTGGTCTAAGAGCAAATTGCTTGTAAAGTGATCTGATTGGTTCATTGAAGCACTTAAGATTAACTAGCTATTTGCTAGCAAAGTCCACTCGTTAGCTAACTTTACAATTCTTCAAACAAACAATAAAGGGGTTAAAATAAAAGTACAAATCTTTAGGAGAATTTGAAAACTATATACCTCACTCATTTTGGAAGTCTTCTAAGGTTATTAGAGGCATATCTAAAGATATACAATATTTGGAGGTGCATTGTTTTATTAGAGGCATCCTTAAATACTTACTTTTACTAGGAGTAATAGTTTCTCACTACAGGTAACTTAACAATAAATTCTTCTTATAAACATGAGCAATGGGTTCCATTGTCTTCACCTCTTGGCTACCAGAATTCAAAGGTACACTCTTTGAAACTCTATTGTGTTTTGTATCTCATGAAATTGTTGAAAAAAAACCTTTGCACTCTATCCATGGCATTGGCATTTTAGTTTGCTAAGTGGATGTTGATTGAGACATAGCCCTTTTGCCTATCTTATCAATAGCTTAGCAATTTCATACGTAATCAACATGGAACATTGATATTATTTGGATTTGCATTTTTTGATTGTATTTAAATCCCTTACACCTTTAAAATTTTTATGCATTTTAAGTTTTCCATACTTTAATTTTATAGGATTAATATAGTTTAACATAGGAGAATTCAAAGAGATAGTGGAAAACTAGCCTCAATATGAAAGTTGAAGAAACAATTGATCCTTTCTTTCAACTTTATTAAAATTAAAATTAAGATGTATTATTAAATTAGAATTTCAATTAATAGTTCAACAAAAAAATTACTTTAATTTCAAAGATAATCATACTAACACATTCTCACCAAATATATATCTATTTATAAAGTGCCTTACTCATGCAGTAAGTTTTCCATTTGACACTAACTTGAAACTAGAAAGAACTAGACCTTTCATAGAGTGTTCATGGGGATTCCACGAGGCACGAACTTACCCTATGCAAGGAGATACTATCTTTTGAACAACATGCAATCAAAAGACTTTAAAAAAACCTAAATTGGCGGACCAAATTAGGATTGGTGCTTTGACACCACTGAGATTAGAGAAAACTCAAAACCTTTATTGCATTCATGTTTTTTTTATTGGTGGAAGAAGTTTTGAAAGGGTCCTCGAACCTTTTACAAAGCCAAAAATAAAAACAAAGGATAGTGCTCAACAACATATGGAGAGCAACACTAAACTAAACAAGAGACACCAACCAGGAAGATCAAGAGAAAGACAGGGTACGTAGACCTGAAGCCAAAAACATCACAGACTCTAAAAGGAAAGGGTACATAGACCCAAAACCAGAAAATAAGTTTCAAGAAACCAACACAATAAGCCTTAGGAAGAAATTTTCCTAAAAAATAGAATAAAGGAACAAGCAACCTTAATGTTCTTCCTAGAAAATAGAGAATCCCTACTTCCACTACATAAACTAAAACCTTAATGTTCTTTCTAGAAAATATAGGCAAAATCTAAATTGAAAAGGCTTGAAGTTTAATTTCCTCAAAGATAAGCTTCCTCACTATTTTTTCTTGTTTGTTTTCAAGAACCATAGTAATATTTGAACTCTTGACCTCTAAGTTGTCACTTGCACATCCCATCCAATGGATTCTCCTCACTCTATATCCTCACAACAACAAGCAAAAATAATTTTAAAAGATAAAATACCTAATTCCACTTGTTAAAATTTAGTGTTCTTACCAAGAAATATAACTAAAGAGTGAAGTCTACCCATCCATTCTTAGAGGGCAATCACAATGTTTCTGTTTCTTAACAAATAAGATCTTTTTTTTTAAATAGTTAAATTTATTTCTTTATTTATTTATTTTTGTTTTGCCAACCATCATAGTATTTGAACTCTTTAACTCTATATCACTCATCCCGCATCCATTCCAATGTCCTTACCAATTTTTTTTAAAAAAAAATTGCACTTCTAATGTTCGAAATATAAAGAATTTAACGTAAAAACAATATTTTTTAAGGTAGACAAACTTCAGTGGTAAAGTAAAAATTGCTTTAGAATAAGACATGTATAGGAAAGGTTTTTCTATAGAAAGTAAATAGGACAATTAAGGAAATATAACAAATAAATAAAAAAAGACATGAAATAGGGATTAAATAGGGAGGCTGGGTTTTGAACAAACTTCCTTAAAAACAAATTGCCTCTCGATCCAATACTCCCTTTCGATGCTTGGAGGTTGTGTGCTTTCTTAGACCCACAACTAGTAATATGAATAAATAAGGATTTAAATTAGAAATTTATTTTTTGGAGATGATTTAAACTCTCTTTTATGTCTAATTTATTTTTGAGTTTACACATTATCGTGGGTTATAAATAAATTAAAAATTATAATAGTGTGTCTACTAATTTATTTTTAGCCTACCTAAACCATACTTGTGTATGTAATTTTTTTTTTTTTTTTTGAAAAAAGAGTTGTATTGGGTTCCCACCCTTGAAAAATAACAAATATCCTCTTTAGAGCTTGAGAGTTTACAAAAAAATTTAATTCTTATCTCAATTGAGTTTTTATATGTTGGTAAAAATTTATTGAATCAATAAAACCATACAAAAAATAGAGAATCCCAAAAGAATAACCCTTACAAGAGCTAGAAGAAAGAGACCCCCAAAACCACCGAGCACCCGACCAAAAGACACCCAACAAACAATAACCTCAACCAAGCATATCCGCAACAAGAAAATTAGCAAGATGATGAGAACAATCCAATGGGAGTTGATCTCATTCCCTAACATTCCAGTCTTCCTGAAATTCAAAAGCCCATTTTGCCAAGCAATTAGCCACACCATTCCATTCCCTAGGAATATGAACAAAGGAAATAAACTCCAGATGTTGCTGAGAAATTTGAATGATCTACCGAGCCACTAACGCCAGTTACCAATGAACATTAGAAATATTATGAGTCTTCAACAAATTAATAATAATCTAAGAGTCCGACTCACATATTATCTTCCACCATCCCAGAGCATAACCTTTTTCCAAAGCAAACAAATAGCAAGGGCCTCCATATAATTATTAGTTTGCTTCCCCTTATAACATGAGAAAATGAAAAGAGTTGCACCACTACTATCTCTCCCAACACCACCAATACCTACATACTCAGGATTCCACCATTTTCATGATCCCTTCTCTCTATGGAATTGTCAGTTGGATGGTTGTCTCATGATCATTTGGACTTTCTTCGAACCCATTCATCTCACAAATATTAATCTACATCATTTTTGTAATAGGCGGAAGTCCTGTCACATAACCCCTAGCATGTCTAATATCTTTATCCATTACCACATGATTTATCTGTTTCTCCATAAAATTTGTGATTTTTCAACATCCAAGAGTGCTAGTTCATTACCAAAGCCTACTAACATCTCAAACAAAAATTTTAGCATCAAATCAAAGGTTTTTTTGTAGATATAGTGGGATTTTCAACATCCAGGAGTGCTAGTTCATTACCAAAGCCTACTAACATCTCAAACAAAAATTTTAGCAACAAATCAAAAGTTTTTTTGTAGATATAGTGGGTACATCAACAACGCAAATGGAGGTCTCACTCTTTCCAATTCGAGTGATCATTGTCGCATGTGGACAAATCATTGGCACCAAAATATTTTCATATATGGTTATTGAAGATTGACAAGATTTGCTCCAAGACAGAGACACGAAATCTCATAATGTTGGGAATCATCATTTTAAAAAAATCCAAAAGTCTTGGAACCATCATCGAATGTGATAGGGTGGGAAAAATTTGCTGCATTGGAAGCAATTCAAAAAATTACTCGCTTATTCCTAGAATTATCAGACTTTAGGAGGAGCTGAGAATAATCCAGAAGCTTCTACCAAAAATATGGACAAATAGAAGGAGACCATGGATAGTCCTGATTAATAGATTGCTACTCGGATGCTCCTACTTGTTTGGTTTGGGTAGTGTCCAAGGGGCTTCTTTGTTTTTCTTGAGTTTGGCTTTCATCTTGTAGTCTTGAAGGATGGATCATTTTCTCTATGTTTGCTGTAGTGTTGTTTTCTACCGATGTAATAGGTGAAGATTTACCTACTTTTTTGAGGGTTTTGTATACATCCTATTGGGCTTAGGTTGATGCCTGTTATTCCTTGTTGATGTAAAAGGTATTTGGGAGCCTTCATATTTCTTGAAATAATATAATATCAATTAACTTACCAAAAAAACAAAATAAATGTATGTTATCTCATGTTGTTGATAAGGTTTTCATCCAATGAATTTCATATTAAGATATATATAAAAGCAAAACACCTACTCTCAAGCAAGTAAAAGAGCATTCAAATGGACAAAGCCTCATCTCAAAGGTGAAATATAGGGACCACACACTAATCAATTATCAAGTTTTTTATGTTTTAACTTAAAATAACGTTTTAAAATTTGTGTATAATATTTGAAGTGAAACTAAATTGTAAACTATGCTTTAGCTATTTCAAGTAAGTTTGATTTAAAGGTTAAATTTTAAATTTCATTTAAAAATATATTAAAAATAAAATTATATTTTTAAAAGTTAAATTAAAAAAAAAGGTTTGTATATTTATATTTTAAATATTTTCCTCTGTAATTTAATAATAGATATTTATATTTTGCTAGTTCCTTAAAAAAAAAAGAGTTGATTTGGAAACTTAGCAGTTTGATAAATATGGAGAATATGTTTGATAGAAAGGCAAAGATGGGTATGCATTAATTTAGAAATGTAATGAGAGCAATGTAATATTCTTTTTCATAATAGGAGTGGTCCCCAATAGAACCCACACATAGCTTATTAAAATAATAATAATAAATATTTATAATAAAAAATAAATATAATAAAATATCACTAGTTTAGATCAAGTACAACTCAATTATGTTATGTTTTCTTTATGTTCATAACGAGGGAAGTGAAGCCAAAGTTATATTTCAATGTTCTATAAAAACTAAATCAACATTTTGTTCTTAACTTTATTACAAAATTACATAACATAAAGATATCAAGTTCACAAGAAATAGTGCATCATACTACTAAAATAAAGTAGAATAAATATTAGCTTGACTCACAAAGTAAAGTAATTGATAATAATATCTTTGTGCATATAATTGAGAAAAAAATAAACTTGCTTTACTTAAAAGAATATTGCAGAAAATAATTTGTGCATGTAAGTCTTATATGATTCTACCATCCATTTGTTTTAATGGTTAGTCATGCTACAAAGAAATTTAATAATATTACACATAAATATTTGATTGCTAAGTTGATACAAATAGAATTGCCTAACCAATTTTAATTAAATACAATAAAAGGATTTTAATTATAACCATGCCAAACATAAAAAAATATAACTACTAATATTTATCATTCAAAAATATTAACAATACAAACATAAGATAAAATTTCATGTATAGTGCAACTACTATGTCTAGTGAAACCACACAACTAGTGAATGTTTTAATATAATTAAAAAATGGAAAGAAAAAGTTTTCAAATGGAATAAAGTAACTTAGTTAATAAATAAAAAGGTAGCATTTTTATTAATATTATATATAACCTTTCTTTAGTGTAACATCTCATCATAAAAAAATAATTTTGTTATTCAAAGAATTTGAGATATCTATGAAATATCCTTTAGTGGAAAAACTATTAAAAATCAAAGAAAAATAAATGGATTGAATGAAATCTTTTTTGGAATTCTTGAATAGAAAAAGGATATAAAAAATAATAAAATGATACTTATAACATGTAAAATAGACTCAAAAATATTGAATAATATTAATGACATATTTAAAAAATTAAAATACAATATTTATAATAATTAGATATAATGAGGATTTTAAATGTTGGGTCTATTATGAATACAGTCACTTAGTAAAATATTGCAAATATATAGTCTTGGAGAAAACTAAGTAGGATCAAGGTCAAGAGGAATTTCAAGTTCTTAAAAAAAACATGTTATTAATAAAATTAAGCCTACATAACCAAGACTTCTCATTTTTTAGTCACATGTTTTTCTAAGTTGTAAGAGATGTTGATGTCAAAAATCTAAATTAAATTATAACCTAGGCTTTTGCTTAATATATGTTACAATAAGTAATGTATAATATTCATTGAAAATTTCTATATAAAGGTAGTAGTAGAAGAGTTGTGACTCCTAGTGAATAAACATGTAAAACTGGATCAAGGAATCTTCAACATCAACACCTCTAAGGATGAACTTCAAACTTAGTTTTTAAATATTGTAAACTTCACAATAAGTGGTAATGATTCAATAATATATATATCCAACAACAATAATTTAAATCCTAGAAGTTTAGAGTCATGCATTGAAACCTTCTATGAAAAGGAAGTAATAGAAAAATAGTAGATGTTTAAGAAAAAATGTGTGAAATTGGCTTAGATAATTTAAACATAAATACTTTAATGATGGACTTTCTTGTAACTTAATTTAAAAATATTAAGAACTTCTCAAGGATGAATGATTTTAAAATCTATATTCAATAATAAATTAACCCAAATAGTCTAAGATCATATAAAATAAAGTATATTTATTTGTGAGAGGTGCTTTAACAAGTACCATGATTTGAAAGGATGCTTGACAAGGCAGATTTACTTGAAAAAACTCAACAAGCATCTTTGTTATAATTAAAGTATTCAAAGGTTATTTAGTCATGTATAAAATAAAATAAAGAAATTACAAGTGATTTGTAAACAAGGTAAAGGGTTGATTAATTGCCATGTTGAGAATGTACTACTCTAAAAAAATATAAAAATACCACAAATAAAAAAAATTAAGTCTAATAATAAGAGTGCATCAATTATTAATTATTTAGAACATTATTATTTATTTATTTAATTAGTATTTTGCGGTCACATTACTTATAAATTACTAAGTATATTTTAAGTTCCACTAGCCTCAAAGTTATGAATTTGACACTATAATATTATTTATAACTTGTAAAATTAATGATTGATCAATTTAAATAAAATATATTATTAAATATAAAATTTTATTCTTAATTTGGTATCTTGTTGGATAGTGAGATAAATTTTAAACATAGAAATTGTAAAAATAACATTATTTTTTTATTAGGTAAAATTAGGGGTTTTGAGAGGATCCCCAAACCCTAGTACATACAAAACATGGAAAGCCATAGTAGAAGCTAAGACTTTCACGACAAAGACCACAACCCAAGAAGGGTACAATATGCTAGAGAAGGAATCTCCAAATAGAACCACAAACAAGAGATAACCAGACAAACAAAACCCATAGGGAGGATATTAAGAATCAACAAAAAGACCTACAACTCCTTGGTCTCCAATGCCCTAATGGGTTGTCGAATCCAATTGCTTCTTAACAATATCATGAAATAACAATAATAATAGCCACTTTCATCTATCCCAGTAGTGCCCAAAGGGAACCACTTATGTCCCCTACCCCATCGGTCCAAGGAAGGTGGTGGGGCTGCCAAGTCAGCAGAGTTCATAAGATCACATGCATATGCCAATCCAACTGACCCAACCTTTCGAAAGGGTCCAAAAACCACCTAGTTAGAAGGATAATAGAAAATACCTGACACACATACTCCTTTGTGATTGAATGACTGATCGAGAATGGGTTAAATATGAACAAATATAAATTCCTCCTCGATCCCCAAAAAATTAAAGTCCAGCACCTATCCATGTTCATCCATGATTAAGTTTTGAAGGTTCTAGGGGAAGTTGGATGTCCACACCATAAGACCTTGTTGAGTTAGGCCAATATTGGCCATTAGATCCACTGCTTTGTTCCCTTCATAAAAAATGTGTTGCACTTGCACCTCAGATCTTGAGCTAAGGATTCTAACAACTTCCTCAATAATATTGGTAATATTCCAATTCGGTGGGATTGAAAATTTTACAAGATTAATAATATTCATAGAGTCCCCCTCCACAACTACTTTTTGGAAGCTTAAATATTTAATTAGCAAAAGATCTTGGAACAATGCCCTACCTTCTACAAAATGAGAATCTATATTGATAGGAATTCAGTAAAAACACCAATCAGTTCTCCTTTCTCATTTCTAAGAATATCTCCTGTTATTGTAGGTACTAGGTTCCCCTTAGAAGCACCATCAAAATTTAGCTTAATCCAACCCCTAGGAGGAGGGACCCATTTCACCATACTTCTCAATGATGTTGGAGGTATATTTGTAGGCTGATTATTTTGAGGGAAGCCAAGTCTATTTTCCACCAAGGCTTCCTCATGGAGCCCCCCATCAATATCGGGAGACATTCCAAAATAAATGAGGGAGAAGGAAGTTCTAGAACTTAACCAATCAAGGATATTTAAAGGGAGTAGCCCATTGAAGATAGACTTCTGCAATTGTCAATGGCGAAACCCACTGAATCCTTAAGAACAAAAAGATGTGGTTCAACACTTCAGTGGAGAAGGGGCAATGAAAGAACAGGTGCTGGTAGGACTCATCAATTTTTTTCACAAATAACACCTGTTAGGGAGAAATATTCCTCTTATGTGTAGGTTCTCAAGGGTGAGGTATCTATTTTGAATAGCCAACCAATAAAACACATTCACCTTTGGAGTCATATTCTTCATCCAGACTCTACCCGATAGATTCCATTGTGAAGGATTAGAGTCAATGAACCTATAAGCTGATTTAACTGAGAAGGAACCATCACTTTCATCTTTCCAAATCAAGATATCCTCTGACTCTTGTATTTTTAGGACCTAAAGCCTAAGTAGATTGGATATGGCATTCCAAGCTCCTACTTCCTCTCTATTACAATTAGATAAGGGGACAATTTTCCATGATATCCTTCCATTTGTGATTGAAATAAAGTCCTCCATCCTAGACCATCCCAACATCCAAATGAGAGCCTCTATCAGAGTAAGGTTGACCTTCTAGATCAATGGGCATTCAGAGAGCCACGTATCCTACTAGAAGCCAATAGATTTTCCATTTCCTACTAACCACCAGGACCCAAGATAAAGTTTATTCTATAATAAATTACACTTTTCCAAAAAGTGGATCCCTCCTAATGGAGGAAATCAGTGAGTAGACCTTCTTATTGGTGCAAGTAGCTATCTGGAATGATTTTAATCTAATAATATTTTTGATTCTTTAAGATCTTCCAACCCTGTTTTAAAATCAGGGCTTCATTCATCAATTGGAGGTTGCGTAGCCCTAAACTCCCATTTTCCTTTCTTGTGAAGGCTTTATTATAAGATACTAAATTAAACTTCTTATGGTATTGAGGCCCCTCCAACAATTTTTGTAATCCTCTCTAATTTGGACAAGACTGAAGGGTAATTTAAAAATAGACATAAAATACATTGGAATACTTTGCAAAATTGTCTTGACCAAAAGAATTTTACCTGCTTGGCTAAGTAGAGCCCCTTTCCAACTAGCAAGCCACCTGTGCATCCTTTCAATCACTAGGTCCCAAAAGCACTCCTTCATTCTTTCGATGAATAAAGGTAGCCCCAAGTAGGATGAAGGGAATTTCACAACTCTGCAACCAAGGATATCTACAATTTTCTTTTGTCGAGCTTGAGGGGTGTTTAAGAAAAACAACAGGCTTTTGAAGAAGTTGATCTTCTGACTAGAAGCCTTCTCATATGTGGATAAATGTTTTTAACCTCCCTGGCTTGCACCACCACTGAAGCAATGAGTCATCCGTGAACTAATGGTGGGAGAAATATTTCAAAGAAAGAGTTGGTCTGATGCCTTCTATAGTTGGATCCAGAGAAATAGCTCTTCCTAAGGCCTCAACCATGAGAATGAAGATATAGGGAGATAATGGATCTCCTTGGCGTAGACCCCTAAGACTGTGAAAGTAACCAACTGGTGAACCATTAATAAGGACTGGTAATTTTTCTAAAGTAATGTAGGTATTTACGAGCTTGATCCAATATTGATTAAAACCAAATTTTCCCAACACCTCGAATAAGAAGTCCTAAGACACATGATCATAGGTTTTTTTAATATCTAATTTGAGGAAGAGTCCTGGCCTCCCACTTTTCTGAGTAGAATGGAGAATTTCATGGACCAACAGGACCCCATCCAGGATTTGTCTCCCTGCAACAAAGCCACTTTATGCTTTGTCAATCAACAAGGGCATATATAATTTTTTTTTTTGGTAAGTAAGAGAATATTAAAATTAACACCGGGTTTTAACTGGTTGACCCAAAACCATTTTACAAAATAGGGTCCACTGACCAACTGGACAAAGGCCAAGCCCTAAAAGTTTAAACTGACAACAAAAAGGGCAAAGACCTACTCTTCCATCAGAATATAACCAAACTAAACTATGGAAGCCTAATATTATGGCCATTATAAAAGAAAGATGCAAAATAGAACTAACAAAGACAAAAACTAATCATGCAAGCACCATGCAGAGTAGCTTGTGCCCATATAAAATAATAGAATATGGTCAAAAAAAACATCCCATAGAATGGACAGCCAAGAGGCCAAGCAGTCTTCCTTGTAGTCCTCATCTAACTTCTTATCATCCTCCTTGCCATCATCTTTAGATTTTGCCTTCAACTCCTTGTTCCCCTGGAACTGCTGACTATAAAATAGAAGATTTAGATAATCACACAAATCAACAATGTGCCCGATGAGGCTAGACAGACTCTTCAACTGGTTGATACTGTTGAAGGCTGATGAAATTGTCATCTTCTCCAAGACTATTATGGTGGGGTTTGGTACCTCATTGTCAGGGATCTCCAACACTTTGTTATTTCTTGCTAGGGCCTTTTTGCGACATCGAATCCAAACACACCTTGGGAAATACTTGAGGCCAAAGCAGATGTTTCCCATGCATGAATTTGTAGATAAAAAACCTATATCAGTGCCCCACCAGCTGCAAAAAACACTAGTCACATGACCAAAAAAAACAAATATGACAAAAGCCATTATAAGGTTCAAAAAATATTTTTAAAAATGCCCCCATTTTCTGTCATTGATCCACTTTGAGCCTTCCAATCTAAATTTTTTCATTATCTATCACCATTGAGACTGCATGAGGAATATTTTCAGTCCACTTGATCAAATTTGCTACTACAATGCCTTCATTTGCCAGCCTATCAGTTGCCATGTTTGCTTCCCGAAAGGTATGCAAAATTATGGCCTCAGGTCGATCATGAATTAGAGCCCTTGCTTCGTGGATGTAGTCATCAAATCTCCAAGGAGCTCTCTTAGTGTTCTTTAGAAGATTTATAATAATAAGAGAATCACCTTCCACCAACAGTTTCCCTGGATAATTCTCTGCCACCTTGAGGCTCCTCCAAACTGCCCTCGCTTCAGCCACATTGTTATATTAACTATAACTCACATATTTAGGAAAACTAAATTATTTTAAAATAATATTTTTGTTGTTTTCTTTCAGTCTAATTTATATAAATTTGTTAAAACTTTACATTATTAGTTTTTTTCCTTGCCCGTGAAATAAGTGTCAAATTGTATATTTGTTCTTAATAATCATTTAGAGAAATATTGATATTGATGTTAGTATTTGTATGCATATGATGATAAGAGGACAATTTTTATCTTGAACTAATTATATTTTACTTGAATATTTATTTGTATTTTTTTTAATTATAAAATATTTTTTTAAATTTAAAATTATTACATGTTATTTAATTGATTGAGTGGAAATCTCGTTGTAATGATATATGTTTACTATGTTAATATATATATTGAAGGAAATATAGTAGCAAGGGTCACATTGTAGCTTAGTTTTTCTTTTAAAATTATATTATGAATTTGAGTTGTAGCATCTTCAACATTTAAACCATTGTTTTCTTGATATTTGTATTATCATTCGAAACTATTTTACATATAATATTGTACAGTTTGTTTGAACAATAGTTTTGTAATTAATGGCTAGAATAGATCCCAAAATGAGGAAAAAAAGCAGATGCTAGAAAATTTATCCATTAAGCTAGATAATTTACCCTAATTTGAACTATGTTATGATTCCATATATCTTCGACATAAAAATACATATGAGGTAAAATATTGGACAATATATATCTTCCCATATACCCATAACTTACACTCACTACATCATCATGATAAAAATATATATAATAAAAAGTTAAGTTTTATTAATCCATTTGTGTCATAGCATGGATTTATACAAGCTTGTAATTTAATTATCATAAAAAAAAAATCAAACACAAACAACAAAAATAATTCTTTAGTAGGTTATTGAACCTATAGATTTATATGCATCCATACTTGATGAGTAAACATCCAAAACCTTTTTATAGTCCATGAGATACTTCAAACAATTTCTTAAAGTTCATGAGATACTTCAAACAATTTCTTAAATATTGTATGAATTGAATGAATACAATGTAGTAGTAAATCATTGTTTAGTTTCATATAATATATACCACATAAAACATATTGGAATGATATTAATTTTATAGAAATTGTGACCATGAAGTTTGAAATATTCACAATAAACATCTTATATTATTCAATGAAATGTGTTGAAATTGTTATCCATCCAAAAAAAAATGGAACACATAATCTATTTATAGGGCATAATTATTCTAACCTAAATATATGGATGGAATATTTTGCTTGTCTAAATGAATTCTCTCTCTACATACATACACATATATGCAATTAAAATTACCAAATACCAAATTTGTAAGCATGGCCTAACCATGGCATGGAAATATTATGAGAGAATCAATATATTGTTACTTTTTATACAATGGTAAGATAAATTGATATAAAAATAAATTAAAAGAATTTACATTAAAAAAAATTAAAAAATACAACTAACATTTTTAAACTAAAATACTAATTTGGAAGCATGGACTACTAGCACTTATTTTAACATATTGGAAATGAATTTATATTTATTTTGATTTTAATATTTAATATCATTAGTAATGCAAGAAAGTTTATGAGGTATATCCATCTAGAATGTTAAAATTCTAATACCATAAATTCAAAAATTTACTTCATAAGGACATAAATTCTATATGAAAGAAAACAAAGCATAATTTAAAATTAAATTCTTCAATCATAAGACATATGAAAAGAAAAGTATAATCAAAGAAATAAAATTATAAACTAAATTTAAGCAATCCCAAAAATTATCATTTAACAATATAATACAAGAATCTTTAAAGATACTACATATTTTCCATTTGATAGGTCTTTTGATTTATCAACCAAATATTTTTTTGAGAGAACATATCTTTCACCTAAAAATACAAGCAATAGATGGAATAAAAGAAGTTTAACCTCATTAAATCTGGATACAATCTTACCAAGCCACTAAGGAAGGCATACAAGTTTATTTTCACATCTTAAAGTTATTTCAAAATATAAATAAGAGCATCATATAATATCCAAATCTTTGTTAGGGGAGCTTTGAACCCCTAATATTTGTTGGTTAATGCTTCCCAAGGGAGTGGGAAGTGGGAAGTGGGGAGCTTTAAAACTTGATATTTGCTAGTTATTGGATGCAAATATTGGGATGTTGTTCTTCTTTCAGATGGTGGTGCACGATTTCCTAGATAGTGGGATGTGGTTTGCTTTTCTATTTTGGTGGACAGGTGTTGGTCCTAATGTTAATATATTTCTATTAGGATGCATTACCTCTTTCCTCATACCTTATTTTGGGGGGTTATTCTCATTTCTTAAAATGGATTTTAGATTATGGATTTTTTTTCATTGGAAGCTTACTCTTTTGGAGCACAATTTATTCCTAGATCCATTTTGGAGAAGCAATGGGTGATCTTGATTTAGTTGTCTATTTTTATTTGCACAGCCTTGGCAAGTTATTTTCCTTGCAAATTTTGGTCTTTTTGGTGGTCTATCGGGTTGTTGCCTTTTCAAGAGGGAATTTTTTTTTTCAGTTTCAAATCTGAGCAGGAAGTGGTTATTTCTTGTTTGTTCTATCCATTTGGACTAGTAGAGAGTTTCCAAATTTTAAATCTAATGTTTAATAGAAATGTGTCATATTTACTGTGATATGTGAGCCTTCTAGTTCTTTTGGATCTTTAGGATCCTGACATGTTTTAGGTATGGAGAGCCTTCTAAAACCCTATGAGCCTCTACTGGAGGTCTAATCCATTTATAAAAGATTCTAGGAACCTTGCTTTTTTATTTCACTTTTAGTATTTGTGCAGGAATTTGATTTTCAAATAATTTTAGTGCTCTTGGTTATGTTTGGATGGGAAATGGTAGTTATTTTCATCCTTGTATTTCATTAGGCTCGATAAGCCTATCAAAACCGAGTGGTTCTTTTCTGGAGGTCTCATCCACTTGTACAAGATTTTGGGAGCCTTTTAAAACCCTATTTGTAATTGTTTGGGGACCCTTCCAAAACCCTCCTATGAGGTTTGAGGAGCCTTCCAAAACCCTTTGGTCCTCTACTTGAGGCCTGACCCTTTTTTAATGTTTTGGAAGTCTTTCAAAATCTTGCTTAAAGAGGTTTGGGATCCTTCCAAAACCCCCTTGTTTAAGGTTTGGGGATCTTTTCAAAATTCTTTTGTTTAAGGTTTGGGGAACCTTTCAAAACCCCATATTTGGGCAAGATTCCAATTTATTATTTCTGAAGTGATTACTGAAGGTGTTGGGTACTTGCTAGTGGAGACCTGAGTTTCCAAATATAGGATTCCCATCCTTGGTGGGAAGACCTAATGTTTTTTATTTTGGTTTTTTTTAGCGCTCCTAATATCTCAACAATTTTTTTTCCAAATTGAGCACTCTTTTTAAACTTGAAAATTAAATTATCATTAGATAGTATGGATGGTTATCCCATTTTATAGATTTACTTATACCATGGTGGCTTCGGTGGAAAGTTCCTTTACAGGTCTGATTTTAAAATTTTTAGTTTATGTAGGAATACTATCTATTTGGAATTGTAGGATCTGACTATCTTAGATGTTGGATCAATCTTTCTAGGATGTTGAATCAGTTTCTCCTTAGGGATGTAATTCCATTTATGATCTTGTTTTTTGTGTTTTAAATATCTTTGTGGTTTTGTAAAGGTTGAGGGACCCTCCCAAAACCCATATGTAAAAGGTTTGGTTACCCTTCCAAAACCTCTTCTTATACCAAATAAAAAGAGCATCTACATTTAGATATTAAAAAATAATATAATATATAAGTAAATAGTAGTATTTGCTTATATTGGTATAGTTCTTACTTAGAAGTGCAATGAAATCCTTCCTAATTCCATAAAAGATAAGTATCAAATTTAAGAATTTTTTTTGGTAATATTAACAGAAAAGAGGGTTTTGAAAAGAACCCCTCAACCTTGTACAAAAAAACGAAGCCCTAGAAACGCAAAGTAGAAACCAAACACACAGAAAAAGAGAAGTACCCAACAATGCCAAAAAATCCCAAGATGAATAATGATTGAACCGAGGTGGTTCTACATAAAAAAGTCAAACTCGTAAATGATACCTTCAAACATTTGGGTTGCCTCCTCAGCATAGTCCAACACCATTTTCATTGAACTTCAAAAAACTTTTTGTTTAATCTCTATGAGGTGGAGACTGTGGAGAAGGACACTTTTCCTCATAACAGAATTTCCCTGAGTACATCTCATCAATAGATTTATCTTTATCCACTGGTCTAGGGAGGACCTCCACCACATCATCCACATCAACCATATTGGAGATGGGGGAGGTCTGCATCAACTTGCTCTTCTTATCACTCAACCGAACTGACTTGCGAACCCCACCTCTTTCCCTACAATCACCCATAGAGGGGCTCACATCAACCAAAAAAGAGGTAGGAGGAACCAATGGGATATCCCCACCATCAATAGATACTTTTCTTGTCGTAGTACCCCACACACCCTTAACAGAATCAAAGCCCTTTACGTTCATTTTCTTCGACCCTAAACCCAAGGAGGAAGAGCGCACCATCTCAGCATCAAAATTGGAACCATCATTCGAATCCGACAAAGGATCACCAAGAACCAAAATCGGGAGGGAATTTAGAGAGTTTAAAATATCTTCAGTAGCCACCCCATTTTCTAGCACTGCCCGTTCGAACAATAGAAGTGCCAGACCCTGATGCAAAGGAACCTTACCTCTACCATTATGCATGGCTAACATAGAACTATAGAGCAAGTTGAACAAGAATAGTGGAATATTCATCCACCTCTACCTACAAAGGTGATTAAGGAACATAGCGTGAAAACTTTGCACAATCTCATACGAAGAATCCACCATAAAAAAATCCATGATCACCTTGATAACCTTATTTCAAGGAGCAGGCAATGCCTTTGCGTTAAATCCATTATGAATACGAGGTAAAAATTCATCCTCATCCAAAAAGTAACGAATTTCTTGGGCTAGCGAATGCTACTCCCTATTGTGTGTAGCACCATTGAAAACCAATCCAGTAGTATGGCTAACCAACTTAGCAGTGACTTCAAATGACCAGGACCCCACTTGAACCCAACCCTCCCTCCAGGTATTCACCATCCAATTAGATAGAATGGGATTGTGGCCATGGAACTTATGGACACATTCCAGCAAACCCCCCACCCTCAGGATGGACAAAACCTCCTCATCAGCAACCAAAGATATAGGTTCCACTCTAGACTTAAAAATAATAGACTTACGTATACCACCCTTGGATTTCCCCATATTTATAAAAATCCTATAGCGCCAAGGAGGAACAAGAATAGAAGATCACCCAAAAGACACAGGGGAAAAAATGTAAACCCACTCTAAAGAACAGACTAGGAACCAATCATAGCTAGATTTTAAAACAATAACGGAACTCACACCAGTTTAGGGAAAGCCTCCCAATTTAAATATGATCCAAAAAACCACAACCATCATGTGAACATTGGGACTATCAAAAAAAAATTGAAGGGGTCTCTAATGGCAAATGAATCTCTTTGGAACAAACAGAAGCAAAGTTTCGATAAGGAATTCAAACACCATCGCTAAAAGATATGACCAATGCGTAAAAGGGTGAAAAGAACAAGGGAGGATACAAAACAACATGCTTAAACAAAGGGTAACCAGACTGCCTCCACCTAGAAAAAAGGAAGGAGAAAGAAAACAAGGTGGGATAACGGCAAAAGGTCACCTCAGTACAAACATCATCACAAGAGACACGTAGTAAGAGGGCTTCCCAAGATGAGATAACCAAGAGTGAATGGATAAATGCCAATTCCCAAGGAAATTTAAAATTCCAACCTCATGACCCTTCTGACAACCAAAGCGAAATAGAAGTCACCATAGTCCATACTCAATACAAGGTGACACCCTAAGTACACCAATACGAGGATTTGATAAAAACAAATACTTTATAGAATCCACCAATACACAAAGTACCTAGGGAACGACACCATAAGGACATCCCAAGGCCAACAAGTAAACCAAGATCCACCCAATAAAGGTACAACCAAAGAGAGACATCGGGCAGAGTAAAACCTCCAACGGATCGAACAGGAACTTTGGGATATTCCTAGACACAGAGGACGTCAAGCTAGAAGTGAATGAGAGAGGAATTTGAAAAGGTCGCTTAGCCATAATGCCACATGAAGAGAAGAAAATAGTCCTCTTGTAGCAAAAGTTGCTTTTGGCACCAAACAAGTCCATCATGAGAATCCCTACCACCCACCACCAATTAATACACATATAACTGGGCTCGATTGATAAGATCAGGAAGTAAATCCCTCTGCCATACTGTAAATCTATGAAGATTTACTCCCACATTCACCATAAATTCTGCAACCGTATTTTCTTCTTTGAATATGTGCCTAATTTGAAATTCCTCAAGGGCATGGTACAAACCAATAGCCTCATCCTAATAACTCTTATTGAACCCTTTCCTGGTGCTTTCAATGATATAAAAGGTTTAAAATGATCGTTGCATGGTGGTTATAGGGGTGGAGTGTGCCAAGATCTGTGTAGTGGCTTTCGAGGTGAACAATGCAAAATACTGTGATGACCATAAAAATCTAGACAGCCTTCCCAAATTTATGGTAGCTATGGATTCCACCATGTAAAATAAATAAAAAAACTCTTATTGAATAATACATTAGATAGCAAGATGAAACCTTATAATACATAAAAACATGGTTACAGATTCCAACATGTAAAAAAAAATAACTCTTATTGTATAATACATTAGATAGCAAGATGAAACCTTATAATACATAAAAACATGGATGTAAGTAAGAAAAATAAAATAGAATGAATCTCTATATCTAAATTTAGTAATTGATAAGTAGACATAAATTTTCACAACTTCGTATTCTTGTCACAACCTACTAGCTTGATTATCTAGGTTCTTCAAGCTAGCCTTAAAGACTAGAATTCAAACAACTTCACTTTATAGTTCTTGTTAAATATTGTAGCATGAGATGTCTATAGGTATATTGATTTACCTTTTATTATAAACCTTTCAATATACTAGTAGTCCACTTCATAACGATATTAATTACATCAAAACGAATATGAAAATACAAGAGGAAAAATTAACCTTTATGTGTGTTCTTATAGGTGAATTCATCTATTCCATATTCTCAATAAACAATGGAATTCAACTTTCATCCATATAAGTGAATTCATCTATTCCATATTCTCAATAGACAATGGATTTCAACTTTCATCCACATGACACAAGGTTTGAGGCACCTATGTTATAATTTAGTAGAACATCAAAATAAAAAGTTGTGTTTAAAAAATTTAAACCATTAAAAGAAATTCCTATCTTGTCTTCATAGCGTGATCTTTCCTATCTTCTTTAGAACATAAGAAAAATATTCTTGTTTTTCAAGCCCTTGAACACATATTCAAGTACTATAGTTGTCTTCTTGGCCTTTGGTTGCTCGTCTATTAGTAAGTGTATAGACTTTGTTTGTAAAATAAAATTTTATTTTGCACTAAAAATTAAGAATTAATTGATACATATCCGAAATCCAAATAACAAATTTAGATGGCAAAGATCCTTGCACTCCAAATATGGACAAATATATCATGTATTATCAATGGTTAGACACATTTATTTCCTACATTATGAGCAAAGGACAAGAATGTCATTTCCTTACAAATTCAGATTATGCAATAGAAAAACATAAAAACAACCCCCCCCAAAAAAAAACCACAATCCTGTATAGTAGCCTTCCTTCTTTAAGATATAGCTTGAACCTGTTGCAACAAATTCTAGATGGGCTAGGCACAATGCTATGAAGCAATACCTTGACTTACCTAAAAATCTCAATAAAATGATTCTACCTATGTTATTTAATGTAAAACCCCTTGGCAACATTCACATTTCCCCACTTCACATAGAATGGACAAATGCTTTCCACCCTGTTTTCTTTTTGGTTGTTCTAAAATAGTGCAAAATAACTCGAAAGATGATACCAAGAAGAATGATCCACAGGAGAGCAGTGAACAAACAACTCAGACATAGTCTTGGCTCATTAATAGGGAAGAACAAAAAAAACAACTGAAACTTTCAATATTCTCCTATCTATCTATGTATCTATATATTTCGATTCTACTCTCTTAGACTTATACGCATTCTGAAAAATGTTACTCATACTGTCTTCAATGGAAAGAAGCACAAAGGAATCGCTAATGCACATACTTGAACTATTACCATGGAAAAAAAGAAAAAAAAACAGGTGAAACCTTATAATACATAAAGACATGGACGTAAGCAAGAAAAACAAAATAGAATGAATCTCTCTATCTAAATTTAGTATTCGATGGGTAGACATAACTTGCTTCTTATTCTTATCAATGACCACAACCTACTTGCTTGACTATATAGGTTCTTCAAGCTAGCCTTGAAGACTACAATGCAGACAACCTCACTTTATAGTTCTTGTTAAACATTGAAGCATGAGATGTCTATAGGTATCTTGATTTACCTTTTATTATAAAACTTTCAATATACTAATAGTCCACTTCATAAAGATATTATTTACATCAAAGAGAATATGAAAATAAAATATAATTTACATCAAAGAGAATATGAAAATAACCTTTATGAGTGTTCTTATAGATGAATTCATTTATTCCATATTCTCAATAGACAATGGAATTCAACTTTCATCTATAGGTGAATTCATCTATTATATAGACAAAGAAATTCAACTTTCATTCACAGGAGCCAAGGTTTGAGGCACCTATGTTATAATTTAGTAGAACATCAAAATAAAAAGCTGTGTTTAAGAAATTTAAACTATTAAATGGAATTCCTACATCAATGCCATTACCAACATTAATCAAATTTAATAGTGTGCTTGAAAAAAATCAAAGCAAATGACTCTATGTTACACCGAATAAAAGAAGATGACTTTGAGAATCATATTGAATTTCTTCTTGTTCTAGAGGACAATATCTTGATGTAAACTAAGGTAAGGACATAGCAATTGTCGAAATATTTGAATGGCCTAGATAATCAGCTTGAGCCCCCAACATATTAAATTTAAGAAGTAAGAGTTTACTTCAACTTGTGTTAGCAAATGCATATAATTGTTCAACTCTTTAAATTTTAAGGAAAAAAAGTCCATATAAATGACAACTAAAAGGAAGCTATACAATATCAACCTTTTATAAAAATTGTTTCCGTTAGCAATCATAAAAAAGCTACTATAATTGAATGCATGTGCTCGATATCCATAAGTAATCCCATAAATCCTGAGTACATAAGAATTTCGGTCTTAATAGAAGGAGCAAAATGGTCACAGGTTCCATTCTTCCATTGTGGATCTTTACTTCTCAAAATGTTAGGTATTGTTTAGAAAACTTTCATATGCATATGCTTCTTCTAAATAGAGAATATAACTCTGGGGAATAGGCTCTCCTAATTCTACAAAATATATTTCTTCATTCCAATCTTCAACGCAACTGGTTGTAGAGCGCGCGTCATCTGCGACAAACAACCGGTCCAATTTATTAAATCTTCCTGCAAAATGTGAACTGCTAAAAGAAAACCCGGCTGAGTTCAAAACAGAATCCGAATCACACGTTTCCTCCATCAAGTCTTCAGTGGTTTCTTAGTTGAATGAAGGCCCCCACTCGGCCTTTATAAACCAGTCGGGGATTCCGCAACATGCTCCCATTATTGCTGCCTTGAATATGCATTCATAAAATGAAATTTATCCTATAACAAAACTAAACTAAGTTATACGATTGAGGAGGACGTCTCACCTCCATTTCCAAGGAAAACTATATATTACATGACAATCGTGACGAGCAGAAATTCCAACTGCTAAGCAAATCTGATGCTGCAATGAGTATTCCTCCCTTATATATGCCACTAAACAATGGAGCCAACTAGGCATTATCGTCAGTCCTGTAAAATGCGAGCCAAGTCATACTCCGTGGAAGCAGTTGATAAGTGTAACGCACATTCCGGCGGCCATGGTGGGGTTAATAGTTAAGCGTTCGACGTCAATCGCTTCCCTTCTAGAAGATATTAGAAATCTCATGGAACTGTATATTGTTCTTTTCTTTATGTGCACTTCGCATCACGGATCCTCATATCAATTGTGCGCATTCATGTGAGTGAAAGTGAAATATGGTCGGTTTTGAAAAGATGTTTTGCTACCCAGTCTATGTGCTTTGGTGGCTTTATCCCTGGGTCCAATAGGAGCAAGTGATATAGCCTCTGAATACTTTCACAAGATTTTGTAAAGAAGTTTATATTGTCTTGATTGCTATATTTATCTGTCACAATTTTTATCAATGAAAAATAAGCTGTATACAATATAACCAAAATAAATAAATGTGGAAATGTAGTCTCTCGAGATCATGTTCGAATTTTTGGTTTTGAAAAGATAAATAAATGTGGAAATGCAGTCTCTTGAGATCATGTTCGAATTTTTGGTTTTGAAAAGATGTTTTGTTGCCCAATCTATGTGCTTTGGTGGCTTTATCCCTGGGTCCAATAGGAGTAAGTGATATAGCCTCTGAATACTTTCACAAAGACTTTGTAAAAGTTTATTTTGTCTTGATTGCTATATTTATCTGTCACAATTTTTATCAATGAAAAGATTAGCTTTAAACAATATAACCAAAATAAATAAATAAATGTGGAAATGTAGGCTCTTGAGATCATGTTGGAATTTTTTTTGTTTTGGAAGACATAAAACCAGATGTCTTTAAAAGCCTCTCAAAATTTGATTAATTTAGAGTAGGTGTCAATTGGTCTAGGAGCAAACTGCTTGTAAAGTGATCTGATTGATTCATTGAAGGACTTAAGATTAACTAGCTACTTGCTAGCAAAGTCCACTCATTAGCTAGATTTACAATTCGTCAAGCAACAATGGGGTTAAAATGAAAGTACAGATCTCTAGGAGTATTTGAAAACTATATACACTCACTCATTTTGGAAGCCTTCTAAGGTTATTAGAGGTATATATAAAGATATACAACATGTGGAGGTGCATTGTTTTATTAGAGGTATTGTTAAATATTTACTTTTACATGGAGTAATACTTTCTCACTACAGGTAACTTAATGATAAATTCTTCTTTTAAATATGAGCAATGGGTTTCATCATCTTCACCTCTTGGCTACTATAATTCAAAGGTACACTATTTGAAACATGCATTGTCTTTGTATCTCATGAAATTGTTGAAAAAAATCCTTTGCACTCTATCCATGGCACTGCCCTATTAGTTTACTAAGTGGATGTTGATTGAGACATAGTCATTTTTCCTATCTTATCAATAGCCTAGAAATTTCATACTTAATCAATAGGGAACATTGATATTATTTGGATTCTCATATATTGATTGTATTTAAATCCCTCACATCTTTAAGCTTTTTATGCATTTTAATTTTTTCATACTTTACTTTTATAGGAGTAATATAGTTAACATAGGAGAATTCAACAGAGATAGTGGAAAACTGGTCTCAATCTGAAAGTTGAAGAAAAAATTGACCCTTTCTTTCAACTTTATTAAAATTAAAATTAATATGTATTATTAAAATAAGAATTTTAATTAACACAGTTCAACAAAAAAACTATTTTAATTTCAAAGATAATCATAATAACACATTCTCTCTAAATATATATCTATTTATAAAGTGCTTTCCTCATGCAGTGAGTTTTCCATACGGTACTAAATTGAAAATGAAAAGAACTAGACCTTTCATAGAGTGTTCATGAGGATTCCACAAGGCGGGAACTTAACCTATGCAAGGAGATAATCCATTTTGAACAACATGCAATCAAAAGAATTCAACAAAACCCAGATTGGTAGAGCAAATTAGGATTGATGTTTTGATACCATTAAGATGGGAGAAAATTCAAACCCTTTATTACATTCATTTTTTTTTATTGGTGGAAAGGGTTTTGAAAGGGTCCTCAAACCTTTTACAAATTCAAAAATAAAAACAAAGGACAGTGCTCAACAACATATGGAGAGGAACACCGAACTAAACAAGAGATACCAACCAGGAAGAGCAAGAGAAAGACATGGTATGCAGACCCAAAGCCAAAAACGTCACAGACTCTAAAAGGAAAGGGTACACAAATCTAAGATCAGAAAATAAGTTTTAAGAAAACAACACAACAAGCCTCAAGAAGAAATTTCTCTAAAAAATAGAATAAAGGAACAAGCAACTCACTTTATGACTTTTTGCTTCATCTTAAATATTTCTTCATCGAAGCAAGGAGTTCACAATCCAGGAAGGGTTCATCATAAAATTTTTGAGAACACCCGCTCACCATCGTTGCCTCCACTTGATGAGTTGATACCTTGCAATTTGGGCATTTGCATCCTGGCTCCAACCATATTTCAAATAGGGTCTAACACTCAGATCCTTCAGAACTTAAACCCTTTTTGGGTAAGCATCCATTCTTCTTAACATTGCCAATGACAACTAAGCATTTCTTTTGAAGCGGCTAAACTAGAGTCTCGGACACCAAGGGAACAATGGGGGATAAAATCTCAAGAGGAAAAGACTCCTCATTCACAAGACAAGAGACATGATTAGGATGAATAGAAGCTTTTGGATTATTCAAAATATATCCCTGGCCATGGGAGGGCTGGTATTTCTTTTTATTACTATCCACATCAGTCTCAGATTTTTCCTGACTCCCAATGTTGGATTGGGGACATGAGGGACCAGATATGATGGGGGATGGAGGGGCATCACAAATTTAGTTTGAGTTTTTAGTAGGGATATTGGGGGGCTTAGGGGCTCCAAAAAAACTTGTAACTGTGGTTTTGGTGACTTGGTCACTTAGAGGTAAGAAAGGATTAGGACTCTCAATTAAGGGGTGTACCTAATTGAGAATGTCCGTAGAATGTGAAGGCACCCGAGGTTGAGTGGTTGCTTGTTTGCCCTTATCAATTTGATTCTTTCTCTGGAAATGCTACATAATCTGACCACTTTCGAGGCCTTTCCTATCATCGAGTCCATCATTTTTTATTTCTTTCCTCAAATATGGGCATTGAGTTCTAAGGTACCCCTTTTTTTGGCATTCAATACAAAATGTTGGTTTATTCTCATACTCCATTGCTTGTCACCTATGATAGGACCTTGAAGTGAAATCAATGTAGGTGGGGAGCTTTGAGTCTATATTTGTAGTGACACAGATGCGGGCATAAATTAGTTGGGTTCTTGCTTTAGTAGTTGAATCTATGGCAACCAATTCTCCAATGGTTTGAGCTATACCTTTAATATCCCAGTGTATCAAAACTGAGTTGGTAGACCAAGAAGTTTGATCCAAATTAATACCATAAATCCTCTCCCCACCTTCTCAAGAAGATACTTCTTCGATCGAAGAACCAAGGCCCGCTAGTGAGGATTCAACCTATATCCTAAGGGTTATTTAACCTGATCATGAAAAACCTCTAGGAAGGGCAACCAAATCCATATTGCCACTGGATCACCATTTCGTGGAAGCCCATTTTTGAACAAACTCGATGTTTGGATGTGCACCAACAAACTTCCCAACCAAAGATAGGGATTCTTGAAAAATCAAATGCACCATTACCTCAGGTGGAATGATGACCTCTCTACCAAAAATTGTGAGAGGGATTGAGTCTTGATTGATGGGTATGGATGACCCTAAATCGAACTAAACTTTATCCGCAAAGAAACCAGAAGGGGAATTCCAAGGAGGGTTTGATGGGGGTTTCCTCCCAACCTCAAAGGTTTCCAAGTCCCCATCTAGATTTTTAGCATCTTCATCACTGAGATCCTCGTCATCGATTGAAGGTTTTTTATGGTTCTTAGCCCCTCCAGGTTGCCCACCTGGTAGTTTACATGATTTCCCTCTTTTAGAAAATTAAAAATTTTGAGAGTCCCCTGCTGCTGGAGAACTACTTGACATGCTCCTTAAGTATTTTTATTGCATTCATAACATGGTATTTAAATAGGTATATGACATGCCAATATTATAATAGTAATATATCATATAATTTCAATGGATATGGAATTGTTTGTAATTAAAACAAACACTTAGCTAATTGAAGTGAAATCTGGTAGATGAGCTAACAACCTAAGAACTAATTAAAGCTAAATATGCTAGATGAGCTAACAACCTAAGAAATAGAAGCTAACTATTGGAAGCTTCTCATGTGAAATAGTAATTCTATGAAAAATAAGCCTATAACATCAAAATATAATAATCTAACACTCCTAGGTAAATATTAAGTGATGTCCTCATAAATTGAGGACTCTATATTATGGGTTTTAAGCTCTCTTTTTTTAATACTTTCCTCCTACAAAAATTTTAACCTAGGAAATGATGTGTAAGTGAATAAACTAGTGGTAAGCCCTTTGGCTACCTATTTTTGTAATGTGCTTCATAGGTTTAATTAAATGTAATTATCAAAAAAAAAATTGAGAGATACGAAGACAACTAGATTGGTCATATTTTAGAATGTGTAGACTATGATTGGTTACAACAACAATAGGTTTCACAATACCTATTAGTTCTATAATATTTTTTCCATTTATAATAAATTTTCAAAGGATACTTTATAGTAATAGGATTATAATTTTTAATCCTAATGAAAATAAGAGACTATTGGTCCTTCATTAAAATAAATAAATTCCACTGAAAACACTAAAAGATCACATCATATTAGTCATCTACAATGGTAAGCTAAAATTGAATTAATATTACAAATATTAATTCTTAAGTTTATACAAGGGATGATATCAACATAAACAAAAGATCAAAATATGGATAATTACAACACCCATCATCACCTTGTATCCCTCATATTCCTTTTGCACAGTACTTCATACTCAAGGTTTAATATCCTTTTTCTTCATTGGTCAAGTCTATTAGAAATCTACCCTTCCAATTTGGAATTGAGAAACACAATAAAGGGAATATGAATTGGAGACCAATCCAATGAAGGTGAGATTTTGATAGATTGAAATAAAAATCAAATGGTTAAATATATGTGGAGTATATTATTTTGGATGGCATTATAATGGTAAGCAATTAATGTGACTTATTTATTATTAAATTTATTTTTATAGATTAATAATTAATATGAAATTTTTTTTTTTTTTTTTGGTAAGTAGATATTTTATATACAAAATGGGTTTTTTAAGAGGATCCCAAAACCTTATAACATGAGAGGTCGCAGCCCTTAGTAACAAAAGGAGCCCCTTGGGCTAGTACAGTAGAAACCATAGTAAACCTTACCAAAAAAAACATAGTAATGCCCAGGAGGGCTACATTAGAAACCTCAAACTGGAGGTAAAACATGCTGAAAAAATAACAAAAAGAAACAGATGCATCCATTCTGAAAACCGCTGCCTCTAACAAACGATAAAAAGGATCACGTCCCAAGAAAACCTCTTACGCGTCCGGATCCTCCTGATCCTCCTAGGCCTCTCACCCCTTGAAGCGCTTGAGGATCCTCACCATTGCATTGGTGGAGGATAGGATGTTGGCCGCCATATCTAACAGAAACTGGAGGGAGAGCCCCTCTACCTCACTCTCGGTGTTAGATTTGATGCATTGCGATAGGGAGTCCCTTTCTCCTTCTTTACTTTCTTGAGCCGCTGAGAGGAACGGGAAGGAGTAGGAGTGTCATTCTACCCTCTCTTGGTAGGCTTGTTGCGGGAAGCCCCTTTGAGGGGCGTGGGATTGGCCACCTCAGGGGGGCTACTTTGGGCAGGGCTGGATGACCCATCCTCCTGAACGGCCACAGGACTGGCCGAGGCCTGAGCAGCAATAGGATGAACCACCTGAGGTGGAGGGCGATTCATAGCAACATGGCAGAAAATAACACTCATTAACCCCTGGTGGATAGGAAGGCAAGATGACTTCTTACTTTTTTCAACAGTGAGGCCAAGGGAGTAGACCAGATAGTCGGGGATACAGACCTGCTTGGCATCCCTAAGATGGTTCATGAAACTAATATGGAAACTATGTAATGGCTTATCAGGATCATCACACGTGATGTATTGCATGATAGGGATGATGGCAAGGTTCTAGGGTTCAAGGAGGGTTGAGCGAAAGAGGGCAGACTTGTCCCACCCAAGGTTTTGACCTTTGTTTGGGAATTTCTCCAATTCCTCTTCCCAGTTGTGGTGATCACGCTGGATATTCTGACCACCATCGGCAAACCAGTTACCTCACACAGCAGCTCGATGGTAATTTTAAAATTCAACCCCCGAACCACTACCTCGCCTTGGTTCCAGGTTTCCATGAAAGCGTGGGTAATATCATCTTCGGGCCCTTGGAATTTTTGGAGAAAGGGAACCAAGCCCTTTGCCTTCATAAACATCATGGCTTCGTCGCACAGAGATAGCTCAACCGGCTCGACGTAAGGAGAAGCCATGGTTTCGGGAAAAGCACGGAGGGGGCTATGACAGGGGAACCTGATGACTCTACAACATGGTCCAAGAGAAAGCTTACACCAACTGGAACATACGATCTCCCGAAGCAAGATGAGATTAAATAGAAATTCATCAGGAGAGCGGCTTGCTTGCATGCAAGGGTGGCCATCATTGCCAAAGATGGCAATAAATCCAGGAAGGTGGCGAGGAATGTTGCTGAGGTGGGCATAAAGCCTACTTGGGTGCCACGCATCTTCGGAGGTCCAGTAGATCATGATGATGCCCTGGGCCATTGGTTCTAGATGGGTGAGCCGAAATGTCCTCCCACGGTGCCCAGAGAGAAGGCCAATGACGGCCTTCACTTGGGTAAGTCTAGGCCGCCCGAATCTCTGCAAGGGAGAGGCAATCACAACCACATGTCTGTGATCCCTACCGTGCATGAGAGAAAAGAAAATAAGGTCATTGTACCAACTCCCAAGAACCCTTGGAAAATGACTGCCCCTATCATGCTTGTCATAAATAAACATGGTGGAATTGCTAGCTGTACTCGATAGGATAGGTGTCACGATGCTCCCCGTGCCTATCAGCCCAAGCCCGATCCTCTCTTCTTGCTTATGTGGAATCATTAGCGATATCCTGGATGGCGACCTTCTCCATGTCTATTGAAAACAACTACCACCACACCATAAGACATGTGGATAGTAATCCCTTATTTGCCAAGTGGTCGACTAAACCATTGCCCTCCCTGTAGGTGTGCTTGACTTGGACCAGGTTCCTCCGGAGGAGGAGGTTCTTGGCCTCAGAAATGACATTGAAAACCTTCCACATCGGATCCTTGGAATTCAACATGTAGTTAATGATGTTCAGTGAGTCCCATTCAACTACCAAGGGTCGAGGATCCTCCACAATGAGCTCGAGTCCTCTCAAAAGTTCTTTGGCCTCTACAACATGATTGGTTTGAAACCCCAAGTTTTCACAAAAATCCAGGATGAGCTATCCATTATGGTCTCTAATTGATCCACCCATAGCGGCCGCCCTTGGGTTACCCTGAGAGGCCCCATCAAAATTTAACTTCAACCATCCTTGAGGAGGCCTGACCCACCTGACGTCCTTCCTGGATGACCACGGATCCTCCCGCTCCTTGATCTCCCCTGATAACTTCAAGGATTTGAACAAACCCTCTTCAAACACATGCTTGGGCCATGGGCTGGGGATAATCTTGGAGTTCTCAATGGCAAAGGTGATGGCCCTATGAGTGACTGAGGGAGGATCCCTGGGAGGATTACCGAAGACCCAACCATTGCGTTCCAACCATATCTACCACAAAAAATGGTGGAAGCAAGCATTCCATAGGAAATGGAGCTTGGAATTTTTAAAAGGATTGGGCCATTGGAAGAAAGCCTCCTTAATGGTCTTAGGGGGAATCCATTGGATCTAAAATGTAGAGAGGATGGAGCCAAGGACAAAACTAGTGAAAAACGTAGTGCAGGAACAGGTGGTCATAGGACTCATAGGCAGACTCACATAGATAGCACCTATTGGGAATAGAAAATCCCCTCTTGGGAATATTTTCAATTGTGAGAGCTTTATTCTAAAAGGCAATCTATGAGAAGAAATTTACCTTTGGGATCAAACATTTCCTCCAGAACACGTTGCAAGGAAAGTCTGATTTCATCCCCTTGCATTGGAATTCATAGGAAGATTTGACAAAGAATCCACCATCATCGATCCCCCTCCAAATCATTCGATCCGGACCTCTGCTGATGGGTATGATGATGTCCTTAAGGGTGGAGGATGGGAAGTCAACCTTAGTATCTAGCCCCTCTGCATCAATGACTTTCCACTGTAGGGAGCCATTTCTCCATTCAATGAAATTGGCCACCCTCTACCCAAATTTGTTATCAAGAAATTTTTTAAGGTGAACCAGCTCGGTCTGCTCAGAGAGAGGGTCCTATAGGGCCCACCTATCCTTACAAAAATCTATGCTCCAAACATCCCCAAGGATCCTCCTAATGCCATCTTGGATCAGCTGCCTATATTGGACAATGGCTTTCCAGAAAGTCGACCCCCCAGTGGGAATCCCATCCTCAAGAAAGGAAGTGTTAGTGAGGTATTTCCTCCTAATAATTCTAACCCATTCTATCGATTCATCTACCAGGATCCTCCAGGTGTGTTTGGTAATGAGCGCTAGGTTCATCTTGGCCATTCTCTTGAATCCTAATCCTCCTTGCTTCTTGCTTCTACAAACTTTGTCCCAGGCCACCAAAGGAAACCTGGACTTGTCTTCATTGCCTAACCAAAGAAAGTTCCGTTGGGTCTGCTCAATATTGTGAAGAACCAAGGCAAGCAATCTAAAAATAGACATGAAAAAGGTTAGAATCCCTTGGAGGCACACCATAGTGAGGGTTGCCTTGGTAGCTTGGGATAAGAACTTGCATTTCCACGATGCCAAATTTTTGTGGATTCTCTCGATCACCATGTTCCACATCTCTTCCTTAGCACGCTCAAAAAAGAGAGGGAGGCCAATATAGGTAGTGGGGATGGAGTCAATAGAGCATCCCAGGATCCTTGTAATATGAACTTGATGCCTGATAGGGGTGTTGAGAAAAAATATCTTGCTTTTTATGTAGTTAACTTTTTTATCGGTAGTAGTCTCATAGAGTCCTAAGATTCGTTTGATGGATCTGGCTTGAGCTACTAACACTATGGTGGATAGGAGCGTGTCATCCACAAACTGCTGATGGGTGATCACCTCAATCCCCGAGGCAGGGAGGATGTCGGTCACCTTATTCCACTATTGGGAATCCTTGAGGGCTCTTCCCAAAGATTCTACGAGGATGATGAAAGGGATGGGGGACATAGGATCCCCTTGACACAGACCTCTTAAGCTCTGAAAGAAATTGGTAGGAGATCCATTGAGTAGGACAGAGAACCAGGGGGAGGAAATGCAGCCCTGGATGAGGTCAACCCATAGGGGATGGAAGCCAAACTTGAGGAGGATCTCCCGAAGGAAACCTCTATCAACCCTATCGAAGGCCTTGTTCATATCAAGCTTGAGGAAAAGGGCAGCCTTCTTGGTCATTGAGGCAGAATGCAGGGTTTCATGGATCGAGATGATCCCATCCAGGATGTTCCTCTCTTTCACTGAAGTGCCTTGAGGCTGATCAATGATAAGGGGGAGAATGGGCTTCAGCCTATTGGCCATAACCTTGGTCAACACTTTGTAGATGACATTAGCACATGCTAATAGGCCTATAATCAGATATGGATTTGTAGTCATATGCTTTCGAGATGAGGGACAAGAAGGTGGAGTTGAGACTGCGAGGGACAACATTGGTTGACTAGATCTCTCTAATGGCCTCACAGACATCGTTCCCCACCACATCCCACAGTGTTTGGAAAAATCTTGGAAAGAAATCATCCGACCTAGGGGATTTATCTGGTTGCATTTAAAATAAGGCCTCCTTAATCTCATTGTGGAAGAAAGGTTCCACCAATCTGAGGTTCGCATCCTGAGAAACTATGCAAGGAATATTTGATAGGAGAGTATCCTGAGCTTGATTGTCACCCTCCGAGGCACTTCCCAGGAGGTTCTAGAAAAAGGACACCCCTTCAGCCCTGATCTCAACTATGTCCTTGGTGGATGATCCATTGTTGCACACAATCTCCTTGATATTTTTGGATTCCCTGTGCCACATAGTGGAGGCGTGAAAGAACCTAGTGTTAGCATCACCTTCCTTGACCCACAGGTCTCTTGACTTCTACCTCCAGAAGGTTTCCTCTCTAGCCATGATGTTATGGAACTCTGCTAGGAGGTTCCTTTCCTCCTCCCTAGTGGGGCTGTTGTGGTCCCTAGCTTCGATTCTCCTTTCCATATCCTGAATTTTCTCAGTAATGGCATTTTTACTAGTGAAAAGGTTGCCAAAAACCTCCTTGTTCTAGATTTTCAAGTTTTCTTTGACCCTCTTCAATTTTTGAGCCAGTCGAGAAGTAGCGGATCCTCTAAAATTTTGATTCCACCATGAGGACACTTGATCTTTGAAATCCTTGTGGAGAGTTCGCATGGCCTCAAAACAGAAAGGATTTTTGAAGGAGGGAGGTCTACCAGTTTCAAGGAGGATGGGACTGTGGTCTGATCCGATCTGAGGTAAGACCAATAGGGTGGCATCACCAAATAGAGGGATAGCTTCTTGAGAGATGATGAACCTGTCCAAATTCACCTAGATGAGCTCGCTATCAATACTCCTATTACTCCAAGTGAAATATGACCCCTTGATCTTAACATCCATGAGCTCATTGGTATTGACAAAACCTCTAAAATCCTCCATGCTTCTATTGAAAGAGTCGTTACCTCCTTTCTTCTCAGATGTATACTATAGGATATTGAAGTCTCCTCCTATAATCCATGGAAAGGTGTTGAAGGTGGTCCTCATTTGAGTTATAGTTTCCCACATTTCGGCCCGCTCGATGGGGTAATTTGGAGCGTAAATGTTGGATAGGATCCAAGACTGATTGTTGGTCTTGGAGTGAAACAAAATGTTAGGATCCTTCTTGAGGAAAACAAAAGCCTTCCTTCAACTAGGGTAGGGTCCCAAAGGCACATGATCCCATTTGATGTGCCTTGATTTGGACTGATAAGGCACTCTCCTTTGGTCCAAATGGCCTTGGCAGACTTCCAATAAAATAGCTCATCAATTTTGGTTTCTTGCATAATGAATATGGAAGGATTGATCGTTTTCCTTAGGTCAGCCACCAGCTGCTGCTTTGCTGCCCCATTGAGACCCCTCACATTCCATGAGAGGACCTTCATTTTGAGGGTTTAGGGTTTTTCCTACCTCCCTTCACCAACTGGAAGGGGGTTTGGTTCCTTGCTTGTCATTTTGTTTGTCGAAATCATTAGAGAATAGCATCAACTAGGTTCCATTTACGATGTTGTTCATCGTTTCCTTGTTTTTCTTCTCATTGTTAGAGGGTCTCCCTCTTTTCCTTTCGTTGCCATAGTCAATGGCCTATTTCCTGCTCCTGGTATTTTTGGGGCTAATTCTCCCAGAGATGGATGGGCCTTATTTTTCAAAGAAAGGAGAAAGGGGTACCTCACCCCTATTCGAGCGGTTTGGCAATTTTCTTTTGCTGGTAGGTACTCATCCATAAAATAATTTGGAACAACAATTTTAGGAAGGGTTTGTACCTGGGTAACTAGATCTTCCATATAGTATTAGTGTGAAGCAAGGATTTTGAGAGCACCTCCTACTCCTTTTGGACTGACGGGGAGGCTTCTCCTCACTCATAGTTTTGCTTACCTTGATCTGGAACATCACTCTGACCTTCCTCCTGAGGTGCTTGGTGGGAAGGATTATGCATGATGTGTTTCGGGCCTAGCATCGGCTCCTTGTTGAGAGGGGGAATACCATGGTTCCTCTGCATGCCCTTGTTTAGACCTATCACCTTTTGATTCTGGGCCCTCAAGATAGGGCACTGATTTAGGAGGTGACCTTGAGTGCAATAGGGAGTACAAAATGCTAGCTTGTTTTTGTACTCTATGGGTTGCATTTTGATGATGTGTGATCATCTATATAAGTTTATGAAAGTTGGTAACTCTATTTCTAGGTTAGAAGAGACACATAAGCAGGCATGGACCATCCTAGATCAGACCTTGGTGGAAGAATCAATGGCCACAATTTCACCTATGGATCAGGCTATCCCTCTGATGACATTCTCATGCCAGCATTGGAAATGGAGGTTTGGTAACCTAACCCACAGAGGAGCTACATTTATTTTTTGGGTTTTAGGGTTGAAATCCTCTCCCCACTTTCGAAGAAAAAGGCTCCTGTGCCCTAGGAACCATGGTCCCCCGACCAAGATGTTGCAACAGTCCTCCTGAGTGTTGAGCCTGATAGCGAAAAACCCCAAAGAGAGGATAACAATTTCCATGTTGTTGCTGGTCTTCCACTTGGAAAAATCCCATTTCCAAATGGTCTCCATGTCTGGTCACCTTCCTACGAACTTTTCAATCAGAGTGAAATGCTCAAGCTCCAGGTAGCTATCCATTAGGTCTTCAGGGATGACCAAATCTGCTCCACAAGGAAGCAGTTCCTGGGTGGGTTTCTTTATTGGGGATACTAGACTTAGTACCTAGGTGTAGGATCCTTTTTGGTTTAGGTTTACCCCACCTCTTGGTCCCTCCTTGTCAGGAGGGTCTTCTCTGCTCCTGTCTAACCCATCTGCCTGGGCCCTTGCTGCATCAGGACCTGCCCCATCATAACTGCCATGGCTTGTCCCTCCTGTACCCTCACCTTATTATATAATAGGTGCATGGAAATTTCTCTCCATGCTTTATTATTGACCATTCATACTTAGTTTTTAAGGATGAAATAAAAACATATTTGTTATTTTGAAAAAATATAAAAAATAAAAATTTGTAATTTTTTTCTTACTCCATGATGCACTTTAATCCATAATAATCTTAATTAATGAAATCAAGGTAATATCTATTATTTTATTCTTTTAAACATATTAAATACAAATGATGTCTTTGTGTAGACACCAAAATGGCACCAATCTGATTATGTGACTACAAACACTGATCGCATTGACACACACAGCCCCCAGGGCAGCCCCTAGAGGTTAAACAGTGGTCCTAACCACTCTCACAGTAGTTTTGGAAGGTCAGAGGTCAATTTGGCACCTTCAGGCACTCTTCTCCATACTCGTTCCACCCAGGGATGATTACAAACTGGTATTCATTCCACCCAGGGACGATTAGCAGTATTCGCTCCAGGGTGGGGCGAATAGCAGGTTTGACGGGCAAAAAGTCAAATCTTGACAAATGGCAGCTCAGATCCACCACTTAACTCTTCCTTCATTGCATGGGAGTGTGAGTGAGCATTTTTGAGCGTTAGAGGCAGTTACAAGGGCAGTCATGGAGCCCCTAATCAGGGAGGAATCTTCTCCCCCCTTGGAAGGCATGATTGCCAAGTGGCGCCTCTGCATGCTCAATCACAAGAGACCTCCAGGTCTATAAATTGGTGAGTTTTCTCACCACAAGATATACAAAGAAGGAGCATTTTGAGCAATGAAGTGCTGTCATTTTACATCCACACACACCTTTTGATTTGTGCCTTTCACATCCTTGATCTCTTTTGGAAGGGAGGTCATAGGGTGGTTATTGGAAGTGCAAATCCGGAACCAAAACCCGACATTTGGCCACAAAATCCTACAAAATTTGCCAAAAACACCCCACAAGAGGTTTTGGACCCATCCCAAGTGGATTGGTGCCAAAATCGGGCCCCAAACGATGGGCGTCCTGCCCCCGGGTGCCCCCCACACTGCTGTAGTTCTAATCGCCCCGCCCCGGAGTGATTAGAAATCTATGGTAGATTTCCTTTCTATTATTTTTGCATCTGATTCTATGCTGCTTAGATAGGTTTTCATTCAAATTTCACATCGTTTTGAGCATTTTTTATCATGTTTTTATCATTTCCCGCCTTTACTAACATGCAGGTAGCATCATCAAATTCCTGGTGATAGAGGCCAAATTGGGAAAATATGACCTTCTGGGTCTTCCCAAAATACCCCCATTTAGCTAACCCCCAACTTTTTAGGTGATTTGGAGCTTCCCGGATGTGACATTTGGGACAGTGCTTTTTGACGCTTTGTTGCAGGTCTATTCGTCCCGCCCCGGAGCGAATACGAATCTGTGGTGAATTTTTTGACTGTTCCATTTGTAGTGTCTTCCTTGTGATTTTTTGATGCCCCTATCAAGTTTTTAGTTCATTTGGATCTATTTCAGTTATCATTTTATTTATATTTTGCATGTACTAATTGAAGGCGTGGGGATTGCATGTTTCATTTTATCTACAGGTGCTACTGACTATTTCCTATTTCCTTGAACATAGGGTCTCAACATCAGAGGAGAAGCAAGGAGTCAAGACTCATCAATGCAAGTTGCGGTGACATTTGGTCCGCCCACTTTACATGTGGGCACGCGAAAGAAGGAATGGCATCCATTGATGTGACAAGAACACATTTAATGCTCCTAGCCCCTAAAAATGGAGGAGGCGAATTGTAACCGAGTTCTGAAGCATATTAATAAAAAGGTATGTCTTCCATATTGGCTTTCTATTTGGTTTTGATTCGTTTATGCCTCTTTCCTTTCATGCACTTCCAATTCATAGGATTTAGCGTTATCTTTTGTTTCGTTTGCATCGCATCTTGGCTTTTCCTTTTTGTTTCTGTATCCTCGTGCTTTCAGTGGTGATCATGGTGGGACCCTTGTCCTCTATTTTTAAGATCAGAAATCTGATTAAAACTTGATTGTTTTTGCTTGCAGGTACCAAGTTTTCAAACGCTGGACTATTGTTCGTTCCAGTCTGTGACGAATACAAAGCTGGAATTCATCTTACCCAGGGACGAATGGGCATTCATCCCACCCTGTGATGAATATAGTTTTGTTATTCATCCCACCTAGGGACGAATAGCTCTCTGTGCAGTTTTAGGATAGAAATTCAGAACCAGCCGATTTGGGCAGAGAAGAGGTAGGGGTCCTAAAAACCTTTTGTCATTTTCTGCTTTCTGTTTTCTATTTTCTGGTTATTTGCTTGCTTAGGGAAAGTTTTTACTGCATGTTTGATTTATTTTATGCAAAAATAAAAAGAACCCCACACATCACGTGGCAATATAAACACCAAGGAGTATGGTCGTAAAACCCCAGCCCTTGATCAAGACCAACGGTGGATTTCATCACCACCTTGGCTTGAATTTTTGCATTCACAACCCCGATCGCTACTATTGCTAGACGTAAATCCTGATGAAAGCTGACCAAGTGTAGCTGGGGTGATTCCCAATGCATGAGGATAAGTCTTCTATGGTAGGTGTCAAAAATAGGGTGATTCCCCTTTCGTACCGCCTATGTTCCACGTACCATCTGCTCTCACGTACCAATAGTTTCCCTCACATAAGGGTGGGTATATAGAGAGGTTGGTATATCGGCCTGGCAATGGTATATCGAAGGGGCGACCATTTTTGGGAGTCATAAGAGCCATCATATTGCATTTAAACGTTCTTTACAAAAGCTTTCAAAACAAAAATCAAAACACACTAAACCAGATTTAGGGCACACTTTTAATATTTAAACGAGATAATCATTGCTTTGTGTGTGTGATATTTTCTATTTAGTGTAGCATAAAAATCATAAAAAGAAATAAAAATCTATGCATCTTGTAGGAAAACACCACCATGGTGTACACCCGTAGCCAAGCCCAATCATGGGCAGGAGCTACGGAGAGTGTACAAGGGGGCACAAGTCACCTCCGCTATAGCCCCAAGGACTTGGTCATACCACCTTGGCGGCCCGACCCACAAGAGAGTCCACATCATGCCATTTTAGAATGGGACTATAGAGGCACCCCTTCGAGGGGCACTCCCATCCAACATAGACCCTTTCAGGAGGAGTCCTTACACGTGGCACTCAATATAAATGGGAAGGCTCCCTTAGAAGCTCGGTATGAGTGGCCACCATGCGATGAAGTGCTAGAACAACATAGGGTCCATGAGGAGAGGCCACATGATTATGTCATCCCTCCTTTACCCCCCATCACTGTTAGGAATAATAAGCCAAATCCAGAGCACAAGGCTCTTCAAATAGGGCGAGCCAACTCTGCCCGCCCCTTTCACATATACGAAAGGGAGCACGAGGAAGACCATTACATTCCTCAAGAGCAATACACAGCATGGGAGCAATGCGCCTCCACACCTGCTATCTACCAGAATCACCTACTGAGGCCAAAGCCTCGAGTGAATGCCACCAACCTCGACAGAGGGAAGCGACCTATAGAGATCTCGGATCATCATGACCGAGATAAATGCGTAGGAGAGGCATCTAGGCCTCCTAGACTCAATATGGTAGAACAAATTGACTTGGAAGTCACCAGACATGCCGCCCGCCAAGCGCAGATCACGCAGCTTGAGCAAGACCAACAATAGCTAGAGCATCTATATCACCTTAGCAAAGAGCGCATTCGATGCCAAATAGATGAGCTGCTCCATAACACTGTGCCTGAGAGGGTTCCAACCCCTCACACCCAAAGAGCAGAACCGTACGAGAGGCGCAACCCCTTGGTATGAGACAGGTCTCCACGACCTTACCAAGTGCTACCTTCGAGACCTCCTAGACCTGAGCGGGAGGCCACTCCTAGGAACAATGATGGGCACCCCCCATGGGGACCCACCCATGGTTATAGGTCTCATCCAAAAACTCCTCAAGAAGCCTATGAGGAGTATGAGCAAGAAGAAGAGTGGGCCAAAATGCCCTACCAAGGCGGAGGGGCTGCTATCCGGCCACCCCTCCATAGGCCTCAAGTTTCCCACAACCCACAACGAGAGAAAACTAAGGAGGAAGAAATTAAATCTTTCGATGCATATAAAGCACTACTAGAGCGCTTGGAGTCTATGGAGACCAAGACTTCTGGGCCCCAAAAGCCCACTTTACGCCAACTCCACAGCCATCCTGTGCATCCATCAGTGTCGGCACCCCCTTACCTTGAACACTTTAAACTGCCTCAGTTGGCAATATTTAGAGGGGAGGAAGATGCCCAAGAGCATGTGACTAGATTCCTGAGCCAATGCTTTGGCATTCAGGACAATGATGCTTTGTCGTTAAGAACATTCATCACCATGTTTGCAGGCCCTGCCTCGGATTGGTTCACTCAATTGCCAAAGCACAACATTAGTAACTTAGATCAGCTAGTGGATGCATTCCTCGAATGCTTCACCTTCAACACCAAGAAGAAGGCGTCACTAAGTGACCTAGCCAGCCTCAAGCAGTATGAGGAAGAAACCATGGCGGCCTATGGGAACCGGTGGAGGACTTTGCTTTCCAAGCTACCCTACCTCCCTCCTATGTTCGACCTCACCCAAATGTTCTCAAAGAGCTGTTTGAGATCGATATCTGTGCTATTGTAGCTGTAGCAATATGCCACTTTAGAGGAAGCTCTAGTGCAAGCTAGAATCATTGAGGAGATCAAGATTCAGGATGGCGAGATAGCCAAGCCAAAGAAGAAAGAATGGTCTAAGAACACCAAAATAGGGACCATGCAACAGAAACCTGTTGCGGTCAATCAGGTTGCTATAAATGTCCCTAAGCCTACACAAGCAACACAACCCCAAAAGGCTAACTATCAGGCAGTGCCTCTTAACAGTTATGACAGAGAAAATTAGAGGCAAGAACAAAATCAGTAGCATCGCCCTAGGTGACAATTCACACCTTACATAGAGTCCAGAGACTCCCTATTTGACCGCTTGTCAATGGCAAACTTGATCAACCTACTCGAGATTCAACCCATAGACCCCAATGCACCAAAACCTAAGGGCTATAGGGAAGATTTGTACTGTAGGTTCCACAGATGGAAGGGACATGACCTTAATGCATGTTGGAAGTTTAAAGGCTTGGTGCAAGACCTAATAGATAACAAGACATTAGCAGTGGATAATCCCGTGGCACCAAGCAATCAACAAATGGAGGTCTTTAAGGACCCCTTGCCTACCCATGATGCGCAAGCAAAGACCCTACAAGTCAATGAGGTCACACAGAACTGCCCCATGCAGGGGTATGTAGGGATGATCAGTATAGTGACTCGAAACAAGAGGTACCCGAGCATAGCTGCCCCTGCGACAGCTACAAGAGAGGTGCCAACAATGTCACAACCACAATAGCACCTTGCACAACCTCCTCTACCTAGACCAGTGGCCATAATTTGAACCAAACTCACCCAGATTTTGAGGACCACATCGGCTAGGCTCTCCATCTACGAGCTCATACAACAATCAACGCCCCATCAGGAGGCTCTAATGGAGATACTAAAAGCCATCGAGTTGTAGCCCCATGAAGAAAACTCCTTCAACAACTTCGTGGGACATGTCAAATGATGCACTGAGCCAGTCATCACCTTTCGAGAGGACGAATTGAAATCGGTGGTTGGTGACATGGCGGATCCACCCCTGCACGTCATCGCATGGGTCAATAGGATTCCGTACAAGAGGGTATTGGTGGACACTGGCTCATCCAATAATATCATTACAACAATGGCCTTGAAGCACCTAAAGTTGCCCGCATCTCACATAGTGGCCTCCACCTATACACTACGAGCATTCAATGATGCAATATGCTCGATAGTTGGCACAATTGTCCTACCCATCCAAGTGGGACAAAAGACTATACCTACATTGTGCCACATCTTGGAGGGTGATATGGCCTATAACATCTTGTTGGGTCGGCCATGGATCAGGGACATGAAGTGTGTCCCTTCGATAGCTCATCAGTGCTTAAAGTATACATTCAAAGGGCAGGTGCATGTAGTCTCGACGGACTTGGAACCCTTCAAGTATTGCAATACGGTGCAGCTGATGCCGCAATCGACCCTTCCATCAACGCATTTGGATTTTTAGTTGAATCCATCTAAATAGGGTCCGATTCCATAGGCATCCCCATTGACAAGTCCATCAAAACCCCATTCGGGTCCATCTTCATCGTCTGGTCCTTCACCAACGATGCCACCTATGGTGGCCACACTAAAGGACAAAGGGAAGAAACCCATGGAAGAGGTACCACCATCAGTATCAACCATCTCTACTGAGGAGATGCCTAGCAGAATGGAAGTCGAGGCTCCTAGTTCACCCGACATGGAATGGACTCAGGAAGAACTTTCGTTCCCTCCCCCTCAATCACCAACAATCATCGTTGAAATGGCCAATACGGGCTTGGGGGAGTATCTAGTGTGGAATATTGTAGCAACACCCACACTAGAGTCCATGCAGGACATGGGGAGACCTCGCCTCCCCATAGGCACTATTGTTCCTCTAGGCTACCCGCCAAACCAGACAAAATTTGTGTATGGGGGCCTTGATCATGGTATTGAACCATACATGCAAGAGGATGCTCCAATCAAGCAAGTGCCCCCTTAAGAAAATCAAGCCCCCCACAGAGACTAGAACAACCTCGATGGGTCTAGATCAATTTGCTCGAGCAAGATGAGCCTCTAATGTCGCAAACAGTTGTTGAAACCAACGAAGGCCTTTGGATCTCCAATAGTGATTATGAAGATGAAACTGAGATGGCATATCTCAATCACATGTGGCAGATGTAGCAACAATACCCCTTGGATATTGATGATATGCTTGAATAACTAAACATAATGCCAGGGCATGAGTGGCACCTAAACCCAGCATAGTGGGACCAAGTGTTGAATCCGCCACTTTAGGCATATGGAGAACACCTTCCGCCCAGAGACCCTATAGCAATATCAGTGCCAAGGGCAGACCTTGTCTTCCTATCTGCACATAGGGTCGATCCATTCGTGCCAATCCCTCCAAAGCCAGATCTGAAGCACAAATATCATTCAGGATGTCCGAGTAACCACACCCGTGGTAATGGAGACCAAAATCATTTCATCAACATGATCTCCATTGACTTAACCACCCCCATCCACAATTCGACCGATCCAACACAATCATTGTATCTAGACATAGATGCCATAGACTGGGATCACGTCAATTCACCACCATCCCCATCAAAGTACTGGCCTTTTGGTGAGATGCTTCATTTCACCCTAGGGCCAACTCAGGATATCTTCCATGCTAAAGAGGAACCCGAGGTTCCCAATGTAGATCTAAACTCAGCAAATGATATCCACTTGATCCCAACTCCACACCAATTGGAGGACGGATCCTACATATCGATCGAGGAGATGACTGACATAGACATCGACTCTGATCCAATGAATCCATAGATTATCAAGTTGGGGGTAAGTCTATCCCCCAAAGAGCAAGCCGACTACATTGCCCTTCTCAAAGAGAAGAAGGAGGTTTTTGCAGCCATTCCATATTTAAACGAGCCATAGCCCAAACCAAAAATCCCCAAGGATTCCCATAATCACTTGGTCAAAACCAAAACGCTCCAAGGATTCCCGTAGTCACTTGGTCAACCCCAAAATGCCCCAAAGGTACCCATCATCCCTTTGGTCAAACCAAAATGCTCCAAGGATTCCCGTAGTCGCTTGGTCAATCCCAAAAACACCCCAAAGGTGTCCACCAACCCTTTGGTCAACCCAAAATGCTCCAAGGATTCTCATAATCGCTTGGTCAACCCAAAAAGCTCCAAGGGTTCCCACAATTGCTTGGTCAAACACAAAAAAAATAAGAAAAGTCAAAAACAATAAAATCATCAAAAATAACAAAAAATTGCACCTCATCTCCATGCATATTCAAAATCATCACAACAATAAAGAACTCTTTTTGCATCTCATCTTCATACTCACAAAAATCAATCCATCAAAAATACAAAAATAATAGCTGCATTAAGCATCACATCCATACATTACATATTTGTTGGTCATATAGGTCAAAGGCACCATAGACTATAAATTACTCAAAAATCCATCAGTTTCCACATTTCTCCACTCTATAAACAGTCCATCAAAAATAAACGCCATCCATAGTTTCACAATATCATGCAGTAGTTGTCTTCTAAATGTATCTAGAGTTTTCGTCATTCAGCTGTATTTAGATTTCTAGCCAAAATACTGTACAAAGTCAGACAGATTTTACAAAGGTAGAGTTTTACTTGGATCATGCCTCGTTACGTAACATCCCTACACAACTTAAAACACATAAAATAATTCCCAAGTTGTGTGAACGCAAGAGAAACCTACAAAGCGATCTAGGGTACCATCGATGAACGGTTATCTTGCTCATCCCCCTGTGCGAATGGCCCCAGAATGCTACGAATTGGCAAAAGGACAAGCATCTTCCCCATCCAATTCCCCATAAGAATCCAAGTGGTCTCACCCTAACAAAAAAATCCCAAACCTTTGATCCTAAAGTTGTAAGATTCGACTACACGTCCCTAACAAGGATGGTAGCATCCCCAAGCCTAAAAGGTCAAGGCCATTCAAAAGCAAAATCCCAACAATCCATTATCACAACCATATTTAATCACCCTTGGTCCCCAAAGTTTTTGTCCCTAACAATTGATCCGGCTCGATATGCTTTTTTTCCTTTCCTTTGGTTCCCATTATCCGTGTATTGCAAAATCATATGAAAACGATGCATACCTCAAAATGCACAATCAAATAGTGATTCTCATCACTCACTATTCCAAATCCCTTGCTCAAAAGAAAAACAAAAGAGAAAAATAAACAGTGATTTTTATCACTACGTATAGAAGCAAGTATCCTAACATGTTGAAGAAAATAAAAGACGCTCGAGCTTGAATCCCTGGAATTCTTAGCATTCGAAAACCATCTAGGTGATCCTCATTACGGGTTTGGTGGACAGCCTACCCGACAATGGCGATATCCTAAACGCATGACGATATGTCTATCACATTATCTTTGCATGTGAGCAGACCAATGTTTGCATGTGGATGAGCTAGCTTATGGTATCCTAGATAGCACCACAGATTAATCTGACTAAATACAACAAAGGAGTTAGTGGAGCTAATTAGGTGATCCTCAATATAGGTTTGGTTGACAGCCTATCTGACACTGGCGGTATCCTGACGAATACCACATAAACGAACTCAATTGCACACACAGGGATGTGAAATAACTTGGTCAAAGACAAGTTCAATTCATACCTTGTTCAAAAGTCTTGTAAGATAAAAGTACAATCATGGCTAGTTAGTTAAAAATTTTGAGTCTCATAAAACTTTAACTACATTCTAAACCAACTATGATATCTTTCGTCCTTGCATCGCCATCAAAAAATACAAAAAAAAAAATAACATGTATACATAAAAAAGTCATTTACCACTAGGACAAAAAGCCATAAGTTCTAAACAGTCTATGGTGCCACCACCAAAAATAAAAAATTAAATTCATCCATTCCATTTTGCATATCATATAAATTAGAAACATTAGCATTCATTGCAACATATCCATACATAATATAAATTAACATGCATCCATCAAACATCAGTCACTATGCATAAAATCAAATCACAACATGTGCATAAACAAAAGAAAGTCATATGTATATATATACCATCAAAAATTCCCACAGGCTACAATAAATCGGTCCTCTGACCTCACAAAAAGGCAACAGCTCAAAAACCGCCAATCCTAGGGCATCGGCCACCATGATCATGCAGGATCGGTGCAATGGGAACTACCCCCCATGGTGTGGGTCCTATGGGACCACAGAGCAAAAATTTCAAAAACAACAAAAACTACACCAAATTGCAAAAAAAAATAGCAAAAAAATTGCCAAATAAGAGTGCTTTTGCACTTGACATTCTTGGCATACAAAATAGACGTCGGGGTCACAAATCCTCACTATCCTACTCCCTAAGAAGGCTACCATAGTCGGACCACTCCATGGGAGGACGAATTTTCAAGAATTTCATCCCCAAACAACATCCCAAAAAGGGTCCAAACCCACCCAAAAATAGCAATAACATTGCCGAACAAAGGTGCCTTTGCGCCCGCCATTCACTGGCATACAAAACCGACGTTGGGGTCACAAATTGTCACTATCCTATTCCCTAAGAAGGCTACCATAGCCGGACCGCTCCACGAGAAGATGAATTTTTGACAATTTCAGCTCCAAAAAGCGTCACAAAAAGGGTTAACACCCACCAAAAATAGGTCTAAATGTCAAAAAATTGAAAAAAAAATTCAAAGATAAACATTTGAAGGCACCCTTACACAAGTCATCTTGGGTCAAGCGACTCATCACTTTTCTCATGTAGGTCATTCCCTCATCGATTTGTCGCTTGAGGGGGTAGTCACACGTAGTCACCAATCAACAAATACACATCCAATCATGGAAATGGCATGCATCCGAAGAATCATTGACAAAGCTAATCACGCCCCTGCTTGGGGCAGCAAACAAGAAATAATCACAAGCTGATCAAACACTTGGCATTCATAAATCATGAACTCAAGGTTACCACAGACAAAATGTTGCGCCCTTTGCCTATTCATGACTGATCAATGTCCAAGCTCAAGTAACACCTCACCTAAAAAGGGTAACACTTGAATTTAGTTCCTTCACTCGTCAGAAGCAAGGATTCAAGAATGCATGCCCTTTCCATACTTGGGGCATCAAAAGTTGGTTAGGTTATTGAGAAACCCTAATAATTAGTGCTTTGGTTATCTATTTTTTCTCAGCACTGCGACACACACAATGCATCCCAAAAAGGGGCATATATAGACACCAAAACGGCACCAATCCGATTATGTGACTGCAAACACTGATCACATTGACACACATAGCCCCCAGAGGTTAAACAGTGGTCCTGACCACTCTCACAGTAGTTTTTGAATTTTAGAGGTCAATTTGACACCTTCAGGCACTCTGCTTCATACTCGTTCCACCCAGGGACGATTACAAAATGGTATTCGTTCCACCTAGGGACGATTAGCAGTATTCGCTCCAGGGTGGGGCGAATAGCAGGTTTGACGAGAAAAAAATCAAATCTTGACAAATGGCAGCTCATATCCACCACTTAACTCTTCCTTCACTGCATGGGAGTGTGAGTGAGCGTTTTCAAGCGTTAGAGGCAGTTACAAGGGTAGTCATGGAGCCCCTAATTAGGGAGGAATCTTCTCCCCCCTTGAAAGGCATGATTGCCAAGTGGCGCCTCTGCATGCTCAATCACAAGAGACCTCCAGGTCTATAAATTGGTGAGTTTTCTCACCACAAGATATACAGAGAAGAAGCATTTTGAGCAATGAAGTGCTGTCATTTTACATCCACACACACCTTTTGATTTGTGTCTTTCACATCCTTGATCTCTTTTGGAAGGGAGGTCATAGGGTGATTATTTGAAGTGCAAATCCGAAACCAAAACCCAAAATTTGGCCACAAAATCCTACCAAATTTTTTGACAACACCCCATAAGAGGTTTTGGACCCATCCCAAGTGGATTGGTGTCAAAATCGGGCCCCAAATGGTGGGTGTCCTGCCCTCAGGCGCCCCCCACACTGCTGTAGTTCTAATCGCCCCGCCCTGGAGCGATTAGAAATCTGTGGTAGATTTCCTTTCTATTATTTTTGCATCTGATTCTATGCTGCTTAGATAGGTTTTCATTCAAATTTCACATCTTTTTGAATATTTTGATCATTTTTTTATCATTTCACGCCTTTACTAACATGCAGGTAGCATCATCAAATTCCTAGTGATAGAGGCCAAATTGGGAAAATCTGACCTTCTGGGTCTTCCCAAGATACCCCCATTTAGCTAACCCCCAACTTTGCAGGTGATTTGGAGCTTCCCGGATGTGACATTTGGGACAGTGCTTTTTGACGCTTTGTTGCAGGTCTATTCGTCCTGCCCCGGAGCGAATATGAATTTGTGGAAGATTTTTCAACTGTTCCATTTGTAGTGTCTTGTGATATTTTGATGCCCCTGTCAAGTTTTTAGTTCATTTGGATCTATTTTAGTTATTGTTTTATTTATATTTTGCATGTACTAATTGAAGGCGTGGGGATTGCATGTTTCATTTTATCTACAGGTGCTACTGACTGTTTCCTATTTCCTTGAACATAGGGTCTCAACATCAGAGGAGCAACAAGGATTCAAGACTCATCAATGCAAGCGACGGTGACGTTTGGTCCGCCCACTTTACATGTGGGCACGCGGAAGAAGGAATGGCATCCATTGATGTGACAAGAACACATTTAACGCTCCTAGCCCCTAAAAAGGGAGGAGGCAAATTGTAACCGAGTTCGGAAGCATATTAATAAAAAGAAATTTCTTCCATATTGGCTTTCTATTTGGTTTCTATTCGTTTATGCCTCTTTCCTTTTATGCACTTCCAATTCATAGGATTTAGCATTATCTTTTGTTTCGTTTGCATCGCATCTTGGATTTTCCTTTTTGTTTCTGTATCCTCATGCTTTCACTTTGCAAAAAATATATAGGTTTATTGAGTGTCTTGTGTAACATATTATCCTTGGAGATAAACAATTAAAAATACATTAACTTTATTCTTACCTCTTATAAACAATTAATTTTAATGATAATTGTTAAAATATCATAATTTTTTCTTGAATTGGATATCCCTGATTTGTTTTGGAAAATTGAGTGAAAGTTATATTCTTATGCTTAACATAGACTAATAAGGTTATTTTTTTCTTCAATTGGTTATATTGGATTGAAACGGACCCCATCTGTATTACATCATCACCACATAGTGATATTACAACAAAGCTTAGATATTATCCATGTATCACTTGGCAATATTTAAACCTTGGTCTCCTTTAATGTTAAAGAATCTAACCAAGTGAGATAATACCATTTGATAACTAATAAAGTTATTTATATCAAGTGTTTTTAAAAAATATTAATTATATGTATTATAAAGTATTACTTTACCCATGTTTTTTTAAGCTATGTGTGGCTTCTATTGGAGCCACTTCCATTAAAATAATGAAATATTATATTGTTATAATTATATTGCTATCATGTTAATTAAACCATATTCAACTTGCCTATTTATCAAAGACATTCTTCATTTACCTTTCTATCAAAAATATTCATCTTTCTCACATTGTTATTTTTTTGCAATCAACTCCTTATATCATTTTTAAAGAGATAAAACCTCGCTTGTCCAGTTGCCTTCTAGAATTTAAATTTTGCAAAGATGAAAATCAATATCATAAACAACTAATATATTTTCTATCCAATTTCCATATCTATAAAGATATTGTCTATAACAACCTTGACAATTTTCTAATATATTTTGTTAAGGATTTTATTCATACCCCTAATATTCCAATATATCATTTGCATCATCTCTTTTTGTTTTAACTTATGGATTTAGATCCATTTCTTATTACCACTTGTGATATTTACTTTTGTTTTTCCATATTAATATTTCTCTAAGTTTATTTATATCTTTGTTTTTGTTTTTTAAGCCTTTATCTCGTTTTTTCATTCCCACCAACACTTTCATCTTCATCAGTATTTTAAAAATTTTACTTGCTCATAGTGATATTTATCATCTATAGGTTTGTCTTGCTTTGAAGGATTCAAAGTGCAGGGAAAAATCTCAAAAGCACTTTCTTCTTTATGTTTCTTTAGAAATTTTAAATTGCAAGGATGCTCATCCACATCAATTATCTTCTTATGTTGTCCTAAAAACCTTAAATTGCTATGGATTTTCTCCATTCTTATTTCTTTATTATGATGCTATTGAAACCGTAAAGTACAAGAGATAACTTATACACTACTTTCACTTCTATTTCCAGGAGGGGATTCCATACTACTTGACGAAAATGAAGACAATTTACCTAGAATAAACTTGATCTCTTTTGTCTTCTTTAATTTAAAATTTCATGCACATCTTCCTTTTCACCTTTAATTCCTAAATTTTAAATTGAATATTGTACTTTCTTGTCCATTGTATCCTTCTTTTTTTCTTCTAACAGTTGATTTGAGTGAACTATGGTGGCCTTTTTCATATGATATTGTAGTGGGTTTTATTTACCTCTTCATTTGGAGGGAAATATTCTTGATCTAATCTAGCTTCTATTGTAGTATTATTTTTTTGCTTTATCTTAAAAATTTTCTCATGACCAGAATTTTGTCTCTTTCTTCATCATTTTCACTTTGTAATCTCTTTTCATGTATCCAATCTCATAATAATTGTGACATCAAAATGCAATGTTTTCATAATCTACTTGTTGATCCCATTCTCTTGATTGATATTTCATCTTAATATATTGTGGCAAAGGATTTAAAATATATATAGCATACTTTTGGTATTTAGTAGTTGGTCCCTCCTTGATGAATTTCCTAGGGTATTTCTAATATTCTTCTAAACATCCTTATTGATGAGTTGATATGGAAGTTCAAAAAGTCTAATTTACACTGATTTTTTTAATAGTTTCCATCTCAATAGAAAAATTCTCACTCCATGGTCTTAAATAAATTGTATCTCTTTATATAAACCATGAGAAACCACCCATTATTTTATATTTTATTTTTGAACTAAAAAATATAATGAGGAAAAAAATTTAGGAATAAAAGTCATATATTAATTTGAACTCAATTTCTACTTCCACTTTATCCAATTTTGAATATCTGAAAACCCTACTATTCATGGAACTTACATATTAATCATTTACTATTAAGAACCATTATATCATGCTTGATCATCGTATCCTTGATAATCACTTCTAGTGTAACATGTGCTCAATCAAATTTATGATATATATACTCTTCCTCCTATTTCCAATGTAGGAAACCATACTTCTAGCTAGGTGTCCTAACTTCCCTTTATGACTTTCAAATATGAGTTTTCTTCTATGCCACCTAGTGTGACATACTCCTTGCTCATAATCTCTTAAAGTTTACACTCACTCATAGCTCATGCTTGCTTTCTACTTGCACTCTTCTACTTTATCCAAATTTTTAAGATCAATAGTTTTTTAATTGGTTATAGGGGATTAAAATGGGTACCATTGTATTACATCATAACTACATAGTGGTATTACAACAACTTGGTTATTATACATGTATTTCTTGGCAAAACTTGAACCTCAAGTCTAGGAATTTAACCAGCTGACCTTTTGCCATTTAAATTTTTAGGACAATAGTTAGATTAACATTAATATAAAATAAAAGTTATATATTAATGTAGTGCTAAAAAATTTAATATAACAACATTATATCTAAATTTTAATTCATTAATTTTAAACAACTTAAAATATTATAATAAATAAAATAGTTAAATATAAGACCATCATTTTATAGATATTAATGTAAATTGTACTTTAAAAAAGTGATGCTAGTAACCAATCCCTATAATTATAAATATTTCTATATTAATATATTTATATTTAAAATTTATATAATAACATTAATTATAATATAATTGATATACAAAAATGGTAGGAACTATGGTTAATACTTTATATTGTAATCTTTGTATGCATCTTCAATATATTTAAAAATAATATATTCATTATTTATTGATGAAATACACCAAAACCATATCTTTTATGGGAATAATTGGTTGTCGATAAGGTTTGTAGTGATTTTTTCACATTTTAAAAAAATCATATTAGATTAAACATTATCAAATGGTATTTTATCTTCATATATAAAATAATAGTAAAAAATGAAAAACAAAGCTGAGAAATGCTTAATAAATTTTTCAATTAAAACTATGGAGAAATACATTAAGCATAAGTATTACAACTAAACACTCCAATCAAAGAATTCCAAATAACATCAAGCCTAAGAGATAACACCTCAGTTACTGAGTATACCAAACAACTTTGACCCTAATAAAAAGACCCTCACTAATAGAACATTAAAAGTGTTTATAAGCATAAAAATTAACAATTCTTCATATTCTAATTGAAGTAAGTCAAACAACTCTTATTGCATTAGAATAACATAACCATACAACCTATGATAAGTAAATACTAAAACAATAATACCACTACAAGAGTTAATGTGTATGTAATACATTACAATTATTTGACCTTTGGAAAGAAAATTTAAGTCATTGGCAACATAAGTTTTAAATTCCACTTTATGTGGAAGAAGTAAAGACTTAAAAAATAAACCTTATCTAGTTTACTTATATTTAGTTGGTAACTCTAAAACTATGATGACATAAAATTCACCATTAGATTTATTTTAAAAATGATATTTATATGAATGTTAGCAAAAGACATTAATATTATTAGAGAAAAGAAGTAGAAAACCTGGGAATTGATTATGTTAACTTTTGAATGTATCCTTTGAGTTTCAAATATCGACATTGCTTTGATATCTACTTTGGATTTTTTTTACTCTCTTTTAATTTGGGTTGCATTAATTTTTATTTTTTAAGGAAACACAAAAAAAATAGAAAAATAGGGAATCCCTACTTCCACTACATAAACTGAAACCTTAATGTTCTTTCTATAAAATAGAGGTAAAATATAATTTGAAAAGGCTTGAAGTTTTATTTCCTCAAATATGTAAGCTTCCTCACTATTTTTTCTTATTTATTTTCAAGAACCATAGTAAGATTTGAACTCTTGACCTCTAAGTTATTAGTCTTACATCCCATCCAATGGATTCTCCTCACTTTATATCCTCTTCAAATTGAAACTAAAATATATAATTTTTGTAAGTTAATAGGTTTTATATTATTCCGGGAAATTATGAGATTCTAAAATACCTTTTACAATAACAAAAATCTAAGGAATAATAGGCTATAACCTTAACCCAAGAGGAAAACACAAAACCCTTAGTATAGCAGGTATTTCTTCACCTATTACATCGATAGTAAACACTACATAACACAAAGGAAAGGGAACATTCCTTCACTACTAAAAGGAGAACAACAATCCATCACACAACAAAAAAGCCCTCTAGACACAAACCAAAAAAAACATGGCCATTTTCAAAATACCTAGTTTTTTAAAGATGAAGAATCCCAACAGTCTCAATTCTACTGTCTCGTTATTGGAGCACATCTTGCCTATCTTCAATGTAACATATCTAAAAATATTTTGGTGCCAATGATTTTTCCATGCACAACATGGATCACCTGGTTTGATGTGAATGAGGTTTCCATCTGCTTGAATAATTATCCAACTAAATCTACAAAAAACAACCTTTATTTTTTTACAAAACCTTATGTTTTAAATACTAGTAAGATTTGGGAGTAGGCAAGTACTTCAGGCTGGTAAGAAGTCAAAAATTTTCTTGGAAAAGGGAAAGATCATGAGGTACAGGACATAGATGACAAATATGCTGGGAGTTATGTGAAAGGACACCCACCTATTATGAAAATGATGTGGGTTGAACTTTGTGGGCAGAATAGGTTCAAGACATATCCAGGTGATCATGTGAAGGCCAACCTCTTGATAATTCCAAATAATGAAGGGAATTTGAACATGATGGATGGGACTATTTGAAGGGATAGGCTAGAAAATCATAATCTTAAAGAAATTTTGAAAATCAGCACCAATTGTCCTAATAGAACATTTTGAAACTTCAACAATCTAACAAATTACGAGGAAAATCATAAATAAAATGATAACCCTTCTATTCATTATCAATTTTTTTAGTGATGGCTAATGCACGTACCTCCTATGGTAATATATATGTCCAAGTCAGCAGACCTGGACCATCTACTCCAATATTTGCCAATTTATCTGCTACCTTATTTTCTTCCATGTATGCATGTTGGAAAATGACTTCTTGTTGATGAGTGACAGGTTTCCTGACCTCTTCAATGTAACTTCTAACTTTCCAATATGGTCTTCTGGACCTTTTCATGTAGTTAATGATATTGAGAGAATCCCCTTCAATGATAATTCTACCTAGGATATGTTTGATTAATGCAATATCCTTCCATAATGCTTTTACTTTGGCCATATGCTTGGAATGTTCACCAAGATATTCAGCAAAGGCCAAAATCAAAATTTCTCTATGATCTCTAATTATGCCTCCTACCCCTGCTTTGTCTCGATTATCTTTTTCTGCCCCATAAAAATTCAATTTGACCCATCCCTGGGGTGGAGGGCACCATTTGATATTACTTTTGGGATTGGGTTGAGAAGCTATCATGGCCATGGAAATGTTTAAATATTGAAGAATGATAGTTTCAGATCTGGAACAAGGCCTTGGATTAGTAGGTATGATGGAGGCATTCTCTTTGGCATAGGAAATAATTATATTGGTTAGAGATAAAGTATCCTTGGAAATATTTGAAAAGACTCTCTGATTACTTTCTAACCAAATTTACCAAAGAAAATGATATAAATAGAATTTCCAAATTAAGCTTAGTTTGGGATGATGGAAAGGGTGAGGCCACTGGATGAACAACTCCACGATGGAAGGTGGTTTTACCCAACAAATTTGGAACTTTTGGAATAGATTATCAACGATGAAAATGGAGTATGGACAATTGAAACTAAAATATTCAATAAGAAGTAAAAATAATTTTAAAAGATAAAATAACTAATTCCACTTGTTAAACTTTTGTATTCTTACCAAGAAACATAACTAAAGAGTGAAGCCTGCTCATCAATTCTTAGAATGCAATCACAATATTTTGGTTTCTTAACAAATAATGTATTTTTTCAAATAGATACCTCTTACCCAAAAGTGGCATCCCTTTTGGAATGTTTTCCACAAACAAAAAAAACTTTTTTCAAATAATTAAATTTCTTTCTTTATTTATTTTTTTAATTTTTCCAACCATCATAGTATTTGAACTCTTTAACTCTATGTTGCTCATCCCACATCCACTCCAATGCACTTACCAAATTAAAAAAAATATTAAATATGCACTTCTAATGCTAGAAATATAAATAATTTAACATAAAAATAATTTTGTCCAAGGTAGACAAACTTCAGTGGTAAAGTCAAAATTCCTTTAGAATAAGACATGCATAGGAGAGGTGTTTCTATAGAAAGTATAGAGGACAATTAAAGAAATATAAAAAATAAAGAAACAGAAATATTTGAAAGTATAGAGGACAAAATTTCTTAAAAACAAATTGCCTTTCAATCCAAAACTCCCTTTCAATGCTTGGGGGTTGTGTGCTTTCTTAGATCCACAACTAGTAACATGAATAAATAAGGGTATTTTTTGGAGATGATTTTAACTCTCTTTATCTCCAACTTGTTTTTGAGTTCACCTATTATCATGGGTTATCAATGAATTAAAAATTATAATAGTGTGTCTACTAATTTATTTTTAGCCTACCTAAACCATAATTGCTTATGTAAATAACTTTTTTTTTTTTGTGAACAAGGGGTTGTATTGGGTCCCCACCCTTGACAAATCATAACTCTCTTCTTTAGAGCTTAAGATTTTACGAAAAAAAATCAACTCTTATCTCAATTGAGTTATTATAGCTAGATACCTACATCATTGTTCATAAAAAGTATTAATTCTTGGTTTTTATTTTTGGATCTTCTTTAATTTTTTGTATGAAAATAAATATTCCAAAATTGAGCATCTTTCTTCTTTACATTTTCTTGCAACAACCTTCACAATACCAAAATTCCACCTCTATCATCTATGCTTTCCATCTTAATAGAGTAATATTTCCAAAAAAAATATGTGCATAACTTATTTGAATTTAAAATTCTTTTTATTGTTTATGCAACTTGAAGCATTTGTTTCTAATAAGTACAAACAACTTATAATAAAAATACCAAGGAATTAATATTAATGTAGGGTAATGACATATATTATTTGTATTTTCGAATAAATTTATATTGATAAATATCATGGGTAAATGGGCTTGTTATTTACTTAATTAATACTATTTGCATATTCAAATAACTTGAGTATTATTTTTGGATGAAAAAAAGAAGTATATGTCATCTCATGTTGTTGAGAAGGTTTTCATCCAATGAATTTCACATTAAGATATATATAAAAGTAAAACACCTAATATCAAGAAAGTAAAAGAGCATTCAAATGGACAAAGTCTCATCTCAAAGATGAAATATAGGAACCACACACTAATCAATTATCAATATTTTTTTTTGTCCTTTTCGACCCCTGGTGACGTCGCCCCTTCTTATGCCCGAGCTTGTCGAACGTTGCAGCTTGTTGTGGCTTTCAAATTTTAAATGATGCATTTATTTGGATTGGTAGTTTCTTCCCCCCACATTGTCATGCTATTCTTTAGGGCCGAGTTGTTTGGATTTTTCTCCTTGGCTTGCCTTCGTGGGGACGGTGTGAACTCCCTCGGTTCCCCTTCCCCAGGGGGTGCTTTCCTCGGTTTGTAATACCTTGTTGTCCTTTTGGGTGGGTCTCCCTTATGGAGGTTGTCTTGTGCTTTAATTGGCCTTCGGGATTTCTTGTTGTATAATGTTGTGGGGCTCCTTTCAAAAACCTCTTTTAATATTAATACCAAAAAAAAATAATAATGATGTTTTTTTTTTTATGTTTCAACTTAAAATAACATTTTAAAATTTTTGTATAAGATTTGAAATAAAACTAAATTATAAACTATGCTTTAGCTATTTCAAGTAAGTTTTATTTAATGGTTAAATTTTAAATTTCATTTATAAATATATATTAAAAATAAAATTATATTTTTAAAGTTAAATAAAAAAAGTTTGCATCTTTATATTTTAAATATTTTTCTCTGTAATTTAATATAATATATATATATTTTTGTTGAGTAATACTTCTTAAAAAAATAAAAAGAGTTGATTATGGAAACTTAGCAGTTTGAAGAAGATGGACAATATCTTTGATAGAAAGGCAAAGATGGGTATGTTTTAATTTACAAATGTAACGAGAGCAATGTAATATTTTGTTTTTGTAATAGGAGTGATCCCCAATAAAAGCCATACATATCTTATTAAAATAATAATAGATATCTATAATTAAAAGTAAATATAATAAAATATCATTAGTTTAGATCAAGTACAACTCAATTATGTTTTCTTTATGTTCATAATGAGGGAAGTGAAGCCAAAGTTACATTTAGATGTTTTATAAAAACTAAATCAACATTTTGTTCTTAACTTTATTATCAAATTTCATAACATAAAGATAAATTTCACAAGAAATAGTGCATCATACTACTAAAATAAAGCATAATAGTGCATCTGGATCATTGAATGGTATGGTCAAGGTGGCAGATTTCATTTCGGTTCAAAATGGCAGAAAGGTTTGGTTTAATCTTCCATGTTTAGTGGGGGATGGGTTTGTTCAACAAGTTTGAAGTGTTATTGCGGATGAGCTTTAGCTTTATATTGTTAAGCTGGAGGAGGTCGAAGATAGGATGGTTTAGGCTGGGGATAGTGAAGGATCTTATTCTGTGAAATTAGCTTACAAGTTGTTGTGTCCCGTGGTTGATTTCCAATTCCCAATAGGAAATATTTGGTTGAAAAGCTTAACTCCAAAAGGTAATATCTTTTTATGGTTAGTAGTGCAAAATAAAATTTTGACTATCAAAAATTTTCTAAAGAGAGGCTTTGACTAGAGGCTTTAATTTAGTCAAAAGGTACTTTCTTTGTGAAGCAGATTGGAAGTCAACGTTTCACTTCCTCCTCTGATGCCAGGTTTTTTAGGAGGTGTGTTTTTTCATTTTTAATTTTCTTGGAGTCCAATGGGTGTTGCCTAATTCGATGGCAGACTGTATTTTTAGTGGTCTTCTCGCTTTACTTCCCCATAGATCAAGTGCTTATGGAAATTTTTTCTCCCACATATGCTCTAGGAATTTGAAAAGAACAAAATACGAGAGTTTTCAAAAATAAAAAAAAATATTTCAAACGAGTGAGCACTAGGATCATTTGGAAGGTGGTGGAGAATGTTTCTTCAGTGTTCAAGATACCTGGTAAGTCTAGGTTTTTATGTCATCCAAATGAGAATCGACTTGAGGACAAGTTGGGTTTTCTCCAATGATCCAAGCCCTTGTGGATCCTAACCCGAGAATATTGGTGAAGTGAGACCCTTCGCCTAGTGGTTGGCTCAAATTAAATTTTGATGGCACATATAAGGATAATCCTGGTATGGCTGATGCCGATGGCATGATAAGAGACAGTAATGAGGAGTTAATTTTGGTATTCACTGAGAATATTGGTTCCCAAACCTTTTAGTTTACGGAATCTAGGGAAGTTTTCCAAGGAATTTCACTTCTAAAATATCTTGGGATCCATAAAACCGTCATCGAGGGTGATTCCTTAAATATAATTAAAATGCTCAACAACTCGTTTCATCCTAGTTGGAGGGTGTCTAATTTGATGGAAGAGGTGAAATGGAACATCCGATCCTTGAACAATTTCAATTTTTCACATGCTGAGGGAGGGTAATTTTGTAGTAGATATTTTGATTAATCTTGGTGCATATTTCTTGGGATTTATGGTCTTGCAGAGGGATTTCCCAGTAGAGGTGCCACAAAATTCCTATGATGAGAAACCTTAAGGTTTGTTAGGAGGTAGTTTGGATTCTAAATTTTTGGAGCAAGGCCTTGTGTATGTGGGGTAAGGTAGATGAGTTTGAGATTATGGTAGGTGGTACATGAAAGCACGATATTTCGGGCAAAAGAAACACTAAGTGCGATTGCATTCAAAATCAAGTACGCTTAAGTCCTAGAAATGTAAATTGCATGAAATGGAAAAGAAACACATTGGAAGAGACACAAGCAAATAGAGAAAACATAGCCCTTTCATTAATATCCCTTGATCTCTGTTACAATGACGTCTCCTCCATTTTTAGGGGCTAGGAGCGCAAATAGAGTTTGATTACAATCACTGAATGATTCCTCTTTCCGTGTGCCCACGATTGCAATGGGCGGGCCAAGATGATGTCGTCGCTGATGTCGATGAGTTCTTCACCTCTGCTGCTTCTCCTACGAACAAAGAAACAACCAAGATGTCAGTAGCACCTGCTGCAAATGAAAAGCGTTTGCTCTCTAAAACTAACGAAATATGCATGTAAATATTTGCCTGAAATAGTAATTACAGTGAGTCCAAATGGCTTCAAAACTTGACAGAAGATAAAAAAAGTTACCAGAAGGCCATTGCCACTGAGACAGCTGGCCAATCTACCTTCAACTGGAATTCGTCCCTGGGCAGGATGAATTCTGACTACAATTCGTCCTTGGGTGGGACAAATTCTTTTGTGTTGAAGAAACCGACCTGCTACTGCTCCAATTTTGGATCTTGAGACCTGCAAAACGCCTGCAAACAAGGGGGTTATGTAATTGGGGCCATTTTGGGATGACCCAGATGGTCGGATTATCCCAATTTGGCCTCCACCCTCAGGAGTTTGACCTCGACACCTGGGTGGGACGAATTCTAAGCTTAACGGGCAAAAAGACAAATGGTGCCAAGTGGCAGCCCAGAACAGTCAGTTAAGGACTCCTGCCTTGCATGCGTGTGTAGGTGGACAGAGGGGCCGTTAGAAGACTGTTACAAAAAGCATTTATCAAAGCTCAAGTCAATGGAGGACTCCCCTCCCTCATGGGAAGACAAGACTGCCACATGGTGCCTATGGCCAACACATGGCATTTGTGCTTCCCTCCCAAAAGAGACCCCTTGGGTCTATAAAAGGTGGGAATTTTCTCACCCAAAATATACAGGTTGAAGGAGTTTTCAAGCAACGAAGTGCTGCCGAGTTGAAGACCCACTTGCATCCCTTTTGGTTCACCTTCCCACATCCACTAATCTCTTTTGCAAGGGAGGTTGTTGGGTGGCCTTTGGAAGCTCGAACCTTACCCAAATCCAACACATGGACACCCGAACCAACCAATTCGCCGACCCCCCAATCCTAAGAGGTTTTGGGCCCATCCCTGGTGGATTGGCTCCAAAATCAAGTGCCAACGGTGGGAGGCCCACTTGGGCACCCCCGCACTTTTTTAGTTTTTGAGCATTTTAGATTAATTTTCAGATTGCATTTTGTGTTATTAGGTTTGATTAATCCATAGCTGCAATTTTGTAACTTTTGGTCAGATTCTAGTATGTTTTGTATTGCTTTGTCGTTTCGCTGACTTGTAGGTGTCGAGGTCAAATTATCGAGGGTGGAGGCCAAATTGGGAGAATCCGACCATCTGGGTCGTCCCAAAATGGCCCCAATTACTTAACCCCCCTATTTTTAGGCATTTTGCAGGTCTCGGGATCCGACATTGGAGCAGCAGCAGGTCGATTTCTTCAACACAGAAGAATTTGTCCCACCCAGGGACGAATTGCAGTCAGAATTCATCCTGCCCAAGGACGAATTCCAGTTGAAGGCAGATTGGCTAGTCGTCTCGATAGCGATGGCCTTCGGTAACTTTTCTTATCTTCTCGTCAAGTTTTGAAGCCATTTGGACTCACTGTAATTACTGTTTCAGACAAATATTTACATGCATATTTCGTTAGTTTTAGAGAGCAAATGATTTTCATTTGCGGCAGATGCTACTGACATCTTGGTTGTTTCTTTGTTCGTAGGAGAAGTAGCGGAGGTTAGGAACTCATCGACATCAGCGACGACATCATCTTGGCCCGCCCATTACAATCGTGGGCACGCGAAAAGAGGAATCATTCAGTGATTGTAATCAAACTCTATTTGCGCTCCTAGCCCCTGAAAAGGGAGGAGACGCCATTGTAACAGAGATCAAGGGATATTAATGAAAGGGCTATGTTTTCTCTATTCGCTTGTGTCTCTTCCAATGTGTTTCTTTTCCATTTCATGCAATTTACATTTCTAGGACTTAAGCGTACTTGATTTGAACGCAATTGCACTTGGTGTTTCCTTTGCCCAGAATCTCGTGCTTTCAGTGGCGATCACGATGGGAGTATGAGGAAAACCATCGCATTCCTCGAGGGCAACAAACAATGCGGGAACCTTGCATTTCCGCACCAGCAGGATATCATGATCACCCCTTGAGGCCAGAACCTCGAGCACATACCGCCTACCTCGATAGAGGGAAGCGACCCCTTGAGATTTTAGAGCATCAAAACCGAGGTAAACCCATAGGAGGAACATTTGAACCTTCTAAAAAAAATAGGGTAGATCAAATTGACCCGGATGTCGCCAGATATACCACCCATCAAGCCCAAATCATGCGGCTTAAACAAAGTCAGCAAGAGATAGAGTATCAATACCGCTTGGATAAAGAACGCATGCAACGCGAAGTGGATGAGTTACGCTATGAAATACCTGAGAGGGGGCCAACCCCTCGCATCCAAAGAGCTAAACAGTATGAGAGGCGTAATCCGTTGGTGCGAGACAGGTCTCCATGACCTCGTCAAGCTCTGCCTCCAAGACCCCATAGATTCGAGAGGGAGGCAACTCCCCGAAACAATGATGGGTACCTTCAGCAAGAGCTTGATCAGGGTCACAGGTTTCGCCCAAAGACTCCTCAAGAATTTTATGAGGAGTATGAACCAGAAGAGGAATATATTGAAACTCCCCATCAAGGCAGGAAGGATGCCATTCGGCCACCCCTCCATAGGCCTCCAGTTTACCGTAACTTGCAACAAGAGCGAACAAGAGAGGAAGAAATAAAATCTTCCGATGCATACCAAGCGCTATTGGAGCGTTTGGAGTCCGTGGAGACAAAAGCTACTGGGCATCAAAAACCCACATTACGTCTACTCCACAATAATCCGGTGCATCCCTCAGTGCCTACACCTCTTTACCCCGAACACTTCAAGTTGCCTCAATTGGCAGTTTTTAAAGGTGAAGAGGACGCACAGGAACACGTTACACGATTTCTAAGCCAATGCTTCGGCATCCAAGATAATGACGCATTATTGCTTAGAACATTCATAACCACATTCGCAGGCCCTACCTCGGATTGGTTCACACAACTACCCAAACACAGCATAAGCAGCTTAGATCAGCTAGTAGATGCGTTTCTTGAACGTTTCGCCTTCAACACAAGGAAGAAGGCATCACTTAGTGATCTTGCTAGCCTTAAAAAATTTGAGGAGGAAACAATGGCAGCGTACGGGAACCGATGGAGAGCTTTGCTTTCTAAGTTACCCTACCGTCCTCCCATGTCGGACCTCACGCAAATGTTCGCAAAAAGTTGCTTAAAATCAATCTCTGGTCTATTGTTACTGTGACAATACGACAGCTTAGAAGAAGCTTTGGCGCAAGCCAGAGTCATAGAAGAGATTAAGATAGGCGAAGGCGCAATTGCCAAGCCTAAGAAGAAAGAGTGGAATAAAACCACTAAAACTGGGACAACGCAACCACAACACGCTGCAGTCAACCAAGTTGCGATAAATGTTCCCGCGCTCGTGCAAGAAACGCAGCCTCAAAAGGCTAACTACCAGGCAGTGCCTCCTGCTTACGAAAGAGATAACAGAAGACAGGAGCAGTATCAGCAGCGTCGCCCTAGGCGACAATTCACCCCGTATGCGGAGTCTAGGGACTCCTTATTTGACCGCTTGTCGACGGAAAATTTAGTTACTCTGCCAGAAATCCAAATTTTTGACCCTAACATTCCCAAGCCTAGGGGGTATAGGGAGGAATTGTATTGCAGATTCCATAGGCGCAGAGGACATGACCTAAATGGGTGCTAGAAATTCAAAGAACTAGTCCAGGATTTGATCGACAACCGAACATTGGTCGTGGACAACCCCATCGCACCAAACAACCAACAAATGGGGGTATTCAAGGACCCCTTGCCTGCCCACGAGGCACAAACAAAACCGCTCCAGATTAACGAGGTGCGACAAGATCTTCCCGCGCAAGGATTTGTGGGAATGATTAGCATTGTAACAAGGAACAGAAAATACCCAACAGTTGCCCCCGAGGTAGCTGCGAGGGAAGTTCCGTCGACATCGCAGCCTCAACAACGCCCAACGCAGCTTACCTCCGCCTAGACCTGAGGTCATGATACGAACCAAACTCACGCAGAGTTTGCGGACCACGTCGGCTAGGCTGTCCATCTACGAGCTTATTCAACAATCAGCCTCCCTATAGAGAAGCTCTTATGGACATTTTAAAAGCCATTGAAGTACAACCCCACGAAGCAAATTCTTTCAACGCCTTCGTGGGACATGTGAAACAATGTACGGAGCCCGTCATCACATTCAGAGAAGACGAGGTCAAAACGATATCAAATGACATGCCGGATCCACCCCTGCACGTTATCGCACGGGTCAACGGGATCCCGTACAAGAGAGTGCTGATAGATACTGGCTCGTCCAGTAACATTATAACCACTGCAGCATTGAAACATTTAAAACTGCCAGCCTCTCACATCACCGCTTCCACGTACACACTGCGAGCTTTTAACGATGCAATTTTCTCGACAGTCGGCACGGTTGTTCTGCCTATACAGGTAGGACAAAAGTCAATACCCACACTGTGCCATGTGCTGGAAGGCGAAATGGCTTATAATATACTGCTAGGGCGGCCTTGGATCAGGGACATGAAGTGTGTCCCCTCGATCGCACACCAGTGCTTGAAGTATGCCTATGAAGGGCAAATACATGTAGTCCCAATGGACTTAGAGCCCTTCAAGTATTGCAATGCGGTACAATTCATACCTCAATCGACCCTCCCATCAACGCATTTGGATTTTCAATTAAATCCATCTAAACAGGGTCCGATACCGCAAGTACCACTGGTGGCCAACAAGGCAAAATCCCAGCCAGGTGAGACTTCATCACCTACTCCTTCATCATCAACGCCACCTATCGTGGCCCAACAGAAGGACAAGGGAAAGCAAATCATGGAAGAGGTTAAGCCTCTAGAAGAGGGGTTGCCCACGATTTCAACGATATCAATAGAGGAAACACCCAACACAACACAAACCAAGACTCCTGAACCACCAAACATGGAATGGACTCGAGAAGGACTACCGTTTCCTCCTACCCAATCATCAACAATCATCGTTGAGATGGCCATTACGGGCCTGGGGGAATACTTAGTGCAAAATGTTGTGGCAACCCCCACACTGGAGTCAGTACAGGACATGGGAAGACCTCGCCTTCCCATTGGGACAATCGTCCCTCTAGGCTACCCACCGAACCAAACGAATTTTGTGTATGGGGGCCTTGATCATGGTTCTGAACCATGCGAACAAAAGGAAACAGATGAAGAGCCTTTTGTCGAAAACATCAATTATCTGTCGAACCCAAAATTTGCCCTAAAATATCTCGAACAATGCAATTGGCATGGGTATGGGCTAGGCAGATATGAGCAAGGGATGCGGATCCTTTGCCAACCAAGATATCAGATGCCATATGACAAGTCGGGGTAGGGTTCAACCATCCCCTGCCATTAGACATCTTGGTTGAAAATATGCAAGGCCTAGAAATAGGCAACAAGGGGGATTGGCACAAGACCCGTACGCCAATCCAAACACAGAATACACATTAGGGGATTATCTCCCATGGTCTACAAACACCCCTGGAAACAACAATAATCCCTCTCCTTTGCTAGAGAGAGGTGAAAGTTCAGAGAGCAATCCTCAAAGAGAACAACAACGGCTTCCAGACATTTTTCTGAAACTGTTTCCCTTAGAGGTTCCAGATGAAATAACACAGTCTCAAAAGAATCAGGTCCCTCCACTAAGAGTGGAACAACCGCAATGGGACCAGATTAATTCACTGGAATAGGAAGAGTCCTCAATGTCGCAAGCAACAGATGTCGAAGAGGATGAACAATTTTGGATCTATGAAAGCGATTCGAAGACGAAACCGAAATGGACTATCTCAGACATGCGCGACGACATCACCGCGCTCTAACTCATGAAGATCTAATGGGACAAATGGGTATACGGTTAGGACATGAATGGCACGTAGACCCAACGAGGTGGGACCAAGTGTTAGGCCTATGGCTCCAAATTCAAGATGAGCATCGTCCACCTCGAGATCCCATCAGGACAGCAGTACCGAGGGAAGACCCCGCCTTCCTTTTCACACATAGAGATGAATTTGCACCTAGAGAGGATCCATTCGTGCCTGTTCCCGTAGAGCCAGATCCAGAGTATAGGGAACATCTAAAAGAATCAAGTCATCACACCCGTGGTTCTGGAGACCAAATTCATTCCATCCACATGATCTCCATTGATTTGACCACACCCATCCGCAATCCGACCGATCCATCATGGTCATTGCATCTAAACATGGATGCCATTGATTGGGATCGCGTCAATTCACCATTGTCACCATCATAGTATCGGCCTTTCGGTGAAATGCTTCATTTTACCCCAAGGACAACTCAAGATATTTTTCAAGCTGAAGAGGGACCCGAGGTTCCAAACGTAGATCTTAACTCAGCTGATGATATCCATTTAATCCCAACTCCACATCAGTTGGAGGACGGATCCCACATGTCAGTCGAAGAGACGACTGACGTAGACATCGGCACAGATCCAATGAATCCACGGATTCTCAAGCTGGGGGTAAGCCTTTCCCCCGAGGAGCAAGCCGATTACATTGCCCTTCTTAAAGAAAAGAAGGAGGTTTTTGCATGGTCGTACAAAGATATGCCAGGACTAGACCCGCAGCTAGTCATGCACAATTTAACGCTTGATCCGAAAATCAAGCCTGTAAAGCAAAAACTAAGAAAGATGCACCCAACAAGTGGCCTTGATGGTCAAAGACGAATTGCAAAAGCTGTTGGATGCACAATTTGTCATCTGCGTGGATTATCCGCCATGGTTGTCCAACATGGTTCCCGTCAAGAAGCCCGACGGGAGGATTCGCATATGCACCGACTTTCGAGACCTAAACAAAGCGAGTCCTAAGGATGATTTCCCCTTGCCAAGCATCGACGCATTGGTAGACGCTACAGCAGGTCACGAAATGCTCTCCCTAATGGACGGTTTCTCAAGATACAATCAAATTCGTATCAATCCTGAAGACCAACTCAAAACGGCATTCACAACGCCTTGGGGGACATTTTGTTATAAGGTCATGCCTTTTGGCCTTAAAAATGCTGGCGCTACATACCAACGTGCTATGACTTATATCTTCCACGATTACATGCACAAAACTTTGGAAGATTACATGGATGATTTGTTAGCCAAGTCTCTCTTGCGCTCAGATCATCTCGGTGACTTAAGCAAGATTCTCGATCGCCTCATAGAGCATAAGGTCAGATTGAATCCCAAGAAGTGCGTGTTCGGCGTCACATCTGGAAAACTCTTGGGTTTTATAGTCTCCAAGAGAGGCATCGAAGTGGACCCAAACAAAGTCAAGGCAATCCTTGAAATGGCTCCCCCAACCACTATCAAGCAGCTCAAAAGTCTGCAAGGAAAGGTCGCGTCGATTAAACGCTTCATAGCGCAATTATCTGACAAATGCCGACCAATGAACAAATTATTGCACAAGGGGGTCACATTTCATTGGGATGACGAGTGCCAATCACCTTTGACGAAATCAAACAATACTTGGCTTCGCCGCCGCATTGGCACCGCCTAGACCAGGTGTGCCATTCTACTTATACATCTCAGCTACTGAGGTGGCACTGGGCGCAATGCTAGCCCAAAAGAATGAACTTCACAAAGAACAGGCTACTTACTATCTTAGCCGCACCTCGGTCAGTTACGAACTTAACTATGCATACGTTGAGAAAACTCGCTTGGCAGTGGTGTTTGCTACCAAGAGGCTACGCCATTACATGCTGAGCAACACTACGTATGTTGTGTCTAAGGAGAATCCATTGCGATACATGATGAGTCGTACTTATCATAGTAGTCGCACGGCGAAATGGATCATGTTGTTGACGGAATTTGACATTGAGTTTATTGGGCAAAAATCTATAAAAGGACAAGTCATAGCCGATCAACTAGCAGAGGCTCCTCTTGAAGACGATCAGCCTCTAGTCATAGAACTACCCGATGATGAGGTCTTCCATGTCTCATAATCGCCAGATTCTGAAGAGCCTGAGTCTCAAGCCGACATAACCTTATTTTTTGATGGTTCTAAATGCGAGCAAGGTGGTGGCGCAGGAATTGTATTCTTCACACCGCGAGGCGCTCCAATGCCCCTGTCATTTAAATTAAACTTCCAATGCACCAACAACAATGCAGAATATGAAGCCTTGCTCCTAGGTCTTCGAACAACAATCGCCATGAACATCAAAAGACTGAACATCTTTGGTGATTCGCTGTTAATCGTCAATCAAGTCAAAGGGGTATATCAATGCAAATGCCCAGTTCTAAAGGCCTATAAAGCCCTCGTGGATAAATTCCTGGCAAAACTTGAGTGGTATGACATCGAGGCACTCCCTCGATCATCGAATCATTTTGCGGACACAATGGCCTCCTTAGGGTCACTAATCCCGCAAGACCTTTCCGGTGATATAACAACCATTCAGGTCAAAACCTTATCGCAACCCGCGATGGAGCGCGCAAGCTCAGACTTGACGCCAGGAATCCACATGATCCGGATCGAACCATCTTCGGATAAGTTCTTTCGAATCCGAGACTATTTGAAACATGCCAACTGGGGGTCTTTGTTCTCCCCCACTCCCATTAATAGCAACACAACGCTATTCTTACAAGTTCTATCCCAATCAGCATTTGTTAGGGAAGAACTCCAAAAGGGATTGGTTGTTCAAACTGTCGAGGTATCCGATCAACAGGACTGGTATTTACCCATAAGAGACTACCTCAAGTTAGGTAATCTACCCTTTGGATTGACGCAAGCCGCAAAACGAACATTCAAACAGAAAGCGGCAAAATATGTCTTGATAGGAGACATTTTGTATCGTCGCAGCTACGACGGAATTCTTCTTCGTTGCTTGGACCAGCAAGAGTCCACTTGGGCAGTCACCCAAGCGCATGACGGTACATGTGGCGGCCACTTCAGTGGTATGGCCATTGCAAAGCGCATTCTTCGCATGGGCTATTATTGGCCATCTTTAGAGCGAGATTGCTGCGCGTATGTCAAGAGGTGCGTAAAATGTCAACATCATGCCAATTTAATGCACGCACCTTCCCAGGCCCTACAGACAGTCCAGTCTGCTTGGCCATTTTCGTAGTGGGGCCTCGATCTAATCGGAAAGATCTCCCCTACATCGTCAGGCCGTCACACGTTTATCATAACGGCCACAGAATATTTTACCAAATGGGTGGAAGCAATTCCGTTAACCTCTACGACAGGACCCCGCATTGCGGAGTTCATTTTGCATTACATCATATGTCGTTTTGGTATTCCATCCAAAATAATCTCGGATAATGGGCCATCATTCAAGAACAAAGACGTGCGTGCTTTAACCACAAAGTACAAAATTCAGCACAGCTTTTCAACACCCTATTATCCGCAAGCAAATGGGCAAGCGAGAGGCGTCAAACAAAATGCTAGTCGCCATCCTTAAAAAGACCGTCGCAGATAGTCATAAGGATTGGCACATACAAATCCCACTTGCCCTTTGGGCTTATCGCACTAGCATTCGGACGCCCACTGGGGCAACTCCGTTTTCACTAGTGTATGGCTCAGAGGCCGTAATGCCTCTCGAGTTGGAAATTCCTTCCCTCCGCATATCAATGCAGGAATTCATCGATGATGACACTGCACGGCAGGCCCGGTTAGACCAACTTACGTTGCTTGACGAAAGACGCGTTAATGCTCTCGAGCACTTACGTATCTATCAAGAGCGGCTTAAGAGAGCTTACAACATGAAAGTTCACCTAAGAGACTTTCGGGTTGGTGATCTGGTTCTGAAGGAAAACCAACAAAACTCTAATTTGCCGTCCCATATGAGAGACAAATTCACGGCAAATTGGCTAGGTCCTTATGTCATTGATAGCAAAATAGGACCGAGAACGTACAGGCTAGCTTCTCTTGACGGTATCAAGGAAACAGAACCCTTGAATATCAGTCATTTGCGACCATTTCATATCTAAGAAAGCCATATACCAAAAAAAAAAAAAACAAACAAAAAGCTCCAAGGATTATCGCAATCTCTTGGTCAACCTAAAAAGCTCCAAGGATTATCACAATCTCTTGGTCAACCCAAAAAGCTCCAAGGATTATCGCAATCTCTTGGTCAACCCAAAAAGCTCCAAGGATTATCGCAATCTCTTGGTCAATCCAAAAAGCTCCAAGGATTATCGCAATCTCTTGGTCAATCCTAAAAAGCTCCAAGGATTATCGAATCATCTTGGTCAAATAAAAAGCTCCAAGGATTATCGCAATCTCTTGGTCAATACAAAAAAGCTCCAAGGATTATCGCAATCTCTTGGTCAATCCAAAAAGCTCCAAGGATTATCGCAATCTCTTGGTCAATCCAAAAAGCTCCAAGGATTATCGCAATCTCTTGGTCAATACAAAAGCTCCAAGGATTATCGCAATCTCTTGGTCAAATACAAAAAGCTCCAAGGATTATCGCAATCTCTTGGTCAACCCAAAAAGCTCCAACGATTATCGCAATCGCTTGGTCAAAAAAAAATCAAGAAATTCAACAAAAACAAAACAACAAAAATCATCAAAAACAACAAAGATTTGCATCTCAATTCTAGGCATACTCGAATTCATCAAAAACAACAAAAACACCAAGCATAACTTTTACCACACTACAGTCAGTGGTCTGGGAATGTACCAAGAGTTTCAGTGATTCAGTCATCATTTTCCTCTTTAGCCATGTAGTGTACCAAGTCGAACAGATTTTACGAAGGTAGAGTCATACTTGAAATACACCTTGTTACGTAACATCCCAACACAAATCAAAACACTAAAATTCCCAAATTGTGTGAACGAAAGACGAAACCTGCAAAATAATCTAGGTCACCACAAGCGAAACGGTTATCTTGCTCATCCCCCCGTGCGAATGACCCCTAGAATGCTGAGAGTTGGCAAAAGGACAAGCATCCTCCCTACCCAATTCCCTAAGAATCCCTAAAGTTCTCAACAGTTGCAAAACACAAAAATTTGCAAAATGTCAAAACTCCAAATTTGACAAACTATAGTGCACACATCAAAAGGCACAAACAACAGTGATTTTCATCACTCCATATCCCCAATCCCTTGCTCAAAAAAAAAAAAAAAAATCAAAATAAACAGTGATCTCATCACTACAATGAGCAAGTATCCCAATACAATTGAAGAAAAGAAGGGAGTTGACCTTGAATCCCTGGAACTCTAAGCATTCTATAGGTCATAAGGCAAGCTTCAGTACCAATTTGGTTGATAGCCTATCGGTAATGAAGTAAACCTCCCGCATGACGATATATCTGTCACATTAACTTGCGTACGGATCAATGTTTGCATGTGGATGAGCTAGCTTATGGCATCCTGGATTACACCGCAGATTAATCTTAGTACATACAACAAAGGAATTCGTGGAGCTAATTAGGTGATCCTCAGTACAGGTTCGGTTGAAAGCCCATCTGGCACTGGCGGTATCCTAACAAATACCACTAAATGAACTCAATTGCACACACAGGGATGTTAAATAACTCGGTCAAAAACAGGTCCGATTCATACCTTGTTCAAAAGTCTTGTAAGATAAAGTACAGTCATGGATAGTGAGATAAAACTGTCTGAATCTCAAAAAATCATACATTCATCCCAAAACCATCTGCGCTACTTATCATCCTTATGATACCATCAAAAAATACAAAAACAGAAAAAACCATGTAAATAAAGAGCTTCTTAAACAGCCTACAGTGCAATCACCACAAATATCATTCATCCATTTCAACTTGCATATCACATAGACATCAAAAACATATACATTTATCATAACATCTGCATTCATCAAAATAAATAAACATGCATAACAAAAAAAATCACATCATCACATGTACAAATCCAAAAATAAAACGGTATATATATATATATATATATCGTCAAAAAGATGCCCGCAGGCTACAAAACCGGTCCTCAGACCCCGCAATCATATCCAAAAACCCAACCTAAGGCGTCGGCCACCATGATCACGCAGGATCGGTGCGACGGGAACTACCCCCCGTGGTGTGGGTCCTACGGGACCCTGCAGGGCGGCTACTGCTAGCCCCCGCATCATGCCTACTACCACCCCCCTCATCTAACCGCCTGCGACGAGATGATGCTGACTGCTCAGTCAAACTATCCCTCGTCCGTCGAGAAGATCTACTGATCGAAGGCTCAGGGAGCCGCCCGCCAAGGCGGATGACCTCCCTCTCCAAGTCTATCCGGTACAGACACCACTCTGCCTCTCGTCGATGATAGATAGACAATGCATCATCGCGCTGCGCCAAAACTCTATCCCGCTCTGCCAACTGAGCCCGCAGAAGATCCCTCTCCAGATCCCGCATCCGCAGCAGCTCTGTAAGTCGCGCAACCTCATCGCCTACATCCGACCCCACCTCCTCTGTATCTGTCGGACGCATAGGACTCGCGGGGACAGTAGCCTGCTCAGGCTCCAAATGCTCCTCCACATCCTGCATGTCCGGCTGCTCCGGAACACCCAAGTCCACATCCTCATCTCCCACATCCACCATGTCCGCATCATCCAACGGCCCCCCCAATCACCCCCTGCCGCCTCAGCATCCTCCACTGCCGCCTCCGCGCCTCCCAGTGGACCCTCTCCTCTCCAGCTCGCAATACCCACCACGAGTCATACTCAGTGGTAGTACCGACGTCATCCACATCCAGGACCTCAATCACCGCATCCGACTCCTCGCCCAATGGCACGAGGACCGATGGCTCCAGATCCCTCTCATCTCCCCGACGCCGATAGCCTACGGGCTCACCAGGAAACCCCTGGCGCACCCCAAACTATCGTGTAACCCGATGGTACGGAAAGAACTCATGCTCCGTCCCGTGCCGCCCAGTCAACCATCGCTCCCTCCGCACCCGTCGGAGCCACTCTCCAACCTCGAGCCAGGCTGGACGGTCCCGATAGGGACGCCAAAATACCTCCCCTGGAGTGAGCCGAGAAAAGGCATCAATGTAGTGCTCAACGGCACCCGCCCATCGCCGACTCTCCCCTCGCTCCGTAGACCGTCGCCACAAAGCTGCATAACCAATCTCCTCATCCTCCATCACCGCCCGAGTCATCCACGGTAACCCGGTAGGCCTCTCAACGGCTATGTGCTCGCCAACCCCAACGACCGCAACAAAAATCGCAATCGACACCCTTCCGCTGTCGACAGCGGACCCCGTACAGCTCCCCGTAAAGCCGTGCCAACAAAGTCTGTCCCCATCTCGGAATCAACGGTGCCTCTATCGGGCACTCGCCAACCGCCACACCAAATCCAAGCAGGTTCCACGGGAACCTCGCGCCCGACGAATCGTGGAGAAGAATGTTAGAAATGAGGCCCATCAAGAATGCGTGCCTCACTCCTAACACCCCCTCTCCTTCCACCAGCCAACCAAAATCCTGCCGACCTGGCAATCCACCTCGGTTGTCTCCACTGGGTCTGCTACACCCAGCTCCCCCCCATGCCCAAAACATCTCGTAAGTATAGCAGTTCGCTGATCAAACGGAGATGTCCTAATAGGCAGACCATCTATCGGAATCCGAAGCAACCGATAGACGTCCTCAAGAGTCACAGTCATCTCCCCTGTCGGGAGATGGAAAGTATTGGTCCACGGATCCCAAAGCTTGATCAGGGCCGTCAGATAGGCCTGATCCGAAACCACAGGCTCCAGTCGAGCCACTTGCTTGAGCCCAAGGGCATCAAGCCATTCCCAGTCATCATCGGTCAATGCCAACCGCGCCTCAGTAAATGCAGCGGGTACACGGTACCGGCTCCTAACAACCTGCAAGCAAAAAAAATAAAAATAAATAAATATAACAGATCAAATTTTCAGTTCTAGGGTTTCTAACCTTAACTGATAAACAAAAACATCACAAAAAAAAAATCTTAAAGTTTTGAAAAGCGTCAACACAAAAACAATGCATTAAATTAAAGCAAAATAAACCCTAGGGTCACTTACAAGTCTCGCCTCGGCTCCGCCGCTCGAACCAGTTTGTGCACTCATGATGGCAGAGAGAATTCCAGCAGCGCTTCGCTTCGCAGAATTACCTCCTCCTCCCACAGCTCCAAAATCGCAAGAAAAAAATGACACAAATGAGCCCAAAATCAAGTTTTGGCCATTAAATAGGCCTTTTGCACTGGAATTCGTCCTTGATCGGGACGAGCGCTCTGATCAGCGCTCGTCCCACCCAGGGACGAATTCTCCAGCTGGAATTCGTCCCACCCAGGGACGAATTCAGGCCAGCACAAAAAAAATCAACAAAAATGACTAAAAATGCACTAAAAACAGACAATAAAATTGCCCGACAGGATTGCTACTGCACCTGACAACAAGGGCATACAAAATCGACATTGGAGTCACAAATTGTCACTATCATACTCCCTAAGAAGGCTACCATAGCCGGACCGCTCCACGGGAAGACGGATTTTAGACAATTTCATCCCCAAACGTCATCACCAAAAGGGCCAAAGCCCACTCAAAAACAATACAAAATTCAACAAAAACACAACAAAAACATTGCCGGACATAAGTGCTCTTGCACTTAACCTCTAGGCAAAGAAAATCGATGTCGAGGTCCAAATTATCGCTCTCCTACTTCCCCAAGAAGGCTACCATAGCCGGACCGCTCCACGGGAAGTTAGATTTTCGATGATTTCACCTCATTACGACATCACCAAAAGGGTTAACACCCACCAAAAATAGGTCCAAATGTTGGAAAAATTGCACACGCTTAACGGTAAACCCTCTAAAGGCACACCTTGCACAAGTCATCTTGGGTCAAGCGACTCGTCGCTTCTCTCACGAAGGTCATTCCCTCATCGATTCGTCGCTTGAGGGGGTAGTCACACTTAGTCACCAACCAACAATCACACACCCAATTAAGGAAAACGACATGCATTCAAAGAATCATTGACAAAGACAATCACGCTCTCGCTTGGGGCAATAAACAAGCAACAATCAAATCAATCAAACACTTGGCATTTCGTGAATCATGAACACAAGGTTCCCCCCGAGGATAAAAACGCCCTTCACTTGTTCATGATCGATCAATGTCTAAGTTCAAGTCACACCTCACCAAAATAGGTTAATACTTGAAATCAAATTCCTTAGCTCGTCGAAGCAAGGATTCAAGAATGCATGCCCTTTCCATACTTGGGGCATCAAAAGTTGGTTAGGTTACCAAGAAACCCTAATCATTAGTGCTTTGGTTATCTATTTTTGCTCAGCACTGCGTCACCCGCAGCGCTTCCCAAAAAGGGGCATCTGTAGACACCAAAACAGCACCAATCCGATTATGTGACTGCAAACACTGATCGCTTTGACAAACACAGCCCCTAGGGCAGCCCTCAGAGGTTAAACAAGTGGTCTTAACCACTTTCATAGCAATTTTGTAAGGTCAAGAAGCAATTTGGCACACTTGGACACTTTGCCCAGTATTCGTCTCACCCAGGGACGAATTCAAAATAGAATCCGTCCCACCCCAGGACGAATTCTGAATCCGTCCCTGGGTGGGACGAATTCTAAGCTTAACGGGCAAAAAGACAAATGGTGCCAAGTGGCAGCCCAGAACAGTCAGTTAAGGACTCCTGCCTTGCACGCGTGTGTAGGTGGACAGAGGGGCCGTTAGAAGACTGTCACAAAAGGCATTTATCAAAGCTCAAGTCAATGGAGGACTCCCCTCCCTCATGGGAAGACAAGACTGCCACATGGCGCCTATGGCCAACACATGGCATTTGTGCTTCCCTCCCAAAAGAGACCCCTTGGGTCTATAAAAGGTGGGACTTTTCTCACCCAAAATATACAGGTTGAAGGAGTTTTCAAGCAACGAAGTGCTGCCGAGTTGAAGACCCACTTGCATCCCTTTTGGTTCACCTTCCCACATCCACCAATCTCTTTTGCAAGGGAGGTTGTTGGGTGGCCTTTGGAAGCTCGAACCTGACCCAAATCCAACACATGGACACCTGAACCAACCAATTCGCCGACCCCCAATCCTAAGAGGTTTTGGGCCCATCCCTGGTGGATTGGCTCCAAAATCAAGTGCCAACGGTGGGAGGCCCACTTGGGCACCCCCGCACCTCCCAAGTCCTATTTTTAGTTTTTGAGCATTTTAGATTACTTTTCAGATTGCATTTTGTGTTATTAGGTTTGATTAATCCATAGCTGCAATTTTGTAACTTTTGGTCAGATTCTAGTATGTTTTGTGTTGCTTTGTCGTTTCGCTGACTTGCAGGTGTCGAGGTCAAATTCCCGAGGGTGGAGGCCAAATTGGGAGAATCCGACCATCTGGGTCGTCCCAAAATGGCCCCAATTACATAACCCCCTGTTTGCAGGCGTTTTGCAGGTCTCGGGATCCGACATTGGAGCAGCAGCAGGTCGGTTTCTTCAACACAGAAGAATTCGTCCCACCCAGGGACGAATTGCAATCAGAATTCATCCTCGCCCAGGGACGAATTCCAGTTGAAGGTAGATTGGCCAGCTGTCTCAGTGGCAGTGGCCTTCTGGTAACTTTTCTTATCTTCTGTCAAGTTTTGAAGCCATTTGGACTCACTGTAATTACCGTTTCAGGCAAATATTTACATGCATATTTCGTTAGTTTTAGAGAGCAAACGCTTTTCATTTGCGGCAGATGCTACTGACATCTTGGTTGTTTCTTTGTTCGCAGGAGAAGCAACGGAGGTTAAGAACTCATCGACATCAGCGGCGGCATCATCTTGGCCCGCCCATTGCAATCGTGGGCACGCGGAAAGAGGAATCATTCAGTGATTGTAATCAAACTCTATTTGCGCTCCTAGCCCCTGAAAAGGGAGGAGACACCAAGTGCGATTGCATTCAAAATCAAGTACGCTTAAGTCCTAGAAATGTAAATTGCATGAAATGGAAAAGAAACACATTGGAAGAGACACAATCAAATAGAGAAAACACAGCCCTTTCATTAATATCCCTTGATCTCTGTTACAATGACGTCTCCTCCCTTTTCAGGGGCTAGGAGCGCAAATAGAGTTTGATTACAATCACTGAATGATTCCTCTTTCCGCGTGCCCACGATTGCAATGGGCGGGCCAAGATGATGCCGTCGCTGATGTCGATGAGTTCTTCACCTCCGCTGCTTCTCCTGCGAACAAAGAAACAACCAAGATGTCAGTAGCATCTGCCGCAAATGAAAAGCGTTTGCTCTCTAAAACTAACGAAATATGCATGTAAATATTTGCCTAAAACAGTAATTACAGTGAGTCCAAATGGCTTCAAAACTTGACAGAAGATAAGAAAAGTTACCAGAAGGCCACTGCCACTGAGACAGCTGGCCAATCTACCTTCAACTGGAATTCGTCCCTGGGCAGGACGAATTCTGACTGCAATTCGTCCCTGGGTGGGACGAATTCTTCTGTGTTGAAGAAACCGACCTGCTGCTGCTCCAATGTCGGATCCCGAGACCTGCAAAATGCCTACAAACAGGGGGTTATGTAATTGGGGCCATTTTGGGACGACCCAGATGGTCGGATTCTCCCAATTTGGCCTCCACCCTCGGGAATTTGACCTCGACACCTGCAAGTCAGCGAAACGACAAAGCAACACAAAACATACTAGAATCTGACCAAAAGTTACAAAATTGCAGCTATGGATTAATCAAACCTAATAACACAAAATGCAATCTGAAAAGTAATCTAAAATGCTCAAAAACTAAAAATAGGACTTGGGAGGTGCGGGGGTGCCCAAGTGGGCCTCCCACCGTTGGCACTTGATTTTGGAGCCAATCCACCAGGGATGGGCCCAAAACCTCTTAGGATTGGGGGGTCGGCGAATTGGTTGGTTCAGGTGTCCATGCGTTGGATTTGGGTCAGGTTCGAGCTTCCAAAGGCCACCCAACAACCTCCCTTGCAAAAGAGATTGGTGGATGTGGGAAGGTGAACCAAAAGGGATGCAAGTGGGTCTTCAACTCGGCGAGCACTTCGTTGCTTGAAAACTCCTTCAACTTGTATATTTTGGGTGAGAAAAGTCCCACCTTTTATAGACCCAAGGGGTCTCTTTTGGGAGGGAAGCACAAATGCCATGTGTTGGCCATAGGCGCCATGTGGCAGTCTTGTCTTCCCATGAGGGAGGGGAGTCCTCCATTGACTTGAGCTTTGATAAATGCCTTTTGTGACAGTCTTCTAACGGCCCCTCTGTCCACCTACACACGCGTGCAAGGCAGGAGTCCTTAACTGACTGTTATGGGCTGCCACTTGGCACCATTTGCCTTTTTGCCCGTTAAGCTTAGAATTCGTCCCACCCAGGGACGGATTCAGAATTCGTCCTGGGGTGGGACGGATTCTATTTTGAATTCGTCCCTGGGTGAGACGAATATTGGGCAAAGTGTCCAAGTGTGCCAAATTGCTTCTTGACCTTACAAAATTGCTATGAAAGTGGTTAAGACCACTGTTTAACCTCTGAGGGCTGCCCTGGGGGCTGTGTTTGTCAAAGCGATCAGTGTTTGCAGTCACATAATCGGATTGGTGCTTGTTTTGGTGTCTACGGATGCCCCTTTTTGGGAAGCGCTGCGGGTGACGCGATGCTTGAGCAAAAATAGATAACCAAAGCACTAATGATTAGGGTTTCTTGGTAACCTAACCAACTTTTGATGCCCCAAGTATGGAAAGGGCATGCATTCTTGAATCCTTGCTTCTGACGAGCTAAGGAATTTGATTTCAAGTATTAACCTATTTTGGTGAGGTGTGACTTGAACTTAGACATTGATCAGTCATGAACAAGTGAAGGGCGTTTTTATCCTCAGGGGGAACCTTGTGTTCATGATTCACGAAATGCCAAGTGTTTGATTGATTTGATTGTTGCTTGTTTACTGCCCCAAGCGGGAGCGTGATTGTCTTTGTCAATGATTCTTTGAATGCATGTCGTTTTCCTTAATTGGGTGTGTGATTGTTGGTTGGTGACTAAGTGTGACTACCCCCTCAAGCGACGAATCGATGAGGGAATGACCTTCGTGAGAGAAGCGACGAGTCGCTTGACCCAAGATGACTTGTGCAAGGTGTGCCTTTAGAGGGTTTACCGTTAAGCGTGTGCAATTTTTCCAACATTTGGACCTGTTTTTGGTGGGTGTTAACCCTTTTGGTGATGTCGTAATGAGGTGAAATCATCAAAATCTAACTCCCGTGGAGCGGTCCGGCTATTGTAGCCTTCTTGGGGAAGTAGGAGAGCGATAATTTGGACCTCGACATCGATTTTCTTTGCCTAGAGGTTAAGTGCAAGAGCACTTGTGTCTGCATCATTTTTTTTGTGTTTTTGTTGAATTTTGTATTGTTTTTGAGTGGGCTTTGACCCTTTTGTGATGACGTTTGGGGATGAAATTGTCTAAAATCCGTCTTCCCTTGGAGCGGTCCGGCTATGGTAGCCTTCTTAGGGAGTATGATAGTGACAATTTGTGACTCCAATGTCGATTTTGTATGCCCTTGTTGTCAGGTGCAGTAGCAATTCTGTCGGGCAATTTTATTGTCGTTTTTAGTGCATTTTTAGTCATTTTTGTTGATTTTTTTTTGTGCTGGCCTGAATTCGTCCCTGGGTGGGACGAGTGCTGATTAGAGTGCTTGTCCCAGTCAAGGATGAATTCCAGTGCAAAAGGCCTATTTAATGGCCAAAACTTGATTTTGGGCTCATTTGTGTCATTTTTTCTTGCGATTTTGGAGCTAGGGAGGAGGAGGTAATTGCGAAGCGAAGCGCTCTGGAATTCTCTCTGCCATCATGAGTGCACAAAATGGTTCGAGTGGCGGAGCCGAGGCGAGACTTGTAAGTGACCCTAGGGTTTATTTTGCTTTAATTTAATGCATTGTTTTTGTGTTGACGCTTTTCAAAACTTTAAGATTTTTTGTGATGTTTTTGTTTATCAGTTAAGGTTAGAAACCCTAGAACTGAAAATTTGATCTTTTTATTTTTATTTTTTTTTTTTTCTTGAGGTTGTTAGGAGCCGGTACCGTGTACTCGTGCATTTCGAGGCATGGTTGGCATTGATCGATGATGACTGGGAATGGCTTGATGCCCTTGGGCTCAAGCAGGTGGCTCGACTGGAGCCTGTGGTTTCGGATCAGGCCTATCTGATGGCCCTGATCAAGCTTTGGGATCCATGGACCAATACTTTCCATCTCTCGATAGGGGAGATGATTGTGACTCTTGAGGACGTCTATCGGTTGCTTCGGATTCCGATAGATGGTCTGCCTATTAGGACATCTCCGTTTGATCAGTGGACTGCTATACTTACGAGATGTTTTGGGCATGGGGGGAGTGGGTGTAGCAGACCCAGTGGAGACACTAAGCGGATTGCGGGCGGGATTTTGGTTAGTGGTGGAAGGAGAGGGGGTTAGGAGTGAGGCACGCATTCTTGATGGGCCTCATTTCTAACATTCTTCTCCCTGATTCGTCAGGCGGAGGTTCCCGTGGAACCTGCTGGATTTGGTGTGGCAGTTGGCAGAGTGCCCGATAGAGGCACCGTTGATTCTGAGATGGGGACAGACTTTGTTGGCACAGCTTTACGGGGAGCTATACGGGGTCCGCTGTCGATAGCGGAAGGGTGTCAGTTGCAGTTTTTTGTTGCAGTGCTGGGGTTGGCAGCACATAGCTGTTGAGAGGCCTACCGGGTTACCGTGGATGACTCGGGCGGCGATGGAGGATGAGGAGATTGGTTATGCGGCTTTGTGGCGACGGTCTGCGGAGCGAGGCAGAGTCGGCGATGGGCAGGTGCAGTTGAGCACTACATTGATGCCTTTTCACGGCTCACTCCAGGGGAGGTGTTTTGGCATCCCTATCGGGACTGTCCAGGCTCTGAGGTGGAGAGTGGCTCCGACGGGTACGGAGGGAGCGATGGTTGACTGGGCGGCACGGGACGGAGCATGAGTTCTTTCCGTACCGTCGGGTTACACGACAGTTTGGGGTGCGCCGGGGTTGCCTGGTGAGCCCGTAGGCTATCGACGTCGGGGAGATGAGAGGGATCTGGAGCCACCGGTCCTCGTGCCATTGGGCGAGGAGTCGGATGCGGTGATTGAGGTCTCGGATGTGGATGACGTCGGTACTACCACTGAGTATGACTCGTGGTGGGTATTGCGGCGCTGGAGAGGAGAGGGTCCACTGGGAGGCGCGGAGGCGGCAGTGGAGGATGCTGAGGCGGCAGGGGGTGATTGGGGGGCCGTTGGATGATGCAGGACATGGTGGATGTGGGAGATGAGGATGTGGACTTGGGTGTTCCGGAGCAGCGGACATGCAGGATGTGGAGGAGCATTTGGAGCCTGAGCAGGCTACTGTCCCCGCGAGTCCTATGCGTCCGACAGATACAGAGGAGGTGGGGTCGGATGTAGGCGATGAGGTTGCGCGACTTACAGAGCTGCTCGGATGCGGGATCTGGAGAGGGATCTTCTACGAGCTCAGTTGGCAGAGCGGGATAGAGTTTTGGCGCAGCGCGATGATGCATTGTCTATCTATCATCGACGAGAGGCCGAGTGGTGTCTGTACCGGATAGACTTGGAGAGGGAGGTCATCCGCCTTGGCGGGCGGCTCCCGAGCCTTCGATCGGTAGATCTTCTCGATGGACGAGGGATAGTTTGATCGAGAGTCGGCATCATCTCGTCGCGAGCGGTTAGATGAGGGGGTGGTAGTAGGCATGATGCGGGGGCTAGCAGTAGCCGCCCTGCAGGGTCCCGTCGGACCCACAACACGAGGGGTAGTTCCCGTCGCACCGATCCTACGTGATCATGGTGGCCGACGCCTTAGGTTGGGTTTTGGATATGCTTGCGGGGTCTGAGGACCGGTTTGTAGCTGCGGGCATCTTTTTGACGATATATATATATATACCGTTTTATTTTTGTACATGTGATGATGTGATTTTTGTTATGCATGTTTATTTATTTTGATGAATGCAGATGTTATGATAAATGTATATGTTTTTGATGTCTATGTGATATGCAAATTGAAATGGATGAATGATTTTTGTGGTGATTGCACTGTAGGCTTTTTAAGAAGCTCTTTATTTACCTGGTTTTTTGTTTTTGTATTTTCTGATGGTATCATAAGGATGATAAGTAGCGCAGATGGTTTTGGGATGAATGTATGATTTTCTGAGATTCAGACAGTTTTATCTCACTATCCATGACTGTACTTTATCTTACAAGACTTTTGAACAAGGTATGAATCGGACCTATTTTTGACCGAGTTATTTAACATCCCTGTGTGTGCAATTGAGTTCATTTAGTGGTATTTGTTAGGATACCGCCAGTGCCAGATGGGCTTTCAACCGAACCTATACTGAGGATCACCTAATTAGCTCCACGAATTCCTTTGTTGTATGTACTAAGATTAATCTGCGGTGTAATCCAGGATGCCATAAGCTAGCTCATCCACATGCAAACATTGATCTGTACGCAAGTTAATGTGACAGATATATCGTCATGCGGGAGGTTTACTACATTACCGATAGGCTATCAACCAAATTGGTACTGAAGCTTGCCTTATGACCTATAGAATTTTGAGAGTTCCAGGGATTCAAGGTCAACTCCCTTCTTTTCTTCAATTGTATTGGGATACTTGCTCATTGTAGTGATGAGATCACTGTTTATTTTGATTTGTTTTTTTTTTGAGCAAGGGATTGGGGATATGGAGTGATGAAAATCATTGTTGTTTGTGCCTTTTGATGTGTGCACTATAGTTTGTCAAATTTGGAGTTTTGACATTTTGCAAATTTTTGTGTTTTGCAACTGTTGAGAACTTTAGGGATTCTTAGGGAATTGGGTAGGGAGGATGCTTGTCCTTTTGCCAACTCTCAGCATTCTAGGGGTCATTCGCACCGGGGGATGAGCAAGATAACCGTTTCGCTTGTGGTGACCTAGATTATTTTGCAGGTTTCGTCTTTCGTTCACACAATTTGGGAATTTTAGTGTTTTGATTTGTGTTGGGATGTTACGTAACAAGGTGTATTTCAAGTATGACTCTACCTTCGTAAAATCTGTTCGACTTGGTACACTACATGGCTAAAGAGGAAAATGATGACTGAATCACTGAAACTCTTGGTACATTCCCAGACCACTGATTGTAGTGTGGTAAAAGTTATGCTTGGTGTTTTTGTTGTTTTTGATGAATTCGAGTATGCCTAGAATTGAGATGCAAATCTTTGTTGTTTTTGATGATTTTTGTTGTTTTGTTTTTGTTGAATTTCTTGATTTTTTTTTTGACCAAGATTGCGATAATCGTTGGAGCTTTTGTGGGTTGACCAAGAGATTGCGATAATCCTTTTGGGGTTTTTGGGTTGACCAAGAGATTGCGATAATCCTTGGAGCTTTTTGTATTGACCAAGAGATTGCGATAATCCTTGGAGCTTTTTGGTTGACCAAGAGATTGCGATAATCCTTGGAGCTTTTGGATTGACCAAGAGATTGCGATAATCCTTGGAGCTTTTGGTGACCAAGAGCCTGGCTTTGCAGATGCGATAATCCTTGGAGCTTTTGGGTTGACCAAGAGATTGCGATAATCCTTGGAGCTTTTTGGGTTGACCAAGAATTTGATTGCGATAATAATCCTTGGAGCTTTTTGCCAGGTGATCCTGGGGATTGCGATAATCCTTGGAGCTTTTTTTTTTTTTTGGTATATGGCTTTCTTAGATATGAAATGGTCGCAAATGACTGATATTCAAGGGTCTGTTTCCTTGATACCGTCAAGAGAAGCTAGCCTGTACGTTCCCGGTCCTATTTTGCTATCAATGACATAAGGACCTAGCCAATTTGCCACGAATTTGTCTCTCATATGGGACGGCAAATTAGAGTTTTGTTGGTTTTCCTTCAGAACCAAATCACCAACCCGAAAGTCTCTTAGGTGAACTTTCATGTTGTAAGCTCTCTTAAGCCGCTCTTGATAGATACGTAAGTGCTCGAGAGCATTAACGCGTCTTTCGTCAAGCAACGTAAGTTGGTCTAACCGGGCCTGCCGTGCAGTGTCATCATCGATGAATTCCTGCATTGATATGCGGAGGGAAGGAATTTCCAACTCGAGAGGCATTACTGCCTCTGAGCCATACACTAGTGAAAACGGAGTTGCCCCAGTGGGCGTCCGAATGCTAGTGCGATAAGCCCAAAGGGCAAGTGGGATTTGTATGTGCCAATCCTTATGACTGTCTGCGACGGTCTTTTTAAGGATGGCGACTAGCATTTTGTTTGACGCCTCTGCTTGCCCATTTGCTTGCGGATAATAGGGTGTTGAAAAGTCTGTGCTGAATTTTGTACTTTGTGGTTAAAGCACGCACGTCTTTGTTCTTGAATGATGGCCCATTATCCGAGATTATTTTGGATGGAATACCAAAACGACATATGATGTAATGCAAAATGAACTCCGCAATGCGGGGTCCTGTCGTAGAGGTTAACGGAATTGCTTCCACCCATTTGGTAAAATATTCTGTGGCCGTTATGATAAACGTGTGACGGCTCTGACGATGCGGGGAGATCTTTCCGATTAGATCGAGGCCCCACTACGAAAATGGCCAAGCAGACTGGACTGTCTGTAGGGCCTGGGAAGGTGCGTGCATTAAATTGGCATGATGTTGACATTTTACGCACCTCTTGACATACGCGCAACAATCTCGCTCTAAAGATGGCCAATAATAGCCCATGCGAAGAATGCGCTTTGCAATGGCCATACCACTGAAGTGGCCGCCACATGTACCGTCATGCGCTTGGGTGACTGCCCAAGTGGACTCTTGCTGGTCCAAGCAACGAAGAAGAATTCCGTCGTAGCTGCGACGATACAAAATGTCTCCTATCAAGACATATTTTGCCGCTTTCTGTTTGAATGTTCGTTTTGCGGCTTGCGTCAATCCAAAGGGTAGATTACCTAACTTGAGGTAGTCTCTTATGGGTAAATACCAATCTTGTTGATCGGATACCTCGACGGTTTGAACAGCCAATCCCTTTTGGAGTTCTTCCCTAACAAATGCTGATTGGGATAGAACTTGTAAGAATAGCGTTGTGTTGCTATTAATGGGAGTGGGGGAGAACAAAGACCCCCAATTGGCATGTTTCAAATAGTCTCGGATTCGAAAGAACTTATCCGAAGATGGTTCGATCTGGATCATGTGGATTCCTGGCGTCAAGTCTGAGCTTGCGCGCTCCATCGCGGGTTGCGATAAGGTTTTGACCTGAATGGTTGTTATATCACCGGAAAGGTCTTGCGGGATTAGTGACCCTAAGGAGGCCATTGTGTCCGCAAAATGATTCGATGATCGAGGGAGTGCCTCGATGTCATACCACTCAAGTTTTGCCAAGAATTTATCCACGAGGGCTTTATAGGCCTTTAGAACTGGGCATTTGCATTGATATACCCCTTTGACTTGATTGACGATTAACAGCGAATCACCAAAGATGTTCAATCTTTTGATGTTCATGGCGATTCTTGTCTGAAGACCTAGGAGCAAGGCTTCATATTCTGCATTGTTGTTGGTGCACTTGGAAGTTTAATTTAAATGACAGGGGCATTGGAGCGCCCTGCGGTGTGAAGAATACAATTCTGCGCCACCACCTTGCTCGCATTTAGAACCATCAAAAAATAAGGTTATGTCGGCACGAGACTCGGGCTCTTCGGAATCTGGCGATTATGAGACATGGAAGACCTCATCATCGGGTAGTTCTATGACTAGAGGCTGATCGTCTTCAAGAGGAGCCTCTGCTAGTTGATCGGCTATGACTTGTCCTTTTATAGATTTTTGCCCAATAAACTCAATGTCAAATTCCGTCAACAACATGATCCATTTCGCCGTGCGACTACTATGATAAGTACGACTCATCATGTATCGCAATGGATTCTCCTTAGACACAACATACGTCGTGTTGCTCGGCATGTAGTGGCGTAGCCTCTTGGTAGCAAACACCACTGCCAGCGAGTTTTTCAACGTATGCATAGTTAAGTTCGTAGCCGACCGAGGTGCGGCTAAGATAGTAAGTAGCCTGTTCTTTGTGAAGTTCATTCTTACGGGCTAGCATTGCGCCCGGTGCCACCTCGATAGGCTGAGATGTATAAGTAGAACGGCACACCTGGTCTAGGCGGTGCCAATACGGTGGCGAAGCCAAGTATTGTTTGATTTCGTCAAAGGTGAGCGGCACTCGTCATCCCAATGAAATGTGACCCCCTTGTGCAATAATTTGTTCATTGGTCGGCATTTGTCGGATAATTGCGCTATGAAGCGTTTAATCGACGCGACCTTTCCTTGCGGACTTCGAGCTGCTTGATAGTGGTTGGGGGAGCCATTTCAAGGATTGCCTTGACTTTGTTTGGGTCCACTTCGATGCCTCTCTTGGAGACTATAAAACCCAAGAGTTTTCCGGATGTGACGCCGAACACGCACTTCTTGGGATTCGATCGACCTTATGCTCTATGAGGCGATCGAGAATCTTGCTTAAGTCACCGAGATGATCTGAGCGCAAGAGAGACTTGGCTAACAAATCATCCATGTAATCTTCCAAAGTTTTGTGCATGTAATCGTGGAAGATATAAGTCATAGCACGTTGGTATGTAGCGCCGGCGTTTTTAAGGCCAAAAGGCATGACCTTATAACAAAATGTCCCCCAAGGCGTTGTGAATGCCGTTTTGAGTTGGTCTTCAGGATTGATACGAATTTGATTGTATCCTGAGAAACCGTCCATTAGGGAGAGCATTTCGTGACCTGTTGTAGCGTCTACCAATGCGTCGATGCTTGGCAAGGGGAAATCATCCTTAGGACTCGCTTTGTTTAGGTCTCGAAAGTCGGTGCATATGCGAATCCTCCCGTCGGGCTTCTTGACGGGAACCATGTTGGACAACCATGGCGGATAATCCACGCAGATGACAAATTGTGCATCCAACAGCTTTTGCAATTCGTCTTTGACCATCAAGGCCACTGTTGGGTGCATCTTTCTTAGTTTTTGCTTTACAGGCTTGATTTTCGGATCAAGCGTTAAGTTGTGCATGACTAGCTGCGGGTCTAGTCCTGGCATATCTTTGTACGACCATGCAAAAACCTCCTTCTTTTCTTTAAGAAGGGCAATGTAATCGGCTTGCTCTTCGGGGGAAAGGCTTACCCCAAGCTTGAGAATCCGTGGATTCATTGGATCTGTGCCGATGTCTACGTCAGTCGTCTCTTCGACTGACATGTGGGATCCGTCCTCCAACCGATGTGGAGTTGGGATTAAATGGATATCATCAGTTGAGTTAAGATCTACGTTTGGGACCTCGGGTCCCTCTTGAGCTTGAAAAATATCTTGAGTTGTCCTTGGGGTAAAATGAAGCATTTCACCGAAAGGCCAGTACTCTGATGGTGACAATGGTGAATTGACGCGATCCCAGTCAATGGCATCCATGTTTAGATGCAATGACCATGATGGATCGGTCGGATTGCGGATGGGTGTGGTCAAATCAATGGAGATCATGTGGATGGAATGAATTTGGTCTCCAGAACCACGGGTGTGATGACTTGATTCTTTTAGATGTTCCCTATACTCTGGATCTGGCTCTACGGGAACAGGCACGAATGGATCCTCTCTAGGTGCAAATTCATCTCTATGTGTGAAAAGGAAGGCGGGGTCTTCCCTCGGTACTCTTGTCCTGATGGGATCTCGAGGTGGACGATGCTCATCTTGAATTTGGAGCCATAGGCCTAACACTTGGTCCCACCTCGTTGGGTCTACGTGCCATTCATGTCCTAACCGTATACCCATTTGTCCCATTAGATCTTCATGAGTTAGAGCGCGGTGATGTCGTCGCGCATGTCTGAGATAGTCCATTTCGGTTTCGTCTTCTGAATCGCTTTAATAGATCCAAAATTGTTCATCCTCTTCAACATCCGTTGCTTGCGACATTGAGGACTCTTCCTGTTCCGGTGAATTAATCTGGTCCCATTGCGGTTGTTCCACTCTTAGTGGAGGGACCTGATTCTTTTGAGACTGTGTTATTTCATCTGGAACCTCTAAGGGGAACAGTTTCAGAAAAATGTCTGGAAGCCGTTGTTGTTCTCTTTGAGGATTGCTCTCTGAACTTTCACCTCTCTCTAGCAAAGGAGAGGGATTATTGTTGTTTCCAGGGGTGTTTGTAGACCATGGGAGATAATCCCCTAATGTGTATTCTATGTTTGGATTGGCGTACGGGTCTTGTGCCAATCCCCCCTTGTTGCCTATTTCTAGGCCTTGCATATTTTCAACCAAGATGTCTAATGGCCAGGGGATGGTTGAACCCTACCCCTGACTTGTCATATGGCATCTGATATCTTGGTTGGCAAAGGATCCGCATCCCTTGCTCATATCTGCCTAGCCCATACCCATGCCAATTGCATTGTTCGAGATATTTTAGGGCAAATTCTGGGTTCGACAGATAATTGATGTTTTCGACAAAAGGCTCTTCATCTGTTTCCTTTTGTTCGCATGGTTGAGAACCATGATCAAGGCCCCCATACACAAAATTCGTTTGGTTCGGTGGGTAGCCTAGAGGGACGATTGTCCCAATGGGAAGGCGAGGTCTTCCCATGTCCTGCACTGACTCCAATGTGGGGGTTGCCACAACATTTTGCACTAAGTATTCCCCCAGGCCTGTACTGGCCATCTCAACAGTGATTGTTGATGATTGGGTAGGAGGAAACGGTAGTCCTTCCTGAGTCCATTCCATGTTTGGTGGTTCAGGAGTCTTGGTTTGTGTTGTGTTGGGTGCTTCCTCTGTTGATATCGTTGAAATCGTGGGCAACCCCTCTTCTAGAGGCTTAACCTCTTCCATGATTTGCTTTCCCTTGTCCTTCTGTTGGGCCACGATAGGTGGCGTTGATGATGAAGGAGTAGGTGATGAAGTCTCACCTGGCTGGGATTTTGCCTTGTTGGCCACCAGTGGTACTTGCGGTATCGGACCCTGTTTAGATGGATTTAATTGAAAATCCAAATGCGTTGATGGGAGGGTCGATTGAGGTATGAATTGTACCGCATTGCAATACTTGAAGGGCTCTAAGTCCATTGGGACTACATGTATTTGCCCTTCATAGGCATACTTCAAGCACTGGTGTGCGATCGAGGGGACACACTTCATGTCCCTGATCCAAGGCCGCCCTAGCAGTATATTATAAGCCATTTCGCCTTCCAGCACATGGCACAGTGTGGGTATTGACTTTTGTCCTACCTGTATAGGCAGAACAACCGTGCCGACTGTCGAGCAAATTGCATCGTTAAAAGCTCGCAGTGTGTACGTGGAAGCGGTGATGTGAGAGGCTGGCAGTTTTAAATGTTTCAATGCTGCAGTGGTTATAATGTTCTTGGACGAGCCAGTATCTATCGGCACTCTCTTGTACGGGATCCCGTTGACCCGCGCGATAACGTGCTGGGGTGGATCCGGCATGTCATTTGATATCGTTTTGACCTCGTCTTCTCTGAATGTGATGACAGGCTCCGTACATTGTTTCACATGTCCCACGAAGGCGTTGAAAGAATTTGCTTCGTGGGGTTGTACTTCAATGGCTTTTAAAATGTCCATAAGAGCTTCTCTATGGGGAGCTGATTGTTGAATAAGCTCGTAGATGGACAGCCTAGCCGACGTGGTCCGCAAACTCTGCGTGAGTTTGGTTCGTATCGTGACCTCAGGTCTAGGCGGAGGTAACTGCGTTGGGCGTTGTTGAGGCTGCGATGTCGACGGAACTTCCCTCGCAGCTACCTCGGGGGCAACTGTTGGGTATTTTCTGTTCCTTGTTACAATGCTAATCATTCCCACAAATCCTTGCGTGGGAAGATCTTGTCGCACCTCGTTAATCTGGAGCGGTTTTGTCTGTGCCTCGTGGGCAGGCAAGGGGTCCTTGAATACCCCCATTTGTTGGTTGTTTGGTGCGATGGGGTTGTCCACGACCAATGTTCGGTTGTCGATCAAATCCTGGACTAGTTCTTTGAATTTCCAGCACCCATTTAGGTCATGTCCTCTGCGCCTATGGAATCTGCAATACAATTCCTCCCTATACCCCCTAGGCTTGGGAATGTTAGGGTCAAAAATTTGGATTTACGGCGAGTAACTAAATTTGCCGTCGACAAGCGGTCAAATAAGGAGTCCCTAGACTCCGCATACGGGGTGAATTGTCGCCTAGGGCGACGCTGCTGATACTGCTCCTGTCTTCTGTTATCTCTTTCGTAAGCAGGAGGCACTGCCTGGTAGTTAGCCTTTTGAGGCTGCGTTTCTTGCACAGGCGCGGGGACATTTATCGCAACTTGGTTGACTGCAGCGTGTTGTGGTTGCGTTGTCCCAGTTTTAGTGGTTTTATTCCACTCTTTCTTCTTAGGCTTGGCAATTGCGCCTTCGCCTATCTTAATCTCTTCTATGACTATGGCTTGCGCCAAAGCTTCTTCTAAGCTGTCGTATTGTCGCAGCAACAATAGACCAAGAGATTGATTTTAAGCAACTTTTTGCGAACATTTGCGTGAGGTCCGACATGGGAGGACGGTAGGGTAACTTAGAAAGCAAAGCTCTCCATCGGTTCCCGTACGCTGCCATTGTTTCCTCCTCAAATTGTTTAAGGCTAGCAAGATCACTAAGTGATGCCTTCTTCCTTGTGTTGAAGGCGAAACGTTCAAGAAACGCATCTACTGGCTGATCTAAGCTGCTTATGCTTGTGTTTGGGCGGTTGTGTGAACCAATCCGAGGCAGGGCCTGCGAATGTGGTTATGAATGTTCTAAGCAATAATGCGTCATTATCTTGGATGCCGAAGCATTGGCTTAGAAATCGTGTAACGTGTTCTGTGCGTCCTCTTCACCTTTAAAAGCGCCAATTGAGGCAACTTGAAGTGTTCGGGGTAAAGAGGTGTAGGCACCGAGGGATGCACCGGATTATTGCGGAGTAGACGTAATGTGGGTTTTTGATGCCCGGCGGCTTTTGTCTCCACGAGACTCCAAACGCTCCAATAGCGCTTGGTATGCATCGAAAGATTTTATTTCTTCCTCTCTTGTTCGCTCTTGTTGCAAGTTACGGTAAACTGGAGGCCTATGGAGGGGTGGCCGAATGGCATCCTTCCTGCCTTGATGGGGAGTTTCAATATATTCCTCTTCTGGTTCATACTCCTCATAAAATTCTTGAGGAGTCTCGGGGCGAAACCTATGACCCTGATCAAGCTCTTGCTGAAGGTACCCATCATTGTTTCGGGGAGTTGCCTCCCTCTCGAATCTATGGGGTCTTGGAGGCGGAGCTTGACGAGGTCGTGGAGACCTGTCCTGCACCAACGGATTACGCCTCTCATCTTGTTCGGCTCTTTGGATGCGAGGGGTTGGCCCCCTCTCAGGTATTTCATAGCGTAACTCATCCGCTTCGCGTTGCATGCGTTCTTTATCCAAGCGGTATTGATACTCTATCTCTTGCTGACTTTGTTTAAGCCGCATGATTTGGGCTTGACGGGTGGTATATCCGGTGACAGTTGGGTCAATTTGATCTACCCTATTTTGTTCAGAAGGTTCAAATGTTCCTCCTATGGGTTTACCTCGGTTTTGATGCTCTAAAATCTCAAGGGGTCGCTTCCCTCTGTCGAGGTAGGCGGTATGTGCTCGAGGTTCTGGCCTCAAGGGGTGATCATGATATCCTGTTGGTGCGGAAATGCAAGGTTCCCGCATTGTTTGTTGCCCTCGAGGAATGCGATGGTTTTCCTCATACTCCCTTTCACGGGTGTAAATGGGGTGGGCGGAGTTAGGTCGCCCTATGTAAGGAGCCCTGCGCTCCGGATTTGGTCTCTCTGTTCTGATGATAGGTAAAGAAGGGACGCCATATCCACGTTGCCCCTCCAAATGGACGGTGTGCCCGTTTAACGCTTCATCGCGCGGTGGCCACTCATGCCTAACTTCAAGAGGTGATTCTCTATTTATGTCAAGGTCTACATGTAAGGCATCTTCCCGAAAGGGGCTGTTTTGAATAGGCATACCCCACCGAGGATTCTGAATTGGATTCTTTTGTAGGTTTGACCTATAAGGCGGTATGACCAAATCCTCAGGACTGAAGTGAAGGCGACTTGTGCCTGCTTTTTGTGTACCTTTCGGAGCTTCTGCCCTTGATTGGGCTTGACTGCGGGTGTACACCATTGCGGTGCTTCTATGCTATCTAAATAAGTTTTTATCTCGTTTTTATGATTTTCTTTTTTTTGTCTACACTAAGCAGAATTAAACACACACATTCACAAAACCGTGATTATCTCTTTTAAGGATTCTTGGTGTGTCCTAAACTGGTTTAGTGCATTTTGATGTTTTGTTTTGTTTTTGTAGGTTTTGTAGAACGTTTAAATGCATCATGTAGGCTCTTATAACTCCAAAAAGGTCGCCCCTTCAATATACCGACCGAGCCGATATACCAACCTCTCTATATACCCGCCCTTACGAGAGGGAGACTATAGGTACGTGAGAGCGAGAAGGTACATGGTACGTAGGCGGTACGGAAGGGGGATTGTCTGTTAATGGCACCTACCATAGAAAACTTATCCTCGCGCGCATGGGAATCACCCCGGCTACGCTCGGTCTGTCTTCGTCGGGATTTACGCCTAACAAGAGTTGACAATCGGGAAATGGATGCAAATCAAGCCAAGGTGGTGATGAAATCCACCAATGGTCTTGATCAAGGGCTGGGGTCTTACGACCAGCTCCTTGGTTTAAAATTATTTCGTGATGTGTGTGGGATTCGTTTTATTCAACAAAAATGAAACTAGCATACATGACTTTTCCTAATGCAATGCGAGATTAAATGAAAACAATTAAAGAAACAGAAACGAGAAACAGAAAATTTAACGAGAGATGATAAAAATCCCTACCTCTTCTCTGCTGCTCCGTTGCTTCTGAATTTTGCTCTAGAAAATCCAGAGAGGAATTCGTCCCTCCGGGAGACGAATTGCGAAAGAATTCGTCCCTCCCCGAGACGAATTTGAATTCGTCCAGGGTCGGACGAATTGGAGAAAGAATTCGTCCCTGTCGGAGACGAATAGCGATCTGCAACAAAAAAATGTACTATCAAGCACAAACACAAAACTTTGATCAGTTTTCTGTGATTTCAAAAACTAGGGAACGAGTCCCACCGTGATCGCCATCGAAAGCACGAGATTTCGGGCAAAGGAAACACTAAGTGCGATTGCATTCAAAATCAAGTACGCTTAAGTCCTAGAAATGTAAATTGCATGAAATGGAAAAGAAACACATTGGAAGAGACACAAGCAAATAGAGAAAACACAGCCCTTTCATTAATATCCCTTGATCTCTGTTACAATGACGTCTCCTCCCTTTTCAGGGGCTAGGAGCGCAAATAGAGTTTGATTACAATCACTGAATGATTCCTCTTTTCGCGTGCCCACGATTGCAATGGGCGGGCCAAGATGATGCCGCCGCTGATGTCGATGAGTTCTTCACCTCCGCTGCTTCTCCTACGAACAAAGAAACAACCAAGATGTCAGTAGCATCTGCCGCAAATGAAAAGCGTTTGCTCTCTAAAACTAACGAAATATGCAAGTAAATATTTGCTGAAACAGTAATTACAGTGAGTCCAAATGGCTTCAAAACTTGACGAGAAGATAAGAAAAGTTACCAGAAGGCCACTGCCATCGAGACAGCTGGCCAATCTACCTTCAACTGGAATTCGTCCCTGGGCAGGACGAATTAGCCAATTCGTCCCTAGGTGGGACGAATTCTTCTGTGTTGAAGAAACCGACCTGCTCTTGCTCCAATGTCGGATCTCGAGACCTGCAAAACGCCTACAAACAGGGGGTTATGTAATTGGGGCCATTTTGGGACGACCCAGATGGTCGGATTCTCCCAATTTGGCCTCCACCCTCGGGAATTTGACCTCGACACTTGCAAGTCAGCGAAACGAACAAAGCAACACAAAACATACTAGAATCTGACCAAAAGTTACAAAATTGCAGCTATGGATTAATCAAACCTAATAACACAAAATGCAATCTAAAAAGTAATCTAAAATGCTCAAAAACTAAAAAAGTGCGGGGGTGCCCAAGTGGGCCTCCCACCGTTGGCACTTGATTTTGGAGCCAATCCACTAGGGATGGGCCCAAAACCTCTTAGGATTGGGGGTCAACGAATTGGTTGGTTCAGGTGTCCATGTGTTGGATTTGGGTCAGGTTCGAGCTTCCAAAGGCCACCCAACAACCTCCCTTGCAAAAGAGATTGGTGGATGTGGGAAGGTGAACCAAAAGGGATGCAAGTGGGTCTTCAACTCGGCAGCACTTCGTTGCTTGAAAACTCCTTCAACTTGTATATTTTGGGTGAGAAAAGTCCCACCTTTTATAGACCCATGGGGTCTCTTTTGGGAGGGAAGCACAAATGCCATGTGTTGGCCATAGGCGCCATGTGGCAGTCTTGTCTTCCCATGAGGGAGGGGAGTCCTCCATTGACTTGAGCTTTGATAAATGCCTTTTGTAACAATCTTCTAACGGCCCCTCTGTCCACCTACACACGCGTGCAAGGCAGGAGTCCTTAACTGACTGTTTCGGGCTGCCACTTGGCACCCTTTGCCTTTTTGCCCGTTAAGCTTAGAATTCGTCCCACCCGGGGACGGATTCGAATCCGTCCTGGGGTGGGACGGATTCTATTTTGAATTCGTCCCTGGGTGAGACGAATACTGGGCAAAGTGTCCAAGTGTGCCAAATTGCTTCTTGACCTTACAAAATTGCTATGAAAGTGGTTAAGACCATTGTTTAACCTCTGAGGGCTGCCCTAGGGGCTGTGTTTGTCAAAGCGATCAGTGTTTGCAGTCACATAATCGGATTGGTGCTGTTTTGGTGTCTACAGTACAAAGGCCTTGAAGAGTTGTTCGGGTCAGGTGGGGGAGATTTCAAGCTGTATTTTCTTTCAAAATTCAAATTTATTTTTTCAGAACCCTTCTAAGTGTTCTTATTATTTGAGAGCTATATTAAATTGGTGTTTGGGAATTTTTGTGGTCAGGTTTCCAATGGTCATTATTTGGCTAGCACTGTCAAATTAAAAAGTCTCTAAACTCATTATTTATTTGATTCTTATGAAGCCTCGATGGAAGGATGGTAGATTTTCATTTGTTTCATTCTCCTAGCTCATGGACCTGAGGTGGTTGGTTGGTGGGCCAGTTTATGATTTTTGTGATTATTGGTTTTTTGGATGGTCGAGGTCGATTGCTCCATGGTTTTTATTCCTAAATTTGAATTCCTTGTTTGAGAACACAATCCAATGCTTTAATAGAATTGCTTTGAATTTTTGTATTGGGAAGATGGTGTTCGAGTTTCCAATGGTTTGTGTTTGGATGGCGTTGTCATATCTCTGTAAAGGCTCCATGTTATTATTTTCTTGGGATTTTTTGAAGCTTCGATGGAAGCTTGGCAGTTATTCAATTGTATCTATCCCTTGTATTATGGACCTAAGTATATTACGTTAAGTTTGGCAGGCCAGAGGAAGTATCCTGGTTGGTGGGTGATGTAGTCCTGGAAGTTGATTCATTGGTATATTTTTTTTTTTCAAGCGAAAAACCCCTTGTGGGGCCACCTTGGTCTGAGATACCATGAATAGGGGGTTCTACACCATCAAAGTCACCCGAGAGTCGCACCCAACCCTGACCGCACCAACATTATCAATTGGATTTTGGATACCCAATTCAACTTTTTGATAGGGTGGATATTTGAACCTAGGACCTCCCTTGGAGGATTGCCCTCTCCTCTCCAACTCACCTACAACACCTAGGTCATTCTTTTATTTTAAGCGAAAAACCCCTTGCGAGGCTGCCTTGGTTTGAGAGACCACGAACAAGGGATTCTACACCATCAAAGTCACCCGGGAGTCACACCTGGCACTGCCCGCACCAACATTATCAATTGGATTTTGGATACCCAATTCAGCTTTTTGGTAGGGTGGATATTTGAACCTGGGACCTCCCTTGGAGGATTGCCCTCTCCTCTCCAACTCACCTACAACACTGAGGTATTCATTGGTATATAACTTCCTCGTTTGTCTCCTCGATTCTTCCAGTTCTTCATTTCTCTTTGCTAGTTTATTTTTCTATGTTTGATGGTATCTTTGTACCCTCTCCATTGGTGGGGGGTGGTTTCTAGTTGGTTTAGGTTTTCTTCTAGTGTTGCTCCAGCTTTCTTGGAGGTTTTGTAAAAGGTTGTGGGGTCCCTTTCAAAACCCTCTTTTATTAATAGTATCAAAAAAAGTAGAAGAAATATTAGCTTGACTCATAGAGTAAAATAATTGATAATAATATCTTTGTGCATATAATTGAGAAAAAAATAAACTTACTTTACTTAAAAGAATATTGTAGCAAATAATTTGTAAATGTAAGTCTTATATGATCCTACCATCAAGTTGTTTTAATGGTTCATGATGCTACAAAGAAATTCAATAATATTACACATAAATATGTGATTGCTAAGTTGATACACAAATAGAAGTGTCTAACCAATTTTAATTATATACAATAAAATTATTTTAATGATAACCATGCCAAACGGTAAAAAATATAACTACTAATATTAATCATTCAAAAATATTAACAATACAAACATAAGACAAAATTTCATGTATAGTGCAACTACTATGTCAAGTGAAACCACACAACTAGTGAATATTTTAAGAGAATTAACAAAATGAAATAAAAAAAGTTTTCAAAGTAATTTAGTTAATAAAAAAAAAAAAAAGTAGCATTTTTATTAAACTTATCTATAACCTTTATTTTAATATAGAATTAATAATGATTTAGTGTAATGTCTCATCATAAAAGAATAATTGTGTTATTCAAAGAATTTGAGTATCTATGAAATATCCTTTAGTGGGACAACTATTTAAAAATAAAGAAAAATAAATGGATTGAATGAAATATTTTTTGGAATTCTTGAATAGAAAAAATATATAAAAAAGAATAAAATGATCTTATAGCATGTAAAAAAGACTTTAAAATATTGAATAATATTAATAACATATTTAATTTTTTTTTTGTATTTACATGGTGGAATCGGTAGCCGCCATGAATCTGGGTAGGCTGTCCTACTTTTATGGCCACCACAGTATTCTGTGCTATCCGCTCCGGAAGTCACCAAACAGATCTTCGCGTAGTCCGTCCCTATAACCACCATGCCACAATCATTTTAAACCTTTTACGTTGTTGAAAGCACCAGGAAAGGGACAAGCGTTCAGTCCAATGAGACCCGATATTTGAACCTTGGACCTCCGCCCCTTATGGGGTTTGGATGAACCAATTGGTCTACACCTTGGACCTAACATATTTAAAAAATTAAAATACAATATTTATAATAATTAGAAATAATGAGGATTTTAAATGTTGGGTCTATCATGAATATGGTCACTTAGTAAAATATTGCAAATAGTAAAATATTGCAAATATATAGTCTTGGAGAAAACTAAGTAGGATTAATATCAAGAGGAATTTCACGTTCCTAAAAAAAAGCATGCTACTAAGAAAATGAATCCTACATTAAGTTATAATTGAGGCTTTTCATTTTCTTAATAACATGTTTTTCTAAGTTGTAAGAGATGTTGGTGTCAAAAATCTAAATTAAGTTATAACTGAGCCTTTGGCTAAATTTATGTCACAATAAGTAATGTATAATATTCACTGAAACTTTCTACATAAAGGTAGTAGTAGAAAAGTTGTGACTCTTAATAATAAACATGTAAAAATTGGCTCAAGGAATCAGAAACATCAACACGTTTAAGGATGAACTTGAAACTTAGTTTTTAAATGTTGTAAACTTCACAATAAGTGGCAATGATTCAAGAATATATATTCAAAAACAATAACTTAAATCCTAGAAGTCTAAAATCATGTATTGAAACCTTCTATGAAAAGGAAGTAATAGAAAAATAGTAGTTCTTTAAGGACATATGTGTGAAATTGGCCTAGACAATTTAAACATAAATACTTTAATGATGGACTTGCTCATAACTTGATTTAAAAATATTAAGAACTTCACAAGGATCAATGATTTTAAAATCTATATTCAATAATAAATTAACCCTAGAAGTCTAAGATCATATAAAATAAAGTATATTGATTTGTGAGTGGTGCTTTAACTAGTAGCTTTATTTGAAAGGATGCTTGACAAGGCAAATTTACTTGAAAACACTCAACAAGCATCTTTGTGATAATTCAAGTATTCAAAGGTTCTTTAGTTATGTATAAAATAAAATAAAGAAAGTACAAGTGATTTGTAAACTAGGTAAAAGGCTGATTAAAAATTCTCTTATATTTCATAAAAGAGCTATACATAGTGTTTTTGGCAGGTTGAGAATGTACTACTCTAAAAAAAAAAAAAAAATACCACAAATAAACAAATGCAAGTCTAATAATACGAGTGCATCCTTGCACTTTATGAGGTCAAATTATTCTATAAAATAAGACGTAGAAGGTATTAGAATATAGAACATTATTTTTTATTTATTTAATTAGTGTTTTGAGGTCACATTCCTTATAAATTACTAAGTATCTTTTAAGTCCCACTGGCCTCAAAGTTATGAATTTGACATTATAATATTATTTATAACTTGTAAATTAAAATTGTAATTTTATTGGATGAATTTTATTGATCAATTTCAATAAAATATATTATTAATTATAAAATTTTATTCTTAATTTGGTATCTTGTTGGATAGTGATACAAATTTTAAACATAAAAATTGTAAAAATGACATTGTTATATTAACTATAACTCACATATTTAGGGAAACTAAATTATTTTAAATAATTTTTTGATTGTTTGTTTTCAATCTAATTTATATAAATTTGTTAAAACTTTACATTAGTTTTTTCTCTTGCCTGTGAAAGAAGTGTCGAATGGTATATTTGTTCTTAATAATGATTTAGAGAAATATTGATGTTAGTTTTATTATGCATACTATATATATAATTTTGAAGTGGTGATGATAAGAGGACAATTTTTATTTTGACCTAATTATATTTTACTTGAATATTTTATATTATATGTGATTTTTTATTTGATTATAAAATATTTTTTTATTTAAAATTATTACATATTATAAAATAATGTAATTTGATTGATTGAGTGGAAAGCTCATTGTAATGATATATGTTTACTATGTTAATATATATAGATTGAAGGAAATATAGTAGCAAGGGTTACAATGTAGCTTAGTTATTCTTTTAAAATTATATTATGAATTTGAGTTGTAGAATCTTCAACATTTAAACCATTGTTTTCTTGATATTTGTATTATCATTCCAAACTATTTTACATATAGTATTATAAAATTTGTTTGAACAATAGTTTTGTAAGTAATGGCTATAATAGATCCCAAAATGAGGAAAAAAAGCATATGCTAGAAAATTTGTCTATTAAGCTAGATAATTTACCCTAATTTGAACTATGTTATGATTCCATATATATTCCACATAAAAATATATGAGGTAAAATATTTGACAATATATATCTTCTCATCTACCCATAACTTATACTCACTCCATTCATCCGATAAAAAAATATAATGAAAATTTAGGTTTGATTAATCCATATGTGTTATAGCATGGATTTTAATTATCATAAAAAATGAGTGAAAGACTAAAAAAGAATCCAACACAAATAGTAGAAATAATTATTTAGTAGGTTATTGAGCCTATAGATTTATATGCATCCATAACTGATGAGTAAACATCCAAAACCTTTTTATAGTTCAAGAGATACTTCAAAAAATTTCTTAAATATTGTATGAATTGAATGAGTACAATGTATTAGTAAATCAATGTTTAGTTTCATATAATATATACCACAAAAAACATCTTGGAATGATATTAATTTTTTAAAAATTGCAACCATAAATTTTGATATATTCACAATAAATATCTTATATTATTCAATAAAATGTGTTGAAATTGTTATCCATCCAAAAAAATGGAACACATAATCTATTTGTAGGGCATAATTATTCTAACCTAAAAATATGGATGGAATATTTTGCTTTTCTAAATGAATTCTCTCTACATACATACACATATAGGGATTAACATTATCAAATACCAAATTTGTAAGCATGGACTAACCATGGCATGGAAATATTATAAGAGAATAAATATATTGTTACTATTTGTACAATGGTAATGTAAATTGATATAAAAATCAATTAAAAGAATTTACATTAAAATAAATTAAAAAATACAATTAACATTTTTAAACTAAAATACTAAATTTGCAAGCATGGACTACTAGCACTTGTTTTAATTTAACGAAAACCCCCTTATGGGGCCACCTTGGTCTGAGAAACCATGACCATGGGGTTCTACACCATCAAATTATCAACTAGATTTTTGGTACCCGATGTGCATTTGGTAGGGTGGAATTCGAACCAGGGACCTCCCTCGAAGGATTTCCTACCCTCTCCAACTCACCTAAGCACGTGGGTGAATTTATATTACTTTTTATTTTAATAGTTAATATCATTAGTAATGCAAGAAACTTTATGAGGTATATCCATATAGAATGTCAAAATTTTAATACCATAAATTCAAAATTTTACTTCATAAAGACATAAATTCTACATGAAAGAAAACAAGCATAATTTAAAATTAAATTCTTCAATCATAAGACATATGAAAAGAAAAGTATAATTAAAGAAAGAAAATTATAAATAAAATTTAAGCAATCCCAAAAAATTATCATTTAAAAATATAATACAAGATTCTTTCAAGATACTACATATTTTCCATTTGATAGGTCTTTCTATTTATCAAACAAATATTTTTTTTGAGAGAACATATCCTTCACCTAAACATCCAAGCAATAGATGGAATAAAAGAAATTTTAACCTCATAAAATTTGGATACAATCTTACCAAGCCAGTAAGGAAGGCATACAAGTTCATTTTCACATCCTAAAGTTATTTCAAAATATAAATTAGAGCATCATATAATATCCAAATATTTGTTAGGGGAGCTTTGAACCCCTGATATTTGTTGGTTTTTGTATTCTTCCCAAGGGAACGGTGAGTGGGGAGATTTGAACCTTGATCTTTGCTAGTTGTTGGTTGTGAATGTTGGGATGTTGTTCTTATTTCATGTGGTGGTGCACGATTTGCTAGATAGTGGGATGTACTTTTACTTTTTTGACTTGGTGGACAAGTGTTGATCCTAATGTTAAAAAATTTCTATTAGGGGCCCTCTCTCTTTCCTTATACCTTATTTTGGGGGTTTGTTCTCATTTCTTAGATGGATCTTACATTCTAGATTTGTTTTCATTGGAAGCTTACTCTCTTTGAGCACAATTTATTCATATATCCATTTTGGAGAAGTTATGGGTCATATTGAGTTAGATGTCTATTTTTCTTTGCATAGCCCTGGCAAGTTATTTTACTTGGTTGTATTTTCAAAAGGGAAAGTTTTTTCCAATTTCAAATTTGAAGAGGAAATGGTTGTTTCTTGTTTTTTCTATTTGCAATTTTTTTCCAGTTGAACTAGGAGAGAGTTTTCAAATTTTAAATCTAATGTTCAATATGAATGTGTCATATTTACCCTGAGATGTGATCCTTCTGGTTCTTTCATATCTCCAATATCTTGACATGTTCTAGGCATGGGAAGCCTTCCAAAACCCTATGGGCCTCTACTACAGGCCTAATCCATTTATAAAATATTTTGGGAACCTTACTTTTTTATTTCATTTTTAGTATTTGTGCAGGAATTTGATTTTTGAATTATTTTAGTGCTCTTGGTTATCTTTGGATGAGAAATGGTTGTTATTTTCATCCTTTTGTTTCTTTAGGCTTGAGGAACCTATCAAAACCTAGTGGTTCTTTTCTGGAGATCTCATCCATTTGTACAAGATTTTGGAAGCCTTTCAAAACCCTATTTGTAATGGTTTAGGGACCCTTCCAAAACCCTCTTGTGAGGTTCGAGGAGCCTTCCAAAACCCTTTGGTCCTCTGCTTGAGGCCTGACCCTTTTTAAGGTTTTGAGAGCCTTTAAAAACCTTGCTTAAAGAGGTTTGGGGATCCTTCCAAAACCCCCTTGTTTAAGGTTTGGGGATCCTTTCAAAACCCCTTTGTTTAAGGTTTGGGGAGCCTTTCAAAACCCCATATTTGGGTAAGATTCAAGTTTGTTATTGTTGGAGTGATTACTGAATGTGTTTGATACTTGCTGGTGGAGACCTAAGTTTCCAAAACTAGGATTCCCATCCTTGGTGGGAATACTTAATGTTTTTATTCTGGTTTTATTGAGTGCTCCTAATATCTTAGTAAAAAAATTCCAAATTGAGCACTCTATTTAAATTTGAAAATTAAATTATCATTAGATGGCATGGATGGTTGTCCCATTTTCTAGATTTAGTTTTGCCATGGTGGTTTGGGTGAAAATTTCCTTTCTAGGTCTGATTTTAAATTTTTAATTTTAGGTAGGAATGCTATCTATTTTGGATCTATGGGATCTGACTATCTTAGATGCTAGATCAATCTTTGTAGAATGTTGAATCAGTATCTCCTTAGGGATACAGTCCCATTTGTGATCTTATTTGTTGTGTTTTAAATATCTTTGTAGTTTTGTAAAGGTTGAGGGACCCTCCCAAAACCTCTATGTAAAAGGTTTGGGGACCCTTCCAAAATCTCTTCCTATGCCAAATAAAAAAAGCATCTACATTTAGATATTAAAAATAATAAAATATATAATAAAATACTATGATTTGCTTATATTGGTATAGTTCTTACTTAGGAGTGCAATGAAATCCTCCCTTAATGTTTCTTGTCTTACATTACATTAGAATTTAGTTGAATAGACTAACTAATTTGTTGCACTTTAGGAGGAGAGATAATTTTTGTCCACTTAAAATTATTTATTAGCTTCTTAAGAGATAAGTATCAACATTCTCAGATCATCGTGGAGACTACCAATTCCATTATGTAATTAAATAAAAAACAAAAGATAAGTATCAAATTTTAGCATATTAATAACGCTTATTGAACCCATTCCTAGTGATCTTAACTGTGTAAAAGGTTTAAAATGATCATGCCACGGTGGTTATAGGGACGAACTACACAAAGATCTATGTGGTGGATTTTGGGATGGACAATGCAGAATACTGTGGTGACCATAGATAGCTTGCCCAGATTCGTGGTGACTACTGATTCCACCATGTGAAATAAAAAAAAAAACTCTTATTGTATAATACATTAGATAGCAAGGTGAAACCTTCTAATACATAAAAACATGGATGTAAGGAAGAAAGATAAATAGAATGAATCTCTATATCTAAATTTAGTATTTTATAGGTAGATATAAAGTTTCATAACTTACTTTGTATTCTTGTCAATGAACACAACCTACTATCTTGATTATATAGGTTCTTCAAGCTAGCCTTGAAGACTAGAATGTAGACAACTTCATGTCTTTGTAATTCTTGTTAAATATTGAAGCATGAGATGTCTATAGGTATATTGATTTACCTTTTACTATAATCCATTCAATATACTAGTAGTCTGCTTCATAAATATATTAATTACATCAAAGAGAATTTGAAAATAGAAGAGGAAAATTTAACATTTATGAATTTTCTTATAGATGAATTCATCTATTCCATATTCTCAATAGATGATGGAATTCAACTTTCACCCACATGACACAAGGTTTGAGGCACCTGATAGGGATTAATATTATACTCTCTAATATTATTCCTTTCACACGGATCATGATGTATTGCATTTAATATCCACACAAATCATAAATATTAATTTTCGACTTGTAAAGGCAGACATGTCTATAAATATATTTTTGGTTGAATACAATTCTAAGTTTTCATTGTACCATTATCATGTTCACCTCTTGAGTGTTCTTCCCACGTCATTGGTATCAAAGCAAGGTGCAAGGGTTTTTGGAAAGTATCCTCTTCCTAAGACCATATTGGTTCAAAAAGGAATGAGAAATCCAACCCCTGGATCTTGATGGGTGAATGCTCTTTCCCTACTATGAACACTTTTGAGCACTCCTATTTTTGAAAACTCTCATCTAGGGTCCCTCTGACTCTCAACCCTCAACTAGCTAGGATTCCTCTAACTCTCGACCCTCAACTCTTGATCCAAGCATTCATCTTGGATTTGTCATTTTTTGACATTCTTTGTTTGTGACCATCATCCATTTTTGTATCTGATGGTATGATGTTGAGTTTGATCATTTCTCCTATCGACCTCACCATGAAACTTCAATAATTCCATGAAAAAATGATTGTCAATTTTTAGTAGCTTCAAGCTAAAATCACTACCGCTACTAATAAATATATCACTGATGAAGAACCAGATCTCAAAGTAGTTCCAGCTATTAAAAAATTAGTAGAAACACCTAGAATCGAACTAGAGTCTCTAGGTGATATACCCAGTGTCTTACCACTAGATGATGTTACTCCTATTGATATTGAATATGTTTTTTGTTGCAGATCTGGCCCCTCTAGACGTTGCAGATCCAAACTCACTAGGAGTCATTGCAGTTGAAGAACAAGTTGATCTCTCTGTCATCGTCATTATATCTGCTACACTTTGTGGACCACCAGTTCATCCACAACCTCTCTGCTATCATTTTATTGATCGACGGTTCTTCTATCGGATGCTTGTTTCCTATTTTTGGCCCCCATCACAAAAATTTTCAGCATCTCCATGCATTTCGCATCTTGATACAGTGTCTTCATGGCTTTGGAGTTTTGATTTCATATTTTTAGGTGTTGTTTCATTGCCATTACCACTTGATTGGTTTTGTGGTTTCCTGCACGTCCTCTCAGCTTCTGTTTGCTTGGTGATTCCTTGGCCCCCACACCGTTATCTTGTTGATCAGCCTTACTCGTGGCCTCCATCGCTTATTCTACCCATTGACCATGGTCCACCGAGCTTACCATTTTTAAATGCGCAATTTATTCAATGATGACATTTTTAAATGCCCAATTTATTTCATTAATTATGGTATTTTTAAATGTGCAATTTTTTTCATTAATGATTTTTCTTCCCTATGGAACACATTTGAGACCAATGCTTCTACGGTAGGGAGGAATGATAGGGATTAATATTATATTCTTTAATATTATTCCTTTGACACGGATCATGATGTACTGCATTTAATACCCACACAGATCATGTATATTAAATATCGACTTGTAAAGGCATACATACCTATAAATATATTTTTGGTTGAATACAATTCTAAGTTTTCATTGTGTCATTCTTGTGTTTGCCTCGTAAGTGTTCTTCCCACATCAACACCTATGTTATAATTTAATAGAACATCAAAATAAAAAGTTATGTTTAAGAAATTTAAACCATTAAATGGAATTCCTACACCAATATCGTTACCAACATTCATCAAATTTAATAGTATGCTTGAAAAAAATCAAAGCATATGACTCTATGTTACACCAAATTAAATATGACTTTGAGAATCATATTGAATTTCTTCTTGTTCTAGAGGACAATCTTTTATGTCAACTAAGGTAAGGGCATAGCAATTGTAGAAATATATGAATGGCCTAGATAATTAGCTTGGACCACAACATATTAACCTTAAGAAGTAAGAGTTTACTTCAACTTGTGTTAGCAAATGTATATAATTGTTCAACTCTTCAAATTTTAAGAAAAAGAGAGTCCATATAAAAAAGGAGGCTATAAAATATTAATTTTTTTATAAAAATTGTTTTGTTAGAAAAAAAAGTTACATGTGCTCAATATGCATAAGTACATAAGAATTATGGTCTTAATAGAAGGAGCAAAATGGTCACAAGTTCGATTCTTCCATGATGGCTCTCTATTTCTCAAAATGTTAGGTATTGTTTAGAAAACTTTCATATCACATAATATATGATAAAAATAATTTAGTTATAAAAAAAAAAAAATGGCATGTTAGTTCATCATCATTTATGCCTCTCCCATGATGGTATCTCCTCTTCCTCAATTGTCTTTCATGACAAACAACTTCATTCTTAGAGAGGAATGGTTTTCGTTTGGGTTTATTTGGAAATTAATGTCTGGAACTCAGATTTTATATAATATTTTCTTTACAATTTTGTAATGTATTCATTTATGCAAGTGTATGTGTTGAAAAAAAGGACATCAAATTGTTTTAATTAGCCTAAAAAGTTTGTTTTACATTAAACTTATAAAAGGGTTAATGTTTTGAATATGTTAATATTCTTAAATAAGAAAGAGTTGGTAACTTGTTTCAAAATTAGATATCATGAATATATCATGATGAAAACAAACCAAACAGCAACCTTCTCTTTCATACCTGTCCATAGTAGGTGATCAAATGAATATATGGGTGTCTTCACAGCGTGATCTTTCCTATCTTGTTTAGAACAGAAGAAATGTATTCTTGTTGTTCAAGCCCTTGAACACATATTCAAGTACTATAGTTGTCTTCCTGGCCTTTGGTTGCTCGTCTATTAGTAAGTGTATAGACTTTGTTTGTAAAATCAAATTTTATTTTGCACTAAAAATTAAGAATTAATTGATACATATCTGAAATCATATTAACAAATTTAGATGGAAAAGATCCTTGCACTCCAAATCCGGACAAATATATCATGTATTATCAATGGTTAGGCACATTTATTTCCTACATTATGAGCAAAGGACAAGAATGTCATTTCCCTACAAATTCAGATTATGCAATAGAAAAACATAAAAACAACCACCAAAAAAAAACCACAATCCTGTACAGTAGCCTTCCTTCTTTAACATATAGCTTGAACCTGTTGCAACATTATAGATGGGCCAGGCACAATGCTATGAATCAATAAAATTATTCTACCTATGTTATTTACAGTAACACCCCTTGGCAACATTCACATTCCCCCACTTCACACAGAATGGACAAATGCAAAAATCTATTTCACTCCATGACGATTCGTGGTGGTTGGATAACTTGTATGCTTTCCACCCGGTTTTTTTTTTTTTTGGTTGTTCTAAAATAGTGCAAAATAACTCGAAAGATGCTACCAAGAAGAATGATCCACAGGAGAGCAGTGAACAAACAACTCAGACATAGTCTTGCCTCATTAATATGGAAGAACACAAAAAAGAACTCTGCATTGAGAAACTTTCAATATTCCCCTATCTATCTATGTATCTATATATTTCGGTTCTACTCTCTTAGACTTATACGCATTCTGAAAAATGTTACTCATACTGTCTTCAATGGAAAGAAGAACAAAGGAATCGCTAATGGACATACTTGAACTGCTTCCGTGTTGTACATCGTTATCCATCTTTCACACGTTAGATGTTACAACTTACAACTTCTTTAGACAACCCTAATTTGTGAAAAACTATGGAAAGCTATTTAAAATATTTCCTTTGACATAGAATACAAAACACAAGGAAAAACTAAGTACTAAATTTCAGTTGTGGGACTGCATACCTTATTAGCCAAATTTTACATGAGCCTAACCATTGCATTTGAATTAAGATGGAACAAACACGGTTAATTTCTCATAAGATGGAACAAACACAGTTAATTTCTCATAAGGGATAGCCAGAAATGTGATTGGTCTTCTTCTTCAGAAGCCGCATCGAAGTCTAAGTCGAAATCTTTGGGCACCACCATCTCTGCAAATAGAGACGAGTGCACCACATGAGGATTGGGAGGAAGGCCCAGCTCATCATCTGATGCTTCTTCTAAATAGCGAATATAACTCTCGGGAATAGGCTCTCCTAATTCTACTAAATATATTTCCTCATTCCAATCTTCATCGCAACTCGTTGTAGAGCGCGCGTCATCTGCTACAAACAACCGGTCCAATTTATTAAATCTTCCTGCAAAATGGGAATTGCTAAAAGAAGTTCCAGCGGAGTTCAAAACAGAATCCGAATCACACGTTTCCTCCATCAAGTCTTCAGTTGTTTCTCCGTTGAATGAAGGCCCCCACTCGGACTTTATAAACCAGTCGGAAATTCCGCAACATGCTCCCATTATTGCTGCCTTGAATATGCATTCATAAATTGAAATTTATCCTATAACAAAACTAAATTAAGTTATCCGATTGAGGAGGGCGTCTCACCTCCATTTCCGAGGAAAATTATATATTACATGACAATCGTGACGAGCTGAAATTCCAACTGCTAAGCAAATCTGATGCTGCAATGAGTATCCCTCCCTTATATGCCACTAAACAATGGAGCCAACTAGGCATTATCGTCAGTCCTGTAAAATGCAAGCCAAGTCATACTCCGTGGAAGCAGTTGATAAGTGTAACGCACATTCCGGCGGCCATGGTGGGGTAATTAGTTAAGCGTTCAACGTCAATCGCTTCCCTTCTAGAAGATATTAGAAATCTCATGGAACTGTATATTATTGTTTTTTTCTTTATGTGCACTTCAAATCACGGATCCACTGAATCCTCATATCAATTGTGCGCATTCATGTGAATGCAAGGGAAATATGGTCAGTTTTGAAAAGATGTTTTGTTGCCCAAGTCTCTGTGCTTTGGTGGCCTTATCCGTGGGTCTAATAGGAGCAAGTGATATAGCCTCTGAATACTTTCACACGATTTTGTAATCAGCTTATTTTGACTTGACTGCTATATTTATCTGTCAGCTTGCTGACATTGTAACTACAAATTTTTATAAATGATAAAATTAGCTGTTGCATCTTAATAAACGACATAACCCTAAAAAATAAACGCGGAATTGCAGTGTCTTGTCATTAGGTTCGAATTTGCTGTTTTGGAATGACTCAAAACCTGTCGATGTCTTTGAAAGTCCTTTAAAATTTGACTAATCGAGCGTAGTTGTCCATTACGAGCAATTTGCTTGCAAAGTCACCTGATTAGTTTACGAAACACCTAAGGTTAATTAGCTATTTACTAGCACAGTCCGCTTGAAGTAGCAAAGGGGTAAAAATGATACAGTAACCTATTTTGAAAGCATTTTAAGCTCGTTAAAAACATATATAAGGACATATAATATTTAGAGGTGTATCATTATAATATTCAAAGGTCTATTATTTTATCAGAGGTATGTTTAAATATTTATTTATTAAATATAATTATTTTTTACTAAAAAGTAAATCAATAGAAAACATTGATATTATTCGAATACATATGCATTGATTGTATTTCAATCCCTCTTTAAACTTTCTATGCATTTATAATTTTTAAATAGTACATACTATACTTTCATACAATTAATAGGGTTCAACATAGGAAAATTCAGAGAAAGCTCTTTGAAGAAGCAATTGACCCTTTCTTTCAACTTTATTAAAATTAAAATGCATTATTAAGTAACAGAGTTAAATGAACTACTGTAATTCCATAGATAATCGCACTAACATTTTTTACATACAATAAAATAAAATGATTTAATTTATTTTTTATTAATATTTAAAGATTAATGATAGAAGCAGATTTGTACACACGAGTGTTGTGTTAGGGTTGTAGAGGTTACATAACAGATTTATGTTGACAAATAATAAAAAATTATAGGAGTTGTATTAGGGTTATGGAGGTCAAGTTGTGAAGTAAATCTGTGTAGCATTGTGCTCTGACGGTTAGTTTGTGAAGCAGATTTGTGCAAAAAGGTGTTGTGTCGGACAATAAAAAATCGCGGATGTTGTATTAGGGTTGTGGAGGCCAAGTTGTAAAGCAAAATTGTGCACCACTATGCTAAGATAGCTAGGTTGTGAAACAAACTTGTGTAGACAGGTGTTGTGCTAGGGTTGTGAAGGACACATAACATATCTGTGTGGATAAACAATAAAAAATTTAGGGTTGTGGAGGTCAAGTTGTGAAGCGGATCTTTGAAGCAGCTTGCTACACTAGCTAGGTTGTGAAGCAGATCGATGCAGATTTTTTGGTTTCAAAGGAGCGTTGCAAAGGAGGCAGATGAGCAGAGAAGGTGGATGTCTGGTCAGGCAGCTTCGAGCCCATTGCTGAAGAAACTAAGTTCGTGAAGGCGGATCTATTTTACTCCTGTGACCCCTCCTTTTCGTTTGAATGGGAGGAGTGGAATCCTCGTAAACTCAGAGGTGGGACCAGTAGAACCTACGGGGAGGACCCCATCCCCCTAGTGCACCTTCATATGCAAAAGTGGTCGCTGGCATTAATGGAGGATCCGACACCCTCTTCGATATTTCTTCTATGTCAAACCAGATCCATATCCCTAATAGCTCTATTGATAATATCCTGAAAGATGGGTTGTGGAATCTCTTGGGAAAATTCCAAGGTAGGAGGCTAGATATTGATGCTATGAGGAGATGGGATTTGGCAAGATGGAGGTTCTCTTGAAATTGTGGTCATCCTAAGAAATTTCTTCCTTATCAGGCTTAATTGTGAGGAGTATTCCAAGCGGGTATTGGAAGGGGGCTCATGGTTTTTGGCAAACAAGGTTAATTTTTGCATAAATGGGCCCTAGATTTTAGTCCCCTAACGCGGAGCATTAATCTTGTCCCACTATGGTTCAAACTACAAAAATTCCCACTTCATATTTGGCATGAGAGCATCTTCCAAGCTATTTCCAAGATGATCCTTCGATCAGATTACCAATTCCAAATTTTGAATGCTCTATTCTAGAATATGTGTGATGGCAGATATTGAGAAGGATTTACCAAGCTTTGTTGAGCTCTTTTCTAACCTTGGCACCTGGGTTCAAAACATTGAATATAAAAATAAACCCCAAGTTTGTCAGGAGTGTGGTAAGGGTGGGCACCATAAGAGCTTATGCCCCCTACATACTAAAGCTCTGAGTACTTCGACAGGCCATAAAGAAAATAATAATAAGCTTAGTGAAAAGTGGGTGCCTAAGAGAAACCCAAAAAAAAATAAAGGAAAAGATTTGATTTCTATTTCTCAAGTTGGGTTTAATGAGGAATTACAGGAGGAAGCCCTTCTTCCATCAAACATGTTTTATGGAGAGGAGTTGAACAGGGTTCCTATGAAGAGAAGGGAAGTGAGCCCAATAGTAGGGGATATTGTTCAACTTCCTAAATTTAGGGAGAGTGGAGAAGAGGTAAGTCCCTCTAGTCTTATCCTCCAAAATTCCTTTGACTATATTGACATGGATGATCCAACTCTTCAAAAGTTAATGGAAAGCTCTCTAGCCTCTCCAAAACCTATGTTTGAGAAAGGCTCTCCAGGTTCGAAGAGTAGAAGTCACAAGAAAGCTCGTATTGATCTAGGGGTCGAAAGGAAAGTGGAGAAACCTAGCATTAGAGCGCTCAAGAAAATGGAGATTGACTATGAAATTGCTAATGGAGTACAACCCCTTCTAACAGATAGTTTTGAGGCTCTGCATCCTGAATAGAATGAGGTTGTTCCAATTATGGAAACTTGGAACAAGTGTGTTCAATAGTGTGACTTAAAAAAAGGATTTCTTTCTTTGGGGGTTAAAAAAAGGTTGATAGGCCTCCCAAGACCTCACTAAGAAGGGCTTCTGGCAAGTAATTTTTGGTTGTTTTTGGTTCAGTTGTTTGTTAGGTTGGATGTTGTTGTAGATATGCTCCAGTTTTAGACAGGATTCTTGGCTCTCTGGTTTTTTGAGCACCCCTGGGTTCCAGTGGTGAGGCCTGGTCCCCAAATTCAAGGCCCTAGTGGTGGGAGGGATCTTCAAATTTTGAACATTGAATTTGAATGCAGTTTTGGGCGAGATTTTCAAATTCTAATTTTAAATCTTGAATTTGAATGTTGTTTTGGGTGTCGGTTTCTCCTATGTTGGCCCCTGTTGCCAACTGGTTGTTTGATTGTGACAATCTCTTGTATTTACTTGATAAAATCTGTTATTTATTTGCTAGGAGGTTGATTCATTGGATTTTCGTGGAATCCAACTCAGTCTTTCTTCATATCTTATTGCTAGATCTAAGGTTTAGAGGTGCCTTTCAAAACCCTACTTGTAATAGGCTCGGGACCCTTTAAAAACCCCTTTTACTATCAATCAATAATAATAATAATAAAATACTAAAAAGACTAAATTCATGTCAACATATAACAAAAATAACGACTGCTCTCTGAAAATTTCAAAGGTGCTTAAATCTGTCCGAATACCATAGGTGGGTCACAGATTTGAAATGGTAGCTGCAAAAATTTTAACCAAGATTTCAAAGGTGCTTAAATCTGTCCGAATACCATAGGTGGGTCACAGATTTGAAATGGTAGCTGCGGAAATTTTAACCAAGATTTCAAACAGAGACATCACAATGGGGAAGTTCGTCTGCTTGAAGGGGCCTTCATCACAATGGGGAAGTTCGTCTGAAAATTTCAAAGATGCTTAAATATATCCGAATACCATAGGTGGGTCACAGATTTGAAATGGTAGCTGCAGAAATTTTAACCAAGATTTCAAACAGACAGACATCACAATGGGGAAGTTCGTCTGCTTGAAGGGGCCTTCATCGAAGCTTTAGTAAATATCTCTTACTACTTGACTCTTCTTACATCCAAGATTTAGGGGAATTTGTGAAGTGTGAAAAGTGAAAATATTGCAGCCACAAAAAACTAATCCCAGAAAGAACATCCTGAGCAACATTGTTATTATAGTTTGCAAAATGAGTGAAATAAATTCTATAGAGTTATTCGTGGTAAATCCATTGTCCAACCGGCTACATAATAATGTTGGTTCTTTTTTACAAAAAGTACCTACCAATTATAAAAATTATAACATTTAAAGGCGTTTAGATGTTTTTTTATCTGGAGAAAAAGGATGTGTTCGATATTTTATCTTTGATAAATTATAAATCTAGAGTTTATAAACGGATTGAATTCTCATCTACCTCTTTTTTTTATATAAAAAAAAATTAAATTCTTAATTTTTATTTTCAAGATTTTTTTATTTTTTTTAATAAAAATATTTTAAAATTTAACATTTTTTGACATTTTCTTGTAACAACTTTTATAATATTAAAATTTCACTTCTATTATCTATGCACTACATCTTAGTAGAGTAATAACTCCAAAACTTTGCGTTAGTATAGTCTGTTTTTTAGGAGATCATTCTTATTTGATTCATGCAATCAACATTACCAATAACTAGAAATCAAGTGAAGATGTGAAGCATGTATAATATACGAATATTTTTAACTCAAAGAATAAAATAGATTATAAGTTTTTTTTCTAGAGAAAAATGGGTTGTACTCACCCTTGACAAATCACAACTCTCTCCTTTATAGCAGGAGAGTTTACAAAAAGATTCAATTATCATGTCAATTGAGTTGCTATAGCTAGAAAACTACATCATTTTTATAAAAAGTCTGAAGTTTTTATTTTCGTTTTTTTTTTTATTTTCTTCAATTTCCTTTGTAAATACAAATATTCTAGAATGCAACTTCTTGACATTTGTTTTTAATAGCCTTCACAATACCAAAAAAATCTACCTCCACTATTGCATCTTAGTAGAGTAATACTTCCAAAACTTCAAGCTATCATAGTCCACTTTGCCAGATCTAGAATGTTAGTTTCCTTCCTAAAACATAAGTGCAACCATAAGAATCGTAATAAATATTTTAATAGTATCAAAAAGTTGAATGTTTCAATCCATATTTTGTTTATAATCTCACCAAAAACTAACAACTCAAATAATCTAATGTCATCTTCTTTTACTTTAGCAAACAAAAATTCTACTGGCTTCACAAAATCATAGTCTACTTTACCAATTTAGGGTTGTTAGTTTTCTCTAATGCATTCATCTATAGATGGATCCTTTAAAACATTGTGTAGTCCTCTACAACATTATTTTTAATTTACTCCTTTTATATTCTTCTTGTCAACTTTAGCTAAAATTACTACTTCCTCTAACCATGGAAAAGAAAATTTAACTTCATGATCCTCTATAAAACCCCCTCTATTAGATAACCTATTTGCACAATTTGTTCTCTTCCCTTAAAGTATGTGTAAACCTAATTTCTTTAAACCTTGTAGCAAGATCTTTTATTTCCACAATGATTTCTTGTATATTTCATAAAGCCTTCCCTTCCTCAAAAGTGCAGTTATTACTATTAGTGACTCACCTTCCATTTATACTCTATTCCATTTCATTTATCATTTATCTATATATATGTATCCCTTTCAAAGATGCCCAAACTTCAATTTCATTATTTTTCTTAAATCCGCTATTGAAAGTGTAATGTAACAAAATCTCGCCCCTATTTTTTCTAATTATTCCTTCTTTTGTTGGTCTTGGATTTCCTTTAGACTTTCTATCAAATTCATTTGATCAACTCTGCTTCTAGTGGTTTCTACTTTATATGTTTTACTACCCAACATCATAACTCTATTTGATGATTTGAATCTATCTATCAAGATCCAAGATTAGAGATTGGTTGAGTTGATAAAGTTGGTTTAGAATCCTCTATAGCTAAACAAATATTCCTTTTCTAAACTACTTTCCTTTTCATTATCCTAGATTTTTTTGTTTCACTTGTAAAATATTTATACCATTACTTTAACCATTTTTTAATTTTGTCATTCATCACTATGGATTTACCAAACAAATTAAGAATCCATTGCCATAGTTCTTTAAATATTATTTTATGTTTTAATTTTAAACAAAACTATTTTAATTTTTCTTTTAAAACATATATAAAATAATATCTATTAAAAAAATGACATAATAATATTAAATATTTAAATTTTGTACATCACTATGAAAAATTAAGGTTTGCCTCCTTCTAACTTAGCATTTCTTTTGAAACCCTCCCTCCCAAAATAATAATAATAAATAAACCTTTTAAGTGAAACATTTTGACAATTGAACCAAACCATCAAGCACAATAATAAATAACAATATAAAAATATATTATAATATTATTAAATATAAGAAAAATATAAAATTATAAAAAATATATATTAAAAGTAATATACGAGCCCACACCAAATTTAACATAATACCAATTACAATTAAAAATATAATATTAACAAATTAAATCTCTAAATATATTATAATAATATTAAGCTCACAACTAATGTTCACATCCTTCAAGCTAAAACCAATTACAATTTAAAATATAATATTAACAAATTAAAATTTTAAATATATTATAATAATATTAAGCTCACAGCTAAGGTTCACATCCTTCCACTAAAACCACCTTGTTTTACAAAAATAAATAAATAAAAATAATACTATATTAAGTTTTTTAATTTAAAAATAAAACTAATATAAAAAAATAAGATATTATAGTTTTATTTAATATAAGGAAAAAAAAGTTATGTATTGCAGTGAATTAGAGGGTAAAACGATCCTCTAAAAAAAAATTAACTAAAAAAATCATATTAAATGGAAAACATGAACCCATATCCAAATTTATATCAAAATTTATTAGAGGACCAGTTGCAATGAATATAATCAAACAAATTCTATAAGAAACATTGTTCTCTTTACTTTTATTTTTATACATATAAGACATCTAAATTTCAATTTTTAATTTTCTTTCCCATTAGATATGGCTGAAATAATATACAAAGGGAAAAGTAGATTTTGGTAAAAAATATATTTAATTTTTAGTATTGTATTTAAATTTTTTATTTAATTTATTATTATTTTTTTTGGTACTCAGGTGTTGTAGGTGAGTTGGAGAGGAGAGGGCAATCCTCCAAGGGAGGTTTCAAGTTCGAATATCCACCCTACCAAAAAGCTGAATTGGGTACCCAAAATCCAATTGATAATGTTGGTGCGGGCAGGGATGGGTGTGACCCCCGGGTAACTTTGACGGTGTAGAACCCCCTGTTCGTGGTTTCTTAGACCAAGGCGGCCTCGCAAGGGTTTTTTCACTTTAAATATATATATATATATTTTATTGAAAAATAAGAATATGTAATAATAATATTGCTATGGGATCTTGGGGGAGAGTCTTGAATGTAGTGTTTGAATTATTGAAACCTTTTTCGTATATTTCATGCATTTTGTTGAGTGTTACATGTCATACCATGCCATTTAAGGTTGGGAATTTTTTTTTTGAATTTACATGGTGGAATCGGTAGCCACCACAAATCTGGGTAGTTTGTATGGCTTTTATGGTCACCATAATATTTTGTGTTGTTCACCCCAGAAGTCGCCACATAGATCTTTGTGCAGTCCATATCTATAACCAACATGCCACAATCATTTTAAACGTTTTACACCGCTGAAAGCACTAGGAAAGGGATAAGAATTCAGTTCGATGAGTCCCGAGATTTGAACCTTGGACCTCCACCTCCTTACGGGGTTTGGTCGAACCAATTGGTCTAGACCTCGGACCTCAAGATGGGAAATATTACTTGGGTCTTGTCACAAATTTGCATTAACACCACCTAGGGTGGTGTTCTATCATGTTTAAATTGACGACCATCCTAATGTCTAGTTCAGTTGCTACCGAGTCATCTAGGAAGACCAATTGTGCCAAGGAAGCACCCAAGAAAGTTTATACCGACAGTGTTTCACAAGGTAATAATATTATCTCTATTGTTTTTGTTCCCTTGCATGATTTTCATAATGCTTGCAACTGGTTTGAGTCACATACCCTTATCAGGTATTTTATGGGTATAATTATAAATGATACCCTCATTAGGTCCTGGGTGCAACAATTTTGGGTTATGGATGGTGTGACAGTTAAAAATGTTTAGAATCTCACCAAGGGTTATTTCCTTTTTCACTTCCTTGATCCTGCTCAAGCTCAAAAAGTGTTAGCCAAAGGTCCCTAGATAGTGTGAAATTCTAAATTAATTATGCAATCTTTACACTCATGACTTCATAACCAGTGATCAAGTGGAGCTAGAAGTTCCTATGTGGATCGATTTCCTAGGATTACCTATCCATTTTTAAGATTTTTTACAAGCACTCGCCTTTTTCCTTGGCAAGTTTGTATAACTTGAGCTTGAACAGTTTTTCTCAGTGCATCCTACCAAGTCGGTTTGTGTCAAATTCGACCTCAAAAAATACCTATCAAAATTTATAGATATCCAGATTGGTGATACCTCCATTAGGAAACCTATAGCCTATATCAATTTACCAAATACTTGTTATTATTACTAGTTTGTTGCTCACAATATTCAAGATTGCCCACTGATGGAGTGAAAGTTCAAACAGATCCAACCCCCTTTGACTGCCCTGGTAGCTCAGTCTAACAGGGCCCAGGAATGCTTAGGTGACTATAAAATGGTTACTACCAGGAAAAATCATACTTCTATGCACTCTGAGCAGGCCAATCCCTCTATGCAACCTACTCAGACCAGGCCCAATGATAGCCAGGTTATACAAGTCCCCACTAACTCTATGCAGTCTTCTGAAGCCACCACGTTGACTATCTTTAACATGCAACCTGCCATGTAGGGATCCAGAATGCTACTCTAGATGCCCCTGTAGTTACTCAACCACCACCTTTTTCAAATTCTCTTTGATTTGGCCCTACATTCACCTCGATTGTTATGGAGGCTTGTCCCACTACCATGCCAATTTTTTCATCAGTGGCCTCCACATCCTCAATGGTTGCGAAGGAACAAAATTTTAAATTTCACCATTCTCGAAGCCCCTCAAGGGATAGCTTGGACCTGAGCTTTGACAAGCATCACCAGTACGATGATTTTGTTCTCCAAATATCCTCGGGAAAGGGTATTTTTAGAGGTGCTAATCCCTTTAGTTCGCTTTGGATCCTAGGTGATTCAGAGGATGTCATGGATATTATGAATCCTAACAAGTCCTCATGATTTTTTTCTCATGGAATGTGCGAGGACTGACAGATCCAGTCTATAAATACCTGGTCTAAAGCGAGCTGGTGAACACTGCTCATTTACATGGAGCTTTTGACTTTCTATGTCTACAAGAAGTTAAGGTAATTTATTTCAATATACAGTGTGTTAGTAATTTTTTTAGTCCACGTAGCATGTTTTATTCTGCCAAGCATTTGTTTGGGAAATTAGCAGTTGTCACTATCTTGGCATCCAAGTGGTAGCCACATGTGGTGACTTGGGGTGTTGACCCATCCTACCAAGCTGCTTGGATTTCACTTGAAATTAGAAGGAAGTCATTTGGGGTGGTCAAAATTTATGCCTCTAATTATTCTTTGATTAGGGGCTCTCTTTGGCGATGGCTATATTTCTCTCTACCTCTAGCCACTCGGTTTTTTTGCGGTGATTTCAACATGGCAGAAAAGGATTTGGATAAAATCAGTCATTCTCTAAGATGTTGGTGCTCTGGAGAATGGGAGGTCTAGTTTTTTATGAAAAATAAGTTGCATCTGTTTGATCCAAACTCCTACTTTACATCCTTTGATTTTCCTTAGGAGCTCTGGTTTACTTGGTCGAACTTCCAAGCTGAGTCAGCCAAGGTCCTTGAGAGGTTAGATCAGGAGATGGTCTCTAAAAGTGATTCATTTTATTTTTCTCATTTCAATCCCTTGGTACCTTTTTTCACAGCCTTGCCCGACACTACTCTTTCAAACCAAACCCCCATTTTTTGTTATCGACATGCAGCATACACATCCCAAATTTCACTCCTCTTAGTTCTACTTTAATGTTTTCTTTTTGCATAGTTCAGCCATGAAGGCCCATATATTCTGAATTTGGAACTTGCTTCCTCGACTGCAAGGCTCTTTGAGATGGATTAATTGGTAGAACTTTACTATCCAACACACCACCAAAATGCTGCATATTTTAGGGGTGGACATTGCAAAATGCAAAAGAGAAGCTAATTTAGCCTTGAACGAAGAGCTCCATAAAGCTTGTCTCAAGCTTGAGAATTCTCCATATAATAAAAATCTTTAGTATCATGTTGCAACCTTGAGGCATGGACTTAAGAAAGAGGAACTGTGTGAAGATAAGGGAGCTCAGCTTCGATCTCACCTACATTGGCTTCAAATGGAAGATAAAGTCTCTAAGGAATTCCTCAAAAGACTTCAGCTCCTGCTTAGCATTCTCAATTCCATTACATTCAAATAGAAGTAGGGAGGTTCACTGCACTTACGAATATCATTAAGAGTTGTGTTCATCATTATCATGGAATTTTTGCTTCTCAACCTATTAATGATGAGAATTAGCAGGTATTAGATGAATGTTGTTATGTTGTTCCCTGTAAGCTTTCACCTGCTCAAGTGGAGTTGTGTGATACACCTTTATCCTTAGAGGATATTAAGGAAGATTTGTCCCTCATAGCCAATGATAAAGCCCCTAGATTAGATGGATTTCCTTGTGAATTCTACAAGGAATTTTAGGACATGCTAGGTCCAGATTTACACAAAGTTTACCTAGAAGCCATACAATGTGGAACTCTAGGACCCATCATCAAAAAAGGGAATGTTAAGTTCATTCTTAAATCTGGTGATCCTAAACTATTTACAAGTTGGAGGCCTCTCACCCTTTTGAATGTGAGCTATAATATTATTGCTAAAGTTATTGCTCGTAAGCTTTGGCCTCTTCTGCCTCTGATAGTCAGACCTGAACAAACTGGGTTTGTTCAAGGAAGATATATTTTAGATAATGTGCTTGCAGTTTGGGAAGGTATGGAATGGACCCGCTCCTCAAGAAAAAATGCTTTGTTTATTAAAATTTATTTTGAAAAGCATATGACAAAATGGAATGGTATTTCATCACCTCTATGCTTCAAGCATTGGTTTTTGGTCAGTTTTTCATCAACACAATTTGCATACTTTTTCAATATGCCTCTGCCACTCTTACCTTGAATAATTGTCAATCAAAATTCATTCAACTAGGTTAGTCTATTCGACAAGGTTGTCCTCTCGCCCCCTCAATTTATATTCTTGATGTAGAAGCTTTTGGCTACCTTATGGCACATAAGATTTCTCAAGGGAGCCTTAGAGGCATCTCACTCCCCAATTCTAGCCTTCAGCTAGTTAATGGTCACTTTGCCAATGATTCCTTTTTACTATTCAAGAAGATGAGTAGTTCCTATCCTCAACCATTTATTGTTTGAAAGTATTTTGTAAGGCCTCTGGTTCTAGTATTAAGTGAAGGAAAACCTCCTGCTATAGATCTTCCCCTGATCCAATACCTTATTGGCTCAGCCATGATCAATGGGGATGGATCTAGCCAGGTGAAGTATTTAAATTTGTGGGGATCCCTTTTGCTTTTCTTGGATTTTCTACATAGCTTTGGTAGCATGTTACTCAAAAGGTTGAGAAGAAGTTAGCCTACTGGTCATCAAAAAAAAAATCTTTGGGAGGAAAGTTTTAAATTTGTTCTAAGGTTTTGGCTGCTACTCATGTTTATTATTCTTCTTGTTGGATGCCCTCCAAGTCTTGTTATAAGAAACTGGATAAGCTCTTACGATCCCTCCTGTTTATTCTTCTTTTTATAAAATATCTTATGAAAAGAGGCTTTCATATGGTGGCATGGGAGGTGTGTTACCTACCCAAATTTTGTGGAGGTATGGACCTTTTTTATTTCCAAAGACAAGGTTTTACTTTATGTGCTAAATGGATTCCTCGATCCCTCACAGGTAATGAGCACTAGAAATTTCTCATCCGATATTGCTTTTCTTATGGCTTATCCTATGGCAAAAATGTTTGGAATGGGTTGAGCCTTCAGAATATTCTTACTGCCCCTATTCCTATAAAAATTTAGGGTTCCTTTGTTATCAATAGTATTTGGAAATCCTGGGAGGCGCTTAAACCCTGGCTATGTTAGTAAGGAAAGGACTGAAATTTAGGGACCTCTCTTTAGGACATGACTGTCTGGTGGTCTCCTACTATTTCATGGTAAGGTATGTCATTGGATCAAGTTCAATGGGTCATATCTCAACATTTTTATAGGAAAGGATTTGCATCTCTGAATTATTTTTTCTTGTGTCAAACTAGGAGTTGGATACCTTGGGATATTTTAAGGTATACTTACAGTCTTAGAAATGAGGATAAATAGACCTATGATGTTGGCATGGATAATATTCCTTTCTCCATTTGGAGCAAGTTACATAAGAGGTTCTAAAAGCCTTGGTGGTCTAATTAGTGTTGGCCTAAGGAGATCCCTTTAATTCTATACAAAGACCAGCTTGGGTATAATTGTCTTACTCCTCAGGTCCCCATGTCACATAGGCTGAATGTTAAATAGGATTTGGTCTCCTCAGCCTCAAGGTGGAGTTTATGTTTTGCCCAAGTCTGGGATTCATAAATTGAGCCTAAAAAAAGTTTTTTTGTTTGGTGTCTTACTCACCAAGGACTTCCTCTAGGAAATAGACTTAAGCAACTAGGTGTTCAGAACCCTACCTGTCCTTTTTATGGTGAACCTGAGGATGTGTTTCATGTTTTTTGGTAATTTCAGTGGGCTTCTTGCTTGGAAATGGCTCTTGTAATGTTAGCATATGTTGTATCACATTATTAGTAGCAATATTAAAATAACGCACATAGGCGTTCTCCGAATTAGTTGATTAACCAACTTGGTGGTTAATCAACCACATTGTAACCTTTATATGCAAATCAATGAGAATGTTCAAAGTGCTTCGTCAAGTTCTATATGGCATCAGAGCCACGGACGCAGACAGACGATACTGGCGGACTGGCGGACCGAGGATAGACTGGACGACACAGACAGGATGACACAGACTGGCGGACCTGACAATAGACAACCCACAAATGGATGACATTGGCAGACCTGACAACATACAGCCCACAGACGGATGACATAGACTGGTGGACCTGACAACAGACAGACGAACGATAGACTGACAGAACACGTAGACCGAGGATGGTGGATCGGGGTGGTTCGTGGATCGGGGTGGTTCGACGATGGCTGTGGAGGCAAAAGGGAGGGGTTGGTTGCCCGAAGGCAACCGAAAACAATAGTCGGTTGCGGAAGTTTTAAACCCTCCCACAGTGGCCGCATAGGCCATGTGGGATTAAATTTTTTTTTTTTCCCCCTTTCTCCGGTTCCGCCGCTGTCAATACGTCCCAGATTCCTGTCTATCCTCGTCGGGCCCTCTGGCTCAAGTGGTACGTGCGGTGCCTATTTTCCAGGAGGTTACGGGTTCCAGTCCCTTCGGGGACATTTTTTTGATGCCCAGAATGCACCAGTGACGGCGGCGACAGGAGTTTTGATGCCCTGCGTGCTCCGGTGATGGCGGGAAAGGCGTTTTGATGCCCTGCGAGCCCCAGTGATGGCTGGAACGGATTTTTGACACCCTGCGAGCCCCAGTGATGGCGGGAAAGGGGTTGTTGACGCCCGCCAAGAGCAGTTGACGCCCGAACATGGTGATTTGACGGCGAAAAGCTTTGTTGAAGCCCAAACATGGTGATTTGACACCTGAACACCTCATTTTTTGGTATTTTTTTTCCATGCCTTGTCTCATTTGCAAATTGAAGGGGGGGAGATCTCAGTTTCTTCACATAATTCCATAATTCATTTGCAAAGTTATCAGATAAAGGGGGGAAATCAAACCATTTGGCAGAATATTTGCTAGGTTTGTAATAGGTGCTAAAATTTGTGGGCATTTATGATTGTTTCTTCTGCATTTAAATATTCTATTTTCTTGCATTCACAATCATAAATTAAACAAAGTATAAGACCCCAAATTTATACCCTATTTGTGCAATTTATTGCACAACAACATTCGGTATTTGAGATACCTCTGGTCCACACTTACAGGTAATGTTGTCGTGCTTTGGACTACTGTATTCGCCGCCTAATATAGCTGCAACAACGACGTCTGAGCTTGTTCTCTATAAATCGTCGGGGAGAAATAAGGCAAACCAGTTTTTTTTTCCCATTTCATACCCACATCGTGATTGTTGTTAGGCGTAAATCCTGACGAAAGTTTTTTTCCAAAGTGTTTAGGGGAAGTTACGCCCCACGCATGCGGAATAAAACTTTCTATGGTAGGTGTCATTAACAACACGATGCCCTTTCAGTATCGCCTATGTTCAATATATTGTGCTTCTCATTTGTACTTATAGTCTCCCTCACGTAAGGGCGAGTACATATTGAGTAGTATACTGTTCATATATACCTATAGTTTCCCTCACGTAAGGGCGGGTGTATATTGAATGGTTACAGTATAAATATCTCGAGGTATAAAGAAAGGGAGACCAATTGGTGATATAAGGAACCTTCATAATGGCCACAATTCATAAGTATCTCTCAGATTCACAATTGTTGAAAGGTCCTAACTTTGTTCCATGGAAGACAAAGATGAAAGCCATACTTCAGTTGGAAGATTTATGGGATGTAGTGACTGGCACTGAAAAACATCCTCAGACAGCAGGAACAGATCAAGATGCTTGGGATAAAAAAGACAAGAAAAGTCTCGTATTTATCTTGCTTGCTACTACAGATGAGGTGCAGCCTCATATTTGTGATGCAAAAACTAGTAAGATAGCTTGGGATGCCCTGATCACAGTATATGAAGGCAAGAATCAATCCACTATTCTCCATCTTCAAACTCAACTACATAATCTTAGTATGAATTCTGGGGAAACAGTTGATATATTCCTTTGCAGAGTGGCTGACTTGAAAGCAAAATTGAATGCTATGGGAAAACCGGTGGATGATGATGTCTTGAACTCTGTCATCTTGAGAGCATTACCAAATTCCTACAAGATGTTGATCACTTCCCTCAATGTTTCTGGTAGACAAGTATCATTTGTGGAACTGGTAAACTTGCTTCAGATTGAGGAGGCAACTCAGATCCAGAAAGATGATGTGCCAGATAATGCTCTTTCCACACAACAAAGTGGTAACAAACAAGGCCAGTTTCAAAAAGGGAGTGCTTCTTCCAAAGGAAAAGGGAAGCAAAATCAGCAAAAAGATGCAAAATATTGCAAAATTTGTGATATGAATAATCATGACACCAACAGGTGTTGGTTCAAAAACAAGCAACCAAACGATAGAGGTTCTCAGAAGAAGGGCAAGAACAAGAAGAAATACAATAAGCATAAGCAATCTAAAGGCCATGTTGCTTATGCTGACTCCAACTCCGACTCAGATCCTCCTGGGTCCGATTCAGATTCTGACTCTGAAAGAGCACACAAGGTGCTCATGACTCATACTTCATCTTCCCAGATAGATGTTGTATGGTATATTGATTCAGGAGCTAGCAAACACATGACTGGGGACAAATCATGGTTTGATACTTTTGTGGAGAAAGAGGGTAAGCCAGTTACAATTGCTGACAATCAGGTGTATCAAGTGAAGGGAGAAGGGAATATTTTTGTGTCCCTTCCTGATGGTAATTGTCAGATTGAGAAGGTTCTCTATGTTCCAGGCTTAGCCAATAATCTGCTTTCAGTCACACAAATGTTGGATAAAAACATGGATGTCGTGTTTCGAGTTGTCAAAGGCAAGAAGAGATGTTTTATCACACACAGTGGTAAACATGTTGCAACTGGATCCTACAAGCATGGCTTGTTCATTCTCGATGCACTTTCTACTCCGCATGTTGCTTTGGCTGCAACTACAAAGGAGGCCACCTCTCTCTGGCATCGACGTTATGGGCATCTCAGTTCTGGATATTTGCTTGAATTATACAAATATGGGATGGTAAAAGGTCTTCCACCACTCTCATCTATCTTACCAGTTTGCTCAGATTGCTTAGCAGGGAAGCAACATCGAGTACCTTTTGAGACAAGCTCCTCTCGAGCTTCAAAACCTTTAGAGCTGGTACATACCGATCTGTGTGGTCCTATGCCAACCAGCTATGGTGGGAAAAAGTATTTTCAACTATTTGTTGATGATTACTCATGGAAGATGTGGGTTTTCTTTCTTCAGTTGAAATCAGAAGCATTTCTCTACTTTCAACAATTCAAGAAACTTGTTGAGAAGGAGTCGGGATGTTTGATAAAAACCCTCCGCTCAGATCGAGGGGGGGAATATACCTCTGAAGAGTTTTCAGAGTTCCTTAAGAAACATGGGATCAAAAGACAACTGACTACAGCCTATACACCTCAACAGAATGGAGTTGCAGAAAGAAGAAATCGTTCCATTATGGAAATGGTTCGATGTATGCTAAAGGGAGCACATCTTGAGGATCAATATTGGGCAGAAGCAGTAAACACAACATTATACCTCCTAAATAGAGCACCCACTAGAGCTCTACAAGGAAAAACACCACAAGGAGCATGGAGTGGTACGAAACCTTCCATATCTCATCTGAGGGTGTTTGGATGTAAAGCATTCATGCACATTCCAAAACAGAAAAGGAGAAAGTTGGATGAGAAAACCCTGCAGTGTATCTTTCTTGGCTATGATGAGTACTCAAAAGGTTATCGATTGATTGATCCTAAGACCAAGAAGACACATGTAAGTAGAGATGTTGTATTTGATGAAGTCCTCACATCAAAAGAAACATCCACAGCTGTATACCTAGATGAAGAAGAACCTAAGAAGGAGGTTCAACTTCCACAACAAAAATAGAAAGTTCCAAAATGGTATACTAACACTTTGAGAGATGCAAAGTTGAAATCCCTTCCAGATCTATCTCTTGATAGGCCATGTACTCGCAGTATGACTCAACAGATGAGAGCAGAGGAATCTACTTCAGAGGTTGACGAACTTTGTCAACACTTTGATGATTTGGCAGTGAGTACAAAAAATGATAGAGAAGAAGATGAGGATGGAGAAAAAATTTATATGTCTACATTGAATACAAATGAACCCACAACGGTTCAATCTGCACTTGATCAACCACAGTGGAAAGAGGCCATGGATGTAGAACATAAGTCTCTCCTTAAAAATAATACTTGGAAGTTAGTCGATCTGCCAACAGGAAAGAAACCCATAGGCTGCAAATGGGTGTTCAAAGTGAAGTATAAGGCAGATGGATCTATTGATAAGCATAAAGCCCGGCTTGTTGCAAAGGGATATGCTCAAAAAGAAGGCATAGATTATGAAGAGACTTTTGCCCCTACTGCAAAAATGACTACCATTCGAGTACTTTGTGCCATGGGAGCTCAGTTTGGGTGGAAATTGCATCAGATGGATGTTAAAAGTGCCTTCTTGAATGGTGACTTACAAGAAGAAGTATACATGACTCAACCAGAAGGATTTGTGGTCAAGGGGGAAGAACAAAAAGTATGCAAATTGATCAAATCCTTGTATGGGCTAAAACAAGCTCCTCGAGCTTGGTATATCAAGATAGACAGTCACCTTGTGAAGCATGGATTCGAAAGAAGTCCTTCAGATGCAAATCTCTATATCAAGAAAAATGGTTCTGATATAGTGATCCTTGTACTTTACGTAGACGATCTGATCATCACAGGAAGCTCAGAAAGTATGATTGGCTTAGTGAAAAATGACTTGAAGCAATCATTTGAAATGACAGATCTAGGACTTCTGCACTATTGTCTTGGTTTAGAATTTACTCAAGAACAATTTCATATTCGAGTAACACAAAAGAAATATGCCAAGACTTTAGTAGAAAAATATCGGATGACTAATTGTAAGTCCAAAGCAACTCCAATGGAGCAAGGACTTAAGTTATCTCGATATGATGAGTCACCTCAGGTAGATGGAACTCTCTATCGCCAATTGATTGGGAGTCTCCTATATCTAACAAATACCAGGCCAGATCTCAGTTTTGCTGTGGGATATCTTTCAAGATTCATGCAAGAGCCTAAGATGAGTCACTGGAAAGTAGCAAAAAGAGTTCTTCATTATGTTCGTGGTAGTACAAATTATGGCCTGGAATATAGAAAGAATAATAATTTTTTCTTACTCGGATACACAGACTCAGATTATGCTGGATCTATTGATGATCGTAAATCCACTTCTGGATATGTTTTTCATCTCGGGTCTGGACCAATCTCATGGCACAGTAAGAAACAACATGTGGTTGCTTTATCTTCTACAGAAGCAGAATATCGTGCAACCAGTGAAGCAGTCTACGAGATAATGTGGTTAAGTCGCATTCTTACAAACATGGGCCTTCCAAAGAATCTTCCACTTCATTTGTTTTGCGACAATCAAGGTGTTTTGAATCTTGTCAAAAATCCAATTTTTCATGAACGTACCAAACATGTTGATACCAGATGTCATTTTATTCGAGATGAAGTTCCAAAGCACCATATACAACTTCAATACATTCCTACTGATGCGCAAGTTGCAGATATCTTTACCAAAGCACTTGGACGTATCAAATATGAAAAATTTTGAGATACTATTGGAATTTGCCAATAATGTAATAAGGGGGGATGTTAGCATATGTTGTATCACATTATTAGTAGCAATATTAAAATAACGCACATAGGCGTTCTCCGAATTAGTTGATTAACCAACTTGGTGGTTAATCAACCACATTGTAACCTTTATATGCAAATCAATGAGAATGTTCAAAGTGCTTCGTCAAGTTCTATAATTATTTCAACCTTTCATGCGGAGTCCCTTCTTATGGCCTCACGTTCTTCTGGAGGACCCCATTTATTTTTCTGACAATCTTGAACCAGTGTGGAATTTTTCCTTATCAGTTTTCTCTTCCATTTGTAAAAACCAGGAACAAGGCAATTTTTACACAAATTGACTCCACTCTGACGTTTAATTTTGCTGATAAGTATGCTATTTTTATGACTGATGGATGCAGATTTCTATACAGGTGGACAAGATGAACGTTGAGTTGCAACACCTTCGTGTTATGATGGATAATTGGGGTAATACCCCATGCACGGTTAGTTGTGTTCCTCCTAATTCCCTGAGAAGCTCCTCCAGGTCCCATTCTCGATGTCGTTGAGGTTCTCGATGCTTCACCTATTCTCCGATGGATAGACATTGGTCCCAACCCTCTCAGTGTTGCAGATGCCTAGATTATGGAGTTGGTCCTTCCTCCCACCAAAATTTTGGGTGGAATGTTCAACCCACCACTTCTAAGCTAGTTGTTGAGTGGGGTGACACTGCTACTACTTCAACTGTTGTTCGTCATACCGATGGACCTGCCACTCCTCAATAGACTCTAGTTGGCGATAATGTAGAAGAAGAATGGAATGCCCAATTCTCTTTGGATGAAGGCTGGCAATATGTCAGCAAGGCAAATAACTTTCATCCCACTCCTTGATCTTTGTTTAATAATTATGTCTTGGGATGTCTATGTAATGATTGTTGGCAGCAGCACGTAGTAATATTTTTTGGACTCTATTTTTTATGGGGAGGTGTGATTTCCTCCACCTATTGGCTTTTATGGTTTGTGGGGTGTGCTAAATCTACCCACCCCTTTTTTGTATGATTAATCTTAATTAATATAAGGTTTTTTCATTCAAAAAAGTATTTAATTTTATTTTCTATAAGATATGGCTGAAATAATATACAAAACGAAAAGCAGATTTTGGTAAAATAAAGTTATTTTAAATGATGATGAGTTAAAGTATATTTTTTTCACTCTATTTTCTATAAATTTTATTTAATAAAAAATAATAATAATATATTTTTTAGTTTATAATTATTTATTATTTTAAATTCTAGTTTTAAATAAATTTATTCCTTTTATTGTTTAAGGATTTTATTTAATTTATTATAATATTAATCATTTAATTGAATTAACTTTTATATAAATATAAATGATATTTATGAATAAATTTAATATAATTGCTATATAATATGACTATATAATAGTATGTGTTTTAAAAAAAAAGATAGTGCTCTTAGATAAAGAGTTGCAACTATTTTTGAATGATTGAAACTCAAATCCTTACAATGTGATAGGTGAATTTGATCTTGAACTTCCATGTCTCTTGAGAATATGGAAAAACAAGAGAAACAAACTTTGAAATATATTTAGTTTGTAAAAACTACATGTAAATATTTTTATATTTTTATATTTTGTGAATATCTTATTTAATTATCATGTAGAGGGAAAAATACTTTTCAGGCCTTCATTATTGAATGGTGTTCTTAAAAGTAATTAAAGAAGATAAGTCCAACTTTTATTTATGTGTGTGAGAGAGATTTTTTCGAAACATTTATAGTATTTAATATTTCAATTTATTGTATATTAAAGATATTTAAAATAAATATTTTTTTAGATATTAATTTTACTTTTTATTTATTTTTAATAAGTTATGTGTGGTTTTTATTGGAGGTTATTTTTATTACAAAAAATATATATATTACTCTCCTTACATTTCTAACAAGTTAATTAATGTATATCTATATTTGCTTTTCCATCAAAGATATTTTCCATCTTCCTCAAACTGCTAAGTTTCCATAATCAATTTTTTTTAAGGAACTAACAACAAGAATAACCCTTACATGACACAACTTGAGTAGATAGAAGGAAAACAAACATAACAATCATCCATCAAAGAGGAAATTAGTTCGATTATTTTTATTTTGTAGCAGAGGTTCTTCCTCCTATAGAGTGGTAAGATCTAAGAATGCATTTTTGCACTTCAAGCTCCTAAGGTAATATCTAGTTGTACCACATTTTGTAGGATCTTCATTTTTAAAAAATTGACAGTCAATTATTTCATAATATACTTCAAAAATACCATCTAAGGTTCTAATATTTTCCATGTAACTATCTAGATGGTCTTTAGTAACCATTTGGATTTTATCAATGATCTAATTCAAATTCTCCTTTTGGGGTTGAGTATTATGTTGCTCACATGATTCTTATTGGAAAATCGGTGCATTTGGAGGATGAGCTTCTTTCTTTTGAACTATGACATTTGAAGGTTTTGATTCATTTGCATTCAGGGCCTTCTCTACCAAGGAGGAATCAAAGCATGATCAAATGTTCGGGCATATCTCCTTTAGGTGGTCATATTTCTGAAAACCATAACATCTTAGGGAGAAGTTTTCATATGCAATATTGTGGAGCCATTCCCATTTTCTTGAGGAGATAGTAATTGATTGAGGCCTAGGAACTAAAACATCCATCCAAGCATCCAATCTTGCTTTACTCATATTAATTTTATTGGACAAATTTTCCTCAATTTGGGCATCCATATACTGGAATGCACCAATGGCATTACCAATTTTGGTGAATATCTTCTCTTCCTAAAACTCCATAAGGAGAGCATAAAGATTCACCCAAACTGGCAAGCAATTAACTTCTTATATAAAGGGGTTGAAACTAGGAGCCCAAGGTCTTATATAGACACCCCTTTGTCTGAAAAACCAATTATATCTATAATTCATTACCTATCTCTATCCACTAAATTATAATAAGAAACAAAAAAGAAATATTTGGGTAGATGAGTTACTTGAAATTTTGTACCGGTCCACCAATATTTAATGTATCCTTTGAGCTCCTTCAGGCCTATTCTTTTACCCTTGAGTTTGTAGATAATTGTTCATGCTTCATAATCAATAAAATCTAACCCAAATTCATCCTCCAAAATTATGATAGAGGGCATGGGTTCATCCACCCATGAACCCAAATATCCTTGAGAAATATTTCTTCTAACCGAAGAGGCTTTCTCATAGACTAAAGAGACGGTTTGCGAACAACCCTCTTCCTTCAATGCTTGATTGCACCTAGGGTTTGCATCTCTTTCATGAATACTGTAGCCAAATTTATATTTTTGTTCCATCGCTTGACTACACCTAGGATTTACACCCCTTTCACGAATATTAGTGTCACCATTATTGGTACTTCTTATAATCCTTTGGTTCCCCTTGGGCTTCACCCTCATCTGCCTTTGCATCACTATGGGAGCCTTGCTGCCCAATTCCATCATCGTCGACTTCGCATTTGCCGCAAATATTTATCTTTTATTTATTTTTTTGTAATCTATAAATTATTTACTATAATGATATTAAATCAGATATTATATTTTATGTTTATTTATAGGCTTTTATATACTACATCCTATAATTTTGTCTTTGTTCAAGGTGAATTAGTGGATAAAGGCTTCAAAGTCATATATTTGATTTGAAAGTTTGAGATTTAAATTTTAATGAAATCATCTTTTACTTCCTAAAATTTGCGTCAAAGGTAAAATTATAATTATGACTTAATATTTGAATATTATATTTAATAATTTAAAAATATATTGATAATTTAAAAAGTTAATTGCTTGAATCAAGTACACTTCAATTGAATATCATAGCAAGAGAATTGAAGCTAATATACAGATCACATTGAAAACTTTGTATGGAAACTTAAATAAGGTTTGGTTTTCAATTTTATTAAAAGGTGATATAATATATTTGGGTGTGGTGGTACTTTAAAACATAGTTTATCACAATATAGAAAAATGAACAAGAAACCAATTTGAACACAAAACCCAAAAAACACTTCTTCTATTCTTTAAATTTGTAAATACTATTTGAGTACAATACATTATACTCACATATAGTTGAATGTATCTTGGTTGTCTTAATAGACTTTTGGTGCTTCACATTCTCTTTAATTCTGGGTGAGATTTTTTTTCTTTTTTCTTTTTTGAATTTTCTTTGAGTTTTCCTCCAAAAACTCAATAATTTTCATTTCTAATTTTGAAAAAAATTACAATGCAACAGTTATGTACCCTTAATAATTTTAGTTACATCTCATGCTATTCTAAATTGAATTGAGAGGAATGTTGACCTCCTTGTTGTAATAACCTAAATTCAACTTACAATCCAAAAGTAGATAGGTGAAAAGCAAGAGTAACGTCCTGATCAATCATAGTTCTTGACTCTTGCCTAAGTTCCAAAACTAGGAACTCAAGTTTCAATTATGAAGATTGACATTTTTTTGAATCCTATCTTTCTATAAATTATGGAAATGATCCCTTTCAAAAACCTTTTATTCTATTAATAGATATCTTATATGATCTTTAAGAAGAGGACGACTATGAGGAAATTCCAAGTCCTCTAACTACTTCTCTCTTCCAAGTGTCTACTAGAAGATTCAAACCATATTTTTTTTGGTAAGAAAAGTGATTATATTATATTAATCATCAAATCATATTACATATTTGGCCTTTCCAAGCCATCAGGCTTTTCACCCATGTTTTAACATTGGATACATCAAATTCATCTATCTCAACCATTGTACCAAGGACCAAAATTACTATCAATAAAAGATGTTACAAAAATTGAATCTCTACATATTACTAGGAATTTTATCATAAATATATTGAATATGTAAAAGGTCTTCCCTTATTTCCTATGCCCACCACTTAGGAGGGTTCCCATGGCAAATGATGTCTCCCTTGTCCAAATCCTAGTTGTCCAAATTGTATATTTGTTCTTAATAATCATTTAGAGAAATATTGATGTTAGTTTTAATTATGCATACTATATATATAATTTTGAAGTGGTGATGATAAGAGGACAATTTTTCTTTTGACCTAATTATATTTTATTTGAATATTTTATATTATATGTGATTTTTTTATTTAATTATAAATTTTTTTTTTAATTTAAAATTATTACATATAATAAAATAATGTAATTTAATTGATTGAGTGGAAAGCTCATTGTAATGATATATGTTTACTATGTTAATATATAGATTGAAGGAAATATAGTAGCAAGGATTACAATGTAGCTTAGTTATTCTTTTAAAATTATATTATGAATTTGCGTTGTAGCATCTTCAACATTTAAACCATTGTTTTCTTGATATTTGTATTATCATTCCAAACTATTTTACATATAGTATTATACAATTTTTTTGAACAATAGTTTTGTAAGTAATGGCTATAATAGATCCCCAAAATGAGGAAAAAAAGCATATGCTAGAAAATTTGTCTATTAAGCTAGATAATTTACCCTAATTTGAACTATGTTATGATTCCATATATCTTCCACATAAAAATATATGAGCTAAAATATTGGAAAATATATATCTTCACATATACCCATAACTTATACTCACTCCATCATCATGATAAAAATATATAATGAAAATTTAGGTTTTATTAATCCATTTGTGCTATAGCATGGATTTATACAAGCTTGTAATTTAATTATCATAAAAAATGAGTGAAAGACTAAAAAATAATCCAACCAACCAAATAGTAGAAAGAATTATTTAGTATGTTATTGAACCTATAGATTTATATGCATCCATAACTTATAAGTAAACATCCAAAACCTTTTTATAGTTCAAGAGATACTTAAAAAAATTTCTTAAATATTGTATGAATTGAATGAGTACAATGTATTAGTAAATCAATGTTTAGTTTCATATAATATATACCACACAAAACATCTTGGAATGATATTAATTTTTAAAAATTGCAACCATAAATTTTGATATATTCACATTAAATATCTTATATTATTCAATAAAATGTGTTGAAATTGTTATCCATCCAAAAAAAAATGGAACACATAATCTATTTATAGGGCATAATTATTCTAACCTAAAAATATGGATGGAATATTTTGGTTGTCTAAATGAATTCTCTCTACATACATACACATATATGGGATTAACATTACCAAATACCAAATTTGTAAGCATGGACTAACCATGGCATGGAAGTATTATGAGAGAATCAATATATTGTTACTATTTGTACAATGTTAAGGTAAATTGATATAAAAATCAATTAAAAGAATTTACATTAAAATAAATTAAAAAATACAATTAACATTTTTAAACTAAAATACTAAATTTGCAAGCATGGACTACTAGCACTTGTTTTAACATATTGGAAATGAAATTATATTAATTTTTGTTTTAATTTAACGAAAACCCCCTTATGGGGCCACCTTGGTCTGAGAAACCATGACCATGGGGTTCTACATCGTCAAATTATCAACTAGATTTTTGGTACCCGATGTGCATTTGGTAGGGTGGAGATTCGAACCAGGGACCTCCCTCGGAGGATTTCCCTACCCTCTCCAACTCACCTAAGCATGTGGGTGAATTTATATTACTTTTGATTTTAATAGTTAATATCATTAGTAATGCAAGAAACTTTATAAGGTATATCCATATAGAATGTCAAAATTTTAATACCACAAATTCAAAATTTTACTTCATAAAGACATAAATTCTACATGAAAGAAAACAAAGCATAATTTAAAATTAAATTCTTCAATAATAAGACATATGAAAACAAAAGTATAATTAAAGAAATAAAATTATAAATAAAATTTAAGCAATCCCAAAAAATTATCATTTAAAAATATAATACAAGATTCTTTCAAGATACTACATATTTTTCATTTGATAGGTCTTTCTATTTATCAACCAAATATTTTTTTTGAGAGAACATATCCTTCACCTAAAAACCCAAGCAATAGATGGAATAAAAGAAATTTTAACCTCATAAAATTTGGAGACAATCTTACCAAGCTAGTAAGGAAGGCATACAAGTTCTTTTTCACATCCTAAAGTTATTTTAAAATATAAATAAGATCATCATATAATATCCAAATCTTTGTTATGGGAGCTTTCAACCCCTGATCTTTGTTGGTTGTTGTATGCTTCCTAAGGGAACGGTGAGTGGGGGACTTTGAACCCTGATATTTGCTAGTTGTTGGTTGTGAATGTTGGGATGTTGTTCTTCTTTCATGTGGGGTTGCACGATTTGCTAGATAGTGGGATGTACTTTTGCTTTTTTGACTTGGTGGACAAGTGTTGATCCTAATGTTAAAACATTTCTAGTAGGGGCCCTCTCTCTTTCCTCATACCTTATTTTGGGGGTTTGTTCTCATTTCTTGAATGGATCTTACATTCTATATTTGTTTTTATTGGAAGCTTACTCTCTTTGAGCACAATTTATTCATATATCCATTTTGGAGAAGCTATAGGTGATATTGAGTTAGATATCTATTTTTCTTTGCATAGCCCTAGCAAGTTATTTTTCTTGGTTGTCTTTTCAAGAGGGAAAGTTTTTTCCAATTTCAAATTTGAACAAGAAATGGTTGTTTCTTGTTTTTTCTATTTGCAATTTTTTTCCACTTGAACTAGGAGAGAGTTTTCAAATTTTAAATCTAATGTTCAATAGGAATGTGTCATATTTACCCTGAGATGTGAGCCTTCTGGTTCTTTTATATCTCTAGGATCCTGATATATTCTAGGCATGGGAAGCCTTACAAAACCCTATGGGCCTCTACTACAGGCCTATTCAATTTATAAAATATTCTGGGAACCTTACTTTTTTATTTCACTTTTAGTATTTGAGCAGGAATTTGATTTTTGAATCATTTTAGTGCTCTTGGTTATGTTTGGATGGGAAATGGTTGTTATTTTCATCCTTGTGTTTCTTTAGGCTTGAGGAGCCTATCAAAACCCAATGGTCCTTTTCTTGAGATCTGATCCACTTGTACAAGATTTTGGGAGCCTTTCAAAACCCTATTTGTAATGGTTTAGGGACCCTTCCAAAACCCCCTTATGAGGTTCGAGGAGTCTTCCAAAACCCTTTGGTCCTCTACTTGAGGCCTGACATTTTTTAAGGTTTTAGGAGCCTTTCAAAACCTTTCTTAAAGAGGTTTGGGGATCCTTCCAAAACCCCCTTGTTTAATGTTTGGAGATCCTTTCAAAATTCCTTTGTTTAAGGTTTAGGGAGCCTTTCAAAACCCCAAATTTGGGTAAAATTCGAGTTTGTTGTTGCTGGAATGATTACTGAAGGTGTTGGATACTTGCTGGTGGAGACCTAAGTTTCTAAAACTAGGATTCCCATCCTTGGTGGGAAGACCTAATGTTTTTATTCTGGTTTTATTGAGTGCTCCTAATATCTCAGCAAAAGTTTTCCAAATTGAGCACTTTGTTTAAACTTGAAAATTAAAATGTCATTAGATGGCATAGATGGTTGTCCCATTTTCTAGATTTAGTTTTGCCATGGTGGTTTGGGTGAAAAGTTCCTTTCCAGGTCTGATTTTAAATTTTTAAGTTTAGGTAGGAATGTTATTTGTTTTGGATATATGATATCTGACTATCTTAGATGCTAGATCAATCTTTGTAGAATGTTGAATCAGTATATCCTTAGGGATGCAGTCCCATTTATGATCTTATTTATTGTGTTTTAAATATCTTTGTAGTTTTGTAAAGGTTTAGGGACCCTCCCAAAACCTCTATGTAAATTTTTGGGGACCCTTCCAAAATATCTTCTTATACCAAATAAAAAAAGCATCTACATTTAGATATTAAAAATAATATAATATATAAGCAAATACTACGATTTGCTTATATTGGTATAGTTCTTACTTAGGAGTGCAATGAAATCCTCCCTTAATGTTTCTTGTCTTACATTACATTAGAATTTAGTTGAATAGACTAACTAATTCTACACTTTAGGAGGAGAGATAATTTTTGTCCACTTAATATTATTTATTAGCTTCTTAAGAGATAAGTATCAATGTGCTCGGATCATCGTGACGACTACCAATTGTAGACACCAAAAACAACACCAATCCGATTACGTGACAGTGCTTTGGTTATTTCCCGTTTGCTTTCTTTGACCGTTCCGCCTTCGGGCCCCTTTCTTTTGTTTTACGTCGCGATATCGCGATAGTGGCGCGATGTCGCGCCGTCGCGATATCATGACAAACTCCTGCCTTTGCGCCTGGGTGGACATTAAACAAATGAAAGTGGACTTTAAACAATAAAAGCGGACATTAAACAAATGAAAGTGGACATTAAACAATTGAAAGCGGACATTAAACAAATGAAAGTGGACATTAAACAATTGAAATGGGACATTAAACAATTGGTAGTGGAAGTCAGTCAATTACGGCTCCCGCTCCTCGCATGCGCGCGAGTGGACGACCAATGAACTGTCACGCAAAAAAGCATGGGCAGGCCAGACAGGAAGAATTTCCCCCATCACGCACTAGCATGAACACCAACTGGCATCCCTGCATGCCCATAACAACTGCACCCTGGGAATTCTATAAATTGCAGAGTTATCTCACCAAAAAAAAGGAGGGGTTTTGGAGATTTTAAGCAACGAAGTGCTGCCAAATCACGATTACGCATTATCATTCGAAATCAGTTTGTTCATTGATTTACTTAATCTTATGCATGCATCTTACATTGGTTTTTAGGGATCGAATGCTTTATTTTAACACAGGTGCTACTAACTCTTTTTGTTGTTTCTTCGAGCGCAGGAGGAGCAGCAAGGATCGAGGACTCTTCAACACAAGCGGCGGCGACATTTTGGCCCACTCATTCTGCATGTGGGCACACGAAAGAAGGATCACCGGTCACTATTGTGACTAAAACTTTGTTGACGCTCCTAGCCCCTGAAAAGGGAGGAGACGTTTGTAACCGATGTCAAAGAGAATATAAATAAATAAAGAGGTTGTGCTTTCTACACTTCCATTTATCTCGTTTAATTTGTTCTCTTTATTTCATTTGCATTGCATAAGCTTTAGTGTTTCCTTTTGCATCTTTCGGAATCTCGTGTTTTCACCAATTCCATTATGTAATTAAATAAAAAATAAAATATAAGTATCAAATTTTAGCATATTAATAACGCTTATTGAACCCATTCCTAGTGATCTCAACTGTGTAAAAGGTTTAAAATGATCGTGCCATGGTGGTTATAGGGACGAACTACATGAAGATCTGTGTGGTGGATTTCGGGGTGGACAACTCATAATACTGTGGTGACCATAAAAATCTAGATAGCTTGCCCAGATTCGTGGTGACTACCGATTCCACCATGTGAAATAAAAAAAAAACTCTTATTGTATAATACAGTAGATAGCAAGGTGAAACCTTATAATACATAAAAACATGGATGTAAGGAAAAAAGATAAAATAGAATGAATCTCTATATCTAAATTTAGTATTTTATAGGTAGATATAAAGTTTCATAACTTACTTTGTATTCTTGTCAATGAACACAACCTACTAGCTTGATTATATAGGTTCTTCAAGCTAGCCTTGAAGACTTGAATGCAGACAACTTCATGTCTTTGTAATTCTTGTTAAATATTGAAGCATGAGATGTCTATAGGTATATTGATTTACCTTTTACTTTAATCCATTCAATATACTAGTAGTCTGCTTCATAAATATATTAATTACATCAAAGAGAATATGAAAATAGAAGAGGAAAATTTAACATTTATGATTTTTCTTATAGATGAATTCATCTATTCCATATTCTCAGTAGACGATGGAATTCAACTTTCACCCACATGACACAAGGTTTGAGGCACCTGATAGGGATTAATATTATACTCTCTAATATTATTCCTTTCACAAGGATCATGATGTATTGCATTTAATATCCACACAGATCATAAATATTAAATTCTGACTTTTAAAGGCAAACATGCCTATAAATATATTTTTGGTTGAATACAATTCTAAGTTTTCATTGTACCATTCTTGTGTTCACCTCTTGAGTGTTCTTCCCACATCATTGGTATCAAAGCAAGGTGCAAGGGTTTTTGGAAAGTATCCTCTTCCTAAGACCATATTGGTTCAAAAAGGAATGAGAAATCCAACCCCTGGATCTTGATGGGTGAATGCTCTTTCCCTACCGTGAATACTTTTGAGCACTCCTATTTTTGAAAACTATCATCTAGGGTCCCTCTGACTCCCAACCCTCAGCTAGCTAGGATTCCTCTAACTCTCGACCCTCAACTCTTGATCCGAGCATTCGTTTTGGATTTGTCATTTTTTGACATTCTTTGTTCGTGACCATCATCCATTTTTGTATCTGATGGTATAATGTTGAGTTTGATCATTTCTCCTATCGACCTCACCATGAAACTTCAACAATTCCATGCAGAAATGATTGTCAATTTTTAGTAGCTTCAAGCTAAAATCACTGTCGCTACTAAAGAAGATATCACTTATGAAGAACCAGATCTCGAACTAGTTCCAGATATTAAAAAATTAGTAGCAACACCTAGAATTAAACTAGAGTCTCTAGGTGATATACCCAGTGTCTTACCACTAGATGATGTTGCTCCTATTGATATTGAATATATTTTTTGTTGCAAATCAGGCCCCTATAGACGTTGCAGATCCAAACTCACTAGGAGTCATTGCAGTTGAAGAACAAGCTGATCTCTCTACCATCGTCATTATATCTGCTACACTTTGTGGCGCACCAGTTCATCTACAACCTCTCTGCTATCATTTTCTTGATCGACGGTTCTTCTATCGGATGCTTGTTTCCTCCATCAAGTCTTCAGTTGTTTCTTCGTTGAATGAAGGCCCCCACTCGGACTTTATAAACCAGTCGGGAATTCCGCAACATGCTCCCATTATTGCTGCCTTAATATGCATTCATAAATTGAAATTTATCCTATAACAAAACTAAATTAAGTTATTAAGTTATCCGATTGAGGAGGGCGTCTCACCTCCATTTCCAAGGAAAATTATATATTACATGACAAGCGTGACGAGCAGAAATTCCAACTGCTAAGCAAATCTGATGCTGCAATGAGTATCCCTCCCTTATATGCCACTAAACAATGGAGCCAACTAGGCATTATCGTCAGTCCTGTAAAATGCGAGCCAAGTCATACTCCGTGGAAGCAGTTGATAAGTGTAACGCACATTCCGGCGGCCATGGTGGGGTAATTAGTTAAGCGTTCAACGTCAATCGCTTCCCTTCTAGAAGATATTAGAAATCTCATGGAACTGTATTGTTTTTTTCTTTATGTGCACTTCAAATCACGGATCCACTGGATCCTCATATCAATTGTGCGCATTCATGTGAATGCAAGGGAAATATGGTCAGTTTTGAAAAGATGTTTTGTTGCCCAAGTCTCTGTGCTTTGGTGGCCTTCTCCGTGGGTCTAATAGGAGCAAGTGATATAGCCTCTGAATACTTTCACACGATTTTGTAATCAGCTTATTTTCACTTGACTGCTATATTTATCTGTCAGCTTGCTGGCATTGTAACTACAAATTTTTATCAATGATAAAATTAGCTGTTCAATCTTAATAAACAACATAACCCTAAAAAATAAACGCGGAATTGCAATGTCTTGTCATTAGGTTCGAATTTGCTGTTTTGGAATGACTCAAAACGGGTCTGTCTTTGAAAGTCCTTTAAAATTTGACTAATCGAGCGTAGTTGTCCATTGATTTAGGAGCAATTTGCTTGCAAAGTCACCTGATTAGTTTACGAAACACCTAAGGTTAATTAGCTATTTACTAGCAAAGTCCGACGATTTATTAGCTATATAAAACTTGAAGTAGCAAAGGGGTAAAAATGATACAGTAACCTATTTTGAAAGCATTTTAAGCTCATTAAAAACATATATAAGGACATATAATATTTAGAGGTCTATCATTATAATATTTAAAGGTGTATAATTTTATTAGAGGTATGTTTAAATATTTATTTATTAAAAGTAATAATTTTTTACTAAAAAGTAAATCAATAGAAAACATTGATATTATTCGAATACATATGTATTGATTGTATTTCAATCCCTCTTTAAACTTTCTATGCATTTATAAGTTTGAAATAGTACATACTATTCTTTCATACAATTAATAAAGTTCAACATAGGAAAATTCAGAGAAAGCTCTTTGAAGAAGCAATTGACCCTTTCTTTCAAAGTTTATTAAAATTAAAATGCATTATTAAGTAATAGAGTTAAAAGAACTACTGTAATTCCAGAGACAATCACACTAACATTTTTTACATACAATAAAATGATTTAATTTATTTTTTATTAATATTTAAAGATTAATGATAGAAGCATATTTGTATACACAGGTGCTATGTTAGGGTTATGGAGGTTACATAACAGATTTATGTGGACAGACAATAAAAAATTACAGGTTTTGTATTAGGGTTATGGAGGTCAAGTTGTGAAGTACATCTGTGCAGCAGTGTGCTATGAAAGTTAGTTTATGAAGCATATTTGTGCAGAAAGGTGTTGTGCGGACAATAAAAAATCATGGGTGTTGTATTAGGGTTGTGGAGGCCAAGTTGTGAAGCGAATTTGTGCACCACTATGCTACGATAGCTAGATTGTGAAACAAACTTGTGTAGACAGGTGTTGTGTTAGGGTTGTGAAGGCCACATAACATATCTGTGTGGATGAACAATAAAAAATTTAGGGTTGTGGAGGCCAAGTTGTGAAGCGGATCTTTGAAGCAGTTTGCTACACTAGCTAGGTTGTGAAGCAGATCGGTGCAGATTTTTTGGTTTCAAAGGAGCGTTGCAAAGGAGGCAGATGAGCAGAGAAGGTGGATTTCTGGTCAGGCAGCTTTGAGCCTGTTGTGGCTGATCCACAACACACCCCAAAATTGGGGACCCACCTTTTTTGCATGCTTTCAAAGAAGATCTCAGTGACCCAGATGCTAAAAATCAAGAAAAAGGCAAAATTGCACAAAAATGAAAAAGTGTCGCGATATCGCGACATGTCGCTCCGTCGCTGCCAAAAAATAAAAGTTGTCACGATTTCGCGACATGTTGCTCCGTCGCTGCCAAGAAAAAAAAGTTGTCGCGATATCGCGACATGTCGCTCCGTCGCTGCCAAGAAATAAAAGTTGTCGCGATATCGCGACATGTTGCTCCGTCGCGGCCAGAAATGAAAAAACGTCGCGATATCACGACATGTCAAGCTTTCGCGGCTCAGGCAAGCAGGAAGAGGTGTTGATCAAAAATTGTCGCGATTTCGCGACGTGCTGTGAAATCGCGATCCAGAGAGGAGAGAGAAAGATAGAATGGAAAATTGTCGTGAAATCGCGACATGTCACAAAATCACGGTCAAACCAGTCAAACAAGGCAAGGCACTAAAGTTGTCGCGATATCGCGACATGTCACGTTTTCGTGACCTGAAGCAGCAAGACATGCCAAAGATGAAAAGCGTCACGATTTCGCGACCTGAAGCAATAAAGGGGTACGAAGCAGAAAAACGTCGCGATATCGCGACAGGTCACGTTTTCGCGGCTCCAAGCAGCGAGATGGTACGAAATAGAAAATTGTCATGATTTCATGACAGAAAGTAGGAAGGTGGTGCCAAAAAGAAAAATGTCACGATTTCACGACAGAAAGCTGCCAGAGTGTAAGAAACAAAAAAGTGTCACGATTTCGCGACAGGAAGCAGCCAAGGCGTACGGAGATGAAAAGCGTCATGATTTCACGACAGGTTGCAGCCGAAGGCGTACGGAGATGAAAAGCATCACGATTTCATGATAGGAAGTAGCCGAGGCGTACGGAGAGGAAAAGCGTCACGATTTCGCGACAGGTTGCAGCCACAGGGCCCGATAGCATAAAAATGTCACGATTTCGTGACATGTCTCATTTTTGTGATGCATGAAGGCAGACAAGGCTATTGGTAGGAAAATGTCACGATATCGCGACATGTCGCATTTTCACGATGAAAGTAGAGGAGCAAAGCTGCATGCATAAAAACGTCGCGATATCGCGACATGCTATTTTTTGTCATGATTTTCACGGGGCCATTACAGAACATGCAGAAAAGTGCGAAACACGTGGCATACATGTGTAAGGGCTGCAGAGGCGTTACAGTTCACAGAGAAGATCAAGCGTCTCAATGTCGAGCATAAAGTCAAAAGCAATGGAAAGGCAGGGAAGGTGAAACGAGGCAATCTGGAAGATGAAACGAACCATCGTGGAAGGAGAAGAAATTTACCAAAACTTTAAAAGCGGAAGCACAGATTGGTACGAGGGTCAGAAAACCACTGCGGGTAGAGTTGCAGAGCCAAAGGCAATAAGCCATTCTGGGCTTGCTTTTGTGGTGTTTTTCTTCCACTTTGTCTGGATATTCCTTTACATTGGACTGGGTAGGAAATTGCTGTAAGCAGAGTTGCAGTGCTGAAGGCCAGAGGGCCATTCTGGGCCTGCTTTGAGGCTGTTTTCTTCCATAGACTGGGTTTGGGAAACCAGAGATTCTGTTGTTGTATAATGACCAATTTTTAATACAGAAAATTCAGAGAGTTGCACCTCATTGGCAAGAAAGAAGGAGTTATTTTCTGCATGCAGGATTAAATGTTTATCTTTCCCCTTTTCGGATTTCTAGGCTTATAGGTGAAGTTTAATGCAAGTTCTCTTGGTTGCTTCATGCGAATGTCTAAATCTGAAAATTACAGTTTAAACCCCATAAACCAGCACCTAACTTACCTGGATTGTGCGAGTTTGCAGGTTCAATAGGTTAGGTTGTATGAAGAAAACCTCATTAGCTTCGGTTTTGTCAAAGAGGATAGCATCATACTGAATGCACTTTTTATTTTTCTTTCACATTTTATTTTCATTTTTTTTTCTGCATTTTATTTTATTTACAGGCATTAAAATAAAAATTAAAAAACTAAAAAATTCCAAAGTCAGAAAATAGAAAATTTCCATTTCAAGGCCAGAGTTTCATTTTTCAGTTTTGTTTTTCATTCATGAGCAGATGATGAAATTCCCTTCATAAAATTCCATTTTCATTAAAGGGTTTATGTTTATGACATTTCATCAATTTTCATTTTGAAGTTACAGTATAGTCATAAAGGGATCAAATCACATTTGCTTTATTCGGGTTCAATGAACAATCATTAAAGTTTCACAATAAAATAAACCAACATTGCCCCTTGTTAACAGTTACTTGCAACCACTGAGGTGTTCCAAGCATTTTTATTGAATATCTTTATTTGAGATTATTAATGCACAGATATAAAATGCTAACATAGCGGAACCTTGGAGAAATTGTTTATTAAATTTCTTTGCAAGAGAGGATTTAGAACCCAAATCCTATCGGAGAGTGTGTTTTCACAATCGGGTGAAAATACCACTCAACAGATTGGCGCTAGAAGGAGGGCTGGATGGGTTTATTTTAGTGAGATTTAAAATTTTTGTATATTTCATGCCCTACTTGATTGTTATCTTTAGCCTTCTAACACCACTCAACAGATTGGCGCTAGAAGGAGGGCATGAAAAGGTTTATTTTACTGATTTTAGTGCTTATTTAAATTTTTAAGACTTTATTGCATTTTAGTTGCTCTTAGCTCCTCTAACACCTCATGATTGAAAAGGACGGCCTTGGTTTAATTTACTTGTTCTATTTTAAGCAATTCAGGTATGCTGTATATTTTTTCTGATTGTTCATACAGAAATAAAGTGATTTGATTTAATTTTGAAAATTTTGGTCTTGACTAACAAAGTGTTGTTTCATGCAATTACTTTCATTTGATTTTTACATCTCTTGGTTGATGCTAACTTGATTTTTTTTTTTTTACCTTGCAGGTTGAATATTCAACAGATTTGGTTCTAAAATTACATTTTAAGTTTCACTAATGGCAACACTTGAGGAGCAAATGGTATCCCTGAGAGCTGAAATAGTGTCTCTAAGAGAGAGAATGGTATCAATGATAGAGGATCATTATAAGGGTTTGTCTATACCTGTGGTACCCTATCAAATTCCTACAATGTTATTGGATTTTTTACGGTGTTTTAATCAAGAGGTGCCACTAGGATACTTGCAAAAACTGCATGTCTACAAGAATACATTATGTCAATTCCAGGTGTTCTATGAGGAGGTAGCTTGTAGGTTATTTGCATACATTTTGGATGATAAACCATTCTTTTGGTACAGCCAACTACCCATGGAGGTTAGGACTTCTTGGATACAACTAGAAGCAGCCTATCTTTATCATTTTGGTAATCAGGTTGACTTAGAAATCCTGAAAAATCAGTTTTCCTCCATATGTAAGGAGCCTAATGAATCCTTGAGTCAATTCAATGGAAGATTTCGTGAGTTGCACTCCCAAATGTGGGAAAATTTTAACACATTAGAAGAGGAAGCCATGGAAGTATACCTAGGAGCCATACACCCCACACTTGCTTCACTCATTGAGGAAAAACCGAGTGGTTTGTCTTTAGAGAAAATCCATGAGATCTTAGAAGAGATAGAACGACAAGGTCTTGAAGAAGAAAAGGCACAACATGCTCACATAAGAGATTGTCCTTCTAAAGATATTGATGCCAACCTACACCAACCATCAAACATAGCACCCTCCACTCCAATGATATCTAAGGTAAATGATCAAGGGGATGAATTTGAATATCCAAATCTTACAACCACCTTAGATGTAGTCCACGGGAAGGTGCAAATTGCTAAGCCAACATCCGCTAGTGAGGATTATGCAGAAATGATCTCATTCATAGAGATACACGATTATCCGGATGAAGGGGTTCTAAATTCAACAATGTTTGATATATGTGATAGGACGGAACCCACCATAGAATTGAATGAAGTGGTTGAAAGTGAAATTGGGAGAAAACCAATAAATGAATTTGAAGACATGATAGAGTTTCACCACTTGTTCTTGGAAGATACTATTGATGAGATGTGTAAAATTAAGGATCAAGAAATTCTTCACCCTCCAAATTATGATAATGAATCATGGGTTACTAATTTGGACGATGATAGCCTTACAAATTTGAATTCAAGAAATAACCCACTTTTGGAAATAATTGAACCATCTAAGGAAGGTGAAGATGAGTTTGATGAGAAGCATATTGATGAATTGGAAGATGTTGAAGAAGTAGTTGAACGTCACCACTTGATTTTGAAAGATGATTATTATGATGCTTGGAAGAAGTGGGAAGATTTCACTCATTCCAAAACTACTAATGAAACTTGTGTGCCAATTGATATACAAGACAACATAATCGCCTACTCAAAGGAAGACTTTACAACTCCTGTACAATTTGAGGATGTTTTGGAAGAAAGTTTCAAATCTCATCAAATTTTGAAAGATCATGATGATTCTATTACCAAGGACAAAGAAGAAAAAGAATTGACGAATGAATCAAGAGATCATGTCACAAACATCATGGAATTTCATTCTATGGATTTGGATGACGATTTTTACAATGGTTGGGGGAGATATGATGATGCATTCTTTTCTCACATCTCTATAGATGAAACTCATATCTCACTTGATATGCAAGATATGGAAACTTCCACCTCACATGAAGAGATACCATGGATAGTGAACAAAGAATTAGAACCAAATGATAAAGAGATTGATCAATTGGAAGCAACTCAAATGAAGGATCATCAAGATGAGTCATGGGACATACACTTTGACCAAAAACATTTGAGGGTTGAAAAAGAAAATATGATAGTAGGGGGATTTGCATGACCATGTTTTGAATTTGATTGATGTTTATGATGAAATGTCATTAAAGGTGAATGAAAAACAAGGTATGATTTCTAATCACACCTTTGATAACATTGTTTCAATGAATGAAAAAGAAGTTGATGCACTTGAATTGTTAAACCAAATTCATCAACAATTACTAATTGAATCTAGGATAAAAACTTTTAATGATCCTAATTTAGTAAATATCCTAGATGCTTGTAAATTGTTACACAAATTTGATTGGCCTACAAATTTGGAAAATGATTTGGCTTTGAAATTTGTAGAAATAGGCTCCTACTTACAAAATTGCATATTTGAAAAAGATAGCCTAATTCTAAATCAAGGAGGGAATTATGAAGTTTACATTTTAAAGAATAGACATGATAAAATTGAAAATCATTTATTGTCTAATCATTCTAGTAATTTGATGCTCACCTATGGGAGTATTATTGGAACTAAATCAAATTGGTATGGTGAGCATGGCAAGTGGAAATTTGTTGCATTGTTTGGTCTAGTCTTGTTTTTGTGGGATTCCCACAACATTTGGCATGCATATCACGTTATATTTTTGTTGAAATGTTCTAATCATGTTTGGGATCCAGGAAAGTGATAATCCAAGCTTTGCATCATCTTGTATTATATTGTACATTTGTATATAGATTTTGGTTTTTTGGGTTTTGGTTTGTGTTTTCAAGATCTTTTTGAAGTTACTTTGGGTTTGGTTTTGGTTTGTGTTTTCAAATTTTCATTTTTGGGATTGCAGTTTGGTTTTGGATTGAATAAGTTTTAATTTAAAGTTGTGTGTTTATTTGACACGTTTTGTTTGTCTATATAAAAAAAAAAAAAATGATGAAAAAGTTGTCTTGAGATGCTAACTTATGTTCTAGATCGGGGAAATATGGAACATTGGAATTATGTGGTAGAAAGCTCCGCAAGAAATACAAACAGTTTAATAGTATCGTTTGAAACTTGTGATGCATGAAGTAGTCAGTTTTATATGGCAATATTTCATCTGCAATTCAAAAGACAATGCATTCATATTACATCTCACTTTGCACATGCATGCCATCTTAGTTGCATATGCATTTCAAATACAAATCATTAAAGTGTGTCAAATCCTCTTAGGGTTATGCTATCACATAAATAAGAAGAAAATCCTAAGGTTGGGAACTGAGTCTTGAGATATCTAGAACCAAGCACATTTTATACACATTAAAAAGGATCTTGAGCAAAATGATCAAAACCTTGCTTGGAAGAAAAGGTTGGGCGAAAGAAGTATTTCATGTCTATCCTATTATGCAACATGATCCTTAAAACAATGGTTTTGACCACTTCCATAAAGCTTAAAGCCTAAAATCATAGTAGTAAGGATAGGGCTAAATCCTCATCGAACTTAGGTTGAGGATCCAACTCCCCAAAGCTTTGATTTGACCTACATGGAGTAGTAAGGATAGGGCATAAATTCTCATCTCGCTTAGGTTGAGAATCTGATTCCCCAAAGCTCCTATGTCTCATTTCATGATAAATCTTGGATTGGAAGGATCGTACTACTTGTCCTCTGCAAAGGATGGGTAGTCATCCCCAAGGTCCAAGCAATAAAATTAATATTTCCCATTTTTCATCCAAATCTTGGATTGGAAGGATCGTACTACATGTCCCTAGCAAGGATGGGTAGTCATCCCCAAGGTCCAAGAAGTAAAAAAATTAATTTTTCCCATCTCATCTTTATATTGGATTGGAAGGATCGTACTACTTGTCCTCTAGCAAAGGATGGGTAGTCATCCCCAAGGTCCAAAAAAGAAAAAAATGAAGCTAAGTCATGGATTATGGGGTTAAGTATGCCCATGCATGGCAACATGTCTTGTCTAAAAAACAAGACCACTGATTGTTCAAAGGGTTAGACTAGCATGACCATTTCTTCCATAATTGGTTAAATTATTTTGCTCAAAGTGAGGTAATGAATTCCAAATCAGAATAGTAAGGATAGGGTTAAACTCCCATCTCGGTTAGGTTGGGAGTCTGATTCCCCAAAGTTCTGATTTCACGTTCACTTGCACATGGGTTCAAGATAGTAGGGACTCATAACCAACTTTGGGATATAATAAAGCAATTCATTAGTGGATCCTAAGAGGGTTTGGTAATCTTGAATGTTTGTGCATGATACTAGAAAGTTTAGGCCTTTACAAGAGCAAAATATCTAAGCTTAGTTATCAGGTTACACAAATCATTCACAATCTCACATATGCATTCATGTAAAACTGACAATGGAATGTTGATCAATTTCAAACGATAGGGAATGAAAACACATTGCACACACCGAGCTGATACTTAATGATTCTGATGATTCATGTATTTCTGATCTTTGGGCATTTGTTTATATTTCTTATGTGCTAACACATGTTTTCGAGTTTGTATACTTCCAGGTAGGGTTCTCACTAAAATGCTCAGGAGCATTTGACAGCAGAGTCACCATTTGTTGTGGCTGATCCACAACACACCCCAAAATTGGGGACCCACCCTTTTTGCATGCTTTCAAAGAAGATCTCAGTGACCCAGATGCTAAAAATCAAGAAAAAGGCAAAATTGCACAAAAATGAAAAAGTGTCGCGATATCGCGACATGTCGCTCCGTCGCTGCCAAAAATAAAAGTTGTCGCGATATCGCGACATGTCGCTCCGTCGCTGCCGAAAAAAAAAGTTGTCGCGATATCGCGACATGTCGCTCCGTCACTGCCAAGAAATGAAAAAGTTGTCGCGATATCGCGACATGTTGCTCCGTCGCGGCCTGAAATGAAAAAACGTCGCGATATCATGACATGTCAAGCTTTCGCGGCCCAGGCAAGCAGGAAGAGGTGTTGATCGAAAATTGTCACGATTTCATGACGTGTTGTGAAATCACGGTCCAGAGAGGAGAGAGAAAGATAGAATGGAAAATTGTCACGAAATCGCGACATGTCACAAAATCGCAGTCAAACCAGTCAAATAGGGCAAGGCACTAAAGTTGTCGCGATATCGTGACATGTTGCGTTTTCGTGACCTGAAGCAGCAAGACATGCCAAAGATGAAAAGCGTCACGATTTCGCGACCTAAAGCAGTAAAGGGGTACGAAGTAGAAAAACATTGTGATATCATGACAGGTCACATTTTCACGACTCCAAGCAACGAGATGGTATGAAATAAAAAATTGTCACGATTTCACGACAGAAAGCAGGAAGGTGGTGCCAGAAAGAAAAATGTCACGATTTTGCGACAGAAAGCTGCTAGAGTGTAAGAAGCAAAAAAGTGTCACGATTTCGCGACAGGAAGCAGCCAAGGCGTACGAAGATGAAAAGCGTCACGATTTCGTGACAGGTTGCAGCCGAAGGCGTACGAAGATGAAAAGCGTCGCGATTTCGCGACAGAAGCAGCCGAGGCGTACGGAGAGGAAAAGCGTCACGATTTCGTGACAGGTTGCAGCCATAGGGCCCGATAGCATAAAAATGTCACGATTTCGTGACATGTCTCATTTTCACGGTGCATGAAGGCGGACAAGGCTGTTGGCAGGAAAATGTCGCGATATCGCGACATGTCACGTTTTCACGGTGAAAGTAGAGGAGCAAAGCTGCATGCATAAAAACGTCGCGATATCGCGACATGCTATTTTTTGTCATGATTTTCACGGGGCCATTACAGAACATGCAAAAAAGTGTGGAACACGTGGCGTACATGTGTAAGGGCTGCAGAGGCGTTACAGTTCACAGAGAAGATCAAGCGTCTCAATGTCGAGCATAAAGTCAAAAGCAATGGAAAGGCGGGGAAGGTGAAACGAGGCAATCTGGAAGACGAAACGAACCATCGTGGAAGGAGAAGCAATTTACCAAAACTTTAAAAGCGGAAGCACAGATTGGTACGAGGGTCGAAAAACCACTGCGGGCAGAGTTGCAGAGCCAAAGGCAATAAGCCATTCTGGGCTTGCTTTTGTGGTGTTTTTCTTCCACTTTGTCTGGATATTCCTTTACATTGGACTGGGTAGGAAATTGTTGTAAGCAGAGTTGCAGTGCTGAAGGCCAGAGGGCCATTCTGGGCCTGCTTTGAGGTTGTTTTCTTCCATAGACTGGGTTTGGGAAACCAGAGATTCTGTTGTTGTATAATGACCAATTTTTAATACAGAAAATTCAGAGAGTTGCACCTCATTGGCAAGAAAGAAGGAGTTATTTTCTGCATGCAGGATTAAATGTTTATCTTTCCCCTTTTCGGATTTCTAGGCTTATAGGTGAAGTTTAATGCAAGTTCTCTTGGTTGCTTCATGCGAATGTCTAAATCTGAAAATTACAGTTTAAACCCCAGAAACCAGCACCTAACTTACCTGGATTGTGCGAGTTTGCGGGTTCAATAGGTTAGGTTGTATGCGAGAAAACCTCATTAGCTTCGGTTTTGTCAAAGAGGATAGCATCATACTGAATGCACTTTTTATTTTTCTTTCACATTTTATTTTCATTTTTTTTTCTGCATTTTATTTTATTTACAGGCATTAAAATAAAAATTAAAAAAACTAAAAAATTCCAAAGTCAAAAAATAGAAAATTTCCATTTCAAGGCCAGAGTTTCATTTTTCAGTTTTGTTTTTCATTCATGAGCGAGATGATGAAATTCCCTTCATAAAATTCCATTTTCATTAAAGGGTTTATGTTTATGACATTTCATCAATTTTCATTTTGAAGTTACAGTATAGTCATAAAGGGATCAAATCACATTTGCTTTATTCGGGTTCAATGAACGATCATTAAAGTTTCACAGTAAAATAAACCAACATTGCCCCTTGTTAACAGTTACTTGCAACCACTGAGGTGTTCCAAGCATTTTTATTGAATATCTTTATTTGAGATTATTAATGCACAGATATAAAATGCTAACATAGCGGAACCTTGGAGAAATTGTTTATTAAATTTCTTTGCAAGAGAGGATTTAGAACCCAAATCCTATCGGAGAGTGTGTTTTCACAATCGGGTGAAAATACCATTCAACAAAGCCCATTGCTAAAGAAACTAAGTTCATGAAGGCGGATCTATTTTACTCCTATGACCCCTCCTTTTCGTTTGAATGGGAGGAGTGGAATCCTGGTAAACTCGGAGGTGGGACCAGTAGAACCTACGAAGAGGACCCCATCCCCCTAGTGCACCTTCATATGCAAAAGTGGTCGATGGCTTTAATTGAGGATCTGACACGCTCTTCGATATTTCTTCTATGTCAAACCAGATCCATATCCCTAATTGCTTGATTGATAATATCCTAAAAGATGGGTTGTGGAATCTCTTGGGAAAATTCCAAGGTAGGAGGCTAGATATTGATGCTATGAGGAGATGGGATTTGGCAAGATGGAGGTTCTCTTGAAATTGTGGTCATCCCAAGAAATTTCTTCCTTATCAGGCTCAATTGTGAGGAGTATTCCAAGCGGGTATTGGAAGGGGGCTCATGGTTTTTTTGTTAACAAGGTTAACTTTTGCATAAATGGGCCCTAGATTTTAGTCCCCTAGCGTGGAGCATTAATCTTGTCCCACTATGGGTCAAACTATTCATATTTGGCATGAGAGCATCTTCCAAGCTATTTCCAAGATGATCCTTCGATCAGATTACCAATTCCAAATTTTGAATGCTCTATGCTAGAATATGTGTGATGGCAGATATTGAGAAGGATTTACCAAGCTTTGTTGAGCTCTTTTCTAACCTTGGCACATGGGTTCAAAACATTGAATATGAAAATAAACCCCAAGTTTGTCAGGAGTGTGGTAAGGGTGGGCACCATAAGAGCTTATGCCCCCTGCATACTAAAGCTCTGAGTACTTCAACAGGCCATAAGGAAAATAATAATAAGCTTAGTGAAAAGTGGGTGCCTAAGCAAAACCCAAAAAAATAAAGGAAAATATTTGATTTCTATTTTTGAAGTTGGGTTTAGTGAGGAATTACATGAGGAAGTCATTCTTCCATCAAACATGTTTTATGTAGAAGAGTTGAACAGGGTTCCTATGAAGAGAAGGGAAGTGAGCCTAGTAGTAACAGGGGATATTGTTCAACTTCCTAAATTTGGGGAGAGTGGAGAAGAGGTAAGTCCCTCTAGTCTTATCCTCCAAAATTCCTTTGACTATATTAACATGGATGATACAACTCTTCAACAGTTAATGGAAAGCTCTCTAGCCTATCCAAAACCTATGTTTGAGAAAGGCTCTCCAGGTCCGAAGAGTAGAAGTCACAAGAAATCTCGTATTGATGTAGGGGTCGAAAGGAAAATGGGGAAACCTAGCATTAGAGTGCTCAGGAAAATGGAGATTGACTATGAAATTTCTAATGGAGTACAACCCCTTCTAAAAAATAGTTTTGAGGCTCTGCATCCTGAATAGAATGAGGTTGTTCCAATTATGGAAACTTGGAACAAATGTGTTCAATAGTGTGGCTTGATAAAAGAATTTATTTCTTTGGGGGTCAAAAAAAGGTTGACAAGCCTCCCAAGACTTCACTAAGAAGGACTTCCAGCAAGTAATTTTTGGTTTTTTTCGGTTCAGTTGTTTGTTAGGTTGGATGTTGTTGTAGATCTGCTCCAGTTTTAGGCAGTATTCTTGGCTCTCTGGTTTTTTGAGCACCCCTGGGTTCCAGTGGTGATGCCTAGTCCCCAAATTCAAGGCCCTAGTGGTGGGAGGGATCTTCAAATTTTGAACTTTGAATTTGAATGCAGTTTTGAGCAGGATTTTCAAATTCCAATTTTAGATCTCGAATTTGAATGTTGTTTTGGGTGTCGGTTTCTCCTATGTTGGCCCCTGGCGGTTTCTCCTATGTTGGCCCCTGTTGCCAACTGGTTGTTTGATTGTGACAATCTCTTGTATTTACTTGATAAAATCTGTTATTTATTTGTTTTGTTTTTGTTTTGTATTTTATTTTTGATGAGGAACCTTTTATATACAACATATCCGCAACATGTGAGGGAAGAGATTTGAACCTGGGCCTCTCAATAACCGGAGAGTTTTAACTACCCACTTGCTCTCCAACTCCTCTACATGAGCGGATCTGTTATTTATTTGTTAGGAGGTTGCTTCATTGGATTTTCGTGGAATCCAACTGTCTTTCTTCATATCTTATTGCTAGATCTAAGGTTTGGAGGTGCCTTTCAAAACCCTACTTGTAATAGGCTCGGGACCCTTTAAAAATCCCTTTTACTATCAATCAATAATAATAATAATAAATACTAAAAAGACTAAAGTCTATGTCATCATATAACAAAAATAACAACTGCCCTCTGAAAATTTCAAAGGTGCTTAAATCTGTCCGAATACCATAGGTGGGTCACAGATTTGAAATGGTAGCTGCAGAAATTTTAACCAAGATTTCAAACAGAGACATCACAATGGGGAAGTTCGTCTGCTTGAAGGGGCCTTCATCACAATGGGGAAGTTCGTCTGAAAATTTCAAAGATGCTTAAATATATCCGAATACCATAGGTGGGTCACAGATTTGAAATGGTAGCTGCAGAAATTTTAACCAATATTTCAAACAGACAGACATCACAATGGGGAAGTTCGTCTGCTTGAAGGGGCCTTCATCGAAGCTTTAGTAAATATCTCTTACTACTTGACTCTTCTTACATCCAAGATTTAGGGGAATTTGTGGAGTGTGAAAAGTGAAAGTATTGCAGCCACAAAAAACTAATCCCAGAAAGAACATCTTGAGCAACATTGTTATTATAGTTTGCAAAATGAGTGAAATAACTTCTATAGAGTTATTCGTGGTAAATCCATTGTCCAACCGGCCACATAATAATGTTGGTTAATAATGTTGGTTCTTTTTTATAAAAAGTACCTACCAATTATAAAAATTATAACCTTTAGAGGCGTTTAGATGTTTTTTTATCTGGAGAAAAAGGATGTGTTCGATCTTTTATCTTTGATAAATTATAAATCTAGAGTTTATAAACGGATTGAATTCTCATCTACCTCTTTTTTATATAAAAAATAATAATTTCTTAATTTTTATTTTCAGGATTTTCTTATTTTGTTTAATAAAAATATTTTAAAATTTAGAATTTTTTTTTGACATTTTCTTGTAAAAACTTTTATAATATTAAAATTTCACCTCTATTGTCTATGCACTACATCTTAGTAGAGTAATAACTCTAAAACTTTGCGTTATTATAGTCTGTGTTTTATGAGATCATCCTTATTTGATTCATGCAATCAACATTACCGATACCTAGAAATCAAGTGAAGATGTGAAACATGTATAATATACGAATATTTTTAACTCAAAGAATAAAATAGATTATAAGTTTTTTTTTTCCTAGAAAAAAATGGGTTGTACTCACCCTTGACAAATCACAACTCTCTCCTTTATAGCAGGAGAGTATACAAATAAATTCAATTCTCATCTCAATTGAGTTGCTATAGCTAGAAACCTACATCATTTTTATAAAAAGTCTGAAGTTTTTATTTTCGTTTTTTGGATTTTCTTCAATTTCCTTTGTAAATACATATATTCTAGAATGTAACTTCTTGACATTTGTTTTTAATAGCCTTCACAATACCAAAAAAATCTACCTCCACTATTGCATCTTAGTAGAGTAATACTTCCAAAACTTCACATTATCATAGTCCGCTTTGCCATAGTCCACTTTGCTAGATCTAGAATGTTAGTTTCCTGCTTGAAACATAAGTGCAACCATAAGAATTGTAATAAATATTTTAATAGTATCAAAAAGTTGAAAGTTCCAATCCATACTTTGTTCATAATCTCACCAAAAACTAACAACTCAAATAATCTAATGTCATCTTCTTTTGCTTTAGCAAACAAAACTTCTACTGGCTTCACCAAATCATAGTCTACTTTACCAATTTAGGGCTGTTAGTTTTCTCTAATGCATTGATCTATAGATGGATCCTTTAAAGCATTGTGTAGTCCTTTACAACATTATTTTGAATTTACTCTTTTTAGATTCTTCTTGTCAAATTTAGCTAAAAGAAAATTTAACTTCATGATCCTCTATAAAACCCCCTCTATTAGATAACCTATTTGCACAATTTGTTCTCTTCCCTTAAAGTATGTGTAAACCTAATTTCTTTAAACCTTGTAGCAAGATCTTTTATTTCCACAATGATTTCTTGTATATTCCATAAAGCCTTCCCTTCCTCAAAAGTGCAGTTATTACTATTAGTGACTCACCTTTCATTTATACTCTATTCCATTTCATTTATCATTTATCTATATATTTGTATCCCTTTCAAAGATTCCCAAACTTCAATTTCATTATTTTTCTTAGATCCGCTATTGAAAGTGCAATGTAACAAAATATCACCCCTATTTTTTCTAATTATTCATTCTTTTGTTGGTCTTGGATTTCCTTTAGACTTTCTATCAAATTCATTTGATCAACTTTGCTTCTAGTGGTTTCCACTTTATATGTTTTACTACCCAACATCATAACTCTATTTGATGATTTGAATCTATCTATCAAGATCCAAGATTAGAGATTGGTTGAGTTGATAAAGTTGGTTTAGAATCCTCTATAGCTAAACAAATATTCCTTTTCTAAACTACTTTCCTTTTCATTATCCTAGATTTTTTGTTTCACTTGTAAAATCGTTATACTATTACTTTAACCATTTTTCAATTTTGTCATTCATCACTTACCAGACAAATTAAGAATCCATTGCCATAGTTCTTTAAATATTATTTTATTTTTTAATTTTAAAGAAAACCATTTTAATTTTTATTTTAAAACATATATAAAATAATATCTATTAAAAAAATGACATAATAATATTAAATATTTAAATTGTGTACATCACTATGAAAAATTAAGGTTTGCCTCCTTCTAACTTAGCATTTCTTTTGAAACCCTCCCTCCCAAAATAATAATAATAATAAATAAACCTTTTAAGTGAAAAGTTTTGACAATTGAACCAAACCCTCAAACACAATAATAAATAACAATATAAAAATATATTATAATATTATTAAATATAAGAAAAATATAAAATTATAAAAATATATATGTTAAAAGTAATATACGAGCCCACACCAAATTTAACATAATACCAATTACAATTAAAAATATAATATTAACAAATTAAAATTCTAAATATCTTATAATAATATTAAGCTCACAACTAAGGTTCACATCCTTCCAGCTAAAACCAATTACAATTAAAAATATAATATTAAAAAATTAAAATTTTAAATATATTATAATAATATTAAGCTCACAACTAAGGTTCACATCCTTCCACTAAAACCACATTGTTTTACAAAAATTAATAAATAAAAATAATAGTATATTAAATTTTTTAATTTAAAAATAAAAATAATATAAAAAATAAGATATTATAGTTTTATTTAATATAAGGAAAAAAAGTTATATATTGTAATGAATTACAGACGGTACAACAATCCTTTTAAAAAAAAATTAACTAAAAAAAATAATATTAAATGGAAAACATGAACCCATATCCAAATTTATTAGACCAGTTGCAATGAGTATAATCAAACAAATTCTATGAGAAACATTGTTCTCTTTATTTTTATTTTTATACATATCAGACATATAAATTTCAAATTTTAATTTTCTTTCCCATTAGATATGGCTGAAATAATATACAAAGGGAAAAGTAGATTTTGGTAAAAAAAATATTTAATTTTTAGTATTGTATTTAAAAAAAAAAAAATTGTTGAAAAATAAGAATATGTAATAATAATATTGGTATGGTATCTTGGGGAGAGTCTTGCATGTAGCGTTTGAATTGTTGAAATCTTTTTTGTACATTATTTCATACGTTTTGTTGAGTGTTACATGTCATACCACGCCCTTTAAGGTTGGGAATTTTTTTTTTTAATTTACATGTGGAATCGGTAGCCACCATGAATCTGGGTAGGTTATCTAGATTTTATGGTCACCATAATATTTTATGTTGTCCAACCCAAAAGTCGCCACATAGATCTTCGTGCAGTCCATCTCTATAACCACCATGCCACAATCATTTTAAACATTTTACGTCGCTAAAAGCACTAGGAAAGGGACAAGCATTCAGTCCAACGAGTCCCAAGATTTGAACCTTGGACCTTCACCCCCTTACAGGGTTTGTTCGAACCAATTGGTCTAGACCTCGGACCTCAGGATGGGAAATATTACTTGGGTCTTGTCACAAATTTGCATTAACACCACCTAGGATGGTGTTCTATCATGTTTAAATTGACGGCCACCCTAATGTCTAGCTCAATTGCTACTGAGCCATCTGGGAAGACCAATGGCGCCAAGGAAGCACCCAAGAAAGTTTATACCGAAAGTGTTTCACAAGGTAATAATATTATCTCTGTTGTTTCCATTCCCTTGCGTGAGTTTCATAATGCTTGCAACTGGTTTGAGTCACATACCCTTATCGGGTATTTTACGGGTATAATTATCAATGATACTCTCATTAGGTCTTGGGTGCAACAAGTTTAGGTTCTGCATGGTGTGACAGTTAAAAATGTTTAGAATCTCACCAAGGGTTATTTCATTTTTCACTTCCTTGATCCTGCTCAAGCTCAAAAAGTGTTAGCCAAAGGTCCCTAGACGGTGAGAAATTCTCTGTTAATTTTGCAATCTTTACACTCATGACTTCATAACCAGTGATCAAGCAGAGCTAGAAGTTCTTGTGTGGATTGATTTCCTGGGATTACCTATCCATTTTTAGGATTTTTTACAAGCACTCGCCTCTTTCCTTGGCAAGTTTGTATAACTTAAGCTTGAACAGTTTTTCTCATTACATCCTACCAAGTCGGTTTGTGTCAAAGTCAACCTCAAAAAATACCTATCAAAATTTATAGATATCCATATTGGTGATACCTCCATTAGGCAACCTATAGTCTATATCAATTTACCAAATACTTGTTATTATTATTAGTTTGTTGCTCACAATATTTGAGATTACCCACTGATGGAGTGAAAGTTAAAACAAATCCAACCCCCTTTGACTGCCTTGGTAGCTCAGTCTAATAGGGCCCAGGAATGCTTAGGTGACTATCAAATGGTTACTACAAAGAAAAATCATTCTTCTATGCACTCTGAGCAGGCCAATCCCTCCATGCAGCCTACTCAGACCAGACCCAATGATAGCCAGGTTATACAAGCCCCCACTAACTCTATGCAGTCTTCTGAAGCCACCACGTCGACTATCGTTAACATGCAACCTGCCATGCAAGTTTTAGGGGTCCATAATGCTACTCTAAATGCCCCTATAGTTACTCAACTGCCATATTTTTTAACTTCTCTTTGATCTAGCCCTACATTCACCTCGATTTTTATGGAGGTTTGTCCCACTACCATGCCAATTTTTTCATCAGTGGCATCCACATCCTCAATGGTTGCGAAGGAATAAACTTTTAAATTTCACCATTCTCGAAGCCCCTCGAGGGATAGCTTGGACCTGAGCTTTGACAAGCATCATCAGCACGATAAGTTTGTTCTCCAAATATCCTTGAGCAAGGGTAATTTTAGTGGAGGTGCTAATTCCTTTAGTTCGCTTTGGGGCCTAGGTGATTCAGAGGATGTCATGGATATTATGAATCCTAACAAGTCCTCATGATTTTTTTCTCATGGAATATGCGAGGACTGACGGATCTAGTCCATAAATACCTGGTCTAAAGCGAGCTGGTGAACGCTACTCATTTACATGGAGCTTTTGACTTTCTATGTCTGCAAGAAATTAAGTTAAGTGATTTCAATCTATAGTGTGTTAGTAATTTTCTTAGTCCACGTAGCATATTTTATTTTGCCAAGCATTTGTCTGGGAAAGTAGCAGTTGTCACTATCTTGGCACCCAAGTGGCAGCCACATGTTGTTACTTAGGGTGTTGACCCATCCTACCAAGCTGCTTGGATTTTACTTGAGATTAGAGGGAAGTCATTTGGGGTGGTCAAAATTTATGCCTCTAATTATGCTTCGATTAGCGGCTCTCTTTGGCGATGGCTAGCTTTCTCTCTACCTCTAGCCACTTGGGTTTTTTGTGGTGATTTCAACATGGTAGAAAAGGATTCGATAAAATTAGTCACTCTCCAAGATTTTGGTGCTTTGGAGAATGGGAGGTTTGGTTTTTTATGAAAAATAAGTTACATCTATTTGATCCAAACTCCTACTTTACATCCTCTAATTTTTCTCGAGAGCTCTGGTTTACTTGGTCAAACTTCCAAGTTGAGTCAGCCAGGGTCCTCAAGAGGTTAGATCGGGCAATGGTCTCTGAAAGTGATTCCTTTTATTTTTCTCATTTCAAGCCCTCGACCCCTTTTGTCACAGCCTTGCCCGACACTACTCTTTCAAACCAAACCCCCATTTTTTGTTATCGACATGCAGCATACACAGCCCAAATTTCACTCCTCTTAGTTCTACTTTAATGTTTTCTTTTTGCATATTTCAGCCATGAAGGCCCATATCTTCCAAATTTGGAACTTGCTTCCTCAACCGCAAGGCTCTCTGAGATGGATTAATTGGTAGAAATTTACTATCCAACACACCACCAAAATGCTACATATTTTAGGGGTGGACATTGCAAAATGCAGAAGATAAGATAATTTAGCTTTGAAAGAAGAGCTCCATAAAGCTTGTCTCAAGCTTGAGAATTCTCCATATAATAAAAATCTTCAGTCTCATGTTGCAACCTTGAGGCATGAACTTAAGAAAGAGGAACTATGTGAGGTTAAGGGAGCTCAACTTCGAGCTCACCTACATTGGCTTCAAATGGAGGATAAAGTCTCTAAGGAATTCCTCAAAAGGCTTCAACCTCCTGCTTAGAATTCTCAATTCCATGACATTCAAATAGAAGTAGGGAGGTTCACTGCACTTACAGATATCATTAAGAGTTTTTTTTTTTTGTGGAAAACATCCCAAAAGGGATGCCACTTTCGGGTAAGACCCAAGGAGGCAAGGGTATCCATTCCGCAAAAAACGCCCGGGACTCGGACACGGCCTACCACCTTTGACATACTCAAGGAGCAAACAAACACACAAAACCAATTTAAAAATAAGTAAATAACAACAAAAATAATAAAATAAAATAAAAAACATGCTCCTTGAGTGTGTCAAAAACAAAAGCACAACCAAACACGCACAATAAGATAAAAGAAACCACAACACAAACCACATAGAAAAACACAAGAACCACATAACAAAACACAAACAAGACAAAAACAACGAAACACTACAAAGACATAACCCAAAAAAACATGAAAAATAAACACAACCAAAACCTAAAAAATTAAAAAAATAAAATAAAAATAAAAATAAAAAACAACCAACAACAGACAATAAACAAAAACAAAATACATAGAAAACACTCACACATAAAAACACGAAATAACACAAACAAAGAGAAACCCAAGAACAAGAACGAAAAAAACACAAGAACAATAACAAAAAACATAAAAAAAAAAAAAACAACAAAAACACAAGAACAACAAAAAACAACACAAAGAACACAAAAAACAAAACAAAACAAAAGAACCCACCCACCTTAAAAAACTAAACAAAAAAAAAAAAAAAAAAAATGAACAAAACAATGACCTATCTAGACCAGAAGACTATTAAGGCAAGAATCAACAGAGGAAACAAAATAAAGAATAGAATGAGCTAGGGAACTAAAAAAAAACTGAATGAACCAAAGAGAAGCAAAAAAAAAAAACAAGAAGAAACTAGGTACCTTCGAAGCTGGAGCCATCCAAAGAAATGATAGAAAGAAGAGCTTCCCTAATTTGAGAAGCCCACCATATAGGAGGGTGGCCATAACAAGTAAGATCACCTTTGTCCAAAGCCCAATTAGCTAAAGCATCAGCACTCTTGTTTTGATCTCTAACCACATGATTGTAATCAACTTTCAAAAATCCCATCTGGATTAACTGAATCTTCTCAATAATTCTTTTTATTCTCCAATCCACCTTATGATTCTTAGAAGGAGTCTTCAAGAGATTAATCATAAGTTGAGAGTCAGACTCAACTAACACCTTTTCCCATCCAACCTTAGTAGCCTCCTGAAGACCTCTGAGGATACCATACCCCTCAGCAAGGTTATTGGAAAGAATACCCAAATTCTCAGCAAAAGTAAAAACCAGGGAGCCATCCGAAAGTCTACCAATTCCTCCCACCTTGGCTTTTCCAGGGTTCCCTCTAGAGGCTCCATCGGTATTGACTTTTCCAAAATCCTTAGGAGGAGGTTGCCAATTTCTAGTCCTATCCATCTTACTAATACTCACATTCCCTTTAAGTTGGTTGCCCTTAGAAGGTTTAATCTTCAATATTTGCATCACTTGATCCCATCTTTGGTGGGAGTTTTGGGGGTGATTAAGGAGTTGATGGACTGATTCAACTAAGTTGGCTATGGTATTTTGCCAAATATAGTGAATATCCTTCCTATCTTGATTAAAAATTTGGTTGTTCCTTTCATTCCAAATATTCCAAAGAAGAATGGTAGAACCCATCCAAACTAACTGCCTAATAAAATGATCAACACCCTCTTGATTAGGCCAATCCCTCCAAAGTTGTTCAAAAGTAAAAAAATTGGACCACTGTAAGCCAAGTAAAGTGGCCATTCTCCTCCATAGCTCAGAGGCTAAAGTACACTCAATAAAAATATGGTTGATATTTTCTACATTCTCTTCACACATTTCACATCTAAAAGGGCCATGAAAACCACGCTTCATAAGTTGCTCACCGGTAAGCACCCTACGATGCAATAAAAGCCAATTAAAGAACCTCACCTTAGGCCGAGATCTTTTGAGCCCACAATCGAGAAAATATGTCAGAAGAATGGTTGGGATTATTATGGCATAAGGTCAAATAACCTTGAGCAACTGAATACTCACCCTTAGTAGTGTTGTTCCATCCAAAACAATCTTTTTCATGGGACCAAGAGAGGGATCTCATATGAAGGATGCCTTGGATATCTTGTCTTTGCCTTTCTGGGATTTGAATAGGCCAGTCCTCAATAGGGATCCAATATCTACCAACATTTGAATTACCAGTATGGTACCGATAGTAATTAGCCACCTTTATCCAATTAGCTCGGTGAAGCTCCTCCATCCAAGGCCTCCAATCGGGAAACTGAGTTATCAAAGGCTTGTGACCATCCCAAGAATCTGTCCAAAAATTTGCATGTTGACCATTATGAATGATCCAAAATAATTTTTTCTTTATCAAATCCTCACCGGTCTTAAGAAGCTGCTAAAATGGGAGAACCTTTGGTAGGAAGTTGATAGCGAACAAGGTCTTCGAGGACTTTTGTTCTCGAGCATATTTAGCACGGAGATTATTGGCCCAAAGAGCATTGGGGTTATGCAACATCCTCCAATATAATTTAGCAGCTAAAGCTTTGTTGTTATTAATTGAAGACCGGAATCCTAACCCCCCTTCACTCTTAGGAAGACATAAAGTATCCCATTTCACCAAGGCCCATTTTCTTTTCTCCTTAGTACCACTCCAAAGGAAACGATGGCTGATTTGATCCAATTCTCGAAGAACGACCTTTGGGATATTCAAAATGGAAGAAACATAAATAGGAATAGCTTGAAGGACTGATTTTACCAAGGTGATTCTACCCCCAGAAGAAAGCCACTTGTTGGTCCACTTTCCAATTTTCTTCTTGACTTTGTCCAACAACCAATTCCAATATTTATTTTTCTGCCTTTGAATATTTATGGGAATACCTAAATAAGTGATTGGAAGAGAGGTCTTCTTATATCTTAATTTATCCAAGACCATGGATTCCTGTCTAGCAGAGCGGTGAAAGAAAATAACTTTAGATTTGTCTTCATTGATCAACTGCCCGATAGCCTTAGAAAAATAGCTAATGATTTGCTTAATATTAGAAGCTTCCTTAACTGTAGCTTTACCTAAAAGAGTAGAGTCATCCACAAATTGAAGATGAGAGATAGGTCTAGCTCCATGAGCAATGGTAACTCCCTCAAGGGTTTTGTTTTCCCTCTTTTTGGTTATAGTCCTACCCAAGCATTCAGCAAGAATGATGAATAAATAAGGGGATAGCGGGTCACCTTGCCTAATACCTCTGGAAGCTGGGAAAGACTGAGAAGGCCTACCATTGATAAGAACTAAGTAGGAAACTGAAGAGATACATCCCATAATCCAATCCATCCAATCCTTAGAGAAACCAAATTGCCTCAAAACTTTGATAAGGAAGTGCCAATCCACTCTGTCATAAGCTTTGGATAAGTCTAACCGAATGAACATGGAAGGAGAATTTTGCATATCCATGGAATGGATGGCTTCTGAGCAAGAACTATCTCATCTACTATTTGACGTCCTTCCACATAACCCCCTTGCTCTAGGGAAATAATCTTATGCAAAAGAGGCTTCAACCTTTCTGCCATGATTTTAGTAATGATTTTGAGAAGAACATTACATAAAGCAATAGGTCTAAAAGCTGAGATATGATCAACCTCTTGAGCTTTTGGAACAAGAGTAATATAAGTTTTATTGATAACCTTCAAAATTTCTTTGGCTTTCCTGGCTTCTTCCACCACCTCTAATAAATCAACATGAAGGATATCCCAGAACTCTTGGTAGAACTCAATAGGAAAACCATCAGGACCCAGGGTTTTCCCTTTTTGCATTTTAAAAACTACTTGTTGAAGCTCATTGATAGTAACAGGAGCAGTCAAAATAGAGTTCTCCTCGAAGTGATAAGAGAAGGGATTGCTTGAAGAACATTATGTTGAGAAGTTGAGTCAAGAGGAGTAGCGGCAAAAATATTGGAAAAGTAATCAACAACAATAGAGTTCATGCCATCCCAAGTATAAACAACATCTCCAGAATCTGATTTTAAGGAAGAAATAAAGTTGTGAGATCTTCGAGCTAGAAGATATTTGTGGAAGAAATTTGTGTTTCGATCTCCTTCTTTGAGCCATTGAATTCTAGATTTTTGCTTCCATAAGATTTCTTCTCTTTTTTCCCATTCCTCTAAGCGAGTTGTGAGTTTAATTTCATCTGCACTTCTCTTCTCTGTGAGGCCATCTAAATGGATTTTCTTATTCAAATTTTCAAGATGAGCAATAACTTCATGTTTTTTTTTATGAACATCCCCAAACTCTTTCCAGTTCCAAGTCTTGATTTTGGATTTAATGTATTGCGGTCTTTTGGCAAAACAGAACATCTTAGTCCCATGCCTAGGTTTACCTTCCTTCCACCATTGTTGCACACGAGGTCTGAAGGAAATGTCTCTAAGCCACATTAATTGAAAATGAAAAGGAGAGAAACTCACATTGGTTTTCCACATTTCCACCATGATGGCCAATGATCCGAACCAACATTATTAAGAGTCTTCACTTTAGGAATGTGACCATGGATTAAGAAATTTTTAGAGAGCAAAAACCTATCCAATCTCTCCATTATACAAGCTAAGCCTTGCCTTCTATTAGACCAAGTCATAAGGCCATTATCTGGTTGGATATCCACAAGATGGAGGTTTGCAATATATTCGCTCATGAGGTCAGTGCTTTTGTCCAAATTTCTATTTCCCCCCTTTTCTCATCCAGAGAGAGGATGGTATTGAAATCTCCTCCGATCAAGATCCAAGATTTAGGAAAATGAGAGATAATATGAGTAATATCCTTCCACTTGTCTTCTTTTTTCCTCCAAAGAAGTCGGAGCATAAACAGTAATGCAGAGCATAATCTGGTTGGAATGTCTACTTTGAATAGCTATAGCCAACAAACCCCAACTGCCAACCATATGGTGAATAACTACCTCTTTTGGGTCCCAAAGACAAGCAATGCCACCCGAAGTCCCTTGGGAGGCGAGGGAAACCACTTTCCAGTTGGCCAAATTTTCTTGGCAATTAAGTCCATATCCTCCATTGACATCTTTGTTTCTTGAAGGAAAACAAGATGTGGATGATTTATCTGAATCATTCTTCTAATTTCATTTTGTTTTGAAAGACTCCCTTTGAGTCCTCTAATATTCCAAGTGATGATCTTCATTAATACCAGGGCTAAAAAAGTTGGGAAGGGCATTAATCTTACCTTCCTCTACAAGCTTTTCACCTTCTTTTACCATATGATATTGATTGGTCTTGCGACCTACTTTTTGATTAGAATCCATCTTCAATTTTTTTTCCTAGTTTCTTGACTTATTCCAATTGAATCTGAGATGGCTTCTAACCTTGAAGAATGCTCGTACATAGCCAAAATTTTACTAGATGGTTCAACGGAGTCTATATTGGGACCTGCATTATTTGAAGTTTTGACATTTGAAATATTGTTTTTCTTGTGTAAATTTTCTCCTTTTTTTTAGTTGAAAACCTTTGATTTGTTGGTTGGTCTCTGAGTTCCTCCCTTCATATTTAAATTGTGTTTCTAATATTTCAGTTTCCATTATTTCCTCTTCCTCACTTGGGACATCATTTGTGGAAAGGATTTCAAACATATTAGCGAGATGACTTTGATTGATCCTTCATAACTGGTTTTTTTTAGTGTTCTTCTTCTTAGGTATTTGGAAACCTGCTGAGTTTATATCTTCTTTCTTTTGATCAGGAATTTTATTTGGGCAAGCATTGGCCAAATGACCATATTCATGGCAAATTCTACAACGAAAAGGAATGTTCTCATAGTCCACTACTTGCTCCCAAGTGTCTTCCCCAAATTGTAATGTGATCTTTTTAGGTAGGGGTTTGTCAAAATCCATTAAAACACAAATCCGAGCATAAATAATATGTTCAAAATTTTGAGTACAATCAGCGAGTCATCATAAAAGTTCCTAAAGAGTTTCCAATTGAAGAAAAAATAGTAGGATTCCAAAATTCAATAGGGAGGCCAAAGAGTCTAACCCACACGGGAGCTATAGAAGGCATCTCTTCTTCGGCTTTAAATTTAGTATGCCGAGGGCTTCATGAAAAGCCCTGCCCTTCCAAAAAACCAAGGACCCCCTTGAAAAGTTTTCTCTCTATCTTCATTATTAGCAAATAAAACAAGAAAATAACCATTTGGATAAATAGAGATTTGTAACTCACCTTTAGTTTTCCAGCTTTTTGCAGCCCGGACTTTGAAAGCAGATAGACTCGGACGAAAACCCACGAACCGACAAATTAGTCCTCTTTTTTCCAAATCTTCAATGCCAGTCTGAATGTTACCCATATCAAGCTTAACAATAGGAGTTCCATCGATTGCTTTAAGACATCCTGACTCCGTTTTCCTGGGATCAATCTTAGGCATTCTTAGAGGTTTATGGGAAGCCCTAATATTGATATTAGCATTGGGCTGAGGTTGTCCACCATGAAGGGCATCCCTAAAATTCATTTTTGGGACTGAGTCTTCGAAATTCTTACCCTTGACAGGGGTTTTCACGGTAGAATTATTTTGTGGGTGCACCTTAGCACCAGATTCACTTGAGATATGAGCCATTTTTTGATCAACTACTTGAAACTTGTTTTGTGATCTCTTTAATCCTTGCCCTAGACGTCGTGGAAAGGTATGGTTTTCACTTTTCTTTTGTGCAGCAAATTGGAAGTCGTTGTCACTCAAGTTCACGGTATGATCTATTGAAAGACAAATTTCTAACCCATATTGTATCCCCTGCAACATTTCCTGCTAAAATATTGAGCATAAACCACAAAAATATTGGCCGCTAGGGCCCGAAGGCCCTAAAAACCAACCTCTGGAGCTGCTTGCACTCAACCCCAGATGAAACCCTCGCATAGCCGCTTGCCAAATATATCGTTCACACATAGGGATGCGCTAGGATCTGTGTTGCTCCAAATGATATGAAAATTGGTGGAGACGTTCTAGGGTTTTCAGGCATCTACCCTCAAAATTTTAGCTCAATCCGAGTCCGGATGAGTGAGATATGGCAGAAACGAGTTCGGCAGTTTGGGCAGTCCTACGAAAAACGTCTAATCAATTTTCAGATATCATTAAGATTTTTGTTCATCATTATCAGGGAGTATTTTCTTCTCAACCTATTAATGATGAGAATTAACAGGTGTTAGATTAATGTTGTTATGTTGTTCCATGTAAGCTTTCACCCGCTCAAGTGGAGTTGTGTGATACACCTTTATCCTTAGATAATCTTAAGGAAGCTTTGTCCCTCATGGCCAATGATAAAGCCCCTAGATTAGATGGTTTTCCTTATGAATTCTACAAGGAATTTTAGGACATGCTAGGTCCAAATTTACACAAAGTTTACCTGGAAGCCATACAATGTGGAACTCTAGGAGCCATCATCAAAAAAAGGGAATGTTAAGTTCATTCTTAAATCTGGTGATCCTGAACTATTTACCAGTTGGAGGACTATCACCTTTTTGAATGTGAGCTATAATATTATTGCTAAAGTTGTTGCTCATAATCTTTGGCCTCTTCTACCTCTGATAGTCAGACCTGAACAAACTAGGTTTGTTCAAGGAAGATATATTTTAGATAATGTGCTTGTAGTTTGGGAAGGTATGGAATGGACCCGCTCCTCAAGAAAAATGCTTTGTTTATTAAAATTGATTTTGAAAAATCATATGAAAAAACCAAATGGTATTTCATCACCTCTATGCTTCAAGCATTGGTTTTTGGTCAGTTTTTCATCAACACAATTTGCATACTTTTTCAAGATGCCTCTGCCACTCTTACCTTGAACAATTGTCAATTGAAATTCATTCAACTAGGTTAGTTTGTTCAATAGGGTTGTCCTCTTGCCCCCTCAATTTATATTCTTAATTTCGAAGCTTTTGGCTACCTTTTGGCACATAAGGTTTCTCAAGGGAGCCTTGGAGGCATCTCACTCCCCAATTCCAGCCTTCAGCTAGTTAATGGTCACTTTGCCAAGATTCCTTTTTTATTATTCAAGAAGATGAGTAGTTCCTGTCCTCAACAATTTATTGTTTGAAAGTATTTTGTAAGGCCTCTAATTCTAGAATTAAGTGAAGGAAAACCTCCTACTATAGATATTCCCCTAATCCAATACTTGATTGGCTCGACCATGATCAATGGGGATGGATCTAGCCAGGTGAAGTATTTAAATTTGTGGGGATCCCTTTTGCTTTTCTTGGCTCTTCTACATAGCTTTGGTAGCATGTTACTCAAAAGGTTGAGAATAAATTAGCCTACTAGTCATAAAAAAAAAATATTTGGGAGGAAAGTTTTAAATTTATTCTAAGGTTTTGGCTACCACTCATGTTTATTATTCTTCTTGTTGGGTGCCCTCCAAGTCTTGTTATAAGAAACTGGATAAGCTCTTATGAGACTTCCTGTTTATTCTTCATGTTTATTCTTCTTTTCATAAAATATGTTATGAAAAGAGGCTTTCATAGGGTGGCATGGGAGGTGTGTTACCTACCCAAATTTTTTGGAGGTATGGACCTTTTTTATTTCTAAATACAAGGTTTTACTTTATGTGCTAAATGTATTCCTCGATCCCTCACAGGTAATGAGCACTGGAAAATTCTCATCCGATATTGCTTTTCTTATGGCTTATCCTATGGCAAAAATGTTTGGAATGGTTTGAGCCTTTAGACTATTCTTACTGCCCCTATTCCTATAAAAATTTAGGGTTATTTTGTTATCAATAGTATTTGGAAAGCCTGGGAGGCGCTTAAACCCTGGCTATGCTAGTATGGAAAGGACCGAAATTCAAGGACCTCTCTTTAGGACATGATTGTTTGGTGGTCTCCTACTATTTCATGGTAAGGTATGGCATTGGCTCAAGTTCAAAGGATCATATCTCAACATTTTTATAGGAAAGGATTTGCATCTCTAAATTATTTTTTCTTGTGTCAAACTAGGAGTTGGATACCCTGGGATATTTTCAGGCATACTTACAGTCTTAGAAATGAGGATAAACAGACCTATGATGCTATCATAGATAATATTCCTTTCTCCCTTTGGAGAAAGTTACATAAGAGGTTCCAAAAGCCTTGGTGGTCTGATTAGTGTTGGCCTAAGGAGATCCCTTTAATTCTATACAAAGCCCAGCTTGGGTATAATTGTCTTACTCCTCAGGTGCCCATGTCACATAGGTTGAATGTTAAATTGGATTTGGTCTCCTCACACTCAAGGTGGAGTTTACGTTTTGCCCAAGTCTGAGATTCATAAATTGAGCCTAAAAAAAGTTTTTTTTGTTTGGTGTCTTACTCACCAAGGACTTCCTCTAGGAAATAGACTTAAGCAACTAGGTGTTCAGAACCCTGCCTGTCCTTTTTATGGTGAACCTGAGAATGTGTTTCATGTTTTTTTTGTAATGTCAGTGGGCTTCTTGCTTGGAAATGGCTCTTGGAATTATTTCAACCTTTCATGTGGAGTCCCTTCTTATGGCCTCATGCTCTTCTAGAGGACCCCATTTATTTTTCTAACAATCTTGAACCAGTGTGGAATTTTTCCTTATTAGTTTTCTCTTCCATTTGTAAAAACCAGGAACAAGGCAATTTTTACACAAATTGACTCCACTCTGACGTTTAATTTTGCTGATAAGGATGATATTTTTTATGATTGATGGATGCAGATTTCTATACAGGTGGACAAAGTGAACATTGAGTTGCAACACCTTCATGCTCTGATGGATCATTGGGGTAATACCCCATGCATGGTTAGTCGTGTCCCTCCTAATTCCTTGAGAAGCTCCTCCAGGTCCTATTCTCAATGTCATCGAGGTTCTCGATGCTTCACCCATTCTTTGGTGGATAGACACTGGTCCCAACCCTCTTAGTGTCACAAACGCCTGGATGATGGAGTTGGTCCTTCCTCCCACCAAAATTTTGGGTGGAATATTCAACCCACCACTTCTAAGCTAGTTTTTGAGTGGGGTGACATTGCTACTACTTCAGCTATTGTTCGTCATACCGATGGACCTGTCGCTCCTCAACAAACTCTAGTTGGCAGTAATGTAGAAGAAGGATGGAATACCCAATTCCCTTTGGATGAAGGCTGGCAATATGTCAGCAAGGCAAATAAATTTCATCCCGTTCCTCGATATTTGTTTAATAATTATGTCTTGGGATGTCTGTGTAATGATTGTTGGCGGCGGCATGTAGTAATATTTTTTGGACTCTATTTTTATGGGGAGGTGTGATTTCCTCCACCTAGTGGCTTTTATGGTTTGTGGGGTGTGCTAATTCCACCCACCCTTTTTTGTATGATTAATATTAATTAATATAAGGTTTTTTCATTCAAAAAAAATATTTAATTTTATTTTCTATTAGATATTGCTGAAATAATATACAAAAGGAAAAGTAGATTTTGGTATAATAAAATTATTTTAAGTGATGATGAGTTAAAGTATATGTTTTTCACTCTATATTTTCTATAAATTTTATTTAATAAAAAATAATAATAATATATTTTTTAGTTTATAATTATTTATTATTTTAAATTTTAGTTTTAAATAAATTTATTCCTTTTATTATTTAAGGCTTTTATTTAATTTATTATAATATTAATCATTTAATTGAATTAACTTTTATATAAAGATAAATGATATTTATGAATTCATTTAATATACTTTAAATAATAAGGAAATGTATTTTCTTAGATAAGCATATTTTCACTAAATATGATTATATAATAGTATGTTTTTTAAAAACAAAGGTAGTGTAGTTAAATAAAGAGTTGCAACTATTTCTGCATGATTGAAACTCAAATCCTTATAATGTGATAGGTGAATTTGATCTTGAACTTCCATGTCTCTTGAAAATATGGAAAAACAAGAGAAACAAACTTTGAAATATATTTAATTTGTAAAAACTACATGTGAATATTTTTATATTTTTTTTATTTGTGTGAATATCTTATTTAATTATCATGTAGAGGGAAAAATCCTTTTCAGGCCTTCATTATTGAATGGGGTTCTTAAAAGTAATTAAAGAAGATAAGTCCAACTTTGATTTATGTGTGTGAGAGAGATTTTTTCGAAACATTTATAATATTTAATATTTCAATTTATTGTATATTAAAGATATTTAAAATAAATATTTTTTTTAGGTATTAATTTTATTTTTTATTTTTATTTTTTTTAAATAAGTTGTGTAGTTTTTATTGGAGATTATTCTTATTACAAAAAAAACAATATATTACTCTCCTTACATTTCTAACAAGTTAATTAAAGTATACCTATATTTGCTTTTCTATCAAAGATATTCTCCATATTCCTCAAACTGCTAAGTTTCCATAATCAACTTTTTTTAAGGAACTAACAACAAGAATAACCTTTACATGACACAACTCGAGTAGATAAAAGGAAAACAAACATAACAATCATCCATCAAAGAGGAAATTAGTTCGATTATCCTCCTATAGAGTAGTAACATCTAAGAATGCATTTTTGCACTTCAAGCTCCTAAGGTAATATCTAGTTGTACCACATTTTGTAGGATCTTCATTTTTAAAAAACTGACCATCATCAATTGTTTTATAATAAACTTCAAAAATACCATCTAAGGTGCTAATATTTTCCATGTAACTATCTAGATGGTCTTTAGTAACCATTTGGATTTTATCAATGATCTAATTCAAATTCTCCTTTTGGGGTTGAGTATTATGTTGCTCACATGATTCCTATTGGACAATCGGTGCATTAGGAGGATGAGCTTATTTCTTTTGAACTATGACATTTGAAGGTTTTGATTCATTCGCATTCATGGCCTTCTCTACCAAGGAGGAATCAAAGCATGATCAAATTTTGGGCATCTCTCCTTCAGGTGGTCATATTTTTGAAAACCATAACATCTTAGGGAGAAGTTTTCATATTCAATATTGTGGAGCCATTCCCCTTTGCTTGAGGAGACAATAATTGATTGAGTCCTAGGAACTGAAACATCCATCCAAGCAGCCAATCTTGCTTTACTCATATTAATTTTACTGGAAAAATTTTCCTCAGTTTGGGCATCCATATACTGGAAGGCACCAATGGCATCACCAATTTTGGTGAATATATTCTCTCCCCAAAACTCCATGAGGAGAGCATAAATATTCACCCAAAATGGAAAGCAATTAACTTATTCTATAAAGGGGTTGAAACTAGGAGCCCAAGGTCTTATATAGAACCCCTTTGTCTGAAAAACCAATTATATCTATAATTCATTACCTATCTCTATCCACTAAATTAGAATAGGAAACAAAAAAGAAATATTTGGGTAGGTGAGTTACTTGAAATTTTGTACTGGTCCACCAATATTTAATGTATCCTTTGAGCTCCTTCTTTTACCCTTGAGTTTGTAGATAATTGTTCATGCTTCATAATCAATAAAATCTAACCCAAATTCATCGTCCAAAATTATGATAGAGGGCATGGGTTCATCCACCCATGAATGCAAAGATCCTTGAGAAATATTTCTTCTAACCGAAGAGGCTTTCTCACAGATTGAACAGACAATTTGCGAACAACCTTCTTCCTTAAATGCTTGATTGCACCTAGGGTTTGCATCTCTTTCATGAATATTGTAGCTAAATTTATATTTTTGTTCCATCGCTTGACTATACCTAGGGTTTACACCCCTTTCACGAAGATTAGTGTCACCATTATTGGTACTTCTTATAATCCTTTGGTTTCCCTTGGACTTCATCCTCATCTGCCTTTGCATCACTGTGGGAGCCTTGTTGCCCAAGTCCATCATCATCGGCTTCGCATTTGCCATAAATATTTATCTTTTATTTATTTTTTGTAATCTATAAATTATTTACTGTAATGATATTAAATCAGATATTATATTTTTATGTTTATTTATAGGCTTTTATATACTACATCCTATAATTTTGTCTTTGTTCAAGGTGAATTAGTGGATAAAGGCTTCAAAGCCATATATTTGATTTGAAAGTTTGAGATTTAAATTTTAATGAAATCATCTTTTCCTTCCTAAAATTTGAGTCAAAGGTAAAAGTATAATTATGACTTAATATTTGAATATTATATTTAATAATTTAAAAATATATTGATAATTTAAAAAGTTAATTGCTTGAATCAAGTACACTTCAATTGAATATCATAGCAAGAGAATTGAAGCTAATATACGGATCACATTGAAAACTTTGTATGGAAACTTAAACAAGGTTTGGTTTTCAATTTTATTAAAAGGTGATATAATATATTTGGGTGTGGTGGTACTTTAAAACATAGTTTATCACAATATAGAAAAATGAACAAGAAACCAATTTGAACACAAAACCCAGAAAACACTTCTTCTATTCTTTAAATTTGTAAATACTATTTGAGTACAATACATTATACTTACATATAGTTGAATGTATCTTGGTTGTCTTAATAGAATTTTGGTTCTTCACATTCTCTTTAATTTTGGGTGAGAATTTTTTTTTATTTTTTATTTTTTGAATTTTATTTGTGTTTTCCTCCAAAAACTTAATAATTTTCATTTATATTTTTGAAAAAAATTACAATGCAACAATTATGTACCCTTAAGAATTTCAGTTACATCTCATGCTAGTCTATATTGAATTGAGAGGAATGTTTACCTCCTTGTTGTAATAACCTACATTCAACTTACAATCCAAAAGTAGAATACTAATAATAGGACTAATAGGTGAAAAGCAAGAGTAACGTCTTGATCAATCATAGTTCTTAAATGACTCTTGCCTAAGTTCCAAAACTAGGAACTCAAGTTTCAATTATGAAGATTGACATTGTTTTGAATCCTATCTTTCTATAAAATTATGGAAATGATCCCTTTCAAAATCTTTATTCTATTAATAGATATCTTATATGATCCTTAATAAGAGGAGGACTGTGAGGAAATCCCAAGTCCTCTAACTACTTCTCTCTTCCAAGTGTCTACTAGAAGGTTCAAACCATATTTGTTTTGCTAAAAAAGTGATTATATTATATTGATCATCAAATCATATTACATCATTGGCCTTTCCAAGCCATTAGGCTTTTCACCCATGTTTTAACATTGGATACATCAAGTTTATCTATCTCAACCATTGTACCAAGGACCAAAATTCCTATCAATAAAAGATGTCACAAAAATTGAATATCTACATATTACTAGGAATTTTATCATCAATAAATTGAATATGTAAAAGCTCTTCCCTTATTTCCTATGCCCACCACTTAGGAGGGTTCCCATGACAAATGAGTTCTCCCTTGTCCAAAGCCTAGTTTACCATACCATCATGGTATATGGGTGTGTATCACCTCTTCAAATTTGCTTTGTATTCATCTGATTTTCTCTACAATTCTCTAAGTTTTTCAACTAGCATTCCTGATTCTCAATGGGAATTTAAGGTAGTTAATCAATAACTGAGAGTCTAACTCCACTATTACTCTATTCCATCTAGCCATGAGAGTCTCCTGCATCCCTCTCAAAATGCCATATTCCTTAGCAATGTTGTTGGATAGTGTACCTAAGTTTACTGTAAATATGAATTTTGGGGTACCATATTATAGTCTACCATCCCCCCTACACTAGCGTTGCCTAGGTTACCCCTCGATACCCCATATGTATTTATCTTTTCAAAACCTAGTGGTGGTCACTACTTTTTTTTGGGTTCTATCCATCATTTTTTCTTGTGGTTTGACTCTTCTAGCTCTGTCCAAATGGGGACTAATCTTAAGTCATACCACTATTTTATCCTATCATTGATGTTATTTTTGTGGTTGCTTCAACACAAATTGGATAGACTCTGTTATATTTAATATGGTCATCACCCATATATAATGGATACCCCTAGTCTCTTGTTTGAAGATCCTTCTATTTCACTCATTCCAGATGTTCCAAGGTAGGATCGCCATCCCTGTCCGCACTATATACCGTTGATAGCCATCTACTCCTTGTTGATTCTTCCATCCTCTCTAAATCTTTTCCATAGATTGACTATTGGTCCAATGAAGACCTAGAAAATATGCCAATATTTTCCATAGCTTCATCATTATGGGGCATTGTATAAAAAAGTGGTTGAAATTTTAATTCTCCTCCATACACAATGTACATTTGAAAGGTCCGTAGAGTTCCCTCTTCAATAAGATTTTCCTTGTGAGTACCCTTTTGTGGAGGAGTAACCAATTGAATAACCTAACCTTTGGCCATAACTTCTACATCTAAAGTTGTGTGAATAGATCCCAATTAGGATAAGAGATGTTATAGTATAATTATTTGTATTATTATGCTATTGTATACACCTCCTTAGTCCTACTATTCCATCCAAATCGATCCTCCTCAGGACCATGATAATGATCTCATTTATATGATTTGGTCAATCTCCTTTTCTAGTCTCTCTAGAAGTTGGATTGGCCATTCTTCCAATGGAATCTAGTATCTTCCAACTTTTGGTCCTCGTGGTTGGTCCCTAGAGTATTTTTCTACTTTTATCCATTGATTTATATATAGCTCCTCCATTACTCGGGTCCACTTTAGATATTGAGTCACCAAAGGTGGAAATCCATCCCACAAGTCTAACCATAAATATTTTATATTATTAAATATCCAAAATAGTCTTTCTTTGATCATTTTCTCTTATTTTGAGTACTGCTAAAATAGGGGACCCTTTATTAGACAATTGATATTGTACAATATTTTCTAGGGTCTTGTTATTTGCATACTTTGCTCATAGATTTTTGGCCTATAATGCATTGGGACTATTAACCATTCTCTGGTACAATTTTACAGACAACACCTTATTATTTTTTATTGTAGATCTAAAATCCAATGCTCCTTCCTATTTTGACAAACACAAAGTTTCCCACTTTACCAAGGCTCATTTCCTTTCTTTCCTGGCACTCATTTAGAGGAATCTATGACTTATGTGATCAAGCTCTCGAAGCACCACCTTCAAGATATCCAGAACCAATGACACATACATGGGGATATATTACAAAACTAACTTGATTAAGGTAATATGCCCTCCTTATGATAGCCACTTGTTTATCAATTTATCAATTTTACCCTTGCTTTTATCTATCAACCATGCCCAATCCTCCTTTTGTTTTTCATTTTTTATTGTGACCCCCAAGTATATAATTGAGAGTGAGGTTTTCCAAAAACCAAATATGTCCAGTACCAAGGTCTCCTGTCAAGGTGAAAAATGAAATAAGATTACTTTATATTTATCATTATTCACCATCTGGCCTAATACCTTGGTACAATAGTTCAAGATTTGTTTTATTCGAATTACTTCTTTAATTGCTTCCTTTCCTAACAAAATGGAATCATCAACAAACTATAGATGTGTAATCGAGCTAGCTTCATTAGTAAATGAAACTCCCTTAATTCTCTTAGTATCTATGTTCTTAACCAATTTTCTCCTCATACATTCAACTAAAGAGGGTAACCCCTTGGCTAATACCTCTTGATGCTAGGAATAGCTTTGTAGGGCATCCATTGATGATAACTGAGTATGAGACCAATGATATACAACCTTTGATCTAGTTTTTCCATTCCTCAAAGAACCCAAACTTTATCATAACCTAGATTAAGAAGTGCCAATCCACTCTGTCATAGGCTTTAGATAGGTCTAGTTGGATAAACATAGTGGGGGATTTTTGTGCTTCCATAAAATGTATTGCTTCTTGGGCAAGCACTATCTCATCCACTATATGTCTACCCTCTATGAATCCACCTTGTTTAAGGGAGATTATTTTGTGCAAAAGTGGTTTTAGCCTCTTAGCCATGACCTTGGTGATAATCTTCAATAAAAAATTTCATAATTTTATTGGTCAGTATACATTTATACTTTGTACTTCCCTTGCCTTTGGTATTAGTGCTATGTAAGTTTTGTTGATTTCCTTCAATATTTCCTTGGTTGTTCTTGCCTCTTCTACCACCTCCAAAAGGTCTTCTTGCACAATGTCCCAAAATTATTGGTAGAATTCATTAGGGAATCCATTCAAACTTGAAGTTTTCTCCTTTTATATTTTGAAAACTACCTCTTTACTTCTCAAAATGTTAGGTATTGTTTAGTAAACTTTCATATGCATACACACATAATATATGATAAAAATATTTTTAAAATAAAAAAAAATACATAAAAGGCATGTTAGTTCAGTCTTTGAGAGGAATGGTTTGGATTTATTTGGAAATTAATGTCTGTAACTCAGGTTCTATATAATATTTTCTTTACAATTTTGTAATGTATTCATTCATGCAAGCGTATGTGTTGAAAAGAGGGACATCAAATTGTTTTAGTTAGCCTAAAAAGTTTGTTTTACATTGAGCTTATAGAAGAGTTAATGTTGTGAATATGTTAATATTCACAAATAAGAAAGAGTTGGTAATTTGTTTTTTTTGGTTGTTCTAAAATAGTGCAAAATAACTCAAAAGATGCTACCAAGAAGAATGATCCGCAGGAGAGCAGTGAACAAACAACTCAGATATAGTCTTGGCTCATTAGTATTGAGAAACTTTCAATATTCCCCTATCTATCTATGTATCGATATATCTCGATTCTACTCTCTTAGACTTATACGCATTCTGAAAAATGTTACTCATATTGTCTTCAATGGAAAGAAGCACAAAGGAATCGCTAATGGACATACTTGAACTACTTGATTTGCTTCCTTGTTCTACATCGTTATCCATCGTTCACTTTTCAGATGTTACAACTTACAACTTCTTTAGACAACCCAAATTTGTGAAAAGCTTTGGAAAGCTATTTAAAATATATTTCCTCTGATGCTTGGGAGGAAGGCCTAGCTCATCATCTGATGCTTCTTCTAAATAGCGAATATAACTCTGGGGAATAGGCTCTCCTACTTCTACTAAATATATTTCCTCATTCCAATCTTCATCGGAACTGGTTGTAGAGCGCGCGTTATCTGCGACGAACAACCGGTCCAATTTATTAAATCTTCCTGCAAAATGTGAACTGCTAAAAGAAGTCCCGGCGGAGTTCAAAACAGAATCCGAATCACACGTTTCCTCCATCAAGTCTTCAGTGGTTTCTTCGTTGAATGAAGGCCCCCACTCGGCCTTTATAAACCAGTCGGAAATTCCGCAACATGCTCCCATTATTGCTGCCTTGAATATGCATTCATAAAATGAAATTTATCCTATAACAAAACTAAACTAAGTTATACGATTGAGGAGGACGTCTCACCTCCATTTCCAAGGAAAGTTATATATTACATGACAATCGTGACGAGCAGAAATTCCAACTGCTAAGCGAATCCGATGCTGCAATGAGTATTCCTCCCTTATATGCCACTAAACAATGGAGCCAACAAGGCATTATCGTTAGTCCTGTAAAATGCGAGCCAAGTCATACTCCGTGGAAGCAGTTGATAAGTGTAACGCACATTCCGGCGGCCATGGTGGGGTTAATAGTTAAGCGTTCGACGTCAATCACTTCCCTTCTAGAAGATATTAGAAATCTCATGGAACTGTATATTATTGTTTTTTTCTTTATGTGCACTTCGCATCACGGATCCTCATATCAATTGTGGGCATTCATGTGAGTGAAAGTGAAATAGCCTCTGAATACTTTCACAAGACTTTGTAAAGAAGTTTATATTGTCTTGATTGCTATATTTATCTGTCACAATTTTTATCAATGAAAAATTCGATGTGAACAATATCACTAAAATAAATAAATGTGGAAATGGAGTCTCTTGAGATCATGTTCGAAATTTTGGTTTTGAAAATAGTTTTGTTGCCCAGTCTATGTGCTTCGGTGGCTTTATCCCTGGGTCCAATAGGAGCAAGTGATATAACCTCTGAATACTTTCACAAGACTTTGTAAAGATGTTTGTTTTGTCTTGGTTGCTATATTTCTCTGTCACAATTTTTATCAATGAAAAAATTAGCTGTAAACAATATAATCAAAATAAATAAATAAATCTAGAAATGTAGTCTCTTGAGATCATTTCCGAATTTTTGGTTTTGAAAATATGTTTTGTTGCCAAGTCTATGTGCTTTGGTGGCTTTATCCTTGGGTCCAATAGGAGCAAGTGATATAGCCTCTGAATACTTTCACAAGACTTTGTAAAGAAGTTTATTTTGTCTTGATTGTTATATTTATCTCTTATAATTTTTATCAATGAAAAAATTAGTTGTAAATAATATAACCAAAATAAATAAATAAATAAATGTGGAAATGTAATTTCTTGAGATTATGTTCAATTTTTTTGTTTTAGAAGACATAAAATTAGATGTATTTAAGCCTTTCAAAATTTGATTAATTTAGAGTAGGTGTCAATTGGTCTAGGAGCAAATTGCTTGTAAAGTGATCTGATTGGTTCATTGAAGCACTTAAGATTAACTAGCTATTTTCTAGCAAAGTCCACTCATTAGCTAGCTTTACAATTTGTCAAGCAACAAAGGGGTTAAAATGATAGTACATATCTCTACGAGAATTTGAAAACTATATACACTTACTCATTTTGAAAGCCTTATAAGGTTATTAGAGGTATATCTAAAGATATACAATATTTGGAGGTGCATTATTTTATTAGAGGCATCCTTAAATATTTACTTTTACTAGGAGTAATAATTTATCATTGTAGGTAACTTAACAAAAACTTCTTCTTATAAATATGAGCAATGGGTTCCATTGTCTTCACCTCTTGGCTACGAGAATTCAAAGGTACACTCTTTGAAACTCACATTGTGCTTTGTATCTCATGAAATTGTTGAGAAAAGTCCTTTGCACTCTATCCATGGCACTGTCATATTATTTTGCTAAGTGGATGTTGATTAAGACATAGCCCTTTTGCCTATCTTATCAATATCTTCACAATTTCATACTTAATCAACACGGAACATTGATATTATTTGGATTCTCATATATTCATTGTATTTAAAACCCTCACACCTTTAAACTTTTTATGCGTTTTAAGTTTTTCATACTTTAATTTTATAGGATTAATATAGTTTAACATAGGAGAATTCAACAAAGATAGTGAAAAAGTGGCCTCAATCTGAAAGTTGAAGAAACAATTGACCATTTATTTCAACTTTATTAAAATTAAAATTAAGATGTATTATTAAATTAGAATTTCAATTAACATGTCAACAAAAAAACTACAATTTCAAATATAATCATACTAACACATTCTCTCTAACTATATATCTATTTATAAAGTACCTTCCTCATGCAGTGAGTTTTCCATGTGGTACTAACTTGAACCTAGAAAGAACTAGACCTTTCATAGAGTGTTCATGGGGACTCCACAAGGTAGGAACTTACTCTATGCAAGGATATAATCCCTTTTGAACAACATACAATCAAAAGACTTCAACAAAACCCAAATTGGTAGACCAAATTAGGATTGGTGCTTTGATACCACTAAGATGGGAGAAAACTCAAACCCTTTATTGCATTCATTTTTTTAATTGGTGGAAGGAGTTTTGAAATGGTCCTCAAACCTTTTGCAAAGCCAAAAATAAAAACAAAGGACAATACTCAACAACATGTGGAGAGCAAAACCGAACTAAACAAGAGATACCAACCAGGAAGAGCAAGAGAAATACAAGGTATGCAGACCCGAAGCCAAAAACATCATAGACTCTAAAAGGAAAGGGTATGCAGACCCAAAACCAAAAAATAACAAGTTTCAAGAAACCAACACAACAAGCCTCAAGAAGCAATTTTCTTAAACAACATAATAAAGGAACAAGCAACTCACTTTATGACTTTTTGCCTCATATTAAATTTTTCTTCATCAAAGCAAGGATTTCACAATCCAAAGAGGATTCATCATCAATTTTTTTAGAACACCCACTCACCATCGTTACCTCCACCTGATGAGTTGATACCTTGTAATTTGGGTATTTGCATCGTGGCTTTAGCCATCTTTCAAACAAGGTCTGCCACTCAGATCCTTTAGAACTCAAACCCTTTTTGGGTAAGCATCCATTCTTATTAACACTACCAACGACAGTCGAGCATTTCTTCTGAAGCGGCTCAAAAACCAAAGTCTCGAACAACAAGGGAACAATGGGGGATAAAGTCTCAAGAGGAAGAGACTCTTCATTTACAAGACAAGATATTTTATTAGGATCGATGGAAGCTTTTGGACTTTTCAAAATATATCCCTGGACATGGGAGGGTCGGTCTTTCTTTTTATTGCTATCCATATCAGTCTTAGATTTTTCCTTACTCCTAGTGCTGGAATGGGGACATGAGGGACCAGATCTGATGGGGGATGGAGGGGTATCACAAAAAAAAATTGAGTCTTTAGTAGGGATATTAGGGGGCCGAGGACCTCTAGAAAAACTTGTAAATGTGGTTTTGGTGACTTTTCACTTAGAGGTAATAAAGGATTAGGACTCTCAATTACGGGATGTACATGATTGAGAATGTTCTCAGAATGTGAAGGCACCTGAGGCTGAGTGGTTTCTTGCTTGCCCTTATCAAAATTGTTCTTTTTTTGGAAATGTTGCATAGTCTGACCACTTTTTGGGTCTTTCCTATCATCGAGTCCATCATTTTTTATTTCTTTCCTCAAATATGGGCATTGAGTTCTAAGGTGCCCTTGTTTTTGGTATTCAATGCAAAATATTGGTTTATTTTCATACTCCACTACTTATCACCTATGATAGGACCCTAAAGTGAGATCAATATAGGTGGGGAGCTTTAAGTCGAGATTTTCAATGACACGGATGTGGGTATAAATTAGTCAGGTTCTTAATTTAGTAGTCGAATATATGGAAATCAATTTTCCAATGGTTTGAGCTATACCTTTAATAATCCCAGTGTGCCAAAACTAATTCGGTGGGCCATGAAGTCTAATCCAAATTGGTGCCATAATTATGCTTTTATTCTCAGATTCAAAATCCTCTTCCCACCTTCTCAAGAAGATACTTCTTTGATCGAAGAACCAGGGCCCAAGAGTGAGGATTCGACCTGTATCCTAAGGGTTATTTAACCTAATCATGAAAAATATCTAAGAATGGAAACCAAATCTAGATTGCCAATTGGCCTTCATTTTGTGAAATCTTATTTTCGAATAGACTTTATGTTTTTACGTGCACCAACAAACTTCTCGACCAAATATAGGTATTCTTGAAAAATTAGAGATGCCATTACCTCAGGTGGAATGATGACCTCTCTACCAAAAATTGTGAGAGGGATTGAGTCTTGATTGATGGGTATGGATGACCCTGAATCGAATCAAAATTTATCTGCAAAGGAACCAGAAGGGGAATTCCAAGGAGGGTTTGATGGGGGTTTCCTCCCAACCTCAAAGATTTCCAAGTCCCAATCTAGATTTTTAGCATCTTCTTTGTTGCTAGGATCCTTTCCATCGATTTAATGTCCACTATGGTTCTTAGCCCCTCGATGTTACCTGCCTAGTAGTATACATGATTTCCCACCCTTAGGAAATTCAAATTTCTAAGATTCCCCTACTCCTGGTGAACCAATCAACATGCTCCTTCAGTATTTTATTGCATTTATAACATGGTATTTAAATAGGCATATGACATGTCAATATTATAATAACAATATATCATATAATCTCAATGGAGATGGAATTATTTGTAATTAAAGCAAACACTTAGCTAATTGAAGCTAAATCTGCTAGATGAGCTAACAACCTAAGAACTAGAAGCTAACTATTGAAAGCTTCTCATGTGAAATAATAATCCTATCAAAAATAAGCCTATAACATCAAAATATAATAATCTAACACTCCTAGGTAAATATTAAGTGATGTTCTCATCAATTGAGGACTCTACATTATGGGTTTTAAGATTTTTTTTTATATATACTTTGCTCCTACAAAATTATTAACCTAGGAAATAATGTGTAAGTGAATACACTAGTGGTAAGCCCTTTGGCTACCTATTTTTTTACTATGCTTCCTAGGTTTAATTAAATAAAATTATTCAAAAAGAATGAGATATACCAAGACAACTAGATTGGTCATATTTTAGAATGTGTACAGTATGATTGGTTACAACAGTACATATTAGTTCTATAATATTTTTTCCATTTACAATAATTTTAAAAGGATACTTTATAGTAATAAGGTTATAATTTTTAATCCTAATGAAAATAAGATACTCATGGTCCATTAAAATAAATAAATTCAATTGAAAACACTAAAATATCACATCATATTAGTCATCTACAATGGTAAGCTAAAATTGACATAATACTACAAATATTAAGAGTCTTAAGTTTATACAAGGGATGATATCAACATAAAAAAAATATCAAAATAAGGATAATTAGAATTGAATATCCTTTTGCACAATACTTCATACTCATAAGGTTTAATATCCTTTTGCTTCATTGGTCAAGTCTATTAGAACTCTACCCTTCCAATTTGGAATTGAGAAACACAATAAAGGGAATATGAATTGGAGACCAATCCAATGAAGGTGAGATATATATATGGATTGAAATAAAAAGCAAATGGTTAAATTTATGTGGAATATCTTATTTTGCATGGCATTATAATGGTAAGCAATTAATGTGACTTATTTATTATTAAATTTATTTCTATAGATTAATAATTAATATGAAATTTGATTTTATTATATAACGTGTGCATGGAAATTTCTCTCCATGATTTATTATTGACCATTCATACTTAATTTTTAAGGATGAAATAAAAACATATTTGTTATTTTGAAAAAATATAAAAATATAAAAAGTTGTGATTTTTTTCTTACTCCGTGATGCACTTTAATCCATAATAAACTTAATTAATGAAATCAAGTTAATAGCTATAATTTGATTCTTTTAAACTTAATAAATACAAAAGATGTCTTTGCACAAAATATATAATTTTATTGAGTGTCTTGTGTAGCATATTATCCTTGGAGATAAACAATTAAAAATACATAAACTATATTCTTACCTCTTATAAACAATTAATTTTAATAATAATTGTTAAAATGTCATAATTTTTTGTTTGAATTGGATATCCCTTATTTATTTTGGAAAATTGAGTGAAAGCTATAGAATTATGCTTGGCATGGACTAATAAGGTTATTTTTTTCTTCAATTGGTTATATGGGATTGAAACCGGCCCCTCCCGTATTACATCGTCACCACATAATGGTGTTACAACAAAACTTGGATATTGTCCATGTATGCTTGGCAATATTTAAACCTTGGTCTCTTTGAATGTTGAGGAATCTAACCAATTGAGCTAATGCCATTTGATAACTAATAAAGTTATTTATATTAAGTGTTTTTAAAAAATATTAATTATATGTATTATAAAGTATTACTTTACCCATATTTTTTTAAGCTATGTGTGGCTTCTATTGGAGCCACTTACATTAAAATAATAAAACATCAATTATGACATCTCTTTTCATTTCAGTCATAGTTTTTTAAAAAAATTCTTCATCATTTTCATGTTGCAATCTCTTTTCATGTGTTCAATCTCATAACAATTATGACATCAAAATGCAATTTTTTCATAATCCATTTATTGATCTCATTCTCTTGATTCATATTTCATCTTAATACATTGTGGAAAAGGATTTAAAATATATGTAGCATACTTTTTTTCTTTAGCAGTTGGTCCCTCCTTGATGAATTTCCTATGGTATTTCTAATATTCTTCTAAACATCCTTATTGATGAGTTGATATGGAATTTAAAAAGTCTAATTGACACTTAATTTTTTTTAATAGTTTCCATCTCAATAGAAAACTTCTCACTTCATGGTCTTAAATAAATGGTATCTCTTTCTCTAAACCATGAGAAACCACCCACTTTATCCATTCTTTTTTATGAACACACACCCACCCTCTCACACAATAAACCATACCACGGTTTGAACCTTGGACCTCCCGAAGAAGATCCAAAGCCCAAAACGATGTGCTGAATATCTAAAAACCCTAGTATTCATGGAACTTACATATTAATCATTTACTATTAAGAACCATTATATCATTCTTGATCATCTTATCCTTGATAATCACTTCTAGTGTAACATGTGCTCCTTGGATAAAATTTATGATATATATACTCTTCCTCTTATTTCCAATGTAGGAAACCATACTTCTAGCTAGGGAGTTTGTTAGAAAATAATATTCTATTCAAATAAAGAAATAGTTCTGCAATACATCACAAGACTGTAGAGAAGCTCAATAGACTAATTGATTTATTCCATGGATCAACTTTGTATAAATATCAAAGTTGATTATTGAGAGCCTTTGGATTAAAAACTCATCAAATCTGATCTAGACTATACTGAGAGTTCACCTGACTCATGGAGGAGTGGTAACTCAAGTAAGTCTATCCTAGTAGAACTTAAGAGAATAATTACTTATTCTAACACCCCCCTTAAGTGATACTAAGGGTGTTTTATACGAATGAGTCCCGACAACAGGGCCTGATGAGGTACTCATGTACAATGATTACTTATATGAAGAGATGGTAAAAACCACATGGGAAAAACCATCTATCAAAAATAAAAATGAAGAGGTATGTCTTCGGTTTGTGAATATTGTTCTCATTGACTAAACGAATGAGTCTCGATAATAGGGCCTAACGAGATACTCATTTACAATGTTTTTACATATGTGAGATATGGTGAAAAAACACTTGGAAAAAAACCATCTATCAAAAATTAAAAAAGAGGTATGTCTTCGGATGGCAAATATTGTCCTCATGGAGAAAAATAATGAGTCCTGGCAACTTGGCCTGATGAGGTACTCATGTACAAGTGTAACATATAGGAGATATGACAAAAACAACCACATGGAAAAAAACCATCCTCCAAAGTAAATAACAATAAGAAGAAAGGAGAGGTGCAATCCTCTGTTATGTTTAATGCAACTGCTTTACCCCAAGTTTCTCTCGCAACTGAATGTAATGCAAAGAAGGAAATGATTTGGTGAAGATGTCTACGATTTTATTTTCAATTGGAATATATTCCAAGTATATTTCCCCTCTCCAAAAATGTTGTCGAATGAAGTACATGTGAATCTCAATGTGTTTGGTGCACTGATGCTCAACTGGATTGCATGCAATATGAATTATGCTCTGATTGTCACACTAAAGAGTAATAGGTTTATCATGGAAAAAACCAAATTCTCTTAGTATCTGATGAAGTTAAAGAGCTTCTTGGCTTGCCAAAATTGTTGCCATGTATTCTTCCTCTATAGATGATAAAGCCACTACTTGTTTTTTGCATGACCAAGCAATTGGTGAAGAACCAAGACAAAAGACATAGCCAGAAGTTGAACATCTATCTTCTACAGAACCTACCTAATTAGAATCTATGTAACCAATGATATCCATGGATTTTCTCTCATATAAGAGCCCAAGGTGATTAGTTCCTTGCAACTAGTGTAGGATTCTTTTTTATGCTTGCCAATGACTGAAATGAGGTTGATGTGAGAATCGGGATATCAAGCCAACAACATATGAGATATCTGGGTGAGTATGAGTAAGGTATAACATATTTACTACAAGTTATCGATATAGAGTTGTATCACATAGAGGGGATGTGCAAGAAGTACTTAGAGTGACTCTAGATTGAAAAGGTGTAGAAGAGGGTCTGAAGTCAGTCATCTTAAACCTTTTAAGAAGGTCTAGAGTGTATTTATGTTGACATAATAAAATTCCTGTATATGTTTGATTTATTTGAATCCCAAGGAAGTAATGAGCTAAGCCCATATTAACCATTTCAATTTTTTTAGAAAGGGAGTCCTTGATAGTCTTAATGTGAGCAATGTCACTACCAGTGAGTAGTAGATCATCAACATAGAGAACAAGTATGATGATTTTTTCTTCATCTCTCCAAATGTATATTGTGGCATCAGACTCACAATGAGAAAAACCTGAGGAAAGAATGAAGGAGTCCATTTTTCATACCAAGCTCTGGGAGCTTGTTTGAGGCCATAGAGATACTTCCTTAGCCTACAAACAAGGGAGGAGTCTTGAGTGAATCTAGCAGGTTGTTCCATGAATATCTTCTCTTTTAATTCCCCATGTAAGAAAGCACTTTTACATCCATTTGAAAGGCCACTTTTGGGAAGTAGCTAGAGCAAGTACCAGTCTAACATAATCTATTTTGGAAACTAGTGCAAAATTTTTAGAATAATCAATCCCTTAAATTTGAGATAAACCTTTGGATACCATGAGAGCTTTGTGTTTGTCAATTTCTCCATTAGGTCCATATTTAATTTTGTAAATCCATTTACAGCAAACTAACTTCCTTCCTTTAGGTATAGGAACTAAATCCCAAGTTTTATTTTTTATTAAGGAAGAGAATTCATTCTCCATTGCATCATCCCATTATTTAATACCAGTTGCTTCTTTGAAGGATTGAGGATATGTGGAAATGGACTGACAGACAAGACCAAAGCCTATGGATTTGCCTAATCTGGATGATGGAATATTTTGGATGTATGGAGTTACTTCTTCAATAATGGTGCGAGCCTATTTAGGCATTGTGAAAGGAGTAATTGGAGTGGCAGGACTTTGAGCTGGAGTTTGGAGTATAGTATCCTCATTTTGGTCATTTTGATCATTAATCTCTAAAGTGGGTTCTTCATTATATTGAGGCTCTAATATTAGAGATGGCTCAAGAGAATAAATGGTGGAAGAGGATGGTTGAGGATATTTATGAGGGAATGTTTCATCAAATTGAACATTCCTATGAAAAAAGACCTCATGATTTGTAGTATCAAGGAGCCTATATGCTTTCATTTCCTCACAATAACCAATAAATATTAATTGTTTACTTTTCTTATCTAGAGTCTTCCTTTTCTTCTTTGGGATATGTGCCCAAGCAGTACACCCAAAAATATTGAAGAAAGACATTAGATTTTGAGCCAATTCATGCTTCCTCGGGAGTCAAATGGCCAAGAGCTTTATGAGGTGTGTAGTTTTGAATATAGTTTGCACAGTTAATTGCCTCTACCCAAAAATCGTTTGGAAGATCTCTTGAGTGGAGCATACAGTTTGCCATTTCCTTTAAAGGTCTATTTTTTCTTTTTGCAATACCATTTTGCTATGAATTATGGGAGACAAAATGTTGATGAATTATGCCATGACTTGATAGAAAATTTGATAACTCATTACTGAAGTATTCCCCCCATTATCTATATGAAGTTGCTTGATTTTGTAAGAGGCCTGATTTTTAACTAAGGCTTTGAAGATTTTGAAGTGGGATAGAACATCACTTTTGTATTTTAATAAGTAGACCCAATTTATTCTGGAAAAATCATCAATGAAGGTTAAGGTATATTTTGCTCCTTTGAAAGAAGGCTTTGGGAAGACCATCAAGTCACTATAGATTAAATCTAGAGGAGATGAGGCTTTTATAGAACCACTTGGGTGGAAAGTATCTTGATGTTGCTTTCCAAGAGCACATCCAGGACATACTCCATCAATATAAGATACTTGAGGTAATCATGTTACCATTTCATGGGTGTTCAATTCCTTTAGGTAGTTATAACTGAGATGTCCAAACCTTTCATGCCAAATTTTACTTTCAAGATCTCCATGTGCAACAAAACAGGAGGTCCATTTTGAATTTTTGAATCCTTTGAAGTAAAATAGGTGAGTGTTGTGATCAATATCTCCTTTTTCTATGAGAGTTCGGGTCTTGAAAGTATCAAAATACAACTTCTATTAGTGAGAAGAGAACTATTTTGCCTTTTCCAAAAGTACAAATCTAATAGACAAAGAGGATATTTGTCGCAATGTTTGGTACATAGAGAACATTATTGATATAACCACCATCAATGGATATGTCACCTTTTCCTTTGACTGGAATAAAGAATGAGTCACCAATTTCTATGCTACATGTTGAGCTTGAGGAGATTGAAGTGAATGACTCATCTGAGGAAGTCATGTGATGAGTTGCTCCTAAATCTAGAACCCAGTATTTTGATGAATTTTTTTATAGTCTTGCCTTGAAAATTTAATGCTTTTCCTATCTGCTTTTTAGTGTCTATATTTTGATCCTTCATTGCTGCCTCTAGTTGTTGTAGTCTTTTCCAATATTTTTTCATAGAATGACCATTATTTTTGCAGTGAGTACAAGTTATGGGACTCCTTTCTTTCTTTTTGAATTTTTCTTTAGTAGTGGTGGATGCTACTAAGGCTTTTGAGGAAGAGGAAGATATATCATACTTTATAAGTTTTGTTTCTTCTCTAGTTAGCCTATCACAAAATTCCTCTTAGGAGTGCATTGTAAAACTTGCACTAAGAGCATATTTTGTAGATAGAAAGGTGGTTGCAAAATTTTGAAATACACCATTTAATTTAGAAAGAATTAGATAGATGCATTCTTATTCTATTTTATTCTTACCACTACCTTTGTATTAAGTGAGGACTTCTTTAAATTTTGTGAGAAAGTCAACAAAATTTTTGAAGTCTTCAGGAGATAATGTTGTTAATTCTACCTCTAGCTGCATTGACCTTATTTGATCTACTTTCCCAAACAAGTTATTTAGTTTCTGCCAACTTTCATATGGAGTTTTACAATCCGTAATGTGAAACCAAAAGCTTTCATTTACATTAGTGCTTATAATACCTATTATTTCATACATATTCCTTTTATGAATAAATATTTCATAATCCTTTTCAAATTTAGGTTGCTTCTCTTCTAGTAGGTGTGTGAGCCCTTTTTGAGAAATGGGATTTAATATTTTGGGTTTCCATGTATGATAGTTATGAGGGGTGAGTGGATCAATTGTAATTCATTTTTCCAAATAAAATTGAAGTGAACCAATAATTCCCCCATTTTACTTCAAATGCAATAGATCTTTAAAGAAGGATATATAAGCTTATTTTTAATACCTATGTCCTCAAATTACCCACCCTAACAAGAGGGAAATTATAAGTAAATGAGGAGATTAGATATATTGAAAGTGGCTTATGAGGCAAGAAAAAATGACTAGGCCTTTATATCTATTCTTCTCAATACCCACCCTTACGTGAGGGAAACTATAAGTAATGAGTAGAATTGATATGTGGAACATAGGTTTTTGTACCTAAAAAAAAATTAAATTGCCAGGCCGCTATACCAAGTACTCACAAAACCCGCCCTTACATGAAGGAAACTATAAGTTTTATGAGTATAATGGTACGTGGAACATAGGCAATTTTTGAAATTAAGTTTTTTTTAAATAATTTTATTAGGTTTTGAATATAATTTTTGTGCTTACTTTGATTTTGAGAGAAACTTATTTATGCATATATGTAGGTTTAAAAATCATAATATGCTAAAATAAGTGGAAAGAAGTAACAAGCAATAAGTGGCCAAAAAAAAGGTGCCACTAAAAAAAGAAAGACTACTAGTGTTGTTAATGAAGATAGACACAAGAAACTCCCCCTTTCAAAAAATCCAAAAAAACCATAGGTGCAAGAAGTAGCACCATTAATCCCCCCTCCAAATAGTCCTTTGTATTATGTATATTACAATGGACTCTTTCACTTTTTGATGATAGCCTTTGGAAAAGGCTTAGGAGAAAAAGTGAAAAAGAGTCAGATTTTTTTTAATCTAAATACAAAATTTTATGAGAGTATTAAGGTTACAACTTCGAAATTGAAGAGACCAAAAAAAACTCTTTACAAAAAAATATAAGTAAAGGAATGGAGGAAGAGTGAGATGTTAATGCCTCTGCATTATAAGGCTCTCATCTATAGCGCTAGTGAGTGTCATTCTCTCTTGAACACAAATTTTTAACTCCCTGTGAGCTGACTGTTTACAAATTGCCTTGAATTCAACGAATGTGACAGATATTTGGGAAACAATACTTAGTCACTCCTGAAAAATCTCTTCACTGCCAAAAAAATGTTGTCTCCCTGCAAAAAAGGTGTTACACAAAACAAGCCACACAAAATGCTTTCTTTTAGATGCAAAGAAGTCAAATGGGTGTTGTCCTAAAATTTCTCTTCGCTGCCAAATTAAATGTTGTCTCCCTACAAAAATAAGTGTTACACAAAATAAGCCAAAATGTAATGCGTTATGTCATGTTGCTGCACCATGTAACAGAATGCTTAGTACCCCTAAAAGGTCTCTTCGCTTCTTATGGTAATGGTTTATCCCTACAAAAATAATTTTACAATGAAGACAAACTGATCGCCTTCTCCCTACAAAAAAAATTTCTCATACAAAAGAAGTGACAGCAAGTGGCTTTGTAACGTTATAATGCATCACCATTTCAATTTGAAAGGTGCATGCTTTTGAATCCCTGCAAAACAATGAAGTTAGAGAAAAAAATAATTTGGATATACCTTATGATCAATATGGCTTTGAATTGAGGGAGTAGAGCAGGTCAGTTTCGATGGCAGGATGGAGGAGATAAATAAGGCATCATCGGTAGGAGAGTGGAGGATGCCAAATTGAAATCAGATCGGAGTACTCCTGTTGGTGTTGATGAAATTGATGCCAATGAAGACAACTGACAACAACCACAAAACTATGCGAGTGAACTCGTAAGAGGGAGGGAGATGCATGCCGAGATATAACAAAAGTGAGGAGCACTTTGAGAAGCCGAGGCACAGCATTAAATAGGACACACCACCAAGCATTAAAGAGGAGTCCAACGATCATTGAGAATAGGACCAATTCAAAGTTACAATGGACGTCAGGAGCATTTTTGATATAGGAAGAACAGATTTCAAGCAAATCAAAGAGAAGCCCAATGTTCATTTAGAATAGAAGGACCAGTGCAGTGTTTAACGTTCGCCTAGACACGGCTAAGAGAGACTCAATGCGCGATATCGAGAGGCTCTTTGAAAAAAACCTTTGAACGTATATCAATAAATGTGTGAAAAAATAAGAGAGGAGAGAGCACATATATCAATCAACGAAAAAAGACTACAAAGCCCTATAACAATAGTATGGTTGCATTGCTAGATTCATCTTAGAAATAGAATGAATTACAACTCGTTCAATGCAATAAAGGAAAAAATAAATTATTGACACCTTATAATGGGTGTGAATGCTTCAAATTTAGCATAAATTCTAAGTGAGATGTGGGCAGCACACCCAAAGAATATATCCTTAATCTATAAGACTAGAAGAGCTTTACAATAATTTCCCTCTTGCTTCGAAATTATACAAGTTGAAAAAAAAAATTGCTAAAGAATTATTTTTCAACAAAATAATTTTTTGTTGAAAAAAATGGTTAATGGATAAAAATAACTTTTTCCCAACTTTCAAGTAAGTTGAGTAAAGTCACAAAAAAATTATCCAAAAATAAATGAACCAGATCCTGGAAAAAATAAGAGCTTCGAAAACTTGAATGCTTGCAAATAACTATCCTAGGTCTGGTACCATGTTAGAAAACAATATTATATTCAAAGAAGGAAATATTTTTGCAATACATCACAAGACTGTAGAGAAGCTCAATAAACTGATTTATTTATTCCATGGATCAACTTTGTATAAATAGAAAAGTTGATCATTGAGAGTCGTTAGATTACAACTCATCAAATCTGATCTAGACTATACTGAGATTTCACCTGACTCATGGAGGAGTGGTAACTCAAGTAAGTCTATCCTAGTAGAATTTAAGAGAATAATTACTTATTCTAACAGTGTCCTAAGTTCCCTTTATGACTTTCAAATATGACTTTCCTTCTATGCCACCTAGTGACATACTCCTTGCTCATAATCGCTCAAAGTTTGCACTCACTCATAGGTCATGCTTACTTTCAACTTGCACTCTTCTACTTTATCCAACTTTTTAAGATCAATAGTTTTTTAATTGGTTATAGAGGATTAAAATGGGTACCATTGTATTACATCGTAACTACATAGTGGTATTACAACAACTTGGTTACTATACATGTATTGTCTGGCAAGACTTGAACCTCAAGTCTAGGAATTTAACCATTTGATCTTTTGCCATTTAAGTTTTTAGGACAATAGTTATATTAACATTAATATAAAAAAAAAATTATATATTAATGTAGTTCTAAAAAAATTAATATAACAACATTATATCTAAAATTTAATTCATTAAGTATACACAACTTAAAATATTATAATAAATAATATAGTTAAATATAAGGCCACCATTTTATATATATTAATATAAAGTGTATTATAAAAAAGTGATGCTAGTAACCAATCCCTGTAATTATAAATATTTCTATATTAATATATTTATATTTAAAATTTATATAATAACATTAATTATAATATACTTAATATAAAAAAATGGTCGGAACTATGGTTAATACTTTATCTTGTAATCTTTGTTTGCAAATTCAATATATTTAAAAATAATATATTCATTTTTTGTTAATGAAATACACCAAAAACACATCTTTTATGGGAATAATTTGTTGCCTGTAAGGTTTGTAGTGATTGTATCACATTTTAAAAAATCATATTTTTTTTATTGATGGAAAGGGGGTTTTGAAAGGTCCTAAACCTTTTACAATTTTAAGTAAAAAAGGGAATACCCGGGTAGGGATTTCACAGAGAGACAAAAAAGAGGGAAACCAAAAAGAGAGACGGTACTGACATAGCAATCCTAAAACACTAGCAAATACAGAAGGAAAAGGAAAATCCAGCATAAACTAGGAAGCCAAACTAAACAAGAAAGCGAGCAAGATCATATCTGAACCTCAAGATCAATTTGCTGGAAATTGTCATTGCTCTGGATAGAGATACCAAAGACACATAATTCGACCACAAAATAACCCCAAGAGTTGAATTTACAATAATCAAGCAGGAAGGAACTAATAGGGCCAATGAGCTAGAAATGATGAAATAGAACCAAGTCAAACTGCCACTTGTAATTGAGGATCCGAATCACCGTGTGTTGCCTTCTTCGAAAGAACATCCTCTCACACTCCATTTGAAAAAAATAACCTAGAAGACCCTCATCTAACCAAGAGCTCTGATCTAGCTTTGAAGTGACCAATATTTTAAAATCCTAGTTGTCAAACAGGTGGGTCCACCCAAGTAATGACCTAGGCCCAGTGGGCATCAAGCATCAAACAATAAACTTCCCATGAACAACCATGAGAGGAATCATTCCAGAGTTAAACGACCCCTCGGGAATAGAAATTTGTAGTCCATGGTGGCACCGTCTCACCATGACCACTTTGTTGAAAATAATTACTGATTTAAAACATCATAATGGAGGTAAAATTCAATGATTTCATTGGATAAATCACTATCCCAAACCCAGAGGCTTGTCTGGTTTAAGCCTAGGTTCACCATTAGATTAGTAGCTTTGTTGCCTTCTCTATAAATGTGCTAGACTAAGAAGTGGTCAAATAATTTGAGAATACTTTTTTATTCATTGATAGCACTAGCAACAGACCATGCAGGAGGAGAGAAACCCTTGAAAATATTTATGGTATTCAACTAATCCTCTTCGATAATGAGATTGAGGAACTGTCTGTTGGAAGCCAAGGTGAGATCTTGAAACAAAGCTTGAGCTTCAACAAAGTTTTTAGATTGAACATCAATTACCTCAAAAAATATAAGAAGAATTATGCCTTGGTTATCCTTGATGAGACCTCTTGCACAAGCTTTTCTAGGGTTTCCTTTAGTAGCTCTGTCGAAGTTGACTTTGAACCAACCTAGAGGGGGTAGGACCCAACGAATAGAGAATCTATCAACTTTAGGGAATTGAGGTTTGAAAGGTTCAGCAATAATATTGAACAAAGAAATGAGACGGGTCTTAGTGCCATGACCTCAACTTTTAGGACAAGGAACAAGACTAGAATTCTCTCGAGCCAGGGTGAGAATTTTATTAGTAACAAAAGCAAGGCTAGAATAAGAGTCATTGAAAGCCATGTTATTCTTCTCAAGCCACACTTACCATAGGAAATTAGGGAGATAGAAGGACCACAGGGAGCAGAGGCAAATATGGTAGAAGGAATTGGGTCACTAGGAGCGAAGGTCCATGATGGTATTAGGAGGAGCCCAAGAAATACTGAACTTCAACATGAGGGAGGACATGATGGTTGAGGTGAAAGGACAACTCAAGAAGAGGTGGGGGATCGATTCCCAATTGAAATGGTACATGTAGAACTTTTTAGCAAGGATTAACCCACGGTGAGATAGGTTTTCTAAATTTAAGACTTTGTTTTGCACAACAAGCCAAAAAAATAAGGTAACTTTGGGAATGAGGTGGCAAAGCCAAATGATATTAGCTGAAAATTAGTTTTGCAAAGGTTCTTCCTAGAGCAAGTAGGTAGATTTAACATTAAAATGACTATGATCAGTGGATCCCCATATGATTGAATTCTGAGACGGGTTAGAAGGAGTAATAAAGGTTCTAAGCAAGTCTAAAAAGGGTTTGGTAGATTTAGCAGAACCAAGGATATCAATGGAGGAAGGAATGGGTTTCCACGAAGGACACTGGTTACTATTAAAGGCAATGAAGTTAGAAATAAATTTCCTCATAGACCGATCAATAAGAGGCTTTAGGATATAAAGCTCAGGATAATTGATGAAGGGATGGTCTAAGATCTATTGGTCTTCCCAAAACTGAATGAGGTTGCCATTCCCCAATCTCAATCTGAGGCATTTTTCTAGGATTCTTTTGGTGTGGTATAAGATATTCCAAAACATCGAACCATTAGGATAGATTGAATCTGCAAAAAAAGAATAGTGGCAAAGGTATTTTCTTTTGACTATATCTACCCACAAGGCTTTTGAGTCAGATAAGATTTGCCATTCTTGTTTACATAATAAAGCCATGTTCATTTTGGACACTTTCCTAAATCTCAATCCCCCATGAGCCTTCCTTGTACAAACTCTGTCCCACGCTACCAAAGGAAATCTGTGTTTATTTATCAACCCTGACCAGAGAAACTATTTTTGAATGTGTTCAATTTGCCAGTAGACTTCTTTGGGAACTTTGAAGATCGACATGAAGAAAACCAGAATGCTCTGGAGGTAAGCTTGGACTAAAATTGCTTTGGTTTCCTGAATGAGGAAAGCACCTTTCCACCCTACCAACTTTTTCATGATGCATTGAATGACTCCATTCCACATTGCCTTCGTCAGTTTACCCTAAAATAAGGGAAGGCCAAGGTAGGTGGCTAGCAGATTTGTAATGTTACATATCAAAATATGAGCTATTTTGAGCTGCCTTTATTTAGGAGTATTGATGAAATACAAGTTACTCTTTACGAAGTTGATTTTTTGACCAACTGCCTCTTCATAGTCATTAAGAATGTGTTTGATGGCCTGAGCTTCAGGGACATACAACTAGGTGGCCAAGATAGTGTCATATTATATTAAATATTATCAAATGGTATTTTATCTTCATATATAAAATAATAGTAAAAAATAAAAAATAAAGCTATGGAGAAATGTCTAATAAACTTTTTAATTAAAAATATGGATAAATACATTAAGCATAAGTATTACAACTAAACACTCCAATCAAATAATTTCAAATAACATCAAGCCTAACAAATAACACCTCAGTTACTGAGTATACCAAACAAATTTGACCCTAATAGAAAGACCCTCATTAAAACACTAGTAAAACATTGAAAGTGTTTATAATTATAAAAATTAACAATCCTTCACATTCTAATTGAAGCAAGTCAAACAACTCTTATTTGAATTAGAATAACATACCCATACAACCTATTATAGGAAAATACTAAAACATTAAGACCACTGCAAGAGTTAATGTGTATGTAAGACACTACACTTATTTGACCTTTGGAAAGAAAATTTAAGTCATTGGCAACATAAGTTTGAAAGTCCACTGTATGTGGAAGAAGTACAGACTTAAAAAAAAACCTTATCTAGTTTACTTATATTTAGTTGGTAACTCTAAAACTGCGATGACATAAAATTCACCATTAGAATTATTTTAAAAATGATAATTATATGAATGTTAGCAAAGACATTAATATTATTATATAAAAGAAGTAGAAAACCTGGGAATTCATTCTACTAACTTTTGAATGTATTCTTTGAGTTTCAAATATCGATATTGCTTTGATAGCTAATGGTGATTTGTTTTACTCTCTTTTAATTTGGCTTACATTTATTTTTTTATTTTTTAGGGAAACACAAAAAAATAGAAAATTAGAGAATCCCAACTTCCACTGCATAAACTGAAACTTTAATGTTCTTCCTAGAAAATAGAGGTAAAATCTAAACTGAAAAGGCTTGAAGTTTTATTTCCTCAAATATGTAAGCTTACTCACTATTTTTTCTTGTTTGTTTTCAATAACCATAGTAAGATTTGAACTCTTGACCTCTAAGTTGTCACTTGCACATCCCATCCAATGGATTCTCCTCACTCTATATCCTCTTCAAATTAAACTAAAATATTCAAAAACAAGCAAAAATAATTTTAAAAGATAAAATACCTAATTCCACTTGTTTAAATATAGTGTTATTACCAAGAAATATAACTAAAGAGTGAAGCCTACCCATCCATTCTTAAAGTGCAATCACAATTTTTTGATTTCTAAACAAATAAGATATTTTTTCAAATAGTTTTTTTGGTATTAATATTAAAAGAGGGTTTTGAAAGGAGCCCCACAACCTTATACAACAAGTAAGCCCGGAGGCCAATTAAAGCACAAGATGACCTCCATAAGGGAGGCCCACCCAAAAGGACAACAAGGTATTACAAACCGAGGCAAGCACCCCCGGGGAAGGGGAACCGAGGGAGTTCACACCATCCCCACGAAGGCAAGCCAGGGAGAAAAACCCAAACAACTCGACCCTAAAGAATAGCAGGACAACGCGGGGGGCAAAAACTACCAACCCAAATAAATGCATCATTTGAAATTTGAAAGTCACAACAGGCTGCAACGTTCGACAAGCCCGGGCATAAGAAGGGGTGACATCACCAGGGGGTCAGAAGGGACAATCAGGGAAGGCAGGAACGTACTGAGGGGATAGCATAATAAAGGCCAGTACACACCATAAAGTGCTTAAACCTATGGGCACCAACCAGATCACCCAGATCTCCGAAAGGAACCAAAATTTGACAAGAGTTAAGGAGCTTCCTCCCTGATGCAAAGTACAATATCATTGGGAAAATCCCACTGCCAGATAGATAAGCCTTGAGAATGAACTCCCAAGTTTTCTAAGAGATCAGCCACTGAATTGCCTTCTCTAAAAATATGGGAGAACTCCACGCTAGAAAAGGAACGAGCAAGCCAAGTTGCTTCATCAATTAAATTAGCTATTTTCCATCCCAGATGGGAAACTCCATGAAGCATGTTGATGATGGATAGGGAATCCCCTTCAATAATTGTGTTTTTGATGCCAAGGTTCTTAAGCTGCTCCAAGCCAATGAAGGCCACTCTAGCTTCAGCCACCATGGAATATTGGACTCCAAGGCAGTCCACGTAAGCCAGAATAAGATCACCATTGTTGTCCCTTATTGCACCACCCACACCAGCTAAGCCAGGGTTGCCTTTAGAGGCACCATCAAAGTTAAGTTTGAACCACCCAATGGGTGGTGGAGACCAATGAACCTCCCTCCTCGGGTTAGGAGAAGGAGGGGGGTGGGCTAACGACACAAAACCAAACCATTCTTCCAACAACCGCTCGCTTGGGGAGAGCACCAAAATTAATTTTGAAGGATTCAAATTGTTGAGAGCCGAAGACACATTTTTTGACACCTTCCATAGAATCTTGAGGCTGATTTGGGTGATATTATTTTCCACTTCTTTGAATGCCCTTGAGTTCCTTTCCTTCCACACTCCCTAGAAGGAGTGTGGGAGGAGAAATTTCCAAAAATATTTAAGCTAGGAAGAAAGAAAGGGTGACTTCCATTGGATGACACAGTCCATTAAGGAATTAGGAAACACCCAAGCAACATCCAACCAAGAGAGAATGGAAGCCAAAATCTTCTGCACACTATGATAGTTGAGCAAAATATGAGTCATCGATTCCCAATCATTCTTGCATAAATAGCACCTATTGACCAGGCACATCCCCCTCTTGAGAAGATTCTCGATCGAGAGGATTTTGTTTTGCACAGCCAACCAATAGAAAATGTTAATCTTCGACGTTAGATTTTTTAACCAAATTTGATTTGCAAGAAAAAAGTCTTCCTCCATTGAGCTAAGAGCAACGTAGGTAGATTTAACCGAATAGGACCCATCTGGGTCCCCCATCCACACCAATATATCATCTGTTAAAATATTACGTACCACAATAAGCCTCAGCTCCACCAATAAAGCATGCCATAATCTTACATCTGCATCGACGACCAGCTCTGGAAGGGAGGGAGACCAAAATCTATGTCCATCTTGGATAGTAATAAATTCTACCACCTTTTCAAGCTCATGGGTTCTAGAATGAGCAACAAGGGAGGCGTACCATGGATCATCCCCTAAGGGACTTTCCCTGGCCCAAATGTCATCCCAAAAATTAACCGCCTCACCACTTCCAATAATCCAACTGCAACAAGACTTGAGGAACCTGCGAGATTTGATGAGGTTGTTCTAGAAGGCCGACCCTCCACTAGGAAGGAAATATGCTAAAAAAGAATCAAATTTATATTTAGCCTTAAGGATATTACACCAAAGAATGTTAGAATTCATAGCAACTTTCCACCCAAGTTTCACCACAAGAGCTTTGTTCATCACGACCACATTTTTGAGATTGAGACCCCCTTGCCTCTTCCTCTTACAAATATGCTCCCATGAGACAAGGTGGAATTTTCCTTTCAACTCAGGGCCCACCCATAGGAAGGATTTGTAGATGCTATCCAGTTTGGTGGCCACCTTAGAGGGTAAATGAAAGAGAGATAAAAAATATATGGGGATGCTCTGCAAGGTGCTTTGGACCAGCACCACCTTCCCCACTTGACTAAGTAATACCCCTTTCCAAGATGCTAATTTGTGTTGGACTCTTTCAACAATCGAGGTCCAAAAATCATCCTTAATGTGGCCAAAAAAAGGGGAGCCCCAAGTAAGTGGTCAGGAGAGAAGAAATGTGATAATTTAAAATGTTAGCTATTCTCCTTTGTCGGGTCTCTAGAGTATTAACAAAATAAATGAAGCTTTTTTCAAAATTTATCTACTGCTCGATAGCCTTCTCGTAGCTTACCAAAATGGACTTCACATCCCTTGCATGGAACATCGATGCCTCACAAGAGAGGAGGGTGTCATCAACAAACTATTGGTGAGAGATCGGTGGGTAGGGGAGTGTCGACCTTAGACCAAAATCAAAACTCCAATGGGAAATCGAATGACCAAGCACCTCCACCATGAGAATGAAAAGGAATGGGGATAGAGGGTCACCCTGGCGTAGACCATGACATGACTAAAAGAACCCTACTTGAGAGCCATTAACTAGGATAGAGAAGCAGGTAGAAGAAATGCAAGCCTCTATGAGCCCCACCCATCTTTCACTAAAACCAAATTTCCTCAGGATGCGGAATAAAAATTGCCATGAGACCCTATCGTAAGCCTTGCTTACATCCAACTTGAGGAAGAATGCTTCCCACCCACTCTTTTTAACTGAGTGGAGGAGTTCATGTACCACAATCACCCCATCTAAAATTTGTCTGCCAGGGACAAAGGCACATTGGGCACTATCCATGAGAAGAGGTAGGATAACTTTCAACCTATTGGCTAAGGCTTTAGAAAGAATCTTATAGATAGTGTTGCACAAACTTATAGGTCAAAAGTCATTGAAAGAGGACACATTGTCTTTCTTTGGCACCAGGGCCAATAGCATCGAATTCACTGATTTAGGGATGACCATCGAAGCTTGAGAGTCTCGAACCACCACACAAATGTCTGAGCCACAGATATGCCAATACTTATGGAAGAACCCCAGAGGGAAACCATCAGGACCAGGCACCTTAAGAGGGCTCATAGACTTTAATGCATTAAAAATTTCTTCATCTAAAAAAGGAGTAACTAGCCCCTCATTCATCTCCTCTGTTACCAGGCATGGGATTACCTCTAGCATGAAATTCTCATCATCGATTGCCCTTGTCGGGGTCGAGCACAAAAGGGAGGAGAAGAACTCCATAGCCTCCTCCCTTATTTGAAAGATATCCAAAGTCGAGCTACCATCACTAATATTAATTTCCTTTATGCAATTGCGGCTCCTTCGACGAAGGGTGGAGGTGTGAAAAAATCAAGAATTATGGTCCCCTTCCTTAAGCCATATTTCTCAAGATTTCTGCTTCTAGTGGGTCTCTTCTCTAGCTTGAATATTATGAAGCTCTACAAGAAAAGATCGCTCCTCCAAGAGAAGCTCCATAGAACCTCCCTGCATTTCCAATTTGGATTCAATCTCTAAAAGCTGCCCACGAATCCTTTCTTTCTCTCTAAAAATGTTACCAAATGAAAACTTATTCCAAACCTTAATATTGGACCTTAGCCTTTTAAGCTTATTGGATAGTCTTTCCATACCCATGTCGTTAACCTCCTCCGACCACCAGTCCCACAAAGAGGTATCAAAACTAGGATGCGAGCACCACATCATTTCAAAATGAAATGGGTGGGGAAAAAAGGTTGACCATTGGGGACCTCCAACCACAAAGGGTTATGGTCCGAACCAATCTAGGGAAGAGTGGACAAAATAGCCACACCAAAGAGATGGAGATAGGAGTTGGACACAAAAACTCTATCTAATCTTCTGAGAATCAAATTGGCCCCCACCCTCCTATTACTCCATGTGAACTTCGAGCGCTTTAAGTCTAAATCTCTTAAACCTGTGACATTAACAAAATCCATGAAATCATTTAGGCTTCTGGCATCCACTTCATTGCCACCTCATATTTTTGAAGGAAAAATAGGGGTGTTGAAATCCCCCAAAACCACCCATGCCTCATCCTAAAAGGAGGCTCTCATCTCGAGTAGAATATGCCAAAATCTCCTTCTATCAGTAGGGGAATTCGACGCATAGATATTAGAGATGACCCACCTTCTGTGGGTTGTCTTACACTAGAAAATAATATTTATTGCCCTTGAAGAGGATGAAACCACATGGCCATCAAACTTAGAAGGGTCCCAAAAAAATAAAAGACCACCGATAGAATCGAAAGCCTCACTCACCGCAAAGCCAGAGTGTTTCCAAACTACATTATGAACCAAATCCCATGAAGAAGCATCAAGTTTGGACTCTTGGATGCACAAAAAATTAAGGGATTTTTCTTTCCTAAGTGAATCCAACAAATACTTTTTGGAGGAGCTATTTAGCCCTCTCACGTTCCATGAGCACAACTTCATTGAGATCAAAAGGAGAGTTTCTTGCTCGACCCTCCGAAGAGCGAAGGTTTAAAGCTATCAAGATTTAGATGCTTATCTCCATTCTCCTCTTCAACAACAAGCCTTGCTTGCCCACCATTGGCCAAAGCCTCCTCCATTTGTTTCTTTCTATTGGCTTTGCTAGGGGGCCTACCTGAATGTTTGGATAGGCCAAGGTCCAAACCCTTCTTACGCTGACTTCTTGTCTTTGGGCCCAGGGAGCCCTTTTCAAAAATTACTTTAGGAGAGCCCATTGGGCTACCCAGACCACTCGAAGGCATCGAGAAGGAATCCTTCGAGGAAGCATAGACCACCTTGGGAGTAGAAACCACATTCTCCATCATCATGTCCAGAGCCTCCGTGGCCTCCATTTTGAGACAGCCAAATGAGTTAACCAGAGGTAAAGGTGACACTGCCTTCTCGGGCTGGAGAACCACCTCCAGGTGAGGAGTGGGAGCAGAAGCTTTCAGTGAGGGGGAGACAATAGTAGGTCTTACCAGATCAACTTGGTCCCTTCCAATGGGCTTTGACCCACTCGAAGACATCATCGGTTGCTCTTTAGAAGGGCTCAGAGCCTTCTTCCACCAAACCTTCCATTTCTTAATAGCGGGTCCCAGGCCCGAAGCAGCCCCTTGAGAAGCTGGACATTTAGAATCAATTGCAGAGGGCTTCCAAGGCCGAGACAAAGGATAATATTTTTGAATATGACCGCTTTGACCACATTTCCCATAGGGGATAGGTTTGTTCTCATAGACCACTAGTTGAACCCAACAACCCAAGTGGGAAACCAATTCAACCGACTTAGGGAGCTCCTTCTCCAAATCCACCATTACACACATACGAACAAATTGGCATCTATCCACTAACAGAGAGAGAGTCAAAGGAGATGAAGTCTCCTAAAGCAGAAGCCACCACTTTGAACACATTCTCATGCCAGAGGAAGGTTGGAAATTCTAGGAGCCGCACCCAAACAGGAACAAGATTGACCTTTTGTGAGGCAGGGTTAAAATCAGAGCCCCAACGATGCAAGAACAGGCCACGCTTGCCAAAGAACCAGGGACCCCCATCAAGAATTTTTTGGGAATCAGCTTCAGAGGAGAGCCGGATCAAGAAGAAATTATGAGGAAGGGAAGCCAAGGCAAGGGAACCACTAGGCTTCCACCACGATAGCGCCCAATGCTTGAGGACCTCAAGGTCCGGTCTACCTCCCGAGAACTTTCCCACCAAGTCAAAAGATCCCTTCTCCAGAAGAGAATTCATGATGGAATCGGGAATACAAATTCGGAAGGACTCTACCTCCATGGAACAGGGCTCCAAATTGTCTCAGGCTCCACGGCCAGCAACAACTTCCACAAATGAAATCTTGGGCCCAAACTTAACCCCCTCCATATTGCTTAATTTTCTTGGGACCCAGGAAGAGGGTGAACCCAAACTACCGAGAGGGCCAGACCCCAAAGGTGGCCCCTCATCGGACTCGATGGGTGAAAACTCACAGCCACCTTCGCCATCGTACCACATACTTACCAAAAACAAGCACCCTCGACAGCCACCAAAGATGCCAAACGAACGTCGCTAGCAAACGCTCCTCCAACCAACCTGCAGACGACACGAACCAAAATTTAAACATGATCGTTTTTCAAATAATTAAATTTCTTTATTTTTTATTTTTTAAATTTTGTCAACCATCATAATATTTGAACTCTTTAACTCTACGTTGCTTATCCCACATCCACTCCAATGTACTTACCAAATTAAAAATAAATAAATATGCACTTATAATGTTAGAAATATAAAGAATTTAACATAAATATAATTTTATCCAAGGTAGACAAATATCACTGATAAAGTCAAAATTCCTTTAGAATAAGACATGCATAGGAGAGGTTTTTCTATAGAAATTAAAGAGGATAATTAAAGAAATATAGCAAATAAAGAAACAAAAACATATGAAATAGAGATTAAATAGGGAGGTTGGGTTTTGAACAAACTTCCTTAAAAACAAATTGTCTCTCAATCTAAAACTCTCTTTTAATACTTGGAGGTTGTGTGCTTTCTTAGATCCACAACTAGTAATATGAATATATAAGGGTCTAAATTAGAAATATATTTTTTGGAGATGATTTTAACTCTCCTTATGTCCAATTTGTTTTTGATTTCACCCATTATCATGGGTTATCAATGAGTTAAAAATTATAATAATGTGTCTAATAATTTATTTTTAGCCTACCTAAACTATAACTTTTTATGTAAATAACTTTTTTTTAATGGTGAACAAGGAATTGTATTGGGTCCCTGCCCTTGACAACTCACAACTCTCTTATTTAGAGCTTGAGAGTTTACAAACAAATTCAATTCTTATCTCAATTAAATTATTATAGCTAGATACCTATATCATCATTCATAAAAAGTATTAATTCTTGGTTTTTATTTCTGAATCTTCTTCAATATTTTGTATGAAAATAATTTTTCCAAAATTGAGCATCCTTCTTCTTTACATTTTCTTGCAACAACCTTCACAATACCAAAATTCTACCTCTATCATCTATATTTTCCATCTTAGTAGATTATTATTTCCAAAAAAAATTATGTACACAACTTATTTGAATTTTAAATTATTTTTATTTTTCATGCAACTTGAAGCATTTGTTTCTAATAAGTACAAACAACTTATAATAATAATACCAAGGAAATAAAATTAATGTAGGGTAATGGCATATTATTTGTATTTTCAAATAAAATTATATTAATAAATATCATGGGTAAATGGGCTTGTTAATTACTTAATTAATACTATTTGCATATTCAAATAACTTGGATGAACAAAAGAAGTGTATGCTATCTCACGTTGTTGAGAAGATTTTCATCCAATGAATTTCACATTAAGATATATATAAAAGCAAAACACCTACTCCCAAGCAAGTAAAAGAGCATTCAAATGGACAAAACCTCGTAACAAAGATGAAATATAAGGACCACACACTAATCAATTATCATTTTTTTAATGTTTTAACTTAAAATAACATTTTAAAATTTGTGTATAATATTTTTTTTTTTTTTTTTTTTTTTTTTTTTTTTTTTTTTAATGCGAGAAACCTCTATGACACCGACGTACAGAGCTGAGTAGTTTCCTCCCAAATTGTATAAAATATTTGAAATAAAATTAATTTATAAACTATGCTTTAGCTATTTCAAGTAAGTATGATTTAAAGGTTAAATTTTAAATTTCATTTAAAAATATATATTAAAAATAAAATTATATTTTTTAAATTTAAATAAAAAAAAGTTTGTATCTTTATATTTTAAATATTTTCCTCTGTAATTTAATAATAGATATTTATATGTTGCCAGTTCCTTAAAAAAAAAAGTTGATTATGGAAACTTAACAGTTTGAGGAAGATGGACAATATCTTTGATAGAAAGGCAAATATGGGTATGTTTTAATTTAGAAATGTAATGAGAACAATGTAATGTTTTATTTTTGTAATAGGAGTAGGAGTGATCCCCAATATAAGCCACACATAGCTTATTAAAATAATAATAAATATAATAAAATATCACAGTTTAGATCAAATATAACTCAATTATGTTTTCTTTATGCTCATAACGAGGAAAGTGAAGCTAAAGTTACATTTCAATGTTTTATAAAAACTAAATCAACATTTTGTTCTTAACTTTATTACCAAATTACTTAACATAAAGATATCAAGTTCACAAGAAATAGTGCATTACTACTAAAATAAAGTAGAATAGTGCATCCCCATTGCCAGAGATCCTGGTATGGTCAAGGTAAAAAATTTCATTTCGGTTCAAAATGAAAGAAAGGTTTGGTTTAATCTTCCACCTTTAATAGGGGATGGGTTTGTTCAGCAAGCCTGGAGTATTATTGCGGATGAGCTTTTGCTTTATACTATTAGACAAGAGGAGGTCCAAGATAGGTTGGTTTGGGCGGGGGACAGTGAAGGATATTACCCTGTGAAATCAACTTATGAGTTGTTGGGTCCCGTGGTTGATTTCTAAATCTTAGTAGAAAATATTTGGTTGAAAAACTTAACTCCAAAAGTTAATCTTTTTTTCTGGTTGGCAGTGCAAAATAAAATTTTGACTATCAAAAAATTTTTGAAGAGGCTTTAATTTAGTCAATAGGTACTTTCTCTGTGAAGTGTATTGGGAGACAACGTTTCAATTGCTCCTCAGATGCTAGGTTTTTCAGTAGGTGTGTTCGTTTATTTTCAATGGTGAACTATGTTATCCAGTGGTCTTCTCCCTTTACTTCACCCTGGCTCAAGTGATTCTATAATTTTTTGCTCCCGTATATGCTCTGGGGAGTTAGGAAAGAATGAAATGCAAGAGTTTTCAAAAATCAAAAAAAAAAAAATTCAAACAAGTGAGCATCAGGATCATTTGGAAGGTGGTGGAGAATGTTTCTTCAGTTTTCAAGATACCTGGTAATTCTAGGTTTTTCTTCCATCCAAATGAGAAGCGACTTGAGGATAAGTTGGGTTTTATTCGATGATCCAAGCCCCGGTGGATCCTAACCCGAGAAGATTGGTGAAGTGGGACCCTCCACCTAGCTGTTGGCCCAAATTAAATTTTGATGGCACATCTAAGGGTAATCCTGGTATGGCTGATGTTGGTGGTGTGATAAGAGACAGTAATGAGGAGTTAATTTTAGTGTTTACTGAGAATATTAGTTCCCAAACCTCTCAATTTGTGGAATCAAGGGAAACTTTCCAAGGAATTTCACTTCTAAAAGATCTTGGGATCCATAATACTATCATTGAGGGTGATTCCTTAAATGTGATTAAAATGCTCAATGGCTCTATTCAATCTAGTTGGAGGATGTCAAATCTAATGGAAGAGGCAAAGTGGAACATTCGATCCTTGAACCAAGTTTCAATTTCTCAGTAATTATGTAGCATATATTATGGTAAATCTTGGTGCATCCCACCCAAGGTTTATGGTCTAGCTGAGGGATTTTCCAATAGAGGTGCTACATCATTCTTATGATGAGAAACCTTAAAATTTATCAGGAGGTAGTTCATATTTTAAATTTTTGGAGCAAGACCTTGCTTATGTGGGGTAAAGTAGTTGAGTTCAATATTATGGCAGGTGGTATGAATGCCTTGAAGAGCTATACGGGTTAGGTGGGGAAGATTTCGAGCTCTATGGGATTAGGTGGGGGAGATTTCGAGCTCTATTTTCTTTCAAAATTCAAATTTCTTGTGTAGAACCCTGCTCAGTGCTCTTATTATTGAGAGCCGCATTAAATGGGTGTTTGGAATTTTTTGTGCTTGGGTTTCCAATGGTCATTATTTGGCTAACTCATTATTTCTTTTATTTTTTTGAAGCCTCAATAGAAGGATGGTAGATTTTCATTTGTTTTATTCTCCTGGCTCACGAACCTGATATGGTTGGTTGGTGGGTCATTTTATGATTCCCATGATCATTGGTTTTTTTTGGGATAATCGAGGTTGGTTGCTATGTGGTTTTCATACCTAAATTTGAATTCCTTGTGTCATAACACAATCCAATGCTTTAATAGAATTACTTTGAATTTTTGTATGGGGAAGCTGGTGTTCAGGTTTCCAATGGTCTATGCCTGGATGAAATTGTCAAATCCCTATAAAGGCTCCATGTTCTTGCTATCTTGGAATTTTTTGAAGCTTTGGTGGAAGGTTGTTAGTTCTTCGATTGTATCTATCCCTTAACTTGTGGACCTGAGTAGATTGCATCAGGTTTGGCAAGCCTGAGGAAGTGTTCAGGTTCGTAGGTGATGTAGTCCTGGAAGTTGATTGATTGGTATAGAACTTCCTTGGTTCTCTCCTCGATTCTTCCAGTTCTTCGTTTCTCTCTATTGGTTTACTTTTCTATGTTTTATGGTGTCTTTGGACCCTCTCCGTTGGTAGGAGATGGTTTCTAGTTGGTTTAGGTTTTCTTCTGGTGTTACTTCAGATTTCTTGGACATTTTATAAAAGATTGTGGGGTCCCTTTCAAAACCCTCTTTTCTTAATAGTATAAAACAAAAGCAGAATAAATATTAGCTTGCCTCGAGTAAAATAATTGATAATAATATCTTTGTGCATATAATTAAGAAAAACAGCTTGCTTTACTTAAAAGAATATTGCAGCAAATAATTTGTGCATGTAAGTCTTATATGATCCTACAATCTAGTTGTTTTAATGGTTCACCATGCTACAAATAAATTCAATAATATTACACATAAATATTTTATTGCTAAGTTGATACACAAATAGAAGTGCATAAGCAATTTTAATTAAATACAATAGAAGGATTTTAATGATAACCATGTCAAACATAAAAAATATAACTACTAATATTTATTATTCAAAAATATTAACAATACAAACATAAGATAAAATTTCATGTATAGTGCAACTACTATGTCAAGTGAAACCGCACAACTAGTGAATGTTTTAAGAGAAAAAAATGGAAAGAAAAAGTTTTCAAATGATATAAAGTAATTTAGTTAATAAATAAAAAGGTAGCATTTTTATTAATCTTATCTATAACCTTTCTTTTAATATAGAATAAATAATGATTTAGTGTATCTTCTCATTCTAAAAAAATAATTGTGTTATTCAAAGAATTTGAGATATCTATGAAATATCTTTTAGTGGAAAAACTATTAAAAATTAAAGAAAAATAAATGGATTGAATGAAATCTTTTTTGGAATTTTGGAATAGAAAAAGGATATAAAAAAGAATAAAATGATGTTTATAACACGTTAAAAAGACTTAAAATATTGAATAATATTAATAACATATTTAAAAATTTAAAAAGACAATATTTATAATAATTAGATATAATGAGGATTTTAAATGTTGGGTCTATCATGAATAAATTCACTTAGTAAAATATTGCAAATAGTAAAAGATTGCAAATATGTAATCTTAGAGCAAACAAAGAAGGATCAAGATCAAGAGGAATTTCAAATTCCTAAAAAAAGCATGTTACTAAGAAAATGAAGCCTACATTAAGTTATAAGGGAGGCTTTTCATTTTCTTAGTAACATGTCTTTCTAAGTTGTAAGAGATATTGATGTCAAAAATCTAAATTAAGTTATAGCTGAGGGCTGAGGCTCTTGCTAAATTTATGACACAATAAGTAATGTATAATATTCACTGAAACTTTCTACATAAAAGTAGTAGTAGAAGAGTTATGACTCTTAATGAATAAACATGTAAAAATTGGCTCAAGGAATCTTCAACATCAACACCTCTCAGAATGAACTTGAAACTTAGTTTTTAAATTTTGTAAAATTCACAATAACAATAAGTGGCAATGATTCAAGAATATATATTCAACAACAATAACTTAAATCCTAGAAGTCTAAAATCATGTATTGAAACCTTCTATGAAAAGGAAGTAATATAAATATAGTAATTCTTCAAGAATAAATGTATGAAATTGGCTTAGACAATTTAAATATAAATACTTTATTACTTTAATGATGGACTTGCTCGTAACTTTATTAAAAAATATTAAGAACTTCACAAGGATCAATGATTTTAAAATCTATATTCAATAATAAATTAACCCTAGAAATTTAAGATCTTATAAAATAAAGTATATTGATTTGTGAGTGGTTCTTTAACAAGTAGCATAATTTGAAATGATGCTTGACAAGGCAAATTTACTTGAAAATACTCAACAAGCATCTTTGTGATAATTAAAGTATTCAAAGGTTCTTTAGTCATGTATAAAGTAAAATAAATAAAGTATAAGTGATTTGTAAAGTAGGTAAAAGGTTGATTAAAAATTCTCTTATATTTCATAAAAGAGTTATACATAGTGTTTTTTGCCATGTTGGAAATGTGCTACTCTAAAAATATATAAAAATACCACAAATAAACAAATGTAAGTCTAATAATAAGAGTGCATACTTGTACCAAAATTTTTTATGAGTTCAAATTATTCTAGAAAATAAGAGGTAGAAGGTCCTAGAATTTAGAACATTATTTTCTATTTATTTAATTAGTAATTTGAGATCACATAAATTACTAAGTATATTTTAAGTCCATATGGCCCCAAAGTTATGAATTTGACATAATAATATTAAATATAATTTATAAAATTAATAGTGTAATATTATTGGATGAATTTAATTGATCGATTCCAGTAAAATATATTATTAATTATAAAATTTTATTCTTAATTTAGTATCTTGTTTGTTAGTGAGACAAATTTTAAATATAGAAATTGTAAAAATAACATTGTTATATTTTTTTTTTGGTAATATTAATAAAAACGAGGGTTTTGAAAGGGGCCTCTAAACCTTGTACAACAAAACACACATCAAAAGCACAAATGGAACTAACACAAATGGAACCAACACACAGAAACAGAGGGACCAAATAGAGCCAGATAACCTGAGATGACCAGTGATGACCAATAAATGAACCGAGATGGTTCTACATCACGAGTCAATCTTAGTAATAATTCCACCGGCCATGGGAGTCGTCTCCTCAGAATAATCCAGTGTCATCTTCATAGAACTCCACATAGAGCGTTGTTTAATCTCCAAAAAATGGAGACTGTGAAGAATGACACTCTTTTAAGAATACATATCATTAATAGATTTGTCTTTGTTATATTAACTATAACTCACATATCTAGGAAAACTAAATTATTTTTAAATAATGTTTTGATTGTTTGTTTTCAATCTAATTTATATAAATTTTTTAAAACTTTACATTATTAGTTTTCTCCCTTACCTGTAAAAGAAGTGTCAAATTATATATTTGTTCTTAATAATCATTTGGAGAAATATTGATATATATATATATATATATAATTTTTAAGTGGTGATGATAAAAGGACAATTCTTTTCTTCACCTAATTATATTTTACTTGAATATTTAACAAGGGTCACATTGTAGCTTAGTTGTTCTTTTAAAATTATATTATGAATTTGAGTTTAGCATCTTCAACATTTAAACCATTATTTTCTTGATATTTGTATTATCATTCCAAACTATTTTACATATATTATTGTACAATTTGTTTGAACAATAGTTTTTTAAGTAATGGCAAGAATAGATCCCCAAAATGAAGAAAAAAATTTATACAAAAAAAATTATCTATTAAGCTAGATAATTTACCCTAATTTGAACTATGTTATGATTCCATATATCTTCGACATAAAAATACATATGAGGTAAAATACTAGACAATATATATATTCTCATCTACCCATAACTTATACTCACTCCATTGTCATGATAAAAATATATATAATAAAAATTTAGGTTTTATTAATCCATTGGTGCTATAGCATGGATTTATACAAGCTTGTAATTTAATTATCATAAAAAATGAGTGAAAGACTAAAAAAAGAATCCAACACAAATAATAGAAAGAATTATTTAGTAGGTTATTAAACCTATATATTTATATGCATCCATAATTGATGAGTAAACATCCAAAACCTTTTTATAGTTCATGAGTTCTTTTAAAAAATGTCTTAAATATTGTATGAATTGAATGAATACAATGTACTAGTAATCAATATTTAGTTTCATATAATATAGACCACATAAAATATTTTGGAATTATATTAAATTTTTTAAAGTTGTGACCATGAAGTTTGATATATTCACAATAAACATTTTATATTATTCAATAAAATGTGTTGAAATTGTTATCCATCCAAAAAAAATGGAACACATAATCTATTTGTAGGGCATAATTATTCTAACCTAAAAATATGGATGGAATATTTTGCTTGTTTAAATGAATTCTCTCTCCACATACATACACATGTGCTATTAACATTACCAAATACCAAATTTATAAGCAATTAACCATGGCATGAAAATATTACGAGATAATCAATATGTTGTTACTATTTGTACAATGGTAAGGTAAATTGATATAAAAGTCAAGTAAAAGCGATTAACATTACCAATTAAAAATTTATAAGCTACTAACCATGGCATGGAAATATTATGAGAGAATCAATATGTTGTTACTATTTGTACAATGGTAAGGTAAATTTGATATAAAAGTCAATTAAAATAATTTACATTAAAATAAATTAAAAATACAATTAACATTTTTAAACTAAAAACTAAATTTGCAAGAATGGACTACTAGCACTTATTTTAACATATTGGAAATGAATTTTTATTTGTATTTTTTTTAATTTAGCGAAAACCCCTTTAGAGTGCCACCTTGGTTTGAGAAACCACGACCAAGGGGTTCTACACCATCAAAAACACCCGCAAGTCACACCCAATCCTAGCTACACCAGTACTATCATAGGATTGTCCTACTCTCTCCAAATTACCTACAACACGTGGATGAATTTATATTACTTTTGATTTTAACAGTTAATATTATTAGTAATGCAAGAAAGTTTATGAGGTATATCCATCTAGAATGTTAAAATTGTAATACCATAAATTCAAAAATTTATTTCATAAGGACAAATTCTACATGAAAAAAAAGCATAATTTAAAATTAAATTCTTCAATCATAAGACATGAAAATAAAAGTATAATCAAAGAAAGAAAATTATAAACAAAATTTAAAAATTATCATTTAATAATATAATACAAGATTCTTTCAAGATACTACATATTTTCCATTTGATAGGTCTTTCTATTTATCAACCAAATATTTTTTCGAGAGAACATATCTTTCACCTAAAAATCCATGCAGTAGATGGAATAAAAGCAATTTTAACCTCATAAAATTTGGATACAATCTTACCAAGCCACTAAGGAAGGCATACAAGTTCATTTTCACATCCTAAATTTATTTCAAAATATAAATAAGAGCATCATATAATATCCAAATCTTTGTTAGGGGAGCTTTGAACCCCTGATATTTGTTGATTGTTGGATGCTTCCCAAGGGAGTGGGGAGTGGGGAGCTTTGAACCCTGATCTTTGCTAGTTGTTGGATGCGAATGCTAGGATGTTGTTCTTCTTTCATATGGTGGTGCACAATTTGCTAGATAGTGGGACCTGATTCTACTTTTCTAACTTGGTGGACAGGTGTTGGTCTTAATGTTAAAACGTTTCTATTAGGGGACCCTATCTCTTTTCTCATACCTTATTATGGGGGTTTGTTCTCATTTCTTGGATGGATCTTATATTGTAGACCTATTTTCATTGGATGCTTACTCTGTTGGAGCATAATTTATTCCTAGATCTATTTTGGAGAAGCTATGGGTGATCTTGAGTTAAATGTCCATTTTTCTTTGCACGATCTTGGTAAATTATTTTACTTGTAATTTATGGTCTTTTTGGTGGTCTGTTGGGTTGTTGGCTTTTCAAGAGGGAAATTTTTTTCCAGTTTCAAATCTGAGCAGGAAATGTGTTAGAGTTACTATGTTAGTAACTATGATTATTACCTCATTTAGGTAATTTGTAAATTTCACCTAAGTAGAAGTTTATTTACCACATGGTAAAAAGTAGCTTGTTACTTTTTACCACTAGTAAATTACCTATTACTATTTACTTAGGGTTAGTTAGTAGTTGTAGTCATTTTGACTACATAACTAGGTTAGTAGGTTAGTTGTTAGCTAACTTAGGGGGGAGGACTCCTAATTCACTCGCTTCCTACCTTAGGGGATATTATTTCCTAAATATCCCTAATGTTATTCTAAGCTACCTATTGTATTATTTAAACCTACCACATCAATAATATTAGTGTCTAATGCTTTATTGCCTAACATTGGTATTAGAGCAGTAACGGGAGGTGAGGCAAAAGTTTTTTTTTGGTCCTGCCTACCTAGGTTAACTGCAGGATAGGGTCAAGGGAGGGCCTGTAGGAGCTTGCTCGACCAGGTCGAACTCCTCGACCAGTCTCATAACCCGTAGGAGGCTCGGCCATATCGGCATCAACCTGATCCCCCTCATCCAAGGTGGATCGCTGCTGTGATCAGGCTGCGTCCCAATCCCTCAAACCCATATACCTACGTGGATATGGCCTGCAGGCCCATAGATCTAACAGCAGGTGGTTGTCAGACCTGTCAGGCTTGATAGGCCCATAAGAGGGCTAATGCGCCCCTTTGACCACCATCGACTGGAGAGGAGACTCTGACAACCGAAGATCAGATACAGGCGATCAGCCTGCCAAGGAGGGTAGGATAGCTCTCTCGTGCAGCGAGCACCGGACTCAGATCCGGCGATCAAAATGCGAGGGTAGGTGCACCCTCCTTATCCAGCGATCTGATCGACCCATCGTCGATAGACAATGAAATTTTATGACTGGAGGGACCCACGCGTGCTCGGGCACAGATCCTAAGGTGCTGACTCAGACCAACGAGTGACTAACATGTGGCACTACCACCTAAACTCATACGCTGACTGCATCGTGACACGTGGAACTGACTGAGCTGACGTGGCGGACAGCCACTAGACAATGGACCGAACTTGCATTGGACACATGGTGGTCACATGGCAAAAAGCCATGTGTGCCACCTGACACGTGGACCCCTCTGACCGTGCCACGTGGGCGACAGCAAAAGGGGTTTGACTGGACCCTGATTTCTCGAGGGCAATCAAAGCACTTCTCGTGCTTTGCTGCTTTTATGCAGCATTAACATTGCCGCATGGGCAATGTGGGACTAAATGTCCCAAGCCTTTTTTAAAAGGCTTACGAGCGTGCAAGCACGCTCGCTGCAGTTCCACGGGAGGGGGAGCCTTCAACATGAAGGCTACTCCCAATAGTCTCCGTCGGGCCAGCTAGCCCGACCGGCGGAAGGGCCAGCTCTAAGGCGCTGCCCGATGGGAGGTCGGGAGTTCGACTCCCGTCGGGGCCGAGCGCTCTATTCTTTTACACAGGGCCGCAGCAAAACCTAAGGTAAAAAAAATTTTGCAATTTTAATTAAAGTTTTTTTTTATTTTTTTTAATAATTTAAATTTTAAATAATGTTTTATTTTTTAAAACATTTATTTTAGTTTTTATTATTAATTAAAATGTTTTGAATTAAACTTTCTTTAAAATTTTGCAAATTAGAATTAAATGAAATAGGGCTATTTTTTTTTGCAAACTACCAATTCTAAGGTGCTTATGTTTTCTCACAAACTGGAGATTAAGACATAGAAAGAGCACACTTTTGTTGCAAATTAGAGAGCCCTTATAACTCTTCTCAAACCTTGTCAATTTTGCACCATAAAAGGGAGACAAAAATCAAACACATATTGATTCTTTATTGCAAAATTAGAACACAAGGAGACACCAAAACTTGCAAAATTCAAAGACAAACATTTGTGCAATTGTTTTCTCCAAGGAGGGATAAAAGACAAGAAATTGCACATCTTATTTTTTTTGCAAAATTGAGAAGAAATTGTAACCTTGGGTCCACAAAAACTAAGTCGTGTGTCGACTAGTTCTGGAAGCCTTCCAAACGCGGGTCGTGTGTCGACTTGTCTTGGAAGGAGTGCTCAAATTGTTCATTTTGCAAAATTCAAGGGGGAAGACAAAATTGTACTTCTTTTGCAAAATTGGAAAACAAAGTAGGAGACATAAAAATATCATTTTTTGCACAACACAAAACACACATTTTGTTGCAAAAATTTAAAAAGGTGCATTATCGATTTTACTCGACACCTTAATTGGCAAACTAGGTGATAATAATTTTGAGGCCATTTCTTGTTTGATTGTTGCATCATTCTTTTTGCAACTATAAGTCATATAATCAAGAACATCCATACCTCAAAATTTCACAAATTTGTGTACATCCATGCACAGATTTAAAGCCAATAACACTTGATATTCTCTCCTAAATCAACAAAACCCCTAATTCACTCTTATTTGTTTGGCTTAATTTCCTCAAACTTTTCATCCTTCTTGAAGGGTGTTAAGGCAGGTGCCATTAAATATCTGTTTGAGTGAATTATATTTTGGTACTCTTTTAGGGTAATCAAAAGAAAGAACAAGTTTTTTGAAAATAAAGGAACCTTAAAAAGTTGCAATCCTTTGCACTAAGGGGGGATAATTCCTTTCTTCCTTCAAAACACAGATTTTTTGACAAGAGGGAAATAAAACTTGTAAAGGCAATCATAAAAGTAGAAGTCATAAAAATTATACCTTTTCTTTTAGACTTCATAATAGCAATCATGCTTGAAGTTCTTACAATAAGGAAGGATGATTTGGTGAACTTTTTGATAAAATTGCCTAGAAAGCATAGTTTTGCACAAATTGTAAAAATGACAACCATGACACCATTCAATGTTGGTTTCAAAACAAGCAAAACTAAAATGGCAAAGGCACATCACAGAAGCCATCTTTCTAGTGAAGTGTCTCATTCAGATTCTGATTCTGGTTCAGAGAAAGCACACAGAGTGCTAATTGCTAGAACAATTTTGTAGAGGGAAAACACATGTGTCCCTTGGGCAAAAGCACCATTTTCTCTCTCTCCTCTTTTTGGCTTCATAAATAGCATAAGTATTTTGTTTGAAGACCTTGCAATAAGGGGTGCTTGTACCTCTTTTAGGCTTCATAAATAGCAAATTCTAGGTGTTTGAAGTACTTGTAACAAGAGGAGCGACTTTTTGTGATGTAAAATTGTCTAGGAGGCAATATTTGTAAAATCCTTCACAACACTCTTGCATTGCACACTTTTTGCAATTGAGGGGGGATATAAATTTCTTTTCTTCACTATTTTTTGTAAATAGGGAAGAAGGCTTATAAGGGTGCATTTTTGGCTTTGACCGACACCTTAGTCACACTTCCTTCAGAAATTAATTACACTATGTTTTGCAACGAGAAGGGGGGAACTTATAAGGGTGCATTTTTGGCAGCGACCGACACCTTAGCTACCTTATCTTTTGCAAATTCATATTGTAAATGAATGAACCTTGTATGAAGTGATCTATTCTACTACACCTAGCGATTGCAGTGGTTGGTTACCCATGCAATTCGGTTGGATGATGTGATTACCATAAGGACATTCATTGGCGTGAAGACAAAGTGAGGAATGACCCACTTTTTGCTTAGGAGCAGCCAAAGCACTGTGACAGAGCAAAGCAAAGAACCAATAGATCAACATCTTCTTCACTGTATTGGGGCAGTTATATACTTTACCCAAATATTGTTGTATAGAGGGATATGTATGTATTACCCAAATAATGTAATAAGGGGGGATGTTAGAGTTACTATGTTAGTAACTATGATTATTACCTCATTTAGGTAATTTGTAAATTTCACCTAAGTAGAAGTTGATTTACCGCATGGTAAAAAGTAGCTTGTTACTTTTTACCACTAGTAAATTACCTATTACTATTTACCTAGGGTTAGTTAGTAGTTGTAGTCATTTTGACTACATAACTAGGTTAGTAGGTTAGTTGTTAGCTGACTTAGGGGGGAGGACTCCTAATTCACTCACTTCCTACCTTAGGGGATATTATTTCCTAAATATCCCTAATGCTATTCTAAGCTACCTATTGTATTATTTAAACCTACCACATCAATAATATTAGTGTCTAATGCTTTACTTCCTAACAAAATGGTTGTTTCTTGTTTGTTCTATTTAAATTTTTTTTCCACTTGAACTAGGAGAGAGTTTCCAAATTTTAAATCTAATGTTCAATAGGAATGTGTCATATTTGCCTTGAGATTTGAGCCTTATGGTTCTTTCGGATCTCTAGGATCTTGACATGTTTTAGGTATGGGGAGCTTTCCAAAACCCTATGGGCCTCTACAGGAGGTCTAATCCATTTATAAAATATTCTAGGAACCTTACTTTTTCATTTCACTTTTGGTATTTGTGCAAACATTTGATTTTTAAATCATTTTAATACTCTTGGTTCTCTTTGTATGAGAAATGGTTGTTATTTTCATCCTTTTATTTCTTTAGGCTCGAGGAGCTTATCAAAACCCAGTGGTTCTTTGTTGGAGACCTCATCCACTTGTACAAGATTTTGGGAGCATTTCAAAACCCTATTTGTAATGGTTTGGGGACCCTTCCAAAACCCTCCTATGAGGTTCAAGGAGCCTTCCAAAATCCTCTGGTCCTCTGCTTGAGACCTAACCCTTTTTAAGGTTTTGAGAGCCTTTCAAAATCCTACTTAAAGAGGTTTTGGGATCCTTCCAAAATCTCCTTGTTTAAGTTTTGGGGATCCTTTCAAAATCCCTTTGTTTAAGGTTTGGGGAGCCTTTCAAAACCCCATATTTGGGCAAGATTCTAATTTGTTTTTGTCGGAGTGATTACTAAAGGTGTTGGGTACTTGTTGGTGGAGACCTGAGTTTCTAAAATTAGGATTCCTGTCCTTGGTGGGAAGACCTAATGTTTTTATTCCTATTTTTTTGAGCGCTCCTAATCTCTCAAAAAAAAAATTTCAAATTGAGTACTCTATTTAAACTTGAAAATTAAATTGTCATTATATTGCATGGATGGTTGTCCCATTTTCTAGATTTAATTTTGCCATGGTGGCTTGGGTGGAAAGTTCCTTTTCAGATCTGATTTTAAATTTTTAATTTTAGGTACGAATACTATCTTTTTGGATCTACGAGATATGACTATCTTAGATGCTGGATCAATATTTATAGGATGCTGAATCAGTATCCCCTTCGGAATGCAATCCAATTTGTAATGCAGACCAAAGATTAAGAGTCTTGACAGACTGTCAATCTTTGCAACTGAACACACCACTAGCAAATTCACAATATTTCTTGAAACCAAGCAAAATCTGATTTTTCATTTAACAAAACATATTTAACAGCAGCAATTATAATAAATGTAAACTATTATGAAGATGTTCAGTTTTATCCTCTACCCACAATGATTTAACTATCCAGAATTTGCTCAATTGCAACAACAAAATGATTTTCAATTTGCTTGTTGATCAATACATAAAAAAAAATACTGCCAAAAGCTCATTACAGAGCTGCACACACCATTAAAGTCTGCTGCAACAATAACTAAAATAAAACCCCTGAAAACACTTGCAAAAACTAGGAAATAAAATTCACACACAACAACCAACTTCTTCTCATCTCAAAACCACCACCAAATTTTTTTTTTCAGATCTTTGTTTCCTATTGTCCAAAACCTCTGTAACACCAGCAAGACATGGCCTTTTCTCTGCTGCAACTTCTGAAAAAAAACTCCCCTTTCTTTTCCCTGTGAAACTGCTTCAAATCTGCCCTCAACCGTTATGGAATCTCTCCACCAGAACCTGGCACCCAGCTCCCATATAGCTAATGTAACTTCTACCTACCTGAAACCTTCATTATCAAAAATGTATTTTATTTATTCTCCAGTTGTACTTGAGCGTTGGAAATTGCCCAACCAATGATTTTTTTTAACACTTTACAACTAGCCAATATCAAGAGCCAATGTCTAGGAAAAAGCAGTTTGACCTAAAAAAGCAAAAATCATGAAAAAGTCAAAAAAAGCAAATCCTTTAATTCCAAATTATTCCAATCCCCAAAATTTAATTATTCCCAACTATCCAAGAAATGAAGTAATTTTGGGGCCCCGTGGATGCTCCTGCATCAATCTCCCCGGGTAGAAAAGGAATGCTTCATAGAATATGAGCATTCATCTGGCAATGCAACACCCATTTTGATAAGTTCAGAGGCTGCCATCCAAGTGGATTCTTCCATCTCCTTACCCTTCCAACGAACTAAATATTCTTTGTATTCTTTACCCCGAGTCTTCTTCACCACTCTTGAGTCCACTATGTCTTTAATTTCTTCTCTTTGCACTGTTGGTAGTTGTTGTTCCCAATTCACTGCAGCTGGTAAATCTGAATTCACACCCTTTTGAACACTTGTTTCCCCTTCATAAAACTTATAAAGATCAGCTACATTGAAAATTGGTGAGATATCAACATCGGAAGGCAACTCCAACTTATAAGCATTAGCTGAAAACTTTTTCAGAATTTTACATGGCCCAATATTTTTGCTCTTTAATTTATTGTAAGTGCCCTATGGGAATATTTCCTTCCTAAGGTGTGCCAAAACTAAATCTCCAACCTCAAATTGTTGCTCTCTCCTTCTCAAATCTGCATGTTCTTTGTATTTTTGATTAGTTGTTTCCAATCTCTCTTTCACCTCCTTGTGCAACTCTTGTAAATAACTTGCAAAATCTTCAGCTACAACACTCTTTCTACCCAAATCAGCACTATCTCTCAATTCATGCACACCTCTAGGACTGAAACCATAGACAATTTGGAAAGGACTTTTACCTGTACTTCGATTTGTGGAGTTGTTGTATGCAAACTCTGCTTGTGCAAGTACCACATCCCATTGTTTTGGCTTCCCATTAATCAAGCACCGCAACAAGTTGCAAAGACTTCTATTGACCACTTATGTTTGCCCATCTGTCTGAGGGTGATAAGCAGAGCTGAAATTTAATTGGGTGCCTAACTTCTTCCATAAGGTCCTCCAAAAGTGTCCAACAAACTTTGTATCTCTATCAGAAACAATGCTTCGTGGCAAGCCATGTAATCTCACTATCTCTTTGAAGAACATATTAGCAACATGAGTGGCATCATTTGTTCTCTTGCACGGAATGAAGTGTGCCATTTTAGAAAATATGTCTACTACAACATAAATGGAATCATGGCCCTTTTGAGTTTTGGGCAGCCCAAGCACAAAATCCATACTTACCTCTTCCCATGGTTTCTCCGGTGTTGGCAATGGCTGGTATAATCCGGTATTTTGACTAGATCCTTTTGCATGTTGACAAATTTGACATCTCTGCACCATATCCTTTACATCCTTAGTCATTCTTGGCCAAAAATATGCTTCACTCAGCTGCCCCAAAGTTTTATCCACACCAAAATGTCCACCAAGTCCACCTCCATGTTTTTCTTGAATTAAGTTTTCTCTCATTGATCCCTTCGGAATACACAATTGATGTCCTTTAAATAACAAGCCATCTTGAATGAAATAGTCCAACCACTTTGTTCTATCACCTTCAATAGGAGATTTACATGCAGCCCATGCTTCACCAAAATCTGAATCACTCTCATACATTTCTTTTATTGTATCAAAACCAACAACATTAACTGTCATTTTATTCAACAATAAAGTTCTTCTACTCAATGCATCAACCACCCTATTATATTTACCACTTCTATGCTTAATCACAAAATAATAGCTTTGAATAAACTCCACCCATTTCATATGTCTTTGATTTAGCTTACCTTGGCTATTTATATACTGAAGAGCATGGTGATCAGTGTAAAGAACAAACTCCTTTGGCAGCAGATAGTGTCTCCATTTTTTGAGAGCTTGCACAATGGCATAGAATTCTTGATCATAGATGGAGTATTTCCTCTTGGCCTCATTTAGCTTCTCACTAAAGTATGCTATAGGTCTGCCCTCTTGACTTAAAACCCCTCCTATGGCTGTCCCACTTGCATCACAATCAACTTGGAAGACTTTATTGAAATCGGGTAGTGCTAGAATGGGTTGTTCGGTTACCTTTTCCTTTAAAATGTTGAAACTTATCTATATTGCAGCTGTCCATTTAAACTCTTTTCTTTCTCCCTTCATAGTTTCAGTTATTGGAGCACATATGCTACTGAAATTTCTGATAAATTTTCTATAAAAACTTGCCAACCCATGAAAACTTCTTGCTTCAAACATACTTTTTGGTGATGGCCAATCTAATATTGCTTGCACCTTAGCTGGATCCATTTTCAATCCCTCTTTAGAAATTACAAAACCCAAAAATACTAGCTCCTCTTTCATGAAGATGCACTTTTTAAGATTAACTAACAATTTTTCTTCTCTTAATCTTTGCAAAACAGTCCGCACATGACTTAAATGTTCTTCTCTTTCCTTGCTAAAAACTAAAATATCATCCAAATAAACAATCACAAACTTACCAAGGAATGGTTTCAGCACTTCATTCATTAATCTCATGAATGTACTTGGTGCATTAGTGAGTCCAAAAGGCATGACCAACCACTCATACAACCCTTCCTTTGTCTTGAATGCAGTTTTCCATTCATCTCCCTCTCTAATCCTTATTTGGTGGTACCCACTCTTCAAATCTATCTTGGTAAAATATCTGGATCCACTCAAACAATCCATCAAATCATCCATACGAGGCAATGGAAATCGATACTTTATGGTAATCTTGTTTATAGCTCTGGAATCTGTGCACATACGCCATTCTCCATATTTTTTTGGTGCTAAAACTGCTAGAACAACACATGGGCTGAGGCTTTCTCTTATCAAACCTTTGTCTAACAATTCTTGAACTTGTTTATTTATCTCCTCATTCTCCTTGGGACTCATCCTATACGTTGCCTTATTCGGTAGGCTTGCACCCGACACTAAATCCATGCAATGGCTAATACTTCTAACTGGTGGGAGTCCATCTGGAAGGTCCTTCATCAAAATATCTACATACTCTTCCAATATCTCTTTGATTTCATGAGGTATTTCTTCTTCTTTTTCTGCTGTTCCAACTTCTTGTAGCTTTGGTATCATGGCATAGCAACATTCTTCTCCTTTTAGCTCCCTTAGAAACTGTTTTCCAGTGATGATACACACCCGAGTATCGATGCCCTTGTCTTATTTTTGCTCCTTTAATGGACTCATGACATACTTCTTTCCATATTTTGTGATTGTGTAGGTGTTTGCTGCCCCGTCATGAATAGCTTTTCGATCATATTGCCATGGCCTTCCCAATAGAACATGACAGGCATCCATTGGCATTATATCACATAGAATTTCATCTTTATAATTCCCAATCTGAAAATTAACTAAACATTGTTCACTTACCAATAACTGATGTCCTTTTTGCAGCCAAGTTACTCGGTAAGGATTTGGATGCTTCTTCCTTTCCAACTTTAATTTTTCTACCATTTCTTGTGACACCAAATTATCTGTACTTCCGCTGTCCACTATAATGCTGCAACATTTTCCTTGAGATTTGCAGATAGTTCGAAACAAATTTCTTCTTTGAGTGGGTTCTATGGGCTCCTTTTCAGGTTTAAGAAGTATTCTTCTCAACATAAGAGACTCCCCATATTCTGGATCTGCACTTTCTAACTCAGCTTCTGCTTCTATTGCCAAGGCTTTTCCAGTATTTGATTTCCTTGTATCTTGTTGCACTAATGGACATTCAAAAGCTCTATGTCCTTCCTCTCCACATTTAAAGCAAACCCCCATAAATCCTCTTCCTCTTCCATATTCTCCTCTTCCCCTTGATGTCTCACCTCGTCCTCTCATAAAATCTCATTTTCCTCTCGTATTCCATCCAAAATCACCTTGTGACCAGCTAGCTTCTTCATCTTTCTGTGGTTGTCCTCTTCCAGTATTTGTGCTTCCTCTACCTCTATTAGATCTTCCCCTTCCTCTAAAATTTCCTTGTTGCCTTCTTGTCAATTTTTCTTCTTCTCGGAGAGCACACTGATAAGCTTCTTCTATGGTCTTCACCCGAATCATACTCATTTCATCCTGAATTGAAAATTTCAGCCCATTTACATATCTTACTACTTTCTCTTCATCATCATAAACATGTCCAGCCCTTATACTTAACCTGTAAAATTCTTCAGTATAATCTGCTACACTCATATCTTTTTGTCTCAAATTTTGTAAATTCTTCAATAGGCTAAGGTTATAATCAGATGGCATGAACTTGGCCTTCAATTTAGTGACCATTTTCTCCCAAGCTTTGATTTTCTCCTTTCCCTTTCTTTGCCTTTCGATTTGTAAACTATCCCACCAAAGGGAGGCATGCCCTTTCAATTTCGTACATGCATATTTCACCTTCTTATTTTCTTCAATGCCCTCCAAATCAAAATATTTTTCCATTTCCGCTATCCAATCTACAAGCTCTTCAGGTTTCAAGCTTCCGCTATAGTTAGACACTTCCATTTTGGGTCTACTACCCAATTTTGATAATACCTTGAAGAATATCTCTTCTTGTTCATCACCCCTTGCTACATCTTCAACCTCTGCAATTTCTTCTTCCTCTTCTTCACTTACATCTTCTATCGGTACTCCCCATATTTGAGATGTTTCAACAACCTCTAATCTAGCCATTATCCCTCTCAACATTTCCATCACTGCTGGGATATCTTCTCCCCTCCGAGCTCTCCCTCTACCACGGCCTCTATGAGCCATTTCTCTCAACTTCACTTCCACAAAACCCCTGCTCTGATACCAATTTAATGCAGACCAAAGATTAAGAGTCTTGACAGACTGTCAATCTTTGCAACTGAACACACCACTAGAAAATTCATAATATTTCTTGAAACCAAGAAAAATCTGATTTTTCATTTAACAAAACATATTTAACAGTAGCAATTATAATAAATGTAAACTATTATGAAGATGTTCAGTTTTATCCTCTACCCACAATGATTTAACTATCCAGAATTTGCTCAATTGCAACAACAAAATGATTTTCAATTTGCTTGCTGATCAATACATTAAAAAAATACTGCCAAAAGCTCATTACAGAGCTGCACACACCATTAAAGTCTACTGCAACAATAACTAAAATAAAACCCCTGAAAACACTTGCAAAAACTAGGAAATAAAATTCACACACAACAACCAACTTCTTCTCATCTCAAAACCACCACCAATTTTTTTTTTTCAGATCTTTGTTTCCTATTGTCCAAAACCTCTGTAACACCAACAAGACATGGCCTTTTCTCTGCTGCAACTTCTAAAAAAAAACTCCCCTTTCTTTTCCCTGTGAAACTGCTTCAAATCTGCCCTCAACCGTTATGGAATCTCTCCACCAGAACCTGGCACCCAGCTCCCATATAGCTAATGTAACTTCTACCTGCCTGAAACCTTCATTATCAAAAATGTATTTTTATTTATTCTCCAGTTGTACTTGAGCATTGGAAATTGCCCAGCCAATGATTTTTTTTTAACACTTTACAACTAGCCAATATCAAGAGCCAATGTCTAGGAAACAGCAGGACCCAAAAAAGCAAAAATCACGAAAAAGCAAAAAAAACAAAAAAGTAAATTTTTAATTTCCAACCCCAAACATTTAATTATGCCCAACTATCCAGGAAATGAAGTAATTTGGGGGCCCCGGGATGCTCCTGCATCAATTTGTGATCTTCTTTGGTGTGTTTTAAATATCTTTGTGGTTTTGTAAAGGTTGGGGGACCCTCCCAAAACCCCTATGTAAAAGGTTTGGGGACCCTTCCAAAACCTCTTCTTATACCAAATAAAAAAACATCTACATTTATATATTAAAAAATAATATACTATATAATTAAATACTAAGATTTGCTTATATTGTTATAGTTCTTACTTAGGAATGCAATGAAATCCTCCCTCAATGTCTCCTATCTTACATTACATTGGAATTTATTTGAATAGACTAACTAATTTGTTGCACTTTAGGAGGAGAGGTAATTTTTGTCCACTTGATATTATTTACTAGCTTCTTAAAAGATAAGTATCAATGTGCTCACATCATCGTGGTACCAATTCCACTATGTAAATAAATAAAAAGTAAATAAAAAATAAAAGATAAGTATCAAATTTTAGCATATTAATAACTCTTATTGAACCCTTTTTAGGTGATTTCAACAATGTAAAATATTTAAAATGATCATGGCATCGTGGTTATAGGGGCGGACTACGTGGAGATTTGTGTGGTGGATTTCGAGGCGTGAAACACAAAATACTATGGCAGCCATAAAAAGCTAGACAGTCTGCATGGATTCGTGGTGACTATTTATTCCACCATGTAAAAAAAAAACTCTTATTGTATAATACATTAGATAGCAAGGTGAAACCTTATAATACATAAAAACATGGACGTAAGCAAGAAAAACAAAATAGAATGAGTCTTTATATCTAAAATTAATATTTGATAAGTAGACATAAAGTATAATAACATACTTCGTATTCTTGTCAATAAGCACAACCTATTATTGTCAATGAGCACAACCTAATAGCTTGATTGTATTCTTGTCAATAAGCACAACCTATTATTGTCAATGAGCACAACCTAATAGCTTGATTATAGACAAATTCACTTCTTCATAGTTTTTGTTAAATATTGAAGCATGAGATATCTATAGGTATCTTGATTTACCTTTTATTATAAGCCTTTCAATATACTAGTAGTTCACTTCATAAAGATATTAATTACATCAAAGAGAATATGAAAATACAAGAGGAAAAATTAACCTTATCAGTGTTCTTATAGGTGAATTCATCTATTCCATATTCTCAATAGATAATGAAATTCAAATTTTCATCCACATGACACAAGGTTTGAGGCACCTATGTTATAATTTAGTAGAACATCAAAATAAAAAGTTGTGTTTAAAAAATTTAAACCATTAAATGGAATTCATACATCAATACTGTTACCAACATTAATCAAATTTAATACTGTGCTTGAAAAAATCAAAGTAAATGACTCTATGTTACACCGAATAAAAGAAGATGACTTTGAGAATCATATTGGATTTCTTCTTGTTCTAGAGGACAATCTCTCGATGTAAACTAAGGTAAGGACATAGCAATTGTAGAAATATTTTGAATGGCCTAGATAATCAGCCTGAGCCCCAACATATTAGCTATAAGAAGTAAGAGTTTACTTCAACTTGTGTCAGCAAATGCATATAATTGTTCAACTCTTCAAATTTTAAGAAAAAGAAAGTCCATATAACAACTAAATGGAAGCTATAAAATATTAATTTTTTTATAAAAATTGTTTCCGTTAGCAATCATAAAAAAGTTACTATAATTGAATGCATGTGCTCGATATGCACAAGTAATCCCATAAATCCTGAGTACATAAGAATTTCGGTCTTAATAGGAGCAAAATGGTCACAGGTTCCATTCTTCCGTGGTGGCTCTTTACTTCTCAAAATGTTAGGTACTGTTTAGAAAACTTTCATATGCATATGCACATAATATATGATAACAATATTTTAATTATAAAGAAAATATATAAAAGACATTAGTTCATCATCATTTATGCCTCTGCCATGATGATATCTCCTCTACCTCAATTGTCTTTCATTACAAAATTTCAATGACAATTTCAGTCCGCCTTGGTCTGAGAGACCAAGAACAGGGGTTCTATATCATCAAAGTCAAAGTCATCTAGGAGTTGCAGCCGACCCTGTCCTCACCAACATTATCAATTGGATTTTGGATACCCAATTCAGCTTTTTGGTAGGGTGGAGATTTGAACCTGGAACCTTTCTTGGAGGATTGCCCTCTCCTCTCCAACTCATCTACAACACCAACTCATCTACAACACCTGGATGACAATTTCAGTCTTTGAGAGGTTTTGGCTTGTATTTATTTGGAAATTGATTTCTGTAACTCAGATTCTATATAATATCTTCTTTAAAATTTTGTAATGTATTCATTTATGCAAGTGTATGCGTTGAAAAGAGGGACATCAAATTGTTTTAGTTAGCCTAAAAAGTTTGTTTTACATTGAACTTATAGAAGCGTTAATGTTGTGAATATGTTAATATTCTTAAATAAGAAAGAGTTGGTAACTTGTTTCAAAATTAGATATCGTGAATATATCATCATGAAAACAAACCAAACAGCAGCCCTCTCTTTCATACCTGTCCATAGTAGGTGATCAAATGAATATATGGTTGTCTTCACAGCGTGATCTTTCCTATCTTGATTAGAACATAAGAAATGTATTCTTGTTGTTCAAGCCCTTGAACACATATTCAAGTACTATAGTTGTCTTCCTGGACTTTGGTTGCTCGTCTATTAGTAAGTGTATAGACTTTGTTTGTAAAATCAAATTTTATTTTGCACTAAAAATTAAGAATTAATTGATACATATCTGAAATCAAAATACCAAATTTATATGGCAAAGATCCTTGCACTCCAAATCCGGACAAATATATCATGTATTATCAATGGTTAGACACATTTATTTCCTACATTATGAGCAAAGGACAAGAATGCCATTTCCTTACAAATTCAGATTATGCAATAGAAAAACATAAAAACAACCACCAAAAAAAAAAATCACAATCCCGTAGAGTAGCCTTCCTTCTTTAAGATATAGCTTGAACCTGTTGCAACATTCTAGATGGGCCAGGCACAATGCTATGAAGCAATACCTTGACTTACCTAAAAATCTCAATAAAATGATTCTACCAATATTTACAGTAACACCCCTTAGCAACATTCCCTGGAAAATGACTTACATGAAAAATGTTACTCATACTGTCTTCAGTGGAAAGAAGCACAAAGGAATCGCTAATGGACATACTTGTACTACTTGATTTGCTTCCGTGTTCTACATCGTTATCCATCGTTCACACTTTAGATGTTACAACTTACAACTTCTTTAGACAACCCTAATTTGTGAAAAACTTTGGAAAGCTATTTAAAATATTTCCTTCGACATAGAATACAAAACACAAGGAAAAACTAAGTACTAAATTTCAATTGTGGGACTGCACACCTTATTACCCAAATTTTACAAGAGCCTAACCATTGCATTTGAATTAACATGGAACAAGCACAGTTAATTTCTCATAAGGGATAGCCAGAAAAGTGATTGGTCTTCTTCTTCAGAAGCCACACCGAAGTCTAAGTCGAAATCTTTGGGCACCACAATCTCTGCAAATAGAGACGAGTGCACCACATGAGGATTGGGAGGAAGGCCCAGCTCATCATCTGATGCTTCTTCTAAATAGCGAATATAACTCTGGGGAATAGGCTCTCCTAATTCTACTAAATATATTTTCTCATTCCAATCTTCATCGGAAATGGTTGTAGAGCGCGAGTCATCTGCGACAAACAACCGGTCCAATTTATTAAATCTTCCTGCAAAATGGGAATTGCTAAAAGAAGTTCCAGCGGAGTTCAAAACAGAATCCGAATCACACGTTTCCTCCATCAAGTCTTCAGTTGTTTCTTCGTTGAATGAAGGCCCCCACTCGGACTTTATAAACCAGTCGGAAATTCCGCAACATGCTCCCATTATTGCTGCCTTGAATATGCATTCATAAATTGAAATTTATCCTATAACAAAACTATATTACGTTATGCAATTGAGGAGGGCGTCTCACCTCCATTTCCAAGGAAAATTATATATTACATAACAATCGTGACGAGCAGAAATTCCAACTGCTAAGAAAATCCGATGCTGCAATGAGTATTCCTCCCTTATATGCCACTAACCAATGGAGCCAACTAGGCATTATCGTCAGTCCTGTAAAATGCGAGCCAAGTCATACTCCGTGGAAGCAGTTGATAAGTGTAACGCACATTCCGGCGGCCATGGTGGGGTTAATAGTTAAGCGTTCAACGTCAATCGCCTCCCTTCTAGAAGATATTAGAAATCTCATGGAACTGTATATTATTGTTTTTTTCTTTATGTGCACTTCGCATCACGGATCCACTGGATCCTCATATCAATTGTGCGCATTCATGTGAATGCAAGGGAAATATGGTCTGTTTTGAAAAGATGTTTTGTTGCCCAAGTCTCTGTGCTTTGCTGGCTTTATCCGTGGGTCTAATAGGAGCAAGTGATATAGCCTCTGAATACTTTCACACGACTTTGTAAACAGTTTATTTTGTTCTGTCAGCTTGCTGGCATTGTAACTTCAAATTTTTATCAATGAAAACATTAGCGGTTGTATTGATTGTATTTGAATCCCTCTTACTTTTAATTTTTTTTAATGTATTTTAAGTTTTAAATACTATATTTTTATACAATTAATATTGTTCAACATAGTGATTAGAGTTTGGGAACTGGCGGGAAAACTTCTGAGCAGGCGACAGGCGATGTTCTAGGGTTTGTGGAGCGAAGGAAAATCCAGGGCATCAGGTGGGTTGCCGTAGTGTTTTTCTGGTTCTTGTGGATGCGAAGGAACGTCTGCTGCCCCAGGAGGGCCCAATGGGGTCTCCTCCAGACCCTCTCTCTGGGAGAAAGAGCTCTTACGCTGAATTGCTAAAAGAAAATTCTTCGTCTTCCAATGACGAAGCTCAGAGAAATACTCTTCATACGCTCTTCAAGAACGCTGGCAAGAGCTCAACAGCACATCGAGTTAATGGATGCCTCCCACAATCCGCCTCAAGACCCAAGATTGTCATCGAACCAAAGATGGTCGAAGACACAATCATATACAGAGCTAACCATGATCTGATCTGTAAATTCATGGGTATCCGACCTACCCTGAATTTCTTGCATACCTGGGTCAGACAGAACTGGGAGCCTCATGGTGAGTACTCCTTATGGTTTATTAGCAATGGGTATTTCATTGTTAGTTTTTCTTCTCTAGCCGATAGAAACAGGGCGTTTGAATCGAGAAAAGAGGAACCACGGTCCGACAAGGTTATTTGTTCAACCCTGGAGAGTGGGTTTCGATCCTCGTATTGAACCCACGGCTGTCCCGGTTTGGATCCGGTTGTACGCTCTTCCAATGGAGTTTTGGGGTGAGCAGGTTCTAGAAATGATCGGTAACTCCCTCGGTAGACATCTGGGCGTCTCCAAGGACACCATAGAAGGTAACACAGTTGTCTTTGCAAGAATTTGCGTGGAAATGGATATTAGCCAGCCTCTACCGGCAGAGGTGGAACTTGAACTGGCAGGACTATCTTGGATCCAATAGCTAGATTATGAGGCTCTACCCTTCAGATGCGAGTTTGCCACAAACATGGGCATTTGGCCCGGTTTTGTCCAAATATTTTGAACACAAAAACGGAGGCCCCGCTTGGAATGCCAAATCGCCCGAGAGAGGGTAAGTCTACTCTTGCCAAAGAACCATCCAATACTCCTCGGGGTAATGATGTTCGAGAAAGATGGCTTTGAACAGCCCAAAAGAAGGAGAAAGCAAAATAAAAATGGTAAGGAGCAATCACAACTCAAGCCGGCCAATAGATATGAAATTTTTAAGACACTAGTGGATCAAGAGGATCAAGTCATGGAAGGAGTGGATGGGAATATTGAGGACAATAACATCCACACTCATGCTTCTCCTTCATCTCCCCCTGTCTTAGAGCAGGTGATTGAGTCCACTGAGTTACCGCAACCAGAGAATGCGGGGGCATTGATAGTGCACTCCCAAGCGCAGCCGGTAATTAAGGATGTCGGCATGGGAATTGCGAGAAAAAAACAGAGAAAGGCCAGCCCTAGGGATAACTCGGGTGGAAAAGAGATCCAAAAATAGCAACTCTCAAGGAGCGGGCGAGAAAATCAAATAAGGACACTGCTAGCGAGTTCAAGGAGACAAGGCGATCACTGGAGGATCGGTGAGGACAATTGATTCTTATTGCTCTCAAGGTTTTCAATGATTATTCAATCTTGGAATGTTAGGGGTTTAAACAGTAGAACCCATCAATCTGTTGTTCAAAGACTCTTAGGAAAATGTAAAACAGACTTTTTGCTTATCCAGGAGACAAAAATGTCTTTAGATCTTATGTGTAAAACAGTTAATAGAATGCGGAGGGGCGTTGGTCATATGGATGTGGCTGCCCAAGGTGCCTCAGGGGGGATTGTTACTCTTTGGAACCCTCTGGAATGGACTGCAATAGAACATATAGCTTGGAGGGGTGTTCTCACATCTCATTTTAGGAATAATGTCACGGCTGAACATGTTTTAATCACAAATTTTTATGGGGCTCAAAACCTTGATGGCTAGAGGCTCCAATGGAAAGTTGTACATAACATGAGGTCCTCAAGGGAAGATTTAGACTGGATTATTTTTGGGGATTTTAATGCTAAATTATCTGCTCGAGATCAGGAAGGTGGAACCCCAATTTTGGATCCAGGGGATCGGCTTTCGATTGCCCAAGTCCGGGCCTTTCACTTAGTGGATATTAAAGGCCCTGGAACCTACTTTACTTGGACTAACAAGAGGAGGGAGCCACATAGCAGGGAAGGTAAAGCTAGACCGTTTTCTGGTCTCAGAGGAGGCATTTGTAAAGTGGAATACTAAATTCCAGATTTTGGAGGGCCCAGTTTTAGATCACTTTCCCATTTTGTTGGAGGGAGGGACTATGACAGGGCAGCATCACAAACCTTTTAAATTTGAGAATTTTTGGTTACAAAAGGAGGATCTTCGAAAGAAAATTCCGCAGTGGTGGGAAGAAGGCCGTCTACCTTTTGGGACAGCAATGTTTAGATTCCACAAACAGCTTCATTTTGTCAAAGTTCAACTGAAACAATGGAGGCAAGCTAATAAGTCAGATTTCCGGCTCCAAAGAGCTCCCTTGGTGGCCAGATGGGATGAGGTTCAAAAACTCTTTAGGGAAGGAACAATTACTGAGCGGCTCAAAATCGAGGATGATGCCTTGCGTAAAGCGATTGAGGACATTGATAACCAAGAGGAGACTTACTTGGAAACGAGAGAGCAAGAAACACTTGGTTATTAGAAGGTGATAGAAATACCAAATTTTTCCATCGATCGGCTTGTGCTAGGAGACAGATGAATAACATGGAAGCCCTTCAAGATGAGAATGGACACTCCTTTGATACTCTTCCTGGTATGCATTCCCATTCAATGGATTATTTTTCTAAACTTTTTAAGGAAAGTATGGAGCAAGATGTAGAGGCTCAAAATGAAGTTATTGATGTCATACCCTCTGTTATCTCTGAAGAAGAAAATCAGACCCTTCTTAGACCCATTGATAGAGATGAGCTGAAGAATGTGGTCTTTGGAATGAGCACTGGCAAATCTCCAGGTCCAGATGGCTTTCCTATTGAGTTTTTTTAGGCCTTTTGGGATACTTTGGAGGAGGATGTTTTGGCTGTCACGGAGGAGTCCAGAACTAATAAAAGAATGCTTAAGGCAATAAATCATACCTTCATCACTTTAATTCCAAAGGGGGAGGAGGGGGTTCATATCTCTAATTTCGGACCTATTGCCTTATGCAACGTGATTTATAAAATAATCACAAAGATAATGGTTGAACGGCTAAAACCTCTCCTTCATAACATCATCTCCTCGGAGCAAGGGGGTTTTGTAGAGGGCAGACAAATCTTGTATGGTGTGGTTTTAGCTTGGGAGGCAATCCATTCAATGCAAAAATCTGGTAATAAAGGAATGTTCATTAAAGCTGGATATGTCCAAGGCTTATGATAGGGTGGAGTGGAGTTTCTTGTCAAAGATGATGGCAGCCTTTGGTTTCTCTCGGGATCTGGATAGATTGGGTCATGAGTTGTGTTTCTACGCCTTCTTATTCTGTTCTAATCAAGGGTCTTCCCTCGCAACCTTTTGGAGCCACACGTGGTCTTCGTCAAGGGGACCCTTGCTCTCCCTATCTTTTCCTCATTTTGGTTGAAGGATTAGGTAGACTTTTCTTGAGGAGAAGACATCAAGGCCTGCTAACAGGTATCAAGGTGGGTGAGGAAATTTTGACTCACTTACGGTTTGTGGATGATACGGGATTGGTTGGAGTGGCCGGCTTCAGGGAAGCTAGAGGAATCGAGAGATACTCTTAATGTCTACCTTAGGGCTTCAAACCAAGTCATCAATGATAAAAAATCCAAAGTGGTCTTTTTCAATCTTGACCAAAGGCTACGGGACGAGTTATAGAGATCTTGGGATTCACAAGGACTTCTCTTCCAGTGGTTTACTTGGGGGTTCCTTTGCATTTCAAAAAATTAAAAATAGATATCCGGAAGGATCTTTTGGATGGTATCAAAGATAGAATGAATCATTGGTCTCATAAATGGTTAAGCTATGGGGGTAGATTAACTTTCTTACGATCGATTATTCGAGGCCATGCCAATTTATAAATTCTCTATCCTGGCTGCCCCACATACTATATGGAAAGGGCTGGACAAAATGGCTAGAAGATTTTTATGGGAAGGAGCAAAAGGGGAGAGGAAATGGGCCTTGGTTGGTTGGGATAAAGTTACCCAGCCCAAGGAAAAAGGAGGGTTGGGACTGAGAAGCTCCAAGCTTAATAACAAAGCTTTGGATGGAAAAGCTGTCTTGGAGGTGGATTTCCCAACCAACCTCCTTATTCGGTAGAATCCTAACCGGTAAATATTTGGGTCATGTTCACCCCAATGAGGTGGGCCGTTTCCCTACGGATGGTCCTTGGATCCTTAGTGTGGCGAGGCTCTCAAGCTTGGATCTCAGGTTATTAAAGACCAATTGTTTTGGAAAGTGGGGAGAGGGGAGAAGGCACGTTTATGGACTGATTCATGGGACCAGTACCCACCCATCATTGCTTGAGTTCCCCGAATTACAACCAATTAAATCCGCCATAGAAGCCAAGGGTTGGGTCCAAATTGAAAGTTATTTCAACACTAGCCAAATGGGGGAGTATAAGTTTAAGAAGTTTAAGAGGTTGGAGGAGTGGCCAATTACAATCCCTCCGGAGTTGGCACCCATCTTGACCAAAATCTTGACAGAAAGGTTTCTCACGGGGAGAGACGAGGAGGATGAATTAGCTTGGGGCTATGGGAACCTTGGTGTATATACGAGTGAAGGACGGATACGACAAGATCCTCCCGGAGCCTCCCCCACATTCATTTTCGGTTCGGGATTGGAGAAAGATTTGGCATTCCAAGGGTGGCCGAAAGTAAATTTCTTTGCACGGCGGTTTATGCACAATGGAATTCTCACTTTTGACAATCTCGAAGTAGAGGAATCATCGGTCCATCTCGGTGTGTATTATGCCACAAGAACGAGGAAGCAGTGATCACTGATGTTTGAGTGCCCTTTCACGCGTCAGATTTGGAAGCGTTGGTTCTCTCACTATAAACTCCAGGCTAATGGTGATCTGAATCGGACCAATATTTGGGAAAGATGGAAGAGGGGTAGATTTAAATCTAAAGCTCTTCGAATTGGTTGGGAGCTTGGCTTACTTTTCATCTGGTGGCAAGTGTGGTTGGAGAGAAATGCCCGTATTTTTAGAGAAACTTTCTCCTCGCTAGATGGAGTTTGGCGAGGTCATACGGAGCAAAGTCACGAAGGCTGTTGCCATCTATGCTAAAGAGGAAAATCGGGTTGGTCCTGGGCCCTTTGGAAGAGGGAGCTGAAGAGCAAGAGAGACGGGACGAGCTAGCTGGAAACCACCCCCGAAGGTTGGATTAAAATCAATGCGATGGAGCTGCAAAAGGCAATCCGGGTAGTGCCGAAATTGGTGTAGTTTGTCGGGATCATGCTGGTTCGGTGCTCTATTGGGAACTGCAAGGCTTGGGAAGAGCCACAAAAAATGAAGCAAGAAGCCATTTCTATCAAATTTTCTTCCATCCGGGCAGTTAATCGGGGCCACAGGAGGATAATTCTTGAATCTGATTCTCAAATTATGGTTGGCGCTCTAGGTTGCATGAGGAACTTTGCTTCGAAAGCATGGAGGTTGCGGATTCTGGTCTCTCAAATCAAGGAACTATGGAGGAATTAGATGATGTGATCCCCGTTTATGTGAGTAGAGATTTAAATAAAGCGGTCGATTTCCTTGCGAAGATGGGTGCTGAGAAAGAGGTAGGGGTGCAGTTGCACAGTGACATGCCTTTGGAGGATGAAGTGATTAGGCGGGGTCTTGAAAGATCCTTGAGACAATGAGCAAAGAAAATGCTAAGGGTGGTTTTGTCGCGATATCGCGACCTGTTGCGCCGTCGCGGCCTTTGGAGGGAAGTTGTCGCGATATCGCGACATGTTGCGCCGTCGCGGCCTTTGGAGGGAAGCTGTCGCGATATCGCGACATGTTGCGTCGTCGCGGACTTTGGAGGGAAGTGTCGTCGATATCGCGACATGTTGCCCGTCGCGCCTTTGGAGGGAAGGCGATATCGCGACATGTTGCGTCGAGGACTTTGGAGGGAAGTGTCGTGATATCGCGACATGTTGCGCCATCGCGGCCTTTGGAGGGAAGCTGTCGCGATATCGCGACCTGTTGCGCCGTCGCGGCCTTTGGTTGGAAGCTGTCGCGATATCGCGACATGTTGCGCCGTCGCGGACTTTGGAGGAAAGTTGTCGCGATATCGCGACATGTTTCGCCATCGCGGCCATTGGAGGAAAGTTGTCGCGATATCGCGACATGTTGCGCCGTCGCGGCTACTGGAGGAAAGCTGTCACGATTTCGCGACATGTTGCGCCGTCATGGTTTTCGAAGGAAAGTTGTCACGATTTCGCGACATGTTGCGCCATCGCGGCCATGGGAGGAAAGTTGTCGCGATATCGCGACGTGTTGCGCCGTCGCGGCCAATGGAGGAAAGTTGTCGCGATTTCGTGACATGTTGCTCTGTCGTGGCAAGGAAGGATTATTGTCGCGATATCGCGACATGTTGCTCTGTCGCGGCTAGGGAAGGATAGTTGTCGCGATATCGTGACGATATCGCGACTTGTTGCCTCGTCGCGGCCAAGGTTGGATAGTTGTCGCGAAATCGCGACATGTCGCTCCGTCGCGGTCAAGGATGGTTTGTTGCCGCGATATCGCGACTTGTCGCGATTTCGCGACTTGTTGACTTTTTGCGGTCAAAGGTGGTTTGTGTCGCGTTTTCGCGCCTTGTAATCTTGTGTTTTCTTTGTTCTCGGTGGGAAGGGTCTTCTCCCTTATGTAACTGATCTTTGTTTTAATACAAGTTTTTTCAATTTTTTCAAAAAAAAATATTGTTCAACATAGTAAAATTCAGGGAAAGTTGACCTCAATCTGGAGATTGAAGAAGCAATTGACCCTTTCTTTTAGTTTTATTAAAATTAAAATGCTTTATTAAATTAGAATTTCAATTAACAGTTAAAAAATCCTAGCATTTATCCTAGTTCTGGAGATTCTTACTTCCTCACTCTTTTTGGGGGTATTTTCTTACTTCCTCACTCCTTTTGGGTATTTGGTGGGAATGTAATCAAAGGGCTCTTAAAAACTTTAAAAGGGACCCAAAATCATTTGGTCTAAAGATTATTGGTAGGGTTGTTGAGAATATTGTTTCCTATCTACCTGATTTAGAAGGCAATAGGGAAATGGAAGAAAGTTTGGAACTCCTAATTGGTTTCCCTCCCAAGCTAAGACCTTTGGAAGCCTCCCACCCTAACCCAAGGGATTCAATGAGATGGGCCCCACCCCCTGTTCATTGGGACAAGCTAAAATTTGATGGTGCATCAAAAGGAAACCCAGGTCTTGATGGTAGAGTGATTCGATATAACAGAGGGGATTTGATTTTTGTTTATGCAAAGTTCTAATTTATCCAATCTTCTAATTTTGCAGAGGCTAGAGCATTTTTTCAAGGCCTTATGTAAACTGATTTCTTGGGTTTCCAGAAAGTGGTAGTGGAAGGTGATTCGCTCAATATAATTAATTTATGCAATTACTTTGGACCTTCGAGTTGGAAGATATCCAATCTAATTCATGAAGCTATCAGGATACTTCATTCTAGAGAGGAAGTACACATCCAACATGTTTTTAGAGAGGGGAATCAAGTGGTGGACTTAATGGCCAACATGGGGTTCTCCCAACAAGATCTTAAGGTTTGGGTCATGGATTTCCCTCAAAGTCTCCAAAATTTAATTTACAATGACTTTGGTCGTACCCAATCTCTACGCTTATAAAATATGTAATTTTTATCCTCCCCTCCACATACCTCTCCTCTACTCAGGAGTAAATAGAGGTTCGAATTGGTGCTATCGTGGAAGCGTTCATATTTCCTTTAAATTTGGTGGTGGTCTCATCGATTCTAAAAGTAGTTGGGCAATATCCTGTCATGATTATCAGGAGCCACATGATGCCTATTTTACTTGATGACTGGAGACGATGGCATACCTTTTCCATACCTATGTGGAGTATCTTAATCTTTTTTATTTTTAGAAGCTCGCCTTATTACACATCAAGGGATCATGGGACTCGCACCTTCCTTATGATTTTCAGGCGAGGTCCATCAACATTCATGTACCAATCAATCCAAGTCCATTGTGGTTTTTTGACTTCAAATCTACCATCCGGATTGAAGGTCTGCCACCTTAAAAGTTGCCTTGGTGGAATTTTGATCTCCAACCATATTTTATTTTTGTTGATCCCCAGTTCTTGGCTAACTCACCATAGTTTTTCAAGGATCCCTTTCCTTAGATGTCCTAGTATCTTCTCTAGCATCTGTAGTTATTTTTAAAACTACATTTTTCCCCATATTGTAGATCAAAGAAAAGACCCTTCATCCATGCGCATTGCCCTATTCATGATGTTGATCTCGAGAACCTTGGGTGGATGAGAGACATTGGTTCTAGGCCTGTATCTCTTTGTAATCTTGAGAGAGCTCACATTTTTTGTATGGTTTTGTGTCTTTTGGCAATTTTTTCAATCACTCGTTGATTTTTGTTGTCAAAAGCAGTTGGGAACCATTCTATTTAGTTGTATCAAGGCTCTTTTAGGTTTGGTGTGTGAGTGGGGATTGCCATATGATCCTTCTATTATTTTTCTCCAGTGCTTTATCATGGTACAAATATCTTCTCATAAGTAGGGTTATGCATAATGGGTAATACCAAAAAGGTATTTATAAAAATTTGGTGATTCAAGGCAAATTGTGTCTAAACTAGGTGGCAAATTTTTCAAAATTGTGTAGAGAAATTATCAAAATATGGTTAATTTTTAAAAAATTTGCAAAGAAATTATCAAAATTTGGTAGAAGGTAACTGGCAGAAGGTAACTGGCATATGGCGAATGGCAGAAGGTGACTGGCATATGGCGACTGGTAGATGGTGACTGGTTGAAGATGATTGGAAAATGGTGATCACCAAAGGTCATCAATAAGAAGCTACCACATGCCCTCTCCTCTACCATGTGTCACGCATCCACAGACTTCAGCCATGTAGACTTCTATAAATAGAAATGTAGGGTCATTTTTTGCCTTTCCCAAAGTGTTTTCTAGAGCATTTTCAAAGCTTTTTCTAGAGAATTTTCTAGAGCAGTTTCAAAGCATTTTTAAATGGTTTTCATAGCATTTTCAAAAGGTTTTTAGAGTGTTTTTATATGGTTTTCAAAGTATTTTTAGAGCATTTTCAAATGATTTTCAAAATATTCTTTAGACCGGTTTCAATGCAAAAATGGCTAGCTCTTCCTCTCCTCTGCCTTTGAAAGTGTCATTCAAGAACTACTTTTTCTCCAACATTAAGAACATTTTTGTTACTCCTAGAAGAGATTTGTAATGGGTTTACAACTTTGGAGTCATAGGAGTAATCAATATGCCATATTCTTTAGACCATTTTCAATGCAAAAATGGCTAGCTCTTCCTCTCCTCTGCCTTTGAAAGTGTCATTCAAGAACTATTTTTTCTCCAACATTAAGAACATTTTTGTTACTCCTAGAAGAGATTTGTAATGGGTTTACAACTTTGGAGTCATAGGAGTAATCAATATGCCATAGTTCAATGTCAATGTCTCCCTGATGCAAAGGATTGTCAGTTGCTATGATCATGACGAGTCCACTGTTCACATCAAAGTGGATAACAAGGATATTATTTTTTTGTGAAACCCTTAGATGTGCAGTGACTAATAGGGCTTCCATTTAAGGATGGTCACCTGGTGAACAACCAATACACCTTGATTGAAGAAGACAAAAAAATGCTAGCATTCAAATATGGTGTCCATTCAGACAATTTGAAAGGTATATTTTTAAAATTTAATTTTTATTTTTTTGCATTGTAGTTTTCATTTTCTAATAATGTTCTCCCTTTTGTATTTTTTATTTTCTAATAACGTTCTCCCTTTTTTTAGTTAATTCTTCTAAGTCGAAAAGGGGTTTAAACATTTTCAACGTTGGAGATAAATTTCTTCATGCCTAAATTGAATTTTTCAAGCAAGACTTTTTTGTAGGGGTGACCTACAAAAATATTATTTTGGGCATTCGCCTATTTGGATCTATCTATTATTGGTAGAATATTTGATTTTTCCATGCACATTTTAAACTGCATTAAACAGGATTTTTTGAATGCCTAAAAAATATAATTTTTTTATGTAGTAACAACCAACAACTTTGTTCTTTCTCTTTTTAATGAAGCATATTTTAATATTCAAAATAGCCCTCCTCCAACTGCATTGCACCCAATATTGATGGCTATTGGTATGATGGAGGATGAAATACAAGTAAAATTATTTTTTGGAATAATCTATGTTTTCTTTCTTTCCAATCAATCTTGTTATTTTCTAATTTTTTTTTAAAGTAAAAAAAATAGCTCAATATTATAGTAAAAGGGATGCTACCTTTAGGATTCAAGAAGTGTTTTCTGATTCTGAAATGCAGTCGTAATCATCAGTAGTAACTACCTCAAGATCCATGAAATGTTCAAGGTCTTCTGGTGATTAGCATACACCTACGACTCATGTTACTTTTGGACGTGTTACAATCAATGTTGAAGAAGTAACCTCCAGCTCACAAGGTAACCTTATTATTCAAAAGTACTATTTTAAATGATGTATTTTAATGTTTTAAAATTATATTTAGTTTGAGAAAATATTTTAATTTTTTCAAAGCAAGAGAAAATGGTTGCACCATTAACCGGTTCAGAGTCTGAGTTTGATATGTTTGGTTAAATCTCTTTTTATGGCATTGTTTTTACACTAGTTTTAATTTATATTTTTATGTAAAATTTTACAGATGCACAGGTTATATTCAAAAGATTAAAAAACTATGTCTCCACCATTTGCACTCCTGCAAATGCACCCACAATAAGTGCCACAACAAATCCATCCACAACAGGTACCACCAATGGTGAGGAACCAATCTCGCATGCGTGGGAAACAGTTCCTCACACCACCACCTCTGGGAAGTAGAAGTCTTACTGAGACACACATCGTGTCTCAGTCTAATATTTTAGTGTTCCCAATTTTTTCCCTTGAGAATTTCTCAAATATGCAAAGCACGTCTCAAATACCCTCTAGGAATCTTGATGATGATTTTCTTTATCAGGATACGAATTCTAAAATTTTTTCATTCAAGGCAAGTGATTTGATTCAAGATCCACAAAGCCATCATGAAGCAAAAGAGAATGTTGAGGTAGATGTTGTTGGAGTTTCCTCTTCCTCCTCCAGCAAGTTGTCACCCATCATCATCTAAACGATGATGATAAAGTTAATTTTTTAGAAAAATGTTTTATTAGCTAATAGATGTAAAACTACAGTTAATGATAGTCCACTTGTAGATATTGATAGTTTAAAATATTAGTAATATTGGTCCAAGTTTTTGATAAAAGAAATAAATGCCCGATACAAGAATTTTTCAAATAGAAAGGAGTTGTTTTCAAAGGTGAAGAATGAGCCAGAAAGGCTCAATGCTTTGTTATATAAAGCTGAATCTGACACCGTGTACCCCGACCACATATAACAATGAAATTCTAAATGTTATGCTGAATCAATTAGAAAACCTCAATACCATGGCCCACGTATATTTCAATGAATGGGCAATAGATAAGAAAAATGTAGCAGTTACAAAAACTGCAAGACTTATCGTTGATGTAAGGTTTACGTATAACTGAAAATCATTTTTTCTTAAATATATTTTATTTATAAATTTTAACCTTTTTCTCTTCTATTTTGCAGTCTAATTTTCAGCACTTAAAGATGCAATTCAATGCCATGAAAACATTGATTAATACTACAAAAATTAGTGTGACTATTGTTATTGAAGTGAAGAAAATATTACAATTCACTGTTAGAGAAAATAATTAGTTGAAAAAGTTTATCAAAGATAAGGGCCTGGATGTGGAGGTTGTATTAAAACAAAATAAGAAATAATTGAATGCACCTTTTAGAGAAGATCCAGTGAAAGAAGAAGGTTTATTGCTATTGGAGAAGAACACTACAACTGAAAGTTTGGTAAGGGTTGGTGCATTGGAAGCAAAAAATATTGAGCAATATCTAGCTGAACATTCAGGCACCATGTTGAAAGAAAAGTAGAAGGTTGTTGCTTTTTATTGAGGAGAAACTAAACATGTTGCATAGCTTTTTTGTAAATTGTAAAAGAATCATATCTTTTTGAAATCAATAAAAGAGATCATTTCCAAAAAAATTGTATTATCTTTTTAAAATTTTGTTTTAAATATTGTGATGTTTTGATTAGTTATGTGGATGCAATAAATAATTTTGAATTATGTGGATGCAATAAATATTTTTTTATGTTTTATGAAATAATTTGAAATGATTAAAATGAAGCACAAATATTTACTTTACCATAAATGGTTTATACATACAAATCTATTAAATTATTTTAATATCATAGACTAATAATCCAATAACAATACTTAAATAACATAATATACAAAATATAATAACGTGTCTAGAATATAAACTCTGCATTAAAAAATTTTCAATATTCCCCTATCTATCTATGTATCTATATATTTCGGTTCTACTCTCTTAAACTTATACGCACTCTGAAAAATGTTATTCATATTGTGTTCAATGGAAAGAAGCAAAAGGAATCGCTAATGGACATATTTGTACTACTTGATTTGCTTCCGTGTTCTACATCATTATCCATCGTTCACACTTTAGATGTTACAAGTTACAACTTCTTTACACAACCCTAATTTGTAAAAAACTTTGGAAAGCTATTTAAAATATACATTGAATACAAAACACAAGGAAAAACTAGGTACTAAATTTCAATTGTGGGACTGCATACCTTATTACCCAAATTTTACAAGAGCCTAACCATTGCATTTGAATTAATATGGAACAAACACAGTTAATTTCTCATAAGATGGAACAAACACAATTAATTTCTCATAAGGGATAGCCAGAAATGTGATTGGTCTTCTTCAGAAGCCGCATGGAAGTCTAAGTCAAAATCTTTGGGCACCACCATCACTGCAAATAGAGACGAGTGCACCACATGAGGATTGGGAGGAAGGCCCAGCTCATCATCTGATGCTTCTTCTAAATAGCGAATATAACTATGGGGAATAGGCTCTACTAATTCTACTAAATATATTTCTTCATTCCAATCTTCATCGCAACTGATTGTAGAGCGCGCGTCATCTGCGACAAACAACTGGTCCAATTTATTAAATCTGATGTGCAAGGTGCAGCCAAAGTATTGTCATTGTTGTCAACACAGACAGACAGATCAGTTGATGCAGTGGACAAGATTTCAGAGGTCAGTGAGATCATGTACAGTAAATTTTCAAGAAGACAGAAGTGGCCCAGATTCTCAGAATCAAAGAAAAAGACAAGTAAGAAAACTGTCGCGATATCGCGACATGTTTTCTATCGCGATTTCGCGACATGGCCGAGGAGAGAGAAGGCACAAGCAAAATTGTCACGATTTCGTGACATGGCCAAGGAGAGAGAAGGCACAAGCAAAATTGTCGTGATTTTGTGACATGGCCGAGGAGAGAGAAGGCGCAAGCAAAATTATCGTGATTTTGCGACATGGATGAGGAGAGAGAAGGCGCAAGCAAAATTATCGTGATTTCGCGACATGGCCGAGGAGAGAGAAGGTGCAAGCAAAATTATCGCGATTTCGTGACATGGCCAAGGAGAGAGAAGGTGCAAGGAAAATTGTCGCGATTTCGCGACATGTTGGAGGCAAAGAAGCCAAGTGGAAAAACTGTCGCGATTTCACGACATGTTGGAAGCAAAGAAGGCAAGTAAGAAAACTGTCGCGATTTAGCGACATGTTTGGAAAGAAGGCGCAAGCAAAGAAAACTGTCACGATTTCGCGACATGTTTGGAGAGAAGGCACAGGCAAAGAAAACTGTCATGATTTTGCGACAGGTTCGAAGAGAAAGCGCCAAGGATAGAAAGTGTCACGATTTCACGACAGGTTCGAAGAGAAAGTGCCAAGGAGAGAAAGTGTCACAATTTCGTGACAGGATCGAAGAGAAAGCGCCAAGGAGAGAAAGTGTTGCGATTTCACGACAGGATCGAAGAGAAAGCGCCAAGGAGAGAAAGTGTCACGATTTCGTGACAGGTTCGAAGAGAAAGCGCCAAGGAGGAAAAGTGTCACGATTTCGTGACATGTTTCGTTTTCGCGGGCAGAAGGCAGAGAAGTGCAAGGAAGTGAAAAGTGTCACGATTTCGCGACATGTGTTTTCGCTAGCCAAAGACAAAAAAGGCACAAGGCAGTGAAAGTGTCACGATTTCGGAACATGTTTCGTTTTCGCGGGCGAAAGGCAGAGAAGTGCAAGGAAGTGAAAAGTGTCGCGATTTCGTGACATGTCTGGTTTTCGTGGCTGCAAGACAAGAGGTGAACAAGGAGGCCGAAAATGTCACGATTTCGTGACATGTTGCATTTTTGCGGGTAAAAGGCGAGAAGAGCATAAAGAGACACAAGTGTCACGATTTCACGACAGGTCGCGATAGCACGATCACTGACAGTTAACTGAAGCAGAACTACAGTTAAAGGGGCAGTTGTAGAGGAAAAGCATGTAGCTATTTTAAGAATAGTCGAAGAAGGAGAAATCGAATAGTCGCATAAATAGAATCGAAAAATGCATGCATGCACAGAAATGAATACTAACAGTTATGTTCAAGAAGACGTACAGTCATGGTAGAGATATACGTTGCATGTAATGTAATGCCTACTCTATAAATACAAAAGGAGTTACATAAAGAAGGAGTTACAGTTGAAAAGTGGCAGAAGAGAATATTAAAGGAATAGTTACGAGTTGCATGCGTAAATATGGAAGTTAAAAATAGAGACTAATACGTTATAAAAGCAGGTCTGCGTGAAGAATAAGGTTGCCGCTCAAAGTGAAAAAGTGCTATAGAAAGAGTGTGAAAGTGTTGCTGAAAGAGAGTGCATAGGAGGCGAGTGAGTAGGGTGTGTGCTGTGTAAAGAGTGGGCAATGTTGAGAAAACAATAGACCAGTCAGGGTCTTGTAAAAGCGAAGGCATTTTTATGTCAAAAAGATTCAAAATAGAATTCTGAGTTGGTGCTTGGAATCAGGGGTTGGTGCTCCTTTTTGTTGGTGCAAATAAATTAGGGGTTGGTGCTCCTTCCAGTCGATGCTGGTAAATTAGGGGTTGGTGCTCCTTTCTTTGGTGCAGATAAATTAGGGGTTGGTGCTCCTTCCAGTGGGTGTTGGTAAATTGTTTGTAAAGTTGGTGCTTTGCAAAGGCTAGATTTGGATGGGTGTCCAAGCAGTCTATTTTTGAGGAGTAGCCAAAACTGGTGAACCTCGTTACATCTTGTGTTATGTGATGCTCTCATGTGATATTTGCTTTATCTGGTTTTAAGTTTTCATTGCTTCGGATTTAAGAGTTAAGTTTTTAAGTTTGAAATAGCTACACTGATTCACCCCCCCTCTCAGTGCCATTGTAAGACTAACAAAATCTTCCTGCAAAATGTGAATTGCTAAAAGAAGTTCCAGCGAAGGTCAAAAGAGAATCCGAATCACACGTTTCCTCCATCAAGTCTTCAGTGGTTTCTTCCTTGACTGAAGGCCCCCACTCGGGGATTTCGCAACATGCTCCCATTATTGCTGCCTTGAATATGCATTCATAAATTATGTTATACGATTGAGGAAGGCGTCTCACCTCCATTTCCAAGGAAAATTATATTTTACTTGACAATCGTGACGAGCAGAAATTCCAACTGCTAAGCAAATCTAATGCTGTAATGAGTATTCCAACTACTAAGAAATTCCAACTGCTAAGAAAATCCGATGCTGCAATGAGTATTCCTCCCTTATATGCCACTAAACAATGGAGCCAACTAGGCATTATCATCAGTCCTGTAAAATGCGAGCCAAGTCATACTCCGTGGAAGCAGTTGATAAGTGTAACGCACATTTCGGCGGCCATGGTGGGGTAAATAGTTAAGGGTTCCACATCAATCGCTTCCCTTCTAGAAGATATTAGAAATCTAATGGAACTGTATATTATGTGCACTTCGCATCACAGATCTCATATGAATTGTGCGCATTCATGTGAATGAAAGTGAAATATGGTCGGTTTTGAAAATATGTTTTGTTGCCCAGTCTATGTGCTTTGGTGGCTTTATCCCTTGGGTCCAATAGGAGCAAGTGATATAGCCTCTGAATACTTTCAGAAGACAAACAGAAGTCTTTGTGAGGAAGTTTATTTTGTCTTGATTGCTATATTTATCTGTCACAATTTTTTATCAATGAAAAAATTAGCTGTAAACAATATAAATGTGGAAAATGTAGTCTCTTGAGATCATGTTCGAATTTTTGGTTTTGAAAAGATGTTTTGTTGCCCAGTCTATGTGCTTTGGTGGCTTTATCCCTGGGTCCAATAGGAGCAAATGATATAGCCTCTGAATACTTTCACAAGACTTTGTAAGAAGTTTATTTTGTCTTGATTGCTATATTTATCTGTGACAATTTTTATCAATGAAAAAATAGTTGTAAACAATATAACCAAAATAAATAAATAAATATGGAAATGTAGTCTCTTGAGATTATGTTTGAATTTTTTGTTTTGGAAGATATAAAACCCGATGTTTTTAAAATCCCCTCTTAATTTAGAGTAGGTTTCAATTGTTCTAGGAGCAAATTGCTTGTAAAGTGATTTGTTTGGTTCATTGAAGCACTTAAGATTAACTAACTATTTCTTAGTAAAGTCCATTCATTAGCTAGCTTTACAATTCGTCAAACAACAAAGGGTTAAAAGGAAAGTACAAATATTTAGGAGAATTTGAAAACTATATACAGTCACTCATTTTGGAAGTTTTCTAAGGTTATTAGAGGCATATCTAAAGATATACAACATTTGGAGGTGCATTGTTTTATTAGAGGCATCCTTAAATATTTACTTTTACTAGGAGTAATAGTTTCTCACTTCAGGTAACTTAACGATAAATTGTTCTTATAAATATGAGCAATGGGTTCCATTGTCTTCACCTCTTGGCTACGAGAATTCAAAGTTACACTCTTTAAAACTCTTATCTCATGAAATTGTTGAGAAAAGTCCTTTACACTCTATCCATGGTACTGCCCTATTAGTTTGCTAAGTGGATGTTGATTGAGACATAGCTCTTTTGTCTATCATATCAATAGCTTAGCAATTTCATACTTAATCAACAGGGAACATTAATATTATTTGGATTCTCATATATTGATTGTATTTAAATCCCTCACACCTTTAAAAATTTTATGCATTTTAAGTTTTCCATACTTTACTTTTATAGGATTAATATAGTTTAACATAGGAAAATTCAACAAAGATAGTGGAAAACTGGCCTCAATATGAAAGTTGAAGAAAAAATTGACCCTTTATTTCAACTTTATTAAAATTAAAATTAAGATGTATTATTAAATTACAATTTCAATTAACAGTTCAACAAAAAAACTACTTTAATTTCAAAGATAATCATACTAACATATTCTCTCTAAATATATATCTATTTATAAAGTGCCTTCCTCATGTAGTGAGTTTTCCATGTGGTACTAACTTGAAACTGGAAAGAACAAGACCTTTCATAGAGTGTTCATGGGGATTCCACGAGGCAGGAACTTACCATATGCAAGGAGATAATCCCTTTTGAACAACATGTAATCAAAAGACTTCAATAAAATCTAAATTGGCAGACCAAATTAGGATTGGTGCTTCGATACCACTGAGATGAGAGAAAATTCAAACCCTTTATTGCATTCATTTATTTTTTTGATTGGTGGAAGGAGTTTTGAAAGGGTCCATAAACCTTTTACAAAGCCAAAAATAAAAACAAAGTACAATGCTCAACAACATATGGAGAGAAACATTGAACTAAACAAGAGACACCAACCAGGAAGAGCAAGAGAAAGATAGGGTACATAGACCCGAAGCCAAAAACATCATAAAATCTAAAAGGAAAGGGTATGCATATCCAAAACCGAGAAAATAAGTTTCAAGAAACCAACACAACAAGCCTCAGGAAGCAATTTTCCTAAACAACAGAATAAAGGAACAAGCAACTCACTTTATGACTTTTTGCCTCATCTTAAATTTTTCTTCATCGAAGCAAGGAGTTCACAATCCAGGGAGGGTTCATCATCAAATTTTTGAGAACACCCACTCACCATCATCGCCTCCACCTGATGAGTTGATACCTTGTAATTTGGGCATTTGCATCTTGGCTCTAGCCATATTTCAAATAGGGTCTGCCACTCAAATCCTTTAGAACTCAAACCCTTTTTGGGTAAGCATCCATTCTTCTTAAAACTACCAACGACAGCCAATCATTTCTTCTGAAGCAGCTCAAAAACCAAAGTCTCAGGCAAAAAGGAAAAAATGGGGGATAAAGACTCAAGAGAAAGAGACTCCTCATTCACAAGATAAAATACTTGATTAGGATCAATGGAAGCTTTTGGACTATTCAAAATATGTCCTTGGCCATGGGAGGACCGATATTTCTTTTTATTGTTGCCCACATCAGTCTCAGATTTTTCCTAACTCCTAGTGTTGGACTGGGGACATGAGGGACCAGATCTGATGGGGGATGGAGGGGCATCACAAATTTAGTCTGAGTCTTTAGTAGGGATATTGGGGGGCTCAGGACCTCCAGAAAAAACTTGTAACTATGTTTTTGGTGATAAGTCACTTAAAGGTAAGAAATGATTAGGACTCTCAATTAAGGGGTGTACCTGATTGGAAATGTCCTCAAAATGTGAAGGCACCTAAGGCTGAGTGGTTGCTTGCTTGTCCTTATCAATCTGGTTCTTTCTCTGGAAATGTTTCATAGTCTGACCACTTTCGGGACCTTTCTTATCATTGAGTCCATAATTTTTTATTTCTTTCTCGTAATAACCCTCCAAAACTCTACTCTATTATATGCCTAATTTGTCTGCAAGGATGAGATACTGCTAATGTATTTGTGGATGTAGAGGACAGGTATTGTACTGGCAAGGACAATGCAAAAGAAGGATGTCTTCTCAATGGACCGTAGGATTATTCGGTGCAAGGTAAGTCAAGGAAATGATGAGCGGTGGTGTATTCATCGGTTGATAGGGACAAAGAACCCTATAGGCAATGCATTCACCAACGGTCCATGTAGATGCATAACATGTAGTTGCATTTGTAGGGATGTTTGATGCTTGTCAAATTGTGATGTTTGATTGGCGATGAAGATGCCAAAATGCATGGGAGCCATAGTTGTGAATAAGAAATAAAAATAATAAAAAAAAATAAAATAAAATAGAATAGTGATATGATTATTTTTGTGTTATGATCTGAAAGAGAAAATATGTAAAGGAGGCAAAGTAAAATAATTGGTAATCATATATTTATGACTTTATATGTTTTGAAGAATTTATTTATTTAAAGGAAATAATATATAACATATTCATATATATATATATATTGCTATGGGAACAAGAAAATATAATATGATGGCAATAGCAATAAATAATTTTTATTGTTTCTTTTTTTTTAAATCAAGGAATGCCAATGTTATAATCAATTATATTCTAAAGAAAATAGAATATAGGCGAAGGAGTTCTTAAACTATAGGAAGGAGCTAATTAAATTAAAGGCAACGGAGTGTTTGTTTGGATTTATAAAATATATGATATATATAAAGTTAGTCGACAAATAAAGGAATGATTATCAAGTTCAGTTGGACATGAGGAAGTGGGGAACACTTGGCAATTAGCATGTTTTGGAAGAAGAATCTCAACGAACGGTAGTGGGCTCGGAGGAAGAAGGAGATGTTTAATAAAAATGGAAAAATGAGAGAGAGGAAGGGAGAAGGTCTGGTGTCTTCGACAAGAGGAAGTGACGACGAGCAAAGGATGTGGTAGAGCAAGGGAACGGACTACGAAATCCAGTAAGTGAACTGGCAAAATTTGGTGGAATGCTTAATTATTTTGTGTGTTATGTTCTGCATTTGAATTGTTATGATGTTTGTTGGCAATGATAGTGAAAAGAGAAGAAATAACTTTGTGTGCCTGTGTGGCAAGACTTATAATATATGTTGTAAAATTATGACTGCGTTTTGGGTGTTTTCGGTATAACATTTGTTGGAAATGAGACTGAAAAGAAAAGAAGTAATTTTGTGTGCTTGTGTGGCAAGATTTAGAACATATTACTTGATTGTGATTATAATTCTATCCATGCTCTGTAAACAAAGTAGAAAATTTGAAAAACCTTAACGCATGCATGGGAAATTTTGAGACGCATGTGTTTAAATGCTTGTGGAAAAAGGAAAGCATAATTTGATTGTGTTTTGGAGCTAAGTTATTAGCTTATGATGAGATTTGTTATTATCTCTTCTGCATGTTGTTATTAAAAATAATTGAAGGTGTTACTTGTATTCTGTGTTGAAAACCCATGGTGAGATGGGAGGTTTTTGCTTGGAATCTTGTATGTTGCATGGAAGGATGTGGAAAAATTGCTTGCATGCTAGGAGTAGCTGCATTTCATTTTAGTTTGGCCGCTCTGACCCCTGAATTGTCATCGAAAACCTACATCTAAAATCTGGAGCTTGGTGGAGTCAAGCCATAACTTTAAATTTTACTGTTGGAAGATATTTTGTGACCTGACGTTGAGGGATGATTATTAATGTCCAAAGTGCTAAGCCATTGTAAATGTTTATGAATTCTCTTACTTCTCAGAGAACGAAAAAACTCTGGATTCTATTGGTGCAAGTCCAATATTGAAATTGTATTTAATGTAAAAATTTTAAACAGTGTAGGAATTGAGATAATATATGTGATAGTCTTACAACCTTTTGAAAGAAAAAAATAGTGTAGTCTTACCTTCTGAAATAATGAAGAATCAATATGCATTCAAGTAAAGCTTGTATTTATTTTTTGTAAGCTATTCGAATGAGGTATTGTTCGGAAACAAGGATTGATCTTGGTCTAGGATTCAATAATTTTCTTTTGTTGCGTATGCTAAGGTGAATGGGAAACAATGAATATGGTAACTTAAAATATGTTCTTGAATCTGTAATTGCATGTATAGAGATTTTCTTTGAGTTATTAAATGGGGAACCTGGAAATGCTATGTTTTGGAAAAGACTAGCCTGAACTAAGCGGTATAGTAGCTAAATGAATGTGTTTAAAATAGTTTATGTGCTAGAGAGTTCTCACGAAGGCTGAAAGGAATCTCCGCCATGAGATGATTAAGCAAATAGAGTTCAATTAAAATTATAGTTTAGGTTATGTAAATCTTCAAATCGGACCTAGGTTTGAATGCGGCGTTGAAGACTGTGGAAACTCTTAGGAGTTATTTGGAATCGAACAAGGATGTGATGAACTTAAAACCGGACGAAGTTGAGAGTGTATAAAAAAAATCAAATTAGAAATTAGAAACCTTAGAAGTTTTGTTACTGTTATAACCTTGCGGATGAATTAAAATAAATACAAGAAAAATATGTTTTGAGCGTAGTCAAGCTCCTAAAAGGTTGTGGTAATGAGAATATTTAAATCAACCCGTATGGTAGATTGCATAAGGTGGAGTGAGGAACATTGTAGTTGACTGTTTGAATGTCATTGCTTAGTTTAACAACGAGAAACAATACTCTTTTAAGTTCATTTGTATTAGATATCAAAATTATAATTGAGATGATGATTGCAGTTTTATGTTAACTTGTTGAATGGCTAGCTTAGTTCATGGTTTTGTTTATAATAAAATAATTATAGAGTATTGAGGAAAAAGTGATTTGTGGATGCATATGTTAGTGTAGCCTTTACTTCAAAGGAATAGCCATTATAAAGGGAATCTAATTAAATTTATTTTAGTAATTGTGGAAATATTTAGTTTTGAATGTGATGCTTAAATTAGCCTTTTTGTCTTATTTTTTTTTTACCATCTAAACATTCGAGTAGTCAAACGAAATGTTGATGTTCTTTTAAAAATTAGCAAAGCTTTGAATTATATTGAAACTATATACATTAGAAGACCTTTGAACCAACTTAGGTAAATTTTAAATTATGAAATATTAGGATTGTGGAAGGGACAATCTTATTTCACAACCCAAGGTTGTGGGTAGGACAACCTTGAACCTATCTCAAGATTGTGGGTGAGACAATATTGTATATTAACTGCTAATGGTGCTTGCGGGTAGGCAACCATCATATCCTTAATTTTATTTCAATATTGTGGGTGAGGCAATCTTGTATATTAACTGATATTGGCACTTGCGGGTAGGCAACCGACATAAACCAGGGCTCTAACTGTACTTCTAATAAAAAGGTCAGAATGGGAGGTAATGAAGGGTTGTATGGGCATCTCTTCTAGGTTATCCCTGCTAGTGATGAGTGGTGAATTGTGCTTGATTGGGTGAATCCGACAACATGATGGTATGGGACATCGTGTTGGTTAATCATCACAAAATATTGGGTGGTTACTAGGGTATTGGTAAGACCCTAGATGGTGCTCCATGGGAAATGGAAGATCATCTAGCTCGAGCATGTATGCGCTACGTCTTACATGGCATATGTATTTTGGATCATGTCAAGACATGGGGAAAGTATGCATCACACCTCTAGGTGTTATGGGCCCTAGAGGAAAAGAAACCCCCTACCTAAACTTAGGATCTCGGGAGGAGAGTGAAGTTCAAAATGGGTAACTATACGGGATCTGGCCAATCTCGATCTCATGAGTATTCTGACTGCAGCAGGATGGCACTCATGAAGATGAACCTAACATGCTCATACTAGGAAATAAAACAAAAATAAATTGGAATAAAAGAAAAAAATTCTCTTACGGTAAACTCTGATGTTGGACAACCAAGTGGGTAGACTTGGGGTGTTTGGACAACCAAGTGGGCAGAACTTGGGTTGTTACATTTGGTATCAGAGCAAAGGTTGCGAATATTTAGGCAAAAAAAATCTAGAAAGCCTATGACTAACTTAATTTTGTTGCTAGTGTGTTCACCAAAACTTGAAATTTGACTAGGCTCCTTGTTTTGCTGAACAAGCAATGGCATCCGGACAAAAGGCAAGTTCCTCAAAAAGAACTATGATGGATCAATGGGAAGGGCTGACCAAAAATCCTAGAAGAGTCATTCAAAAAGTTATGAGACTCGGGGTATCAAAGGAAACCACAGAACGTCCTCGAGAAAAGAGGAAGGAAAAAGAACCAGTTAATAAAGAGGATAAAATGGTTCGGATGGTACAACTATTGCGGGAGAAAATGAGCCAACAGAAAGAACAAATGGAGTAGCAAAGTGCTCAAATGGCTGAACACATAGCACAAAAAAATGCCCAAATGATAGAGCACATGGAGCAACAAAAAGCTCAACTAGCTCAACAACAAGAAATGATTTCCCATCAATAGAAGACAATTGAAAATTTGTCTAAAGGAAAGGAAATGGTAATAGTTGAGGATGAGATAACTATTGACCCAGGAAGGAAACAAGTAGGTTTTGAGTTGGACAAGGATATGTGAAGGCTCGATATAGCCAAATTTGATGGCAAAGGTGATGGGGAAGAGGTTGAGAGATGGTTGAATAGTGTGGAAGCCTATTTCGCGGTTAGAACCTTATCATCTAAATCAAAAACCTCGTGGGTAGTCTTCCATTTGATTGGAGCTACCACATATTGGTGGGATACTTATAGGAAAACTCATAATGTGGAGGCTATTGATGTTCTTTGGGATACTTTTGTAATAGCATTCAAATATAGGTTCTTAACACCACAATTTTACCTTGAAAGGACTACAGAATTTTCAAGGTTAACTCAGGGGAATATGACTGTGATTGAATATTATCAACGATTTGTGTAATTTCTCAAATACATGCCCAAGTATGAGCAGAGAAATGAGATCAAAATTCAAAAATTTCTCCTAGGGTTACATCCAAAAATTGGACACCTGATTCTTATGTTGAAACCTACTACTTTAACTACTTCTTGTGACTTGGCTCGACAAGAAGAGGATAATCTCAAAGTCAAGAAAGCTTATTATCAGCAATCCTCTGAAAAGGAAGAGTCACAGAAAAAGAAAAATGTGGGTCCAACAAAAGGGGACAAGAATTGGACCAAGAATCATGGCAATGGAAATCGAAACAGGTTTGATAGGAATAAGAACAAGTACCAAGGAAATAGGGGAAATCCAAACTATCGGGGTGGCCAAAGAAATTTCAGGGATAGGAATGATCAAAGAGCTAATGCACCAAGAGTTGGTAATCAGGAATATAATGAGGGAAATAAGAAATAGAGGGCACCATGAATTGGTTGTTGGATTTGTCAAGAACCTCATTATGCTGATAAATGTCCATTGTGAGTAGATAAGAGGAAGGAACTTGTGGAACCTGCTCATAAGATTTATGCAGAAATAGGTAATTCCAAACTCAATGGTCAAGCAACACCTTTCCTATTGAAAGGTAAAATTTATGATAGAAATGTTTGCATTTTAGTTGACTCTAGAGCAACTGATAGTTTTATTTCACCAAATATTTTAAGGGACATACCGTAAAAACTTGGATTTATGGCTAATGGGTGGAAAGTCGAGTATGGGTCTGGGCAAACCTATACTGTTGACCAATGTCTATTTGATCCTCAAATAATGCTACCTCAAGGACAAACCCGATGGCATTTATATGTAGCTCCATTGCATGCCTTTGACATAATTTTAGGTGTTGATTGGCTCAAAGCGCATAAAGCATTGTTAAATTTTGAGGAAATATGGATGGAATTTACTGATGATACCAAGAAAAGGATTCGGATTTGTTGTGGTCGTGAATCAGTGGAACCACATATTTTGACAACAATGCAAGTTAAAAGAGCACTGAGAAAGGGTGGTAGAATATTTGTGGTCAAACTTAATAAAAAGGAGGAAAATGAATCTAGGGTAAGTCTTTTTCAAACCTATCCAGTATTGAATGATTTTTGGGATGTCTTTCCTGAGGATTTACCGAGTCTTCCACCCCAAAGGGAGTTTGATTTTACTATAGAATTGCTACCAGGAGCAACCCCTATAGCTCGTGCACCATATAGAATGACTACAATAGAGTTGCAAGAACTTAAGACTCAACTGCAAGAACTTTTGGAAAAAGGACATATTAAACCTAGTGTTTCACCATGGGGTGCACCAGTTATGTTCGTGAAAAAGAAGGATGGAACTTTAAGGCTATGTATTGACTATAGAATGCTAAACAAGATGATTTTTAATAATAAGTACTCTTTGCCCAGGATAGACGATTTGTTTGATCAACTAAAAGGAGCCACAATTTTCTCCAAAATTTACCTTAGATCTGGTTATCATCAATTGAGGATCCGGGAAGAAGATACCCATAAAACTGCTTTTCAAACTAGATATGGTCATTATGAATTTACAGTGTTGCCTTTTGGATTGACCAATGCACCAACAACTTTTATGAATTTTATGAATAGTGTGTTTCGTGAACAACTAGATCGGTTTGTGTTGATATTCCTAGATGATATATTGATCTACTCCAAAAGCAAAGAAGAGCATGATTTACATATGAGGACTATTCTTGAAATACTCAGAAAGAATCAATTATATGGAAAATTGTCCAAGTGTGAGTTTTATGCAACTCAGGTTTAGTATTTGGGTCATGTAATATCTGTGGAAGGGGTGGCTATTGATCCAAAGAAAATTGAGGCTATTATTGATTGGCCTGCTCCAACAAATGTTTTTGAAGTATGGAGTTTTATGGGAATGGCTGGATATTATCATAGATTTATTCAAAAAATTTCTAAGATAGCTTATCCAATAACCAATCTCCAAAGGAAGGGAAAAGCTTTTAAATGGATGGAATGGTGTGAAGAGGCTTTCAAAACTCTTAAAGAAAAGCTAACATCAACACCAATTCTTAGAATAGCAGATCCCACACGACCATTCATAGTGTGTATTGATGCCTCCTTGGAAGGATTAGGAGGAGTTCTCATGCAAGAGAATGGTGTTGTCGCTTATGAGTCTCAAAAACTTAAGAAACATGAAGTAAACTATGCCACACATGATTTAGAGTTGGTTGTTGTAGTACATGCCCTAAAAATGTGGTGACACTACCTACTTGGGAAATATTTTGAACTTAGAACTAATCATCAAATTTTAAAATACATCTTTACCCAACCAATGCTTAATGCCAAACAAAGACACTAGATAGAATTTCTAGCAGAATATGATTTTGATATAGAATACATAAAGGGAAAGGAAAATAAGTTAGTGGATGCTTTAAGTAGAAGGTGACATATCAATGTTATGTCCCATTGTCAATTTTCTATAATTGAGAAAATTAGAAAATTGTAAATTCAAGATGAATATTCTCGAAAGTATCAAGAAATGGTTCAGCAAGATTCTGATAAAGCAAGAGAATTTAGAATCTGGGAAGATACATTATTTTTTAAAAATTGTTAGAATTTCCCAATAATAGACATGCAAAACATTACACAAAATATAAAGATAAGAGCAGAACTAATTGATTTATTACAAGGATCAACTTTGTATAAATAGCAAAGTTGATCATTGAGAGCCGTTGGATTACAACAACTCATCAAACCTGATGAAGACACCACTGAGAGTTCTCCTGACACATGGAGGAGTGGAAACTCAAGTGTGTCTATCCTAGTAGAATTTAAGAGAATATTCACTTATTCTAACACCCCCCCTTAAGTGATACTAGGGGAGGGTTGTACAAATGAGTCCCGAAAACAAGTGTATATCCCTGTTTTGAATATGTTGCCTTATGAAGTGCATGTGTATCTCAATGTGTTTGGTGCACTGATGCTCAATTGGATTATGTGCAATATGAATTATGCTCTGATTGTCACACCAAAGAGTTATAGGCTCTTTATGGGAGAAACCAAATTCTTTTAGAATTTTATGAAGCCAAAGAGCTTCTTGACTAGCTGAAACCGTTGCCCTGTATTCTACCTCTATAGAAGATAAGGCTAATGCTTGTCGTTTCATGCATAACTAGGCTATTGATGAAGAACCAAGGCAAAATATATAGCCAGAGGTTGAACATTTGTCTTCTACTAAACCTGCCCAATCTGAATCCGTGTAGCCAATGATATCCATGGATTTTCCCTTATAGAGGAGCCCAAAGTGCGTAGTGCCCTGCAAGTAACGGAGGATTCTTTTTGCTGCTTGCCAATGACTGAAGTCAAGAAATCTTCAGTCATTGTTATCAGACTCACAATGAGAAAAACCTACGGAAAGAAGGAAGGAGTCCATATTTTCATACCAAGCTCTAGGGGCTTGTTTGAGGCCATAGAGAGACTTTTTTAGCCTACAAACAAGAGAGGAGTCTTGAGTGAAACCAGCAGGTTGTTCCATGAATATTTCTTCTTTTAAGTCCCCATGTAAGAAAGCACTTTTTACATCCATTTGATAGACATGCCACTTTTGGGAAGCAGACCGGAGCAAGAACCAGTCTAACAGAATCCATTTTAGCAACTGGAGCAAAGGTTTTTGCATAATTTTTTTTTTATAGGTTTCTGCATAATCAATACCTTCAATTTGAGAAAAACCTTTGGCTACTAGGTGAGCTTTGTGTTTGTCTATTTCTCCATTAGGCCCATATTTTGTTTTGTAGATCCATTTACAATGAACTAACTTCCTTCCTTTAGGCAAGGGAACTAAATCCCAAGTTTTATTTTTGATTAAGGAAGAAAATTCATTTTCCATGGCCTCATCCCATTCTTTAATTCTTGTTGCTTCTTTGAAGGATTGAGGATCAGAGGAAATAGACTGACAGACAAGACCAGTGCCTATGGGGTTGGTTGATCTGGTTGATGGAAGATTTTGGATGTAAGGAGTAGCTTCTTTAACAATGGTGTGGGCCCATTTTGGCATAGTGGAAGGAGTAGAAGGAGTTGAAAGACATTGAGTTGGAGTTACAGGTTCCTCATCTTGATTATCAATTTCCAAGTTAACTTCAAGAGTTGGCTCTTCATAATATTGAGGTTCTACTATAGGAGAAGGCTCAATGGAGGAAGAGGGGGTTTGAGGATATTTTTGAGGGAATGTTTCATCAAATTGGACATTCCTATGAAAGAAGACCTCATGAGTTGAGGGATCAAGGAGCTTGTATGCTTTCAATTCTTCACAATAACCGATAAAGATGAGCTTTTTGCTTTTCTTATCTAGAGCCTTCCTTTTCTTCTTTGGGATGTGAGCCCAAGTAGTACACCCAAAAATTTTGAAGTAGGAAACATCTGGTTTTGAGCCAGACCATGCTTCTTCAGGAGTTAAATGGTCAAGAGCTTTATGAGGTGTGCGGTTTTGAATATAATTGGCACAGTTAATAGCTTCTACCCAAAAAACTTTTGGAAGATCTCTTGAATGGAGCATACAATTTGCCATTTCTTTTAATGTCTGGTTTTTCCTTTCTACAATACCATTTTGTTGAGGATTATGGGAGAAAAAATGTTGATGAATGATGCCATGACTTGATAGAAATATGGAGAACTCATTACTACAGTATTCCCCCCATTATCTGTGCAAATTTTCTTGATTTTGCAAGAGGCCTGATTTTCAACTAAGGCTTTGAAAACTTTAAAGTGGGATAGAACATCACTTTTATATTTCAGGAAGTAGACCCAAGATCTTCTAGAAAAGTCATCAATAAAGGTTAGAGCATACTTTTCTCCTTTGAAAGAAGGTTCTGGAAAAGACATCAAGTCACTATGGATTAATTCTAGAGGGGATGAGGCTTTTAGAGAACTACTTGGGTGGAAAGGATCTTGATGTTGCTTCCCAAGAGCACATCCAAGACAAACTCCATAAATAGAAGAGACTTGGGGTAAACCTGTTACCATATCATGGGTGCTCAAATCCTTTAGATAGTTGTAACTAAGATGACCAAACCTTTCATGCCAAATTTTGCTTTCAAGATCTCCATGAGCCACAAAATAGGAGGCCCCTTCTGGATTTTGGAATCCTTTGAAGTGAAATAGGTGAGTGTTATGATCAATATTTCCTTTGGCTATGAGAGAATGGGGATCTTGAAAGTCTCTTATCTCAACTCCTGTTGGAGAGAAGAGAACTATTTTCCCCTTTCCAAAAGTACAAATCTGATAGACGGAGAGGAGATTTGTGGCAATGTTTGGAACATAGAGAACATTATTTATAGAGCCATCATCAATGGTTATGTCCCCCTTTCCTTTGATAGGGATAAAGGAAGAGTCACCCACTTCTATGCTATAGGTAGGGCTTGAGGAGATAGAAGAGAATGACTCATCTGAAGCAGTCATGTGATGAGTAGCTCCAGAATCTAGGACCCAGTAATTAGAGGAAGAATTGGAGGTTTTCCCTTGAACATTAAGGGCTTTTCCTATTTGCTTTTTATTGTCTATATTTTTATCCTTCATAGCTGCCTCTAGTTGTTGTAATATTTTCCAGCATTTGTTTGCAGAGTGACCATTCTTTTTGCAGTGAGCACAAGTTATGGGGTTCTTTTCCTTCTTTTTGAACTTTTCTTTAGAAGAGGTGGAGGCTACTAAGGCTTTTGAGGAAGAGGAAGAAGAAGATATTTCATATCTAGCAAGTTTTGTTTCTTCCCTAGTTAGTCTATCACAAAACTCTTCTAAGGAGGGCATTTTAAAGGTTGCACCAAGAGCATCTTTGGTAGATATAAAGGTGGTAGCAAAGATTTGAAAAACACCATTTAGCTTAGAAAGGATTAGATAAATGTATTCTTCTTCAGTCTTAGTCTTCCCACTACCTTTGTATTGAGTGAGGACTTCTTTGAATTTGGTGAGGAAGTCAACAATACTGCTAAAATATTCAGGAGATAAAGTTGTTAGTTCTGCTTCTAGTTGCATTGATCTTATTTGATCTACTTTCCCAAACAAGGTCTTTAGTTTCTCCCAACTTTCATGAGGAGTTTTACAATCTGTAATGTGAAACCACAAACTTTCATGAACATTAGAGCTTATAATACCCATTGTTTCGTGCATCTTTCCTTTATGAACAAAAATTTCATATTCTTTCTCAAATTCTGGTTGCTTTTCTTCTAGCAAATGAGTAAGACCTTTTTGAGAGATAAGATTTAAAATTTTAGGTTTCCAAGTGTGAAAGTTATGAGGGGTGAGAGGTTCAATTGAATTCATCATTTTTAACACAAAAGAAAAGTTGAAGTTTTAACCAATATTTCCCCCCTTAGAACTTCAATATTTGGATTAATGCAATTGATTAGAAAGAATTTTATGAAGCTTTTCAATATATTAATCCTCAAAATACCCACCCTAACAAGAGGGAAACTATAAGTATTGAGGTTTGTTATATTGTTGCTTTTGAAATGCCAAATCCTCTTTATGTTCTTCTGAATACCCGCCCTTACTTGAGGGAAACTTTAAGTATAGAGAAGAATTTTTCAAGGTTTGTAGGCTTGAAATGTAGTGATATCAACCAGATTTATAATTTGGATAATCTCAATACTCGCCCTTACGAGAGGGAAACTATAAGTAAGAGAGATATCCTTTTTGTAAAATGGTTGATAGAGAAAAATATATGCCAGGCCTTTATACCAATTGCCTCCAAAACCCGCCCTTACGTGAGGGAAACTATAAGTGTTAGAGGCAATGATACATGGAACGTAGGCAAATATATTTTGAGGGAAAACTTTTAAGTTTTGAAAATATTTTCTCTATGAAAAGAGATATATTTAGAAAAGTGAAAGGATAAAGAAGATTAACACCTTTCTAAAAAAATAATTTAAATATTATTTTTGTTTTATTTTATATGAGTAAGAATAATATATGTTTAAAAAAAATTAATAAACAAATATGTGTTTGAAGAGGTTAAATAGTGAGTATCTTCTTTATGAAATATATAATGGAATATTTCAAAAATAACACCTTTTAAATATATTCTACTTAAAAGGAACTAAATGAACTTAGAAGAAGATAGACAAAAAATTATACAACCCCCCTTAAGAAACACAAATGTGCAATAAATTGCACTAACCCCCCCAAATAATATTTTATTATATTGGTTACAATATTGACTCACGACTTTTGAAGAGAGCTTTTTGTGAAAAATAAAAGGCTCTTTGAAAAGGAGTCAAAAGATATGACCCTCAAAATGGAAGGATCGAATAACCTATACAAAAAGAATTAGTAAGGAGGATAATAGATTTTTCTGTAAAACTGCTTATGACTTCGACAAAGAGTGGCGCTCAGAATAAATGGAGATGCCTGAAGGAACAACCTGACTCGAAGCAGAGGGTGGAGACTATTTTCGAGAATGATTGGCACTCAAAAATAAGGAGACGCCTGCTGGAACAACCTGCAACCAAATCAACAAGATTGAAAATATCTGGTTCCTTCCTCTTCGAAGATGCGACGCTCTTTTCGACCTTGCAGAGTTCAAACATTGTAGAAAAGAGGTTCCCAAGATGCTATATCTTTATAGCTTTTGGAACTTGCTATCTGCGTAGACAGGATTAAATGAACCAGAGTACTTGCACAAAAGAAATAATAAAAAAAACTATACCTTAAGTGTTGAATGGGGGTTCTCCGAGACGTGAGCTCGGGAGAGGTCACTGTGCTGAGCACTTTATAGACGCTGTGACTCCTGACAAACTAGCTATCCCTGCAGAACAAGTTAAAAAAATTTGCTATACTTTAACATGAATCAAGCTATGATTTCGAACCAGAATCCTTGAGAACAACAGAACATTCGTAATATCAATTTCTCTGTAGGGTGAGGAGATTTTATGGACCGTCGTTGATAGAGAGCACCGGGTTTGATAGGATGTAAACCATCCAGTGAACACCAAGTTCTTTTAGATATGGAGATACGTCGCCAACAACAACGCCAACTTCCACGTGGATATTCATCGAGGACACCACGAGGTGAGTGTTCCACGTTGCGTCCAGAGAGGTACGTCGTGCGCACCGAGCTTCAACGGGAGCGAGGATTCCCTTTGTTCCGAAGATGAGGAGCCAAAAAAAATCTCACACACAGAGTTGTCCTTCAATTTGGATTTGGTTAGAAATAAATAAACATGATATTCACGCAATTATGATATGCAAAAATTTAAACGTTGTTCCCAAACATTGTGGGCCAAAAATAAAATGGAGCCATGAAATTTAAATAGGATCGCAGCACCTGCTATGAAAAGGAGAGGGCTCTAAATTTTAATCAAAGAGAGGGAGGAGGATATTTTGGAAAAAAGGCTCTTTTCCTTTTAGAATATGGGCTAAAACAACGCCAGGCACACAGAGTGTAAACCCTGTATTGAATATAAAGGAAGAGCTCAATAATATTTTAAAAAAAAATCACCCTCGAGCATGAATTCAAACACAACTTTTTTAAAAAATATTGCAACACATATATTTTCAACAATAAATATTTTGCTGAAAGAAAAAAACTATGGATAAAAACTGACTACTGCATTACTTTCAAGCAAGTTAGTCAAAAAAATTATCCAAAGCAAATGAACCAGATCCTAGAACCTTCAAGAGAGAATGCTAGCAAAATCTATCTTGCTCTGGTACCATGTTAGAATTTCCCAATAATAGACATGCAAAGCATTACACAAAATATGAAGAGAAGAGCGGAACTGATTGATTTATTCCAAGGATCAACTTTGTATAAATAGCAAAGTTGATCATTGAGAGCCATTGGATTACAACAACTCATCAAACCTGATGAAGACACCACTGAGAGTTCTCCTGACACATGGAGGAGTGGAAACTCAAGTGTGTCTATCCTAGTAGAACTTAAGAGAATATTCACTTATTCTAACAAAAATAGAGTGGTAGTACCTAATGATCAGGATCTGAGGAATATGATACTACAAGAAGCACATAGTACTCCTTATTCCGCTCATCCAGGATATGTAAAAATGTATGAGAATTTGAAAAAAAAAATATTATTAGCCAGGAATGAAAAGAGACATCGCTGGATTTGTGGCTAGATGCTTAGAATGTCAAAAAGTAAAAGTTGAACATCTACATCTAGCTGGACGTTTATTTTTTCATGACATTCCATAACATAAGTGGCAAGTTGTGACTATGGATTTGATTGTGGGATTGCCTAAAAATCGCTTTCAACATGATGCCATTTTGGTGGTAGTGGATAAATTGACCAAAGTGACACATTTTTTACCTAGAAATATTAAAGACAGAGCTCCTACTATAGCCCAAAAATTTGCCAGGGAAGTGGTACGACTACACGACTTTCCTAAAACATTTATATCGGATAGAGATTCATGATTCACATCCAAATTTTGGTAGACATTGTATCAGGTATGGGGAAAAAGCTCAATATTAGTACTGCTTATCATCCTAAGATAGATGGACAAACAGAAAGGGTGAATCAAGTCTTAGAGGATATGCTCTGCATGTATTTTATGGATCATCAAACAAAGTGGGAAGATTACATTTTTTTGGTAGAATTTGCTTACAATAATAGTTACCATACTTCTTTAGGTATGGCTCCATTTGAGGCTCTGTACAGGAGGAGGTGTAGAATGCCACTAACATGGAGTAATATGGAGAATCGGGTGATGATCAGGCTGGATATGGTCAAATAAATGGAAGACCACCTCAATGAATTTCGTCAAAGACTCAAAGAAGCCTCAGATAAACAAAAGAGTTATGTGGATCTTAAGAGGACACCCAGGGAATTCACTATGGGATAAATAGTATTCCTAAGAGTTAAACCTACCAAAAGTTCTATTAAATCCTCTAAGCTTAGCCCACGATTTGTAGGGCCTTTTTAAATTGTTGACAAATTAAACCCAGTCGCCTATAAATTAGACTTGCCACCCAATTTGTCAAAAATTCATGATACATTCCATGTGTCCCTTTTGAAGAAATATGTGCCTAACCCCTCACATGTTTGGAATTTTGAACATTTGTAGATGGACGATTCCTTGCGTATTGAAGTGAGACCTATTAATATCCTTGGATATCAAACTAAATAACTGAGAAAGTAGAATATTGAGCAATGCAAGGTCTAATGGGACTAGTATTCTGTAAATAGTGCCACGTGGGAAGATATGGCCATTATGAAAAGATAGTTTCCATTTTTATTTGAGTAGTGTTTGATGTTCTGGTGTATTTATTGTCCATCTTTAAAGCTTCAACTTCAATCTGCAAGAATATTGAACATATACAAATGATATTTTTTTTATCAGGAAACAAAAATACCAATAGAATTCCCTTGGTTGTTTGGAACAAGATCTACTTGAAGAAGAATCAAGGAGGGTTGGATTTCAAGAAAGCTACTAAGATGAATTTTGCTCTCATTGGTAAGCAAGGTTGGAGAATTATCCGAAATGAACAAGCCACTTGGATCAATATCATAAAGAATAAATACCTGCAGCAGCGAGCCTTTCTAAGTGACGAACCACCTTTGGTTGGATCACATTTTTGGAACTCTATGATTAATACGAGACCCATCCTAAAATTTGGGCTTAGGTGGCAGTTGGGAAATGGAACATCTATTGACTTTTGGGAGGACAGATGGCTCAACAATCACCCTCTAATCAGTGATGCTAGTCTCTCCTACATCAAGCCAATCATTGATCGCCTGTTTGGTTCTAAGTTATATAAATTCTTTTCTAGAAATTGTAACGAAGCCATATGGAATCCCTTTCCCTCTATCAACATCAGCATTACCCAGTCCTCTGTTTTTTCTATTATTATTGGTATGTTGCGCACCACTATCATTTCTAGTAATCCAAGTGCTTTAGACTTTCCGTTTTGGCACCTTTGTGAGGATGGGCTTTATACTGTTAAGTCTGCCTACTACGCCCAAACCAAAGAAGTCAACTTCTAGCCTAAATTTAAGACTGACTGGTTGAAAATTCTAATCCCTAAAGTTACCTATTTTTTTTGGCTTACTTCTTTAAACAAAATTTTGACCATTGACAATCTAATTCACAAAGACCTAATACTCCCTAATCGATGTGTCCTTTGTAAAAATGGTAATATATGATCCATATCTTTCTTGAGTGCCCGTTCTCTAATGAAGTGTTGTCTTCCTTTCTCAAGCTGGCCAACATGTCTTGGGTATACCCAAAAACTCTTTTTGATGCCTACCATCAGTGGCCAAATCCATTTCTGAATCCAAAAATTTGTGCTTTTTGGTCATATTGTTTTCCTCATTTTTTGTGGCAGGTATGGTTGGAGAGGAACAACAAAAATTTGGTCTTGCTACAAAAGATGCCAGATCAGTGTTCTCTCGAGCTCTATCGTTTGCCATTGAGAATACTAATCTCATCCAAGCTGAAAAGCCAAGAACCAATAGGAATTATCCATTTTCAATACTCTCAATTTCATATTGACACCCCCCCGGGGTCCTCCAAAAGTTGGCAGGTCAATGTGGAAATGGATTTCCCTACCTTGTGGATGGGTTAAGCTCAACGTTGACGGAGTCTCAAAGGGAAACCCTAGTAGGTCTGGAAGAGGTGGTCTTTTCAAAAATAATCCAGGTAAAGTCCTATGTGTGTTTATTGAGTCCATGGTAATCAAACCAATAATTTTGCTGAAGCTCGTGCATTATACCTTGGCCTCCTCATTTGCAAGCGACTTCAGTTTGAAAGACTTATCATAGAGAGTGATTCTATGAATGTCATTCGATGCATACAAAATGTTAGCTTCCTACCTAGAGCATATTCAACGTTGTCTAAGAAATCTTGAAGATAATTAAAGGCATCATACATGTTATAATTCAACATGTTTATCGAGAAGGAAATAAAGCTACTAATCTCCTTGCCAATCAAGGAGTTGAACATGATAACCTCCAATTTTGGTATGACAATTTCCCTCAATGTATTGTGGCCCACACTAATGCAAATGGAACTCTTAATATTTAACTAGTTGTTGGTGTTGATATAGTTGATTTAGGGCCTAGTGGCTGGACATGGTTTGTTTGACATGGATACCAACACATATCCTCTTTTCCCTTATGTGATTTTGTGCAATTTTTCTTGGGATAATTTTGAGGAGATGTGGAGAGTTCACAAGGCAACTGTCATCCGTGAACCCAGGTGGCAAGGAATGTGGAAATTTCACAAGGCAACTATCACCCGTGAACCCAGGTGGCAAGGAATGGCAAATAAAACTACTAATTTCCAGCATAGTGGAAGTGGTTGCTCTAATAAGCTCACAGATTGAACCTCATCGAGCCAAATATTATAATCTTGGTTGGGCTTTTGGCAATTGTTTTTTGTTTCCTTTTGGGTATCGTTGTTGTAGTTTGGACACTTATTCCTTTTTGTTTCTGTCTACACCTTCTTTCTGGTTTAAAGTTGGTTGTTTCATTCCCCTCTGGGATTGTTTATTTTCAGTTTAGCGTTCTAGATAACTGTCTTTGTTGCATTTGTGTAAAAGGTTTTGGGACCTTTCAAAACCCTTTTTATCAACCAATCAAAAAATAGAGAAAGAAGGAACTTTGGGACTCAGTTTTCAATATAATAAAATCTTATATGGTTGGGCAAAAAGGTAAGTTCATAATTATGAATGGAAGAATATTATAACTCATAAAGCCTACATCATAATCTATCCATATATATCACTTTCAATATTACTATAGTACATACCATCTAAATTTGATAAAATTAAAAGAGATTTTCTTTGAAAATAATGTGAGGAGAAATTGAGGTTTGCTCTTTGTAAATCATTAAAATGTGTGGTGGTTAAGCTTCTCTTGGCCATAGCCAACTTTTGTACTTGTATTGTTATATTTTTTGTTTGGTCCCTTACAAACCTATAAAAATGTATTGTTGTAATGTTCTATAGTATTTTATTGATGAGGGTTGGTCTTAGAATCTTGATTTAAAGGTATCATGTATTGGGGTATAAATACCCATTCATACCAACCTTTTTCATCATCAGTTGGAATGTAATTTTTTTCCTTTTACTGGAGATTTTTTTGTGTCCATGGGAACCCCATCATATTCTATGTTCTTATTTTTCATTCAATGTATACCTTTTGTTTAGCACTATTGAGTAATGTTTGATTTCATTCATTCTAGAAACTATAGTGAAGTCTAACATAGTATCAAAGTGGTTTGAATCTTCATTACTCAATTGCTTTCATCTGTAGGTGTGTTTCTTCTAAATTCTCTTGGGGGTATTCTTTGTTGGAGTTAGATATGAAGATTTTTTTGAAGGCCAATGACATAATCTAAAGAAGGATTTTCTAATAGAACACTAGGTGGACTTAGATCATGAGGATCTCACTAGAATCAAAAAATTTGCTTCAAGAGAAGTATTCACTAATAGGTTCCTCTTTCCTCCCATTGGCACTCAATATTGCTTTGTTGCAAAAACATTTGACCACATGGATGCCCTAGTTTTAGGATTAGGTTTGTTGAGGTTTTTAGAAATCTTATTTGCCTTTTAAGAAATTTTCTAGAAAAAATTATTTCCTTTTCTCTTCTAGCATTTTTTGTCCAATAGCAGTATAGATGAGAGGGTAGACCACTTGGTCACCATGAAAGAAGAAAAGAAGAGGCTGAATTGTTTTAGACAAACCCTTAGTGCCATAGAAATCAGGGGTTGTTTTTGGTGCTTAGCAAAGACCTCTGAGCCACTTGACAAAGTTGTAAAAATGGTCCAATAACTTTTTGTTGCATATAAGTGAGAAGATGTCCTAATTGGTTTTGTTCAACAAAATGATTGTGTAGGGAAACAATAATAGATACAAAGTAATCATCATGTTTCTAGATTCTTTGCAAAATTTAAGGGGATCATAGTTTAACACCTTTTTCAATTTCACCTCCATGCACCCTTTTTTTGTTTGAAAAACTATCATTTCCCTTTATTTTCATTTTTTTTTTAATTTAAAAAGGGACTCCAAGGAATGATCCTTAAAATGGAAGTTTGTTTAGGTGTGTGCATCTATGTCTTTGGAAATTGTATGTTGATGTAGGTCTACATCAACATACGGTTTCCAAAGATATACATGCACATAGGGTGCCAAAAAGAGTGCATTTACTTCTAAGGTTTATTTAAATTTAATGTTTATGCTTCGCCTCCCAAGCTTGGTGCTTGGACAATTGGATACCAAAGACCCTTTAAAAAGTTGGGCTATGGGAGGTCTCAAGTTCAAATCCATCCCATACCTTTTTCTTTTACTAAGTGATGATGTCAACAAACTTGACATGCAAACCAATAATGACACGGCACCCCAGATGATGATGTCAACAAACTTGATATGTAAACTAATGATGATGTGGCACCCTACAATAACATGGATGATGATGTCAACCCTTTGCACAACAATGATGATGTGGTAATATTATACAAATACCACATGGTAGTGAATATGACTCATGTGGTAGTCCATTAGTTGAGGTGGTGGCAAACACATGAATCTTGAGGTGACACATGGAAGTATGTACAATTGATTTGGCAATAGGTGCACAAATCCTAATGCAAAACATAGTTTGTACAAGGGATATGGTATTCCATACATGTGATATGGTAGGACATATGGTGACTAGTGGAGACATTGACTCATCTAGTGACATGGCACAAATATCAAGGTAACGCATAGTAGGTGATGTAGGGGCTGATGTAGACAATGACATGGTGGGATGTAATTTGGATCATGTGGCAATTCATACAACAACTGACGTGGTATATCATATGCCACTTGGTGTATACAAAGATAAGTTTAGCCAACCACATTCCACCAACTTGTCAAAGTTGACAAGCAGTTTGCACAATCAATAACAGACTTGACGATGCATAAATTTTAAGCAAATCAAGATATGACAATTGGTGTAGTGTAGTTCATAGATCAAATAGCCAACCAAATTGTGAGAGGTGGCATCACATGATTTATCAATATGTTACATAGTGCACACTTTGCACCCCCTCAACCACTCATGCAATGACATATGGAAACCTCTCATTTGTTATCATACTAATTTAAAAAAAATCAAAGGTTTTGGAGGTATTTTTTTCAATTTTAGGGTAAAATGTTTGGGGGCCATAACTTTTGTATACAAAAGCATTTTCAGCTTTTTTAAGATTATAGATTTTTTCTAGCTCTTCGCATTGGTGGTGTTGTCTATAATCACAATTATATGTAGGTTTTTGTATTTTGGTAGAATAGTTATGGATCATCATTTGCCCTTATTGAGTGGTCGTAACTATGCCACCTATAAGATTAAAATTGAAGCTTTTCTCCAAAGTAAGTAGTTGCTCAATTGTGCGAATGAGGAACCTTGTAAAACTAATTATAAAAAATTGAAGTAGCTTTATAGGAACAATATGGATGAGGCTTATGGTGTCATTTTTCCTTATGTTGATAATTTATATGACACTCATGTTAGAAACACCATGAATCCCAAAGTATTGCTTGAGAAGTTTCATGGGTTGTGTGATCAAATTGATTCCACATAGATTAGTAGATTGGAGATTGAGCTAGCAATTTTATCCTTAGATTCATTTGATATCGTTGATGAGTATATTAGTCGGTTTAAGAAACTATAAGAGGACATCTAAATTAAAAGAGTATTGCCCAAGGAGAGAAGAGAAGGATAAGAAGCATTATAAAAGGAAAGGAACACTAAACTACTCAATATTATCTTCAATAAGGAGTATAAAATATATGAGATAGTTGTATATGAGATTATTTGTGTGTACTTTCCATATTCTCTTGAACCACCTATTGATGAGGTATTTAAGTAAATTTTGCATCATCATTCTAGGAGAAATAGACATAGGGAAAATTTTATTTTTAATCAGTCTCACTCAAAAGTAGTTTTTGCTAAAGTTCATAATGATAAAAAGCCTAAACAAAATGAGAAAATCCCAAGAATCCTTCTTGTGAGTTTTGAAAAATGGAAGGGTACAAGGAAGAGTTTTGTAGAATTCAGATCAAGAAACTTGAGGAATCAATAAGGAAGGGGGTGTTGATGCTTCTTTCTTCTATGTAAGTTGAGGATAATTTTAATAAACCTTACAAGCTCATGTAACGATTCATTCCACATATTGGACATACACTTCTTTGAATGAGTGAATAGTAGATTCAAGGGCAACTAGACACATGATGAAGCATAAGCATATCCTTCAAGGCTACAACAAGACACGTGTAGAAGATGTAAATTCTTCATTACAGGTTGCATGGAGTAGAAATATCAGCATTGGATCTTTTATCATTTTATGAGGTATTTCATGTTCCTAATGTTGGCCCTAACATTTTGTTTATTTATTGTATTACTCATACAAATAAGAAGGTAGATTTTTGGCTTGATAGATGGGTAATTAAAGGATATAGACAATGGGTTAAAAACTATTTCTTCTGGTTATTGTGATAAGATTGACCATAGGTATAAGTTGGGGAAAATCCTGCCACTTTTGACTCTTCTTCTAGGAAGAAAAGCTTTGTTGCTATAGTTTATCATTTAGATAATAAAATTTGTAAGTGGCATTATAGGCTTGGGCATCTCAACTATGGTTCTTTGAGATATATGAGTCAACATCAAATGGATTCGGCTTCCATGCATATTTCCTCCAAGTGGTGCATGTAAGGGGTGTCTTTTGGAAAAGTATCATAGGGAGACCTTTCTGAAAGGGGTTGTAAGATGAGCATCTCATCCCTTAGAAATAATACATAGTGATAATTGTGGACTTATGGGTACACCATCTCTCTTAGGGAATATGTATTCCTTATTTTTATTTATGCTTTCTCTAGATATGTGTGGTTGTATGTCATTCACACTAAGGGTGAGGTTTTTGAGAGGTTTAAGACATTCAAGGCCCTTGTTGAAATAAGCTATATAGGAGAATCAAATGTCTAAGGATAAATGATGGTGGTGAATATGTTAGCTATGCTTTTCATATTTTTTTGGCTTCTCATGGGATTGCATATTAGAGGATTGTTCATTATATTCATGAATAGAATGGTGTGGCTAAGAGAAAAAAGATAGGGTGATCATGGATATGGCATGATGTATGATTCATGCCAAGGAGATGGATCATAAGTTCTAGGGTGAGGTTATAACTTGTGTAGTATACATCATTAATAGAGTTCCTACCAAGGCAGTCTAGTGTATGACACATCTTGAGAGATTGATAGGGAATAATCCTAATGTGTCTCAATTTTGTATTTTTGGATCTTCAATATAGGATTACATACCCAAGAATATTCAAAAGGATGCACCAAAGAGTCATAAGTGCATATTTATAGGTATTATGGTACCTCTAAGGCATATCATCTTTGTAATCCTCAAAGGCATGAGGTCCTGATCAAGAGAGATGTCATATTTGATGAGGTCCCTCTAGGTACTCCTTACACACCACCACTTTTAGTTTTGGCCACCAATTTTTTTAACCCTTTGTCTTCTCTAATTTAACTAGTTCTTCTAAGATTTTGGTTGACTCTATTTCTATTGGAGCATCTTCTTCATCTTCTTCAATTGTTTGATATTTGCTTATTGATTTGACCCCTTCATGAGTAGCACCACAATCAACTTTCTCTTCTTCAGTAATAAGACAGGATGATCAAGACACATAAACTCCAAATGCTTCCATCTTGCATGATGAGGTGAGTGGTGATGAGTTGGATTATCCAAATTTAGCTTTTGATGTTGATTTATCATAAGATACACATGATTCTTTAGTTCATCTAGCACCTAAGTGGGTTAAGATGCTTTTGAAGGATGCTTAACCTATTTTGTCCCTTGAGCAACATTAGAAGGCTCCTTCCCCAACATTGTTATAGAAGGTAGCACGTTCTTAGGATCCTCTCACATATTCTTAGGCCAAGGACAAGCTAGAGTGGAAAGATATTATGTTGGAATACTATGAGGCTTTGATGAAGAACAAGACATAGGAGTTGATCCTTCTTCCAGAAGGAAAGAATATTATTGGCTATAAATGTGTCAGAATCAAATACACATTATATGGTTAGGTTGAGAAGCACAAGACATACCTTGTTGCTAAGGGATTATCTTAATAGGAGGGAGTGGACTATTTCAATACTTTGACACCAATGGAAAAGATGGACTTAGGATGATTCTCTCCATTGGTGCCTCCTATAGATAGGCGGTACATCAAATGAATATGGAGAGTGTCTTTCTACATAGGGATATTTAGGAGAAAATCTACATACAACAACCAACCAGTTTTGAGCTTGAGGGACCTACTCGATTATTTTATCATCTAACTAGGCCCTTGTATGGACTTAAGTAGGCTCCACATGCATGGTATGAGAAACTCTTTCCTTTTTTCATAGTTGTGGATTTCAATTATGTGGGACTAAATATAATTTTATATCAAACATCAAGATTGGAAAACTGTGGTGATTGTGTTATAAGTTGACAATCTTCTCATCATTATCAGCTCCTTTACTCTGCTTTAGGACATAAAGTCATGGATTTGTTCCATCTTTGAGATGACTAATTTGGGGCTTTTACATTATTTTTTGGGGATTCAGATTGATCAGATAGATTATGGCATCACCATTTTAAATCTTCTTCAATGGTTCAATATGGAGGAGTATAAGCCTACTTGAACCCCATTTGCCTTAGGTCTAAAACTTTGGGTTGATTGCACCACACCTTTGGTTGATGCAATGTTGTATCGATCTCTAATGGGAGGACTTCTCTATCTTACTCACACTAGACTAGATATAGCATTTGTTGTCAACTATTATCCTAGATACATACAGATACCTTGGGAGAGTTAGTGGACAACAACCAAGAGGATTGTCAGATACATCAAAGGGATATATCAGATGGGGATTTTCTACTCCATTGGTTCCCCTCTAATTTTAATAGTTTTTTAGATGTTGATTGGGTAAGATATTTGGATGAGCGATGATCCACCATAAGCTTTATGTTCTATTTAGGATTTGGGTCAATTTATTGGTGCTCCATATGCTAATACACTATTTATTAGTTCTCCATAGAGGCTGAATACGATGCTTCCAATGTGTTAGCTAAGCATCTTAGATGAATGCTCATGATTTTGGAAGAGAATGGTATTCCTCAAAGCTTTATAGTCACCCTTTGATGGGATAATCAAAGCATTATCCAACTTAGTCGTAATCTAGTATTTCATAAGAGGACAAAGCACATAGAGATATGGATGCGCTTTATGAGATGGCTTCATGCTTGTGGGACTCTTAATCCAGTATTTGTAACTTCATCATAACAGCAACATATATTTTGACCAAGTTCATTCTCGAGGTCACTTTTGTGCGTATGCGGGAGCTTCTTATAGTCAAAGAGTGCCCCGTAAGGAGGGATGCAAAATAAGTGATGCAGGAGCCTATCTTTTAGAGGGTTTTTTAAAGAAGTTTTTAAATAATTTTTTAATTACTAAAAATGGAAATTTTTGACGAAAAAAATAATTTACTGAAAATGGTCATTACTAAAAAAGACAATTTTTGACGAACTAAAAAAGGTAATTTTTGACGAAAAATTAATTTTCCAAAAATAGTAATTACTTAGAAAGGCAATTTTTGGCAGAAAAAAGCAATTTGCCAAAAATGGTAATTTTTTTTTATTTTTAAGGCTTTAAGCTTTAGGGTTTTGTTTAAGGGTTTCTTTGGGGATATATATTCCTTTGGTAATGCATTGTAAAAGGAAAGTGAATCCAAGAATGAGAAAAGAAAATTGTATTAATTTATTTTCATGTATTGCAGTTTTTATGTAAATTGAGGGTTTTATCGATTATTTTGATTTATTGCAGTTTTTATGTAAATAGAAGGTTTTACAGGTTTATTTTTATTTATCACAATTTTTATGTGATGGGAGGTATTTTTTTTAACCTCTTACAGTTAGATTTACATCATTTGGTATTAGAGCAAGTTGGATCTTACTAGGGAATATAAGGTAATTTTGTTGATTACAATTATTTTGCTCTCCTTATTTTCTATTTGGAATAACATAAGTCAAATTAGCATGAGAAGAGGAAGAGGTGATTATGTCCAGCTTAACAAGGATGTGCAAGAGCTATAGGTACAAGTTGCTTAATAGATTAGAATGATGGCCCGTATGAGGGAAAGGCATCCAATAGATTTTGTAGATCTAGATTTTGATAATAAGACTATTGGAGAAGACAACAGATCAAGGATTCATGTAGAGAAGGAACCAGAGGGGAAGCCAAAGGAGCATCATTTTAAGGATAGGTTGATTAGGGCCTTAGAAGGAAATTGATATGGGGTCAAGGTTGATGTCCCTGAGTATGTAGAAGGGTTGAAACCAGAAGAGTTGATATATTAGTTGAATAGCATGGAGAAGTTCTTTGAGTGGAGAGACCTTTCATAGGAAATAAAAGTAAAGCTTGCATGCACGAAGTTGAAATGGCATGCTTTGATTTGGTGGGATCATCTACAAAAGGAGAGATAAGGAAAAGAAAGAAAAATATTAGGGTTTGGCAAAAAATAGAAAAAAAAAATGAAAAAGAAATTATTGCTTAAAGATTATGCCCAAACATTATTTCGTAGATTACAAAACCACAGGTAAAAGGATCAAAGCCTTGAGGACTACACCAAAGAATTCTACAAGTTATCAATTTGAGTGGAACTTCAAGAGTCAAAAGAACAAAAGGCTGCAAGGTATATGAATGTATTAAGTTATGCGACACAAAATGAGTTGAGTATGCTTCAGATCCGTAGTGTAGAATATGCATATCAATTTGCATTAAAAACGGAAGAGAAACATAAGAGAAGTAATTTTAGAAGAGGAGTGAGGAATGGACCATAGTCACCTCCAACCAGTGGATGTGGTGGACTTAATCCCTCAAAGGGAGAATCTTCTAATACAAGAAAACAAGAAGAATCTGAGCAAGGTCATAGTAACCATGAGAGAGATGGAGGATTTCAAATAGGAAGAGGCTATGGTGGAGGACGAAATTGGGATGGCCCACAAAGACCATATACTTTTTATGGATGTGGTGAGGAAGGGCACAAAGCTTTTGAGAGTTTGCATTATCATATACAAGAAAGAAAGCATGGAGAGCAAGCTAGAGTCAATCTGGTTGAGGTAGAAGAGCAAACTAAGACAAAAGTTATTGCAAACATGGGGGAAATTCTCATGATAAAGAGGATGATGATCGTTCCAAGGAAGGAAAAAAACACAAGACAGTGATGGTGGTGATTCCTAATTGCGTATAAATATCTTTCGAACTAGGCGCACATCTGGAGGAAAGGTATGCAAGATGATTATTGATAATGGTAGTTGTGAAAATATGGTTTCAAATGAAATGGTTAAGAAATTTAACTTAAAGTGTAGGAAGAACCCATATCCTTATTGCATATCGTGGTTCAAGTAAGGCAATGAGTTAACTATAGATAAGAGGTGTTTGGTTAAGTTTTCAATTGGGAATACCTACAAGGACAAAGTGTGGTGTGATGTAATTTTGATGGATGCATGTCACTTATTGTTGGAGAGGCCTTGGCAATATGATAGGAAGGCTACCCATGATGGGGGAAGGAATACTTACATATTTTTAAAGGATAGAGTAAAAGGCTAGGTGGTTTGGTAAGTGCTAGTCTGGATGGGCACTTGCTGAGAAGAGACCTGGGTTTAAACCTTGGTGCTACCAGTTGTAAAGGTAGTAGTCTGTTTTGAATCCTTTGAGTGCATGCCAAATCGATGACGATGGTACGAACCTCGAGCGACCGATGATCCCCATCTCACGTTGGGTCAACAATTAACAAGACAGATAGGTTTGGTGGTTGTAGTCCCTGTGGTTTGAACTCTACGTTGGCCAGTTACTAAAAATAGTGGTTGTTACCAACTCTTCTATGTAACCAAAAAAAAAGTGGTCTTGTTACCACATAAAGAAGAAGAGTAGAGAAAAAAAACCATTTGACAACATCATATTGATTTGATCCAGGGTTCAAACGGTTGGAAAAGAGATTGATAGTAGAAAAGTTGCATGATTTTGATCAGAGGAACTCGTAGGAGCAGAGTTCTTTTCAACCAAAGGAGAATGATGCAGGAGCCTATATTTTAGAGGGTTTTAAATAATTTTTTAATACTAAAATTGGAAATTTTTGACAAAAAAATAATTTGTCGAAAATGGTAATTATTAAAAAAGGCAATTTTTGACGAAAAAATAATTTATCGAAAATGATAATTACTAAAAAAGGTAATTTTTGACGAAAAAATAATTTGCCGAAAATAGTAATTACTTAAAAAGGCAATTTTTGGTAGAAAAAGCAATTTGCCAAAAATAGTAATTTTTTTTTTTTTTAGGGCTTTAAGCTTTAGGGTTTTATTTTAAGGTTTCTTTGGGGATATATATTCCCTTGGTAATGCATTGTAAAAGGAAATTGAATCCAAGAATGAGAAAAAAAACATTTATTGATTTATTTTCATATATTGCAGTTTTTATGTGAATGGAGGGTTTTACCGATTATTTCTATTTATCGTAGTTTTTATGTAAATGGAGGGTTTTACAAGTTTATTTTTATTTATTGCAATTTTTATGTGATGGGAGGTATTTTTTTTTGACCTCTTGCAGTTGGATTTACATCATTTGGTATCAGAGCAAGTTGGGTATAACTAGGGAATATAAGGTAATTTTGTTGATTACAATTATTTTGCTATCCATATTTTCTATTTGGAATAACATAAATCAAATTAGCATGAGGAGAGGAAGAAGAGATTATGTACAGCTTAATAAGTATGTGCAAGAGCTACAGGTACAAGTTACTCAGATGATTAGAATGATGGCCTGTACGAGGGAAAGACATCCAATGAATTGTGCAGATCTAGATTCTGATAATGAAACTATGTGAGAGGACAACAGATCAGGGATTCATTTAGAGGAAGAACCGAAGAGGAATCCAGAGGAGCATCATTTCAAGGATAGGGTGATTAGGGCCTTGGAAGGAAATAGAGATGGGATCAAGGTTGATGTTCCTAAGTATGCAAAAGGGTTGAAACCAGAAGAGTTGATAGATTGGTTGAATAGCATGGAGAAGTTCTTTGAGTGGAGAGACCTTTCAAAGGAAATAAAAGTAAATCTTGCATGCACGAAGTTGAAAGGGTATGCTTTGATTTGGTGGGATCATCTACAGAAGGAGAGATAAGGAAAGGAAAGGAAAATATTAGGGTTTGGCAAAAAATAGAAAAAAAATGAAGGAAAAATTATTGCCTAAATATTATGCCCAAACATTATTTCGTAGATTACAAAACCATAGGCAAAAGGATCAAAGCATCGAGGACTACACCAACAAATTCTACAAGTTATCAATTTGAGTGGAGCTTCAAGAGTCAAAAGAACAAAATGTTGCAAGGTATATGAATGGATTAAGTTATGCGATACAAGATGAGTTGAGTATGCTTCGAATCCATAGTGTAGAAGATGCATATCAGTTTGCATTAAAAGCGGAAGAGAAACATAAGAGGAGTAATTTTAGAAGAGGAGTGAGGAATGGACCATCATCACCTCCAACTAGTGGGTGTGGTGGATTTAATCCCTCAAAGGAAGAATCTTCTAATACATGAAAACAAAAAGAATATGAGCAAGGTCATAGTAACCATGAGAGAGATGGAGGATTTCAAAGAGGAAGAGGTTATGGTGGAGGACAAAATTGGGATGGCCCACAAAGACCATATACTTGTTATGGATGTGGTGAGGAAGGGTACAAAGCTTTTGAGTGTTCGCACTATCCTACACAAGAAAGAAAGCAAGGAGAGCAAGCTAGAATCAATCTGGTTGAGGTAGAAGAGCAAACTAAGATAGAAGTTATTGTAGACATGGGGTAAATTCTCATGATAAATAGGATGATGATCGTTTCAAGGAAGGAAAAAGCACAAGACGATGATGGTGGTGATTCCTGGCTATGTATAAATATATTTCGAACTAGATGCACATCTGGAGGAAAGGTATGCAAGATGATTATTGATAATGGTCGTTGTGAAAATATGGTTTCAAATGAAATGGTTGAGAAACTTAACTTAACGTGTGAGAAGAACCCATATCCCTACTGCATATCGTGGTTCAAGAAAGGCAATGAGATAACTGTAGATAAGAGGTATCTGGTTAAGTTTTCAATTGGAAATACCTTCAAAGACAAAGTGTGGTATGATGTAATTCTAATGGATGCATGTCACTTATTGTTGGGGAGGCCTTGGCAATATGATAAAAAGACTACCCATGATGGGGAAAGGAATACTTACACATTTTGAAAAGATGGAGTAAAAGTGGTCTTGTTACCGCATAAGGAAGAAGGGTAGAGAAAAAAACCTATTGACAACATCATATTGATTTGATCCAAGGTTTGAACGATTGGAAAAGAGATTGATAGTAGAAAAGTTGCATGAGTTTGATCAGAGGAACTCGCAGAAGCAAAGTTCTTTTCAACTAGAGGAGAATGATGCAAGAGCCTATCGTTTAGAGGGTTTTTTAAAGATGTTTTTAAATAATTTTTTATTACTAAATATAAAAAAATTTAATGAAAATTTAATTTTCCGAAAATGGTAATTATTAAAAAAGGTAAATTTTTGAAGAAAAAATAATTTACCGAAAATGGTAATTACTAAAAAAGGCAATTTTTGATGAAAAAATAATTTACCGAAAATAATAATTACTTAAAAAGGCAATTTTTGGCAGAAAAACAATTTGCCAAAAATAGTAATTTTTTTTATTTTTATTTTTAGGGCTTTAAGCTTTAGGGTTTTGTTTTAGGGTTTCTTTGGGGATATATATTCCCTTGGTAATGCATTGTAAAAGGGAAGTGAATCCAAGAATGAGAAAAGAAAATATTTATTGATTTATTTTCATATATTGCAGTTTTTATGTGAATGGAGGGTTTTACCAGTTATTTCTATTTATCGCAGTTTTTATGTAAATGGAGGGTTTTACAGGTTTATTTTTATTTATCATAATTTTTATGTGATGGAACGTATTTTTTTTGACCTCTTGCAGTTGGATTTACATCAATAAGGGTCTCTCTATGTCCCCTATTCAAATTAAGGGGGCAAATTGGAATATGTAGTGGTTAAGATTCTCTTGAGACCATGACCAACTTTTGTACTTGTATTTGCTATATTTTCCTTTGGGTCGATGTAAACCTTGAAAAAAATACTATTGTAATATTTTTGTAATATATTATTCTCGAGGGTTGGTGTCACAACCTTAACCTTAAGGCATATTGTATTTGGGTATAAATACCTATTAATACTAACCTTTTTGACCATCAATTGGACTATAATTTCATTTTCTTTTAGTGAAGATTATTTGGTGTCCACCAACAACCCATCATATTCTATGTTCTTTTTGTCATTTTGTGTATTGCTTTTGTTAAACAATACTAGGTAATTTTTTATTCCATTTATTTTTAAAATTTGATATACACAAATGGGATAAGTTTTATAAAGGAAAGAATATTGGAGATGTAGGTTTGCAATATTGTAGATTTACAAGTCTAACATTAGGTGTAAAACTTGGTTGGAGATTAATCATAGATCAAGGAAGAGTTGGAAAAAGTGCTACTTCAAAAATATGTAGGTTCTTTAGATGCCATTAATTTTTTAAGGAAACTAATCTTGCGTAATGGTTCATCAACATGAAACTTTACAAAGGGAGTTTGTAATTAACTAAGAACCATATTAGGTGGTCAGACAATGAGGGGGAATCTACAAATTTTTGGTTTTATGTTTAGTTGAAGTCTTACCCTTTTATTTTTGGTCCAAAATAACAACCTTTTGCTCGAGTTTGTTTGGCATGTAAAGGTTCAAAAGTATACATGCATACATACATACATATTTTAAAATCTAGAAATTCTATTAGTGATTTGGTTGAAGGAGAGTACCTCAAACAAGCAACGAATGAGCTCCAAAATATGCTTCAAGAATTTTCTTTACTATTTTTCTACAAAATGATGAGTTGGTTTGGAATTTATCAAAATATGGTGGATATTCGATCAATTTAGGATATAAGGATTTGGAATACTCAAAATTCTTTACTCACAAGGATTTCCCTTGAAAGAGTGTTTGGTCACTTGAGACCTTCCTTAAGGACTTAACATTACTTTGTTTAGTAGCTTAAAGCAATTTTTTTATGAGTAACAGTTTTCAAATAAGAGGATATCATATGGATATTTTAAGTGACCTCATATAAGGAGAAGCCAAAAACATTAGACCATCTACTTCTTCATTGTTCATATGCTTCCACTATTTGGAAATACTTTTTTTTTTAAATTGGAATCTAGTGAATTGCTCCATCAACATTAGAAGAGTTGATGAGACATTGGATAATTTGTTCTCAAATACAAAGCATTAAGAATTCGATGGAGAATAGGTCTTGCCATTATTTTTTCAAAGTTGTGCAGGAAAAGAATGATAGATTTTTCAAAGTAAATCTCATAGTCATATCCATGTTTTGACTCATATTGTTGCCTTTCTTCTAGAATATTTATGAGATGCTCATCATGGGAGCTCTCAAGTGTGGAGAAAGTTGTGCTAACTACTTGAATATAGGATAAGAATATATACATGGGGATGATCTATGATAATTGATTTAATGCAAAAAATCTACATCAATTGATGATAAAGTGTAAATGTCATAGAGTTGGGTTTATTAAAATTAATTTTGAAGGTGCTTCTAAACCTTGAAAAAATTGGCAATGTGGTGTTATGAAGACAAAATTCTTATCATGTACTCAAAATCATATGGAACTTCAACAAATAACTATTTAAATGCTAGGGCACTTATTATGGGAATCAAGATAGCCACATGTTAGGTATCTAAGATATGAATTTAATGTTTTAATATTATAATAAATGTAATTATCCCACATGTATGGATAAGTGGCAATGGTAGGTAGTTAAGCATTATATAAAGTAGGCAAGAGGCTCATATGGGGATATGAAAAGAAGATTATTGTATTTATCTCAAATTGAGATATATTGAATGGCTTCCATCCAATGAGGAGCATTGTATGATGTTGCCCTAGCTCACAGGTTTGAATTGTGTTTTGAATAAATTGAAATAATTTGCACTAATTTCAAAAATTGTAATGCGAAATTATTTATTGCAATTGTTTATTTAGTATTTACATAAATTGTTAATGATTTTTGTGGATGATAAAGGAGGTTCATAACAAGTGGTATTTGAGAACTTTCTAGGGTTGTGTTTTGTTGTAGAAGTTTTAGTACCAGAGGACTTTCTAGGGTCATGTTCCACTGCAAACGTTTCAACCATCTTCACTGTCGAATCCATATTTTGGTGCTTAATAAACGCATGTATTAGGCTAATAACATATCCGAAGATTAGGTATAATTTTTGATTGCTTAAATGGGGGAAGTACTTGAGCTAATATTTATCCTAAAACTCATTCTAAGGATACCCCATGAACCCTAGAGTAACTATTTTGAGTATGTTGCCAGTGAAAAGGGTCAACGACCCCACACCTTGTTAGCAATATTTTTACCTTATGAGAGAACACAAAGAGTTGTCATTTAGAGGGAAATCATGGTTGGTTTCTCATCAATTAGTCCTTAGGAAAATATTGTTAGTAATCATAGAGTGGTACTCGCTTAAATAGCCTTTGTGGCCAATGAGATTTTCCTTAAACCACTAGGAAGTCGATATATGGGGCCTAGTTTGTTGTTAGGATTCCCACTAAAGTACGATACAAGCATCAATAATAGCTTCAATAATAGTTTATGCATAATTTCCATAGCTTCAACACAGTTGATAGTTACAAGTGAGTACCAAAAGTACCCAACCTACACAACAAGTTGCTATTAGTATAAAAAATTAGTATATAGAGGAGGCCATTATTAGTTGCCTGAAGTACATAGTCTACAAGCCATTAATAGTTAATGAGCACAAAAAAAACAATATATAGAGGAGGTCATTATCAGTTGCTAGAAGTACAGAGTCTGCAAGTTGTTAACAATTGTAAGCTAAGTGTTAAAAAACTATAGAGGAGACCATTATTAGTTGCTAGAAGTTCACAATTTGCAAACTGTTAAAAATTGTTAAGTTGAGTGCAAAAAAAAGTCCATAGAGTAGGCCATTATCAGTCGCTAGTTTGAGTGCATAAATACCCTATTTGCAACAAAAAATAAGTTTATAGGCTATTAGCAATTGCTCGTTTGAGTGTAAATATTTGTCAACAAGGGTCATGGAGTTACCAATATGCATAGGAAGGGATGACAGTGATAGTAGGGAATTGTTTATGAAGTGAAAAAGTTTTTTGCTACATTTTTTTGAATTGGAATGGAATTGACAGCTCTGTAATGCTTTGCAAGAGAAATTTTTTACTTGGTATTTGAGATTTCAATGTAACTATGGTATGCTATACGTAAGGGAAGAATTTGAAAATTATTTTTAAACAAATGAGAATCTAAAAAAAAGGATGAGATCACCAGTATGAATAATACACTCAAAGGCTATGCAAAAGAAATAAACAAGCCTAAAAAAGAACAAAAGGAGTTTAAGAGGGAGTTAATTTGCACACAATTAGTAGAAGGAAAATAGAAGGACAATATTATGCAGGCAAAAGGACGCACATATTTTTTTCAAATAAGTCAAGTAGTGATCAGGAATAATTATTTAAAAAATCTATTTTGCAGGTTAATGGTTACATCTAGAAGGAAAATGTTATTATTTCTATAAACCCTAGCAATAGATACAATATCATTAATATGTTTTTGGCTAAGAGGGTGTAGGTTTAGATAAAGATAATTAAAGACATACAACTTGAGGGTACAAATATTCATTTTTTTTAAGATTTAAAGATCACCATAGACAAATATATTTTACATTCAAATTTTTATGTTATTGAGGTGGATGATGCAAACATTGTTCTTGGTTAACCTTGGTTAAATTCTTTGGGTTTTATTAAATTTAATATACAAAAGAAGTTCATGAAGTTATGGTATAGAAAAAATAAAATGACAGTACAAGATATTTCCTAGTGTAAGAAGCAAGAATCCAAGGAACAACAAGAAGTAATTATAGTAGGGAAACATGTTGAGAAACCAATAGAAGATTCAAAAATTGAATCTATAAAAACAACAAATTGGGAAAAATAACAAATATCCAGGAAACCATGTCAAAGATCAAGCAAAATTTGAATCAAATTGAATAAGCGGAAGAACCTAAAATAGAAGTGAAGGAGGAAGCAGTAGTAGAAATCAAAGAAGAAGCAAAAGCAAAGTCCAAGGATGAATCAAAATATGAGAGCATGACAAAGGATCATAAAAGAAAAGAACAATATACTAAACAATCAAAGGCAATAAACATCAGGTTAAGGTTGCAACATATTGCCACCCTCACCACTAGGAGTGACAATAATCTTAGAGGTATAGCTTAAGGCAACAATATTAAGGTTCTACATGTAATTAGAAGGGCACAAACTATGACAATATTTGCAAAGAAAACATAGTGACTTTGGTTTTTAGAGTGGTGCAACAACATCAAGGAACAAATGGACCCATCATTCGAGTTACCAGAGTAGAGTAGCAGAAGCATGGAGTCAACAAAGTAGTCTTGGATACTTAAGTGATAAAAACAAGCATGGGTGAAAAGAATGATATTTATTGCTAGAAAAAAGATACCTCCAACACATGGAACCAAGGGATTACTTCCAAAAATTCAAATGGCATAAGGGTATATCAACATCAACGAAGACCACCACCAATAAGAGTTTCACTAGGATGGATGGATGATCAAATTGGTACATGTTCTCAATAAGGCTTAAAAGATCATATTATTTAGTCTATTCTTATGTTTTGAGGATAAAACATTTTCTAAGGGGAATGAAATATTAGGTACCCAAGATAGGAATTTAATATTAAAATATTATACATAATATATCTCACATGTATGGATAAGTGGTAATGGTAGGGTTGAGTATTATATAATGTAGGCAAGATGATCGTATGGGGATATGGAGAGAAGAGTATTGTATTTATCTTAAGTTGAGATATATTAAGGAATGACTTTCTTCCAATAATGAGTGTTGCCCTACCTCAAGAGTTTGAATTATATTTTTAATAAATTAGAATAATTTACATTGATTTCATAAATTGTATCGTGTGTAATTATACATTGCAGTTGTTTATTTACTATTTTTATAAATTGTTAATGATTTTTGTGGATGACAAAAGAGTTTCATAACATAGCAATGATGGAGATCTATTTCAATTGAAAGGTATTCATGGATTGTTATCAACACTATCAAGAAAAATGGATACAAGGATTGGATCAATAATAATATTCTTTTGGATATTCATTAAAATTATTGTTGGAGGTAGTATCTTGGAAATCCCATGTCCATCTATGAAGAAATAAATAAGGTAGCAAATAATTTAGCCATCTCCAATATTGATCTTTATCTTGGCTAAATTCAAATTTTAGAAGATAACTAGCCAAGAAATTTTCTATCTTTTAATGAAAATGATATCAAGAATTTGGTTAAGAAAAATTAATGGTTTAAGGGAGATGAGAAATATCTTTAACAAAAATACAAGTTAGATATGGTTTGCTTTAGTTAATAACATATATAATGTTGGGTTTGGCTCTTCTTCGGGAGGTCCAGGGTTCAAACTGTGATGTGTGTGTGGTTGTGTGTTAATACTCTATTGATAAATTTAACTCTTATCCTTACGAGGGGTCATGGATAGGATGGGAATGCTCAACCCTAAGCTTTGGTTGTAAGGGTTTTTCACATTAACCAAATATTAGATATATTTTCATCAAATTGCATGAGATCAACGAGTTAAATTTTTTAATTTTTGAGGAGATTTAGGTTTAAATCTTGTTAAGCGATACATATGTAATTGTTAAGTTATAGTGATATATGTCGGACTTGTTTTAATTCCATATAATCAATTTTAAAAAAATATTTAATGTGACAAATAGTTGATGTAGCCCACACCAAGGTTCAAATCTCGGTGACACCAAATAACTCAATGTGACTAAATCGATATAAAAGAGAAAGAGCAACCCTTTCAAAACCCTACTTAAAAAAAAGTGATACCACTTAAAATTAAAAATAATCTATCCAAAAAATTTACAATATTTTATTATAGTATTTGTTTTAAATAAAAATATTAAAAATATGTTAATTATAATACAAATACAATCAAAACAAGTAAATTAAAACTTATAAAACATAGTATAAATTGAACTATTTCTATTATAATTTTAATAATTCAACTATTTTAATATGGAATATATATTTAATAGAATCAAGGGATCATAAATCCAAGCACATGTATTCATAACAATTTTTTTTTTAAATAATAAATGTTTGTATTCTAAAAATAATTATATCAAAAAAGTGAATTATATTTAATATCTTTATCAAAATGAGCAAGTGCATCCAGGAGCGAGTGCGAGCGCAGTTGGGAGTGAATGCAACCGGGAGCGAGTGCGAGCACAAACTAGGAGTGAGTGTGAGAATGAGCTGGGGGTGAGTACAGTCGGGAGCGAGTGCGAGCATGAGTCGGGAGTGAGTGCAACCATAAACAAGAGTGTGAGTGTAAGCTAGGAGTGAGTGCAACCAGTAGTGAGTGCAAGCACAAGTTGGGAGTGATTGCAGCCAAAAACAAGTGTGAGCGCGAGTTGGGAGTGAGTGCAGCCAAAAGCGAGTGTGAGTGCGAGCTAGGAGTGAGTGCAGCCAAAAGTGAGTGTGAGTGTGAGCTAGGAGTGAGTGCAACCAAAAGTGAGTGCGAGCGCAAGCTGGGAGTGAGGAGGAAGTGTGAGCAAGAAAGCAAAAATTAGAAAGCAAAGTGTGATCAAGTAACAAGTGCCACTTCTTGTTCTAGATCTTAGGAGAATTTAAAGGATTCATTTGAAAAAATCTAGGTAACATGGAAAGAAAGTCATTTTTGAAAGTCCTTACTAAAAGTATGAATGGCCAAGTTGGAAGTTTGGATGCCCTAGCTAGCAATAAGAGGAAGAGAGAATCTATGGCAAACCCAGTCCAAGTAGCAGATTCTACACTAGAAGTAATTATCAAGGATGAGATGATTGAGCATGATATTATTATTTTTAAAACCAAAGAGTTATTTTGTAAGTTTCATGGATATTGGCTAGGTTTTTTTTATATTCAAAATTGGATTAAGTGGAAGTGGGGATGAATTCAAATTACTCTTCTTCCAAACAGATTTTTTCCTCATTATTTTCTCCAGTTCAAAAATAAGGAATAAAATAATGGATGGAGGCCCGTGGTTTAGAAGCAAAGATGCATTATATTTAAGACCTTACAGTGAGAATTTTTATGTGGACAAAAAAACTATTAAAATATTTTTGGTATGGATTAGGTTTTTTGGACTTCCTTATCAACTCATCAATAAGGAGGTTTTGAAGAATATTGGTAATACTCTAGGTGAATTCATCTAGGAGGAACCGACTACTAAGGAGAGAAAGCATGTTGTATACACTCGAATATGTGTTGCCATGGATATTTCTAAACCTTTATCGTAGTCGATTAGGATTAAATCTGAATCAAGAGAATGGATAAGCAAGTGGATTATGAAAATATTGCATTCTGATATCACAAATATCATGAAACTGGGCACATGGTAAGGGACTGCAAAGTGGAAATGGAGGAAGAGATGGAATGTTTTGGGCATGAGGGTAGCTTCAATTTGAAACAAGGAGACTTTATCACAGGGGAAGCTAGGTCAAATCAAGGATTTTCTACTCCTAAGAAAGTGGCGAAAAAAATCCCTCTACATCATCAGATGGCAAAGGCCATTACAATTTTGAATCAACCATTAGAAGAAAAAAATGATATGGGGGATGAGGAAGTACAATGCACAATTTCAAATATAGAAGGAGCTAAGGGTGTGAAGGAATAGGGGAAGGTAAATTTTAATACAAAGGAATATGGGGAGATGAATTTTAAAGCAAATGAGTTGAAGAAGGTTAGGCTTAATCCAGTAAATCACTTTTATTATCCTCAAGTATCTTAAAATATTCTCCTTACAATAAAAATGGAAGTAGTACGAAGTGTATTCCTTGCACTTTAGATATTCAAGAGAAGTATAGTAAAGAAAATATTATGGAGGATTTCCAAGGAAATTTAGGGTTTTTTGGCCAACATAAGAAAGTGATGACTATGGAGGATCATCTATGCAGTTTAGAGTTTTTTGGGAAACATAACGAACAAAATGCTAATGAGGTTATTACTTGCACTTTCGACTCTTTAGGGCAACATAAATCTTTAGAAGATAAGTATCATATTGAACAATATAAAAAATGCAAGAGACTGATGAAGATGAGAGTGCTGGCGGGAATGGAAGAATGAAAGGAAGACCATCAAAGCAAAAACTAAGAGAAAAAGAAACTCAAAAGGATATTGATTTGGGAAGCCAAATAAAAATATCACAAGTGTTAACAAGAAGTGGGCTAAGCCCAGTGATAAAAATAAAAATTATTTGTATTGATGATGAAAATGATATCATGGAATATTAGGGGTATGAATAAAACCCCCCAAAAAGAGTTATAAAGAATTAATATGTTGTTATAGCCCTAAGTTTATTTTAATACAAGAAACAAAATTAAATAGTAAGGAATGTAAGAATGTTTTTAATAATATTTGGAAGACAGGTGATTGTTTAGCAGTTTCTTCTACAGGAGCTTCAAGCGGTATTGTAATAATATGAGATAAATGCAAATGGGATGAACAATTATTAGAAGTAAAAAGTAATTGGGTTGTTGGATTATTTTGCAAGAAAGAGGAAAACATCAAAGTTGGGGTTGTAAATGTATATGCTCCAACTATAGTTACTCCTCGTGAAAGATGTTGGAAGGACCTTAGTATATTTTTTTCAAATACAATGATGATTCATTGTGATCTATGGATTCTTGGGGGTGATTTTAATATTGTTATATCTCCTTTGGAAAAGAAGAGTGGCATTCTATAATGGTCTAAATCAATGCAATATTTTGCTTCATTTGTTAATTCAAATGACCTTTGGGATGTTAGTCCCTTAAGCTTTCAATACACATGGAATAATAGATGCATTGGAAAAAATCATATAGTAGAAAGACTGGATAAATTCTTGTTATTCAATAAATGGTTGCAAAAAAAGTCTATAATCTCTTCAGAAATTTTATTGTGAGTAAGATCAGATCACAAACCCATTCTTTTGACTTGTGAGTCACCTAACAATGGTCATCCAAATCCATTTCTCTTCCACTCTATATGGCTCCAAGGCCCTGAATTTTTCCAAATGGTTATATTATGGTGGGATGAATCAAAATTTGAAGGATCGTGTATGTACAAGTTTGTTCAAAAGTTAAAATATTTAAAGGATCAAATAAATATATGGAATGTCAAATATTTTGGTAACATTTTTAAAGAAAAAAAGAAATTGAATCCAAGCTCAAAAAATTACAAGAGAGTAGAAATTAATGGAATGGACCAAGATTCTTATGTGAAAGAAAAAAAAATTACTTTTTGATTACCATAATGCATTGAAAAATGATTCATATTGGTTCCAAAACTCTGGAGAGAAATGGCTCAAGGAAGGAGATAGAAATACAATTTTTTCATGCTACATCAAAAATAATTTTTTCTATTCATCATATCAAAAATATTATAACTCTAGATGGAAGAAATATTGAGGATGAAGAATATATAAGGAAGGAAGCAATTAATTATTTCAAAAATGTTTTGTCAGATTCTAGGAAAGATAAGGAAGCACAAGAACAACTTATACAAAATATTCCATCAATTATCACTCAGGGGCAAAATGAAAGCTTGATGAAGAAGATATCTATGGAGGAGCTCCATGAAGCAATTTTCTCTTTCCATCCTAAAAAGGCACCTAGCCCCGATAAATTTCCTACAATTTTCTTTCAAAAATTTTAGGATTTATTAAAGAGTGATATGTTAGATTTTGTTGAAGAGATCTAAATAAGTGAGACCAATGCTACTTTTATTACCTTGGTTCCCAAGAAAGGTGATACAAAATATTTTGATAATTTTCTTCCAATAAGCCTTTATAATATAATTTATAATATCATTCCAAAAATTATGGCAAACAGGTTAAAGGGCATTCTAAGGTGTCTTATCTCATAGGAACAAGATGGTTAGGTGACTTTGTTCAGGGTAAACATATTCTTGATGGTATAATTATTGCATAAGAGGCTATACATTCTCTTCATATCATGAAAAAACCAAGTATGCTTCTAAAATTAGATATGAACAAAGCATATGATAGGGTTTCCTGGAATTTTCTACATGTTATTCTTAGAAAGTTTGGTTTTGATTTTAGTTGATGTGAGTGGATTAAATGTTGTTATAGCACTACAAAAAAATCTATTTTGATCAATGGTTCTCTTGTTGGGTTCTTCAAGTCATCTTGTGGACTTCGTCAAGGTGATCCTCTTTCTCCTTATCTATTCATTATTCTTATGGAAGCATTAGGGAGAACCTTTTCAAAGGAAAAAATGGAAAGAAAAATCAAGGGTATTCAAATTGCAAAAAATGATCCCTTTGAATCTCATTTCCAATTTGTTGATGATACTTTTCTTTTGGGCTATCCCCTAGTTAGTGAGTCCATCAAGTTTAAATCAATTTTATCATGTTATGAGAAGGCTACGAGATAGTTGGTAAATACTTCAAAATCCAGGATTTTTTTATTAATACTGCCATAGATTTACAACAAATTATTATGAATATTTTAGGGTTTAAAATTGAAAATTTTCCATCAATCTACTTGGGTATTCCTTTGTCTGATAAAGGAAATAAAAAGGAGCTTTGGATCTCTTTGTGAATAGATTGAAAGCTTGTTTGGTAGGTTGGAAAGGTAAGTTCTTAACCCTAGTAGGAAGGCTACAACTCAAAAAGGCTACTTTTCAATCCATTCCTATTTATATGATGTCACTTTCACCTACCAATAAGTATTGTATCAAAAGTTGATAAAATTCAAAGAGACTTTATATAGAAGGGTTGTGAGAAAAAAATTAGGTTTGCTCTTTGTAAGTGGGATAGGGTTTTCAAAGGAAAAAATATTGGAGGAGCAAGCTTGCAGAATTACAAACTTATGAATTTGGCATTAGGAGCAAAACTTGGGTGGAGATTATTCAGATATCAAGGAAAGAATTGGGTAAAAATATTAAGAAATGTACCCAAAGGATCGTCAACATGGAACTTCATATTAAAGAGTTTGCAATTGATAAAGAAACATATTAGATGGTCATTCAATGAGGGGAGTTATGCAAATTTTTGGTTTGATGCTTGGTTGAAGCCATATCCTCTTATCTCTTACTCAAAATGCAAACCATTAGTTCAAGTGTGCCTAGCATGTAAAGGTCCAAAGGTCAAATATTATATTGTTATGAGCAAAAACTCCAAATCATGGGTTTATTTTAGTAACCTAGTTGAAGGAGAGGAACTCAAACAAATTGCATATGAACTTCAAGATGCTTTGAGAGTTTTATTTGCCAATTTTTACACTAAGGATGAGTTGGTTTGGAATTTATCAAAGGATGGTGGATACTTGGTCAAGTTGGGATATGAGGATTTAGAATAATCAAAATTTCCTTCTCCCAAAGATTTTTCTTGGAAGAATGTTTGGTCATTAGAAGCTCTCCCTAAGGCTTGAACATATCTTTGGTTAGCAATTCAAATTAAGATTTTTATAGGAGAGTCTACAAAGAAGAGGATATTATGGACCCTTCAGATGTGCTTTGTGCAAGAAGGATTTAGAAATGTCAGACCATTTACTTCTTTGTTGTCCATTTGCTCACACCATTTTGGGTTATCTTTTAAAAATATGAAATTATATTGGGTAGCTCCATCAACATTGAAAGAGTTGATAAAATGTTGGATAAATTATTTCAAATCTAAAGCATTATGTATTCTTTGGAGGATTGGCCCTGCCATTATTTGTTGGAATTTATGGCTTGAAAGGAATAATATAATTTTTAAAAATAAATATCAAAATCATGCCCAAGTTTGGAACCGTATTAGTGCCTCTCTTGCAGAATATCTACAAATATGATGCTCATCATGGGAAGTCTCAATTGTAAAAAATAGGTACTAATAATTTGGCTACAGGATTTGAACATACATGGAAGAGTCATCTGCGACAACATAATTAAAACAAAGGATCTACTTCGGTCTATGGTAAAATAGAAATGTCCAAAAATTGGATTTATCAAAATTAATTTTGATGGTGCTTCTAAAGGAAATCCAGGAAAAGCTGGTGGAGGTGGTGTTTTTAGAAATAGTGAAGGCAAAATTCTCCTCACTTATTTAGAATCATATGAAACTTCAAATAAAAACTATGCAAAGGCTAGGGTACTTCTTATAGGGATTGAAATTGTAGCAGAAAAATGATGGAAATATATTTCATTTGAGAGGGACTCATAAATTATCATCAATGCTATTAACAAAAATGGATGTGGAGACTGGATAAAAAATAAAATTATTGTTGATGTTCATCATCTATTACTAGAGGCAATCTCTTGGCAGTGTGAGCATATTTATAAAGAAGGAAATCGAGTAGCAGATAAATTAGTGAATTATGGTGTGATCTTCATCCTTTTGAAATTCAAATTTTAGAAGGCAACTGGCCACGTGATATGGGTATCAAACTTCCAATGTTATTGCATTGATCAAACATTACAATTTATAGGTATGAAATACCTATTACAACCACTATGCCATTATGAGGTGGCATAATAAAATACTAACCCACTATGATAGTGGTATCATAAACTAATGTCCACTAAAGGTAGTGGACTAATAAACAAATATGCCACTAGAAAGTGGTTACATGTGCACCCATGTGCACAAATATACCTTTTCTAGAAGGCTATTATTTAATATGATGAGGATCCCTATCATTCCTCCCCACTAAAGAAGCATTGGACTCCAATGCGTACAAACATGGAGGAGAAAAAATGGAATACAAGGGAGTGTTGGGTAAAACCAAAAATACACTCTAAGATACAAAGAAAAGAATATCGAGGATGAGATGGAGCAAGTATTCACAAAATAGGAAAATAATATTGCGATTGAGTCAGGCTCGAAAATAGCTTTTCGGTGACTGTAAATATGCCTATGCTTATGGATGTCTTGATGGTGCTTTGAGTTGGCATAAGAAGAAAAAATCATCAAATGGCATTGTCACAGGGAATATTCCATCAAAATATTTTACATTTATTTATTTTTAAATAAATTTGTATCACATGGTCAAAATACATTGACTGTGCATGTTGTGCGCTAGTACGCTTGGTGCTCGATCAAGGCACACCTCGTGCATAGTGCACGGTGTAGGCTTGTGTGCCCTATGATGTGTAGTTGTACATGGGCCAATGGCCCGTATGGCCTACATAGGGCATGCACAAAATTATGTGTGTGCCTACCGCATAAGCATAGAGCGAAGGAAGGCGAGGCATGACGTGGCCCTCCGCGTGAAGGCCCTCCTAGCCCTTTTTTTCTTTTATTTTCTTCTTCTTCTGTGAAATAAGGCAAGCACTCATAGATTGGTCATATGAAAGAAAATTTGGAATAAAATCGTTATAAATGAGCATGATCTCTTCTTTTTGACACGTAGAAAGATTGGATCTTCTTCTTTTAGATCTACAACAAAAAAAATAAGCATTTCACCATTAAAGGAAAGAAAATTAGGAATGTACCCTTCAAGAGGTAGTAAATCATCTTCTTTTTCTAGATCGGCATGGTCCATTGGAAGAACGATGGGATTTTTACCCATAAACCTTGGTTCGATTCCAAGTGTTGCTACAAGATCATTTTTAGCAAAAATTTCTTCTTCTGCTATCATGGCATCTTGAATCAACTGAATTTCAGCAACGATCGCTTTGCATCATCAAGATATTTCATCTAATGAGTGATTCAGGAACGACAACATGGTGCCTAATGCAAAAGCGAAAATAAGAGCAAACCCACAATGGATCGAGGTGCTCTGATACCAACTAATACATGTATCAAACTTTGAATGTTATTGCATTGATCAAACATTACAATTTATAAGCATGAAATACCTATAATAATCACTATGCTATTATGAGGTGGTATAATAAAATACTAACCCACTATGATAGTGGTATCATAAACTAATGTCCACTAAAATTAGTGGACTAATAAACAAACATGCCACTAGAAAGTGGCTACATGTGCACCCATGTGCACAAATATACCTTTTCTAGAAGGCTATAATTTAATATTATGAGGATATCTATCACGAAGTGAGATTTTATGTCTTAATAAAAATGATGTCAAGGAGTTGATTATGGAAACATAACACTTCAAGGAAGTTAAAGAATTTATTTAAGAGAAAAAAGAAATAAAATGTATGCTACAACAAATGTAATATTTTGGTATTTTGATGGGAGTGGCCCCAATAGAAGCCACATATAACCTATTAAATACACACACACACACACACACACACACATATATATATATATATATATATATATATATATATATATATATATATATATATATATATAAGGCTTTGGAACTATAAAAAGAGGTTCAAGGTTCAAATATAAAGGAAGTAGAGTTGTACACTACATTTTAATCAGACTATTTTAACTTTTAAAAACGTTTTCATATCATATAAAATCTTCTTACTCCCTTCCTTTATGTGGGCACTAAAATGAAAAATAAGAATATTTTAATTATTTTTTATATGGTAAAAGATACTAAAATAATTTTTTTTATATTAATTATTTGTATATATAAATAATTCATAAAAGTTAAAAAAAGAGAGGATAAAATCATTTTAATACATTCGATTGCAAAAGGATGGTTTACAATCCTACCCTTTTAGGATTCGAATCTTATACTTATATTTAGTTTCAAAGTCTCCACGGTTAAGCTACTCAGACTATACTATAATAAAACTATAGGCCATATAAAATGGATATTGTTTACATAATATATGGTTATCTCCAATGGTATGAAACCTTACCTCTCTTAGGATTCCAACCTTAGACCTCTATTGAGAGTTCCATGCATGTTGTGCAACCCTATCCGCTATAAAATTTCAACCTTAAACATTTATTTGAAGTTTCAAAATCTCTACCATTAATCTACTCAATATATAAATATTATTATAAATAAAATCAAATAAAAGAAGTTTTGAAGAGCAAGAGTCGAAGAAGGGTTTGAAGACATTCAACGAAAGGAGGGAGGATGCAAGGAAGGGACCAAGTGGAACTATGGATAGAATGAATTTCAAAAATGTTGTAAGGGGTGCTCAACCTCCAACAATTCCAACTGGTCGACAAGGTTTTTTGTGTCAACCTCTTCGTATGCCAAGGTGATATGGGCATAGAATATTTAGTTTGTTATCATTTGTCGACAATTAGAATGTTGACAAATTATTTGTTAATTTTTTAAGATCATTACCAAAGAACACAAGCTTATACTGAGAGTGAGGGTGAACAGTATAAGGCCACTTTTTACTTTTATTTCCAATTAATATTATGCAATGTATCAATAGCAATATCAACAACAGTAATCAAATCAATGCACGAATCACTACACACAATAGAGACACCAATTTAACGTGGTTCACCCAATGTAGGCTACTCCACGGAGAAAATCTTTCACTAATATTTTCTCAATAAATCTCTTGGGAATCCTTTCTCTATTACAATGTTTATGGACCTCTGTCCAAAGGAGACACAAATATCCTAATCAAGTTCGTGGATTTCTATCCATAGGAGAACTCATTTCTCCTCTACTCTGGTTGGTGATCTAGAAGAACTATTGCCTCCACTACACTAGCTAATGGATCTCTATCCATTGAAGACTCTTGTCCTCACTTAGAAGACGTGTCCTCACTACACTAGCTAATGGATCTCTATCCATTGGAGACTATCGTTCTCTATACTCTGTCACCTCCCAAGCTTACTCTTAACTCTGTCTCATATCTGCACTACACATAGTCCTTCGATTTAGCACAAATATGCTCAATATCTATATCTGTTTTGGTACAACCTGTCCTTAAATCTGCATCAAACTCTGTCCTCAAATCTGCACTAAACACAGTCCTTCGATCTAGCACAAATTTGCTCAATATTTGTCTTTGGTCTGGTTTAAACATGTGCTCAAATCTGCACCAACCTCTATCTTCAAATCTCTGTCCTCGAGCCTTAACACAAAGCTTGAATTAATAACAAAATCAACTTTGTTGGATCTGCCCCAAACCTTAACTCAAGGTTTGAACAAATCAATCAACCAACTCAGCTCACAAGTCTTCTCAAAGACTTATCTCAAATCTACCTTGTAAGCTTCCACAAAAGCTCACACTAATCTGTCCACAAGTCCTCTCTAGAACTTGTCCAATCTGCTCAACAATCTTTGTCCTCAAATCTGTATTGTAAGCTTCCACAAAAGCTCACACTAATTTGTCCACAAGTCTTCTCTAGGACTTACCTCAAATCTGCTCAACAAGTCCTCACTATAACTTGTCCAATTTCATAGAAACATATAGAGAATTGTTAGAGACTCAATATGCTTCACACTCACAACAATGCTCAAATACTTTCACTCTCTCTCTTTCTTTTTACCACATAAACATATAGAGAATTGTTAGAGACTCAATATGTTTCACACTCAATCACTCTCAATATCTTTCTCAAATCAATTTAGAATATAGAATAATTTGTTTCACAGAACTTGAACTATCACTTCAACACATCCACTTGACTAGGCTCAACCAACTCTACTCAACCAATCACTCAATGAAATAATCCTTGCTTACAAACCCTAGTCCAAGCATATGAACACTCACTCACTTATTTCCAACAATGCTTATCAAACAATTTCACATAACAATGATACTCATGATATTTGCAAACCCTAGTTCAAGTTCCTCACTCAATAAATCACTTCAACAACAATGCTTATCAAGTAATCCTCACATAACAATGATACTCATATTCTTTGCATAAACCCTAGTTCAAGCATATGAAAGCTTTACTCAATATTTCCAACAATGCTTATCAAACAAGGTTTTATAATCAACTTTCATTCCAGAAAAACCAAACTCAACAATGCTTATCAAATAACCCTTTTCACTCCAACTTAGCATTCACAACATTCAACAATCACTCACTAGGAAGATGTTCCCATACCTTTTGTTTGATGTAGAAGTGCCCTTAAAAACCTGTCTCAATCACAATTTTCTTCTTTGCCAATTTCAATGGTTAGATGACAAAATATCAGAGTAACACTCTCTCAAAAATATTTCTCAATTACAAAAATAATCAAACTCAAATACACCTTATTACTCCTTGAAATTAGCAATCATCAAATCACACATAAAAATAATTACTCAATTGCTCCTTATAATCTCCAATTTTAATTAATCAATCTTCAAAAATTAACCTTTCAAAATAATATTTGCCTACCCTTTTATCTCCCACAAATACTAAATATCCAAATTAATTCAGACAAAAATTAAACTTCATAACCATCAAAAATATTTTATTTTTCTCAACCTTAGCACATCCGAAATAATCAAGCGACCAAGATAAATGACATCAGTGCATACCTTTAACACTACAAAAAGGCCTTGGTGGATTTCGAAAGCGAAACCTGCTCTTAGCCGAGCGCCTTATCGAGGCGCTAGCCCACCACCTGGGCTAGGCACTTCCAAAACTTGCTCTCAGCCGAACACCTTATCGAGGTGCTAGCCCACCACGTGGGCTAGGCACTTCCACAGGGAAGGGAAGGTGCAAGCCTCCCTTTATCCCTTCGTTCGGCGTTGTTCGAAAGAAACTGCCCTCTCTTCCTTGCAAAAATGAACTCGACAAGGTTTGAACCCTGCACTCCTTGCCTGTCGAAACACTTTGCACTATCCTTTGTTGCCAATTGTGCTACCAGCACCTTTGGTACTAAGTTCGGTGCTCCCTTTGACTTGTCTCTTCACCGCCCAATGTGGATTTAGCACATGCGAAAATCCTTTCGTCTTTTGCGCTCGAACACTTAGCATACGTGGGCAATATTTTACATGGATGGGTTAATTAAAATTTTAAACCCTCCCTTTTATACACACTTGCATATGCGCTTTCAAACGTTGGCGATAATATCGAATTTAATTCGATTTAAACATACAACCTTTTACTTTGGCGCCTAAACTATTATTTAAATTTAAATAATTTAAACCTTATTCTTTTAAATCTGCTTCCTGGTTTTTTTAGAGAACTTGGAGAATGATCACTTCATGGTCTTCAATTTTCTTCAAATCAACCTTTAACTAGAATATTATAATAAAATATTATAATAATATTTTTCCTTTGGCCTTGATACATTCTTCCTCTTGCACTGCTCACTGAAACTGACTCTTGACATCAATGACAACTCATTTAATCAAAATGTCCAACAATTACCTCTTGTATTTGGCATCTCGTATGCCTATTTATTATTGCAATTTTAATAAAAATGCATTCAAGTTTTTGATACCTAATCACTAGTATCAGAGCAGGAAGTTCCTGCCTGTGAGGGAAATCCCCCTCCATTTTCTACAAATTTTTATCTCTCTAATTCCATTATGCGATTTCATTATTTGTTGCACAGGTGGAGGCTAGTTTGCATGGCGTTGAGTTGCCCATTGATCGACAACTGTCGATGATTGGAGGTCGTCGTCTCGACCACTAGTGTGAGCAAGCCCTTTTGGGCTTACGTAAATATCTCGACAAAAAATCATTCTTGACGTTGTCTAACAAACAATATGAAGATGTTTGGGGCAACACATCTGTCGAGGAAGCATTTTCTACCCTCTTCTGTACGCAGCACCACTACTGGAAGCACCTGACATCACGTCACATCGGATCATGATGCGCTTGACCACCATGACAAAACTGCTGCCACCTTGACAAATCTGAAAATCGTAGATTCTGACTGACGTGAAGGACAATGTCGTTGTATCTCGATCTGATAATCGCAATATCTATTTTCGTTGCTGAAATTATTAAAGTTTTCGAAAAATTTCAACTATCCTAGAAGGGAACGGGAAATGTTGGACTATTTACGCACCAAAATACATATTTTACTGACGTCTATTTTCAAAATCTCCAATGATCCCCAGACAACGGTGTCCATAGACGTCCGGTTATCTTACAATATTAGGCATCTATGCATGGTTTCAGTGGATTCGAGAAGACCCCAGCAAGCAATCTAATTTCAAGTAGCAGGGTTCTTTGACAGACCTGATAATCTTTGGTGAGTAACCGACGGACCTGTAGAGAACTTCTGGTAAACAACAACGGTGAGAAATATTTTAATATTTCCAATTCTATTTCGGTGCGCATGACAAATTTTAGGCGGTTTGCAGGCCACTAGCAAATGGTTAAAACACATTTCCAACGTTACGGAATATCAACGAATTCCATGCTGGCGTATGGTGTTTGGAACTCGACCTTATACCTTGTGTCTGCGCCAGAATTTGCAGAAGAAAACTGAAAAACTAACAAGAGGTCAGTTTTTGCCTTTTGCCTTTGTATTCAGATTTGTGTTTTGAAACACAGTTGAGATATGAAATTTGACGGGTGTTTATGCTCAAGCATTTTGTTTTGAAGTGGCCCAGCCGATTTTAACATGTGACAAGCTCGAATGCATCGTGTGTGGTTCTTCTTCACGTGGGTGTCGAAGGAGATATCCCACCTTGTGCGGGAGAAAGGTCTTTGAGACCTATATTGAGGCAAAGCCGCACAAAAGAAATCAGCTAGGGTACGTTGGCCCTCTCTATGTACGTCAACGACATTGAACGAGCATTATGCTATTTTGACTTATTGATCGTGGAACATGCAGGAAAAAACCAAATTTTGTGAGCCGTCGCAAGTTGGATTTGAAGAATATTATGATGGAATATTCCATTATAAAGGGTATTTTTACCCCTTTTATTTTGCTACTGCAGACACTTTGATGTTTTTCTCAGTTTTTAAGGTTACATCTTTTTGCAAGTATAAGCTTGCATATAGTCGTTGGAAAGCTTGCTATAATTTTGATGTTTTGTAAAGGTCTTCTTGACCTTATGGTGCTACAAAATTTGGGATAACAAAACTTACTTTCATACCCAAAATTGTTAAATATGGAGTGCATTCTTGGTAGAACCCGACACTCCGTCGCAAGTTGGATTTGAAGAATATTATGATGGAATATTCCATTATAAAGGGTATTTTTACCCCTTTTATTTTGCTACTGCAGACACTTTGATGTTTTTCTCAGTTTTTAAGGTTACATCTTTTTGCAAGTATAAGCTTGCATATAGTCGTTGGAAAGCTTTTTTCGAGTCAATTTCAATAGAGCTATAATTTTGATGTTTTGTAAAGGTCTTCTTGACCTTATGGTGCTACAAAATTTGGGATGACAAAACTTACTTTCATATCCAAAATTGTTAAATATGGAGTGCATTCTCGGTAGAACTCGACACTCCTTAAATCCACCATCATTTTTTTGAGACTTTTTGGAGTACGTTCTCCTTCAAAATATAAATGGCCCTTGTTATGTGATCATGGAAATCACATGGGAACTCCATACATTGGAGTAGTCTTCGCCCATAGTGGCTTGTATCTAGTGGATTTTTTAGTAGCACCACATCAGCATCACTTTCGCAACTCCAAAGACTATAGAGATTTTGACACTTTGGAGGCTTCTTTTCTATTATGCTTTTGTAATAAGGAGTGCAGTTCGGTGGTACCCGACACTCCATTCTATGCTTGTTTTTGCATCCCCATGCTTTGTGCCAAATTCCTTCGCTCTTCCTCCACCGACTATAGTTACAAGATACTTGCTTGGCAAGATCATTTGTACTAAGTTTTGGGTGCATGCTTATGGTTCAACATGATTGGTGTGAAGAGTTGCAACTTATGAAGTTTGAAAGACATGTTTACAAGACCCTTTTAGGTATAGTAGTGACTACTACATGCTACAGGTTGACCCAAGAGGCAACAGACCTCGAGATCCCACCGAGGATTCTGAAATGGACCCTTTTTGAGCATTGCTCGTTGTAGCTCCCTTTGATGGAGTAGTGGTGATCTCTTTTGGGGCTCTTGGACATAGTCTATCTCTCTTATTTTCTGAACCACTTTGGAGGAATTCATTCTTTTGGGGCACTTCTCCACTTGTAAAAGCATTGGAGTCCAATGCTTATATGGTTGGGAGGGATGATATGGGCATAGAATATTTAGTTTGTTAGCATTTGTCGACAATTAGAATGTTGACAAATTATTTGTTAATTTTTTAAGATCATTACCTCTGTATTTGGCATCTCGTATGCCTATTTATTATTGCAAGTTTAATAAAAATTCATTCAGGTTTTTTATACATGATCACAAGGATTGATCCCAAGAAAATAGACTATGATTGCATGCGAGTGACGAATGGATCTCTAGTTGTTAATCTACAACATTTGACATTCATAATGGAATTGCTACAATGGAGCAACGAGGGTTGATTTGTTGATTCTTGGGCTTTCAGCCATCCTTACCTGCTTTTAAAAGTTGGACTTTGAAGCAATGGCGAACTCTAGGTGGGTTTACTATCTCAGATTATCCTAATGGGTATTTTTTAGTGTTATTTGCTAATGAGGAGGATAAACAACAAATATTCCAAGGTGGTCCTTGGTTTTTTGGTCATGCTGGTTTGTTTATGAAACCTTAGCATGCTTTATTTAAGGTTGAAGAGGAAATACCTTCAGTAGGACTTGTCTGGGTCAGACTTTTTGGTTTACTAGTTGAATTTTGGAATCCTATAGTCTTCTCAATAATTGGTAACACTTTAGGCACCTACATGATGACAACAGATAACGTAATGTGGTTTGAGCATTTTATTTATGCTCGAATTTGTGTGCTCATAGACTTTAATAAACCCCTGCCAAAAAAATCACTTTGTAGTTTAGGGAAGAAACTTGGGAGCAAGAAGTTGATTATGAAAACATTCCCTTTAGGTGTCGGGTCTGTCATGAATACGATCACTTAGTAAAATATTGTAAATATGTAGTCTTGGAGCAAACAAAGTAGGATCAAGGTGAGGAGGAATTTTAGGCTTCTAAAAAAAGCATGTTACTAATAAAATGAAGCCTACAAATAAGTCAACCTCTTTAGATAATAGGTTTTCAAAACTTGCAGTGGAAGATGATTTAGAGGATGTGGATGATTCTATGGAGACGAATATTTTGGAAACCTAGTTTTCAGATAGCTCACAGATTCCCCACCCAAAAATAGTCAAAGACTCCTCAGAGAAAGCCATTAGTTTGGTTAACAATAATTTTGAGATCTATCCTCAATAAGGGAAAACTCACCAACAAAAACACAAAATGGAGGAGAAGGTCAAACAAGGCTTCAGTTCTCAAGGAGGATCTTAGGGATCTATGAATCAAGCTTTAGTCTTGTATTCTCAATCAATAGAAATAGATGTAAATCTATAGGAATTAGTCAAACCTCTAGTAAAAAATAAAGTTGGATACAAACTAGAAGGTAGGAAGGAAAACAAATGTGGTTCAAATTCAAAAATAAGGGGAAAAGTTGAGTTCAATAGGACTTTGGATGAAAATATTAGGGAAAAATGCAAATCAGGGATGAAAACACTGGTAGGCTTTGCAATTCATGGATGCTCTTCTTTCTTTCCTTTCTTTGGATGGCTCCAATTCTTTAGTTACCCTGTTCCTTTTTTCTTTGTATTAGCTTCTCTCTAGTTCAGTCAAGGTTTTCTAGTTCCTAACTCAGATAGTTCTTTCATATGTTTATTTTGTTAATTCTTAGCTAAGCGATCTGTTGAATTGGTTTGGCCATAACTGTAATATGTTTTTTCCTTCATTTATTCTTTCAATGTGTGTGTTTGTGTTGGTTTTCTTGTGTTTTGTTTTTGTTTTGTTTTTGTGTTTTGTATTTTTGTTTTTTCTTGCATTGTTTTATTTTTTAATGTTTTATGGTTTTATTTTTGTGTGTTGTTTTGTTGTTTTTGTACGTGTTCTTTGTGTTTTGTTGTTGTTTATTGTTAATGTTTTTGTTGTTTTATGCATATTCTTTGAGTGTGTCGAAGAGGGCAGACCAGATACAAGTCTTAAACATCCTTTGACGGAATAAATGCCCCCGCCTCCTTAAATCTTACCCAAAAATAATACGATAAAGATATACTTTAAAAAAACAAATTAAATTTTAATTAAATTTTTTATAAAATATTATTATATTTTAAAAATTTATATTAATTATAATATATGTTTGTGCTTAGATCACCGAAAACAAATTATATACTAAAACATTTAACAAAAACATTCCTTGGATTCGTGTTTAGACTAGTTATACATAAATACATATGTCGATGCAGGTATCCAACTCTGAGGGAACGTAAGAATGACGTCTCTTCCCAAAAGATCATGCAAACTTTCTAAGCAGTCCCCACCATAAACGCATACTTGTCCATTAATCCCCGTCACAACAATCTACCTCAAACAAAACATTCAAATCTAAATACTTGAAGTCAGTTGGTAGTGATATACTGGTTTTTTTTCAAATTTAAATAAAATTTTCTGATTTATTTTTATTTAATAAATTAAAATTCGTCTAAAATATTTTTTTTAATTTTTTGGAATAATAACAACTATAACACTAAATAAACTTCTAAAAAATAAGATGAACTCTTAACTTTCTCACAGCGTTAATATTCACTATGCATAGATAAGATCATCTATAATTTAAAAAAATAATTAGATTGATAATAGTTAAAAGTTTGTTTTTAATTTAAATTTTTGTATAATTTAATTTTATTGATTTTAAAGCTGTACAAAGATCCAAAATCATATCCCATATATATTATCAATTCTCTATATTAAAAAATAAATAAATAAATAAATCACCACTGACGTGGATTTATCGGAGAATGTGCTATTGCTTAAGGTAAGCACCACGATAAGGACAGGGTGGTAACCACCGACCATCTTGGTACCCGTGACATGGACAACTTACTGATAAGATAGAATTCTGCTTACCCTGGACATACGCCTAGGTAGGCATATACGTAGAACCGTATATGGTGATCGAAGTAGATGCTTTGACGATTACTATGCACCGCATCCGCCCATAAATGTCCAAACCCCTGTCACAGCACGATCTCGAGTTTTCTTGTCCTCTGCCAAACTGAGAAGGCAAGCTGCAAAAATTTAGTCGTCGTCAGAAGTTGGTGCCCTGACGTGCTCCGGGAGCTAGCCATGGCGACCGCGGCTCAGTTGAGGTATGGCAATGTTGTTTCTTTTCATCGGAAGACAAACAACACAGTGGAGGCAAAGAAATCGGCATTTCTTGGTGGTGGACTTGTGAATTTCAAAGGGAAATTGTCTTCGTCTTCGTCCTTGTTTTGTAAGGGTAACGTCAGAATTGGCGGGAGTGGAAATATTTCGAGGTGAGACGTGCAGTTTTCATTGATTTAATTGTTATAGATATTTTTATTGTTATTGTCATACGTTTGTTTTAATACATTTCATAAAATTAAGCAATGAGGAATATGAGGATGTCTTTAAGAAGATTTGGAAGACGAATGATTGTTTAGCAGTTTCTTTTATAAGAGTAGTGTAATAATATGGAACAAATGGAAATGGGATGAACAATTATTAGAAGCAAAATGCAATTGGGTTGTGAAAGATGTTGGAAGGACTTTAATATATTTTTGTCAAATACAATGATGATTTAGTGTGATCTATGGGTTCTTCGAGGTGATTTTAATGTTGTTATATCTCCTTTGGAAAAGAAGGGTGATATTCTAGGATGGTCTAAATCAATGCAAGATTTTGCTTTATTTGTCAATTCAAATGACCTTTGGGATGTTAGTCCCTCAAGCTTTCAATACACATGGGATAATAGATGCATTGGGAAAATTTATATAGCAGAAAGACTAGATAGATTCTTGTTATCCAATAAATGGTTGCAAACAAGGTATATAATCTCTTTAGATATTTTATTGCGAGTGGGATTAGATCACAAACCCATTTTTTTGACTTGTGAGTCATCTAACAATGGTCATCCAAAGCCATTTTGCTTCCAGTTATGTGGCTCCAAGACCTTGAATTTTTCTAGATGATTATGTTATGGTGGGATGAATCAAAATTTGAACGATCACGTATGTACAAGTTTGTTCAAAAGTTGAAATATTTAAAGGAGCAAATGAAGATATGGAATGTCAAATATTTTGGTAACATTTTCAAAGGAAAAAAGAAATTGAATCCAAGCTCAAAAATTTACAAGAGTAGAAATTAATGGAATGGACCAGGATTCTTATGTGAAAGAAAAATAATTACTTTCTAATTATCATAATGCATTGAAAAATGAGTCATATTGGTTCCAAAAATCTAGAGAGAAATGGCTCAAGGAAGGAGATAGAAATATAAATTTTTTCATGCTATAGCAAAAACAAATTTTTATGTTCATCATATCAAAAATATTAACTCCAAATGGAAGAAATGTTGAGGACAAATAAGATATAAGGAAAGAAGCAATTAATTATTTTAAAAATGGTTTGTCAGATTCTAGGCAAGATAAGGAAGCACAATAAAAACTTCTGCAAATTATTCCATCAATTATCACTTGGGGAAAAAAATGAAAGCTTAATGAAGAAGATATCTATGGAGGAGCTCCATGAAGCAGTTTTCTCTTTCCATCCTAACAAGGCACCTAGCCCCAATAGATTTCCTGCAATTTTCTTTCAATTTTTTTGGGATTTATTAAAGAGTGATATGTTAGATTGAAGAGGCCCAAAAAATGAAGGCTATAATAAGCAAAATCAATGCTACTTTTATTACCTTGGTTCCCAAGAAAGGCAATACAAAATATTTTGATAATTTTCATCCAATAAGCCTTTGTAATATGATTTATAAGATCATTTCAAAAATTATGGCAAACAAAGTTAAATGGCATTCTAAGGTGTCTTATCTCAGAGGAACAAGGTGGCTTTGTTCAGGGTAAACAAATTCTCGATGGTATAATTATTACACAAAAGGCCATACATTATCTTCATTCCATGAAAAACTAGGTATGCTTTTGAAATTAGATATGAACAAAGCATATGATAGGGTTTCTTGGAATTTTCTACATGCTATTCTAAATTTTTTTGGCTTTGATTATAGTTTGTGTGAGTGGATTAAATGTTGTTATAACATTGCAAAATTTTCTATTTTGATCAACGACTCTCCTGCTAGGTTCTTCAAGTCATATTGTGGACTTCGTTAAGGTGATCCTCTTTCTCCTTATCTATTCATTATCATGACGAAAGCATTAGGGAGAACCTTTTCAAAGGAAAAAAATGGAAGGAAAAATCAAGGGTATTCAAATTGCAAAAAATGGTCCCTTCGAATCTCATCTCCAATTTGTTGATGATACTTTTCTTTTGGGCCATCCCTGAGTCAGTGAGGCCATGGAGTTTAAATCAATTCTATCATGTTATGAGAAGGCTACTAGACAGTTGGTAAATACTTCAAAATCCAGGATTTTTTTCATTAATACTTCCTTAGATTTACAACAAATTATTGTGAATATTTTTGGGTTTAAAATTGAAAATTTTCCTCCCAAAGGTCGTTCTTCGAGATCTAGATCAAATTAGTCATCGATTCCTCTGGAGTGGTACTAAGAAAAAAATAAAATGAGCCTTAGTGAAATGAGATACTTTATGTCTTCCTAAGAATCAAGGGGGGTTAGGATTCTGGTCTTCAATTAATAACAACAAAGCTTTAGCTGCTAAATTATATTGGAGAATGTTGCATAACCCCAATGCTCTTTGGGCCAATAATATTCGTGCTAAATATGCCGAGAACAAAAGTCCCGAAGACCTTGTTCGCTATCATCTTCCTACCAAAGGTTCTCCCATTTTAGAAGTTCTTAAGACTGGTGAGGATTTGATAAAAAAAAAATTATTTTGGATCATTCATAATGGTCAACGGGCAAATTTTTGGACAGATTCTTGGGATGGTCACAAGCCTTTGATAACTTAGTTTACCGATTGGAGGCCTTGGATGGAGGAGCTTCACCGAGCTAACTGGATAAAGGTGGCTAATTATTGTCGGTACCATACTAGTAATTCAAAGGTTGGTAGATATTGGATCCCTATTGAGGACTAGCCTATTCAAATCCCAGAAAGGCAAAGACAAGATATCCAAGGCATACTTCATATGAGGTCTCTCTCTTGGTCCCATGAAAAATATTTTTTTGGATGGAACATCACTACTAAGGGTGAGTATTCAGTTGCTCAAGGTTTTTTGACCTTACGCCAGAATAATCCCAATCCAATCTTCTGACATATTTTCTCAGTTGTGGGTTCAAAAGCTCTAGCCTAAGGTGAGGTTCTTTATTTGGCTTTTATTGCATCGTAGGGTGCTTACTGGTGAGAAACTTATGAAGCGTGGTTTTCATGGCCCTTATAGATGTGAAATGTGTGGAGAGAATGTAGAAACTCTCAACCATATTTTTATTGAGTGTACTTTAGCCTCTGAGCTATGGAGGAGAATTACCACTTTACTTGGCTTACAATGGTCCAATTTTTCAACTTTTGAACAAATTTGGAGGGATTGGCCTAAGCAAGAGGGTGTTGATAATTTTATTAGGCAGTTAGTTTTGATGGGTTCTACCATTCTTCTTTGGAATATCTGGAATGAAAGGAACATTCAAATTTTTAATCAAGATAGGAAGGATATTCACTATATTTGGCAGAAGACCATAGCCAACTTAGTTGAATCAGTCCATCAACTCCTTAATCACCCCCAAAACTTCCACCAAAAATAGAATCAAGTGATGCAAAGATTGAAGATTAAATATGCTAAGGACAACCATCTTAAAGGGAATGTGAGTATTTGTAATATGGATAGGACAAGAAATTGGCAACCTCCTCCTAAGGATTTTGGTAAAGTCAATACCGATTGAGCCTCTAGAGGGAACCCTGGAAAAGCTAGTGTGGGAGGAATCAGTAGACTTTCAGATGGCTCCCTAGTTTTTACTTTTGTTGAGAATTTGGGTATTCTTTCCAATAACCTTGTTGGGGGGTATGGTATCCTTAAAGGCCTTCAGGAGGCTACTAAGGTTGGATGGGAAAAGGTGTTAGTGGAGTCTGATTCTCAACTCATGATTAATATTTTGAAGAATCCTTCTAAGAATCATAAGGTTGATTAGAGAATAAAAACCATTATTGAGAAGATTCAATTCATCCAGAGGGGATTTGTGAAAGTTGATTACAATCATGTGGTCAAAAATCAAAACAAGAGTGCTGATGCTTTAGCTAATTGGGCTTTGGACAAAGGTGATCTTATTTGTTATGGCCACCGTCCTAGATGGTGGGCTTCATAAATAAGGAAAGCTCTTCTTTCTATCATTTCTTTGGATGGCTCCAGTTCTGAAGGTACCTAGTTTCTTCTTGCTTTATTTTTGCTTCTCTTTTATGTTCAATTTTTTTTTGAGGTGTACGTTTTTTTGTTCTGTTTTGATTTTTGTTGTTTTGTGTTTTTTGTATTTGTTCTTGTGTTTTTGTTGTTCTTGTTCTTGTGTTTATGTATCCCAGGAGGAGAAGGTCAAACAAGGCTTTAGTTCTCAAGGAGGATCCCAGGGATCTATGAATCAAGCATTCCTGCATTCTCAATCAACAGTAATGTAAATCTATACCCATCAAGAATTAGTCAACCCTCCAGTAAAAAAATAAAGTTGGATACAAACTAGAAGGTAGGAAGAAAAACAAATGTGGTTCAAATTCAAAAAGAAGGGGAAAAGTTGAGTTCAATAGGACTTTGGATGAAAAGATTAGGGAAAATGCAAATAAGGGATGAAAAGACTGGTGGGATTTGCAATTCATGGATGCTCTTCTTTCTTTCCTTTCTTTGGATGGCTTTAATTCTTTAGTTACTCTGTTCCTTTTTTCTTTGTATTAGCTTCTCTCTAGTTCAATCAAGGTTTTTTAGTTCCTAACTCAAATAATTATTTCATACGTTTCTTTTGTTGATTCTTGGCGAAACGATTTGTTGAATTGGTTTGACCATAAATGTAATATGTTTTTTTCCTTCATTTATTCTTTCAGTGCGTGTGTTTGTGTTAGTTTTCTTTTGTTTTGTATTTTTGTTTTTTCTTGTGTTGTTTTCTTTTTAAATTTTTTGTGTGTTTTTTTGTGTTGTTTTGTTGTTTTTGTACGTGTATTTTGTGTTTTGTTGTTGTTGTTTGTTGTTTGTGTTTTTGTTGTTTTATGCATATTCTTTGAGTATGTCGAAGAGGGAAGACCAGGTACAAGTCTTAAATGTCTTTTGACAGAATAGATACCCATACCTCTTTAGATCTTACTCGAAAATAATACTTTGAAAAATGTGTTTTCCAAAAAAAAATCAAATTATAATTTTAATTAAATTTTTAATAAAATATTATTATATTTTAAAATCTTTAACTTAAATAAAAATTTATATTAATTATAATATATGTTTGTGATATTATGTTAAGATCACCGAAAACAAATTATACACTAAAACATTTAACAAAAAAAAAAACATTCCTTCTATTCGTATTTAGACTACCGTAAGGATCGCCACTTGCATTATATGTGATATGTCTTGTCACCCGATTTAATCCCATAACGGATGTGTATTAAAAGTATTACTCAAAAAAATTGTCGATGTTTGCTACTGCAGGTATCCGACTATGAAGGAACGTAAGTAATGACGTCACTTCCCAAAGGACCATGCAATCTTTCTAAGCAGTTCCCACCATAAATATCATCCTTAGAGAGGACGCATATTTATCCATTAATCCCCTTCACAACAATCTACCTCAAACAAAACGTTCAAGAAGTCAGTTGGTCGTAATATACTATTTATTATTAGTAAATTTTTCAAAAATTTGATTTATTTTTATTTAATAAATTAAAATTTATCTAAAATATTTTTAATTTTCTTTTTACCAATAACAACTATAACACTAAATAAACTTTTAGCAAAATAATGAATGAACTCTTAATCCCTTAATCCCTTATGGTAAATTCATTTTTAATTTGATAGACACTATATAAAAATACTCAACCTACCGTCAAAGCCTCAATATCCACTAGACCATTAGTAGTAGTTGAATATTTGTTTTTAATTTAAATTTTATATAATTTAATTTTATTAAAGGTTAGATATCCCATATCGAAATAAAGATATCATGGATTTCTGTAAAATATAAAATAAAAAATAAAAAAATCACCACTAACGTGGATTTATTGGAGAATGTGCTATTGCTTACGTAGGTGGTTGGACAGGGTGGTAACCACCTACCATCTTGGTACCCGTGACATGGACAACTTACTGATAATATAGAATTCTGCTTACCCTGGACATACGGATAAGTAGGCATATACGTAGAGCCGTATATGGTAAACGAAGTGGATGCTTTGACAATTTGTATGCACCGCATCTGCCCATAAATGTCCAAACCCCTGTCACACAGCACGATCTCGAGTTCTCTTGTCCTTTGCCAAACTGAGAAGGCAAGCTGCAAAAATTTAGTCGTCGTCCGAAGTCGGTGCCTGGTTTTGAACCGCTGACGTGCTCTGGGAGCTAGCCATGGCGACCGCGGCTCAGTTGAGGTATGGCAATGTTGTTTCTTTTCATGGTAAGACAAACAACACAGTGGAGGTAAAGAAATCGGCATTTCTTGGTGGTGGACTTGTGAATTTCAAAGGGAAATTGTCTTCGTCTTCGTCCTTGTGTTGTAAGGGTAACGTCAGAACTGGCGGGGGTGGAAATATTTCAAGGTGAGACGCCTCAAGACGCAAATGCAGTTTTTATTCAATTTAGTTTGATTTAATTGTTATAGGATTCTTAAATGGTCGTCTGATCTCCGATCAGAAAAAAAGTATTTTTCCACTTGCACGGCTTATATGTGTTACTTATCTTGTAATCTTAAATCGCATTTAAATCCTCGGCCAAACTTAGATCACTTGTAGTCGAGGATTAGGAATTTTGGCCGTGAGATTTTATTCCGCTAACACTTCTATAAATTTGCGTCAAATCGAGATCACAGCTTATTACATTATAAATATGGTACTCCGTTCATTGCTCTGTTCTTATTTTGGGAAACAATACCTCAATTCTGTCCGGGGATTGCATGGGTGGTTTTGATCGGCTTCTTTTTTTGGAATTTCTCTTTTATATTTTTGTGGGTTTGGTGAGGTAACTGTGGATTGTCACGATTGTGAATTCAAAACATGAAGTGATTTGAGCAATGTTGGTATCTATATGGTACCGGATTTCTGTTATCATATTCATCATTATTAGACATAATGTAAATAATTAACTCAGAACTCTTCTATTTTTTTATTTAGCTCAGAACTCTTCTGTAGTGTTGATGTAGATTAGAGGGTTGGATGGGTTACTAAGCACTTCGAGCTATGTTACCAAAGACATCAAACGGGAAATGAAAGATAAAATAGTTTCAATCTGACAAAAGGGGTTTCAAGGTTCTGTGAACAAAATCATATGTATGGGAAGGATTATCGTACAAAGGAATGTCATACTCTGCTTCATACTTTCACTTTCAACAATTGACGTTATTTTGGTTCCACCAGATGACAGAATTAATTAATTTTATTAAATGATTTTAAGTTTTTGACTAATTTGACTTGCTGTTTGTGATATGCTTGAAATGAGCTATGAAATACCAGGGGCTGTTGCATTCTTTAGAAATAGGATTGAAAATAAAGCAAAGCGAAAAGGTGATTTTTTTAGGTATCAAACAGGCCAGCACCCCTCTTGGACGTACGAGATCCCTTTTTATGAGCAAGGGAAAGTTTTCACTTTACCTTGTATTATTAGTTGAATAGTGTACAAGGTAAAAGTTCTCTTTACCTTGCATAATTAGTTCAATAGTATATCTTCGTGGATTTCGACCCTTTGGTTAAGGTCACGATAAATCATGAGTCTCCCTAATCTGTGTAACGTCACGATAAACGTTAAATGTGATAGCTCCTGCCTACTCTGTTTCTCATTACGTGGACTTAGAGAAAGTATTTATAGTCTGTTATGTCTGATGATTGCCTTTTAACAGGCACAAAGCCTTTTTTTATAGATGTTGACAGTTTGGCGAGGCCAGATGTGTTATTGAAAACAAGCGAGAAAAAATTGGCAAAGTATCAAAGCTAATCATCAATTTCTTATTGTGGAGCAATGGTAAATACGATGCCATCATATTAGTGTAACCCAATTTCGATTCCCTTCATTGTGAAGAACACTCTTATGATAAGGCAATATGCGCTATATAGTTTATTGTAATGCCACAATAATGTGGTTTGTTTAAACACTGTTTTAATGCCGTTATAATGTTATATTGGTGGGGTTGATTCAACCCCACATAATCAATTGAAAAAAAATAAAAATCAATACCTCAATACATGTAGGAAAAAAAAACTGCAAGTTGACATCTTTTCACATGTTATTTTCATAAATATTGGAATTGGTAGTCATCAATATCAGATTAAATGTTTAACCAATGTTCAAAACATGAAATTCATAGCATGAATGCCCTCTGCCCGTCTTTTATTGGGCCTAAAAATAAGGGAAAGAATATATCCTTCAATGTGCTCTTTCTTGGCGTTCCATTTTATTGGGCCTAAAAATAAGGGAAAGAATCTATCCTTCGATGTGCTCTTTCTAGGCATTCCATTGTGCAGTGTGTTAGAGGAATTGTGCCTTTTGTTGCACCTAAGTCTGTGGACTCTATTGATTTCCTATATTGAAGGTCCTTCATTGGTTGGCTCATCCAAGCAACCAGGATTCACCTTCATAACTTGTCTATCTGACTCAACCACCATTTTAAAAGTGGGGTTAAAATTGTTGAAGTAGATGGCCTCTACATGATGTGCTTTCTTCCATTGCTTCACTCATGATTGAAGTTTGCAGTAAACATAAACTATGTCATCAGCCACTCATATTCCAATTTATTGTGCTTAGTAGAAACTCCAATTGCACTCAGAACTGGATGTATTATATGTTTGGCTAAAGATTCTAATGTTGAGTTTGTGGAGATTGGTGTGTATGCATTGAAACTTTCCCATTGCACTTCTTTGTGAAGAAAAATGTAGAATCCAACTTACGTGCTTCCAAATAATAAAGTATTAAATACTAATGCAAATAAATTTTTTATTAACTTAACAACTGCATCTTCTGTTCTTGTACTGCCATGTTAAAATCCAAACCATTCTGAGCTCTTTTGTGACTCCAACTCAACATATAGGGCAAATTGTGTATCAAAATCGAACATCATTATTACCAAATAACTAAAGAATGCAGACATCACCTCTCCGTCATAGTTGAACTAATCAAAATAATGCAATGAAGGATTAAGGAAGGCCTTTAGTACTTAAGTTGGGTGATGGAGCCTGTTCTTCTAGCGCTGACCTAGCCAATCCCAAATAACAATGTACTTCTCCTCATCCAGTCACATATAATATCTTTGATGCCTTTTTTATCCCCATCCATGGCCTCATATCCCGTAGCCTCTTCTCACCATCAACAAAGCATAAAAAATCTTTGCCAAAGGGTTGCTATTAAATCACTTTCAACTGATTCCCAAAATTTATCCATGTAAATAAGTTGGGCATGTTGCATTCGTTATAGTCTTCCTATGATATGGCATGACAAATCCACACTTCAAAAATAAAGTTCTCGTCATTGCAAACATTTAAAACTTTCGAATGGATTAAAATGAAATTTGTTACAAAACAAGTAACAACAAGCTGCAGTAATTGTTTGTTATTTGTAAAGCATCTCATAGATATAAGGATTCGTACATAATCGCAAATGAATCTGGCTATGGATTTCACATACTCAATGGTTTGCTTGAAAAATATTTAATTTGCATAAATCCTCCAAGTTTATATCTATGCAATGAATTATTCATCAAGATTGAAACAGAGCTATAGATTGTCCTTCACTAAGAGTTTGCATGTTGCTATATAATTGGCTGCATTGTTGGTTACTAACTTGTGCAACAAGGTAGGTCAGAGGGTCTGGCCTGTTGGTCAAAGTGCTTGCCCTTGGGAGGGTTGAGAGTCGAGACCATGGTTTGAATCCCTCAGGCCTCGTAGAACCGGAGGGTGTGTTGCTCTAGCGCGCCGGTTACATTAAAAAGTTTATCCGGCGCAACTGGAGGTTATAGTGGCAGCAAGGAGCAGGATTCGAACCCACAACGAGGCGATGAAAAAATGTAACGAATTACCGATTCCTGTATACACAAAAAAAAAAAAAACTTGTGCAACAAGGAATATTAAAGAAGAAAGAAGGAACATTGGCTTCCATATTAAAGCTCTATCTTGACAAAGAAGAAAGGAACATCTTTAGGAAGGACAGAAGCATCAACAAATTTCATAAACATTGTCCATTTAGGACAAGAAATTGGAAGATTATAATGGAATTCTCCTCCCCATCGGCCTACAAGCTGTTATTTCCAGTGGCATATTCCTATGATGGAGTTTTGTTCTGCTTTAATACCTGGTTCTGAGTCTCTGACAATTTGCAATTGCAATTTTTTTGTTTTTCTGAAAAAGTGGTTTTCACAATTCCTCATGATTCCTCATAAATGAGGATTTTCTATCCAGACCCAACAATAAGAATCTCAAGCATTGCCCAATATAACTTTTGACTTTGGTAATGCTGAATGTTATGCTATCTCATGAAAATCATGTTCTTAGATTCCTATCTTCTTCTACCTTTTCTTTCTTCCCTTTTTCCGAATTTATTTACCAATGAACAAAGAGCAGGCTGTGATCCTGCTTCAAGTTTTTTGCAAAAACATGGGGATGTAGCAACTCTAGCAGGCATATTCATCTTAAAATGAATTCACTTCTCAACACATGGTGGACTTGAATAAGATTTATCCCTAGCTTCAAGTTCCATATTGAGGGCATATACATACATATTCTGCTTATATTCTCTAGGGCAGCTCTTGATGCAACAACAATTTTGGGATCGCTTGAGATGTGGTTTCATATCATGACATCTGATTCTGTCAAATGACTTGTGAAGTGATGAACACTCTCAGGATCTCTTTTTGTGTAGGTTATGCTCAACTCTGCATGTTTGGTCCTCAACCAATTTTCCATATGCCCAAAAGGCATCTGCTTGTTTCAAGATGGTAGTATATAAGTTGCAATGAACACAAGTAAAAAAGCTAAAAGGATCAGTTCCACAAGGCCATCTTGAAACAAAGACCAGGTTGTGATCCTGCTTTAAGTTTTGTGCAAAAACATGGGGATGTAGCAGCTTTGGCAGGCATAGTAGAAATGGTCATGGTAATCTCACTTTATTTCTCAACGCATGGTGGACTTCAAGAAGATTTGTCTCTAGCTTCAAGTTTTGTCTTGGGGGCAGTTATATCTTCTTTTCTCGGTCTTATTCTCTAGGGTAGATATTTGTGGCAACAACAATTTTGGGGGTTGCTTGAGTTGTGGTTCCACATTATGGTATGTGATATTTCATTTGACTTTTGAAATGATAAATACCCTCAGGAACTCTTTTTGCACAGTTTATGCTGAACTCTGCATGTTTGGACCTTAACTAGTTTTTGATATGCCTAAAAGGCATCTGTTTTCTTCAACATGGCAGTATATAATGTGCAATGAACATGAGTAAAGAAACTAAAAAGTGCACTTCCACAAGGTCATCTTGACTGTGTTGTAATTCTTACAGTGTTGCTCAGAACTAGAAGTATATTGTGTAATATACAATAAAGTATAGCATGACATGGTCTTTAATATTTATAACAAAAAAACACTCGTTTGAATTTCAGATATCGGTTAAAACTTATGGCTGTCTGAGGATAGATCCAAGTATTTGCTGGCACTTGCAGAAACAGGGTGTCCACTTCTAAAGGTTTTAAGGACAAAGAAATTTCTTAAAAAACAGTCAACATCCATTAACAATCAACAATGAAGAAAACAATTCACCATGGTAATAATAAATATGGAACGATATAGTTTGCATGATAACTTCAAATTACTTTGTTCAAGTTGCCAACTTCCAAGAAAAATTTACACTATACCGATCTGCACCCCTCACTTGTTGCCAAAGAGAAGAGACTCCTAGGATCCTGAATAAAATGTTCATGGCCAACAATGGCAAATGACATGCATTTCTGAGAAGTGACATCTGCAGGTATCTACACATGAGCAAACAGAAGCATGAAGCTTTGATGCTATGAAGGGTACACTAGCAGAATAAAATGATTAGAAGTGGCTGAGGACCTACCTTGAAAGCAAAGTGTTTACTGCATAGTGAAGAATAAAACATAACACCCATAAAATAAAGATAGTTCCATGATGAAGAAAATAGAAGAAAATTATAATGACACTCTCCAATAGAGGCATGCAATAGCAGAGTACAAATCCCAGGGATTACCTTGGACTAACATCATACATAATTTGATGGCGTATGAGTTGGTTGCTTCACTGCATACCATAAAACATTAAGCCTAGGTATCCTAGTAATATGTCAATTCCAAAACCTCATTTTTTGTAAGTAACATACCATGGAGGAGATGGACATATATGCATGCTCTATGGGTGAGTGCTATTGCATGTTCATAATAAATAGATGACTTAAACGATCCATTTGATTCCCCATGGAAAATTGTTTCTTCACACATTTAATATATATGGTCATTGAAGAAGATGCTGCTCTACAATCACATGAATGCTGAAGGCATTTTTTTGTCAATCAAACAAACTCATTCACATAAATAAATTTTAGATTTTATGTAGCACACTTAAAGGAACTAGGGATAAGAGATTTAAAACTATAAAGTCCAGAGAATTGCAGGGTTTATCCTAATGAAGTGCCTAAGCTGCAATTAAGTTTACAATTACAGTTGTCTAATTATTTTGATCTTTATTGAAGTCCAGAATTACTCAACTCCAGTGAAATATTTCAGGCTCGTAACTTCTAGACTGGAATGAAACTGTATTCCTATACATCCTTGAAAGCCTTTCTTGGCTGGGTTATGGATGACACCTTGAAACTGAGTTTCAAATTTTCTACTTCATATTGCATGTTACAATGTCTGTTGCTCTTGTTAGTCCTGAAACCCCCAATCACAACCAGTAACCCACCTTAAAAAGGACGAAATCCAAGTTGATGGACTAAAATATGCATATTTTTAGATAAAAATTGACCTTTATTTATGATCTTTCTACTTTAGTACAATTGCTTTTGCTGATATATACTTTGAATGCTTGGACTCTGGATCATGTTGGGCATGAATGATTCAAGTAGCCTAGTAAAATCAAGATGCTATTTGAGTTCTTGGTCCTCAAGCAAAATCTCCGGAGTTGAAAGGAGTTTGGATACATGTATATATGATATTGGGTACTATGTTTATATTGCGTACCCAGTGATGAATTTGCTTAAAGAAAATTGTTCTTGGAATAACTAAGCAGAAAATATTTATAAAGGATAAAACAAGCCATAAAGTAGTTGTGCTACCATTCAAAATTTCAGACTTAGTGAAACAATTTTTTTTTTTAAAAGATCATAGATAACACTCATGTCTTAATTTCTTTATAATTCTGCAATTCTATGTTTTCTGATGCTTCCTTTATATTCATTTCGTATGAATGTAAGTATTTATTTTGGATATGAGGTAGGGTTAGGATTTCAGACGTGTAAGTGTGACTTTACTTACCAAGTGGAAGTTTCTTTTCACTGTATCATGTTGAAGCTTTTCTTCATAGCTTAGTATTGGCTACATCATAGAATTAAGGAGTATGTTTGTCTTTTGGGGAATTTACTGTCTCCTGAACAATTCCGTTTGTGTTGTCTAAGTAGCTACCAATTTTACTTCAATAACTCTTCTGACATTTATTCTCTCTTCAAAGACACTAATATGGCCTAGTAATAGAGTCTAGCTGAGGTTCTCTATGTCTTCTCATGATGTTATGGATAATCCTTCCTTCCACTGTATCTCATGAAGTCCCTTGGGATTTTGCAAGTGTCAGTTTAGATTCACTGGCTATTATAGTGTGCTCCGGCCATTGAATATGTTTGCATCTAGTATTTAAATTTGTTGAAGACTACAGTAATATCTACATTGTTATTTATGAAACCCTCTTATCATGAAATTCCTTGATTTTCAACTTATCCATCTAAAACTTTGGTTCTTTTGAGAAAATATCTGTGAAAATAATTTATATTGCTGCTATACAGTATCTATCACCGTCTCATTGGGCCTATTCATTACTGATTTTATTTTACAGATTAAGATATAAAGAACTAATTTGATCTTCTACCATTTCTAACAATATTGGATTTGATGTTTGTAGGACAAGTTGTGCACTTATGCCTAAAGTACAGAAGAAAACACTTCTACATGAGCTTTATGAACAGCAGGGACAGAGTCCTTGGTATGACAACCTCAGGCGTCCAGTTAGTGATTTGAAGCCACTGATTGAAAATGGAGTCCGAGGCATTACAAGCAATCCAACGGTACTTCAAGCAACACCTGTTTTAGCTTGATTGGATTTCTAGATAGATGTTTCAATTATTGGAGGTAATCGTTTCTGTTAAACATGCTTATTTTCTGTATGGATGAAGTTGAGGAAGAGACTGCAAAGACTAGCAAAATTGCAAATTTTATGGGCTTTCTTAACAAGAACTAAATTCTAAGCTAAGCTGTGCTGAAACTTAACTGGAATTAATTGTTAAAATCATTAATAAGCTAATTTCATGCTCAGGATAGTTAGAAAAATGAGATGTTGACATTATTGTCAATTTTTTGGTGTCTGTACTTTAAATTTTATTTCAATTCAAAGGTGCACTGCTTTTACTGTTTCTGTATCTAATTAAGTGGACTATGAAATAGTTGAGAAATAAATCTGAAAAATTGATTGATTTGTTTTCCAATCCCTAACACTTATTCACTGGAAAAGGCTTAGCAGTAGTGCTATATTTTGATAGATACGTTCTTTCTTGTGCAGATCTTTGAAAAAGCGATAATATCTTCAGATGCTTATGATGAGCAGTTCAGGTATTCCCAGATCTCTATGTAGCTATTGGTTATGAAGTTGACTGTTTGTAAATGACTTCAGGTTTTGCATGTTATTTCTGATTGTTAATCATTGTCTGTTTCTTTAAGATCATGTCAAGTCAAAGCTTTTTCTTCTTTTAATTATAACACAAAAAGCCTCCTCTTTCAAAAGGTTAAAGCTTTTATAGATTCAGGCCATATTCAAACCCGTGGGAATTCATTTAAGTGCCAGAATTAAGCAGTCTCTCTTGGTTCAAATTATTTCAGAAAATATTCTGGTTTTGTGAAGCCATTTGACACGACTTTCTCAAAAATTACCCTTTCTTTGAGGTATGTGTCAAAACAACCATCCCAGAGTTAACTATTTTGGAGGGTCTTTTAGATCTGAATTTGTGTTTGCAACTAAGATGTTAGTGCAATTGCAATTTTTCTGGAGACCATTACCTTACACATTTGTCTCTTGAAACATTGTTTTTTATCTTCTGAGAATCTAAATGGTGAACTTGGAGAAACAACATATATTCTGGCCTTCAAATCTTTCTTGTACATCCATTAGTCTGTATGGCTCTAGCATCGAGGCATTCATTTCAAATCCAGAAGTATTTTTTTTTCTATTCTAATGAATAGGATGGATTCCAGCTTGTACATACAATGTAAAGGTAGCTTATTTAGTATGTCTTCCATTTTGGAAGTCTTAGTTTGTCATTTTGCTCATTTGAAGGTTTTTTTGAAATTGTGAGCTAACCTTGTCAAAAACATTATAGATTTTGAGCTTTGAACAAATTGAAAGTTTATCACTTAAATATATGGCATTTTCAAATCCCATTTATAGGGATTACAAAAAAGGCACTAGATCAAGAGAACATTTATTGCATGAGATGATTGTTATGGAGTTTTTGATGAAAAATCTATGGTTTGGTGCCTAAAAGACCTTTTGACTTCCATGGATATATAAATATGAGGTTGACTCATTAGGTGGTGACATTTGGTTGTTGATTAAGTGGATCTACTTTTGCTAGAAAACAGAGCCAATATTAAAGAATTGCACGGTGGATTATTACTGAACACAAGTAAATAAAATTTAAGAGTTCATCTAAAAGGTTAATGAGATCTGTATGTAGACAATTCCAAACATGCCACCAAATTGGAAGATATTGAGAAAACATCCTATGGGGGTTTGAATGAGAACTGTGGCTATAGCTATCGGTTTTTATGTTGCTTGGCCTAGGGTAGATTTAAATAATTACACTTGCATGTTAATTGAACCTAGCATAAAGACTGACTGATACGAAGTGGACATGAATTGATAAAGGTGAACTAGTTTCATTTTATTCTATTTCCTCCTGAAAACAATTTCCACATAGATGACACTCGCAAGAGTAATTCCTTAGCTTGTAATCATTGGGTAGTTGCAAGTTGGCTGGAGTATAAATGTCAACCTAGGAAAACAGTTATTAGCGTATTTTGCTTTGCTGAATAGACAAATCACCAAAATGCTAGACATGCAAATCTATTTGACCTAACAACATGAGCTTTGATAAGTTTATAGCTTGTTGTTGCAAGAAAATATCAGGTGCATACTGCACAAGTATAATCAGGTAAAAAATGATACACCATTGTACAACACTTGCATTCTAGCTTAATTACTACCTGAAACACATCAACTATCTGTTTTTTCACTTGAGTTGAGATCTGATAAAGCATTCTATGCACACCACAAGTATTGGAGTAGCCCAAAATTTGACTATGGCATCCTATATACTTCTAGATATCCGATGTCTTTTCCTGTGTCTCCAAAAATGTTTCCCCATTCATTGATGAATTGGAATATTGAAGCCTGAAGATGTGAAAAAGGGATTTGTATGATTGCTTTCTAACAACTTCTGTTGCGAAAACATAGGTATGATGGTTGGGAAATATGTAATAAATGTACATGCTACTGTGAATATATCTTGAAACTGAAAGGATATATTACCTGTCTGATCACCCTTGTATGATTGTTACAATTGCTTTTAGATAGAATCCTAGACCATATATGCAACAGTTGTGAAGTTCCCCCACCTTCAGTTGCAAAGAAATGTATGGGGAACTTAGCTGACTGCTTGAAATGGCTTGTATTTGTCTTAAATCAAACCATCTTAAATTTTTGTGTGGCATCACTATAGAACCAAGGGATACTTCTGTCAAATTCATAATCAAGGTATTTAGGATAAAAGCCAAATTTGTATTAGAACTCTACCTGTATCCTGTAAGTTATTACCACTTTAAAGAAACCCTAAAATTTGAAGTTCTAATAAGGAGATGAAAGATTTCAACATTTTAGCTGCTATACTTATCCAAGTGGCTAGGGCTCTATCTTAGAAAAATTCCATCCGAGAATTATGCTGGTGGAAACTCTTTATATAGTTTGACATTTCCTTGCATCTGACCCTTATCTTCTAGAACTTACAAGCAAACCTCTCATGTGTCTGCACTCCAAGAAGCTGTTGGGATAATAAAAATATAGCACTACAATCTAAATGTAAAGCTTGGCTTTTAGAATTTTATCTGTGTTGTCAGGAATGCACTCATATCGAAGTCTTATGGTGATAATTACTCACATTTTAATAGATGCTCAACTCTAATTCAGTTTTATATTTGTGACAGCTGTGGATAATAATCTCTATCCAAAGTGGGTGGGAAAGATGACCTAGAAATAACACTGAGGACAAGGCAGGAATCAGACATTTGAGCACAGGCTGACATAGATTACTTGGTGACTATTGAGAAAAACCTGCAAGACAGAACTATTAAAAGAATGTCATAATGAAATAGGAGGGAAAGGAAAGTATATATCAAAGATTGAAGCTGGATTTAAAAGTGATTTGAATATTGAATTTTCACATTTTATATTGATATGGAATGGAATGGAGAAAGACTATCTGCAAAGACCTGTGAGTGAACACATAAATATGAAAGAAAACTAATAACAAGAAGAGACAAGCAGCAGCTTGAAGCCAGACTATTGTGTGCCTCCAGGGATCGTAAATGGAAGAATTGAAATACCTTTGCTGCAACTTAAAAGGGGTAAAGGAGAAGAGCATTGGTAGCTTTAAGTTGCTGAATTGAAATCTTGAGTAAAAGTTGCCCTTAAAGAGGATGCATCCTTAGTATGATACTGGTCTAAGGCAGATAATATATGAAATGCCTGTATGGAACGCATATTACAGATCAGAGAAATACAGCTATTAGGGATAGATGCCAAATTGCCAATTATAGCAGCCATTTATACTTTGGCTCCAGAGTTACCAGGGTTCAGGGGTGTGGGTGCGATACTTTTGAAACTTGGGTATGTGGGGACAGGGGTCTGGCAAGTTAAAATACATTTAAAAAAATAAAATATAATAAAATCAATCAAACAACATGAATACTCATTCATCATTCACATAATTCATAAAGATCAAAATTAACAATAAATATTGAACATAAAGATTCATAGTTTCAAAATTTCAGAAATTAAAATTGTCTTTAAATGAAATAAAATGGCATACATAACAGCCTACTGTTTCATAAGTTAAGATTAATGATCAAGGTCCTGAATCTACATTTGCAAGACCACTATGCTCTATTCCACTAGCACTAGCCTCAATATGTCCTATTCCAACCTGAAGCCATTGAAACCAGCAGAGCAGAATAAAAAGGGAGGAGACAAATAAGAGTGAATGGCAGTTCTGCTGTTTGTCTTTATCACTCAGTCTAGATTATTTATTTTTCTATCTAATGTAGTAGTCTGCAGCTGTGTGCGCTACCTACCCAGTTACATGATTTAATGTCTCCAACCAAATTATTCGGGTTCTTGCTAAATGTCCACACTGGGTATGCAAGGAAAACGGACCTGGTTCGTGAAGGTACTGTTTGCAGTACACAGAATGCAACGAGGCCTGAAACTGAGTATTGGGTACGGGTGCGGTATGGGTATGTGCATCTAATGGATTGGGTGCACAAACCCTGGTACACTGCTTGGCTCTTGATTTATCTTTTTTGAAACAAATTAACATTTAGATAGAATCCATTTGTGTCTGGTATTTTTGGTTTTTCTCTCTTTATTTCAGATTCTAGATTTGAAAGTAGTAGATAGCAGATACTGAGTATTTCTTTTATGGCAAATTGGTTTTAGGTCTTATTAATATGTTGGTATTGAAGTTGTTATCTCATTCTGCACATGCATACAGTGGTTATAACTGTTTTGCAAGAAGCAATGACTTGTTTATTGTTCCAATAATTTTCGTCGCTTTTCTAAGGAAAATGTTAACAATCTCTGGTTATATTTCATCAAATACTACTTACAGGATTCTTGCATCTCATCATATGTGTAGTTGTGTGGCAGTGTAATTATATTTGTTTTTTTAAATTAGAAGTGGATTGTAGGAATGTATGCTTATTGTTAAAACTCTCCAACCACATGAATCTGCAGGAAGCTTATTAAAGAGGGGAAAGAGATTGAGGTGGCTTATTGGGAACTTGTCATTAAAGATATTCAGGATGCATGTGAACTCTTTGAGCCCATTTATGACGAATCAGATGGAGCAGATGGTTATGTGTCTGTGGAAGTTTCTCCCAGGCTTGCTCATGATACAGAACAAACAATTGAAGCTGCTAAATGGTTACACAAAAGAGTCGATCGACGTAATGTCTACATTAAGATTCCAGCAACAGCAGAATGCATTCCTGCTATAAAGAAAGTTATTTCTCTTGGTATCAGTGTTAATGTGACTGTGAGTTCTATTCTTCCTCTCCTAATTTTTGCATCATTTTTCTTGATTCACATGAGACTCTAAAATCATAAAATCACCGCTGGAGGCAACTTGTTTTATTTTATTTTTTAAATTTTTTTCCCCAAGATGCCTTGTTATGATTCATTTTAGCAAGTGAAAATATGTTAAACTGTTGGCTAAACCGACTGGAGTGTACGGTAGCATCTTTCTTGTTGGATAGATTATATCTCAATATTCTGTTAGCATATGCTTAATTTTTAATTAGATAAGTGGACTAATTTTTCATCTAACTAGGAAAGAGTAGAGTATTATTTGATATGTTTCATAAACCAGACATGACAAAAGCCATTTATAATCAATTGTGGTCTAGATTCTGTACAAACCCCTAAATAAACATAATTTCTAGGTAGATCATTCATATAATCTCCAAACTGCAATAGTAGATGTATAAGTCTTTGGAGTTGAACAAGATTGAGAAGAGGATTTTTGTGTATAAAAGATAAGTAGCATCTTGTGCATGTCCTCAATTAACGCGAGGAGGTAAAGCACATGTCCTCAATTACCATCAGCAGGTTGCTTCGGCACAGTTCATTTTGATATTTCAGTTCGTTGATTTATAGGGACTGGGTTTAAAATTTAAGGAATAATTATAAGCTTTATATGGTTTAAGATTCAGGGACAGTTCCTGAAGAGGCTAGGGCTGAAAGGCACACAAGAGAGGGGCAAGAGAGTGTGCCAGGAATCCAGCAAGCTAGGGAGGATCTAATGTGGTAAATGGATCAATTGGTGCCCTTAGTGGAGGATTTCTCAAGTTTACAAAGTTAAGATGATGGCAAGCAAATGGACAAGACCCTATGAGGGCTCACCTAGTTTTGACAGCAGAAAAGAGACTACTCCATAGCATTCATCACACAAGCCTGATACAAGACTACTCCATAGCATTCATCACTAAGATAACTACAACACAAGGCAATGTTCTTCACGCAATGAATCTACACAACAGTGGATCATTTCTCATTGATATGTGTATTTGTATCTGTATGTTTTACAAAATGAAGGGTGGGGTCTATATATAGGGTGGCTCTGGTGGTTATGGTAACCAACCAGGCCCCCAACGTCCCCAACCATCTGCTTGTTACAATGCTAACAAATTTGTCCAAAACTAAACAGTCTATAACTAATCAGTCTGAGATTTAACTAATCAGTCTTTAACAACTCCATAACGGCTAATTTGCGCGTACTTAATTTCCATTACAAACTTACTAACCATTACAAACTTACTATCAGTCCATAACAATATATGGCGGATGATTATACAAACATATTATTAAACACTAAACAACAGGATTTGACCAAGCTGACTATTCCAATTGCGTATATGATTACAAGCAAGGTTCCACAAGCCTGGGGGACGGGGGGACGGGTTTCCGAGGACGGCGGGTCGATTTTAGGGGACGGCTCGGGACGGCTGGGGGGACGGCTGGTATAATACTATAAAAAATGAAATTTTTTAGAAATTTAGAATAATCTACACATTCAAAATTCTACACCCAACAAAAATGATATTTCATATTACTAATCAATTATGTAAGTGCAGCCATTCATATTCAGATTAGTTACTAACACATAAGTGCAGCCATAATTGAGTCATTTAACATTTTCATGTTCATATTAGTTACTAATTTGCAGCCATTTAATTGTTTCAAGTTCAACAACTATAACTTGAAGGTTCAGCCAAGGATATCAAGTGCAAACAATGTTCAAACAGTCATCATTTTAAGTAATAACAGTCATCATTTTTTCAGCCACCAATGTTCAAACAAAGACTGTCATGTTTAAAAATTTTCAGTCACTAACTGCTCAAATATGACAGCAATAAGAAATTTGAAATAGTCATAGTATCAATGCTCATTTGCAACAAAAAGACTCAAAACTAAAATAGTAAAGGAGTATAGTTATACAATGTAATAGAACTCCTATGGAACTTCTGTTGGGCTATCACTATCAAAATCTGTATCACTATTTGATGAGATGCCCTCATCATCTAAGTGAAGATCCTCCAATGAAACTCCAACCAACCCCTCATGACTCTCATCCTCATCAATCTGTCCCGCATCCTCTCGGATCAACATCCCATCGTGTAGCCGGAGATTGCTTGTACTCGGCTTAACTCTCTCACGAAGACGAAGAGAGCTATGCACCGCAACTAGCTTCTCCGCTCTCGCGAGAGGTAAGCCTATTCCTCCTCACATTGTGGATAAAGTCGTATGTAGACCAATTCCTCTCAGCAGCAGAGGAACTAGCAACCTGTGAAAGAACCCTAATTGCAAAATATTTCAAGTTAGGTGTGTTGTCCCCATATAGCTGCCACCATCCAATGGGATTTCTTTGGGCAATGGTAGCCCTATCCTCCCTACACTCTGGTGGTTAAGCGAGGGCCCTCGAGATTAGCAAAATTGAGCCACTCATTTCTAATATTTGAGCTCTCCTCCTTCGCATATATCTTTCTAATGGCCTCCAAAAACCCTTCTCTCACCTCTGGATCCTCATGGGGAGGCACTCTCCCGTGCCTAGGCTCATACCACTTTGGGTTTACTGAATATGCTGCCATATGAAGGGGGGTGTTCATCCTATCCCACCTCCTTTGTATAATAGGCCTGATGTAGGCCTCATAGAATAACAGGATGGATCTCTAGCAGAAATGACTTTTTTAATCTCCCCCAACATGTCGTCAAAAGTCTCATATATTTCTCCTAGACTAGGAGCATTTCGTGTCAAGATATCCGATGACAAAGAACAATAGGGGCAACAAAAGACACAATATACCTACAAGAAATCAAAAACAAAATTTAGAAACTTATATGTCACATTGTCATATGAGCACTCCAATTTGAAACAAACAATGAAAATTGAAAAATCATAAATTAAAATAACATTTTGGTTTCTTACTTGGCTTGAGACCACCAACTATCATCCAATGTTTTGTCTCTAATTTTTTTGCCCTCCTCTCGTCCTTGATTCTAGCCACCTCTTCCACTCCGTGCATACTACCATGGATTGTAGAGCATCTTGCACCTCAATCATCCTCTCCAATAAAATGAAGTAGGTGGCGTATCTAGTGTCTCCCGGTTTGATGAACTCCTTCTTTGAGAAGGACCGAAAGAGGGCTAACGAAGTGTGATGGTTGCAAATGAACATTTGCATATCTCTGGCTTGTGCAACCATCTCCTTCACCCAATCTATCCTCCCAATGTCTTTCAATGCATTGTTCAATGCATGAACACAACACGGGGTCCAAAAAATATGTTTATATTCTTGTTCTATCATTTTGCCTGCACGTTGGCAAACAAGGGCTGCATCTGTAACTACTTGTAGTGTACAACAAAAAATTAAAATGGTCTCATTTAAGTTTTTAACAGCCATTTAGAATCTAGATTTGTAATTTTAAAATTTAAAGATTTTGATTTTCATAAAAAAATCTGAAAAAATTAAAACTTAAAACTTAAAGTAAAACAGAAATTATCGAATTGATTACTTGTACAACATTGGAGGCTCCAACCTCCTCAATAGCCTCCTTCAACTGAAGGAACTGGAACTCAACATCCTTTTTTTTTCCCGTGCAATCAATGGCTTTGAGAAAATAGGGACTCGCTTTACATGTGACGATGATATTGATGAGTGGACGTTGACGAATGTCACTCCACCCATCCATGATGATAGAACATCCATGAGTCAACCATGTGTTCCTCATCTCGCTCCATAACCACACCGCATTTGGAATAGTGTTTGTCTAAAAGAGAGGTACGCAGCCTATTTTCTCCGAGCGGTAGATATGAAGTCCCCGCCTTGGTTATTTCTCTTACCGCGTCCTTGAAGTAGGGGGAGCGTGCAATATGGAAAGGCAGCCCATGTGCAAAAAATAATTTTGCTATAGCATCATCTGCTGATTCTCTTCCTTGCACATTAAACATTTCATTTACGCTCCCCTTTTCTTTGAGGGCAGCGGTGGCATACGGGATGTTTGGGTTAATTCTTGTGGCTGTTCTAAGGAGGCCCCAACGTCCTCTCTAAATGATGGGCTGCCTGTAGATGAAGACAAACCAAAATTTTTAAATCTAGACTCTTGCACAATCTTATGGATTTCATTAACTTGTGCCCGGGTCATTTTTTGGCAAGCCCTAACCCCCGTTCCTCGCCTTATCTGTGAGATGAGACTCAACCCTAGTATAGCTGCCCTTAAATGTAGTTTTGCAAATATTACACAGCCATGTTCTTGAGCCCCCAAAATTTTTTTTCCCTTGGTCACAGTTAGTTACAAATTGCAGCAGTGGTTTTTTTATATTAAATGGACCCCTGGCATATTCTTTAAGTAACAAAGATGGGCAGTCAAAACTAGGTTGAGAAGCAATGCTATCCCCTTTGGAAGTTTGGGGTTGGATGGTAGAGGATGAATCCCTAACAGCAGCAGTATTCATGTTTATGTTTGGATTTTCAGTTTGGTTTCCCTCCTCCAAATCAACCTCAAAAGACCCCGATGCACTCGCTGGCCATGTTTTGTGTTGAAATTAAAATATAAAATTTCAATTTGAAAACTTCAAAACCCTAACAGCTTGGAAGAGGTAAAAAAAATTTAAAAACCTAGTGCTGTTGCTGTTATTTTTTCTGCTGTTGTTTGCTGCCTTCTGCTGTTGCTTGCTGCCTACTGCTGCTGCCCTTGCTGCCCTTGCCTTCTGCTGTTGCTTGCTGCCCTTGCCTTCTGCTGTTGCTTGCTGCCCTTGCTGCCTACTGCTGCTGCCCTTGCTGCCTACTGCTGCTGCTATGCTGCCCTTGCTGCCTTTGCTGCCTACTGCTGCTGCTATGCTGCCCTTGCTACTGCTGCTTTTTCCTTTTGCTCTCCAGCTCTCTTTTTCTACTCTTGAAAAATGAAAGATGAGTGTAAGTAGTTTTTACTTTTTTGTTTTCACTTTATATAACATAGTTTTAGGTTTAGGGTTTTGGAGGGGGGGGTGAGACTCAAAATGGGTCCCACCCCATACCTTTTTAAAAACTTAAAAAGTTAAATTTTTTTTTTTTTTTTTTATTTTCCCCTTTGGTGGGGACGCCCAGCCGTGGGAAACGGAGGGACGCGTCCTCGTGGAACACTGATTACAAGTCATTATATAGGCGTTTTGTCTTGTTGAAAAATAAAATACTTCATATTATTCAATGAAAGAGACCTTGCTTAAATAGCAAATGTCTACAATATGATCCATTGGATCATAACTAATTGAGTTAATCTCAGCCACTCAAACTTATCCTAGTAACAACTTAGGATATATTATAATATACTCTAATACCCTCCCTTAAGTGGTACTAGAATATCTGTAATACCCCCCCCCCCTTAAGTGGTACTAGGAGGTAGTGAAAAAATAAAAACAAATAAGTGGCATATCCACAAATATGAGTCCCGAAAACAAGGCCTGATAAGGTACTCATTTACAAAATATATCCATAAGAAAAATCTGTTGAAATATGATGAAAAACCACAAGGAAGAACACCATCTTCTAGAAAAGAAGAAGAAGGAAGATGAGGAATTAGTATGGAGAGGAATATGTCCTCTTCAATCCCCCTTAGGACAACTTCCATCAAAAAAGGGCCTGCAAAGGATCCATGAGATGTCTCAAAAAAGTAGAGAAGTCTCGTCATTGAACTGAATGAAATCTTACTCCTAGACTGGTGCTTGTGACAATGAAAAGGCTATGAACCATGAAAATTAGTCACTAAAGAAAACCCCCTAAAACCAAAGTGTCTCACAAAATGAGAGTGAGAAGATAGGATGGAGAAAGAACCACCAGAATCGCAAGGGTAGTCCAAAATGACTCCATAAGCATAAATATGTGGTTTCCACCTATATGAACATAATGGACTGATAACAAGGTCCAAAAACTTATGGAAAAACAACAAAATAAAGGGATCAAAAAATGAAGGGCACCAATGTAGCTTTCGAAAGTTTCATTATGGTGACCTCCTAATCCTACTAGAATGCATAGGTAACCAGCCGCTGCAACCGCTAGGTGATATAGAGGAGATAACTAGATACTAGGATCACATATAAAAGCTTTGGGAGTGTCAGATTCAATCGAGAGTGGACTCCATAATACAATATTTTTGAGGCCAAAAAACATAGATTAAACTATCTCAAAATGGAAATTGGACACCACCAGTGTGTCCGTCTTGAAAAAACCTTTTCGAAGACTATAATTACCCCTATGTTACACTCTCAATGGGGCCTTCATTTTGCAGGGAAAACAAATCATCTTCTCCTCTCCCGAAATCTACCGAAATGGCTTTCGGAATAAAGTATGGTTTTTTTTTAAAAACGTTTTCCTTTTTTTCTTTTGTTGAATACATTAAAAATTTCAAAAAGCTAAAAAAAATCAATTGGGCCCATTTTGTCGTCCGCTTAATAAAGTTATTAAAAACTTTATTAAATACCATAAAAAAGGAAAAGGGTCCCTCTACTTTTTTAAAATAACCAAAGTGGTCTTGTCATATTCGCAGACTATGTCATAGGAGGTTGTTCTTTTGTTTTTCCACGATAGACTTGCTTCTCCCACGTTGATTTGCCTCCAGCGCACCCACCGTTGCTCTCAAACCAGATGGACAAGATTGCAGCGGCTCTCTAAGGCTCAGGTTTGCATGGAACGTAGTGCCCATCATCCATTTGTGACCTTTCTCCAAGCATGCAGTAAGGCCCATGTTGTGTTTTGTTAGCAATGTAAGCGCATCACTTCAATACATTTGCATCAGATTTCCAGCCACTAACACCCAAAGGAAACAACAGATGGGATTGTGGGTCACCGACAATTAGAATGGAATATGTGAAAGAACATGGAATGATGCCTTTCTCTTTCATTCTCTCAAACCAATTTAAGGCCTCCGATGCATTATTAGCCTTAAAAAGAGTTTCGATAACACTATACGTCACCACAGTAGGAGTGCATCCCATAGCTTCCATCTGATCAAATAGCTTCAGCACATCTTGGACTCAGCCTGCACATCGAGTAAAAAATCGACGGGCACGGGTTCCACACCTGGTAGTCGGAACCTCCATGGCCGCCACGTGGTGCATGGACCACATTCCAATGCTGCATTCGTTAACTCCTCGAGAATTGACGTATATAAGGCATGCAAGTTGAAGATTTAGACTTTTTCCGGCGATAACTACAACCTGAGTTTTCTGGAAGACAACAACCTCATCGCCGAATTTTGATAGCGGATTTTCCTAAAAGCCATCGGAGTCGTTGCCGGAGCTCGTCGTCCACGCCCATCAGGAAAAAAATACTTGCCGCTGTTTGCTGCTACCCCTATGCGCTTCTCCACCTCTTCGTCCTCGCGCTTGTGAAGGTCCCCTTCGTCGTTGCCACGAAAGTTCTCGGCCATTTCAACGCCCAGCCCTGCAAAAGCCCAAAACTTTCTCTTCTACGGATATGTTAATCTCCTTTCGGAGTATGCCAACTGTCTCTGCCACCATCAACTCACTGTGCAGATCAGGAACCATATTTGGCGTCAACCGTTGAAATGGAGGTCTTACGCCTTTAAAGTTCCACAAATTTCAGAAAATCTGAGGAGCTGAGCTCCTCCCCCCTGTTGAATAACGAAGTATTCCGTCCACAAGCGGAGATGGAGGCTGCCACATCGTGGCTCTCGAGGAGCGCCATTCCCAGTGGGTTTGATTTCCATCTCGGAGAACACGTGACGGGATGCCATTTACAAACCAAACAAATGGTAGGCGTCCAACATTCCGGAAAACACCAACCTATCGGTGGCTCAGCTAAATCCCTGGCCAAAAAAAAAAAACGATTGGCGCCTCCAAATTCAAACCTTGCCAAATTTAACGCAGACACCACCAAATCTGGTTTTCTTTTTCAGGGTCTTGCACTGAATGATGATATGGAAGACGATTTAGCGCAGCTGTGGCTCGCCGAAGGAGGAGGAGGAGGAGGAGGATCATGCGATGAGCAAGACACCTTCACAACCAGAGACTGGTTAATCAAAAATGTTCTCGATGCGTAGATCCACCTTGAAAAGCTTTAGCTTGTGCTTCCCCATAGATCATGTTCCATATTCAGCACAAGGAGGGCATTCCCTCTAGTCCAGCGTCGCCTCATCACAACCGAACTACTGCAACGGTCGCGCCCCATCTCTTGTGGATCGAGTCCCTGCATTAGGAGCGCAACCCAACCTTGGTTGATCCCGCTGTGGCAGCGGCAGCCGCGGCACCGCTTACTGCTGATTCGCACCCGCATGGGGCTTCGGAGAAAAAAAATATATATGCAGAAAAAAAAACTTTGCGTGCAACTCCAAAAAAAACTAAAACAGGCCGCGCTGAAGATGTTGCGCACTATCGCCTTTGGAATGTCATTGAAATGGGTCTGGGCGACGCTCAGGGTACACAGCACCAGGCCATCACTGGAAGTCCAGAAACGAAGGGTGTAGCATCGAACCAGAACCGCTACAGAAACAAAGCAAAATCACTTGGCAGAAACAGCAGCAAAATCTGCAACTAGAACCCTAGCCTGAGCGCAAAATAAAACAAAAAATATTTTTCTTCCATTAAAAATGCAAAGATCCTTTCTGATAAACCTGATCGGTTTAGACCGACAAGTTTAAGAGCATACTCAAATTTTGCATCAAAAAGAAAAAATAAAAATAGGAAAAAAAATGAAGGAAAAAAAATGAGGGGGGGATTTCCCCCGTCAAGTTCACTCCCCCGTCAAGTTCACAGGGCAGGGAAAGCCCGCTCTGATACCATGTTGGAAAATAAAATACTTCATGTTATTCAATGAAAGAGACCTTGCTTAAATAGCAAAGGTGTACAATATGATCCATTGGATCATAACTAACTGAGTTAATCTCAGCCACTCAAACTTATCCTAGTAACAACTTAGGATATGATATATTCTAACACTTTCAAACACTTTGAATTGTCATGTCTTTTTGGAATTGCTGTCTACAGAAGCATGGTTGTCATAGGAGCTCTAGTGTATCCATGTGTCAACATTAATCTATAGTGGGATGTAAAGTAGAAGCATAGTTGTCATCGCCAACTATTCCAAAAGGGCCAACATAGGATCTAATGATGCTCCTAGGAGAATAGCCAGGACTAAGAGGGCTTCGTTGGATAATCGTGGGAGGACATGGAGTTCGATCCTTCAAGACTCTTCTAGCATCCATGGCCGTGGAATCAACAGAAGAGGACAAGAAAGTGGTAAGTTGCATCTATCTACAACTCCTTGGAATGTGAGGGGTGGCTGAAACTCGATGCTGAAGAACTGTAGTCCTGTCTTGTTACAAGCAAAAAGAAAGAACTGAAGCCCTTGTAACCACTCTTGTGTGCAGACTAGGGCACATAGATGTCATTAACATTTTGGAAATTAGTAGGCATCAAATGAGCACTTATTAGACTCGACTTTGTCTACAACTCCTTGTAATGTGAAGGGTGGCTGAAACTTGATGCTGAAGAACTGTAGTCGTGTCTTGTCACAAGCAAGAAGAAAGAATTGAAGCTCTTGTAGCTACTCTCGTATGCAGACAAGGGCGCATAGATCTGTCATTAACATTTTGCGTTGTAGTAGCTTCAAATGAACACTTATTACACTCGACTGCAGAGGTAGAGGGAAAGAACGAGGTGATTAGTTGAGTATTAGTCTATCTCCCGTGTAATAATTGACACTGAAGAGTGATAGATTCCCTGAGGCAAAGAGCCAAAGCATCTTTGGTCAGGATATGTTAAAAAAGTGGCAAGCAGTCCACCTGATTCTCTATACAAGCAATAGTACCTCCCTCAGTTCTCATAATAAATAGGTCATCTGAAGATAAAATGTTCTTTAGTCCCCACACTCTGAATAGAGCAAAGATGACATACCCTATCCTCTTGAGGAATATGGTGGTCCATCTCCACCTGCAACTGATGTGAGCATACTTTGAGCTGACCAAAGGGACTCCTAAGGCTGTGTGTCCAATGTTGCCCGACATAACTAGGATGAGTTTAATGCCATTCTCTATCCTCATGAAATGTTTAATGTAGAAAGCCAACTTAGGACTAAAATTTATCCTAGGATGAGTTTAATGCCATTCTCTATCCTCATGAAAATTTATGCTTCACAATGGTATTTGTAACAAGTAAAAAATCATATTCCAAGAAAAATCAACCAACCAATTTGAGCAGAGAAAACTGATTCCTCAAATAGATTTACATCTCGTGCAAATCAGGCAAAATTCACAATGCACTAAACAACAGTTTTTTCAAATCTGCTTAGCTGATAGGATATCAAAAGTGCCACCAAGTTATTGGTGATGTGACCCGGGTTCAATCCCCACGGCGGATGTGTATAAGAAGTATTACTCAAAAAAAATGTGTCACCAAGCTGACAAGAATGGAGGAAAAGACCTACTCCACTGTTATAAGCCAGTATTTAATAAAATTCAAAGAATTTTTAGAAGGAAAATATTAAAGTTTGTTTAGAGTTTTATGTTGTAGATCACATCGATTACAGATGAAAAATGTCCTGCATGTAATAATTAAAAAAAAAAATTCCACTGTTAAATATAAATGTAGATTGAATTTTTTTTGGTAAAATTTGTACTTTGAAAATAAATATTTTTACTGTTGAATGCTTTGAAAAGTTATTTAATTATTTGTGATTTGAATCCTACCACAATTTTGAGATGATTGCTGCCAGTCAACCTTCTTTCCTCTTCTGTGCATTTGCTTTTAGTTCTTCAACATTGTAAATATTTCAGCGGAGACATCCTGGCTTACACATTTTGATTTAGGGCTTTTGTGTCCTTGATCTTCTTAGATCTTATGCATGAATTGTATGATAACAGGGAGTACACATTTATAATATTTTTAATGGCATTAGTTAGTTTGAATGCTATACTATCCATATCTATAAAATTCTGTGTATGTATTTAAATGACAAGTATTCAAGAAAGATGCACTCTAGTTTGACAGGGTTAACAAAATTGCAACCATTTTGCTTGGTGGTCATTGAGAAAAAGTGCGTGTAATTTGATGCCTAAATAGATGGCCATTTTGTGATCAAATTTCAATAGTAGCTTTTTAAAGCATCATTTTCAGTGGCTTGTAAACCATTTTCTGTAAGGAGAACAGGATTAGGGTGTCTTTCTAAGTCTGCTTGATTTTGCCAAACAAAAATCTACACTATGTAGTAGTATGATAGTCCAAGTAGGTATGCTAACTCTAGTGCATCCTCCTTTAGAAATTCTAAAGTGGATGGCTGGCTGGCTGGCTGTAGGCGCTAGTTCTGACATGCCACCTTAGCATAAGAAATAATGAGTTAGAAATAAAATTTGCGTGGATGTCAAGTATACATATAATGAAGTTTTGTAATTTGAATAAATTGTAATGTTGTAATACTTGCATGGAAAAATGTAATAATGAGTCAAGTAATAGTCATGTGCGGATAAAGTCATGCAAGGGTAGTTGTCATTTAGTTTGTCTTGTAGTTAAGAGGGAAATGAAATGAACATTGCATTTTATTTGCCAAGAGGAAATATTGTGGAGTGCATTGGAGATATTTTGCACAGGAGTAGATGTTGTGTATGCAAGGAGATGCCATACATAGTTTGACTGTACAGGCTTATCATTAATGCAATATCTTGTTCATACTTGTTCATCATTTTGCTATTGTTTATTGTGTGATATCTGTATGTGTTTCTATTGATTGATTGTTGCAGTAGATTTAGAATCAAACCCTGTTATCTTGTATTCCTTTCCCATTCTTGTTCGTATAGGGTCATCTGGGTAGTTACTAGGTCGTCTGATTGGATGCGCCAGACCATCAAGATTGAAGGCAAGCATTCTGGCTAGTGCCAACCATCTGAGGAGAGTGTAGGCCATCTTATTCTCAGACTGGGCCATCTACAGCATTGAGCAAGGCCATCAATGACAAGAGATGACGTAGGCCGTACAAAAGTCATGAACAGTTAATTTGTCAATCCAAATTGTTCCTTCAGAGAGTGGAATACCACCACTGTGCAACACTAGCATCCTTGATTGACACCTGTTTTGCATTGGATTTTGTTTGATCATGTGTGGTCAGTTTTAAGCTTAGCAATGACTCATTCATGTAGCTTATATACTATCATTTTGAGCACAAGGGGTATTCCTATTTCTTCCATGCATTTCAAAAGCATACCCCTTGGGATAGTGTGTATGCTTACCCCTTGGGACAGCATCTACTACAATGCCTGACAATAATTCTAGGGTTAGGATAAGGTCAATTATAATTTCTAAAACCAGTTTGATCTCTAGCTATGATATGGAGTAGAAACACTTCCCATCTGTATTACATCATTTCAACAAACCATAATGTGGTATTACAACAATAGTATTATCACGAGTTAACTTATTGTGTGAGCGTCTATTACAATGCAGGGATTTGAACTTGGGTTTTGCTCATATGATTGCATTCCATTTCATCGTTGTTGCACAATGCCTTTGAGAAACTTTTGTTAGTTTTTTAGGGTTGAAATCACACATGATCCTGTTGGAATTCACAATGCTTTCCAGAAATGAACAGAAGCAAAACATATACTCAAATATTATGCAAAAAAGCGAAAGAAAGGACAAAAGAAAATAATGTAATGGGTACCTGTAGGCACCCACCATAAATAATCACTATATCCGTAGATAATATTGCACAACACTCTGATAATCAAATGATGGGTGTAAGGGGGGTATTTATAGTAATACCAAAACCCCAAATACATCATAAAGTTTAACCTAAGCCGACATAACAAGAGGGCTTTAGGTTAATTACAAGTTATAAAAAGGGTTTAACCATAACAAGGTTAATCATGGCCCATAGGGCTTACATAATAAAATATTACAAAATAATTAATACATTGTACAATGAAATGCCCTTAGGCCTATCCAATACATCGTACAATGTTAGCTCTTGGCCATGAACCGGATTACAATTTCAACACCCCACATAATCTGGATTGAGGGGCCAAGGATAGAAGACATTAGTGACAATAATATCTCCCCCACATAATGGATGCTCTAGTGGGCCTCCACAGTTGAGGCAGATCCTTTCGAATCTCCCTCAACATCTGGAAGACGTCCACCTAGCTTCAAGAACTCAGCTTCAATCCTTTGTAGCTTCAACAAGCAATTCTTTGTTGGATGTCCCTCCCTCTTACAGTATCTACAAGTGGTCTTCGTTTTCTTTGAAGACTTAGCCTGGCCCTTGGGCCCTTGGGTCTTAGCCTTCTTAAATTTGAATTCCTTTGCATGAGCTTGTATTTGTGGAGTTCCACCACAATTTTGCATTGCAACCTGAAAGTGAACTAGGAGAGAAAAAAGCTGATCAAGAGTAAGAGTCTTTTGGGATTCCAAGAACATAGGAATTATATGAACCATTAGGTTCAACATTTGAAAGGAGGGGAAGAGATTAGCAAGGACAATCTTAACGCATTCTGCATCATCTTTCTTTTTGCCTCCAAAAGATGCAATATCTGCCCTCAAAGCCTTGAATCTCGCAATATAGTCCTCAATGTTATCAAACTCAACAAGTTTAAGAGAAGAAAGCTCCAATTTCAAGCGACTTACTTCATAAGTATTGACCTTTCTAAAAAGTCCATGCAGTTTTGACCATACTTTGATAGGGTCACCCTCCTCTTTGATGTGGAAAAACAACTCTAGGTCAATCAACAAGGAAAACAGACCTAGAGCCTCAATCAATATAGTCCTCAATGTTATCAAACAAAACATGTTTAAGAGAAGAAAGCTCCAATTCCAAGCGACTTACTTCATAAGTATTGACCTTTCTAAAAAGTCCGTGCAGTTTTGACCATACTTTGATAGGGTCACCCTCCTCTTTGATGTGGAAAAGCATCTCTAGGTCAATCAAGGAAAACAGACCTAGAGCCTCTTCTGCCTTTTGATGTCGAGCTTCATCATCAAGAACAACCGCTTTATCCTCTTGAAAGATACATTATAGGTTCTTACTTTGTAGCAGGCCAATCATCTAAGTTGACCAAACACTGTAGTTTCACCCATTAAGGCGAGTAACTAGGGTTTTGTGGTCCATCTTACACAACTTGGCCCCTAACACTACAAAAGGTTAGTGAATTGATGCCACTACTGCATAGAGCTCGAAAAATTGTGCGATAAGAAAAAAAAAGGGGCTCAAAACGCTTTTGTATGCAAAAGATATGGCATCTGGAAGGTTTGCCCTAATGGACCCCCAAAAAAAATTTAAATCTTCACACCTTAGAAAAAGAATAGCCAATTGCCTTCTACCACTTGGTGATCCACGATTTGTTGATGCTGCCCATTGATTTTTCTCCAACTCAGCTTCCGTGAACTGTTGTGATTGGCTGAGACTCTTTTAATAATAATATATATTTTTTATTGTGGTGCATGAAAGCCCCATGTTGGTCGTTGTGTCAGCCAAAGATTTTTCTCCAGCAACTGGTGCTAGCGGGATTTGATCTCGAATCTTTGTTGGCCTAAACAATGCACCGTCCAAGACAATGCAATGCCCATTGGACCCTTGAAGCGATTTCCAATCATTTTTAACTGCCCCAAATGCCAATTAGGATGCACAAGCACACAACAAAGTGATGCAAACACGCGTTTGGGTCCCAACCAAAACTTCAATTGCCTTGCCATAGCCAACTGATCAAGTCTTCTGTCTAAGATGTCATGGTTGAGCCTGTACGCAAAACATCTCCTTGTCTTTGCAGAAGACAATAAAGGGGTTGGGTCAAGGTTCAAACACAGTCCCTAGCCCATGTAGCGTCCCGTCATCACTTTGCCTAGCTAGTCTGCCGCTGGTCTGGGTTGTTGCAAAAGGCAGCAGCGTACCAACTGACCCCTGCCAATTGGAATCAATCAACCAAGCTCGGGAGCGATTTGAGCAACCAAAGCGCAACCAAGATTCGAACCAGTGTTGCAAGGAAGAAAAGCTCGAAGACGGCCTCATCTATTCTCCTCGCTGCCTTTAGCGAATGTGCTGGAGGGGGCATTTTGCCCTTGAGAAAGACGGCCTCGCATGGATGATGCAGCCTTGTTGACAACATGTGCGAGAAACAGGGGCAGTTTGAATTTGAATTTTTCCTGCCATATCTCCATTCTAAGTTGTGGCCATGGAAGAACGAGGAGGAATAATTTGAATTCGGTCTTGTAGGCAAAGGGGGAAGGCACAAATTCTTCAAAGTGTTTGAGGAAGAAAAAATGAAAACGAGGAGTAGGGGTTCCTTTTGGATTCTTATGCAAATAATGCTTATGAAAAATTGAGGAATAATTGTTCTTGGAATTTGGAAGAATAATTAGAGGCACCAAGTTAGCATCTTGCTTGACCAAGTGACATTGCTCCATATCCACTTTGATACCATGTTGGAATCCACAATGCTTTCCAGAAACAAACAGAAGCAAAACATACACTCAAATCTTATCCAAAAAAATGGAAGAAATGATGAAAGAGAAGAATGTATGGGCACCCGTAGCCACCATATACAATCACTATATCGGTAGATAATATTGCACAACATTGACAATCAAATTAGGGTGTAAGGGGAGTATTTATAGTAATACCAAAACCCCAAATACATCATAAAGTTTCACCTAAGCCGACATAACAAGAGGGCTTTAGGTTAATTACAAGTTGTAAAAGGGTTTAACTATAACAAGGTTAACCATGGTCTATAGGGTTCACATAATAAAATATTACAAAATAATTAATACATTGTACAATACAATGCCCTTAGGCCTATCCAATACATCACACAATGTTGTCTCTTGGCCATGAACTAGATTAAAATTTCAGCAACTGCACCCGTAGGAGTCTATTTAAATAAATTTGGGTGTACAGACTTAGTTCCCTTTGGATTCTAACGTTAGGTCTCCTATTTTGAATACCCAAGCTCTCACCATTAGGGCCACTCAAGCTGTACCAAGCTATCAGGTTATTGTTAGTAAGTCATTGGCTAATTTTTTTTTCAACTATGATTCCAAAGAGCTTGGCAGTTTGGGGACAGATCATAATGCTTATTGAATACGAAGGGTTTCTTTAATCACTAGCTTTGTGTATGGGAAGGGTAGAACAAGCCTCGCTTGAGTGCTGTGTTGAATAGGCATTTAGGTATGTGGAACCAACTTTAAGCAATTGGGGTTGTTATCCTCTTTCTTTTACATTCCCTTTGGCAAGTTTTTCAAGTCATTTTTTAATCTCATCATCCATTAAAAAAATTCTTATGGGTTGCTTGATGTGGGGTTGTGATTAGTCATATTATCTGGAATGGTTGGGGAGACACAGGTTTTTTTAATATATGAATTCCAATCAGTTAAATTGCATTTGCAAAGAAAAATGTTGATATCTTTTAGGGTAGTTGATCAATCTGTTTGGTGTCACTTGTGCATGCACTTTGTGCAAATCTACTTATTGTACATGTGTCAACTTCATGATCCTGACATTAGTGCCAAACAAATCTTTCCACCTTTATCTCTGGTTGTTTAGGGTTGATGGATTTGTCTTCTGTGTGTCCTTTGAATCATTGTGCCTTTAATCAACTTTCGAACCATTTTGTCTTTAATCAACCTTGGTCTCAAGTTCAAAAAATGGGTATAACCCATTATTGCAGTATTCCCTCACCCTAATGAAACCTGAAGCCCGTCTAACTGCAAGATTTTGTGCTTATCCCATGCTCATGATGCAATTATTTTTCATTATTTCCTCACCCCAAGCTTTCAAGGCAACTATTTGTCATTGGGTTTGTGCCAACTTGTTTTCATGTGAGAGCACCTTCATTAAAAACACTATGTTTGTATTTTTTATCTTATTTTATTGTTTCATGATCACACAGTCCAATAGATATATCTGTATATAGTTGTTTTGCATTATCTAACATTTGTCTCATTTGTTTTGCTTTGGCTTTGCCACACCTGTGTAAGTAAATTCAAGGCATAAGTCAGAGATTCACTCATAGTTTTACATCTTTTGAATATGACATGGTTGAAACTTTTTATATTATATCATGTTCTTAATTGCAAAGGCATGAGATATTGATAGCAGTGTGGAAGTCAGAGATAATTGTATTATTTTAACTAAATACTACAAATGACTTTTTTTTTCCTTTTTTTAAAACTGTAGCTTATATTCTCACTTCCAAGATATGAAGCTGTGATGGATGCATACGTGGAAGGTCTAGAATCTTGTGAAGCAGAGGATCTTTCAAAAGTGACGAGTGTCGCTTCCTTTTTTGTAAGTCGTGTTGATACACTTGTAGACAAAAAGCTTGAAAAAGTTGGAACTGATGCTGCACTTGCCCTACGAGGAAAGGTGAGGTGTTTTAGATTTTGTGTCTTCTTCTTACAAATCCTTTAATGTTTTCAAGTGCTGCCTCTGTCCAACAACTTTTTAAAGCTTGATTTGCTGAATTAATGTAACATGCAGGCTGCCACAGCACAAGCTGCTCTTGCTTACAAACTATATCAGCAAAAGTTCTCTGGCCCTCGCTGGGAGGCTCTTGAAAAGAGGGGTGCAAGAAAGCAAAGGGTGTTGTGGGCGTCAACTAGTGTAAAAAACCCAGCATACCCAGATACGCTATATGTTAATCCACTGATTGGCCCTGACAGTGTGAGTGGCATGTCTGTTGATTGAGCCGTGCTCCAAATGGATTAGACAGCCACATTTTACTCCATCCCTTGACATTATTGTCTAATATATATTATATTGTTCACTTGCAGGTAACCACGATGCCGGATCAGGCACTCCAGGCGTTTATAGACCATGGGAAGGTTGCTAGAACTATTGATGCAAATTTTGAGGAAGCACAGAATTACTATGATGCAATTAAAAATATGGGTATTGACTGGGATGAAGTTGGCTCCTTGCTGGAAATGGAAGGAGTGGAGTCTTTCAAAAAGAGCTTTGATAGCCTTCTTGTTAGTCTTGGCAATAAAGCAGATTTACTTAAGGTGAAAAGTTCATAGGGGAGGATCACATTAATATTATTCTGAAGTACTCACTACAGCATTTGAAGATGGGTGATGGATGTTAAAATGGCTAATGACAGTATATTGCAAAGGGCTATATAATAATTCTCTCAAAACTACATGGGGCTATTCTATGAGCTTATAGGTAAATAATTGAGAGGACCAAAGAACATAATAGGAATTATGTTGCCCATTCGTTAGATATGTATGGCATAGAAGAATATGCAGATATAATGTTGCACTAATACTGTGCGTAGGATTTTAAGCAGTGTTTTGAGAGTGTATTAGATTTCAGCAGCCTTTTATCTGCAACTTCAGGCTGTATGAAGAGTTTGTGTAAATATGCTTTGAAAAGTTAATAATTTGTCCTAATTAAGCAATGTAGGCTTTTGTGCTGTGTTTTTGAATTTGTAAAAAAAAAAAAGAACATAGGCAGAATCAAAATCCTTCCGAGAATATTTATATATATTTATAAAAATTTCTACGAAGGCATTTTTAGCTGTTAAGCTTTGCGGACGACTGAAGAGTGAAGGGAAGAAACTATTAAAAACATAAGTTGTCAAATGAAAGAGTAAAAGTGAGCATAAGACGTTTTTACCAATGGATTTAGACATTTGTCGTTGAAGATCAAAGAACTATATTCAAGGGGATACCAAGTCGCCAAATGTTACCAACATCCTCTAGGGATTATTTATTGTTGAACTATATTCAAGGGGATACCAAGTCGCCAAATGTTACCAACATCCTCTAGGGATTATTTATTGTTTTTTAGCTGATAAAATCTTTTTGCAAGTGGTTATATGGAATTGATACCCTGGTCACTGGCTTGAAAGTCTATAGAGAGCTCTTGCCATTTGATCAAATGTTAAAAGGGATTGAGAGTTCTTGCCATTTAATCAAATGTTAAGGGTTTATTGGTGAGATTTGATCTTTGGTTTAATATGTGAAGATCTTTACATCCTTACATCCTTAGTTTTATATGTGAAGATCTTTACTTCCAACCAATTGTTCTAAGCATTGTGTTTTTTTTTTTTAATTTAAATTTATTTTTTTATATGTGAAGATCTTTACATCCTTAGTTTTTTATGTGAATGTCAAGATCTTTACTTCCAACCAATTGTTCTAAGCGTTGTGTTTTTTTTTTTTTAAATTTAAATCTGTTTTTTAAATAAGGTATATGTGGTTTCTATTGAGGGTTAACCAAACTACCAAAAAATTATATTTGTTATCAGGTCAATTAAACCATATTTAATTTGATCTTTTTTTTTATAAATAAGCTATATGTGGCTTTTATTGGGGGCCACTTCAATCAAAACACCAAAAGATTATATTTGTTGTTGGGTCTACTAACCCATATCCAATTTGCCATGTTATAGAAGATATTCATTGTCTTTTCTATCAAACATGTTTGTTTTCCTCAAAATCCTATATTTTTGCACTTAGCTCTTTGATATCATTTTTATTAAGAGAAAATAGCACTTCATCATATGCGATCTAAAATTTGAATATCATCAAATAATCAACACCATGATTGGTTAAATTATTTGTAATTCAATTTTTTTCTTATTTCCAAGAGATTGCCTCCAACAATAGTTGATTAACATCAACAATAATGTTAATTTTTATACAATTTCCATATCAATTTTTGTTGATAGCATTAATAATAATTTATGAATCACCCTCAATTGAAATTTATTTCTATCATTTTTCAATTGCAAATTTAATCTCTTCGAGTATCTTAGCCTTTTTCATGGTTGTTATAGTTGAAGGTCCATTTGATTTTAAGTAAGGATAATTTTTTCATTATTTGGAAAAACACCACTCCATCAATTGTGGATTTCCTTTTGAAGTGCCATCAAAATTAATTTTGATAAACTCAATTTTGGACATTTCCATTCTACTATAGAGTGAAGCAAATCCTTTGCTTTAAAACCATTATCACAAATGACCTTTCCCTATATACTCAAATCCTTTAGCTAAGTGGCTAGCACTTATTTTTCTACATTTGAGATTTCCTATGATAAACACCATATTTGTAAGCATTCTTCGAGAGAGGTATTACTTTATTTCCACACTAGAGACTTCTTATGATGAATACTATGTTTGTTTAACATTCAACAAAATGTAGGAGAGATAATTATATGGTTCCAAAATTGAGCATGATTTTAAAATTTATTTTTAAAAATTTTGTTATTCCTTTCAAGCCATAAATTCCAATAAGGCCAATTTATAGAATACATTATGCTTTAGTTTTAAAATAATTAATTTAACATTTCATGAACTCTTTCAATTTTGATGAAGCAACCTAATATACTCTCATATTTTCGAAAAAGCAGCTCCAAATGGTATGAGAAAAGGGACAATGAAGAAGTAAATGATTTGATGTTTCTAGATCATTTTCATACAAGGGACACTTGAAAGATCCGTGATATCTTCTTCATTGTAGACTTTATACATATGTTTCATTGGGATCCTAACCAAAGGAATGTTGTGGCCTTAGAGGGGGCCTTTAATGACCAAACATTCTAAGGGATATTGTGAGAGTAGAAAATTTTGATTGCTCTAAATTCTCATATCCTAACTTGACCAAGTATCCATTATCTTTTGATAGATTCCAAAGCAATTTATCTTTTCATGTAAAAATAAGCAAATAAAACGATTGAAACATCTTTTAAAGTTCATATTCTATTTGTTTGAGTTTTGCTTCAATTGATAGCAAATATGAAGGATTATCTCATAGGATTCACTTCCTAAGATTATAAATCACTCAAAATAATAACAACAATATTCAATCACATATCAAAATATCAAAGCATATATCAATCTCACATGAATCAAACTGAAAGCTTTATTGATAATAAAAACTCAAGCAATGCATAAAGCAAAGCTTATTCGAGTTACAAATTACATAGCTTTGTCTCAATATAAAGATACATGAGACTTTTCATAGTACATAACTATTGGCTTTTCTTTTGAATTGATTGTTGAAGTTCATACTTTTTCTTTGGCCATATCTGAAATTTGAAAAACATTTTTGAAGAAATCCATTTAGTGTTTTTCTTGTTATCTTGTTTATCCATCCAAAATTCATATTTCCTTTGTACCAACAATATTTTTGAGAGTGATTGTTACCTCCACAAATTTCACAACAATGAAGATTCCAACATCTTTTTATTTTGTGGCCATGCTTGCCACAATTTCCACATTTGCTATCTGATTGTTTGAGATTGTTATTTTACTTTACCATATTTTCTTGTCAATTTTTTTCAAAACTATATCCTGTCTTCTATTTTGTGTCCATGCTTGCCACAACGTCTACATCTGTTATATGACTGTTTGAGATCATTATTTTGCTTTACCATATTTTCTTGTCATTTTTTTTTTTCAGAACTATATCCTATCAAAAACTCTATGTTAATCTCCATGTCACCATTATCAATATCATTACAATGTCTATTGTCACAATACTTTGTGCTAACTCTTTGTCTTCACAAACAATAATCAAATCCCTTGTGTCATATGCAAATTTTGTTCTAGGAGCAAGTTCTTCTGTATTTGTTGTAGATCTCAAATCACAATTATCACAACTTGCATCACAATTTTCATTTTTTTTTTTGATGAAGATCACTAGTGTCACAACATGCATTAGTCATCATTGAACTTAGATCTATGGTATCACAACATGCATTAGTTGTAATAGACCTTAAATAATTTGTGTCATAGCAAACATCTTTCATCTTAGGTTTGTTCTTCAATTCTTCAAATCTTTCATTCTTTTTGTTTTAAGAACATTTAGAGTGATTATTCGCTTGTAGACTAACAAGTACTGTAATGAATTTTTAATAACAAACATTAGCATCATTGAGAACACCTTGCATGTATTGTTGAAGTATTAAGAAATCTCCATTTTTAGCTTCATGAATGGATTGTAAATATCCCATCAATTCTTTTGATACATATTTTTTGTCTTCTATAACTCCTTGAGAGATGAATTGTAAGATATTTTTGACCATATTTATTTATGTTCTTTAATTACTATGTTGCAAGAAATTCCTTCAACCTTATCATTTCAATAGATTTTTTCACTCAACCTTCAATTTCAATTTTTCAAATATCAATAAATTAATAAATTTTTTATATCTCCCTTTTAAATGCAATCAATAAAGTTTGAATCAATATCAAAAAATAAAATCTTCTTATAATTTACTTTTAATCAATAATTCAATTTTCTCCCAAATTAATTTTTTCAAATCACCAATTCATTTTTCATTTAATCATTCACCTTTGATACTTTTAATTTTCAAATTTTAATTTTCAAATCATTAATTCCATGTAACTCCCGAAAATCAAATTATTATTAACCGTCATATAAATAAACTTTCTTTAATTATTTTTCCTCCTTACAACTCCCTTTTAACTTTCTCGCAACTTAATTAGTTAATTTCCTCCAGATTATTTATTGTTTCCTACCTTCTTATATTTCCTGGACTACTCCACTCAAATTACCGGTGGCTTTCTACTTCCACTTTAATTAAAACATCGAATAATCTTATTCCTTAGTCGACTGTGATTGTTCCGTTGTGTAATATGATTTATCCAGAAAGTCTGTAACATCTACTGATTTATCTAGAACTCCGCAACATCCGCTGATTTATCTAAAAACTCCGTAACGTCCACTGATTTATCCAAAAACTTTGCAACGTTCGTTGATTTATCCAGAAACTCCGTAACGCCTATAATGTAATTTTCCCACTTCAAGCAAATGTTTAATCGAAAAGTCTAGTCGTTTCACTGAATTCCTTGTTGCATGTTTCCTCTTCATCAGTGGTAATAAGACAACACTCATTTTCCTTTACCGCGACTGCTTTGAAAGTGTTGTTTGCCATTCGTACAAACAAATTATTGCTTTTCACAGGCTATTAATATGGACCCCGAAACTGGCTCTACTTGTCTGTATTTCCAATCATCTTCAGTGAGCGCTCAACTTCTTGTAATATGTCCAGACTCGTCCGCATTCAAGTTAAAAAATTTCCATGAATCCGTTCCTTGAATGTTGTCACGCTTTGCCAATATCTTTCTCCAATGAACGTTCTTCTCTCAGGCAACCCGTTCCTTTTTTCAGGCAACACATTGTTCCTTGCTTCAGGAAGCATGTTCCCTTCTCAGGCAACATGTTTTTCTTGTGCTTGCATTTAGACTCCTCCCATATTCCAATCTCCTTTAATCTTCTCTCTAACTTGGACCATCAGTCCTTTTGGATCTTTAGCATGGACCATCAGTCCTTTTGGATCTTTAGCATGGACCACCAGTCCTTTCCTCCTGGATGTTCAGTCCTTTCCTCTGGATCTTCAGCTTGGACCACCAATCCTTCCTTGTTGATAAGTGGATTTGATACTACTTTTAATATTAATGAAAGATTGTCTTGTAAGATTCACTTCTGAGGATTATAATTCACTCAGAATAATAACATCAGTATTCAATCATATATCAAAACATATATCAGTCTCTCATTAATCAAATTGAAAGTTTTATTGATAATAAAAAATCAAGCAATGCATAAAGCAAAGCTTATTCAAGCTACAAATTACATAATTTTGATACATGAGACTTTTCAATTACATAACTCTAGGTTTTTTCTCTCCTCAAACTCACTCTTTACAATTTTTTCTTACATAATAGGTTCTTTCTCTCCTCAAACTCACTCTTTACAATTTTTTCTTACATAATAGGTTCCATAAGACAAAGTATCTCATGATTACATGTAACTCCCTACTTCTAAACTAGACACATCACTCAAAGACTCTTCACTTCCTAACTAGACACCTCACACACTTAATTACATGACACTTGCACACTCCTACTAACTTGATACATACTTTATACATAAAATCAAACTCACACCCTAAACTAAATATTTACAATGGACCAAATAATGTAATACTTTCAACATCAATTGGATGAATAATATTTGACCTTTGAACCTTTACAAGCTAGACATACCCAATGCAATGGTTACCATTTTAAATCAAAGATAAGAAGATAAGTCTTCAACCAAGTATCAAACCAAAATTTCCATAATCCACCTCATTGAATGACTATTTAATATGTTTGATCAATTGTAAACTATCTAATATGAAGTTCCTTATTGGCGTTCCTCTAGGCAGGGTTGGTTTCCTAAATAATTTCATTGCATCAAGAGCACTTGTATATTTTTAAAGTAACATTTTTGCCCAACCCTTCCCCTAATATTTGAATATTCTCTAGCCAAGTTTTACCCCCCAAAGCCAAATATATAAGTTTACATTTCCACAAGACTGTTTATCCAATATCCTTTCTTTTGCAAATCCTATCCCACTTACAAAGAGGAAACCTATATTTTTCCTCACATCCTTTCCAAAGAAATTGTCTTTGAAATTTATCAATTTCTATATCTTAATCTTGAATGTGGCATCATATAAATAGGAATGGATTATAATTAGTCTTTATCAACTGTAGCCTTCCAACCATGGTTAAGAACTTACATTTTCAACCTAGATTTCATTCTATCCAAACATAAGTCCCAAAGATCCTCTTTTTTAGGTTAAAGGAAAATTTTCAATTAACCCTAACATATCCACAATAATCCATTTTAGCTCTAGGGTAGTGTTAACATATCCAAAAATAAAAAAATCATCAACAAATTGAAGATGAGATTCGAAGGGACCATTTGTTGCAACTTGAATACCTTTGATTTTTTCTTCTATTTTTGCCTTTAAGAAAGCTCTTGCTAGTTCCTCTAAAAGAATAATAAATAGATAAGAAGATAGTGGAATACCTTGGTGGATTCCATGGGATGACTTAAAGTATCTAGCAGGGGATCCATTAATCAAAATTAAATATTTCAGTGTTGTAACATCTAATTCATTTAAACCAACCTTTGATTAAAACCAAATATTCTATGAATATCATGTAGAAAACTTCAACAAACCATATCATATACTTTGTTCATATATAATTTCATAAGCATGCTTATGAAGACAATGTATAACCTTTTGTGCAATGATTACACCATCAAGAAGTTGTTTACCATGAAGAAAAACAACTTATTCCTTTGAGATAACACAATCTAGAATATTTTTCAACCTATTTACCATAATTTTTGAAATGATATTATAAATCATATTACAAAGACTTATTGGATGAAAATTATAATGATATTATGTCTCACCTTTAGAACCAATGTAATAAAGGTTGAAATTGGTATCATTTATTGTATCTTTTATTTTCTAGGACTTTTCAACTACAACCAATATATCACTCTTCACTAAATCCCAATTTTTTAAAAATAAAATTGTAGAAAATCCGCCAAGGCTAGGTGCCTTGTTAGAGTTGAAAGGGAGAACTCCCTCATGTATCCCCTCATATATATTCCTTGTTAGAGTTGAAAGAGAAAACTCCCTCAGATAGCTCCTCCATAGATATCTTCTTCATCAAGCTTTCACTTTGTCTTTGTATGATAATTGATGGAATGTTTTATAAAATCTTACTTTGTGCCTCATTTTTTCCAACATTTAACAATTTTTTTGAAAAAATTAATTGCTTTCTTATTTATATCTTCTTCTTCCTCAATATTTCTTCCATTATATTTTTAATGTAATGAAAAAAAAATTGTTTTTCTATAGCATGAAAAATTTGGAATTCATATCTCCTTCACTAAGCCATTTCTCCCCCCTTTTCAATATATTATGATAAACATAAAGTAATTGTTTTTCTTGCATATAAGAATCTTGGTCCATTCCATTGATTTTTACTCTCTCATAATTTTTTGAGCTTGGATCAATTTCCTTATTTTCTTTAAATATATTACCAAAAACTTGGCATTCCAAATCTTCATTTTCCCCTTTAGATAGTTCATATTTTTAGCAAAAATGCACACACATGATCCTTTAAAATTTGCTTCATCACTCTAACAAAACCATATTCAAGAAATCAAAGTCTTGAAGCCACATAGACAGGAAGCAAAATGGCTTATTGATTAAATCATAATTCAAAAGAATGGGTTTGTGATATGATCTTGTTCGTAATAAAATATTTGAAGAGATTGTATAATCCATTTGCAACCATGTATTGGATAATAAAATTTATTCAATCGTTTTGCTATAAGAGTTTGCCCAGTGTGTCTATTATCCCATGCATATTGAGAAATTGAAGGAAAAGTATCCTAGAGGCCATTTGATTTGACAAATGAAGCTAAATATTCCATTGGTTTAGACCATTCAAGAGTACCACCCTTCTTTTCTAAAGGATATAGAACTGTGTTGAAGTCACCCCAAGAATCCATAGATCACAATTATAAAGCATCATCGTTTTTGATAAAAATATGCTAAATTCCTTCCAACATATTTTGAGAGGAGTAAATATAGTTCAAACATAGATATTTATAATCTCAACTTTGGCGTTTTCCTCTTTCTTGCAAAATAGTCTAGCAACCCAATTATTTTTTGATTCAAACAATTATCCACCTCATTTGCATTTGTCCCATATTATCGAAACATACCCATAAATCCTATATAGAAGAAACTGCCAAACAATCCCTCATATTTCAAATCTTTTTAGAAGTTTTCTCACATTCCTTACTACTTAATTGTATTTATTGTATTAAAATAAACATACAACTATAATGACATATTAATTCCTTAATAACTCATTTTATAGGGGTCTTATTCATTACCTTAATATTCGATGATATCATTTTTATCATCGCTTTTAATTTTTATTAGTGGGCTTAGCTCTAGTTCTTGTTAAAACCTCTGCTATTTTTTTTTGGCTTCCCAAATCGATATCCATTTGAGTTTTATTTTCTCTTTGTTATTGCTTTGGCGACCTTTCTCTCCTTTTTTATTCCCACTAACATTTTCATCTTCATAAATATCTTATATTTTTCCATACAATTGATAATGAGACCTATTTTCTATAGATTTATGCTTTCCTAGAGAATTTAAAATGCAAGGAATAGTCTCATAAATATTTTTTTCTTTATGCTTCCTTGAAATCCCTAAAGTATAAGGATGATCCTCTATAGTAATCACTTTTTTAAGCTACCCTGAAAACATTAAATTTCCATGGATATTATCCATATGCATTTCTTTATTATGTTGCTCTTGAATCCCTAAAATGTAAAAAATACACTATACTATTTTTATTTTTATTACAAGGAGATGGTTTTATTCTACTTGAGAAGATGATTTACCTAGATTAAACTTGGCTTGTTTTACGTAATTTGCTTTAAACTTTTCTACCCTATCTTCCTTCGCTAACTCTTGAGTTTGAAATTGCACATTGTACTTCCTCACCCCTTCCTTTTTCCCTTGTATCTTCTTCCTTTTCCCATCATTCTTTTCTACCTGTTTTTCCTACCATTTTGAGTTTCTTTAAAAATTCTCTTTTCCCTCTAATATTTTAGGGGGCACCATAGCCTAGGGATATCGATGTAATCAATACCTCATAGAGCATGCAAAATGTTTAAAATACTCAAAATTACACCATTTTGCATCATCCCTTCACCTAAACCTTCTAGCCCTTTACAAGTCATTTTCTTCAAGCCTAAGGTTATCTACAACTTTATTTAACATATTTATTACACCATAAATGCATCAAAGAGCGAGAAAATGTAGACACCCAAAATTGACCTAGCTAAACGAGTTAATTTTTCTTAGATGCCCAAGTACCCCTTTAAAAATGCTAAATGCAATTTTAGCTCTTCCATCCCTTAGTTTCTAAGGTTTTTCTCTCACAACAATATCATGGATCTCTAAGACGGATCTTGGTATCATTCTTTAGCCATTTTTGCTTGATTTTCAAAACTAGCTAGCACTGCTCAATGTGACTCCTAACAATAATGCCAATAATATTACAGTCATCCAAAATCGACCATGATATCATTTTCTAAGGAAAGAACTCCAAATCATGGATTCTCTACCCTCCTTGGAATTTTGGTCATTTATGGCACCATCCCCTGGGTATCCTCATCCTTGTATTCGAATCCATAGGTGGATCCCCCTTGGATTTGATAAATTTTAAAGTGCATTGCCATATTGAATGCCCTTCCCTCTCCCTCCAATCCAAGATCCCCTATAAATCAAGGCCTTGGGAATTTATTTTCAAGAAACTCTCTCATGATAAAGAAACTCTAGCATTTTGGTGATTCAAAGTTATAGTTCTATTGATATTTTGCTTGAAAAATACTTTGAAGGTCTACTTGGCAAGTTTGGGAGGAATAACTTTTCTTCTTGGTTGTAGCCTTCCCATTTTTAGCTCTTTCTCTTATTTTTATGATTTTTGCTACTAATAACTTTTATCTATATTATTATTACTTTATTTACTCTTCTAATCTCTTCGTAAGAGTTTTGCAACCATAGATCTAGTATTAGTTTAACTTTATTTTTCTTTGGTATCTTCAAGAGCTCTTGTTTTAGCCTAGATTTACCTCAACCTGCTACATATTATGATATTACAATATAGAGTTATTGAACATGATTTCATCTATCATAGGGTTTGAGGGATAAATCTTGCACTTCCTATGCTATCCATGTTGCTCTACATTTATTTTCTATTATATTCCTCCTTGTTTGCATACTTAGTTTAAGCTAAAGGTGCATTTCACCCCTTTGTTCTCTAAACATCCCCATCAAAAATAATATTGTGACCTGTAATTATTAGGCATGATTTTGTTCTTTAATATTTGACAAAAAACCCTACTCCTAATTCCTTTGTTCTCACTTATGCTCATTGCTCAAAACCTCTTTTTATACTTCTATCATCTTAAACCACTAACCTTGACCAAAATATTTCTCTTCATTTATTATCCACTACAATATTACGATAAATACTCATAGGGCAATATCCTTCTAGTCACAATATCTCTATTTGTTCTTAATAGATTTCTTCCTATATATTTTTACATTATGAATGATATCAGGTTCTTTGATCTCAGAGTGCGATTTCCTCTTTCAAACAAAGGTCATTTATTTTAATATTTTTTTGGTCTTTTAAAGGAGACCTTGGGACTTGAATTTGGTCAAGGAAGCTCTCAACCTCCCTTGCTCTAGCTGGTCCCAAGATCTAACATCCACCATTCCTATTTATTGCTACTTTATATTGCAGGTTACGAAATCATGGTATGTGTTTTTTAGGCACGATAACAAAATCAAGGTTTAGAAGCACCAGGCACAATATCATCTTAGAAACCAGTTCAAGTAATTTTTTTTATAGATTTTAGTGTCATTTCTTTTCAAAAGGATTGTTTGTTGTTGTGTTTACCCTCTAATTTTTGTAGAATACACAGTAAAGCAAAAGGGATAAAAGGAACCTAAGTTATAATTTGTAGTTTATATCTTTAACACAAAATAAATATGGATTAAGTAACATAGATTAGTCTTTTGATTAGTTTATCTCCTTTGTCCCTTAGGCATTTGAACTTGTAATTACATGTAGTCTTTCATTAGGATAAACTTGTATATTGCATCTCTTGAATCCTTACTAAAAAATAAAAAGGTTTATTTTCTTGTAAATTAGGAATAGTTTTCATTGAAAGATAAGTTAATTTTAGGCTAGATCTTGTTGTATGCATTATTTATCTAATGCATTTATAGTCTAAAGTTATTTTATGTTTTAGCATTTAGCCATAAAAAAAACTTAGGCATTTTCTCAAAATACACATCAAACAAAGGATTTGGAGTGAATTCATAAAACACTCCTAGTGAACCCTTCAACTTACCAAACCAACTTGAGGTGAGGGCCTCCACTGGGATTTTAGCCCTTGTGGATCTACTAAGTTTTTCACGTGTCCTTACACTAAAAAAACTACTTTGTGAATTGCTCTCTTGCTCTCATTGTCTGCTTCAAGAATTTGGAAGATTTCATCTAACAATCAAAGGTGCAAGGAAGGAAGAACAACTCACTTTCCTTTTATATCTTCCTATTTGATTTATTGATATTTATTTTATCATATTTGACTTTGCTAACTCTCTTTAGCTATAATTTTAGATTTTGCTTATCTTATTTCTTTGTGTTACATTTCTTTTCTGTTAACCTTTGCACATTCAAGTGTTTGGATTTATTTTATAGTATTTTTGATTTCTTATAAGGTCTATGAATCTCTAGTGATGTCTCATATCTACATTAGATCATATCTCTCATAATATGACTACTTGTTTACCTCTATTCCTTGTAGATGTAAAATATCTACCTCTCTAGTTTTAAATAGCAATTTTGTTAGACATTATTTTCTATCACCCCTTGACCTTTGATACATTATCTATCACAACCATTCACTCTGCTAGACACATTTTAGTCTTTTCTAGACATCATTAAAAATATTCTAATTTTTGTTTTACCCACAAAAGAGAAATTGCTACTGCTTCACTTTTAGGCAACGACTTCATGACACACACTTCTACTTTGAATTCTAAGTACCAACTCTCACATTGGTTGTATTCCCCTTTATACACAACACTTAGTATTTTATATCAATATTTAACCATATTTTAGATTATCTAGCATTCTACCTTTTAACTTAGTTCATAGAAGTGAAATAATTGTCATTCCATTTATAGGGAACACATTTACGATTTATGACTTTATATTTCATTTACTTGTAAAATTTTCTTTTATTAAAGTACCCATGGGTCTAACCAGTGAAATAAGACATGTCTCTACCTCTCCCTAACTAGGAAGACCCTTGGAAACTAATATTCATCTTAAGTGTTTTGTTTGTGCAAAATTTACAAAATTGTTGGTGGTCAAGTTATAAGCAAAAATTTTCCTTCTAGGCAACAATTTTTGTCACAACCCACCCGTTGAACTTCCTAGAAGACATTAATTGATCCAAAGGATCAATTAATACTTGAATTTTAAAACATTGACCAAAATCCATTAATGTTGCCAAGCATTAATAAAAAGGGCTAATTAATAAGATGAGGGGATGGTAAAATTATTCCATAGAAATCCCTAATTAAAAACTATCTACACTCTACCAAGTTAACTAGAAGGGTTTTGGATTTAAAGGGAATTTTGGTAAGGTTTTGGAAAAATAAAATAAGGCTTTTGCAAAAAGGGTTAATTCAAGAAAATTACCCTCCACAAAAGTGACTTATTAAAATATAACCTAATTTATTATAATTAGGTGCACCCTAAAAATCTGCCCAATTTTGAAAAGACCCAAAAAGGACAAAGTCATATTTTAATAAAAATAATATGTACATATTTGACTAGAGGATGAACCATTCACCAAGGTCATATTTAAATATTAAAAGTATGCATATTTGTCTAGTGGATGAACTATTCTCCATTCCACATGAATAGTAATGTTGCAGGCATTGCAGGTGCTTGGGAGAAAAGGGAAGACTAAAAGGAGCAAAGTACTCCACCTTACCTTCTCTTGTCTTGTCCCTAATTTTAAAAATGATAAAAAAATGGAATCCTACTACTTAGGTGAGCTCCAAGAAGGTTCCCTTTAATATTTTATTAACAAATATACCCACTTGCTCATGAGGGAGGAAGAGCTGGGAAAAATCTATAAAAAGAGAGGCAAGAAATGAGAAGAGAAAGGAAATATTGGGCTTAGGGAGTATGCTCTCTACCTTGGTAGATCAAAAACCAAAAGGCTTTGGGAGAGTACTAAGATAATTTAAAAATAAAGCATTTGTCTAATATGAGTGATCTAGAAGGTAAATTTGAGGCTTAAGAAGAGCTCAAGGGGTAGGCGCTCTATGAAGGAATCCTTGCTAAATAGATGAAGGCTACAAAGCAGGTTGACTCTATCATACCTTTGTATTCAATTGTATTATACTCCATTATCATTCTATGAATTTGAATTGGGTATTGGATAATGCATAATAATCCATTGTATTCAATATATTTAGTGCTTTAATACATTATTGAATGATAGTACATTTGGAATTCATTCAATACATTTTAGTACTTTAATTTACCTAGTCAGATAAGCATATATTTCAGAAATCTACCCTGAATATAAAAAGATGATAAACAAAGGTTACGATTCGATTAACCTTCAGATCCCTATAGGGTGAAGTAACCCCTTTGTCGCTAATTGGACGACTGATTATTAACCACTAATCTAGCTAAGCCTCCGTTGGACAAATGCGGGAGAATTATTAACCACTACCTAGTGGTCAAATAGCTATGAAAGGAATATCTCCTTAATAGCATTATAGTATCCACACATAATGAATGTGGGACTTATCTTCATATAAAACTATGCACTGATCAAAATTGTGTTTCCAAGTTTGATTAGTGGCAGTAATTAAAAAAGAGAGAGAGGGTTCTCCTTCTATGAGACCTATGTTTGGTACCACATTTAAACCTAATATCTTAGTTTTACCTGGTAAATACCAATGTTAATACTCTCGTTGATCCATTCTAATGCCTTGGAGGGTATGGTAACACTCAGAGGATGGTATGGTAACCCAACATCAAACGGGAGAGTATTGTTGCGACTGAGTATGTGTCATATCTCCACAAGGAAAGACGTAGAATGGCAATTGTGATAGTTTTATGACACTATAAGAATGCCACTTGCTCTACATCGATCAGGAGTCACGTACTATTCAACTATTTGAGATAACCCTTAATTTAGTCTCACGGGAATACTCCCCTAAAGATCTTGCATCAATGCAAAAATTAGTGTATATTTGGATGCTTCCACTCATTGATATTCATGAATAACCTCCTATGGACAACTCTGAATCAAATTTTTTGATAATACTTGCTCATCAATACCTTACACTATCAAATATCAGCTAGACCAAAAGAGTCGTAATCGATTTATTTAGGGTGACTAAGTTAAGTGAGCAAATGGTTGTAAATAGATCATACCTTCTCCTAGTATCATCCTACACCATTGATGTAAGGTGAATTGCGTATGGGTGATGTTCAAGATAAAGCTTCCAAAGGTACCCCCAATCCTTGACCCACATAGGGAAAACCTAGATCTTTAAAGCAATTAAAGGGAGCAAGACTCTGATAGAATTCTGATCACAATCTCTTGTGATCGATGGTGTGCTGGTTGGAGATACGCGTACATTGTTGAAGGGATATCTCATGACCCAGTTAGCCCTAGTATAGATTATTTCTCCTATCGCATGCCCACTCATGTTTTATCCACTTTGGTTACACGTAAGTTTTAGTCATTGTCAATAGAAAAACTCATAAACCGCCATGGTAGTTATCCCATAATAATGGTGTAAAGGGATGCATGGTTTTATTAAGAAGCTCACTCCCCATGCTAAGTAACCATCACTCGATGGTTATAGAAATCACATGCTAGGTAGGGCACTATAAATTTGATATGTGGTCCCACCTTTCATCCAGTCTAACCGTTTACAAGGGATTTTTTACTTAGTTGCAATAAATTTGATAGTTGAATGGATTGAAACTAATTTGGTAACCCTTTTGTCAGAATTTGAAAGTGGACTTTGGAAGTGAGCATCGGTTTAATAATTAGCCCTTTATTATCGGACCATAGGGAGCCACAAAACCAAGCATGCTTTGACCGTTGGGTTACTTATAAAAAAAGGGTTCCTTATTCAAAGGAAAGTTTGCGGGATAATTAAAAACTCCTTTAAAGAGAATTGAAAAGCCAATGTTTGATAGTCCAAAACCATTGAACAAGGGTGAAACTAAATCTTGAATATTTATGGAAATTAAAGTAAAACAAATAGATTAAGAAACAAATCCATGACTAAGCCTATGGTGACTATAGAATAGTTTTGTAAGTGGGTAAATTACAAGACTATAGTATAAATTAACAAATAGATTAAGAAATAAATTAATGGCTAAGCCTATGGTGACTATAGAATAGTTTTGTAAGAGGGTATATTACCAAAACTATAATTTAATCTAACAAATAGATTATAAAATAAATTTATGGCTCAATTCGTAGAAATTACCAATGTAATCTTGCTTGATAAATTACAAGGGTGAATTGTGTTTAAGGTGTAATATTGTGTGATAGATTACAAGGTTGAATTGTAATATTGTGTGATAGATTACAAGGTTGATTTGTGTTTAAGGTGTAATCTTGTGTGATATATTACAAGGTTGTTTTGTGGTGTAATCTTGTGTGATAGATTACAAGGTTAATCTATGTTTAAAGGTGTAATCTTGTGTGATAGATTACAAGGTTGTTTTGTAATGTAATCTTGTGTGATAGATTACGGGGTTAGTTTATAATATTGTGTGATAGATTACAAGATTGATTGGTATTTAAGGTTTAATCTTGTTTGATAGTTTACAAGGTGACCTTGTTTGGTAGGTTACAGAGCAAAGAAGATGTAATCTTGTTTGTTAGATTAAAAAGGTAAAATTTGTAGGGACTCTAGCATAACCATATGAATGATCCTATTAATGGATTATGAGAACTATAATAAGATATGGTGGAAATTGTCTAAGTGTGAAATGTGAATGTGGAAGATTAGATATGGGATCTAATCTTGGAGAGAGTATGGGATCTCTCCATGTGAGGTGAAACCTTAGACAAATTTCGTACTATATTGGGATATAATGACATCTAGGTTGGAGAATGAACGTGGGATTCATTCTCGAGGGAATTATGGGGTTCCCTCTTGGTAACTGATGAAATTTCTCCTTAATATGTAACCAATGATATTTCATAAACATGTAGATATAAGAATTTGTGAGATTCTTATTTTTTGATGGCTTAGAGAAAGGAAATGTGGCATTTCCTTAATTGCATCATAATTAAAACATGGAACAAGTTGGTTCCTTTTATTGCATAATGATTTAGAAAAGGATCTATGGGATGCCTTTTCTATATTTGTATTTATGACAATTTAAGTTTATGAAATGAGAGGAGAAACATATTTTGGAGGTTGGGTTTATTGCCCGTGAGGGTTCCCAGGGTATATGTTGTGTACTTCTATTTGTGGTTTGCAAATATTGTTAAGCATGGATGTTGTATTTACTCTCTAGTATGATGATATCTAGATAGATCATGGATATTGCATATGATGAAAGAAGTAAATGCTATTTGCTTTCTAATGAGATGATGCTTTTACATTCATATAAGATGATTATTAGAATGTTGTATGATGTAATATTTTGTTAACAAGCAATGTTCTATGGTTAATGATTATAATATATGATGCCTTTATGCTTTCCAATGAATGGCTCTTTTATTATGATGGAATGGTTTATATTTGAAATCAAGTGAAAGTCTTGATATGAATAAAGTAATCTTCATGTGTTGTTTAGATGATACATGCATGATATTCCACTGCAAATTAATGAAATTAGGAAGTAATGGATTGAAATGACATTCAATTGATTATGTAACTAAAACTCCTAATAATGAAGAGGTAGAAACAGTTAAACCAAGGGATCATACATATAATGATGGGATGTAAGGTTGGATAGGAGTTGGTCACTCCTATCATGAGAGTTGACACTGACCATGTCATAATTCTCTCGGTTACTTCCTTCCCTGCATGGTGTTGATTCAAGCATACTTGGTTGTAACTTAACATGATAGATATGAACAAAAAAAATTCTATCTCAGGTTTGGTTGGTAAAGTGGGTTGTTACAGTTGGTATCAGAGCCTAGGCTAGTTAGTGGACTCTAGTGATGGGTCTAGGCTAGCAAAGAGATGGGTTTTGATTGTAAACCTATAATGGTTCTTGATGAACTCTAAATACATAGTAAGGGAAGAATAAGTGCTTAGAAGCTACTAATGTGTAAATATTTTCTCCCATGCCTGTATTCACTAGTGAATCAGAATGGAAGGGTGAGGGAACCTCCCACAACTTGTGGAGTACCCAAGAGATCATTGAGAAAGGATATTTGATATTTGTGGTATGTAGCTAAGCCTCTTCCTTACTAAAATATTGTGTGGAAAATGGATTCAAGAATGATCAAGTGGAGAAAAGCTTAGATTTTATCTCATATCGTGGAGATTAAAAGTTGAATAGAACAAGTAAGGTGAAATGGTAGACATTGGAGTGTCTATGAGGGTTTGTGTGATAACCCCCTTAACCCCCATTGTGTGATATGGGAAGAAGGTTAAGCATTGCAAATGATTAATGTTCTATCTGCATGATAGGGCATTTAGTCTTCAAGGCATACACCAAATGTATGGGTTGAAAGAGACCTAACATGAGTCTAGTGTTAGCTAGAAAGGGAAATGGGTGTTCTTGTTGAAATAGACAAGAGAATTCCCAAGAGCGTGGTATGTTTGATTACCCATTGGTCTTAATAGGAGGGTTGGCCACTCCTATCCATAGGATAGACATTGACCACATTGATTTCTGTGAAGTGCAACCTTGGACTTACTTGAGTATTCATATTTAAGAGAACCACATGGAGACTATGCTAAAGTAACCCCTTGATCATAAATTTAGCTATGTTAAGCTATAAAGTATCACAGGAGTTTGGGAGGAAAGAGATCAACAAAATAATGTTTTCTTTTATATTTTTGATCAATGTTACAATACACTCATGGTTTTCAACTAGAGGCTATGGTGTAGGAAATGGTGGAACCATTGGAAATTCCACTTAATTGAACATGGAAACCGTCCACATATCACTAGAACCATCTTTTGGCATGAAACCTCGGTATGGCGAAGGAGAGCAAGGATGGTGAAACTTCATATCTAAGCATGGAAATCACCCAAATATCAACAAATATATGTTCTAACATGAAATTTTTGTGCAAAACCCTAATTATAATTGCCACAAGACACTTTTCGAACCTCTCCAAGTATCCCAACTCCATAGAAATAGTATGCCACTCGACCATCCAGGAGATGGTCAAGTTTAGTAAGGTGTGCTACACTATTTAAATAGGGGACTACCCTCTACACAATGCATGTGGTATTATTACCCACATAGTTAAACTAGGGCATAAACATTCAATAGTTGTTTGAAGCACCGAGAGCCCTCTATTGTATACAAAAAGAAAAAATTCTAATAGGATTTGGAGTAGCATTATGATAAGGAATGACTACAGGTATGACGAACCTGGTCAGGAAAGATTACAGAATCAACAAGAAAATAGTTGTTGGAAAGTATGTAATCATAGGAAGAATTCCTAGAAAATAAGAGTTACCTTAGAATTCAAAGTAACTCATAAGAATCCCTTGTATAAGGTAAAACATGCATCTCATCTTGGTAAATAATCTAGTAAATGTGTATACCAGAAAATAGTTTCTGTATGATGCAAGAAGAATTACAAACTATATCAAGCAATGAGATGAGTTGATAATTAAACTCGACTTAGCACAAAGTTGAATTATTATCAAATAAACAATTGTGATCAAGGTTTTGTGATAGTACCCATGTGTACGTATAAATGCAACCTTGATAGTTGGAAATAGTGTGATAATGGATGCAACTTCTAAAAGAGAAGATGCATGGGTGAACGTGCACTCATCCGATGGAGCCTTCGAAAGGGCAATGATAAGACACCTTGAGGCCGCATTAATGAGACACTCATAACAAGGTGATACGACCATAAGTATTTTGGTAAGGTGAATTATTACCTTGAGAACTTTGGGAAAGGAACTAGGTTGGGATCAACGATATAGTACATCTACATCGATCGAGACACGATCAACGATGGGTGTCAAATAGAATTTGAATAATCAAGGTACTTTTGATCAAACTCTATGTACCATAAATTGACAACTAGTTGAACATTTGGGAGAACCAAAGATGCGTTACTCCGTAAGCATTCGAAAAGTGAGAGTTCTACCCATGGAATGCAAGATGGTAGCACTTATGTTGGGGTTGGCATTGCTATTTATGGGCACAATGGGAGCAAGCCCTATAGTTATCCTTATGATCATACTCCTAGTGCTTTTCGATCTGCTGATCCACACTCTCTGAAGTAGGAAATGGCTTTCGATGGTGCCAGAATGAGCCAAGGAAACAATGCAATTTTTGAAAAGGATGTGGTTATGCAGGAATCTATTAAGACAGCTGAAGGCACATCCGAGGCTACTGTTAGAGTAGAGCTTCCTGAACAACCAAAGCAGGCCCAAGAAAGTTTATGGGCCCAAGAAAGGATGAGATTAGAGGCTGAAAGGGATGCAGCCATAGAGAATGGGATAGGCTCAGGTCAGCAGAAGCACAAAGAAGTGACTGGAGAGCCAGGACCATGGTAGCTTTATACATAGAAAATGCACAACTATGTCAAGCAAGTGATGAATACAGGATGACATTTTTGACTACCTATTATGGGGCACTGGTAAGCCATGGAATAATCATCCCATCTCCACTAGCAGTTGGAACACAACGTGGGCAAGGGAGAACCACCCAAGCGGTTCGAAGAATGACCAGGGTAAGAGGTCAAGCAGTTACTGGAACAACTACCCCACCACCTTCTCTAGTTGAGGGTTTAGGTCCAACACAAGAATAGTGATAGGACCAAAGGATAGTAGCCTTAAGGGCTACAAAAGTGGTTGAAAGCCACCCATTGTATATTATAAGGATGATAATTGTAACCCAAGAGGGTTTTTGCTTATGTAATATAAAGCAATGTTTATCTAATGAGTAAATTAGATTATTATATTTGATTGTATTTCATTAAGAGTTGGACTGGATGGTCCCTAATACTTAAGTCTTCTTGTTTTTCTTCTGAGTAGTGGCTCAAAAAATTCCAAATAGCGGGTAGCTTTTGGAAGGTCCTAAGCAGGTAAGCTTGGACTAAGTACCCTATCCGACATGTTGATCACTTGAATGTTGTCTACAATGACTAGATATCAAGTGAAAAATGTCTTGGAGGGTAAGAAGAAGGTATTTTGGGATGCATCTGTATATGAGTCTAACAAACTTAATGAAAGAGAATCTTATTCTAGTTAATATTTAAAACTAACTTAAATAGACAAGGTTAGACATGAAAATTTTAATATGGGAACACTCTTAGGAGGTATAGATGAGGAATCTATCCTTGGATAAGAGTGTAGGATTCCCTCTTAACATAGAAGAAATCATGTTCTAATGATTGTTATGACACCTTACATGGAGTAAGTGTGGTCATAGGTACTATCGATGAGTGATAGTATGATTGTTATGACACCTTACATGGGGTAAGTGTGGTCATAGGTACTATCGATGAGTGATAGTATGATTGGTATACATGGAAAGAAATATGAAACTTTTTGCATGGTACCTTACAAGGGGTAAGTGTGACCATGAATATCAATATAGCATCGTAAGCATAGTAAAGATGATCATTGCTATTGGATTTTGTTACTCAGAGACTACACATGTTCAAGTTCTTCTCCTCCCACTATTGAGCCACTGGTGAATCAAAGTGGAAGAGCTAAGCGAACCCTCCATGTTTTGTGGGTCTTAAGCGGTGTACCTTAGACTCTTTTGAGGAATGCACTTGACATTTGTGTCTCTTGAGATATGAATCTTGCAATAGACTGATTGAAAATGAGTACCAGGGGACATCAAGAGTGATGCACTGGTGGTGGCAAATGGGTTTGCCAAGATGGTTTCAAGATGTATGGGTATCTTGAAGGAAGAAGTATGAAAATTATGTCTTTGTCTTTGATGACACCTATGTATATCAGGTTAACTCATAAAAAGGAGCTATCAAGGCATGGTGTGATACTCCTTTGTGAGAGTTTTGATGCATTTAATTAGACATATGGAGTCTAATTTATTATTAAAACATGAATTCATGTCATTTCTATGGAAATATTCTACAGTTCTTTTGTTGTAGTACTCTATTATCATTGACTATGTTGTGATAGATGCTTTGATGCTTTGTTTTCATGATGAAAATTGTGTATTGATGATGTTTTCAATACTTATTATTGATGCAATATGGATGTTTTATTGCTTTAAGGACATGATACTGCTGATAGTTTGCACTTTTGCAGGTCCAAGTACTCTCGAGGATGGAAGATGTTGCTTACCATCAGGATCGAGACACTGGAAATAAGGAAAAGGATGATGATTCTATCTGATTTTTAAAAGACTAATGCTGATTTTATTGATTTCTGCATTAACTAAGCTAGGAACTAATGAGAAACACAAGGGACTGTGTTTAATCCAAGGGGGGAGTATGTCACAACCCACCCATTGGACTTCCTAGAAGACATTAATTGATCCAAAGGATCAATTAATACTTGAATTTTAAACATTGACCAAACCCCATTAATGCTGCCAAGCATTAATAAAAAGGGCTAATTAATAAAATTAGGGGATGGTAAAATTATTCCATAGAAATCCCTAATTAAAAACTATCTACACTCTACCAAGTTAATTGGAAGGGTTTTGGATTTAATTGGGATTTTGGTAAGGTTTTGGGAAAATAAAATAAGGCTTTTGCAAAAAGGATTAATTTGGGAAAATTATCCTCCACAAAAGTGACTTATTAAAATATAACCTAATTTATTACAATTAGGTGCACCCTAAAAATCTGCCCAATTTTGAAAAGACCCAAAAAGGACAAAGTCATATTTTAATAAAAAAAATATGTACATATTTGACTAGTGGATGAACCATTCACCAAGGTCATATTTAAATATTAAAAGTATGCATATTTGTCTAGTGGATGAACTATTCTCCATTCCACATGAATAGTAATGTTGCAGGCATTGCAGGTGCACTTGGGAGAAAAGGGAAGACTAAAAGGAGCAAAGTACTCCCACCTTACCCTCTCTTGTCTTGTCCCTAATTTTAAAAATGATAAAAATGGAATCCTACTATTTGGGTGAACTCCAAGAAGGTTCCTTCTAGTATTTTAATATTAAACTCACCCACTTGCTCATGAGGGAAGAAGAGCTAGGAAAAATCTATAAAAAGGAGAGGCAAGCAATGGAATGAAGGAGGAAGGAAATCTTGGGCTTAGGGAGTATGCTCTCTACCTTGGTAGATCAGAAACCAAAAGGCTTTGGGAGAGTACTAGGATGATTTAAAAATAAAGCATCTGGCTAATATGAGTGATCTAGAAGGTAAATTTGAGGCTTAAGAAGAGGTCAAGGGGGAAGGTGCTCTATGAAGGCATCCTTGCTAAATAGATGAAGGCTACGAAGTAGGTTGGCTCTATCATGCCTTTATATTCACTTGTAGTATACTCTGTTATCATTCTATAAATTTGAATTGGGTATTGGATAATGCGTAATAATCTATTGTATTCAATATATTTAGTGCTTTAATACATTATTGGATGATAGTACATGTGGAATTCATTCAATATATTTTAGTACTTTAATTTTACCTAGCTAGATAAGCATATATTTCAGAACTCTACCCTGAATATAAAAAGGGGGATGACAAAGGTTACAATTCGATTAACCCTCGGACCTTATAGGATGAAGTAACCCCTCCGTCGCCAATTGGACGTCTGATTATTAACCACTAATCTAGCTAGACCTCCATCAAAAAAATATGGGAGAATTATTAACCACTACCTAGTAATCGAATAGCTATGAGAGGACTATCTCCTTAATAGCATTATAGTACCCAAACGTAATGAACGTGGGAATTATCTTTGTATAAAACTATGCACTGATAAAAATCGTGTTGCCAAGTTTGATTAGCGGTAATAATTAAAAAAAAGAGAGAAGGTTCTCCTTTTGTGAGAACTATGTTCTGTACCACATTTAAACCTAATATCTCGATTTTACTTGGTAAATATCACCGTTAATACTATCGTTGATCCATTTTAATGCCTTGGAGGGTATGGTAATACTCGGACGAGGGGTATCATTGTTCCAAACATCGACATACAATATTCTATGCGAAGTCTTTGGTAGCAATGGGAGATGACCTCTGCTTAGTATTTGTTGTTATTCATGATGATTCTGACCAGATCCAGATGAAATTGATCTAAGAAACCTCTTCTACTCTCCTACAATGGTAACTACTAACATATAAAATCCCCAACATCGAACTTGAATAACTCCTAGTCACATCATCATAGATAGTCTATTCTGTTCTAAGTCTGCTCATCTCGGTAGGAACAAAACCTTTTCCACTTTTCCTATTTGTCTGGGTGATTTATCCGAATAGGAGAGTATTGTTGTGACTGAGTATGCACCATATATCCACAAGGAAAGATATAGAATGGTGATTGTGATAGGTTTATGACACTATGAGAATATCGCTTGCTCTAGATCGATCATGAGTCATGTACTATTCAACTATCTAAGATAATCCTTTTTTTAGCCTCACGAATATGCTCCCCTAAAGATATTACGTCAATGCAAATATTAGTGTATCTTTGGATGCTTCCACTCGTCAATATTTGTGAATAGCCTCTTATGGATAACCCTAAATCAATTTTTTTGATAATACCTGCTCATCAATACCTTGCGCTATCAAGTATTAGCTAGACCAAAAGAGTCCTAATCAAATTTTTTAGAGCGCCTAAGGTAAGTGAACAAATAGTTGTAAATAGATTATTACTTCTCCTAGTATCATCCTGCACCATTTATGCAAGGTGAATCGCATTTGGGTGATGTGTAAGGTAAATCTTCCAAAGGTACTCCTAATCCTTATCCCACATAGGGCACACCTATACCTTTGAAGCAATTAAAGGGAGCAATACTCTGATAGGAGTTCGATCACAATCTCTTGTGATCGATGGTGTGCCAATTGGAGATACGCATGCACTGTTGAAAGGATATCTCATGACCTAGTCAGCCCTAGTATAGATTATTCCTCCTACTATATGCTTGTTCATGTTTTATCCACTTCGATTACACGTAATTTTTGGTCATTGTTAGTAGAAAACCTCGTAAATAACCATGGTAAATATCCCATTATCATGGTGTAAGGGGTGCATGGTTTTTTATTAAGGAGCTCACTCCCCAATATCCCATGCTAAGTAGCCACCACTTGGTGGTTATAGCAATCACATGCTAGTTAGGGTATTATAAATTTGATATGTGGTCCCAACTTTCATCCAGTCTAACCGCTTACAAGGGAGTTTTGACTTAGCTATGATAAATTTAACAGTTGAATGGATTGAAACCAATTTTGTAACCATTTTGTTGGACTTTGAAAGTGAGCATCGGTTTAATAATTAGCCCTTTATTATCGAACCATAGGGAGCCACAAAACCAAGCATGCTTTGACCGTTGGGTTACTTATAAAAAAGGGATTCCTTATTCAAAGAAAAGTTTTGGGGATAATTAAATACTCCCTTAAAGATATTCAAGAGCCAATGTTTGATAGTCCAAAATCATCAGACAAGGGTAAAACCAAATCTTGGATATTTATGGAAATTAAAGTAAAATAAATGGATTAAGAAAAAAATCTATGGTTAAGCCTATGGTGACTATAGAATAGTTTTTAAGTGGGTAAATTACAAGACTATAGTATAACCTAACAAATAGATTAAGAAATAAATTTATGGCTAAGCCTATGGTGACTATAGAATAGTTTTGTAAGAGGGTAAATTACCAAAACTATAATATAATCTAACAAATAGATTATGAAACAAATTTATGGCTCAATTCGTAGATATTACCAATGTAATATTTCTTGATAAATTACAAGGGTAAATTGTGTTTAAGGTGTAATATGGTGTGATAGATTACAAGGTTGAATTGTAATCTTGTGAGATAGATTACAAGGTCGATTCGTGTGTAAGGTGTAATCTTGTGTGAAAGATTAAGGTTGTTTTGTGGTGTAATCTTGTGAGATAGATTACAAGGTTAAACTGTGTTTAAAAGTGTAATATTGAGTGATAGATTACAAGGTTGTTTTGTAATGTAATATTGTGTGATAGATTACGAGGTTAGTTTGTAATCTTGTGTGACAGATTACAAGATTGATTGGTATTTAAGGCCTAATATTATTTGATATTTTACAAGGTGATCTTGTTTGTTAGGTTACGGAGCAAAGGAAATGTAATCTTGGTTGTTATATTCAAAAGGTAATATTTGCTAGAACTCTAACATAACCATATGAATGATCTCGTTAATAGATTATGAGATCTATAGTAAGATATGGTGGAAACTGTGTAAGTGTGAAATATGAACGTGGAATATTAGATATGGATCTAATATTAGAGAGATTATGGGATCTCTCCATGATAAATTAAACTTTAGATAATTTCTATACTATATTGGGATATAAATTCATCTAGGTTGGAAGTATGAACTAGGGATTGATTCATGAGGAAATTATGGGATTTCCTCTTGGCAACTGATGAAATTACTCGTTAATATGTAACCTATGATATTTCATAAACATGTAGATATAAGAATTTGAGAGATTTTTATTTGTTGATGACTTAGAGAAAGAAAATGTGGCATTTACTTAATTGCATCATAATTAAAATATGGAACAAGATGGTTCCTTTTATTTCATGATGATTTAAAAAAGGATTTACGGGATGCCTTTTCTATATTTGTATTTATGAAAATTCAAGTTTATGAAGTGAGAGGAGAAACATATTTTGGAGGTTGGGTTTATTCCCCGTGAGGGTTTCTAGGGTATACGTTGTGTATTTCTATTTGTGGCTTGCAAATATTGTTAAGCATGAATTTTGTATTTACTTTCCAATATAATTAGCTAGATCATGGATATGGAATATGATGATAGAAGTAAATGCTATTTGCTCTCTAATGAAATGATGCTTCTACAATTATGTAAGATGATTATTATAATATTGTATGATATAATGTTTTGTTAACAACCAACGTTCTATGGTTAATGAATATAACATATGATGCCTTTATGCTTTCCAATGAATCGCTTTTTTATTGTGATGAAATGATTTACATTTGTAATTTAGTGATAGTCTTGATATGAATAAATAAAACATCATGTGTTTTTTAGATGACACATGTATGATATTCCACTGCAAATAAATGAAATTAGGAGAATGAATTGAAATGACATTCGAGTGATCATGTAACTAAGACTCCTATGAAAAGAAGAGTTAGAAATATGTAAACCAAGGAATCATACATATAATGATGGATGTAAGGTTGGATAGAAGTTGGTCACTCCTATCATGAGAGTTGACACTGACCATGTCATAATCCTCTCGGTTACTTCATTTACCACTTGGTTTTGATTCAAGATTGCTTGGTTGTAACTTAACATAATAGATATGATAAAAAAAATTCTATCTCAGGTTTGGTTGGTAAAGTTGGTTGTTACAATTCTGCTTCTTGGTAATAATTTCGCTTGGCTGAAAAAAATGATGTTTCTATTTCTATATCTTCAATTTCACTTAGATAAAAAAAATGGTGCTATGTTCCTATATCTTCAATTTGTGTTATGTTGTATAGTTTATTTGATGTTTTAGCATAATAAGGTGAAAATAAAGGAACTTGGTGTAGTTTAAAGAATATTTCTTTTTGTAGGCATTAAATTGAAAAGGCATTTAGTTCTAGGCTAGTTTGTTCATCGCATTACTCTCTTGAACCTTGTCTCTTGAAAGAAAATAAAGAAATTATTTTATTGTACTCATTCAAGGAAAAATATCATATAAAATAAAATTTTATATGTTTACATTGATTGGTATTCTTGCATTCACATAGATTTTTTGTATTTTATCCTAGATTAGGTTTAGTTAGGTCGTAGAAATTAAAAAATGTGGACCTTTTGGTCTCCTTATAAAACCCCTAGGTGTTTGTTAATAAAGTCCCAAAACATAGACTAAGACCTACAACACATAACATCCCTACAATTTTTGAGGTAAGGGGAGTAGTCTAGGATCTTCCCCATATTGTTAAGGGAAGTCATCTTTACATTTTACAATATAATTATAAAATATATAATAATTTTATTTTTAAAAATTAGGTTAAATTGTATCAACTACTTTAAAATATTATAAATAATATGATTTTTAAATTAAAAATATGTTATCAATAATGAAAATAATTTAAAATACAACTACATTAATAATTGAAAAAAAAAAATATATGATAACTTGTTTTATACTCAAACTTATGAGTACAATTTATATTAAAAAAATAAAAATTTCATTATTTATAATGTGAAGAAAAAATATATTTTATTAAAATAGATGAACAATGAGACTAGAAGACCATATGGGTTTTATTTGGCTTATTAATGATACTGGAGATAGTATGTGTTTGAAGTGTGGGATACCACACATTAGACTCAAAATAAAAGTAAATAAAGAGAATTTAAAAATATTTGTTTACAACTACATTCAAAATAAAAGAATAAATTCCATACAAGATTCTTCTAGTAAAAGTGAGCACATTCCCTATAGAGATAGTTGTTATGGTTTATCTTCTAGGCAGGATATTTAAAAAAATCAATAGATGGATACAAATAAATGGCCTAAAGTTGTAATAGAAGAAGATTTAAAAAAAAAAAACATAGAAGCTATACTATAAGTGGATAAACAAATAGAATATCAATTTTTGTGAGTTCCCAAATAATAACACATATATAGAGGAATTTGTTAATGAAAAATTAAAAGCAATTATGTGGGAAAAGAAGTTAGGAAGAAAGAGACAACATTATCTATTATCTATTGATTTTAAACCTGCATGTGATTACCACCAAAAGGCCTATATGGGAGCAAACATCAATTGAAAAGCAAAGATTCTTATGGTTAATTAAGGACCAACTCACACCAACTTAGATGTGAAATAGGCAAGTGAAAAAGACTAAAAGAAAAATAAGTAGACAAAGAAAGATACATAACTTTTGTACACATAGGTACTTCAAAAAAGAAACACTATGTTTTAGACTATAAGATATATAATATTGTTTAAGCTGACTACACTAATACTTTATCAATAGATTTACAAGAATTGTTTATATAGGAGAAAGTGAAAAAATACATTTATTATAAAAATTACTTAAAAAGATTAAAAAAAAAATATTTATCATCAAAATCAAATTTAAAAATTATATAGTAAAATAAAAACAGATGTAAAGTTCTTGTCCAATAGACTAATTTTTAAGATAGTAAACATTAAAAACTTTTATGTTATTTAAAACAAATTTATTATAAAGATAAAATACTACCAAACCTAATAATAATAGGCATTTTAAAGTATCAACCAAAATTGCGATCATATTAATATTAATATTAAATTCAACAATTGTAAAATAGAAATAGTATGCCGCCATCGTCTATTGAAAAAGAGAATGATTTATCTCTTATCCATAGTCATGAAGTCCTCCAAAGTCTCTCATGGTCAATGCATTCAAAGATACAAAGAAAGCGTAACAATTTGTAAGCTATTATCTAGATCATGGATTTACTTTCCATTATAATTATCTAGATCATGGATATGGAATATGATGATAGAAGTAAATGCTATTTGCTCTCTAATGAAATTATGCTTCTACATTCATGCAAGATGATTATTATAATATTGTATGATATAATGTTTTTTTAACAAGCAACGTTCTATGGTTAATGAATATAATATATGATGCCTTTATGCTTTCCAATGAATGGCTTTTTTATTGTGATGAAATGATTTACATTTGTAATTAAGTGATAGTTTTGATATGAATAAAGAAAACATCATATGTTTTTTAGATGACACATGTATGATAATCCACTACAAATAAATGAAATTAGAAGAATGGATTGAAATGACATTCGAGCGATCATGTAACTAAGACTCCTATGAAAAGAAGAGTTAGAAATGTTTAAACCAAGGAATCATACATATAATTATGGGATGTAAGATTAGATAGAAGTTGGTCACTCCTATCACGAGAGTTGATACTGATCATGTCATAATCCTCTCGGTTACTTCCTTTCTTGCATGGTGTTGATTCAAGCTTGCTTGGTTGTAACTTAACATAATAGATATGATAAAAAAAATTCTATCTCAGGTTTAGTTGGTAAAGTTGGCTGTTACAATTCTGCTTCTTGGTAATAATTTCACTTGGCTGAACAAAATGATGTTTCTGTTTCTATATATTCAATTTCGCTTGGATAAACAAAATGGTGCTATGTTCCTATATCTTCAATTTGTGTTATGTTGTATAGTTTATTTGATGTTTTGGGATAATAAGGTGAAAATAAAGGAACTTGGTGTAGTTTAAAGAATATTTCTTTTTGTAGGCATTAAATTGAAAAGGCATTTAGTTCTAGGCCAGTTTGTTCATCTCATTACTCTCTTGACCCTTGTCTCTTGAAAGAAAATAAAGAAAAAAAACTTTATTTTATTGTACTCATTCAAGGAAAAATATCATATAAAATAAAATTTTATATGTTTACATTGATTGGTATTCTTGCATTCACATAGATATTTTGCATTTTATCCTAGATTAGGTTTAGTTAGGTCTTAGAAATTTAAAAATGTGGACCTTTTGGTCTCCTTATAAAACCTCTAGGTGTTTGTTAATAAACTCCCAAAACATAGACTAAGACCTACAACACATAACATCCCTACAATTTTTGAGGTAAGGGGAGTGGTCTAGGATCTTTCCCATATTGTTGAGGGAAGATCTTAGATCTGTCATCTTTACATTTTACAATATAATTATAAAATATCTAATAATTAAAAAAAAAAAAGGTTAAATTGTATCAACTACTTTAAAATATTATAAATAATATGATTTTCAAATTAAAAATATGTTATCAATAATGAAAAAAATTTAAAATACAAATACATTAATAATTGAAAAAAAAATATGATAACTTGTTTTATACTCAAACTTATGAGTACAATTTATATTAAAAAAATAAAAATTTCATTATTTATAATGTGAAGGAAAAATATATTTTATTAAAATAGATAAACAATGAGACTAGATGACCATATGGGTTTTATTTGGCTTATTAATGGTACTGGAGATAGTATGTGTTTGAAGTGTGGGATACCACACATTAGACTCAAAATAAAAGTAAATAAAGAGAATTTAAAAATATTTGTTTACAACTACATTCAAAATAAAAGAATAAATTCCATACAAGATTCTTCTAGTAAAAGTGAGCACATTCCCTATAGAGATAGTTGTTATGGTTTATCTTCTATGTAGGATATTAAAAAAAAACAATAGGTGGATACAAATAAATGGCCTAAAATTGTAAGAGAAGAAGATTTAAAAAAAAAAACATAGAAGTGATACTATAAGTGGATAAACAAATAGAATATCAATTTTTGTGAGTTCCCAAATAATAACACATATATAGAGGCATTTGTTAATGAAAAATTAAAAGCAATTATGTGGGAAAAGAAGTTAGGAAGAAAGAGACAACATTATCTATTATCTATTGATTTTAAACCTGCATGTGATTACCACCAAAAGGCCTATATGGGAGCAAACATCAATTGAAAAGCAAAGATTCTTATGGTTAATTAAGGACCAACTCACACCAACTTAGATGTGAAATAGGCAAGTGAAAAAGACTAAAAGAAGAATAAGTAGACAAAGAAAGATACATAACTTTTGTACACATAGATACTTCAAAAAAGAAACACTATGTTTTAGACTATAAGATATATAATATTGTTTAAGCTGACTACACTAATACTTTATCAATAGATTTACAAGAATTGTTTATATAGGAGAAAGTGAAAAAATACATTTATTATAAAAATTACTTAAAAAGATTAAAAAAAAAATATTTATCATCAAAATCAAATTTAAAAATTATATAGTAAAATTAAAACAGACGTAAAGTTCTTGTCCAATAAACTACTTTTTAAGATAGTAAACATTAAAAACTTTTATGTTATTTAAAACAAATTTATTATAAAGATAAAATACTACCAAACCTAATAATAATAGGCATTTTAAAGTATCAACCAAAATTGCGATCATATTAATATTAATATTAAATTCAACAATTGTAAAATTGAAATAGTATGCAGCCATCGTCTATTGAAAAAGAGAATGATTTGTCTCTTATCCATAGTCATGAAGTCCTCCAAAGTCTGTCATGGTCAATGCATTCAAAGATACAAAGAAAGCGTACCAATTCGTAAGCTGTTTTCCATGCATTTATGGCAACAGATATGGTTGACATCAAGACAGAGATCACGCTGAAAAACAACCAATTTCATATGCCCATGAATTCACGGAATATTAAACGGTCAATGTTTTCTCGTCATTCCCGCACTTGCACGTCATGAAGAAGGTGCAGCATGCTAAAACAATGAATACCATGAACACAAAAGTCTACGTAATAAACATCAAAACACTCGCGATCCAATTGAAAAGAACATCCGGTTTTCAAAATGAAGCACTTTGGAGCAGATCAGGACTTTCTCTGCTTTCGCAGAGACAGCGTATTAAAGTCGAGCACAACGAACGAATGACTTCCCCACCACGAGTCATTCAAGTCTTTAAGATCAGAGACGAAGAACACATCTCAAACATTTGCCTTCTAACATCAATTCAAATGCCTTGTTGATCTCAGAAAAGGGGAGCTCATGAGTAATAAATTCCTCTACTCGGATCTCCTGCATGTGTTCAGGTCCTCAAAAATCAGCAGCAACTAATGACAAACGGCATTTTTCTCAATATCACCATGTCAAAGATAAACACACCTTGTTCATGCACATTTCGACGAGAGCAGGCATCTGGGATTTTCCCTTGAATCCGCCGAAGACGGAACCAACGATCTTCCTCCCATCCAAGAACTCGCTGGGGCGGAAACTCAACGTTCTTCCACTCGTATCAATTCCCACCAAAATTGCCAACCCCCATCCCTATCAAAAACCAATCCAATCCAGAATTATATTATCTTTACAATCAACTCTTATTAAAAATCAATCATGCAAACAGCGTTGAGTTTGTAGGTCGGTAACAGAGTGTTATTACATCGTGTGCAGCCAAAAAAGCCTGGTACATTATATCCGCGTGTCCAATGCATTCAAAACTGAAATCCACGCCCCCATCACACACATCTCGAATTACCTGCCAATTTACCCAGTGAGATTGACACTCCTTTTGGGAATCATCTGACAGTCTAAAATACCTTCTTATTCTCTGGTCTGCTAAGATTTACAGAGCTCTAGGTTTAGAATCAAATTATATATAGGACGGTACCTCGTGTATCGGCTTGTCGTAATCTTTCGGGTTGATGAACTCAGTAACTCCGAGGGCTTTGGCTGAAACAGATTTTTAAAGATAGACGAAAAAAAAAGGTCAAGAAAGAAATGGCCTCCGTCATGGTATTCGAATTAAAAGAAATGATTGACCTAATTGGAGGATACCTTTGGTGAATTTGTCAGGATTTGTGTCGATTCCAATTATTCTGGAGGCTCCTCTCACCCTTGCGCCTTCCGCAACCTTGCCAACAAAATGGAACAGAAATAATTGTGGGGAAAAAAAATCAAATCTCTGGACAGCGTGTCTTTATATGCGATGTTACTCACCCCAAGGCCAACGGTGCCGAGGCCAAAAACAGCTACTGTTGATCCGGCCCGTACGTCGGCTGTGATCCACACGGCCCCCACACCTGCAAATGAAACTTCAGTCTTCTCTTTCGGGTTTCGGTTGATTCATAAATGTAATATGAATTTTTATATGTATATATACTTTTCTATTTCGGGGCGTCTGGGTTCATTCGTGAATATTAATACGAATAAATTATAGTTTAATGACCTGTTGCTACTCCGCAAGCAAGCAAGCACATTTTGTCGAGAGGAGCATCAGGATTGATCTTGACGACGCAGGCATGATCGACCACCGTGTACTCACTAAAGGTCGAAGTTGACATGCAATGGTAGACTGGTTTCTCGCCAACGAAGAAACGGGTTTTGTTATCGCTTACCATGACGGATCGTGTAGGATTAATCCTGAATGTAGCGCACAGATTAGTCCTCTTTGATTTGCAATACACACATTCTCCACACTCCCCTGTAAACAACGGTAGGACATGGTCTCCCTCTTTCAGATCCCTCACGCCTTCTCCCACGCTTTCCACGATCCTGTACAGTGTAATCCACCCACATGAATTTATACCCATCATGCATTTAGAAGTAGAATGTTGATTCTGAACGTCGTGAACGGAATCTTACCCTGCAGCCTCGTGGCCCAAAATCCGTGGAAATACCCCTAGCATCTCATTCTGCAAATTACATAATCATGAGGACTCAATTGTAAAACTTTGGAATGATGAAACATTCGTTCAAAATGGAATTAAACTACCTCGGAACTCCAGTACATAATATCGGTGTGGCAGAGGGAGGTGTGGGTAATTTTGATGCGGACTTCCATGGGGTGGGGAGGATCCACCTGAACCTCTTGTATAACCAGCGGTTCTTTTGGTCCCCATGCCACTGCAGCTGTTTACAAGTTCAATTTATTAGAAATGTAAACCAATTAACAATAAGAAATATAACAGTAAGTATGTCACTGTAATTAAAAATCCACATCAATTTGTCACTATAATCATGAGGTTGTTGCAACTCCGAATCTCACTGTAAGATAGCGAGTTAGTTCTCCAGATCGACAAGTAACTAAAAGCAATTATTAGAAAACGAAAAGCCCAGATCTCTTTTGACAATACCTCTTCTATGCTTTCACGGAAATCTGTAATGGTTCAATGATGAAAAAAAACGAAAGATGAAACGGACATATGACGGACTACATACAACCAAACCACCCTACCCTTGCAAGTAATGACTTTTCCGGCCGTATTAGCAAATTCGGAGCAGTTGCTGTTGCCACTCCCCTTGATTCCACAGCACTTGCTGATGCCACTCCCCATAATTCCACAGGACGCTCGAGTCGCACTTGGTGTCGATCTGGACTTCCAATGTCTATCCAAAACTATGGGAATGTGACATGCATTTATAGCATAGTGCATACGGAGTCACATTCTGCGTAACGAACGCCAATGCTATCCAGCGAACGAGTCTTCTATATACCTGCAGTTTTAATAATTATGTTGGAATTATGACACTTCATTTATTCGTTCAGTTGATAGAATCAAAATACAGGAGACTTACAGGTACAGGTGATAAACTGAATATTTATGTTTTCAGAATTAAAAATATGGATTTTATAATTATTTTTTTTTGTGGTTTTTAAGTGAATTTTTATCTTTTAAATATTTATAAAGAACTAAATAAAAAAACAAATAAATCATCTGAATAAAAAAGGAAATGAACTCTCAAACAAACTTTAAATTAAACTATATACATGTTACTCAATACAAAAATTCAGTGCAGTTGCAGGTGTGGTTTATATCTATTTAAGGATTAATCAACTCAGTTAAAGCAAGGAATTAATCCACTCAAGCAAGTACATTTTAAATGAAATCAATTTAAAAGATATTAACTAACAATCTGAAAAAATATCTACTAATAAAATTTAGTTAATAAACTATTTAACTATGATGTATAAACTACGTGAGTTAGAAATCCTTTGCGTCGGGGTGAGAGGCCTTCAAGAGGAGGCCCGCAGGTGTATGATAAGTGGCATGGCAATACCGTGGCCATATTTTCCATCCATTTATTTATTTATGTATTTATCAGTGGAAGTTGGGATTTATGTATTTTTGTATGTGCTGGTTGTGACCTGTATGTGAAGTGGTCAGCGTAGACTTGACTCTAAAAATAAGCAAGTTTGTTGTGTCTGATGAGTTTATCCAAAGGAAGATAAGTTTGTTTTAAGGATGTTATATGTTGTGTGTGATGAGTTTATCCAAGTAAGATAATTAATGACGTGTATACAAGGGATGAGGTCGTTGGGGCTTGACCCTAAAAAGAGCAAGTTTGTTTTAACGGATAATATATTTTATTTTTTTTCCTAAGTGTTTTTAAATAATATATATATTTTTATTTTTATTTTATAATCCTAATAGTTTTTATTAATTATGTTATATAAAGTTGTTTTTTTTGTTAGATAGTATGAGAAACCTCTACAATCAATGCGAGTATTTTCATTTCAATTATAACTTTTTATAAGGTCGAGAGAGCTAAGCATATCGATAAGGGATTAACACACATGTTGGGGTTTGAACCTTAGACCTTTTAAAGAAGAGCCAAAGTCCAAGTCTATGCATTGCTTTTGTTTTTAATATGGACTTGAATTTAATTTGAACTATAATTTTTATTTTTTCAATATTTCATTGTAATAAGAATGATAATAAAGACTATAACAACAATTTATCATAAATATAATGTTATTTTTTGTTTTCATTGTATGCTTAATTTGAACTTTAATTTATTATTTTTTCCATCTTTTATTATAGTAAAAATGATAATAAAGATCACAACAACAATCTATCTTGTCATAAATAGAGATCATGATTTAATTGAGAAAAAAAATTCTAATCAAAACAAAAGAAGTTTTAGACTCCAACCAAGATACAAGCAAATGCAATCTTTTATATGTAAAAAACAAGCAAAACTGTCTATGTTAAAAGATATTATAAGTGCCTTAAATTGAACTATCGATGCTAGTGAAGTATAACAGAAAAAGGTTACACCATGGATGAACCAAAATTGATACTACAACATAATATAATTTATATTATAATATTTTTTAATATATTTCAAAACAAATAGGTATATAGTTTTTTTTTTTTTTTTAGGAAATACTTCTTATACTAGGTATATAGTTATTGATCAATGATAACTAAATTAAAAATTTAATATTTACATTATATTTTAGTAATTTTAATCCTTTAATATATGTATTATGTTTTAGTAATATTACATATATATACTATGTTATTTTTATCATAATTATATTAATAAAGTGAAAACTATTGAAATACATTTGAATTGAATTATTTTTTAATAAATATATAGTTTTGAAAAAAAATTCATACAATGTGTTTATGTATTTGATTTTAAGAGAAACACATTCAAATAGACCTATGTATGTTTTAGAGGATGAAAAATGAAGGAACTTCTTTTCTTGTATTTTATATGAACCATCCCCAACCCTATTACATATTAGTTAAATTTAATTTAATCACTCCTCATAGTTAGTGGTATATGTTGTGAGTATTACATTATTTGGTATAATGTATGTGTCACTTTGTGAAAGTGCAATGTGTCAAAAGAGAGAGGAGTATGAAGAGTCATATTGACATGTGACATGTTGAGAGCTTGTCTTAATGACAAGAATGTGAAAGGTTGCATTTCTTGGATTTGTAGGGGAGAGCAACAGTTTGAGGACTAAAAAGTCATGTATTGTATTATATTGGAGATAACTCTCCATTATTGTATCATACCTTGAATATGGAAGCATAATACAATGAAGATATCTCTTTTGTGATATATTGTGTCTATCTTTATGTGTGTTCTTATTATAATGTTTGTTATGTTTCAATTCATAATATTATGATCTTGGTTATGTTTTGTTAACATGAAATAGTGTCATGTTCCAACATGGTATCAAAGCAATGTTGAGAAAGCTGTCTAGAAAACCAGAAAATCAGAGAGCCAACGAGAACCAATGAGCCAAGGTTATTTGCACAATTTTTGGGACAATCGTCGCCATCCAACGACATGCCCATTTGAGGTGTTGAAGGTAAGGAGATTTGTGATATCAGAGTGACATAGTGGAAGAAGAGAATAGCTAGATCAGGGTTATGCATAAGGGGTCGGACCCGAAATGTCCTTGTAAAAAATTTGTGAATCTGCTGCGAATCCCTGGCGAATCCAGGTCAACCTCTTGTAGGAGGACATGGCGAATTATCTTAATTTTTGAAAAAAATGGTGATAATCGAGGACCGGGTAGCGGCCAGGGTGGAAATCGAGGACCGGGTAATGGCCAGGGTGGAAATCGAGAATCGGGTAATGGTCCGGGTGAAATTTGTATGCGATAAATGGTCCGGATGTAAAACTATGACCGTCCGGGTGAAAAATATCACCGGTTAACGGTCCGGGTGAAAACTATGACCGGTTAACGGTCCGGGTGTAAAACCATGACCGTCCGGGTGAAAATAATGTCCGATTGGCGGGTCAGGTGGAATTCATTGACCGACCAATGATCCGGGTGGAAACCATAAGGTTGTAGGCGTACCGGGTGGTAATAATCATCAGGCCAATGGGCCGGGTGGAATTTATGTCCGGTTAATGGATCGGGTGTAAATCATAGACCGAACAAGGATCCGGGTGGAAACCATTTTTGGGAGACATCCCGGTTGGTAACCATCATCCGGCTAACGGACCGGGTGGAAATAATTTACGAGGCTTGACCGGGTGGAAAGCAAGATCCGTCACTGGACCAATTTGTACTATGCCACGTGTCAGGCGATGCTTCAGCAATAGTGCATGTCGAATGACTTTCTACCACGTGTCCAAATCCTACCATTTTTATCTATAAATAGACATTGTGAAGTCATTTTTTGGTTACATTTCTGCGTTTGCTCTTCCACTTCTCGTTACACTGTCTCCCCACACTTTAAGTTTCTCATTTTACTTAATCAACAATGGCCACCTCTACTGGTACACACACTGCAATAGGAAATTTGGTTTTCAAGAATCCTACTTGCACTGCGATGATAGATTTGTCAACCTCCCCTGGTTATGACAATACGTGGCTATCTGCATCAGGTTTGCAACACTTGCTTACAATATCGTAGTTCAGGATGGACAAGCACCTGTTGCAGTGTATCATTGATGGTTACGACCATGACCATGCAACAGTGAATGTCCTATTTTGGAATAAACAAGTGTCATTCACCATCACACCTACTGACATACAGAGGTTAACAGAACTTCCACACAAGAGTTTCCCTGTCGTGTCTATGAAGTTCTCAATGGCTAAGCGTGACAAACAATACTTGGAGGATGAGTTCGACCTTTCCTGGAAAGTTGTTGAAGGTAATATTCATGTCAATTATTTTTGTTATTGTTTCAAATTTTACATTTTTTATTTTTCATCTAGTTTTTTTTTATGCAGCTTTCGTGGCTAAGTCCAAGAGAGGCTTAACAATCTCCTCCATTGCAAATAAATATCTGAAAGCCATTATTGAGTTCTTCCAAGCAAGACTATTTTTGTTTGGAAGAACAGAACTTCCATTATGGGCATTGACCTATATCATTCACACTGTTCAAGGCACGTAGTTTGACTGGTGCTCGTACATTTTAGAATGCATCAGAACAGAGTTGCACGACATCGGGATAGAGGATGTCAAAATGGTTTCGACCATGAACTTTATTTTAGCTCTTTTTTATGAAAGTTTTTATGATTTAAAAAATACTGAAATACCAATAGTTCTGCACCCCACATTGCTGAATTTGGGTATGAGTTCAGAGGAGTTGAGGGTAAGTCCATATTTCATTCATTTTTTTAATATATTTTAGGTCTGTTTTTAGTTTTAATTTTTTTAGACCTGATTGCAGAGAAAGGTTGTGACAAAAATTAAAAAACATGATGTTGGTGTAAGGGGTCACATGCATGAGGCTTGTGGTGATTCTGAAGAAAATGAATCAGAATCATCACCATTGTCGAGGCTAGCAAAATGTACACGACAGGTCACAGTTACTCCTCATCGCCCTGAAATTGAATCTAGTCAGATCAACCGTCCTACACGTAAGTTTCAATTTCAATATTTTATCATTATACTTCTTAGTGCGTTACATAAAATTAAGTTTTTTTTTAATTTTCATGTTTTCAAAATTCTGCACCGGCACAACCCCCATCCGCAACATTGTACAAGAGATTCAATCGTCGTCAGGTAAATCATTCTATTTACTTGAAGTTTTTTTTATTTTGGAAAATAATTTCCCAATTTCTTATTTGAATGTCACTGGTCAGGTGGCTCTCAAGATCAAATCGTGAGAAGCCAGGAAAGAGAAAATATGAGGCCACCACCAGCACGACATCAACCATAGGTGCAACAAATGAGAGGGCAAATCAATATGGCCCATGGAAGGGGAAAAATACTTTTGCAGCCAAGATCGCAGGGTGTTTTCCCCACTTTTTCTTTTAACACAAGTCAAGTACCGGATGTGTCCACTGCAAATGAGGGTTTAGATAATATTCCCCTTGATGATGAATTTTTTTTGCAAGGAAAAATTGAGGGCTTTCAGGTGATAGAGGTGCTTGAAGATGCACATGCAGAGGCAGAAGAAACAACATCCTCAACAGCTGAGCAAATAGTATCCGCTCCTACGATGGAAGCCCACTGTCATCCTCAATCCGAGGATGACAAAGTTAAATTTGATATTAAATCTTCTGTGTGTGATGGTATTGAAGCAACCCTCCAAGAGAGGGTGCTTAAATATTTACAAAATATGAAACAATGGGAAGTTCGGGCTAAAGTGCTCATCAAGCAAATAAATGCCCGTTACAAAAACTTTAATAAAAGGGAGAATATTTTCTCTCGATATGAGAATGAACCAGAGAAGCTTACTGGTCTGCTACAATAGGCAACATCAGGTTTAGTGACGTGCAGGACTTCATCCGATGATGAAGTTTTAAATATTATGTTGAATAGAATTGAGAACATCAATGTTGAAGCCCAAGCATACTATAACCAATGGGATTTCAACAAGAAAATTGTTGATGTTGCTTTAGCTGCAAGAGATGTGGCCGAGGTGAGAATTTAGTTGCATTTTTTCTTTTGCTAACTCTACTAACTCATGTCTTGAAACTATTTATATCTCTGAAATTATGTCATATAACTGTACTAACTTATGGTTTTTTTTTGCAGTCAAACTTTGAAAATTTGAAATTACAGGTTCAAAGCATGCAAGTCAACATAGAGGCTACAAATTTTTTTTGGAAACGTCCATTATAATGAAGAGAACAACCCAACAGAAAGTAAGAGATAATAACATTCTAAAAAAATATTTACGGGAAAAACTGAAAGTGGATCCGGAACTGTTGATAAGGGAAGGACTGGAGAAAAATCCTAGTTTGAAAGAGCTTCAGGATCCTGCCAAAGAAGATGTTGGGCTATTGGAAAATTTCAAGAAAGGACAAGAAAGTTTAGTCAGATCCGGAGCACTGCCAACGCCTGGTGTAGAAAATGTAGAAAAAGTAATAGAACAGGCAGCTCCAAGAGAAACTATTGCAGAACACACATCGACAGTCATAGAACATCCAAAAATTCAAACATAGTCTCAAAAATTTCAGTGTTGGGAGGAAGCTTGTGTTGTTTTTCAACACAGTTAAACATTAAAGACATCTTTATATATTATAAATCTATATATTTTAATTTTGTTGTTCTTCCTAAATTATAATTTTTTGATGCGTTTTTCATCTATGGCAATATGCATATGAATATGATTGAAATGATTTTAACTGTTTATAACCTCAATATGAATATGAATACAATTAGAATCAATATGAATGCAGTTAAAATCAGTATGAATGTTATTCTTGTGCAAAATGATAAATATGAATGTTGTGCTTGTGTCAATATGAATGCTCTCCTTGTTTCAGATAAAATCAATATGAATGCTTTTCTTATGTCAATATGAATGCACTTCTTGTATTTGAAATGATTTTAACTGTTTATAACCTCAATATGAATATGAATGTAGTTAGAATCAATAAGAATGCAGTTAAAATCAGTATGAATGCTATTCTTGTGCAAAATGATAAATATGAATGTTGTGCTTGTGTCAATATGAATGCTCACCTTGTTTCAGATAAAATCAATATGAATGCTTTTCTTATGTCAATATGAATGCACTTCTTGTATTTGAAATGATTTTAACTATTTATAACCTCAATATGAATATGAATGTAGTTAGAATCAATATGAATGCAGTTAAAATCAGAATGAATCCTATTCTTGTGCAAAATGATAAATATGAATGTTGTGCTTGTCTCAATATGAATGCTCTTCTTGTTTTATATAAAATCAATATGAATGCTCTTCTTGTGTCAATATGAATGCACTTCTTGTTTTTGAAATGGATTTAACTATTTATAATCTCAATATGAATATGAATGCAGTTCAAATCAATTCAAAAACAATAATGCTCATACATTTATAATCGGTTATGAAAGACAATGCTATGTTAAAAATCATAAAAAAATATAATTTGAAAGATAATGTTGTGTAATAAATCATAGTTACAATTCATATAGATGAAACACTCTTGTGATGACAAATAACCAGAAATTCATATTGAAAATGAATATGATAACTAACAAATACATATTGATCAATGTTGTAAATACTTGTAAAAAACTTACAATTCATGTAATTGAAACAAACAAATACTAATATAGCAGGCAATTAAAACCATTTCAAAACCAACAAAGGACAGAACATGAAAACTTCTTCATAATCAAATTTTGTGAAATCTAACAAATCTGATACAATATTGTAAAATTTGATATCAAATCAAATCCAGTTTATTGTAAATTACTGGAAAAATCACAAAACCGGTAAAAACCCAAATCAGGTAGCTGAAACATACAATGCTCAGCTGTCATATCTGTTGTGAAATGAATTCAACTTGTGAAAAAAATCACAAATCAGGAAGCTTAAACAAACAATTTTTTGCTTGTTCAACATCAATATATAGCATACTAGATAGTTGTGTCTCTGCATTCTGATCACTGTGAGCATCATTATCTTCCATATCGATCATATTCAACACGCTCCTTCTATCTACAAGGGAATTCCATAATACAATTGCCCTGTCATAGGGAAAAGTTTCCAACTGATAAGATGATACATAAATTCTCAAACAATTTTCCAAATTTTTGTCCAGCCTATTGCGAAGCTTTGATTTCACAAAAGATAGTGCACTGAAAACCCTCTCATCTTCCACTGATCCCAGAATCAATGTTTGACATAATTCATATAAATAGAAGTATTCACTTATAGTATCTTGTAGGATAGTACTTGGATACAATCTTTGCCACAAATGTGCAATGGAACCAGTCTCATTGATGTCATTCAATAATGTTGTTTGACTAACCATTGTTCTTCCAAAATGTGTTGATTGTTCTTTCAAAAAAAAATTGTTCAGTATACCATTGATTGTAACACCATTGATTTCCACAATTTTACTGAAATGTTGAATAAGTATCATCATATATTTAACAAACAACTCATTTGCAGTATCGAAGTCACTATTAGAAGCCCAAAACATGGGGTTAACCACACCCATCGCCTCAAGCAACTCATCTCTCTGAAATCGATCTCTTATCTCACTTGTCAAATATTTTGCTATATTGGACAAATTTGTTCTAATTTTCTGTAAAACAACATGAAATCTATTGTGTGTTACAGGAACTTGTTCAATACCGTCCATACCTATACTTGATTTCCTTTCAAAACAATAAAGAGGTATCAAATTTCCACGGTTGTTAATACAAAGATGATCATTGATGTCAAACTTCAAATAGCTTCCTGGATCGTTCATGTTTGTCAATGTATTCCAACTATGAAACAAGGGATCTTTAAAATCTGCTTTGAACACATAAATTTTCAATAACAAGACATATTTGTTTTCTCATCCTTATGAAATCAATGATATAGATGGATCTCTCTTGTGCAAATTTAATCAATCTATTCATTTCTTGTAACATTGGAAGAATACCACATAACGTCAATAGGGTTTCAAAGTTAGTCAAACGAAACAATAAATATTTTGCCTTATCAACTCTCTGACTACTTGTGTACATAAACCCTGTTAATGATTGATATTCTATGTAAAAACTCTGTGTGCAAGTTTATACAATGAAATCCACCTTGTATCTACATCTTTTAACATTTTATTTCCTTCTGTAACTCCTAGTGCAAACTTTTGAAACTCTGAAAACCTTTTTGGACTGCAAGAAAAATAAGAATGTATTTCATGAATGAGGTCTTCCACTCTCGCAACATTTTCAAAAGTGCTCACGATTTTATATGCAAGATTGATTCTATGAGCCATGCAATGAATGGGTATCATATATGGTGCAATTGTGGTTTGCAGTCGAACACAGAGACCGCTCCTATGCCCTTGCATAATAGCAGCTCCATCAGCTCCAACGCATATTAACTTTGTGGCTATGTCCATGTCATTCATTCCCGCAATATCTTTTAAACTAGTCACAACAATATTATAAATGTTTTCTGCATTTGAATTTTCCACCATCTTATGTAATCCTAGCAAACTAGGTTGCCTGACATTGTTTTGGAAAGTATACACATGCATACAAATCCAGGATGTGTTGTCCACAACCGTCACCTCATCAATAGATAGTGAAATGAATATGGAATGTTTTACTTTTTCCCTCAGGTCCTCCTTCTCTACTAATGATAGACATTTTACCATTTCCCAACCACTTCGATCAGACCAATGGCAACTCGAATTTTTTGCAAACTAGCCAGCTGAAACAGGTGCTTATAATCAATAAAATCGGACATGGGTCTACCCTTCTTGAGAATACTAAATACAACAACAAACTGTAATCCTTTTACCCCTAAGGTGATCTTTTCCATTTTTTGAAAATGGGCTTCAATTGTTGCACCTTTCTCAACAAGAGATTGTTGTTCCTTAAAGTGATTTTCATATTCTATTGCATATCTGACATGCATACATTCTCGATGCATCCTTCCACCTAACTGTTCTAATAATTTCTCCATCACTTCCTTTAACTTTTACATAAACTTTGCCAGCATGTTTTTCTATTGTATCTATCTTATTTTGCAACCTGTGCTCCTTGCCCAGTTTCCAACTACAAATTTTGCATCTACATACTTTATCATCGATTTGGTTGTCATTAGTTAGGATGGGCTCTATCCATGGAAATTTTTTTGCCCATTCATTCTTAAATGCCCTTCCAATAGCCCAGTAAGATGCCTTCCGCTTTTTATTTTTTTCGCTTGTAGATTCAAAAGAAGATGGTAATGTATTTGATTTATCGCTCTCATTTTCAACTATGGTATTTTGAGGATTATCTTCAAGTGTTTGTTGGATGTCATTGTTAAGAGAATTTTCAATAGAAGTCATCTCTTGGGGATGAATATCTTCAAGTGAAGGCATATCAGGGTCCACAAGGTTTTCTGCATAGTAGCATACAATAATATTCTTAATTATTTTTTAATTTAACAAAATAAACTAACAAACATAAATATAATTTACATCATCATGTTGCATGCAATATGGATAGAGGCACACTAACAATTTGAGGAAGAAGGCATTATTTAAAGTAACAAATACACCTAACTATTAAGTAGTCAAAAATCATGTGTACCTTGAATTTGCACAGATGTCGATGGCTCACTCGATTTCAACATATGGCTAAAATAATTCAGGATACCCTTTTCAGATTTGGCCCCTTTCTTTGCATCGCCAGTAGGTGACATTTTACTTGTAAAGAAAAAAAATTCAATTTAGAAAAGTAATAAAATGTTGAACACAATATTGTATTTAGAATGAACGTATAGATGGTTGGTAGAAAATAGATACCTGTTTCCAGTCATTCTTTATTGTGATATTTTTAGAGTATTCAGATACTCTATTTTCTGGAGATAGTAGTGTAACTAATAAGTGCAAAAAACCAATCAATATAAAATTTGAAAAAATTATAAGAATTTTTTTTGTTTATGCAAAATTTAATCAGAGATACAAATGTTGAAAAAAATAAAATTCTTGTACAAAATGGACAAGTAGAGCATCACAATGTACATAGAGAACCAAAGTATTTGTCTATTTAAAAATCTAGTAACATAAAAGGGGTGAATCAATTGACTTATTTTCAGTAAATGGTAAAAAAAAAGGAAAATAAAAACCAGATATTACACGACAAAAAAATAGGATCACAGATTCAAATGTCTGAAGAGAAATAGAGTACCTGTTGTAGGAAAAGGTCCGTCTAAAAAGAGACCCAGAGGATCGATAGTCGGTCCGGGCGAACGGTCTAAACTTCTTGCGGTCCGGGTAAAAGTATAAGCCGGTAACGGTCCGGGTGGAAATTTTTGTCACAGTCGATCCGGGTGGAGTTTTCAGTCTAAAAATCGATCCGGGTGGACTTTTCATGTGATGGGTGACTTTTAGTCGAGTGGTCGGTGGAGTTTTTAGTCCGACAGCCGGTCCGGGTGGAGATTCAGTGCGATAGACGGCCCGGTGGAAGTGACCCTCCGGGAGATATAAGTTCCTATCACCGGTCCGGGTGGAGATTCAGTGCGGCAGATGACCCGGTTGGAAGCTAAATTTCGGGAGATATAAGTTCCTATCGTCGGGTCGGGTGGAGAAATATGTCTTGTCGATCCGGTTACAGAACTTTGAAGACTGAATCCGAGCACACTTTTCGCATTAGAGTTTTACTTTTTGAATGTTATAAATGAAAACTATCTCTGGGTTGTTACTTATATAGTGGTATAGTTAGCGAATTTGGTGGGATAATTTTAAAATTTTAATTTTTTTTTGCAAAAAATGCTCCATGGCTTAGGCAGGAGTGTCGACGAATTTAAAAAATAATACGTAATACTATTATCAACGCATGACGAATAGATACTTCTAAAAAAATTTGATCCAAAAATTTTGGGCGAAGGGTCGACGTCGAGGGTCCACCAAAAATCACAAATTTGCATTTTCAAAAATGCTAATCTTCGCCCAAATTGCGAAGATTCATCGTTAAGCAAAACGCTGAGCCAGATTCAAAAACAAAAATAGAGGTTGAAAGCAGAGAAAAGGAAAAAAATTGAGGGGTGCAAAAACCAAGACTTCCCAAGAGGTCACCCATTCGAGTACTACTCTTGGAAAAAATACTTTACTGTGGAGTTTTTTGGATGGGTTGAAAACATGAAGTCTGTTTGTGGAATTTGAAGTTTTGGTTGAAGGTTGAATAGGTGTAAAAAAACTGGTTGAGAATTTTTTTGTGCAGGTTGAACCCTGCTCTTGTTTTTTGGAGAAAAAAAATCTTTCCTCCACTACTTCGAGAAAGTTGTCCCCCATTGTTAAACCCTAGAAAAACAATAGTACAAAAATATTGGTTCTGCTCCTCTACTTTCATTGGGTTTTTTAAAACACTCTCAGTTGTTGCAGGTTCCACCGTTGAAAAGCCATTTTTCTTTCACATTATTACCAGTGTTTTTACCCTTGCCATTTCAAACCTTGGAATCTGTCTACCCGTGGCTGTGCGTGACCAGAACAAAATTTGCATGTAGTAAAACCTAGTTTGTGGACTATTGCATTCTATAGGAGTTAGGGCATGTAGTTATGTAGATTGCAGAAATCCCTACGTTCAAAAAGTAAAATAGCCATGTTTTCTTGCAAATATCTAGAGATGTTTCCTATAATTTTTGAGTGGTTACTTATCAAGAGGATGTAATGGACATGATAAGTAACATTTGTGAAGACCACTAAGGGGTAAATCCACCCATGGAGAGGTAGTGTGGTGGTTGTTCACCTTAGTTAGAGTGCAACATATCCCACAAAGGACATGTGGTAGGCCAACCAATTATGGCAAATTCGGTGGCACGTAGTGGATGAATATGGGTAACATCTATGTAAAATTTACACTTGAGTATCGTATTTTGGGTCAAAACCTATCTTACCCCTTCTACCATTTACAAACCATTGTCACAAGGTGACCAACATGGGCAGGTTGCAGCAAACACATGGTGGATGATATTCTAAGGTTTGTTCAAGTTGGAGAGGAGACAAAAAGGAGGATACCAAGACATTGTGCAGGCAGCGAAATGGAATGTAACAACCCATTGAAAGTGTGATCCAGCCAAAGAGAAGTCATAAATAGGAGAGGTAAAGTTTAGGGTTTTTGATAAATTAAAATTAGATTTTCAATTTATCTAAAGTTAATAATAAAAAAAATATATAAGGTATTAAAAAAGAAAAAAAATAAATAAAGTTTTTAGATTTGGATAAAAATATAAAAGAAAAGGAGAAATAAGTTTTTTATAGGAAGTATAAGTTTTTGTTTTAAATTTGAAAAATTCTAAGTAGGGAGATAAAGGTTTTCCACTTCAAAGGTTATAAACAAAATTTAAAGAGAATATAAGTTTTTTTCTTGAATTGCTTTAATTTTGGGAGGTAAAAGGTTTTCTACCTCAAAGGAAAAATTAAATCAAAGGGGGAAAGAACAAGAAAAAATACCAAAAAACAAGAAACAAAGTTTGTTGAAAAAATTTGTTCAAGAAGCCAAAGAAGATCTATAGGACAAAGTGTGGAAATATTTACATTCCATTATTGAAGAAGCCAAAAAAGGAGAATATTTATTACTTCAACAATGCATGCAAGGAATCCTTAATGATGCTAATGATAGTAATGAAAATTTTATCACCATACCTATTGTTTTATGGAAAGCAATATACAAGGGAATAATTACTCTTAATGTTTCCAAAATCAAAGCACAAGGAAACAAGCCATTGATGAAGGATTTTGTTTGTGACACTAATTATTTGAAGCCATTGATGAAGGATGTTTTTTGTGATAATAATGATTTGAATTCCATAATGGTGGATGAATGTTGTGATACTAATGATCTTTGTGAGCAGGAAAAATATGCATGTTGTGATCCCTTTCCAAATGAAAGTGACTTGCACATGGTTTGTGATTGTTCAAAGAGAGCCTATGCCATTGTAATTGATGAGGACATAGACTCAAATGATGATAGACATAGTGATGCTCAAATTTATATTGAGCAATGTGATGATGTTTTTGGCCATTTTGAGAAGCACACTAAGGGAATTGGTTCCAAATTGCTACAAAAAATGGGCTACAAGCAAAAATATTTGGGAAAGCATGAACAAGGCATGAAAGAACCATTTGTACCAATAATAAGACCAAAATGTGAAGGTCTTGGGTACACAAGACAGGTGAATCAAAATGATTCTAGCACAAAATTTATAACATGTAATAATGATAGCAAATTGGTGATAGAAAACATATGTGAGCATTGTGGTAAATATGGTCATAGGATAGAGAAATATTGGAATCTCTATTCTTGTAAAATTTGTGGACATAACCATTCACACATGTTTTATCTACAAAGAGAAAGGAAAGAATGTAGATTAAAAATAAATTGTGGATGGATTGATATGAATTCTTGGGATAAGCTAAAAGGAATGTTGTATGGTTTCTTCAAAAGGAAACCAAGTGTGATCACAAGTTGCTAAGATATAGAGATAGTGTCACATAGAGAATGAAGACTTTTTTGATGAAGGGGGAATGTGTAGTCATCAAAATTTGTAAAAGGTTTTTACCAAATAATGTACTAAAGGGGGGTGTTGTGAGTATTACATTATTTGGTATAATGTATGTGTCACTTTGTGAAAGTGCAATGTGTCAAAAGAGAGAGGAGTATGAAGAGTCATATTGACATGTGGCATGTTGAGAGCTTGTCTTAATGACAAGAATGTGAAAGGTTGCATTTCTCGGATTTGTAGGGGAGAGCAATAGTTTGAGGACTAAAAAGTCATGTATTGTATTATATTGGAGATAACTCTCCATTGTTGTATCATACCTTGAATATGGAAGCATAATACAATGAAGATCTCTCTTTTGTGATATACATTTGTGATATCTTGTGTCTATATTTATGTGTGTTCTTATTGTAATGTTTGTTATGTTTCAATGCATAATATTATGATCCTGGTTATGTTTTGTTAACATGAAATAGTGTCATGTTACAACAGTATACCACTTCTAATATAATTGATTTTAATTACCCCATTATGAAGGTATGGTATTGTGTATATTATAATCACCCTATTATCCTTTGCAACCAATATTATTAATAATTTATCCTTGTTTCTCTCTTATTTATTGAAACAATTTAGACATAGAGTCCATTGTTAATGCATAAACATAATTATCATAAATATTGTTACAATATTTATATTCTAAGATAAAGTGTCCCTTTGTTTTCATTATCCCTAAAGTATAACAAGGGTATATTCTCTCTTCCCATTTTTTCTTTAGGTCTCTTCCATCTACTTGTCTAACATCTAACTTAACGTGTGCTAGTCCTTAGTTGGTATATTAATATCTTTGTTCTCCATTTGATATTTACATTGAAATATGCTTTTGATGGTGCTCATATTTGGGTTTGAACTCAACAAGGTAGCACACCTTCTTTCTTCATAGCTCTTTTATCTACATATAGTCCTATTTGTTTTCTCTTACATGCACTTTTATATCCTTATTATTATTTAGGAATTCTATCAAATCTATGCCCTACTTATTCATCCATTTGATATCATTGCATCATTTTTTTAACCCATCTCCTACTATAAATTCAAGCCACATATTTACATCTAGTTCTATATTTTTTAGATATCCCAAAATATGAAATATTGTGGCTATCCTAATAGGAAATGTACCAATTTTACCAAGAGCATTTCATATGGAACTAAAGCTTTTATTTTGAATTTTCTTATACTCAAATACTTTTAGAGAATATATATTTATTTCCATTTCAATTTTAACGCACTATTGGACCATACTTCACACCAATAGAGCACCACAAACACTACAAACAATCCAAAAAATATTTGAATTCCCTTTCAATCCCATAATTATCCCTCCCTACATCCATTATACAATGCAAAAATTGCTCTCAAACCTCCCATTATTGTTTTCAATCTACATACTGTCCAACAAAATTTGTTATTGAAATCTACATTGAGATACTTTTATTAAATTACTTCTTCTAGAAGAAATCATTTAAATTAGAAGTATAATTGTCTTATTTTCCTTTAGTTGGTGAAACCCATTATCATTGCTTTGCTAATAATTACTTACATGCCAACTTTCTTGCAAAAATGTACTAAGCCTTTAAATAGTATTTTAAATCTTATGCTATTATTACAATTAAAATGAGATCATCTACATACAAAAGTAGCCTCACCACAAATTCTAAAATAGACATCTTCCTCTTCACTTATATTTAACCATTCTTCTAACTTAACATTATATAGTCCATATAAAGTTTGAAATAATGAGTAGCCTTGTTTAACTCCTATGTCAATTCAAAATCATTATGAGATACCTTCTTGTGTTCTTATTTTAGTTTATAACTCTTCATAAGGTCTATAGAATATTGATCTATATTTTTTGGTATGCTTAGTTCTTCCATACTACTCCATAAATTAGATTATTATATGATTTTAGATCTATTAGAGAATCTTCAATATTTACCTTCATTATATTCCTTAACAAGTTTTATAAAAAAATTATATAATCTACAATGCTTGTACTATTATAAGTTTTATGTGTAGTTTCAAAAATTTCTCAACCCATAAATGCTACACATGGTTAAAACTTCTTCACCAAAATTTATGATGTCTCCTTTATCCTCTAATTCTCTTTTTGATTTGCTATTTTTCTCTTCTTCTAGTCATAATAGTTTTCTATCTATGTCTATATTGTTTTCTAGGATGTTGCTTTATTTGCTTGTTGTCCTTCCATTGAAATATCCTATGAGAAATCTTTCTTAGAGTCTAGAATATCTTGAAATATCTATCTTTAATAATATGTAAACACAAAATCTTATCATACTAAATGCATTTATAGTAGCATAAAGAATATGTACAACAAACTATTTGATAGATTGATGGAGGAAATTGTATCTCAATGGGTTGCTTAAGATGATTGAAATGCAATTGTTGTACAAAAAATCGTAATGATTGTTACACCATAAAAATAGTATAGATATAAATCTTGTATAAAGGAAGACAATAAGAATGCAATGATTGGGATAAGTCATAAAATGTAATAGTAAATAGTAAAAGTGTCATTATCATGATAAAATATCTTTTTCAAAGTGTCATTATCATGGCAAATTGTCTTTGTCAAAGTGTCAATATGACAGTAAATTATCTTTGTCACAAAGTCAAAGTATTTTGGAATATGTTGTAAATTCTTATCAAATATCTAGAAAATCTAGTATGTCTATATCTTAAAATATATGATATGTTGACTATGTCATTTAACTATAAAATTATCATAGAAAAATTCCAGAGCAGGTTCTCTAGAAGTATATGATATTTTTAATATCTATGTTATTATAAATTATCACAAGAACATTCCAAGAGAAGATATCAAGACTATCTTGATATTGTGGTAAGAGTATAAAAGGATATCTCTAGAAGATGTCACCATGTATCCTTATAGAGTTCTCAATGCATGTGATATCTAACTTCCATAATTCTATAAATGTGGAAAGTTCCTTCATGTGTGAGGCAAGTTGAATATTTAATATCTCAAGTGTATAAGTGAGAGGCATGAAGGTCGGTTGCTCTAGCTAGCCAAATTAGTGTATGTCTAAGTGAGAGTGCATACTAAAATTATTGGGTGAGTCTATAGGGAGGTCAAATCCACTTACTAAATACATATTTAAAGATAGCTTTACAATAACTTATGTACTTTGTTCATTTTATATGAGTAATAAAACAATTGTACTTATTGTGTAATTCTTGTGGTATTGTCTTTACCTTTGTTTAACCTTGTTCATGTAGTATGAGTATTTTTATTTTCATTGTGCTATCATTTTTGTTATTATTTATCTCCATTGTTATCTTGTATATATTTCATTGGTGTTTAAGTGTTGTATGTTAGCATACCAATAGCATACTAGTATGTGCATAAGGAGAAAGGCCATACCAATAGAAGGGATCAAGAAAGCACTTTGGGAAATCAAAGATTGGTATTTTTGGTTCTATAGTCAATACCAGTCCTCTTTGATGATGGTGGTATTTGGTAACTCTATTTTTACTCTTTTACCCTAATTAACACTTTCTTATGAGTCATGTTTATTGTCTTTGTGGGTAAAATTGTACGGTAAAATTTTCCCAATAATTATATCCCTTGGTGATCTTGTGGATAGTTTGTGATTACCCCATCATATTTTGTCATGTTAATTACACTGTGTTTATCTACATGATTACACTTATTTTTAAGTAATAAACTAGGAGGTAAAACCTAGCAGATTTGGCATTTGTAGTACTCTATATGCATATTTAGTCTTTTGTTCATAAGACCTTTGATCTTTCTTAGCAAAAGTTATACCTTGAATTCCAAGGCCATATTAAATATGGGAAAAAATTCTATGATTTTATCCTAATCTTCTAAATATGCTAAGAATTTCATCCATGGCTATAAGAGAGTATGCATTTTGAATGGTTTGATATAGAGGGACAAATTTGTCGAGTTTCTTTCAGCCTTTTTAAATGGTGCTACCTTGAGATGGTATAAGTCCCAAGAAGAGGTGATCAATAAATTATAGGACATAGGATGAGATTAGTGAGAGGATGATCAAAGAGTACAACCTACATTAAAAATACTATGACTTGATGATCAAGATAATGAAGCTAGTTCAATGACTTAAATATAAAGGTCATGAATACTATTCACATGTCTAGGAGCTTTGGAGAAAAGTGGAATCCCAAATATAAAAGGAAAAATTACCTAATGTCCTATGGATAACATAAGAATTTTATTATAGGCTTAAAGGTGATAATTAGGATAAAGGTTAAGAATAAATAATCCATTGCTATCTAGTATATTTACTAGATTGTAAAGTAATAAGAGGAGAGTTTAGAGGAGGAACAAATTTTACCAATACCAGATATACCAAATCCACATGTTCAAGTTACTCAACCAACAACAACATTGATATTTGTAATCTAACATCCTTATACATTTGTAGCTAAGGTAAATGAATTAATTAAAAATATACAATAACTCATAATAAATTTACTATATGAAAAGGAATCTAAAACTAAATGTTCCTAATTTGGGATAGAAGTACAAAAAAATCTATCTAAAGTAGTCTACTACAAATGCAAAGAGAAAGGGAATAAGAAGAGATATTACGCTAATAAGGCATTTAATTTAGGAGTAAAAAATAATGAGAAATACAAGTCATAAGCCAACATCATTGATATATTTTATGATATTGAAGAAAAATTCAATGTTGTGATCATAAAAAATATTTTGGATAGGAACCCTAATGAGGAGAAAGAGGCTAAAAAGAAGAAAGAAGAGCCAAAAATGTAGAGGAGAAAAAAATATACATTGAATACTTTCCAACCTCAATAGGACATGCATCATACTCAATCATGGAGGACCAAGCAAAGTACATTACCAATATTATATAAGGGAAACCATTAGTATTGTCATTGAAATTGTTAATGTTGTGTTGGTTAGAGATATAGCACCGAGGGTGTGGACCAGCGCCAACATTGAACTACCACCACCAAATAAGGGTGGTTGATCTTAGGAGAAGATTATTTCCTAATGGGTGGAAGTCCTAGCTACCTACGCCATGAATAGGAAAAGATAAAAGAGAGGAAGGAAAGGAAATAAAAGGGATGCCATAGCCATAACTCACAAGGATGGGATATGACCGCATAAAGATGCATGTATTCTTATACCACCATTAGCGAACACACGCACACTACCTAATAGATAACCCAACCAAGTTCCACCTTAGTGATTGGTAAAGCAGGTTGAAAGCAAATTCCAGGACTGACAGGAGAGTGCATGAAATCTAGAGTTCATAATTAAAGCACTCCTGTTCGAACAGGATTTTGTAGAAATAAACCCCAACCCAATTGTAAATCCAAATTTCAAAACTACCGAGTGGATCCCATGAAATCTAGTTTAGCACAATTAAATTAGAGACACCCAAGTAGTGAAAGAAAAAATATGTATTCATATTGAACATGAAATGTAAGAACAAGATTGAAAAATAGACAAATAGTATTATTGTATTCATACAACAATGAAAAGTATTACATAAGAATTATAACGACCAAAGATCCATCCTTGGGAATGATCAACATTCCACTATTTATAGATAAATTACATTAAAGTCAAAAATTAAACATTAATAGTATTAGGCAGGATAATGGTGTCGATGTGATCTACTGGTTCAATCGGTACTCAACTCCTCAGGATGGTGGTGTTATTCTAGATGGGGATGGATGCTTCCGTGTTGATCTGATCCCTTGATTCATCTGCTATTTTTGCTTAGATCATTAACTCTTATCTACTCTACCCCTTTGTGTAGTCGACGATCTTCTGGTTAGGTGGTAAATTACTGGAATTAATTATCTTTGGAGGTAGCACATTTTAAATCAATCACTTATATATATGTATGAATGGTATTGGGCAGATGCAACATTAAATAATCTATTTAAATTTTGGGTGATGGTAGGAGTTTAGATGTTGGGTGATCACTTAGATAACCTATTTTATTCCTGTAGGAACTTTATGAAAGAGGGCAGATATTTTCCAAAGTTCCACCCAATATTGTGCTTCAAAGTCCCACCCAATGATGGATGAGATCTTCTTTCTTTCTTATGGGTAGTGATTTTTGATATTTTTACCCTTTTCGATTGGTTGAAATATCCGTCCAACTAGTGGGCAGGTATTTTAGGATATCACCACCTGAATTCAAAGTCTAAACATCCACTTGCTCTATTATCCACCCTTCTTCCTACAAAAACCTTTTGCCCGCCTGCTTCTTGTAGTCACCTATCACTACTATCACTCCCTCCATATTCTGCCTAGCCACTGGTGCTCCAAAACTTGGTGAATCTTTGAAAAGCATCAATTTTGAAGAAGGAAAAAGTGGGTGTTGAGGTGCAAAATTCCACCCACATTTCTAGCAACTCATAGGTTATTTTTCCTCGTAGGAAAGGAGAACCTAAAAAGTGACACTTTTGAAACACATAAAACACACAAACAAGGGGGGAAGAAGGAGGGGACAGTGAGGGCACATAAACAAAAGCAGCCAAAGAAGACTGTAAGACAAATGAGGAAGATGGCCAAAGGTGAATGGGAAATGAGGTAGGGGAAGGTGGAAGGGAAGAAAAGAAGGGGAAACACAAGTGGAAACAACAAGCAAAAATAGGTGAGAAGAACAAGAGGGGAAGAGGGGAGGGGAGAAAACATAGGAAGCAACAAAAGCAAGAAGATGACAACCACTAACCTCATAGGTTAGCAACAAAAAGGAATAAATAAAAAATAAAGAAGCAAAGAATGTACAAAAATAAAAGAAACAAAAAGGAAGATGATCCATAGGACACCCCCACCGACCACACTCCCATAAACATACCTCTTCAAGGACCACGGTGGATTCAAGAATAGATAGAATACCAAAAGCATTTGTCAGTATTTAAACAACACCTCTTTCTAACATAATCACATAAAAAACTTGTTTTCTCATCTCCACTCTTCCAGAGAATCTTCTATTGCATTATCATTCTTATTTTTATGCTTCTAAACACATGCTACTTTTTTCCTTTTGAGGTGCTATTTATAGATCAATTTTTCCATTTAATTGAGAAGTGGGCATTGCATTCAAAAATGTAGTGGATATATTTTCTAAGGATTTCATGAAGTGATGCCTGAATCACAAGTGTTGATCCATTGGGCATAGGTTCACAACAACATATAAAGAAGAACAGAGGGAATGAGGGTGTGTTTAAAAAATGAAGCACTTTTTGATAGTCCATCATGATCACCATAACACAAGATGATGTCATCTGGCCAAGTTCTCCTTTATTTAGTTGTTTGCCTATTTACATAAAATTACAATGTGATTGGCATACCATGACCACTAACTCATCTTGAAACTTATCCAGTGAATTTGTAATGACCAGACCATATTGTACTAAACTTGATTTGTTCTTTGTAGTCTGGCTGATTTTGCCCAAAATATTTTCAAGTTGTGATGTACCCACAACTTGGTCGATCATCGTGCATACCAGTACCCATGCATTCGATGATTAATGTGGCCATAAATTTTTCCATGTGGGATCCATCATTTGGTACTGGTTGGTCTGACAATAGGCTCCAATATTGCAAGTTAGTGGGATCTACCTATTGTGGGATCCCTGTCATGCGTGCCTTCGACTTCTCTGCACATGATTGATAGTAGGGTGTATTTATTAGCCCTTCTATGGATGTGACTTCCTTCATACCTATCTCCTTATTATATAAGCCATTGTGAAGATGGCTTGGACCTTGCTCATTATTCTCCTGGATACAAAAAGGGTGTATTGTTCCCTCTTTGCAATTGGAATTCCCCACTTTATCCAGGTTCTCTATTTTATGGAAGAAGGTACAAGCAATACATTTTTTTATTACAATATTCATGCTTGCATCTCCTCTATATGAGCTCGAGAAGAGATCCACCCCTTGTGTTCCACACAATTGTAGTCTTGGCTCGTGCACAACTTCAGGTGGCATCCATGGCAAATACTGTGTAGTCGAAAGGGTAACAACAATGGATGGAAAAGGGTATGGTAGGGTGGAGTCTCCTGAAGGAATATTTCCTACTTGAAGTAGGAGTCACTCAACCCACACAAGCTCCTAAAATATTTGAGAGAATCTCCTTTCTCCAAATTGATACAGGAGGAGGCGTATAGTCAAGCTAAAATCTCAAACGTAGTACAGGTGAACTTGGGAAAGGTATGGCTGGTATTCAAAGAGAATCCCATCTCAGATCATTTTGAATATTATGTTGAAATTTGTGATTGATTCAAAATGTGCTCTCTTGATGAATGAGAGATGCATCAAGAGTTGGAAGGTATCCAAGGAGCTATCAAATGTATCAATAAGAGTTCCAACCAAGTCCACCCATGAGCAATTTGTTTTCCACTCGAGGGATCGGTACCACAAAAACGCCCTCCCTTCTAGAGATAAGATAAAAAGTTTGATCATGACATCTTCATGTGATATGCCATGGAGGGGTTCTAATGTAGAATTATATTCAATGTACTCTCGAGTAGTTACCATAGTGTCATGATATTTCGTCAAGGCTTTCAGGGCACTTTTGGGAATTTCATGTTAGAATTTAATATTTAGTGGACCAGGGTCATCCCACTTGGGGTAGCACAACTGAGTCAACTTGGCACCAGTCTTCAAAAGTCCCAAGTCAAAGTCATCAGATGAACATACTATCTCTGCTAGTGAGGTCAAGGCTACTCATCAAACCTTAAGTTCTCTAGGATGTTTGGATTTTAATCATGCTAAATGGGACAACTGGTCATATGATTTGGATCTACTACACAAAGGAGCCGCCAGGTTATTTGAGAAGATATGGGTAAATTAGAGGATCATCAAACTCTAACTTCCTAAAACATGAAAACTCAATGAGTTCCCCAATAGAGTCACACAAAACTATTGGTCAAAGATTTGGCACTGAGGATACAGATCAAAACTAACATAAAATAATCGTTTCCAAGGTAGGGTGATTGATCTTCAGAGAATATTGGTTCCTAATGGGTGGAAGTCCTAGCTACCTACGCTATGAATAGGAAAATAGAAAAGAGAGGAAGGAAAGGAAATAAAAGGGAGGCCATAGCCAAAAATCACAAGGACGAGATATGATAGCATCAAGACACATGCATCCTTACATCACCATCAATGAATACAAGCATACTACCTAACAGATAACCCAATCAGGTTCCTACTTAGTGATTGGCAAGGCGAGTTGAAAGTGAATTCCAGGATTGTCAGGCGGCTGCTTGAAATATAGAGTTTAGAATTAAAACACTCCCATTTGAATATTTTTTTGTAGAAATAAACCCCAACCCAATTGTAAATCCAAAATACAAAACTACTGAGTGGATCCCATGAGATCCAGATTAGCAAAATTAAATGAGAGACACCCAAGTAGTGAAAGCAAATATGTATTCATATTGAATATGAAATGTACGAACAAGATTGAAAACAAGACAAATAGTATTCTTGTATTCATACAACAATGAAAAGTATTACTTGAGAATTGTAATGGCCAAAGAGCCACCCTTGGAAATGACCAACATTCCACTATTTATAGATAAATTACAATAAATTCAAAAATTAAACATTAATGGCATCAGGTAGGAAAATGGTGTTGATGTGATCTACTGGTTCAACCGGTACTTTGCTCATCAGGATGGTGGTGATATTCTAAAAGGGGTAGATGCTTCCATGTTGATATGAGCCCTTGATTGATCTACCATTTTTGCCCAAATCATTAACTCTTATCTACTATACCCATTCATCCAGTCGATCGTCTTCTAGTTAGGTGGTGAATAACTAGAATTAATTATCTTTGGAGGTAGCACATTTTAAATCAATCACTTTTGTGTATGTATGGTTGGTACTGGGTAGATGTAGCATTAAATACCCCTCTATTTGAATTTTTTGGTGATGGTGGGAGTTTAGATGTTAGACATCCACTTAGATAACATCTTTTTCACCTGTAGGAACTTTATGAAAGAGGGTGGATATTTCCCAAAGTTCCACCCAACAATGGGCAGGAGCTTCTTTATTTCTTGTGGATAGGGATTTTTAACATTTTTGCTCCTACCGACCGGTTGAAATATCCACCCAACTAGTGGGAGGATCTTTTAGGATATCATCACCCGAAGTCAAAGCTTAAACATCCACCTGCTCTATTATCTACCATACTTCCTACAATAACCTTCTACATGCCTGCTTCTTGTAGTCGTCCATCACTACTATCACTCCCTCCATCTTTCGCCCAGACACTGGTGTTCCAAAAATTGGTGAATATTTGAAAAACATCATCTTTGAAGAAGGAAATAGTGGGTGAAGAGGTGCAAAATTCCACCCACATGTTGTCATTGAAAATGCAAATGAAGTAATTTAATGGAGTATTGTAATATATGATGGTTAATATTCTCTTCAGGCCATGACCATTTTTCACATTTATATTGTTCATATTGTCCCTTTGGGCCCATGTAAACCTTTAAAAAGGTGCTTTTGTAAAATTTATATTATTTTGTTCCTAAATGTCGATCTCGTAACTTTGACCTAAAATTTACTTGTATTCGGGTATAAATACCCCATCATAAATTTGGTTATTGGTTGTAATTTATTCCATTTATTTCATACTGAGATTATTTGGTGTCCATAAACACCTCCATATATTCTATGTTCTTCAATTTGTGAGTATTTATTTTCAAGCAATATTGGGTAGTATTTTGATTCCATTTATTTTTGGAAACTACTATAAAATCCAATATGGTATCAGAGTAGGTGTGAATCTCCATTACTCAATTTCTTTTGTCAATAGTGTGTTTTATACAAATTCTACCAAGGTCAACTATGATTCAAGTAGCTAAGTGTAGACATCTAATTTTGACATACCTATTCAATCATCATTTCAACCAATAACACCAAACAATTAATTTTTAATCAACAATCTAATCCAAACAAAACCTCATCCATTTTTTACCTTAAAAAAATAGCGCTAAAATTTTGTGGTAGCGCTATTGTACAAATTTGGTGCAATTGTTATTTGATCTTGTTTCAATAGTTTAACCCTCTAGCGGTTAAATTTAGCAAAAACGTTGATGTTTATGATAGTGCTACTATTGGTGCTATTGTGAAAATACAATGCTATCATCGACACAAGAAGCATATCTCCCTAGTTTGATCATGCATGTTACCTCCATTCCTAGGTCTACAAAATTTTAATTCTCTCTTTTATCCAAATGGCATATTTTACCCTTATTTCCCTCCAATAATTTCTCTTCAAAAACTCTATAAATTGAGCCAATGGGATGAGGATTCAACAAGCATTATTAAAGTATCCAAAATTTGGCAAAATTTCTCTCTCTCTCTCTCTCTCTCACACACACACACACACACACACACATTGTATTTTCACATTTCCAAGCATTCTAAAAATATTTTGAGGTAAGATAAGTAAGGCATAGTGGCATACCAACAAGATCACCCTCATATTGTTATATCAATCTCTTGGAGGTATCCTTGATTGTGGAGGAGGCATTCATAGGATTTTAGATTGTATTACTCCCTATCTTACTCATGTTTCTTTACATTTATTTTGTTTATGTTATGCCTATTGCCTTGCCTTGCTAAAATTACTGATGCCTACAACTCTTGTTCACCATATTAGCATCATTTTGTGCATTTACAATTCTAGTTTCATAGTTTATTTCCTCTTTTATGAATCTTGGAACTATTTGTAGCATTTGGTTATGAAGCCTCCTTACTCATTTTGCTATAATCAATAGCATTTTGTTTATTCTTTCATAGTTGCTAATTAAGTTATTGTTCTCCTATTTAATAGGATCCTACTAGGTACCTTTGTCTTCTCTTACTCCATTTACCTTGTTAACTTAGATGTTGTAGATGTTCTTCTCATCCCCTATTATATTTTGGAGCTATCATCACTTAGATCATCTTGTTGGGATATTTAGCTTAGTCTTTTACACTCCTTAGAGCATTTTATTTAAAATATAGATCCCTTCTAGGAACTTTCTATCTTTATCTCATTAATAACTAATATTTAGGCATTTTGTCACTTAGGTTAAGCATTTTACATTTAAATATACATTTAGACAATCCATATTGAAGTCTATTTGTTTTACTCAATCTCTAGGTCCATTTTACAAGATTTGCTTCACCTTAGATCCTATATTTGAGTTGCAAGAACCATGGCACTAATAATCCCTAGAACCTCAACGATTTTGTCATTCTTTCTATCATAAAATAGTAGTGTCATATTTTTACGATAGTTCCACTATTAGCGCTGTTGGTGTACCTTGGTGCTATTGTAGATATTGCACGCTTCTTCCATTTCTAGCAACATATTTTTATTCTCATAAGAAAAAGAGGGCTTGATCAGTATTTCTAGTTAGTCATCTACTTATCTATGATCAAATGGACCCCCAAAACATAATTCTAGTTGCCTTTTTGCTTATTTTTGCAATGTGTGGCCATGATAGCATTGGAAATAAATTATATCGCTAGGGGAAACACTATTGAAAAAATTCAATGCTTCTATTCAGACATCGAAATTGAGTATTTTAATTTTTAGGTTGTATTTTCCTACTTCTTATAGTTTGATGTTCATTATTTTTTATCTCTATTGTTGTGTTATATTAGCCATTTCTTAACAAATATAATCAAAATAGAAAATAAATAAAATCTAGATCAATTATTTTTTTCAAATCACTTTAGGCAAGGAATCGTAAAGGCATATAGTTGCACCTAGGCTGGTTTATACACTTGCATAAGTCTCTTGTTTACCCTTGAAAAGAAAAAACTCTTTTGGGTGTAATGATTAAAATCTAAAGATCATGTAGCTTAAAATTATTGTTTTCTTATGTATTCTTTCATCATTTATCTATTTGTTATACATTTTAGCTTCTTAGTTCTTAAAATTTTTTAGGTCTAGGTTATGCAACCTTAGGTGATTTTTGAAACTTGCACACAAAACATTTGGTTGAAACTTATTCTTGTATATTGAATATAAACATATTGAGGTAGACCAACCTGTGTGATTTTAGGTCCCGTTTGGAAAGGGATAGCCCATGTGCAGCTTATTATCTAAAATTTTTGTGAATCCAACATGAAAAAATATAGCCTTTTATGAAAAATTAATTAATTTAAACTTAAGTAAGACCACTTAAATTGTTTGTTTAGTTTAAATTTGTAGAGTCAAAATTTTCGCACTCCTTTCCTTCAGGATAATGGATCTGCACTTGGAAAGGGAATGGGAAAATAGAGAATCTACACCTCATATGAGAGGTACTTATGTTGTACCCTCTTTGGTGTTTGTCAACGTATTATGGTGGGTTCACCAAGGAACGTTTAAAGACTATTCTCGAGTCTATGCATTATGAAATTTTAATGTGTTATTTGATTTGCATACACCTAGGTTTTAGGTAGAATGTAGCTAGATCTATGCTACATGCATTTTACATTCCATGAAAGCAACAAACAGTCTAGATCTAAATGCAAGCGAGCATGATGAATTATCTATTCTTTTTCTTTGTCTTTTATTATTATTATTATTAAGTGCACAAAGTTGAAGTAAAACAATAATATGAATACCCAAAATAGAAATAAACTGACATGAGTGGGATCTGTAATACTTAACTTATCTATATGGTTGGTGCAGGTGAATACACATACAGTCAGTGAATTCACGCTTTGTTGGCTAGTCCATAAAATCATGTGTAGCGAATTTGCATTCTATCGGCTAGCCTACAAAATTGTGTCTTCAAAAGATATGCAAATATTTTCTACATAGGACACTTAAATTTGGTAATTAGACTTTGGTGATCTGCTTAATTCACTATAGATCTAATCTTGAAGGTGTAGCAGTTAGATCCCCTTGGTATTTTAATAAATCGTACATAAAAGAAATGAAATTGTAGATCTTCCTAGCAAATAGACAAAAATTGAAATGATGTGATAAATCAATGCAGTATATAGTATGCTATCAAATGTAGGATGAATAATATGTAATATGCAGGATGCAAGGATGGATCTGGAAGCAAAAATTTCTCCCAAGCTTATGATAGTACAAATTCGTGGATAGAAAGCAAATTCATGGGTAAGAAATCCTGCTTGTGAATTCATGATAGCTGGACCCATGTGCAATTTTTTGGCATTTTGAGGACCAAACGATGTCAAAATAAAACATATCATATACTGATGGAAAGATATTTTCAATTATGATCCAATGGTATAAGTTTCAAGAGGAATATATATGATTTTTTAGGAAAAGTTGGCTCAAATATGACCTTTCTTATAGCTGCATAAAAACAAGAACTTGCTAATGCATAAATGATATATAAGATACTAGAATAGATGGAATGATGGTATATCATATCTGATATTCTAGTGCTGCAGAAATATATTAGTAAAATAGATCCAAGTAGTAATTAGAAGTCTTCAAAGTACTCTCCAACCTGCAACAAACTTGCTCCAGCATTCAACTTGCAACAAAATTATTCCAGCATTCAACCTGTGATAAACTATCTCAGTTCTTTATCTCTTTCAATATAATTGCTTATTCTTTCACTATTTTGCACAATTCTCCATTAATTTACTCAAGTGATCATTAGTTTGCTCAAATTACCATTAGTTTTGGTTGGGAAGCATGTTGTTATTTTAAAGCCTTGGGATGGATGCAGGAAGAAATAGAAAAGCAATATTTGGTGGGGGGAAAGTTGAGTTTTCTTGCCAAATAGGGTAAATTGCCAATCTAGGTAAATTCGCAATCTACATTTTGGGTCACAAATTTGCAGACGGTGCGAGATTCGGCCAATTTTGGATCAAATTGAAACAACATCTGGATGGTTGAACGGTTTGCTATTTTTAATAAATTTATGGGTAAGAATCCTTCCCATGAATTCGTGATAGCTAGACCCATGTGCAGGTGTTTTAGCACTTTAGAGGATCAAATGGTGTCAAAATAGGTCATATCATATACCATTGGAAAGATCTTTTTAAGCCTGGTCCAATGATATAGGTTTTGGAAAATTTGGAGGGGATTTTTTAGGTAAAAGTAAGCTCAAATATGATCTTACTTTTCTAGGAGGAAAACTAAGGAAAATGACTCATCTTAATGGGTCAAATTTTCATGTCTACATTTTGCCCCCTCTTTGGTGTATTTATAAACAATAAATGTGTCAAAGAAAGGTGTAGACACTTGAGCAAAGGTGACAATGGTTGACATGGGTAAAAAATGGGGTAGATGGTTTAGAATGAATGGTTCATGGGAAATTGATGTTTTAGAAAAATGATTATTGATTTATTGGCTAGGATTCCCCCTCAAGTTTTATGAGGAATGCAATATTTTTTATGGAAATTGAAATGAATGACAAAAGATAAAAGTGTGAAAAATGAAGAATAAAATAGAAAATAATGGTGGTGTTGAGAGTGGGATGTAAAAACCAACTCATTTTTACTGTTCAACTTCCTGGTTTGGAGCTTTGAAGAGAAAAATGATACTTGCTAGCTGTAAAGTGGGATTTGTTTGGAGAGGTAATGATAAAGCAGCTGGAAGGATCTGGGTAAGTGGTAATTTACTTTGTGTGTAATTTTTTTTCTTTTTATTGATGTATGTTGTAAATTATCTAAATGGTAGTGCATGTGATTCTATTGATTTTGATGCATGCTTGTCATGCTAGTCAAAATAAAATTTACGAAAAGAAATAGGGTATGATGACAAATAATGATGTATAAGAAGTGAAAATTAGTATGCGAAGAAGACGATTGAAATGCATTGGGTTTATCCTTATTAATAATAGTTTTTAGGTAATGTCCTACTAGGATGTGTGCTTGTATATGATTGAGATGGAGGCTGCCCTCCACATGTGGTCATGAAGCGAATCATGTATGAGGCATACAGTCATGTTAAAGTTGAAAGTATATAATCCCAATGGTTGAAAATGAAATGATAAAAAAAGTTATTGTTATGCTTGTGTGACAATAGTTTATAAGAAATAATCCATAAGGATATATACTTGTATATGACCGAGATGGAGGCTTCCCCTCATGTGTGGTCATGAAGTGAATCTTGTGTGTGGAGTATTGTCCTGTTAAAATTGAATATGTATGTGGAGTATTATCTTGTTAAAATTGAAGATGTGCAATCCAATGTGTATGGAAAATGATTTATTTTTATGAGAAAAAATAATGATTCAAAGATGAGAAATGGTTCATGCTCTTTTTATGATAGCAACGCAAAATAACTAGTTAGGAAAGATGCATTTTCCCTATATGCTTTAAGTGATGATGAAAATAGATTATGTTTTTTTTTGTGTTTTTTTTTGGTATTTTATGCATGATGTATGTTGATAATGCATATACTAATGCTTATGATTATAATGAATTTAATGTGCACCTATCATGCTAGGCAAATTTGTATTTTTTTAGAAAGATGAAGTGTGATTTGGTAAATGATGATGAACAATAATGTGTGTATAGAGATAATTAAAGTGTGTTGAGTAGTATATCTTACGATAATGGTCTTATATACTTATGTATCTTTTCTCATGTGTAATACCCTACTACTATTTTTGTCTATTTATGTGTTATGCAAATGCAAAAATATTTTTGTTGTTTTTTATGATCCTACATAATGATGCTTATAGTCATGTTTGATTTCTAATGCACTTTTTATCATGCTAGTCAAGATATGATTGTAGGAGAATAGGACATGATTTGATGGAATGTAATTGATATTTGTAGAAAAAATGTGTTGGGAAATATACCCTTACGATTTTGATCAGTCAACAATAGGCCTCGAGGATGTGTGCTTGTGTATGACCTTATATGGAGGCTACCCCTCATGTGTGGTCATGAAGCAGATCCTATGTGAGGTTTTGTTGTTATGCTGACATCAAAGGGTTATGATCCAAAAGTGTTTGGAATTGATGTTTGAAAATGACATTGTTGGTTATGAATAATGTATACCCTTAAGATTAATTTTGATTAAAATTAAGGGGAGTAAAAGGAGGTAGTATGAGTGATTGAGCATGAATAATATGATGGAGGGCTTGTGCTAGGCATAATATTCCTAGTGTGAAGTGAATATAAGAAATATTACTAGGGTTATCTCATGCCATCATCACAAAGTCCTTATGCAACTACATGACCAAGCAATTATGTATGATCAATGTAAAGTTGTGCATGGCAAACAATCATGCAATATGATGAAACAAATGATTGAAGATGTATTGTACCAAGGTGATAGATATGAAATAAGATTTATTTTTTTTCTCAATATCTTGAATCACTTTGAATCAATTGCTTTGTATAATGCAAGGCTAATTATTGATTTGGCCTCAATTGCTTATGATAATGATCATACAAATCCATGAGAATATGGTGAATTTAGCTAATCAAAGTTCATAGAAAATATTGGGTATTCAAAAATGAAAATCAAGCCTATTAAGAACCAGTGTGTGATTTGTGAGTTCATTTCCCATCTTGAACTTGATTATGATGCAAATCTCTCAAAAACCAAGTGTGTGTGCTTATGAAGTTCATTTACCAATTTTGAGTAGGGTAATGATGCAAACCAACTTAAGAACCATTGTGTGTGCAAAAATGGATTCATTTACCTTGATTTTGTACGTGGTTGGACTTAACTACTTTGTAATACAAGCCACCAAAAGCTAGCTCATCCATAAGCGTACATTGGTCTATACAAAAGAAGGTCGTTAATGTGATAGACATGTCGCCACGCATAAGAATACCCCATTTCCAAGTGGGTTTCATTCAACCCATTGCTATAATGGAGATCATCCCATGACTTTTTAATAACTAAGGATTCCAGAAGTTTAATCTCATTACCCCCTTATTTTATTTTGATTCCTTTAACTGGGATTTTTTGCTCCTTTTTGATGATGAACAAGGGAGTTTTATTTTTATTTTTTTCAAGGTATACTTGCTCATTTTAGTGGAAGAACAAGGGATTTTATTACTTTGGGTAGGGGGAGCTTGTCCTTTTGTCAATTCTCAGTATTCTAGACCATGCACATAATAGGATAGCAAGGGAAACCTTTCACTTAAGGAGTAAGGACTACTATGTAGCATCATATTTCCTTGTGCAAAATCATATTTAAAATGTGTAAATGTGTTTTGGTTCAAAAGTGGCAGAATCGATTCCCAAAACTCAAAATTTTCTTAATGAGAAATAGTGGTTTTGGTTCAAGAGAGATTTTTAATCAATATCCAAAATCAATATTTATTAAAATATGAATCCTATGAGTGGTTCAAGATAGACTCTAAATCACGTCAAAAGGACCAAGATTGACTATGAATTTGATAGTATCTTTCTGATATTTAAATAACATAATAATTGGATGTGACTATTTGACATATGCAATTGGACCAAAAACCAACTTATGGATGTGCAAAAAATGTGGCTACATGATAGATGATTATGGTTTATGCAATGCAATATGGAAATGCAATGATTGAAATGTAAACTAGATGAGGATGCAATACCTATGCATAAATTTTATTTTATTTGATTTATTTATTTATTTTTGATGATGGAATTGGTGATATATACAAGATGATCTATATACACTATACAAGGTGATTCATGCATAACATTTCTAAGGCGGCTTCAAAATCAAAGGAGGTTTTGAACAAAGAAGTTCCTTTATAGATTTTTCTTCAGTAGCCTTTGCACGAAAATCTATGCATTCTCGAACAAAACCATTTTTCTTAACATAAGGGGGTGCAATCCCTAATTTTGTGAGATCTCTATAAGATAGTGAAGGAGGGTCCTCTCGAGGATCAAAATATTTACCATCAAAATATGCAAAATTTATCATATTACAAAATAAAATATCAAAGGGATAAGGGGGTCCCTCATCCTCATCACTCTCTTCCAAGTCTTGATAGGATGGAGGGAGCATATTTGAAAGATGTGAATGGATGCTATGTGGTGAACAAGGGTGATCAGACATAGATGAAGAAGAGTAATTGATGGAAGATGATGATGACGATACAGAGGTAGACTATGGAGAATTTGGTGATTCAATCATTGAAGAACATCCAAATGGTGTTGGGTCACCATGGATGGTGACAAGTTGATTTTCAAATCTAAACTTCAAACGTTGATGAAGGGTGGAAGGGACAACCCTCATCATATGAATCCAAGGGCATCCAAGAAGCAGCTTGTAATACGCAGGGCAAGACATCACATAAAATAAGGTATCCAAGACCTTGGGTCCAACTCTAAGGGGAAGGATTATAGTACCACGAGCTTCTTGGGGTTTGTTATTGAAATATTTTATGATGATATTAGATTCAATAATATTTTTCTCCTTTAATATAAGTCTCTAGAATAATTGATAAGTGCACATATTAAGAGAGGAACCATTATCTACCAAGATACTTTTGATAAATATTTCTCCAATAAATCTTGTAATGTAAAGAGATGAATCTTCTTGCAAATCCGAGGAAGGAAGCTCATCATCATAAAATGAAATATGATTACTCCCAAGAGAACTCACAATACTAGCAATATCTCTAGGAAGGATGTCTCGAGGAACAAACTATCGACTTAAAATCTCTCGCAAGGCTTCTATATGAATATGAGAAGTTTGCAAAAGTTCCAAAAGGGAGACTTCAAGTTGAGACTTCAACATTAAAGGTGTGTTTTCTATGCTTGTATCCTCTTTTTGATTATTCTTCAGAATTAAGAGAGGTCTTGAAGGTTGGTTGGATGAAGAATTTATCTCTTGCTTATCAAATTGAGTCGGTTGAGCTTGGACTTGCTTTCTTATAGTCTTTGCTATGATATCAATAACATCATCATGATGAGATACATTAGGATATGACACTTGATTGATTTCTTGTTGTTGATGATTGGATAGGGAATTTTGGAAAATCCCCATGTCTTGATTAGTTGTGGGTTTTTGTTGTGTAAGAGATTGATTGTTTATTTGAGAATTATAACCAATAGTGAGTGGAAAATCCTCTATAGCAAAAAGACCTGCATCAATCAAGTCTTGAATTGCATGTCTCAACTTCTTACATGATTGTGTCATGTGTCCATCCACTCTATGATATTCACAATGTAGCTCAGGCTTATACCAATCTATTGTGGTATCAGGTTGTCTTATGGGAGGCAACTCAATCTTGTTTGTATCTAGAAAATGTTTGAGGATTACAGACAATGGTTGATCAAGCTTAGTAAATTTATGTGGTGGAGGTTTTTGAGGGACCTTTAATAAAATTTTCTTAAAAGGATTGGTAATAGTAGAATTTAATGATTGATCACACGTCTCTTTATGATCATAAGTGAGATGATAAGGTTGAGTGTGATCCAATCATGGAAAAGAAGAATTGTATTTAGGTTGAGAAGCATGATATGGATGCATGGTGGAAATGGTAACACCATTATGAGGAGGATTGAAAAAGGGAGGATTGTTTTGTTGAGGTGGATATATAGTTTGGAAAGAAGAATATGGAAGTGGTTGTGACTGTAACAATGATGGAAAATATTGTGGAAAGGAGAATTGTGAAGGGATTGGTTGAGAGGGAGGAGATGAAATGATATGAGGTTGTGATAAGGGTAATGTTGAATATGAAGGAAGTTGCGAATGAGGTTGGCCATAATTAACTAATGCATTTGGTGGAATTCCCCCAACATTGCTGATCGAGGCAGTGACATAAACAGGTTTATATTGAATTGGGTTATTTACAAGACCCATGATCTCTTCACCATTTCTAAAAGTGGTATTCATTTTTATTTGTTTTTTTATTTTTATTTTTTTGAAAATGAAAGAAAAAGTAAATAAATAAATAAAAATGTTTCTTCTAATTATAATCCCTTCTTCAAAATGTGTGAAAAGTTGGAAGGTCTAGTTGTCTTATTTCAAATTAGGCTTTCACCTGGATGCCCGCATGTAGATGCTTGGTGATGAATTCCAAGTCGTGATGAAGCCTAGGTCCTACCAATCCTCACCTAGTTCACCATGGTCAGTGATACACTCTCCGAAGAGAAGTGCGTGCTCTATTCCATGGTTATGATGGTTGTTGGATCAACCAAATTTTAATCTTGATTAAGGTTTTTAGTTTTTTGGGCATAAGTGAAAGGATAATCCCTTTCCAAAGGTTTATGGGTGTGGCTAACCCCCTTCACTATGTATTCCCATTATGTCTAGACCAGCTTTACCGCATAGGACCTTTAAGGTAGATTTCCCACCACTAAAGTGGCATCCTGGTTATGCAACTCAGCTACGAAATAATACATCGGATGTGATTCTTTTTAAGGAATGATGTATAAAAATAAAAATATGAATCGATTCAATTCAAAAATTATATTTTTATATGCTTTAATCTAAGACAAACATATTTTAATGGTATTTTTTTAGTTTTTTTTGAAAAAAAGAGAAACAAAAAATAAAAGTGGTGGTGTTTCACGTCGGGTTCACCAAAGAATGTAGACTCAAAATTTTTGCACCCCTTTCCTTCAAGCTAATGGATCCATGCCTGGAAGGGGGATGGGAAAATAAGGGATCTACACCTCAAATGAGAGGTACTTGTGTTGTACCCTCTTTGGTGTTTGTCGATGAATTGTGGTGGGTTCACCAAGGAACGTTTAAAGATTGTTCCCAAGTCTATGCATTATGAAAGTTTAATGTGTTCTTTGATTTGCATACACCTAGGTTTTAGGTAGAATGTATCTAGATATATGCTAGATGAATTTTAAATTCCATGAAAGCAAAAAATAATATATATCTAAATGCAAGTGATAATGATAAATTATTTATTCTTTTTATTTTTATTTTTTTCTCTTTTTTTATTATTATTAAGTGCACAAAGCTGAAGTAAAACAATAATATGAATACCCAAAATAGAAATAAACTAACATGAGTGGGATTTGTAATACTTACCTCATATAGATGGTTGGTGCAGGTGAACACATGAACTATTAGCAAATTCATGCTCTTTAGGCTAGCCCACAAAATCGTGTGTAGCGAATTCGCGTTCTGTTGGCTAGCTCACAAAATCACATCTTCAAAAGATCTGCAAAGAGTTTCTACATAGGACACTTAAATTTTGTGATTAGAGTTTTGGGATCTGCTTAGGCCACTATAGATCTAATATTGAAGGCATAGAAGTCAGATCCCCTTGGTATTTTAAACAATTGTACATAAAATAAATGAAATTGTAGATCCTATTTGCAAATATATGAAAACTAAAATGATGTGACAAATTAGTGTAGTATATAGTATGCTATCAAATGCAGGATGGACAATATGTAATATACAAGATGTAAGGATGGATCTAGAAGCAATAATTTAACCCCAGGCTTGTGACAGTGTGGATTCACATATAGAAAGTAAATTTGCAGCCTAGAAAGCGAATTCATGTGTAAGAAATTCTGCCCATGAATTCGCGACAACTAGAACCATGTGCGATGCTTTGGTATTTTGGGGGACCAAACGATGTCAGAATATAATGTATCATATACCATTGGAAATATATTTCTAATACTAATCTAATGGTATATGTTTCAAGAGGAATAGATATTATTTGATTATGTAAAATTTATCTCAAATATGACCTTTATTATAGATGCATAAAAATAAGAACTTGCTAATGCATAAATGATATATAAGATACTAGAATAGATGAAATGATGGTATACTAGATCTGATCTTCTGGTGCTACAAAAATGATAGTAGCAAAATGGATCCAAGTAGTAAGTAGAAGTCTTCAATGTTCTCCAACCTGCAAAAAACTTGCTCCAACATTCAACCTATAACAAACTTGTTCCAGCATTCAACCTACAACAAACTTTCTCAGTTCTTAATATTTTTCAATATAATTGCCTATTATTTCACTAGTTTACAAAATTATCCATTAATTTTCTCAAGTAATCATTAGTTTTCTCAAATTACCATTAGTCTTGGTTGAGAAGCATGCTGCTATTTTAAAGCCTTGGGATGGATGCAAGAAGAAATAGAAAGGCAATATTTGGGGGGAAGTTGAATTTGTTCACCAAATTGGGCAAATTGCTAATCTGGGTAAATTTTTGGTCTAGATTCCAAGCCGTAAATTCATGGATGGTGCAAGATTTGGCTAATTTTGGATCTAATCACAACAACATCTGGGTAGTTGAATGGTTTTCTATTTTTAGTGAATTCACAGGCAAGAATATTGCTCGCGAATTCGTGATAGCTAGACCCATGTGCAATTTATTTGGCACTTTGGAGGGTCAAATGGTGTCAAAATGGATCATATCATATACTGTTGGAAATATTTTTTCAAGCCCAATACAATGATATAGGTTTTAGAAAATTTGAAGGGTATTTTTTGGGTAAAAGTAAGCTCAAATATGACCTTACTTTTCTAGGAGGAAAACTAAGGAAAATGACTCATCGTAATGGGTCAATTTTCCATTTCTACAAGATCACATTAATTAAGATTAATACTTTGTTCCTTCTATCAATGTAAAATTATCAATATTGAGTCACACATCTAAGTGTGGTTGATCCTTATACTAATCCTTGTTGACATAACTCAAGGTTTTATATCACATACAACCGTGTATATTACAGTAACTAAGCCTCTTTATAGTACTGCTGGGTATCTTAGGAGGTTAGGTATATTAGATAGGTTCAAGTATATTGAGAGATCCTTCTAATTTATATCATCCAGTTTTTGAGATTCAAGCATTTGTTATCTATCTTAATATAAATCTAATTAATTAGTAAACCCTCTTCTTCTAACCTTTATCTGTGACTAAAAATTGATATAATACCCATAGTAGAGGATTACGATCATCTTTCTTCCCTCATTTTCCACATTCCCAAGAAGACAAAGAAAATATATGGATAAACCCTAATTATAGAGACGTGAAACATGTTGTAGAATAGGTAACATTTTATTTTATAGATCATATTAGGGAATATGTAAGATAGAACAAAAATATCTTTCTAGATGTTCTTATTGAACTTGATAACCAAAATAGGTAGAACCTTCTAATTTCAATCTAGGGAAAAAAAATATTAAACACTCGAATAGCCAATCCCACATTACACAATTAACTGAAAGTCAAGTAAGCACTTCAGATCCAAATATGTCTATAGCTCAGCTTGTTGATTCTACTACTTCTCCTATGGTTTCTACAGGTATGCCTACTTATATCGATTATTTTAATATTCCTCTACACATTACACCTACTTCAAATCATATTTCTACCAATCTCTTTTTGTCAATTGATTTAGGTACTAATTATGCACAAGCACCTATAGTATCCAATCAAATAGTACCACCTTTAGGGTCACTCCTTGAAGTATCTCAAAAATTTTCCTTTTCTAATTCTCAATACCTATTGGTATTGTCATAAACACCTTCAAATCAACCTCCCCTTGAATTTCAAGGTATCAATGCTAAGTTAGAACACCTAAAAAAATGAGACTCCAAATTTGAAGAATTAGAATTATAAATCACCTCTATTTAAGGGGCCTCAAGTAGAAAAAATATTCCTTTGATGAATTTTATAGTCAACCATTAGATCCTATAGTTACTAGCCATCCATTTCCACCAAATTTTGAGACACCAAAATTTCAAATGTATGATGGTAAATAGGACCTTGTTAATCATCTTAGATTATTCTAAATTGCTTGTAGTGACATAATTCATGATGAAATATTTCTCCTTAGACTCTTTCTCAAAATAATCAATGGTTTAGCCTTAGAATGGTATTTCCAAATACCCCACCATTCTTTAGGAAACTTATGGAAGCATTTATTAAACAATTATCAATATATATTGAAGAAAACATCAGAATAGATGACCTTTATCAATTGAAACAAGCCAAAGAAAACATTTCACAACTTTCTTGGAAAAATGAAAAACCCTTGTTGGAAGGCTCTAGTACATTCCTCCACCAAAGGATCTTCTACATATGTTCATATGCAATCTTCATGAACAATTATCCTATCCTTTAGCAACCACCAATATTACCTCCTTTGGAGAAGTAGTAGACATGACCATATGTGTGGAAGCCACCATCCTATGAAGAGGTAAACTTAAATACAAGAAATAAGATGGTAAACCATCTTACTCTAGAAATAAAGGATAATATAAAAATAAGGATTCCCATCAAATAAACAATATAAATACAACCATTACTTCTCAAAAACTTATCTTAACAAAACAATGTAGACTTAAGTGCCAATTCACAAACATTGGTCAAACTCAAACAACCATAATAAAGCTACTCCTTGATATAAAAATGATAAAAATCCCACCAGTTAGACCTCTAGATACCATAAAATAAATACCTAACTGGTATTGACATGATGAACATTACAATTATCATTGTGTCAATGAACACTAAAACTAATAGGTGCAACACATTATGCAATGTCATTCAAAATCTTATAGATGATAGAAAATTTATCTTTAATTATCAGCAATCTTCACCTAATCAAAACTTAGAAATATTTAAAAATCCTTTGCCACGTCATAATAAAAAAGCATTAATTATGTTCAATATCATAACAAGGTAGGCATTATTTATTTGGATAATTCCTTTGGTATTGTAACCTGACAACAATATAAGAAACAATCTTCAAAGAAACCCTCACAACCACCATTAGTCCTTTCCCAAAATACAAGGGCAAATTCCTCCAATAGTCATCCTTTAGTGTTTAGCCTCTGCAAGATAATAAAAACACTTTCGACCTTCAAAAACCATTAGAAAGTATATCTATTAAAATCTCCCTTTTAGAATTACTAAGAACCTCCTCACCCATAGATACATATTACTTAAAATTTTAAGTGAAAAAAGAGGTTTCCCAAGACCTACCTCCCAATGATATCACCAATATAGTAGGATTTATTTGGATTAATAGTTTTGTCCTAGCATTTCATGAAATCAATATACCTTATATTTTAATTTTAGGAGACATACCCTTCTATATACTGGTCCATATTTGAAAGAAGCTCATTAAAAGTGTTCTAGCTGACAATTGATCAACAATCAATATTTGTAATGTAAAATTACTCAAGCACTTTGGGTTAACAAAGGAGGAGTTACACAAATATGACCTCATAATTAAGGCTTTCAGTAATGAAGAATGAGAAGTTACTGGTACAATATTCTTACCTCTCAAAGTAGGACCCCAATCCTTAATACCCTTTTCTATGTCATTCCTTGTGATGTAACCTATAACATACTCCTTGAATGACCTTAAAATAATTATATAAAATTAGATGCTTCCACATTGCATCAATGTCTTAAATATGAATACTAAGGAAGCATTATCAACATTCTTGTTGATCCTAAACCCTTTTCTTATTTCCAAATGGTAGAGGTAAAATAATCTGAATGAAACCTTTGTAAATCTCTTCATTCAAATCTACCATCTACCCTTTATCAACCTAAGTAAAATAAAAACAAACCTAAATAACCTCTCATCAATATAAATTATTGTCATTAATTCCAACCTAAATATCAAATAAATTTGATTAACCAAAATAAATATCCATTTGCACATCTAATTTAACCTTTTTCTCTCCCCCCATACTTGAAGATTATCCACTAGGAAAAGGATAAAGGTATAAATAGGAACTTGCTCCTTAATTTATGTTGGTACTACTCACAATGAACAAATTCATGGTGGTAACCCCCTTCTGACTAAATGATTATATGCATCACGTTATATGTCCCCTCAATATCTTTATTACATCCAAACTGTCCACCCTGACCTGAGTATCCTTGTTCAACAATACAAATAAAGGAGGTTCCCTTATATTTTCAAAGAGGCTATCCGAGTTGAAAAAATGTAGATCACAACTAGTAAGCTTCCCCCAAGAACGATCAAGTCTACCTTCAATAACAGATTTTATGAAGAGATGAAGACGGTTTCAAACCAAGAAAGAAAGGAGAAAGTGCCCATAACTACCACAAATATTATCATCTCAAGGGTCGAGAGTTGGATGGTATGGAATAGTGCTATGATTGGTGGGATGGACACCAAAAATTAGATTCACTATATGAGCAAGAACTCTAGGACTATGGTGAAGAAAAGGTTGAGAACAGCTTGGCTTTAACACCAATTTTAATAACTAGCTCTATCAAAACAAAAATCCTGCACCCTAAATATCAAGGAAGAAATCCATTCCAAGACCTGGATAATAGTGGGAAACATAGCAGGAATAATGATCTTCAAACTACCTTAGTTTAAAATAAAGATGTCACCAAGAAGAAAAAAAAAAATTCAAGAAGAAATTTTACCAGTCATCACTTTGAGACAATAAATGTTTGAAGCCTATACAAATTTATACTTTTCATATATGATCCTAGATGATCAGAAAGAAAGGTTGGAATAATTCTAGAAATTTCTCAGAGCCCCTTTGCAGTCTAAAAATATTTTGAGAGAATATTTGCTAGTGCAATCGAAGGTTAATTTGGTTGACGCTTCTTTCAGGGTTGGAGAGAATACCACATCCTTGAAGAACAGAACCTTTAACTTTAAAAAGGAATAGGATAGGGTGTGTTATCTATAATTTTTCATATAGGGAGGTATTTTGCACAACTGTATAGTTGATACCAAAGCTGGGTTATCAATAATACCTCTAAAGATATGTCAATCCTTGAATTTGGTTGTAGAACATGAAGAATCCAAGTAGCTCAAGTTGAAGGGAAGGACTATATAAGTTGTAGGAATTTTGAAATATTTCATAATGATGTTATATGGAAAACCTGATATGACTATTGTGCATGATCTAATGGTGGTTATGTCCATCCTATATTTGACCTATGCCTCTCAAAAAGTCAATTTAGTAACTCAGGTTTTCACCTCGAGGTTCTAGTAAAGCTGATTAAAATAATTAGAGAGAAGAACAAATTCAAAATATTTCACAAAGTACTCTACACATTCATCATAGAAATATATTGATAGGATCAGACCTACACACCTCCAGGTGTCATCAATGATACTAAACCAATGGTATATTTTTTTCCCAAGGAAAATATAGCACTATGTCTTTTGCAAAATTGTGAATAGTGGGGAGTGATGACATTCTCACACCAAGAGCCATTTGATGACCTTAATTTTCAGTTTCACATCAATAGCAGAGAAGTATGAAGTATCCAACGGTAATGTTTCCAAATAGATACATGTGTGAATATCTTCAAAAAGATATGACCGTCCAAGTGGCCCTCCAAGACCAGGTGTGTCTAGTATCTAGGTGAATGAGCTATCATTAGTTAAATCTGTTTGACACCCAAAGAGTGATACAAAATTTTATCCTTGTTCAAATATAAAGAAATTTTGTAAAATATCTAATCAAGGATATGAAGAAGAGTACAGATTTAGAGTCATATGGTCAGGATATTGTAGATTCATAGGATAGCTCATAAAATAAATTTGGAAGCTGGACATGAATTCCTCCATGCCAATATTGTGTACATAGCCAGCAAATAAATAAATGGTGGAATATGGTCATAATAATCAGAGCAGGACAACCACTTGGTGGGATATCTGGCCTGATGATAGTTTACACGTATATTCCAAGTGAATGATAAAAGCTTGCAAGATTAAGGTATAGGTACAAGATTTGGAATTAATTATGTTGACTTTGTTTCTCAATGGACAAAGCTAAAGATATTTTGAAGTATAGAAAGAACACTTTAGGGAATATGCAAATCGTGGAGGCAAAAAAAAATAAAAATGTCATATATAATGCAAAATAAACTTGGTAGAGGATAGAAATGTTGAGCAAGGTGTTGCAAGAAGGTTGTCATTGTTGTCAACACAGGCAGTTAGATTCAAGGATGCAGTGGGTAGACAGATCAGAAGTCATTCAGATGCAGAAGATAGAAAAAATTCGAAGAAAAAGACAAGTTAGAAAACTGTCGCGATATCGCGACATGTTTTCTGTCACGATTTCGCGACAAGTCGGAGGAGAGAGAAAGCACAGCCAAAAATGTCACGATATCGCGACAAGTCGGAGGAGAGAGAAGGCACAATCGAAAATGTCACGATATCGCGACAAGTCGGAGGAGAGAGAAGGCACAATAAAAAATGTCATGATTTCATGACAAGTCGGAGGAGAGAGAAGGCGCAATTGAAAATGTCACGATATCGCGACAAGTCGGAAGAGAGAGAAGGCACAATCAAAAATGTCATGATTTCATGACAAGTCGAAGGAGAGAGAAGGCATAGTTGAAAATGTCATGATTTCATGACATGTCGGAGGCCAAGAAGCTAAGTTGAGAAACTGTAGCGATTTCGCTACATGTTGAATTTTCGCGGGCAGAAGCAGGGAGAAAGTGTTAAGTAAAAAGGATGTAGCGATTTCGCTACGAGTTGCAAAGGCACAAAGTAAAGGTGTAGCGATTTCGCTACGAGTTGCAAAGGCACAAAGTAAAGGTGTAGCGATTTCGCTACGGGTAAAAGTTGCGCAAAACAAAGGTGTAGCGATTTCGCTACAAGGTGAAAATACTCAACACGAAGGTGTAGCGATTTCGCTACAGGTCTGAAGGGCAGAACTCAAAGGTGCAGCGATTATGCTTCAAGTCGAAAGTGTAAGGCACAAAAGTGTAGCGATTTCGCTACGAGTCAATATTTCACGGGTAAAAGCAAAGTTGAAAGCACAAGGCACTAAGTTGTAGCGATTTCGCTATTGAATGAAGCACAAAATGTACGGAAGCCGAAAGCGTCGCGATTTCATGACAAAGATGAAGATGACGCGAAAGCTGAAAGTGTCACGATTTACGAGGTGCAAGAAAAGAAGCGGAAGCGTCACGATTTCTGACAAGAATGAGGATGACGTCAGCAAAAGCTGAAAGTGTCACGATTTCACGACAGGATGCAAGAAAAGCTGCTGGAAGCCGAAAGCGTCGCGATTTCGCGACAAGATTGAGGATGACGTCAACAACTAATCAAAGTGTCACGATTTCGTGACAAGAATGGTAGTGAAGCGTTCAAAGGCCAAAAGGGTCACGATTTCGCGACAACAAGGTCGAGGAGGCGTACGGACACAAAAAGTGTCGCGATATCGCGACGTGTTGCTATTTCATGAAAATAAGCTACAGGAAGGAGAAGAAGGTGGCAGAGGAGTTTGAGGCCGACAAGTTTGAATCGAGGCCGATGATTTTTAGGGTTTGAAGCCGACATTGTCAAGGGTTTTACAGTGGACGTCTTTAGGGTTTCAAAGCCGACATTTGCTAGGGTTTTACAGCGGACATCCTTAAGGTTTTAAAGCCGACATTTGCTAGGGTTTTACAGCGGACGTCTTTAGGGTTTCAAAGCCGACATTTGCTAGGGTTTTACAGCGGACGTCTTTAGGGTTTCAAAGCCGACATTTGCTAGGGTTTTACGATGGGCGTTTTTAGGGTTTGCAGTCGACAATCACAAAGTTTAAGCAGCCAAAAAAATTCTAGGGTTTGATGTTGACATCATTAGGGTTTGCAACCGACGTCTTTGATTTACAGTCGAATATGTTTGATGTTGAATTCTCTTCTATAAAAAGGGGGTCATTGCGAGGTTAATAAATGTGAGAAGTGTGAAATGTGCGAAACAAGTTCGCGTCAAGCGAGAGAGCAAGTCGTTTCGATCCAGAGAGTGAGCAAAGTGATAGTTCTTTGGAGTTGCAATAAAGAGAGCGTAGCAATGAGATAATGTGCGAGTGCGAGGAGCGTGATTGCATGAAGTTCGGTCAAGAAGAATGCAAAGTCGTAACTCGAATCTGTAGATCGTGATTGCATGAAGTTCAGTCGAGTAGAGTGCAAAGTCGTAGTTCGGATCTGCAGATCGTGAATGCATGGATGACAGTGCGAAGAGTTTTTACGCAGAAGCAGAATGCAAAAAAATAGCAGACTATAAGGAATAAAGTTTTATTGTATCATTTTGATTATCTTTATTATTCTCCAAGTTGCAGCTTGGTATAAGGGGTTGGTGCCTCTTTCCAGTAGGTGCTAGAAAAATAGGAGTTGGTGCTCCATTCTGTTGAAGCAGATAAAGCTAAGGGGTTGGTGCTCCTTCCAGTTGGTGCTTGGTAAAGGATTATGTAAAGTTGTAGCTTTGCATTGATTGGATTTGGATGGTAGTCCAAGCAGTCTTTTTGAGGAGTAGCCACATTGGTGAACCTCGTTAAAATTGTTGTGTTATGTGTGATGCTTTCTTGATGCGTTTAGTATCTCTTTTATCTGCTTTAAACTACTGTTGGATTTAAAATCATATGTTTTAGAAATTTTAAAGAACACACTGATTCACCCCCCCTCTTAGTGTCATTGTGATTACAACAATTGGTATCAGATCCAAGTACCTGAACAGGCTTAAACAGCTAAGGTGATCTTGGAAGTTACGCAATGGCAAGTGGTGAAGGTTTCTCCTCGAACAAAGCACCATTGTTTGATGGGACTAACTATGCGTTCTGGAAAATTAGAATGCGAGACATATCTCAGTGCTTTGGGTTTTGACATCTGGGGTGCGGTAGTTAATGGTTACAAAGCTCCTGCCACCGCTCCAATAGACACGGTTGGTAAAAAGGCATTTGAATATGATTCAAAAGCAAAAAATGCCATCATGTGTGGACTAGTGGACAGTGAGCTAGTCAAGGTCATAAATTGTGAATCAGCAAAAGATATATGGGATAAACTAGAGAACATCCATGAAGGAGATGATAGGATCAAGGAGGCCAAGCTTCAAGCACATCGAGCTCAATACGAATCTTTAAAGATGGACAATGATGAGAACATAGAGACCTTCATGCAAAGAGTCAATGGGATCACCAATTCAATCGAGAGGTCTCGGCGAAGAATTAACCGATGTTGCTATCGTGAAAAAGGTATTAAGATCGCTCCCTCCTAGATTTGATTCTAAAGTCTCTGCCATAGAAGAAGCCAAAGATCTAAATAGTTTTAGTATGGATGAGATGCATGGTTCTTTGACTGCTTTTGAAATGAGAATAGGAAGGTCTAATCCCACAGACAGAGAAGCAACTTTCAAAGCCCTAAAAGGCAAAAGCACAAAACAAGAGTCCGAAGAAGAGGATGCTTCAGATGAAATGGAAGCAAATTTTGTCAGAAAGCTGAGAAAAGGAAAAGGAAAATACAAAGGAAAGCTACCTTTTAAATGTTTCAATTGTGGAGGCATTGGACACTTTGCTATCAAATGTCCTCTCCATGACAAGAACAAAGGTGAAGAAACTCAGCATCAAGAAAGAAGTGAATGGAGGAAGAAAACTAACTTCAGAAAAGGCAATTTCAAAAAGAAAAGCTTTATCTCCCGAAATGCAGAATCTTCTGAGGACGAGTTCTAGTGAAGACTCTGAAGAAGGAACATGTGAGGCTCTCTTTATGGTGTTTGAAGTAGAAGAATCGGAAGAGGCGAGAAAACACACAAAAGAGAGAAGGAATGAACTCTGAAGTATCTATTGAAATAGGTGAGGCTGAAGTTGATTTAGAAGGTGAGCTGGTTTCTGCTCTTATAGAATGGAAATCTGAGAAAAGAAAGAATAAAAAATTGTTAAGGAAGCTTGAGGATGCAAATGATATTATAGCCAGTCTAAAGACACGAGACAGAAGAGTACAAGAAAATGTCTGAAGATCTTGAAGTACAGGTAACCATGAAGATAGATTACTGTTGCAAATTGGAAGAAGAAAATGTTAGTCTTCGAATACAGATACAAGAGCTGGATCGAAAAATCAGTTGTCATTTAAAACGTGATGAAAGTTCGATGAAGCTGGACAAAATCCTAAGCAATCAAAGACCCACAGGTATCAAATTCGGTCTGGGTTTTACTGAAGGAGAATCATCAAGTGGACCAAAGGCAAGCAATGTTGAAAGTGAAAAGAGTAAAGACAAGAAACGAGGTATGGAAAGAAAAACAAATCGAGGCAAAAGAAAGGCTGTAATGCCGAGTCCTGAAATAGCAGTGACATTGATGGCTTCACCAAGGTCACACATCAGAAGAAAAGAAGATCTAAGGCTCCTGCAACAACTTGGCCAAGACCATCTTTCAGGTTCAATCATTATTTCTATGGTTTCTATTTTAAATGTAATGGTTATGGGCATAAAATTGTTGACTGCAAGTACAATATAGGTTCAAGAAGTTTCACTAGTAGAAATGCTTTTGCTCCTCTAATGAGTTATGCAGTAGAATGCTTTAAGTGTCACAACTTTGGGCATATTGCCAGAAACTGTCGTAGTATTTCTGTTTCATATCAATCTCAGAAAAGAAGAACTCAACCATATAGGGCAAAACAAAATAGAATTTCTTCTGAAGGATATGTGCAAGAGTCTGAAAAGGGGAAATCCCAGCTAGAACCCAACACCACAGTTAAAACAGAATGGAAACAAAAAGAACAGCTCAGGAAAGAACAGGAATCTTTAATAGTGCAGACAGCTTTTAGAGCTCAGAATAAATATGTACCGTGGATTCTTGACAGTGGTTGCTCAAGTCATATGAGAGGTGATAAACAGAAATTTGAAAATCTACAGAAATATGAGGGTGGTTCTGTGAAGTTCGGCAATAATGATGGAGCCAAAATAATAGGTAAAGGATCTGTCAAAATTAGTGAAGGGAAAATCAAGTCAGAAGAAGTTTTATATGTGGATGGTTTGAAACATAACCTGTTAAGTGTGAGTCAAATCTGTGATAAAGGACATGAAGTGGTTTTCAAGAAGCAGGGTTGTGAAGTCAGAAAAATAAACAGCGGGAAATTGATAGCAACCGGCTCAAGGACGTCTGGCAACCTGTACACACTCTCAGAATTTTCAGAAGGTATGTGCTTCATTGGACAAGAAGAAGAGAACTGGTTGTGGCATAAGAGGCTTGGACACATAAGTTTTGATAATTTGGTGAAAATCAGCTCTAAACAAGCGGTGAGAGATATTCCAACCATTAAGAAACCTTCAAATAGTGTTTGTGCTTCATGTCGGAAGGGAAAGCAAACCGGAGTTTCATTTAAAACAAAAGAATATCACACTAGCGAGGCCTTTGGAACTCATTCATACGGACTTATGTGGACCCATGAGGACTCAAAGCATAAACGACGACAAATACTTTATGCTTGTGTATCGATGATTATTCCAGAATGACATGGATATTCTTCCTAAAAGATAAAACAGAAGCTTTTGAAATGTTCAGAACCTTCAAACGACTAGTTGAGAATGAAACAGGAAAAAGGATTAAATGCTTGCGATCAGACAGAGGAGGAGAATTCATTTCGAATGAATTTACAGAATACTATGAAAAATATGGTATCAGGAGACAATATTCAGCAGCCAGAACTCCTCAGCAAAATGGTGTAGTAGAGAGGAAAAACAGAACTATACAGGAAATGGCACGCACCATGCTGGCAGAAAACAAAATAGCAGATAGATTCTGGAAAGAAGCAGTTCACACAGCAGTATACATTCAAAACAGGTATATGTTAAGAACTCATGAATGCAAAACACCGTATGAGTTGTGGTTTGGTAGAAAAGCAACAGCAAAACATCTCAAAGTATTTGGCTGTAAGTGCTACATCAGAAAAACTGATGACAACCTTGGAAAGTTTGAAGATAGAGCAGATGAAGGTGTTTTTGTTGGTTATTCTCCACATAGCAAAGCTTACAAATGCTACAACAAGAGACTCAAGAAAATTGTGGACAGTGCAGATGTTAAATTCGATGAAGGGAGGAAACAAATAGTTAACTTTCAAGAAAACTACCCAATCTACGAAGAAGTCATTGAAGGAGATGAAATGCATGGCACAGAAAATACGTCTACGGTGATGCGAGATAACTTATCAGATGACTCAGAGGTATAAGAAAACAAAAAATTCAAAATGGGCAAGCTGGCAGAAAAATCATCCTAGAGACCAAATAATTGGAGATCCCACAGTGGCATTCGGACAAGAAAGAAAGTAATAAGTAATTACTCTCTTTTATCCGACATTGAGCCCAAAAACATAGATGAAGCAAGCAAAGATGACAGGCTGGATGAAGGCAATAAATGAAGAGTTAGATCAGATTGAAAAGAACAGAACTTGGGAGTTAGTACCTAGACCTGCAAACAAGAATGTAATCGGCACCAAATGGATATTTCGAAATAAATTAAATGAAGACGGTCAGGTCATTAGAAATAAAGCAAGACTGGTTTGCAAAGGCTATGCACAGGTCGAAGGCATTGATTTTGAAGAGACTTTCGCACCAGTGGCCAGACTAGAAGCTATTAGAATGTTTACGGCACTAGCGGTTCACAAGAACTTCGAGTTTATCGGATGGATGTAAAATCTGCGTTTTTAAATGGGAAACTTGAAGAAGAGGTCTATATTGAACAACCGGATGGCTTTCAAATCGGTGAAGATCCTAACCTTGTCTGCAAATTAAAGAAAGCATTGTATGGATTAAAACAAGCACCACGGGCATGGTATGCTAGGCTAGATAATTATCTCTCTCAACAGGGATTTAAGAAAGGTTTAGTGGACAGTAATCTGTATGTGAAAACAGAAGGTGGGCATCTCATTGTTCTTGTTGTCTATGTGGATGATATCATATTTGGCGGCAACAAAGATGAATCGTGTAAAGACTTAGCAAACAAGATGCAGAATGAATTTGAAATGTCAATGATTGGTGAACTGTCTTACTTTCTGGGGCTACAAGTTAATCAGAATGAGAAAGGTATATTCATTTCCCAAATCAAATATGTGAAAGAAATGCTAAAGAGGTTCACTATGGAGGACTGTAAGCCAGTCAGCACTCCCATGACAACAAGCTGCAAGTTGAGTAAAGAAGACAAATCTCCACCTGTAGATCAAACCATGTATAGATCAATGATAGGAAGCTTACTATATTTAACTGCAACCAGACCTGATATTCTATAGGCAGTTTGCATGGTAGCCAGATTTCGAGCCAGTCCCAAAGAGACTCATGTAACAGCGGTCAAAAGGATTTTTCGGTATCTCAAAGGCACCATGGAGTATGGGTTGTGGTATCCAAAAGGCAAAGATTTCACTCTTATATCATATTCAGATGCAGATTGGGCTGGATGTGTTGATGACGAGAAGAGTACCGGTGGAGGAGCATTCTATTTGGGGGACAGATTGGTTGCATGGCACGGTAAGAAGCAAGAGTCGGTTTCTCTATCTAAGGCTGAGGCGAGAATATATTGCAGCAGCAACATGTTGCACACAAGTCTTGTGGATGAAACAAACTTTGAAAGATCTAGGTATTAATTTTAGTGAACCAATATCAGTAAAGTGTGACAACACCAGTGCAATCAACATTTCTAAGAATCCAGTAATGCACTCACGGACAAAGCACATAGCTATAAGGTATCATTTCTTGAAAGAAAAAGTTGCTAAAGGAGAAGTTAAATTGGACTATGTCCCAACTACGGGAACAGGTAGCGAGATATTTTTACTAAACCTTTGCCCAAGGAAGTATTTGAGTATCTTCGAAGCAAATTAGGAGTAGTCACACTTCCTAAGAAGTGACTAGGGATCACTTTCTTAGGGGGAGCATTTGAGTATTTGAGGATGGACTCAGGGAGAGTCAAATTGTGCCTGAGAAGAGTGAGGATGGACTCAGGGGGAGTCTGCAGCAGCCCTTTGGTATTATTGACAAAGGGGGAGAAGAGTTACGAGGAATGTATACGAGTGTTGCCAACAATTCCAAAGGGGGAGATTGTTGAGCAAGGTGTTGCAAGAAGGTTGTCATTGTTGTCAACACAGGCGGTTAGATCCAAGGATGCGGTGGGTAGACAGATCGAAGTCATTCAGATGCAGAAGATAGAAAAAATTCGAAGAAAAAGACAAGTTAGAAAACTGTCGCGATATCGCGACATGTTTTCTGTCATGATTTCGCGACAAGTCGGAGGAGAGAGAAAGCACAATCAAAAATGTCATGATATCGCGACAAGTCGGAGGAGAGAGAAGGCACAATCAAAAATGTCACGATATCACGACAAGTCGGAGGAGAGAGAAGGCGCAATCAAAAATGTCATGATTTCGCGACAAGTCGGAGGAGAGAGAAGGCGCAATTGAAAATGTCGCGATATCGCGACAAGTCGAAAGAGAGAGAAGGCGCAATCAAAAATGTCATGATTTCATGACAAGTCGAAGGAGAGAGAAGGCATAGTTGAAAATGTCATGATTTCGTGACATGTCGGAGGCCAAGAAGCTAAGTTGAGAAACTGTAGCGATTTCGCTACATGTTGAATTTTCGCGGGCAGAAGCAGGGAGAAAGTGTTAAGTAAAAAGGATGTAGCGATTTCGCTACGAGTTGCAAAGGCGCAAAGTAAAGGTGTAGCGATTTCGCTACGAGTTGCAAAGGCACAAAGTAAAGGTGTAGCGATTTTGCTACGGGTAAAAGTTGCGCAAAACAAAGGTGTAGCGATTTCGCTACAAGGTGAAAATACTCAACACGAAGGTGTAGCGATTTCGCTACAGGTCTGAAGGGCAGAACTCAAAGGTGCAGCGATTATGCTTCAAGTCGAAAGTGTAAGGCACAAAAGTGTAGCGATTTCGCTACGAGTCAATATTTCACGGGTAAAAGCAAAGTTGAAAGCACAAGGCACTAAGTTGTAGCGATTTCGCTACTGAATGAAGCACAAAATGTACGGAAGCCGAAAGCGTCGCGATTTCGTGACAAAGATGAAGATGACGCCGACAAAGCTGAAAGTGTCACGATTTCACGACAGGTTGCAAGAAAAGCCGCCAGAAGCGAAGCGTCATGATTTCATGACAAGAATGAGGATGACGTCAGCAAAAGCTGAAAGTGTCACGATTTCACGACAGGATGCAAGAAAAGCTGCTGGAAGCCGGAAGCGTCGCGATTTCGCGACAAGATTGAGGATGACGTCAGCAACTGATCAAAGTGTCACGATTTCGTGACAAGAATGGTAGTGAAGCGTTCAAAGGCCAAAAGGGTCATGATTTCATGACAACAAGGTCGAGGAGGCGTACGGACACAAAAAGTGTCGCGATATCGCGACGTGTTGCTATTTCATGGAAATAAGCTACAGGAAGGAGAAGAAGGTGGCAGAGGAGTTTGAGGCCGACAAGTTTGAATCGAGGCCGACGGTTTTTAGGGTTTGAAGCCGACATTGTCAAGGGTTTTACAGTGGACGTCGTTAGGGTTTTAAAGCCGACATTTGCTAGGGTTTTACAGCGGACATCCTTAAGGTTTTAAAGCCGACATTTGCTAGGGTTTTACAGTGGACGTCTTTAGGGTTTCAAAGCCGACATTTGCTAGGGTTTTACAGTGGACGTCTTTAGGGTTTCAAAGCCGACATTTGCTAGGGTTTTACGATGGGCATTTTTAGGGTTTGCAGTCGACAATCACAAAGTTTAAGCAACCAGAAAAATTCTAGGGTTTGACGTTGACATCATTAGGGTTTGCAGCCGACGTCTTTGATTTACAGTCGAATATGTTTGATGTTGAATTCTCTTCTATAAAAAGGGGGCTGTTGCGAGGTTAATAAATGCGAGAAGTGTGAAATGTGCGAAACAAGTTCGCGTCAAGCAGAGAGCAAGTCGTTTCGATCCAGAGAGTGAGCAAAGTGATAGTTCTTTGGAGTTGCAGTAAAGAGAGCGTAGCAATGAGATAATGTGCGAGTGCGAGGAGCGTGATTGCATGAAGTTCGGTCAAGAAGAATGCAAAGTCGTAACTCGAATCTGTAGATCGTGATTGCATGAAGTTCAGTCGAGTAGAGTGCAAAGTCGTAGTTTGGATCTGTAGATCGTGAATGCATGGATGACAGTGCGAAGAGTTTTTACGCAGAAGCAGAATGCAAAAAAATAGCAGACTGTAAGGAATAAAGTTTTATTGTATCATTTTGATTATCTTTATTATTCTCCAAGTTGCAGCTTGGTATAAGGGGTTGGTGCCTCTTTCCAGTAGGTGCTGGAAAAATAGGAGTTGGTGCTCCATTCTGTTGAAGCAGATAAATCTAAGGGGTTGGTGCTCCTTCCGGTTGGTGCTGATAAAGGATTATGTAAAGTTGTAGCTTTGCATTGACTGGATTTGGATGGTAGTCCAAGCAGTCTTTTTGAGGAGTAGCCACATTGGTGAACCTCGTTAAAATTGTTGTGTTATGTGTGATGCTTTCTTGATGCATTTAGTATCTCTTTTATCTGCTTTAAACTGCTGCTGGATTTAAAATCATATGTTTTAGAAATTTTAAAGAACACACTGATTCACCCCCCCTCTCAGTGTCATTGTGATTACAACAAGAAAAACACGAGCAAAAAAGCTTAGGGTAAGGCTTTTGGTCTAAAAATATTAAATATCTCATAGAAAATCCCTATGATATTATGTCATGGTCACCAGTTGATGCAAATACCCATCCTCAAATTGACTATAAAAGGAAGAGTATCACTCAATAAATAGAGGCTTAAAGATATATTGAGAAATATGGATCTCATAATGTAGATATGAAGTTGTAAGGAAGTGCATAATTGCCTGAAGAAGTTACATTTCAGTTATACCAAAAATAGAAAGAAATGCAAAAATGTTAGACAGTTGTCCACCTTGTGGTAATCTATCTACCTTGGAAGTGTCTCTACACCTCGATGGAATATACATATGCAGTTTCCACCTCGATGGAGTATACATATGGAGGTACGATATCATTCAAAGTTTTATCATTTTATGTGCCTCCAATTATCTTAATTTATTTCCTTCTTTTCCCATTCATCAGCGTGTTTGTATACCTTCCTCCATTCCTCCTGTAAAGACTTGCTTTTTGGTCTTCTATGGTTTTAGTTCCTTGTTTTAATTTATTTATTTATTTTCTATTGCCTTTCATGTGTATTAAGAGGTTTTAGTTCCTTATTTTCTATTGCCTTTCATAAGTATTACAGTTGGTACATCTAGTGTCTTTTTCCTTCCTTAGTGTTCAGTAAGGTTTAGTCACAGTCCCAAAAGAATTATCCATTCAAGGATAAGGTTGTCTGAGTTCTATAACTTTTTGAGTAAAGTTCCTAGAAAGGTACCATAATGTAGGTCAAAAATTGGCTACATCCCTATCTTGTCAAAATTTTATAAAATTTGACTAAGTATGGAGAAGAAATGCAAAAGTGCTTAAAACTAGACAGAATAAAGAAGCGTTGAATTTAGCTTAAAAATGAGAAGTCAGGTAAGTCATGTTTCTTTGTCATCTTTATATTTCTTGCATAATTGTGAAAGATGTCTAAAACATAAAAGCACTACGAGAAGGTAGAAATGGAGAAGCACTAAATATGACTAAGTTGAAGAATATGGGTAAGCTACGTTTCTTAGGTGTCTTTGTTGCGGGTACATAAATGTGAAAGCGCTAAAAGATAGTCTAAATAGAGAAGCACCAGAAGGGAAGCAGATATAAGAAGATAAAAAGTTGTGCTTTATTGTTTCTTAGTAAATCACAGCGTAAAACCAAAAGTACCAGAAGTTAGTTAAAACAAAGAAGTTTTGAATATTACCCAGATCAAAGAAATTTTAGTGAGCAATGCTTTCTTGTTTGCTTCATACCCAGTGTGCAAATATAAAAGTGTATAAAAATAATGAAAGACGAGAATCTCAAAATAGGTACAAAGCAACGCTTCTTAGTTGCAAGTGCATGAAACAGAAAAGCATCGAAAGACAGTAGATCGCTAGAAAAGTGATAAAAGAGAGAAGTGATTAAGAAGCAAAAGGCCATGATTCTCTATTTCTTTCATTACTGTTTCACAAATATGGAACCATGCTATACAGTGCCTAATTACAGTCATCCAATGATTAGATCTACGATAGACATTAAATCCCTGTATTCCATACAAATTTTCAATGAATTCCTACGTGTACAACCTAGAGGATAGGGTAAAGTAAAAACATACATCATGAAGGCCGAATCAAGTGGTTACAATCCAAAATATTCCAGAACCTTCTAACAAACTAAATTCAGTTGCATATCAGTGGATGAGAATGGATTGCAAGAACCATCAACGATGATGAGCTCAACCCAAATACAGTTGCAACAAAATCAAGAAGATGCATCTGGCAGGCACCAAAAATGGTAGAATGGCCATGAAGACAAGAAAAAATTGAATCCCCTATAATGCTTAGAAAAATATAGCATTGTAAAATCTATAAATAAAGGTAGCAAACTCCTTCCAAAAAAGAAGGGGTCTCTAGAGTGTTTGCTTGCACTATTGTGTATTTCTTTCTAAAAATTGATGAATGAACCATTACAAGGGAAGTTTATCTCGAACTTGTGCCTGTATTGATGGTGGATATAATTCTTTGAAATTACCTCTTTTCTACTGCTATGGTTTGCCTATTCTATTAATTTGAAAAGTTGACTTAAAGCAGATTGAAATAATCGATTCTGCACATACTTTTTGAAAATTCTATTTATGTTAATCAAGGCATTGTTATTATTCTATTAACTTGGATAATTAATACTTTAGATATTTGGAATAAATTTGTGAGTATGCAAACCCCATTAGTACTATAATAGTATAAGTTTTGAATGTTGTTAGTCTTGAATTTTGCTTCTGAAATCAATTTTTTTGTCTATATTGTGTGGTTGTCTATGTTGTTAGATCCATCCGCCTATTCTAAATTCTAAATTTCTAACCCTACCATTTCTATCCATAATATTTTACTATTAGATCTAAATAGAGTCAATATTTATTAAGTTGACAAGGTATACCAGCCTTCTCTGGAGGTTGAATCAAAGAGATTTTATTTTTCCAATATTTAGTCTAGGCTATGATTACCGGGTGCTCACCTTCAAATCCTCGGAGATGATAATCACAGTTCTAGTATTGGCTAGATCACAAACTGGACTACAGTATTTTTTTGTATACCTAGTGGGACATTGTCCATAAGATATTAGAGGATTAGGAAAATGGTGACCCCTAGTTTTCCAAAAAAATTCAAGTCTACCTAGCGAATTTTCTAAGAGGAAAACCCGATTCAGTAATCGGTAGCCTTTAAAGTTGTAAATATTTACGGTTTAAAAACTTGATAAATATTATCCAAGAAATCCAAGGATAATATTACCTTGATCTAGCATGCGGGAGACCTTGGGTAATGTGGCGATTCGATTGGAAAGAAAACTCAGGAGCCACAACATGGTTCTATTCATTCCCTAAAAATTATTTACTACATTTTGGGTCATATGGCTTGGCAAGATTATTCTCCTTGGTATGATATGGGGTCGATATATATATCTACCCTTCATGAAATTCCAAATATCGCATTGAAAAACCTACCTAGTTATGAAGGAAAAGAAAAATCAGCAAAAGAGCATTTCTGAGATATAGCATGGTTGTCCTTAGTTTACAACATTGTAGATGAAGATATCATGATTAGGCTACTCATTTTATCTTTTAAGGGTAAAGTATTGTTATGGTATAAGTCTCTAGAAGATAAAAGTATCTACAATTGGTTGGAATTGTCCAAAGCCTTCATTGATGAGTTCGACGATCTTGGAGATCCCTTTTTACTACTCACTCAGTTTTCACTTATGAGAAGAGATCCTCATGAGTTCAATATCCATTTCAAAAGAACATGAAGGAGAATACCCTAGGAGTATCAGTCTTCCCACACCCAAGCATATATTTATTACATCCACACTCTCCACCCTGACCTGAGTATCCTTTTTCAACAATACAAAGGAAGGAGGTTCCCTCATATTTTCAAAGAGGCTATCCAAGCTAAAAATATGTTGATCACATCTAGTAAGCTTTCCCCAAGAAATATCAACTCTACCTTCAATAACAGATTTTATGAAGAGATAAATATGGTTTCAAACTAAGAAAAAAAAAATGAATGTGCCCTTGATTACCAAAAATATTATCATCTCAAAGGTCGATAGTCGGATGGGATGGAACAGTGCTATGATTGATGGGATGGATGCTAGAAATTAGATTCACTATATGAGAAATAAATCTAGGACTATGGTGAAGAAAAATTTAAGAACAACTTGGCTTTAACACCAATTTTAATAACCAACTCTATCCAAACAGAAATACTGCACCCCAAAGAGCAAGGAAGAAATTAATGCCAAGACCTAGATATCAGTGAAGAAAAAAGCAAGAATAATTATCTCTGAACTCCCTTAGTTCAAAATAAAGATATAGCCATAAAGAAAATAGAAATTCAAGAAGAAATTTTACCAGTAATCACTCTGAGACAACAAATGTTTGAAGCCTCTAAAAAATTGTACTTTCTATCTCTAACCCTAGAGGATCAGAAAGAAAGGGTGGAACAATTCCAAAATTGCTCAGAGTCCCTTTGCAATCTAAAAAAAGTTTGAGAGAAAATTTTCTAGTGTGATCAAAGGTTAATTTGGTTGACACTTCTTTTGGGGTTGGAGAGAATGCCACATCTTTGAAGAATAGAACCTTGAACTTCCAAAAGGAGGAGGATAGGGTGTGTTGTCTATCAGTTTTCATATAGGGTGACATTTTGCACAACTGTATAGTTGATACTAAATTTGGGTTATCAATAATACCTCTAAAGATATGTCAATCCTTGAATTTGGTTGTAGAACATGAAGAATCCAAGTGGCTCAAGTTCAATGTAAGGACTATAAAAGTCATAGGAATTTTGAAATATTTTGTAATGATGTTATATGGACAACCTAATATGAATATTGTGCATGATCCAATGGTGGTTGATGTCCCCCCTATGTTTGGCTTATGCCTCTCAGGAAGTAAATTTACTAACTCATGGTTTCACCTCAAGGTTGAGGTAAAGCTAATTAAAATAATCGAAGAGAAGAATAAATTCAAAATATTTCACAAAGTTCTCTACCCATTCATCATAGAAAGATATAAGCAGGATCAGCCCTACATGCCTCCAGGCATCATCAATGATACTGAGCCAATGTTAGACCTTTTTCCCAAGGAAAATATAGCACTGTCTTTTGAAACATTGTGAACAATTGGAAGTGATGATGTTCTCACACTAGGAGCCATTTGATGACCTTACTTTTTAGTTTCACATCAACGATTAGAGAAGTATGAAGTATTTGGTAGTAAGGTTTATAAATATGTACATGTGTGAATATCTTTAGAAATATATGGCAGTCCAAGTGGCCCTCCAAGACCGGGCATGTCTAGTCTTTGAGGTGAATAAGCTATCATTAGTTAAATTCATTCAACTCCCAAAGAGTGATACAAAATTTGATCCTTGTTCAAATATAAAGAAGTTCTGTGAAATATCTAATCAAGGATATGAAGAGTACATATTTAGAGTCATATGGTCAGGATATTGCAGATTCAGGGGATAGCTTATAAAATAAATTTAGAAGCTGGGCATGGATTCCTCCATGCCAATTTTGTGTACATAGTTGACAAATAAATAAATGGCAGAATATGATCATAATAATCAGAGCAAGACAACCGCTTGGTGGGATATTAGGCTTGACAATAGTTTACAGGCATATTCCAAGTGAGTGATGAAAGCTTGCAAAATTAAGGTATAGGTACAAGCTTTGGAAAAGGCTTAGGGTAAGGCACAAGTTCTAGTCTAAACATATCAAATATCTCACGAAAAATCCCTATGACATTATGTCATGGTCGCTAGTTGACACAAATACTTGTTAGGAGGTGAAGTCAATATCTAGATCTCCAATGATATTCAGCAGAGAGGTGCATGGTGGTGCAGCTTATAAAGAGTAAACAAACAGTATTATGTAGTCTTCCTTTGGGATTGGAAACAAACCATTTTTTGGACTCTTCCTTTGGAAGAGGAATCGAACAGTTTTTGGACTCTTCCTTTGGAAGAGGAAATGAACAGTTTTTGTTTTTTCTATAAAAGGGGAATGACCCCTTGCATGTAAATGTTGATTGAATGTAATTTTGCCGAAATCAAAAAATATCAAGTTGCCATTGCCCCATGGTTTTTCCTGCACATTGTAGGTTTTCCACGTAAAATTTGTGTTACTATTTTTCCTATGTTATTGTGTTTTTCTGCTTGCACATAATTTTTCTATATTTTCTAACATCTGGTATCAAAGCCTAGGGTTTTTTGCGAGTGGGAGATGCAACAATTACTGGAAGTGTAACCAAGTTTGAGATTGAAAATTTTGATGGTAGGAACTTCACCCTATGGAAGATGAAGGTGGAGGATTTGATGGTTCAAAATGACCAAGCCCTAGCCTTGAAAGGGGTCGCGAGTAAACCAAGCAGCATGAAATATGAGGAGTGGGCAATGATGGATAGGAATGTGGTTTCTACAATTCTTCTATGCCTAGCGGACTCCGTCTTGTTCAATTTTGTTGAAGAAAAATTTGCAGAAGCCCTTTGGAAGAAGCTTGAAAAGATTTATGAGATGAAATCTGCAACAAATAAGGTTTTTTTTTTGAAAAATAACTTTATAGCCTAAGGATGAATGAGGGCTCATCTGTGGCAGATCACTTGAATGTGTTTAATACCCTTATCAGTAATCTGGTTTCAATTAATGTGAATATGGAGGATGAGGACAAAGCTATCACCCTACTTTGTTCCCTCTCGGAGACTTGGGATCATTTAGTGATGACCATCAACAATTCATCATCAGAAGCTCTAACTTTTGATGATGTGGTAGTCACTTTGTTGGCAGAAGAGTTGAGGTAGAAAACATCTTTGGAACCCTCAACCAATGAAGCTTTAGCTATGAGAGGTCGATATTTTGAGAAGATTCAACAAAGTAGATCACAGTCCAGAACTAAGTCTAAAGGACGCAATCTGAAAGGGAAGTGCTGGCATTGCGGGAAGACAAGATACTCAAAGAAGGACTGTTGGCAGTTAAAAAGGAAAAAATGGTGAAAAGCAATTTCAGCCTTCAGCTGAGGCCAGTATAGTATATTCTGGAGAGACAAAAACATGTGAGAATTTTTGTATCAGCAACAACAGATCTATTTTATATACCTAGGTTTTGGACTCGGGTGCATCTTTCCACATGTCTCCTCATAGAGACTGGTTTGACAAATATCATCCATATAGTGGTGGGAAGGTCTACTTGGGTGATGATCACCCTTTAGAAATTATGAGAATATGGGACATAAGGATCAGGTTGGACGATGGTAGAGAAAGGATATTATGTGATGTGTGACATGTGCTAGATTTGTGAAAGAATTTGCTCTCAATAAAGATGATGGATAATCTAGGGTATTTTGTCACTTTTGGTAACAACTATTGCAAAATTGCCAGAGGTGCTATTGTAGTAGCAAAGGAAGAATATTATGGGACCTTATATCATTTATGTGGTGATACAGTGACAAACCATGCAGCAACAACAACTTCAGTTCAGGATGCAGTAATGCTATGGCATCAACACCTAGGCCATATGAGTGAAAAAGGTCTAAAAATTTTGCATGATAGAAGTATGCTTTCTAGGATTAAGTCTTGCAATTTAGAGTTGTGTGAGCACTGTATTTTTGGTAAACAAAAGAGGGTTTGGTTTACTGCAAGCCCTGGTAAGAGTTTTTATTTTTTGCAACTTATACATTCGAATATATTTGGACCAGTCCCCATTCAGTCCTTAAATGGTGCCATCTATTTTCTTATATTTATAGATGATTATTTTAGGAGAGTGTGGGTTTATTTTTTGAAGAAGAAGTCGAAAGCTTTGCATAAATTTAAAGAGTTCAAAACTCGAGTAGAGAAAAGTTTGGGCAAGCTTGTTTTATGTCTTAGGTCAAATAATGGGGGTGAATATTGCTCCAAGGAATTTGATAAATTTTGTACACAGGAAGGAATTAAGCACCAAAATACTGTACCATATGCTCCACAACAAAATAGTGTGGTTGAGCAGATGAATCGCACAATCATGGAATGTGCAAGAAGCATGTTCAGCGCATTAATGTTGGATAAAAGGTTATGGGTAGAGGTTGTTAATACAGTTGTTTACCTCATTAATAGGTCACCTACAACTGCGTTGGATGGACATATTCTAGAGGAGGCTTGGTGTGGTAAGCCATTTGATTCCTCTCATTTGCGTACCTTTGGTTGTGATGCATTTTCCCATGTGCCTAAAGAAAAAGGTCCAAACTTGACCTGAAGTCAAGCAAATGTGTTTTTCTCGGCTATGGAGATGCAATAAAGGGTATAGACTGTGGGATCCTACTTCCCACAATGTAATTATTAGCCGAGATATTATTTTTGATGAAAAATCCATGCAAAGGAAGGAGGTACAAAAAACACCTAATGTTGTACCAGTTGAAGTAGACATGAAAGAAAATGAAAATAAAAATCAGCATGCTGAATTTTTTGACTAGCATGCTGAATTTTTTGACCAGCATGCAGAACAGCATACAGAACAACAAGTAGAGTAGCCACAACAGTCACAAGACCAAGAGCAACAATCAACATATCATTGGGTTAGAAGATCTAAATGTCTACAAAAGTGTTCGAAAAGGTATTCTCGTGTTTATCAGTCCTCTTTTGCTTTGTTAACTGATGATGGTGAGCCTAGTTCATTTCAGGAAGCTAGAGAGTTTGAGAATGCAAAAAAGTGGAGGAAATCCATGGAAGAGGAAATTGAGGCACTTCGCAAGAATAAAATGTGGGAACTTGTGGATCTTCCACTTGGAAGAAAGACTATTGGAAACAAGTGGGTGTACAAAGTGAAGAAGAACAACGATGGGTTGTTGGAACACTATAAATCTCGCTTGGTGGCAAAGGGCTATGTGCAAAAGTCAGGTATTGACTTTAATGAAATTTTCTCTCCAGTTGTGAAGATGACTACTATTATAGTTCTACTTGCACTTGTAGCTGCATAGGATTTAGAACTGGAGCAACTTGATGTAAAAACTGCTTTCTTGCATGGTGATCTCGAGGAGGAGATTTATATGGATTAGCCTGAGGGCTATGAGGAAAGAGGCAAAGAGCATTTGGTTTGCAAACTAAAGAAATCTCTGTATGAGTTGAAACAGGTGCTAAGGATGTGGTACATGAAATTTGACACCTTCATGAAAAGCCAAGGTTTTAGTAGGAGTGAAGTTGACCATTGTGGATACTATAAGAGGTTTGATGATGGTAGTTTTATTATTTTATTGTTGTATGTTGATGATATGCTGGTTGCAGGCCCCAACATGAAGAAAATAATTTATCTTAAGGCTCAGTTGGCTAGGACATTTGAAATGAAGGATTTAGGAGTAGCAAACCAAATTTTAGGGATGAATATACACAGGGATAGAAAAGGAAGAAAGATCTGGTTAAGTTAAAAGTCGTATATAGAAAATATTCTACAACACTTCAATATGTAGAATGCAAAACCAGTTAGTACCCCACTTCTTTCAAACTTAAAATTGTCTTCCAAACAGTGTCCTAGAACAGAAGTAGATAAGACAAGCATGTCTTGTGTACTGTATTCATCATAAGTAGGAAACCTCATGTATGCCATGGTGAGCACCAGACTGGATATTTTCCAAGTAGTGGGAGTAGTTAGCCGGTACATGGAAAATCTTGGTAACATTAGAATACAATGAAGTGGATATTTAGATATTTAAGAGGCACTTCAGATGCTGCTATTTACTATGGATCGAATAGTTTACAAGTTAAAGGTTTTGTGGATTCTGATTATGGTGGAGATAGATATGGGAGAAAGTCCACTACAGGATATACTTTCACTCTTGTTGGTGGAGTTGTGAGTTGGGCTTCTAAGTTGTAGTCTGTGGTGGATTTATCAACCACTAAAGTAGAATATATTGCAGCGACTCATGCTAGCAAAGAGGCAATTTGGCTAGAGCGACTATTGGGTGACTTCAAGGTAATGTAAGGAAAAATTATGTTGCATTGTGATAGCTAAAGTGCTATTCAGCTAGTAAAGAACCCAACATTCCATGATTGCACGAAACACATTGATGTCAAGTACCACTTTATAAGAAATATGGTGGAAGAAGGTAGGATCCTGTTGCAAAAAATCGACATTGAAGTGAATCCTGCAGATATGCTTACTAAGTCGGTCAAGACAGAGAATTTTGAGTGGTGCAGAACTTCTCTGGTCTTGCTAAAAATATGATAAGGGCAGCATTGGGCAATTGTCACTTGGATGGAAAAACATAGACAAAGAATTCTTGTATATCGACTTCAAGTGGGAGAATGTTAGGAGGTGAAGTCAATATCCAGATCTCTAATGTTCTTTAGTAGAGAGGTGCATGGTGGTGCAGCTTATAAAGAGAAAATAAATGGTATTTTGTAGTCTTCCTTTGGGAGAGGAAACAAATAATTTTTTGGACTCTTCCTTTGGAAGAGGAAATGAACAGTTTTTTGGAATCTTCCTTTGGAATAGGAAACAAACAGTTTTTGGACTCTTCCTTTGGAAGAGGAAACGAATAGTTTTTATTTTTTCTATAAAAGGGGAATGGCCCTTTGCATTTAATGTTGATCAAATGTAATTCTGCCAAAATAAAAAAAATATCAAGTTGTCATTGCCCCGTGGTTTTTCTTACAAATTGCAGGTTTTCCACATAAAATCGGTGTTATTATTTTTCCTGTGTTATTGTGTTTTTCTGCTTGCACATAATTTTGCTATATTTTCTAACAATACCCATCCTAAAATTGACTATAAAATGAAGGGTATCACTTGAGAAACAAAGGCTTGAAGATATATTGAGAAATATGGGTCTCATAATGCATACAAGAAGCTGTAAAGAAGTGTATAATCACCTAAAGAAGTTGCATTTTGGTTATACCATAAATAGAAATAAATGCAGAAAGGTCAGAAAGTCGTCCACCTTGTGGTAATCTATCTACCTTGGAAGTGTCTCTATGCCCCAATGGAATATACATATGCAGTTTCCCCCTCGATGGAGTATACATATGGAGGTACGATATCATTCATAGTTTTATCATTTTGTGTGCCTCCTGTTCTCTTGATTTTTTTCATTCCTTTTCCATTCCCTAGCATGTTTGTATCTCTTCCTCCATTCCTCCTGTAAAAATTTGATTTTTAGTCTCTTCCTAGTTTTTCCCCTTCATATTTTATGGTTTTCGTTCCTTGTTTTGATTCATTCCTTTCTTTTCCATTATATTTCATGTGTATTAAGAGGTTCATTTTGTAACCCCTCGAATCCTTGCACATTACTTTTCTGTTTTAGCATCACTCTATCCTATTTTATCTCGAGTATTATAACTGGTACATCTGGTATATTTTTCCTTAAAAATGGTATATTATAACTGGTACATTTGGTACAACTTAAAAATAAGAAGTCAGGTAAGTCTTGTTTCTTTGTCATATTTATATTTGTTGCACAATTGTGAAAGATGTTTAAAATAGAAAAGCGCTATGAGAAGGTAGAAACAGAGAAGCACTAAAGATGACTAAGTTGAAGAAGACAGGTAAGCTACGTTTCTCAGGAGATTTTGTTGCAGGTACGCAAATGTGAAAGTGCTAAAAGATAATCTAAATAGAGAAGCACCAGAAGAGAAGTAGATATAAGAAGATGAAAAGTCATGCTTTCTTGTTTCTTGGTAAATCGCAGCGCAAAACCGAAAGTGCCATAAGTTAGTTAAAATAGAGAATTTTTTAATATTACCCAAATCAGATAAAGTTTAGCGAGCAGTGCTTTCTTATCTATTTTATACCCAGCATGTAAATCTGAAAGCACAATAAAATGATGAAAGTCAAGAAGCTCAAAAGAGGCACAAAGTAGAGCTTCTCAAATGCAAGTACATGAAATAGAAAAATAGTGAAAGACAACAAATTGCTAGAAAAGGGACAAAAGAGAGAAGTGATTAAGGAGAAAAAGGTCGCGATTCTGTGTTTCTTTTATTATCATTGTGCAAATACGGAACTGTGCTATACATTGGCTAATTACAGTCATTCAATTATTAGATATACGATAGACATAGACATTAAATCCTTGTCTTCCATATAGATTTTCAATGAATTCTTGCGTGCGTAACCCAGAGTACCAAGGAAATAAAAAATAGACATCATGGAGGCTGAATCAAGCTGTTAAAATCTAGAATCTTCCAAAACCTTCTAACGAACCGAATTTAGTTGCAGATTAGTGGATGAGAATGGATTACAAGAACCACTAAATGTGATGATAAGCTCAACCCGAAGACAATTGCAACAGAATCAAGAAAATGCAGTTGGTGGGCACCAAAAACGATAAAATGGCCAAGAAGATCAAGAATAAATTGAATCCCCTGTAATGCATAGAAAAAAATAGCATTGTAAAATCTATAAATAAAGATAGCAAACTCCTTCAAAAAATGAAGGGGGATCTAGAGTGTTTGCTTGCACTATTGTGTATTTCTTTCTGCAAATTGATGAATGTTGCATTACAAGGGATGTTTACCTTGAACTTGTATCTATGTTGATGGTGGATATAATTATTATAAATTACCTCTTCTATGCTACTATGGTTAGTCTATTCTATTAATTTGAAAAGCTTACTTAGAGTAGATTGAGATAATCGATTCTGCACACATACTTTTTGAGAATTCTATTTATGTTAATCAAGGCATTGATCTTATTATATTAACTTGGATAATTAATGCTTTAGATATTTGGAATAATTCTGTGAGTATGCAAACCCCATTAGTACTATAACCACATAAGTTTTGAATGTTGTTAGTCTCGAATATTGCTTCTAAAATCTATTTTTTCGGCTATACTATGTCTTTGTCTATGTTTTTAGCTCCATCCACCCATTCTATATTCTACATTTGTAACCCTACCATCTCTATCCATAATATTTTACTATTTGAGCTAAATAGAATCAACATTTATTAAGTTGACAAGGTATTCCAACATTATTTGGAGGTTGAATCAAAGCGATTTGATTCTTCCAATATTTAGTCTGAATTGTGATTAGCGGGTGCTTACCTTAAAATCCTCATAGATGATAATCATAGTTCTAGCATTGGATAGATGACAAACTAAACTACAACATAAAATTAGGGCTAAGTTTGGTGAATTTGATGGAGCTTTTGGATGGTTTTACTCTCAAGAATACTCTATCTCCCACAAAGAATTCTCTTGGCATTCCCTTAAGATCAACATAGCTCTTTTGTTGATCCAAGTCTTCCTTAAGCCTTTTGGTGTGTTTCATTTAGTTGCTCTTCTATTTCTTTAATAGTGTCCAAACCTATCACTACCCAATCCTCCGGATTATCCTAGTACCAAGGTGTTCTACACCTACAATAATATTGATCCATATAATATTTTTGTAGCATGACTACTACAATAGGTCATTCTTGACTATAAATTTCTTGTTTCCATCAGGTCCTTACTCGACCTGAGTTAGAGTCGATTCTTTCTTGATAATGTAGAGTAAGGACAATGATTTGGGGATCCTTAACTCGATATTCCACCATTTTCCATAAATCATATCTTTCCAGTTGGTCTCTTATAAAACTATCGATAGCTCCACTATCAATGAAAATACGAAAATATCTATCATATATATTTTTAAATAATAGGTGTATTTTGGCTAGTGAGAGCAAAATTACCTATTGTTATGTAGCCTCCTCAATTGCTTTCTTCTTGTCAGCTCTATGTGGGCATTGATTAGCATAATGTGCTCTAGTGCATATGTAGCAACCATCAAGGGGAGATTTGTTCTTCCTACCCTCTTCATTCATACCTTGCAGTGGAGATTCTTCCTCTAAATTTTGTGTTGAATATTTTTTATCTTTGTTTTTTTCTTGTCTACCTTTGTAGTTTTGGAATCTACTCCTACCTATGTTTCTATCATTGCTTCTGTATCAATATCCACCCTTGGACATTTTATACTAGTCCTTGTCCTCTCTTATTGGTCTGGTCTCCTTCCTCTTCCTAAGATCATCTTTGCCTTTTTCCATTATTTGATAATAGGCCCTCTTATTTTTCTGGTTTAATTCCTCATAACAAGCTGAATCATAAGCCTCAAAAAAATCCTTAGGTTTCACTAAACCTACTAGTGATCCAATCCTTGGATGTAATCCCATGAGAAATTTTTGTACCTTAAGTTCTTCTCTATGATCATATTCAAGTACATATTTCAACAACTAAACAAATATTTGGTAATATTCTATGACAAACATGTTTTCTTGATTCAAATTAGTGAACTCTTTAAATTTTTCTACATAAAACTATCAAGTTAGAAATCTATCTTTGAATTCCTTTAGTAATGTGTCCCAGGGTACATTAGTAGTCTCAAAATATTTGTTTCTCTTATATGTAGTCCACTAATCCAAAGCTAGTCCTACCAAATGAGCTACTGCCCATGCTATTTTGGATTCTTATGAGAGGGGCTTAATAGTGTAATATCCTTTGGCTTCACTCAACCATTTTTCTACCACATTGCCATAAACCTTATCATCAAATTTAGAAATGCCACTTTTCTTTATATCCTTGTTTAATTCAGCATCAAATTTCTTTTTACTGGAACCTTCAGGCAAATCATCTTGACCCTCTTCTGGCTCCTTCCTTTTGGATAAATTTTCAATCAATTTCTATAGTTGGATTATCAGTTCTTGTTATTGAGCCAATTATACCCTTTGTTGTTCCATTTGTTCAGTCATACTGATCCTCTATTATTCCATGTGGTCCCTCTATTGCATCATTTGTTCTTGTGATTGAATCCTTTGTTGTTCCATATGTTCTCTTTGCTCATTCATTTGTTCTTGTAGTAAGTGTACCATTTTAGCCAAATTATCCTCCCTTTGAGAGGTTTTACTAGTTGCAGGTTCCTTGTCCTTCCTGACAATTCTATGGGATGTTTCAACCTCAGTTTCCCTTTTTGACTCTCTTATACTTCTCCTTGGTCCTTTCCTCGGACCCTCAACAAGTACCTCTTGCTGAAATAATGCAACCTTTTTGGAAGAGCCCATCATTTGTTTGGATGCAATAAAAGCTATGTTTTTTGAAAGTCATACAATTCACATCAAAGTGGCCTAGAATTTCACAACCTAGGTTTTGACACCAACTGTAACACCCCAAGTACCCACCTAGTTGTCCAAAACACAAAATAATATTTTTTGACCAAACTCTTACAAGTTCAAGTAACACCCAACATTAATTAGTACATAGGCATAAAGTTATTCATTTCAAGGTAACTGAACATTGTTGATGGTCCCTTAAACATTCGATATTGGCCATATCTCGCAATAAGTATCATCTTGTGAATGCATTCATTTCCTTTACTAGAGGTCTATGTTCATGGTATGGGGTTGTCCTCCCAGGGCCCACAACACCTTAAAGGGTGGATGCATAGTTCCCCATCCCATAGCATGGTGTGTTTAGGATCCTTATCCTAAAATTTTGCCTAAGGTACATATGTCTTTGTTATCTTCTCCATGTTAGAGTATAGCATTAGTATGCCTAGTGCCTAGCTGAATGTCCACCTTCCTTGAATTTAGCTAAGGCCCACCATTACTTTGGCTCGAGACCAGGTATCCCATGTTATGCAACGATTTACGAAGATTTATCCCATACCAACTCTTCTTTGGACCTTCTAGCTTTGAGGTCTAGCTTCCCCGGTAATACCTCGGTAGTCTGCTAGCAATTCCCCAAATGAACATAGAAAATAGGACCCCTCACGTACTACTCACTTATCATCTTGGACAGAGTATCTCATACTACCCCTCGGTACTTGCTCATGGTAATAAGACCTCTTATCCAAGGCAGAATTACCAAAAAATGACTGATTTTGAATCACAACAAATACCCTACCTGCATTTACCGGTGTTGGGTGGATGCTCATCCTTCTCGATAAAACACCAAATATTTCTTCTTTGTCACATAATTCTTATCATCCTTCTTTATGAAACTCCAAAATATTTCTTTTTTGTCAAAGAATTCTTACCATCCTTCTCGATAGATTTAACTTGATCTTTGGCTTTATATTTAATTTTAATACTTATTAGTTTAGTTTTATAAATGTATGTTTCGAAATTCCTTTCATGCACACCCATAAAATATACAACGATATAAAGGTTGCCTTTCTAAAAACTAATTTCCTATAAACTTAATTTGTATTAAACTTTTTCTATAAGAATTTTTTTTTAAATAATAATAAAATAAATATCTACACTAATTTAAGTATAAAATAAAACCAAACATATGAAATTCCTCAATTTAATTTAATATAAAGATCTACACTAATTTAAGTATAAAATAAAACCAAGCATACGATACCATCCAATTTAATATAAGAATCAAGACATTCGCTTTGCGACTAGACCTCCCTACAAGTTAAATTTTTAGACATAAAAAGCAAATCTATCTAGTATTAAAAATTTTCATAATATCTTCATTGTTTACATCTCCTCAAATATCTTTTGAAATCTTTTTTAAATTCTACCAATAACGAAAAACTCATTTATATATGATAAGTTGATACATATTAAAAAAAAAAAAACGATCATACTATGATTTTAAGACATCAACACCTTATTTATAGAATAACTAATAAAAGGTTTTTTACTAATCTAAAAAGATTTTTAAACAAATTCAACTCGTTTATATATGACAAGTAGATACACATTTAAAAAAAAGAAACGATCATACTATGATTTTTAAGACATCAACACCTTATTTATAGAACAACTAATAAAAGGCTTTTTACTAATCTAAAAATATTTTTAGACAAATTCAACTTCAATTTTTCCACGTTAACGTTTTATAATATTTTAGGTTGACTAAAACTAAACCAAAACTATTAATTTTAAAATATTAAGCTTCTACCATATTTTATAAACTAAACTGTCAGTAAAAGGTCAAAATGTCAAAAGATATATTTGATTGTTCGACATTCTAACCTTAAAAGTAAGAGCCACTTTATGATTACCTAAAACATTTAGATATTTACAAAGCTAAAAATTCATTTGCGAATTAACCATACAGAGCATAAACATAATTTTAACTAAAGGGTTATGTTTAATATCCTATATTTCATGCAATAAACCTTGTTAATGTAATCTAACCCAAACATAAATCCGTTGATAATTAATGTGTTTCTAGCCTAAGGTTTATTGGTTCCAACATTTGAAACATTGAGAGCTTTAACTAAGGAGTTATTTGGCATAGTACCTTAATGGGGTTATAGACAAATAGCTTTTCATTAGTATGATTTAATTTTACCATTGTTATCTCAACCACTAATAAGATGTTACAACGACTGTAAGAAAGAAATGATCAGGTTCTAATGCTTTATATATATATTCTAATCCTCCCTTTAGAATGTGTCTCACGATATGAAGTTCACCAACCTTCAACTCATAGGCTCTAATTTTTTTGCAATTTTAAGGGAGACATCAGCAATTTCAATTGACAATAGAAAGATCATATTAAAGTTGAACTTAAAAGTAAGTTTCTTTAATTTAATCAGAGGTTAAAACTATTCCATTGGCCAAGAGGTTTTCTTGCAATAACTCATCAACCATTCTACTGTTTACCTAGTTGAATGACTTACAAATAAAAGCTCTTGTATAATTATGGTTAAGTTATCCACCTGCTAGTTAGGCTTATGAGTAAACTATGTTATCCATTTGCCAGTTAGATTGCATGCCAAATATTCGAAGTGTCCAAAATAATACTATTTGTACACCATCCCTTTCTTCTAAATCAATCACCCCTTTTTCCCTTGTGTTTGTTGTCTTTTTTGCTCATAGGTATCTACATCTTTCTCTGATGCATTTATTAGGCCATAAATGCATTAAAGGGGGCAAATTGTAGACATGGAAAATTAACCCACCCAAATGTGTCATTTTTCCTTGGGTACCTTGAGAGGTTCTCAAACCTACTAGGAGCAATTTTGGCCTCTTTTTCTTGTTTTTTACCTTGCTTTTATTAACCTTGATCGAATCCACCCCAATAAATTACAGGGCATAGATTCAACAAGTTTAGGGGTTTTCTTCAAAAATATTATTTTTAGGCTGACCCTCTTGGGGCATTGTCTTAATCAAGGTTAATTTTCATTCTCTCACATTTTAGCCCTCCAAACCCTTATAAATAAAGGGATTGGATCCTCTTGTTTGTCAAAAAGTTACTCAAAGTGATCCTAAGTTCTTTCTACAATCAAGCTATAAAAAGAGTTCAGGCGAAATTAGAGTTCTCTTATCTTTTGGGGCTGTTGGTGCTTTGGTGTTATATTGTTGGTGTGTTCCTTGCGATTTTGTAAGTGAAGAAAGCCTTGACAATGATTTGTCTTCTTGAGGGAGGAGAGGCCTTTTACCTTTTATCTTGCTTCTACCAAATCACTAGGTTGTTTCTTTACATTTTCATCTTTGCTTGTGTTTTGTTGCATTTTTAGTCTCTGTTATAGGGCTTCTAACCCTCTTGTGTGAATTTGTACTTTATTTCCTATAGGGCATGTATTTAGTGAAAGCTCTATTTTCATCCATTGAGCTTTTTGCATCTATTTTGGCTTGGTTATCGAATATGTGTTTGGTATTGTATAGGGTATGGATTCGATCCAGTTAGATTTTTGGGTGACTGCTTGCCGCAAAACCCTAGGGCTTCATTTTGTGTGCCCTCTACATTTTATTTTATCCTTGTTCATGTTTATTTCTAGCTATTATCACTCTATTCCACTTGCATTTCATATCAAATTAGCCCGGGGGCAATTATTTATTTCCAAAACCCTAGTTTTTTAAATTGCATGCTTGATCAAGTTTTGTATCTATTCTGTTTGCATTTCATTCATTGTTCTATGTTATCATATTTTGTTGTGTTTGTTCTAAAATTCAAACCTCATTTTATTATGAATAGTCAACTAAAAGGACCAAGGGAGCTTGATTGTTGCACCTCCAATCTCAATATTATAGTGGCCTAAGCAGGCCCCCAAACACTGACCATATTTTTTAGAGTTTTGTGAAGCTATTTTGTAGATTTGAAGCTATTGGATATTCTAGACTCAAGACAAAGTTGGGATAAAACATCGAATTAGATAAGTTCTCTTGCTTAAGTAAAATGATTTTATTTCTTTCAACTTAAGGTTAGAAATGATTGAATCAAAGAATCATACAAGGGTTAGACATTGTCTTCTTGCATCTTAAATGTTTTGCATTTGCTCTTTCATTTTCATAGTTTAGCATAGAAAGGCCAAACATAGGTGATTTTTTAATTGGCACATTTAACACTTCCACCTTGGACTTGAAATGAGTCCTAAAATCATTCATGGTGAACCCCATTCCATTTTATTTTATTGAGTGTAGAGAATATAACACACCCCTTGTGGTCACCTTGGCTCCCAGCAAATCTAACCAAGAATCATACACAACAGGGCAGTTTTCCCCCTCTATAGGGCTTAACTTCAAAATATCTCAAAAAAAAATTGGTAAGGGAAATTTGTAAATTGGTAAGGATGAACCTTTTCAAATCATGAACTATCAAAGTTTAGACTTGGAACATTTTTTGGTTTTAACTGAGTAATAAAGTTATCATCCACCCAATTTGTCAACTTCTCTACATTTTTTAGGTTCTAGATAGAAATAAAAACTTATATCTAGATCATTCAGATTATCAATCCATTGGATAGATGATAAGTTTGATAGATCATAGAAAATATAACTAACCCTCCAATAGATCTATTGAGATTCAACTTAGAATGATGTAGGTATAATTTTATGTGAATTAGGATGAGGTGGGATGCATCCCACTAAGAGTGCCAAAAATATTTGTTGATCCACAAGGTTGACCAATCTGAGATCACACCAGTACTAGGCATCTTATGCCTAGGAAAAGGGTGTTTCATTCCCTTTGACATCTAGATTAAGGCTGACTCCCCACTCAAGTAGCAATGATGAACCTTTTCAAATTATGAACCACCAAATTTTAGACTTGGCAAGTTTTTTGGGTTTAATTGAGTAATAGAGTTGTCATCCACCTAATTTGTAGACTTCTCTACAAATTTATTAGGTTCCAGATAGAAATAAAAAAACTTTTATCTAGATAATTCAAATTATCAATCCATTGGATAGGTAGATCATGGCAAATGGAATAAACCCTCCATTAGATATGTTGAGATTAAACTTAGAAGATGTAGATATAATTTTATGTGAATTAGTATGAGGTGGGATGCATCCCACTAGGTGTGCCAAAAAGAGTTGTTGATCCATAGGATTGACCGATATGAGACCACACCAGTACCAAGCATTCAATACCTAGGAAAACGAGGTTTCATGCCTCTTAACCTCCAAACTCAAGCCAAATATCCACTCATTATGCTAATTTAATATAATACTAATATAATATAGAAGGAAAATTCATAATATAAAATATCATAAGACAAGAGTGCAAGAGATAGAATGAAACAATAATAAAAGTAAATACAACTAAAGACCATAACAAGGCTAGTGTGTGGTAATTCAGTTGTGTTATTTTAAGAAGATCAAATAAAAAGAATCAAAATCTTATATTAAAATAAGCACAAATTAGAAAATAGGGCTAATAGGTAACATTAGGGCATCACCACTCACACATGCATATGAAAAGAGGTCTAATAAATAAGGACACGATCCTATATAAGTCAAGGTATAATTTTCTATTAATTGAAGAGTATGAGTGTATATTCAAAAAGTGTAGATCTAGAGTCAAATATGAAATGACTATCAATACCTTAGTCTCAAAATATAATCCAAAATAATGGTTTTGAACAAGAATAGTTGGGAGGACATTTTTTGCAAGACTACCCAAACTTTCGAACTTGTTTTGGCCATATTTCACTCATCCATACTCGGATTGAGCTGAGGGTAGATGCCTGAGAAACCCTAGAATGTCTCCACTAATTTTTAGATAATTTGGAACAACACAAATCCTAGCACATCCGTATGTGTGAACAATATTTTTGGCAAGCGACTATGCGAGGGTTTCATCTGGGTTGAGTGCAAGCAGCTCCAGAGGTTGGTTTTCGAGGCCTTCAAGCCCTAGTAGCCAATATTTTTGTGGTTTCTACTCAATATTTTAGTAGGATATGTTGTAGGGGATCCAATATGGGTTAGAAATATGTCTTTCAATAGATCTTCATGATGTGAACTTGATTGAAAACGACTTCCAATTTACTACACAAAAGAAAAGTAAAAATCATAACTTTCCACGGTGTCTAGGGCATAAAAAAAATCATGAAATAAGTTTCAAGCAACTGATAAAAAAATGGCTCAAATCGCAAGTGAATATGGTGCTAAGGTGCACCCACAAAATAAATCTACTATAGAAACCCCTATCAAGGGTAATAATTTCTAAGACTTAGCCCTAAAAATGAATTTTAGGGATGCCTTCCATGGTGGATAGCCTCAGACTAATGCTAATATTAATCTTAGGGCTTCCCGTAAACCTCTAAGAATAGCTAAGATGGATCCTAGGAAAACGAAGTCAGGATGTCTTAAAGCAGTTGATGGAACTCCTATTGTTAAGATTGATATGGGTAACATTCAGACTGGCATTGAAGATCTGGAAAAAAGAGGACTAATTTATCATTTCATGGGTTTTCATCCACCATATTTCAAAGTTTGGGCTACAAAAAGGTGGAAAACTAAAGGTGAGTTATAAATATCTATCTATCCAAATGGTTATTTTCTTGTTTTATTTGCTAATAATGAAGATAGAGAGAAAAAAATTCAAGGGGATCCCTGGTTCTTTGGAAGGGTAGGGCTTTTCATGAAGCCTTGGCATACTAAATTTAAAGTCAAAGAAGAGATGCCTTCTACAGGTCTTGTGTGGGTTAGACTCTTTGGCCTTCCAATTGAATTCTGGAATCCGACTATTTTTTCTTCAATTGGAAACTCTTTAGGAACTTTTATGATGACTGTTGATTGTACTAAAAAATTTGAACATTTTATTTATGCTCGAATTTGTGTTTTAATGGATTTTGACAAACCCCTACCTAGAAATATCACATTACAATTTGGGGAGGACACTTGAGAGCAAGTAGTGGACTATGAGAACATTTCTTTTCATTGTAGAATTTGCCATGAATATGGTCATTTGGCTAGTGTTTGCCCAAATAAAATTCCAGATCAAAAGAAAGAAGATATAAACTCAGCAGGTTTCCAAATGCCTAAGAAGAAGAACACTCAGAAAGAACCAGTTATGAAGGATCAATCTAAGTTATCTGCTAATATGTTTGAAAGTATTTCCACAAATGATGTTCTAAGTGAGGAAGAGGAAATAATGGGAACATAAATCTTAGAAACACAATTTAAATATGAAGAGCCAGCAAATTGAAGGTTTTCAATAGAAAAAAAGGGAGAAAATATACACAAGAAAAACAATCTTTTACATGTTAAAAATTCAAAAATACAGGTTGCAATATGGACTCTGTTGAACCTTCTGGTAACACTTTGGTTGTGTACTTGCATTCTCCAAGGTTAGAAGCCATCTCATATTCAATTGGAGTAAGTCAAGAAATGGAGAAAAAAAATAGAAGATGGATTCTAATCAAAAGGTAGGTCGCAAAACCAATCAATAACATATGGTAAAATAAGGTGAAAATCTTGTAGAGGAAGATAAGATTAATACCCTTACCAACTTTGTTAGCCTTGGTATTAATGAAGATCATCACATGGAATATTAGAGGACTCAAAAGGAGTCTTTCAAAACAAAATTAAATTATAAAAATGATTTAGATAAATCATCCACATCTTGTTTTCCTTCAAGAAACGAAGATGTCAATAGAGGAAATGGAATCAATTGCTAGTAAAATTTGGCCAGTTGGAAAAGTTGTTTCCCTCAATTCCTAGGGGGCTTCTTGTGGCATTGCTTGCCTTTGGGACCCAAAAGAGACAGTTATTCACCATATGGTTTGCAGCTAGGGTATTTTAGCTATAGCTATTCAAAGTAGACATTCCAACCAAATTATGCTCTACATTATTGTTTATGATCCAACTACTTTAGAGGAAAAAGAAGATAGTGGAAGGATATAACTTATATTATCTCTCATTTTACTAAATATTGGATCTATATCGGAGGAGATTTCAATACCATCCTCTCTTTGGATGAGAAAATAGGAGGAAATAGAAATTTGGACAGGAGCACTGACCTCATGAGCGAATATATTGCAAACATCCATCTTGTGGACATCCAACTAGATAATGGCCTTATGACTTGGTCTAACAGAAGGTAAGGCTTAGCTTGTATAATGGAGAGATTGGATAGGTTCTTGCTCTTTGACAATTTCTTAATCCATGGTCACATTCCTAAAGTGAAGACTCTTAACAATGCTAGTTCGGACCACTAGCCAGTCATGGTGGAAATATGGAAAACCAATGTTTCTCTCCTTTTTTATTTTAGTTAATGTGGCTTATAGGAAGTTCCTTTAGACCTCGAGTGCAATAATGGTGGAAGTAAGGTAAACCTAGGTATAGGACTAAGACGTTTAGTTTTACCAAAATATTACAATATATTAAATCCAAAATAAAGCCTTAAAACTGGAAGGAGTTTGGGGATGTTCATAAAAAAACATGAAGTTATTGCTCAGCTTGAAAATTTGAATAAATTTTCCATTTAGCTGGCCTCACAGAGAGTAGAAGTGTAGATGAAATTAATCTCACGGCTCAGTTATAGGAATGGGAAAAAAGAGAACTCTTATGGAAGCAAAAATATAGAATTCAATGGATCAAAGAAGGAGATTGAAACACAAATTTCTTCCACAAATTTCTTCTAGCTTGAATATCTCACAACTTTATTTCTTCCCTAAAGTTAGATTATGGAGATGTTGTCTACACTTGGTATGGCTTGAACTCTATTGTTGTCAATTACTTTTCCAATATTTTTTCTACTACTCCTCTTAACTCTTCTTCTCAACAAAATGTTATTCAAACAATCCCTTCTCTTATCACGTTTGAGGATAACTCTATTTTGACTTCTCCTATTACTATCAATGAGATTTAATAGGTAGTTTTTAAAATGTAAAAATGGAAAACCCCAGATCCTGATGGTTTCCCATTGAGTTCTACTAAGAGTTATGGGATATCCTTCATTATGATTTATTAGATGTGGCCCATATTTTTGGGTCATTGTATTCTGACACCACTATGTGATTTCGGGTAGAGGAAAAGACACGAATATCTATATATTTTGTACTGTAAAGATTACCTCTATGGCAGAATGCTCTTTTCTGGTTTGGAGGAAGAGAGGGGATGAGACATTGTACAAGAGGAGAAGATTATTATATTGTTAATAATACAAAGGACTTATTTTTTCTCCGTGGACGTAGGGTACACTGCTTGAACCACATATATCTTGTGCCTCTTACATTTGTGTGATTGCTTATTGTTTATTGCACTGCTTAACTAGGATTTGAACTATTTTTTGATTGCCGCTATTATTATTTGTTTTTCTGCATAGGTTGTGTATTGTTTGTACATGATGAATTCCTAATAGGGATCATGTTACAGAATCCCTGATTGGTTTATAAAGTCCAAGTGGGGAACTTCAGTCAATGAGGAAACTTCTTTTAGAAATTCACATTTTGTAGGAAGATTTAATAAATTGTATTAGTTGTTTGTTGTAGATGATGTGCACTCTACAACCAGTTGCGATGAATATTGGAATGAATAAATATATTTAGTAGAATTAGGAAAGCCTATTCCCCAGAGTTATATTCACTATTTAGAAGAGGCATCAGATGATGAGTTGGGCCTTCCTCACATCCTCATGTGGTGCAGTCATCTCTATTTGCAGAGATGGTGGTGCCCGAATATTTCGACTTAGAATTTTATGTGGATTTTGAATAAGAAGACCAAACACTTTTCTAGCTATCCCTTATGAAAAATTAATTGTGTTTGTTCCATCTCAATTCAAATGAAATGGTTAGGCTCTTGTAAAATCTGGGTAATAAGGTATGTAGTCCCACAATTGAAATTTAGTACTTAGTTTTTCTTAGAAAGTAGAATGAGGCTTACTTGTGTTTTGTATTCTATGTCAAAGGAAATATTTTAAATAGCTTTCCAAATTTTTTTACAAATTAGGGTTCTCTATAGAAATTGTAACATCTAAAAGTGTGAACAATTGATATCAATGTAGAACACAAAAGCAAATCAAGAAGTTCAAGTATGTCCATTAGTGATTTCGTTGTGCTTCTTTCCATTGAAGACAGTATGAGTAACATTTTTCAGAAGTCCTATAAGTCTAAGAGAGTAGAATAGAATTATATACATATGTAGATAGATAGGGGAATATTGAATATTTCTTAATGGAGAGTTATTTTCATGTTCTTCCCTATTAATGAGCCAAGACTATCTCTGAGTTGTTTGTTCACTGCTCTCTTGTGGATCATTCTTCTTGGTAGCATCTTTCCAGTTATTTTGTACCATTTTAAAACAACCAAATAAAAAAAATAGTTTGGAAAGCGTGCATGTTATCCAAAACCACCACGAATTGTCATCGAGTGAAACCTACAAAAGCAAATGTTTAAATTGTTGAAATAGATGTTTGCATTTGTTCATTGATGCAGATGAAAACTGTACAATCCTTAAATGATACAGATGAAAAACAAACAATCCTTCTCCTAATGATAAATGTTTTATTTGTTATCATACAATGATATCTTTGTACCTTCTTACCACATTGTAATATTTGATTTACAAGCCTACAACCTCTTTGGAATCGTACAACCCCTTTACTATACAACCTTTCTACAGCTTCGTACAATGTACAATGTACAATGTACGATGTGCCTATTTTAACGGTATGATTTAAATTTCTTTTATTGTACCATATATGATCAATAGTGCAATTGATTTATAGTACAATAATTATATTACCAATATTATTATATGAAGGGTTAAATTGTATGATTATTAAAGTGCACCAATTTTTTTTGACTTACCTCAATATAATACTCTTTTCTTGTGTGAACATTGTTCAACTCTGCAATCTAAACCAATATTTTCTATTTTCTACCAAGGTAGAATAATATCCTCTATTATTACAATCTTCCTATGCTCACAGTGTTTCCTTGCAACCTCCACACATGTTTAACAACAAAACAAATGGCCAACAAAATAATCACTCAACTACAACAACTAAAACACTGAAATTTATTAGCTAAATGTTCATATATTTTCTATTTTCATTGAGAATACAAATTTGATATTTAAGACACCTATTTTTCCTCTCTATTTTTTTTGAGAGAAATACCCTATTTATAATTTTTGAAATTGGCCTTTCAGTTCCACAATGATACAAATTTCACAACGGTTAGTCATTGGGATGCTCCTACATCATACTTGTTGGTTAAAAGAAATGTTTCATGAATATTAAGTAAATCTTCATTTTGAACTCCATATTTGGAAATCTTAGATGCGTTCATCCATGTTGCATCCTTAGATACTCAATTTTTCCATTTAACCAAATATTCATGATACTCCTTACCTCTCATCCTCTTGGTAACTCTAGAATTCTTGATTGCCTCAATTTCATCTTGTTCCTTCTCTGGTAACTGTTGTACTTAATTAATCTTCAAAAGTTTTGAAATTATGCTATCTTGATCACTATTTGATCCCTTATAATATGGGTATAGATCTGCTACACTAAATATAGGAGATATATCCATGCCTTCATGCAGTTCTATTTTATAAGTATTCTTGGTAAAATTCTTCAAGACTCTACAAGGTCCAATCTTCTTCTAGTTTAACTTATTGTAAGTGCCTTTTGGGAACAACTCCTTTTGCAAATGTGTTAGAACCAAATATCCAACCTAAAATTCTAGCACTCCTTTCTTGTGATCAACATCTTGTTTATATTTCATGGTACTCTTCTCTAAATTACTTCTCACCTCTTGATAAAAATCATGAACCACTATGTAGAATGTAATTACATAATTGAAAGAATCTCACAAAATAACTCATAATTGTGGGCCTCTTCAAGGGGGCAACCTCCTTAAATATTTCATTAACTTGCAAAAAGATACATTTGTACATGGCTCCATATATTTAAAAAAAAAACTTCATGCAACCCTAACCCTAAGCTCAAGATTTGGCTTACATACAAACTTTTAGTTGAGCTAGAATCTTCTACCAAACATTGGTTACATTCTTGATAATGGTTACATGAAATAGCCTCACTTTTATAGATTCCTTACTTGCCACATACCATTACAAAAGTATTACAAAATAATATTATAAGGGATCCCCACATTGGACGTGGGTCATTACATAATCAATTGAGAATTACAAAAATAATGTTAGGATGGGGTCCTAACATGTCCTTCCCCTTCAAAAAGCTTTGTCCTTAAAGTTGTAGATGAGGAAACTAATGTTGGAGCTAGTGGAGAGACTTCCATGTAGAATCTTTCATTTGTAGACCATACCCTTGAAAAAGGACCTTATTAATGACTCGGTTGTGAAGAGTGTGCATCCTACAATCCAATCATTGTTTAGGCTCAAGCAAGATAGAACCTTATTTATCCAATTTTGGGAGGGTAGATTGAACCTGTAGCTGATTTCATACAATATTCTTAAGATAAGAGATATGCAAAATAGGGTGGAGCTTGGATGTTCATGGTAGGGCCAATTTTTAGGCCATGGCACCGATCCATTGTAAAACCTAGTAGGGTCCATAGTACTTGGTCATGAGTTTCTAGCATCTACGAAGCTAAAGGGATGATTTTTTGTAACGCTACAAGAAAAGGAAGATCATATCACCAATATCAAAGCTATACTTAGAACGGTGTTGATATGCTTATTAGTGTATCTAGTTCTAGGCTGCTTCTAAATTCATATTTAGTTAACAAAGGACTTTGTCATGTTGGTTGAGTGTAGTGCTAACTACATGGACCTTAAAGCTACCTAGAATATAGGAGGAGGGCAAGGATGGAGGATGGCCATAAATTGATTCAAAATGGGTGACCTTGTCATCATGTAACAAGAATTATTATATCACCACTCGATCAAGGGAAGCCACTTTATCCATTGTGTAGGATGATCGAAGGTAAAGCAACTAAGGTAGGTCTCCAATTTTTTTTTGAAAATCTTAGTCTAGCTATTCTTTTGTGGATGGTAAGATGAATTCATATTGATTTTAGTTCCCTACAACTTTAAAAATTCTTACTATAAATTACAAGTGAATGTAGGGTCACAATCAGATACAATGGAGGCAGGCACACCATGAAAGAGAATTATAGAATTGAGGAAATTTTGGTAATTGTGGAGGTCGTGTAAGGATGGGAGAGGGAAAAAAAGTGAGCATACTTTGAAATATGATCCACCACCACAAAAATAATTGATTTACCTTTGGATTTAGGTAACCCCTCAATAAATTCCATGGAAATATATGTCCAAACCTATTCAAGAATAGGCAATGGTTGTAGAGTTCCTATAGAATGCATTGTTTCACCTTTTATTTATTGATAGATGTCACATGTTGCCACAAAATTATTTATGTCCTTATTCATACCCTTTCAATAAAAGGTATGCCTAATCCTTTCATATATTTTGAGAAACCCTGAATAACTTGTAGTGGGGGAAACATGTATTTCCTTCATGAGAAGTTTTTGAAGAGGAGATGTGTGAGGAACAACAAAGTGTTGGTGATAGTGTAAATATTATCCATCCCAAGAGTATCTGGGATATGAAGTAGGCTCTTTTTGTAGGGAGGCAACCAAGGTTTGCAATCCTCAATCCTTAAGCACCTCCTCTTGAATAGAAATTATCCATTAGGGAATGGGTGAATAAATGACACATAGCATACTATGAGCTTTAAATTGGTGAGAGAGGGCATCCACCACAATGTTATACTTAACCTTTTTATAAGTAATATTATAATCATAGCCCATCAGCTTAGAGATCCACTTCTATTGTTCAGGGGTGGCAACCCATTGCTCTAAAAAATATTTGAGACTTTGATGATTGAATTTAATGGAAAAATTATGCCCAATGAGATAAGGTGGCAAATGAGTGACCACATGCAAAATGGCAAGCCAAAGGGTGCCATTCCTACATCAACACTACACCAATACCATTACGTGAAGCATCGCTTTCAATTACAAAAGTCTTGGAAAAATTAGGTATTTCTAAGATTGGAGTGGTGGTCATAGCTTGCTTCAATTCTAGGAAAGATTTTTCTATCAGACCTGACCAAGTAAAAGAATCCTTTTTAACATGGATGTTAAGGGAGAGGTAAATTTTCTATAGTTCTAGATAAATTTATGGTAATAGCTGATAAACCCCAAAAATCCATGAAGATATTTTAAAGTGTAAGATTTCAAAAACTCTTGAATCGTCTGAATCTTCATAGGGTTAACTTTAACTCCATATTTGGTGATAATGTGCCCCAAATATTCCACTTTCGTTAATCCAAAAGAACACTTGAACCGCTTAGCATAAATTTAATGTTGTGCCAAACGTTGTAGAGTCTAATCGACATGGGAGAGGTGCTCTTCCCAAGAGTGACTATAAACCAAAATATTATCAAAGAAAACCAAAATGAATTTATGAAGAAAGGGACAAAAAATGGTGTTCATGAGGCTTTGAAATGTGGAAGGGGCATTGGTCAAGCCAAATGGCATCACCAATAATTCATAATGACCCTCATGAGTATGGAATATTATTTTAGGAATATATCCATCCTTGAGTCTGATCTGATGGTATCTAGAGCGAAGATCTAATTTGGAGAAAAACGTAGTCACATGCAGCTTGTACGGTATTTCATTCACCACCAGAATAGGAAACATATCCTTAATTATGAGCTTATTAATCTCACAAAATTGAAACATAATTGCCATGTTCCATATTTATTTCATATCAACAAAACAAGAGAAGAGTAAGGGCTATTACTTGGGCAAATGACTCTTATTTTTAATAATTCCTACACCAACTTCTTTATCTCTGACTTAAGGGAATGAGGGTATCGATACAGCCTAATGTTAGGTGATGCAGTACCAGGTATGAATGGAATGGTATGGCCATGGGAGAGACATGGTGTTAAGTCTGTTGGTTCGATAAAAATTACATTGTGCTTTGTCAATACAAGTTGCAAATCGATAAGAATGTGGTCCACTTTTGTAGTAGTTAGATGGATTGTAAATATCTATGCAATAACCCCATGGGAATATTTTTTAAATAAATTCTCCATATGGTTTGAGATGATAATATGAGAAGGCTCTGCTTTTGAACCATGAAGCATGTACTATTATCCATCCTGTGAAAATTGCATCCATAATTCTACAAAATTCTATGCAATGGTACCTAAGGTACCCAACCATTGAGCTCCTAACACAATATCACATCCCCCTAATTGAATATCAAACATATCTTGAGCTCATAATCCTCGATTTTCAATTTATATTTACCTTTGCAAGGTAAGGTCCCTCTATTTACCACCATAACCTCAAAGGAATTGCATGTGTGTATATAATAATTGGCCTATTTGGTGATTCAGGGATCAGTAAAGTTTTTTGTGCTCCCTGAATCAATAAGGATTGTAAGGCATTGACCTTTAAAAAACTCACAACTTTCATGGTATGTGGAGTAGTAATCCCTATAATAGCATGGACAAAAATTTTAGCCTGGAGTTTTCATGTACTTTCTCTTCAATTTGAGGTTGTTTTTCTGTTGTTTCTACTTCATCATCACTATGGTCACTACTTACAAGTTCCTCTACATCAATCAAGAACAACTTATTTTGGGCACACTGATGCTCTCTAACATATTTTTCATCACAATTGTAGCACAAACCTTGGGTGCGTTGAGCATCCATTTCCTCGATGGCCAAGCATTTAGAGGAAATAGATCTATGTTTATTATTACTTGTGAACTTGGGAGGAAAAGATGTTTTGGTTGATGGAAATTTAGGTGTCCTCCTTTGAGCTAAAAAATTAGATTCAGCCAACCATGCTAGGCTTATGGCCTACATCATTATTTATGGTTTGAATATCTTAACCTCGGCTTGAAGATCATCCTTTAAGACACTAACGAAACAACTCATAAAAAGCCCTTCATTCAAACCCTTGGTTCTGTTAGCCAATTTTTCAAAGTGAGTCTGGTAGTCTCGAACTGCAAACATTTTTCTCAACTTGGTTAGTCTTCCTTGAAAAATCATCATATTCACTAGGGCCAAAGTGAATGGGTAATTTTGATTTAAAGTATTCCCAAGAAGTATCGGTAATGGTATGTTGGAACCATTTATATCATTGTAAAGCTTCTAATTCAAGATTGAAAGAAGCCATCTTGACCAAGTTATGTCTAGGAACATTGTGGAATTTGAAGAACTAATCAATGTGACATAACCACCCATCCGCATCTTTCCCATTGAACTTAGAAAAGTCTAATTTAGGCATCTTGAAGGTAGTATCATGGTCAAAATTAGCATGAAAATTTTCCCTTCCTTATGGGGTCCTTTTCCTCACCTTGACTGTTATGTATCCTAATACTCAAATACTTGTGGCCACCTTGAAGTTTAGACTCAACCTTTAGAATTTGTTCATGAAGTTCATTTTTGGAGGTAATGTATTCCCTTATGAAGTTTTGGATGTCCTTTTGTATTGATTAATTATATTGGATTGGTACTAAGGTGTTTGGTGATGGAATCTAGTGATAAGGTAGTTTTTCCATCTCCTTTTGGTATCCCCAAGTACCAACAACCATTTTGGTGTGATTTTAGTGACTTGCTAAAAATAGAAGCATGATTTTAAGGGTTACTATTTTTAGTAATAAGTCCAAAAAAGTGCTTGGATGCTATATATCAAAATGATTAGCTTGAAAATATGGTCACAATGAGCTATATCCCACAACACTAGTTTTGGGCACCCCAAACATTTTTTTAATTGTTGTTTTGATGAGTCTACTGGTAATGTCAAATTTTCCTCTAGATATTAGGTTCAAAAATTGAATGTGTCAACCAAATTTGCCCTATCTAATCTAACTACTGACCACTCTTGACATTATCCTATCACTTGTCCTGCGACTACTATCATTGTTCAGTCACTAACTCTAGGATTCCCTGTACTATGCAGATATTGACATTGTATGTTCTATTTCTATCATTGACCACCCTATAATTTTTTAATATTATAGATGACTCTTTATTCCACTGACCTAATTTTTACTGCTACTAACCTGATTGTTACTACCACTAACCCAACTATTATTTTCACTATCCTAAATATTACTAAATTATGTCCTAACTATCACAAAAACTTGCAACCTCTACCCTAATTGTTTGATGCATGTAGTTTTTTTGTGATAGGGAAGTCTCCTCCATATGCTCACTTTTATGGGAAAATTTTATAGGTTAGAAAAATAGGAAAGCCTTTATTTTTGCAGGTTGAAGTTTTGGATAGAATTAGGGTATGCTAGGCAAGGAAGTATGTCATACCCATAGGCCATCTGTTATAACACATTGATGAACAATAGTGCTTAGACCAATATTTTAGGCCACTACCCAAGGATAATTCCACACATACCCTTGATAACACTATCTACCTCTCTGATAGTATGGAAGGGTAATATTTTAGGATGTTATGTCCCATGTGCTATGGATAATACAAGGTTGAAAAATTTCTAATGGATAAAATTTTATTTAAGCCTAGATGGTCTCCTTAAATACCCAAAGATATGTGGGAGCTCAATTATGTATGCAAGTGTTGTCTAAGGCTTGGATATTGGAGCCTAATCATCGCTAACTTCACTTGATGCTTTAAGGGATATCTATATTAGTCAATAATAATAGCTTCTTTACGATACTAAAAAACCCTCAACATAAGGTTTGTAACCTACACAAATATTGTAGAAAAAGGACAATAATTTTTTATTGGTTTTGTTGGTTTTTTATAAAGGACAAGCAAAAAAATGGAAAACACAATAAAATTATACCTAACAGTTGAAGTGATGGGCAAGCATTATTGCAATCACAATAGAACTCGGCCTTGAAAAATGCTCTAATACCACTTGTTTGGGAACCTACTATTAAAATTAAGCTCATAACACAAATTACTTAAAATAAATAAAAAAATATTAAATAATATAAACCATTATGGAAAAGGTAATTACTAAATTGAAAAAATCTCACAAAATTACTCAGAATCGTGGGCCTCTTTGAGAGGGCAACATCCTTCAATATTTTATTAACTTCCAAAAAGACACATTTGTACATGGCTCCATGTTTTTTAAATAAAATCTTAATGCAACTCTAACCCTAAGCTCAAGAGTTGGCTTACATGCAAAATATCATTCGAGCTAGAATATTTTACCAAACATTGGTTACATTCTTGATAATAGTTACATGAAATGGTCCCACTTGTCTAAGTGCCTTACTTGCGACATACCATTACAAAAGTATTACAAAATAATATTATAAGGAGGTCCCCATATTGGATGTGGGTCATTACATAATCAATTTAGAATTACAAAATTAATGTTTGGATGGGGTCCTAACAATAGTCAACAAAGTCTTTTGCAATAGCACTTGATCTCTATAAATTATTTGTCTACTGCAACTCATCTACATCTCTTGGATGTATTCCATATGCAATATGAAATAGGTTTTTACTTGTCCTTCAATTTACTAATTTGTATGTAAATTTTTTTTGTGCCAAAATAGTATCCTAAAGCTTTATCTTCTTTCCAACTAAGTATCTCAACAAATTTCCAAGACTCCTATTCACAACCTCAGTTTATCCATCGATTTATGGATGATAATCCAAACTGAATTCCAACTTAGTACCCAATTTCTTCCACAATGCTCTCCAAAAAAGACCCACAAATTTGTTATCCTTATCTAAAATAATACTCTTTGGAAACCCATGCAATCTCACCACTTTTATGAAGAATAAGTTAGCAATATGTGTTACATCATATCTCCGTGAGTGTGGTCTATCGAAAAGGAGACCACTTGCATTATCAGTGATGTGGCTTGGGTTCAATCCCCATGGTAGATGTGTATAAGAAGTATTACTAAAATATATATGTGTGTGTGTGTGTGTCACATCATTTTTTTTATAAGGTATGAAATGCATCATCTTAAAGAATCTATCAACCACAAAAAATATAGATTCATTATCCTTATGTGTCCTCAGCAATCCAAGAATAAAATACATGCTTATGTCCTCCCATGATCTCTTAGGAATTGGTAATGGCTGATACAATCTAGTATTTTGGCTCTTCCCTTTTGCATACTGACATATTTGATAGCCTTACACAAATTTTCTTATATCCATACTCATCATAGGCCAATAGTAATTTTCTTCAAGTTATCTCAGGGTTGTTTCTATTCCAAATGTTCTACAAGTCCTCCACTATGCTTTTTCCTTATTAAATTTTCTCTCATTGAACTTTATGGTATACACAGTCAATGTCCCCTAAATAACATCCCTTCTTGGATGAAATATTCAAGCCATGGGATCCTATCTCCTGTAGTAGGATTACTACATGCTACCCAAGCTTCATTAAAATCTTCATCATCCTTATCAAGCTCCTTCATGGCATAAAAACCAACAACTTTTATCTTCATCATAGTCACCAACAAATTTTACTTTCTCAAGGCATCAACTACTCGATTCTATCTACCACTTCTATGCTTCAAAACAAATGAATATCCTAGCAAAAATTCTACCCATTTCATGTGCCTCTGATTCAAATTAATTTGGTTGTTAATAAACTTTAAATCATGATAGTATGTGAACAAGACAAACTCTTTTGGCAATAAAACCTCCACTTCTTAAGGGCTTGAACAATACCATAAAATTCTTGGTCATAGATTGAGTAATGTTTTTGCCTCATTTAACTTCTTACTGAGATAAGTAATGGGTTTACCTTATTGGATCAAGATTTCTCCAACGATTGTTCCACTTGCATCACAATCCACCTGAAAGACTTTCTTGAAATCCTACAAGGTTAACATAGGTTGCTCTTGTAATGGCCCCTCTTGGCATGACTATTTTTGTTGTTTAATTTATGTAAATATGCATTGATAAGATGCACCTTGCTTTCTAAAATTAGATCATACTATTTCTAAAATATGGTACTATTGATGAATTTTGTGGTTGTAGGACCAATTAATCTCTCGAGTGGTTGATAGAGGATAAAACCACCCAAAATTGAGAGAAAAAAAAGGAAATGATGGATGAAAATTCTCATCAACAACTCAAGGGTTAAAGGAAACCTTTCATATAGATGCATTGCATGTGTTTGTGTGTGTTTAATTTTAAATCCTCCAATGGGCAAGGAAGTTTATATAATGCAATGGAGTCATCCTTAGAAGGTCAGTGATAACACTCAGTTATCATAAGGCCACCTACATAAGGAAAAGTGTTGGAGGTACATATTATTATATTGTATTCTAGTTGAACTTGAATTCACATATATGTGTTTCAATAATGTTAGATAAAATATATAATGTATAATATAATAATAATAAAAGTAAATAAATAAATAAATAAAACTAATATAAAATTATAAAAAGGAAAACATTGTGATCTCTCAAGCCCCATACACTAGCAGAGGAAATGATTGGATAGGTGGTGGAGTTGGTAGAAAGGATAATGGTAATGGGTGGAAATTTGTATTTTAATCCACTTGTTAATCGTTCTCCTGAAAACAATTCTTAAATCTTTGTGAGTTACCAGAATTTGGGGAGGAAAAAAGTACTCAGAATGAAAGAGGAAGGAAGACAAAAAGAGCATAGTAGAAGAGGGAAATTTTCCAATAGCACAGACTCAAGTTGGTCCCATTTTTACTTAATTATCAGTAAATCAGTCTTTTAAAGAGAGATGAGAAGAATACTAGAACACATATTTATATACCTTGTAGGAATTCCCTTATTCTTTATAGATTACATTTAAATTATTATCCGTTTAGGTCGTTTGCTTTGTTGCTAATTTATTTTTATCATGCTGAAAATTATTTTATTAGTAGTACATGAATATGGGGAGAATTTAACCCCTCTTCATGTTTAAAATGGATTAATTAAACCTGTAAATCATTTATAGTTCTGAAGCCCATCTCTATGTAAACTCTTCCATTTTAGTTAATCTCCTTATCTGGTCTACCTTTGAAATAATAATCAAATAAGCAAAATATAGAATTGATTTAGGAAGTGTCTCATGTTCATTCTTTTATCCTCTTATTGATAGATAGAGAGATATTTCGATATGTGGTACCACCACTTAAACGCCTGAGAAATCTTCAGCTTATATAATGAATTATTCTAAACTTGTTAAGAAACCCAGGCACCCTTTAAATCAGATTTTTTTTTGGGTATAAATCTATTATCTTAAGTCGCGTAATTAAATTTCTTGCACTCCTTTCTTGACGTAAATAAAAATTACAGTAATAATTGGTTTTCCTTCGTAAAAGAAAGATGAATGATGAAGAGTTTCTTTCTATTAGTTATAGTTATTGAGTAAAATATTAATTGTTAACCTTCATAAAAGAAAGATGAATGATGAAGAATTTTCTTTCTATTAGTTATAGTTCTTGAGTAAAATATTAATTGTTAAAGTTAGTACTTGATTTATGTATCGATGTTTGTTTTATTCTACTTAATTATGGCATATTAGTAAATGTATCAATATTAGCTATGCATAAACATTTTTTGGAGTCGTCCTGACACCCCTCATCTTCTCTCAACCTTCATGCCTGCCAGCGAAGGACGTCAGAAGAGACAAAAGAGTTAATAAAGTTTTTATATCTTTATTTTACAAAATATTTACCTTGAAAATATAAGATTCATTTATCATTTGTTGATGTTGTATACCATTGAATTTCTTTGGGTAATTACCTGTGTAAATCGATTTATGAAAGCGTTTACTTAGAAGATACCTTAATGATATCTTTCTATTGAAAATTTAGCAACTTGTTTAGGAAGACATTTACTTGATATTTTCCTATCTTGTTTTATTTATATATATATCAAATTAAACAATGTCGTGTTGCTTATAGAGTTGTTGATTCATTATAATTTATATTTAATTTAAAATATTATTAAGAACTGATATATGGAATAAAAGATTAGAAATTAAATTTTTATATAATGGTTGAAGTTTATTTGACATAAAAGTATTATTATTCTAAAATTAAAAATAAATAAATAAATATATATATATATATATATATATATATATATATATATATATATATATATATATATAAAACCCTAAAATTTTGGTTCACACAGCATTAATTATGCCAATTAACTAGATAGAAACAAGAGAAAGAATGTATTGAAAATCAAAAGTGGGAGAAAACATATGAACTCATGGACGGGCATAATTTATTATTATGCGTGAAATCAAGTTTAGTTTTAAAATTTATGCCTTAGTTAATATTTATTTTATAAAAGAATTTTTGAAATGTTATTTTATTAATGCTGGAGTTATCTTTATTTACCGAAGGCTTTAATGGTCTAGGAACATTTACAATTATGATTTTTTACCATTTTTTTGTTGGGTGATATTCAAAAGAACGATGGACAAATTAACTTTAAATCGATGTATATATTCTATTGTGTTTTTACTAGTAGATAGATAATTATTGTGATTTATAAAAAGATTTTTTCAATGAAGTTTTTTTTTAAATTATATAATGAGAATCCATTATTTTTTGAGAAGAATAACTTAAGAAGGAACACAGTTTGATTCCTAGTGTTAGTGTTATTTTAAATAAATCCAGCATCGTACTTTCTGTTAGTTAAATGTAGTTAAATGATCTTTTAATTACAAAGTATTTATACTTATTTATTTACTAAACTATGGTTCCATAGAAAGAGTCTAATTGTATTTTGGAAATTTGTTTCCCATAAACTATTAAACTATTAAAAGAATGAATATTCCTTAGATAAACTAACCCCAGACCTACATATATTTTGGAATATAATCAAGTAAAATGGAAATACTTAGGAGTAAAGTTAGAAGCTATCTAAAGCTTAGAATGGTAATGGTTTTACAAATGTTATAGTTGCATTTCTTTCGAGAAGGAAAACTATTTTATGTATTTATATTTTTGAAGATAATTTGTTGTCCTAAAAAAAAGGTATGTTTTATATGTAAGATTTTATCTTATCAAAATGGAAAGTTAAATATTAGCTATTGAGTTTAATTTTAATTTTACTTCTAAAGAAGATTATGCATATAAGATGTATTTTAAGGACCGAGGAAAGAGTAAAATGTAAATAAAAAACATGAATAGAATTTAAGTGAACAGAATTAACTACAATTCTCTTAAATGTTGTTTGCACTTTCCTCGGAGTTTGAAAATGAGATTGAAGATAAATTTAAAAGAAGAATTATTACTTTATTTATAGTTTGAAAATGAATTTAAAAGAAGAATTATTACTTTATTTATAGTTTGAAAATGAATTTGTCTTTTAGATAAAAAAGGTAGTGTAAGATAATAAAGAGCCTATATTATGGTACTCTTAAAATACTATATAACAGACTTTATAGAATCTTAAGGGTGTTGGGTATTATTTGTTGCTAAGGATCCTTGGTTTTAAGGTAGAAATTAGTTTTGGATATAAAACCATATTAGAAAATTATAGAATATTATCTTGTCATGGTTGAATTGTGAGTAGGTAATCAACTGAGATAGTCAAGATGTACCCATTCTTGGTTGTATTGCGAGAAGGCATTCATTAGGTAATTATGAATGGAAAATTTTGGCGGGCAAGAACTAGAGTGGGAGGTGAGGTGGGTCGGTATGTGAGATTCCACTAGATCATTCATAGAATAGTATAGTGGTGGTTCCTTGCACGAAGTTGTGAATGGTGAATCCTAGAGAGAAGGTTTAGGAAAACACTATATTGGGTTGGTATAAGATAATCTACTATAATATTCACAAATTCCAGCAAGCATGACCATGATCATTATCAAAGCATAGTGGTAATGGTATTAGTTATTTCCATGGTACTGGAAATCATTCCATGAGATATGAAAATTAACTATTGTAACAACCCTAGTCTACTCACTTGGTTATGCCACAAAAATAAGCCAAGCAAATTTATAGGGTAATTTTTTTTTTTTGTTTAATTTTATTGTTTTACCCTAAAAGTGCTTTCATGTTCATAGACAAACATGATTGTGCTTTCATGTTCATAGTAAAATATGATTGTGTTTTCACATTCATAGTAAAATATGATTGTACATTCATGTTCACAGCAAAATATGATTGTGCTTTCTTGTTCATAGAAAAAAATGATTCACCCAATGATTCAATTATATAAGAATTAATTTAGGCATATCATACCACTTTTGGGTATCAAGACTGTTGCATACAGCCACCCAAGTGGACAATATTGGCCAAATCCTGTGAAAGGTACTATTTTGTGGAATCGACTTGTCTCATTTATTGACCTGTTGTTCTAGCATGAGGGTCGAACCACTGCTGGGGTTATCCTCTAGGGCCCATAACACCTAGAGGGTGGACACATACTCTCCCCATCCCTTAGCATATTGAACCTTGATCTAACCTATCAACTTGTTCCAATTTTAATATGCAAGGGGGTTAGCGTACATATGCTTAGTGTCTAGTTGTTTGTCCTTTTTCCCTAGAACCAACTAGAGCAATGTTAATAACCTGACCTTAGGCTTGATCTAATTGTCCATTATGATTCATGATAGTTTATCTCATACCAAATGTCGTGGCTGAACTAGCTAAGTCAAATTATACAAAAGACTTATCATTGTACTACTTAGGCAATAACCTAGATGTGATATCCCATACCATCCCTCATTACTATTTCTGACTAGGTCACTTTTTTTGACCTATACCATCAAAAATAGTTTCCCTCGAGACTTGTTGCATGCATACCTACATCTTTAATATCATTAGATGATAAAATTTTGTTTTTCCAAAAGGGACACTTTTGTCTATCCCTTTTCACATATTTAAAAGTAAGATTCGGGGTATAAAGTCTTTCGTTTTCATAGACTCATCTTTAGTAAATTCAAAAGGTCTTAATCTTTCTAACCTGTTAAATAGATAAAGGTAATGGTCTACTACTAAAGATAACGTAGTCACTCAAGGTAAGGGCATCTAAGTTTAGCTTAACTTACCTTAGTCAATATAGCATATGCTAAGATTAATATTTAATATGATAAGCCCCATTATTTTCAAGGGTTATAATCTCAAACTCAGCTCCTTAATTGATGGCCTAGTTTACCATATTAGTTCCATAGCTTCTTCTATAAAAATTAAACATTTTCTTTTTACCAGTCGTGCCAGGTAACTAAATATTTTAGTATTGTAATTGGATCTTAATTCTTCGGATTAGTTTATTCTAATATTTTACTTTAATGCAACTAATCACACAAAACGAGTTTTAGGTTTTGCCCAACTTTCAAGAACTCAACCAATTCAGGTTTAATTTTTTCCTCCCTTTGAAAATAATTAATCTATCCATACACCTCCATAAGTTACTCTTGATCCAAGCCTCTAATAGCTAAGTAGACCATGAAAGTCATTTGCAAACCTTACCTCCCAAATGCTATAAGTATAATAATCTGAATTATACTATAATGTAAAGCAATCTCCCTTGAAAACTTCTTTTGAAACACCACTTAAGGCATTTCCGACAATATGGTTTTATATTATCGTTTCTAAGGTATTTTCGTTTAAGGGAAGAAGTATGTCTGGTCATCAAATCTCATTACTATACACAAATGGTACACTCATAGGAAACTAAGTATGGACAGTTGAGTTTAATATTGATTTCATTAAATTATTGTGGTATAAGGCATTGCATCATAATATTACAAGTTTTGAATATATCATAGTCATTTTTTTTTCATAGTCAGTAATATGAATACCCGATTTGCTTTATAGAAAGCTTTATGGAAAAATTCCAGTAACCAAGGAACAGTAGAAAATTACATAGGAACATTCTACTTTATGGAAAAATTCCAAAATGAAATTTTCCAAGCTGGTACTAGTGAACATTCCACAATGAATTTTCCCAAGCTGGTACTAGTGAACATACCACAATGAATAGTGACTTCAATCTGGTACTAGTGAACATTCCACAATGAATTTTCCCAAGCTGGTACTAGTGAACATACCACAATGAATAGTGACTTCAATTTCCGGTCAACAGGCAATTCAAGGTGCAAAGATAATTCAATAGTCTGTGGTACAAGGTTTCACTCTATTAAGTTTATCTTTAAAGCATTAATGAAACCATTACAACGTTATCACACATTTGACCGGTTTGGTTCCAAACTATGCCACACATATCATAAATATGTTTTAATAATTCAACATAATTCAATTGTGTTATCAACAAACTTAACAATTTAGAATATTCTCAATATTCTGATGTAAGTGTCAAATAAGACGTTATACCTGTGTAACCCATTGTTATCTTGCACTAGATAATTCTTTTTGGTGTATACTAGAGTACATAATACACTTAATTAAAGAATTAAAGTATTCATCTTAGAAAGACTACAAAGGTCTATCATTATCAGCCAACTTACTTTAGTGAAAATGCATACATATTATAAAATACTAACAATTGCATCACCAGACTATTCCATAAGGTAATTAACAGTATACAGTTTGACCTACTCAAAGGACTCACTAGTTTAGTATACATTTTCTTACAATCCAGTGAATCATATCATCTAATAGACAAGGATAACTTACAAAGTTGTATAAACCATGCAAGGAACAGACTGCGAACCTTGACTCTCGAACAAATACAAATTTTAATTAAAATTTCATATTTATCTACCCATAGCAATCTGTGAAAATATGTGACAGGCAGCTCGGCTGCAACAATGTTGGCTGTTATTGATCTTCTTCCCACAATCCACAGCAACACAAAATAGGATTCTCAATTTTTGGGATCATAATCGGCCCTTTTGTAATGAGTGATGCATACTAAGTATATTTAGGAATGCAACTACTGAATACTAGTTCACTTTTATAGTAGATTCACATACTCATCACAATATTTACAGTTCTAAAGGAAATACACAACCAAAAATTTGCAATTTTTTTTGACAACTCATATATAGAACTCTATGTGAGACTTCATTTTGTCGTATTTTAAAACAATTAACAGCATAGTTTACTCAATATAACAAACCAACGAACTTATTCGGGAAGAAGACTTCCATTAACCAAGTCCCTACTCAGACCCTCATGCTTGATGTACATACCAAAAGAATATCCTTCAACTTATGAAATCCATGCAGATCAATACTTTGATATTTCAACCACATAGACAAGCAATTCTCGGTAGATAAACATGACATGTAGACACAGTTACACGCAACCAGTAATTTAAACATGCGATTCAATCTTTTACTTTCAAAATTTAAAAATTCTTTCAAAAGAAAGTAACTAAATTCCAGCAAATCTCTCCTCAAATTTACTAAAAATATAGTTTCCCCAAACAGCAAGATCCATCACAAGTCAATCATATGATTTTCAAAGAAAGGTAAACAAACTTGTTAAATTGTTTCTTCTCCTTTTAAGTTGTTTCATCCTTTCCCTACTGCAATATTCCTTCTTTTCTATTATCCCCAATGATTTTTTTCATCGAAACAAGAACCTAATATATCTCACATCAAAAACATGCAAGGCAAGCCATTTTCCCCATTATCCATAGCTCCCGGACCTCATCTTACCCGCTTACATGAATAATACCAAACAATAATTAAGTTAAAATAGCCATACTGCGCACACTTCCTATCATCATGACAAAGCATCTGAGGTTCTATTTTTTTTTTCCTTTTATAATACCCTAGCTCATTAACAATAATTATATGCACATATTCAGAGGCCAACAATCAAAATTGCTTTTATTAACTTCAGATTTTTTTATTATTATATATATATATATATATATATATATATATATATATATATATATATATATATATATATATATATATTTGTACTATTCATTTTATAATTTTCATTTTATAAAATAATAAACACATGATTATACTAATTCATTGTCCAATTTACTAATGAGTGGCTCCCATGTCTATAGCACCTTTATCACTACCAAATCTCATATGCAGGCCACATATCACATTAAATAACAAGCACATATACAAAATAAGTACACGCACAATGCAAAACACCCATGATGCACCTATATGAAATGCAATAATGTGAGCTTCCATGTACTCACAAGTTGAATCATCACTTTCCTCTTACATTTTCCGTCAACCAATTTCATCCATCAAACGCATATACCTAGTCCTAAATACACAGTGTCTATCAGTAGTACCACATTCTATAGGAAAATATAAGTTTAATTCATCTATTCAATTGCTATCAAAGGTCATACAAGGAGGGTCGTTACAACTATTCACTAAGGTATTATGCCATAAAAACTCTACATGTTATCTCAAAAATGGATTGGTATGGGACAACACTTCTCATCGTTCACAATATACTGGAAAGAGTCATAGTTATTTCCATGGGAGATAGGAAATTAATCACTACATCATAAAATATCTTACATAAATAATAAAATGTTTGGGTAGGGAAAAAGGCATCCCCTTTTAAGTGTCATGGGCCTTAAAATATAACCCCTACAACATGGTCAAATTGTATCATGCAGAGCAAGTGTATGGAAAAGGTGGGGGGACCACTAATAGCATCTTTTCTAATGAGAGAGGTTAAAAAAGTGAACCCCAAAATATTTTATGGGATTTGGCCACTCATATCCACTTGAGGGTCATCTGCAGTAACTAGAAACTCAAAAATGGTTATCTATGCCTTATACTGATAAAATATTAGGTCATCTTTAAATCCGGTCAAAAAGAAAAAAAATCCCTCTCTCTTGGGTCGATTTTGGTTAGGTTGTTACAGCTCCATTATATTTTCTTTTAGGATTAAAAAACTTCTTTTTGCTACACTTTTCCAATTAAATTCATACTTTCCCTCTTTCAAGGTCTCTATAATTGGTGCACAAATCCCACTTAAGTTTATGATAAATTTTCTATAGAAATTTTCTATACCATGGAAACTCATGACCTCAAAATTACTTCTTGGTGATGGTCAATTCACAATGGCCTTAACCTTCTCAAGATCCATCTATAATCGTTCTGGTGAAATCACAAAATCCAAGTACAATTCTTCTTTCATAAAATTACATTTATTCAAATTGACTAACAACATATCTTCCTTTAGTCTCTGTAAGACTAGTCTCAAATGTGTCAAATGCTCTTCTTTGCTTGTATTGAATATTAAAATTTGATCCAAATAGACAACCATAAATTATCAAGAAATGGCTTCAACACTTCATTCATTAACCACGTAAAGGTACTTATCAATCTAAATGGCATAACCAGCCACTCATACAATTTGTCTTTTGACTTGAGTGTAATTTTTCATTCATCTCCTTCTCTAATTTGGATCTGATGATAGCCACTTTTCAAATCTATTTTAGTTAAGTATTTTTCTCCACTCAAACAATCCATCAAATCATCTATGCATGGCAATAGAAATCTATATTTTATGGTCATATTATTAATAGTCCTTGAATCTATACATATTCACCATTCTCCATATTTATTTTGTGCAAGTACAACTAGTACTACACATGGGCTCAAGCTTTCCCTGATCAACTTCATGTCCAAAAACTCTTGAACTTGTCTATTTATTTATTTTTTCTCCATTGGCATCATTATATATGTTGTCTTATTGGGTAAACTTGATCCTAGAATAAAATCAATGTGATGGCTAATACTCCTTATCAATGGCAATCCATTTGGTAGTTTTAAAAAAACATTCTACATACTTTTCTAGTAAATACTTCACCTCCCTTGGAATATCTTCCTTCATGTTTGTCATCTCACCCTTTGTAGGTTTAGAAATTAAGGAAAAACATGCCTTCTTTTTTGTCATCTCCTTCAAAAATTATTTTCTTAAAATCAAACGTACTTTAGGACCACCATCCTCTCTTTTGTCTCTATATTTCAATGGATTCGATACAAATTTCCTACCATATTTCATAATGGTGTAGGTGTTTTTCCTACCATCATGCACGTCCTTCCTATCAAACTATAATATCTTCCCAATAATGCCTCAAAAGCATCCATAGGCACAATATCATATAGAATCTCATTTTTGTATGATCCTATCTAAAAATTTACCTTAGATTGTTCACTTACTATAATCGAATGTCCCTTTTGTAGCCAAGAGACCTTGTATAGACTAGGGTGTTCTACCCTTTTCAACCCCAACTTCTCTACCATCTCAATAGATACTAAATTATCCATACTCTCACTATATACAATGACCTTGCAATATTTACCACCAAATTTGTGCACTATTCTAAAAATATTTCTCCTTTGAATATGTTCACATCCTTTCTTTATGGCTTCAATATCACTCTCTTCATCATAAGAGATTCTCCTTGCTTAAGCTCCTCCGCATGTCTTGGGGAAGCAACACTTTCTTCTTTAGATTGTGCAATATGATTTTTGATATCCTTTCCTTTATTGCTACTTTGTTGTGTGGTCAAACATTCAAATGCTCAATGACCATCTTCACCACATCTATAACACCCTCTCATGAATCCTCTTCCTCTTCCTCTACCAAAACTACATATTTCTTGTGATAAGTCTCCACATCTAGTGTTATGGTTGAATTCATTATGAGAAATACTACCTTCTTCTTCTTATTTTCATTGTCCTTGTTTTTGGCTTGCTTGCCCTCATCCTTGCAAGAATTGTCCTCTTCCTCTTTGGTTGTTTTGTTATTTTTGCAAAAACTTCTATGCCTTCAAGGTATACTAGTAGGCTTCCTCTACTACCATTATTCTTATCATACTAACTTCATCATGTATGGACAATTATATTCAATTGATATACTTTGAAATATTCTCCTCATCAGCTTCGACATGACCAAACTAAATTAAGAGCCTGTAGAATTCCTTTGTATAGTCTTTCACACTGATTTCTTATTGTCTCAAATTTTGCAACTTTCTAAAAAGACCCAATTGGTAATTTTATAGGAGGAATTTGACCTTCAATTTGGTGACCATTTTTTCCCATGTCTTAATATTATCTTTTTTATTTCTTTATATTTATGTTTGAACATGGTCCCACAACAAGGACGCATGCCCCTTCAGCTTTTTACAATCAAACTTTACTCTCTTGGGGTCTTCAATTGATTCAAAATAAAAATATTTTTCCATATCTGCAATCCAATCGATGAGTTCTTCGAGGTTTAAACTTCCATCATATGATGGGGTTTCTAACCTTGGCTTTCTTCCCATGTTATATATTTCTCTTATTAATCTCTCTTCTTGATCTCTTTCTTGTCCTTCATGATGAACTTCTACTTGGTCCTCCTCCTCTTCACTATCACTTGGTGGTTTCAAGTGCATCTAGTCGAGTGATAACTCCTCTCATCATCTCTACTATATTTATGACTCAAGGGGTTTGCAGTATTCTCCTTCCCCATTGTGCTATCTCTTCTTTGGCACATATTAATCCTCAAAGATCTTCTTTCTATAATACCAAATTGATGCAAATGAAAACTATACAATCCTTAATTGATGCAGGTGGAAAATAATCAATCCTTCTAATGATAAATGCTTTGTTATCATACAATGATATCTTTGTACCCTCTTACCATATTGTATGATTTGATTAGCAAGTGTACAACCTCTCTAGAATCGTACAATCCCTTTATAACTATAAAACCCTTCTATAATTGTACAACCCTTTTGCATCCATACAACCCCTTTATCTCCATGCAATGTGCAATGTATGATGTACCTCTTTTAACCGTATGATTTAAATTTCTTCTATTGTATGATATATGACCAATCATACAATTGATTTATAGTATGGTAATTATATTGCCAGCCTTATTGTACGATGGGTTAAATTGTATGATTATTAAAGTGCACCAAATCCTTTGACTTACCTCAACCTAATACTCTTTTCTTCTATGAACGATTGTTCCAACTTTGCAATCTAAATTTTATGTTCCAATATTTTATATTTTCTATCAATGTAGAATAGTACCCTTTATGCATAACAATATTTCATTAACCCAAACCTATTATGCCCTGGTTATTTTCAATCATATTCTTAAGCTCATAGTATTTCCCTGCAACCTACACACATATTTAACAATAATATAAATGGCCAACAAAATAATCACTCAACATTCTACAGCAACTGGAACTCAAAAATTTATTAGCAAAATGTTCATATATTTTCTATTTTCATCGGGAATATAAAGCTAATATTTAAGACCACTTTTTTCCTCTCTATTCTTATTGTTCCACAATGGTTCAGCTTTTATAATGGTTAGTCATTGGGATGCTCCTGCATCATCCATGAATGTGAATGTTTCCATAGGGTGTTACTGAAGTATCATAGGTAGAATCATTCTATTGAAGATTTTAGTTAAGTCAAGATATCACTTTATAGTATTGTACATTGGCCCATCTATAATGTTACAATAAGTTCAAGCTATATCTTAAAAAAAGAAGGCTACTGTATAGGATTGTGATATATATATATATATATATATATATATATAATGTTTTTCTTTTGCATAAACTGAATTTGTAGGGAAAAGGTCATAATGGAAATAAATGTGTCTAACCATGGATACTACATGATATATTTATCTGGATTTGTGCAATAGTTTTTGCTATATAAATTTGGCATTTTGATTTTTGATTTATATCAATCTTGGATTGATTTTAAAAATAAAGTTTATACACTTACTCAAGTAGTAGATGAGCAAAAGCTACGAAGACAACTATAGTACTTGAATATGTATTATATTTATTACATTATAAATAGGATAGAGAAGATCACGCTCTAAATATAACCATATACTTATTTGATCGCCTACTATGGACATGTATGAAAGAGAGGACTACGGTTTGTTTTCATGACCATATATTCTTGATATCTAATTTGTTACCAACTATTTCTCATTTAAGAATATTAAAATTTTCACAACATTAAGTATAATTATCATGTTTGGATGATCTTTACATAAGTTCAATGTAAAAAAACTTTTTAAGCTAACTAAAACAATTTGATGTCCCTCTTCCTAACATAAATGAATACATTACACAAATGTAAAAAAAGTACTATATAAAATCTGAGTTTCAAACATTAATTTTCAAATAAATCCACCAAAACCATTCCTTTTAAAGACTCAAAACTCGCATGCTTGCCATTGAAATTTTATCGTAAAATACAATAGTGGATGAGGAGAAACCATCATAAGAAAGGCATAAATGAAAATGAGTTAACATAACTTTTATGCATTTATTTATCAATTAAATAGTTTTATCATATACTATGTGCATATGCATATGAAATTTTTTCAAACAAAACCAAACTTTTTGAGAAGTAAAGAACCATCAGGAAGAATTGAACCTGTGACCTTTTTACTCCTTCCATTAAGACCCAAGTTCTTATATACCTAGTATTTATGATATTACGTATATATATGGAGCACAAGCATTCAATTATAATGTTTTTTTAGCACAGATCGTCTAGTCGTCTCAAGAAGTTGAAGACGGATCCCACCATGGAGGTAATTTCAAACTCTAAATATGATCTGGGGACCTTCCCCCTTCGCATTCTTCTGGACATGGCAATCAATTCCCTTACATCGGCCACCAATGCAGCGTCAACATCGGTGTGTATCTTCAAGGAAATTTGATGCAGGATTAGGGATGGGTCTGATGGGGACAATTAGCCATCCCAGTCCTAGTCTAGGGGGGCTCCCCTCCCCTGGTCGATGGTGGTGGTGGTGTTCTATTAATGAGGAGCCCAGTTTGTGCAACAGTTTTGTAGGTGCTTTGTCTTCCTATTCAAGGTGTTTGGGGTTCTATCCTGTCTCCTCCCCTGGGTTTTGTTTTGGTTGGGTTTGCCCTATCCCCGAGATAGGAGGTTTGCATGGCATCTGTAGGATCTTGGATCTCGTTGTTCATAGTAATGTCCACCCTTGGTTTGGTTTAACAGTATTTTTGGTTTGTTGTTGTCTACTGCCTTTACTGTAATAAGGTTTTGGGACCCTTTAAAAAACCCCCTTGTATATAAAATGTCACTTATCAAAAAAAAATCTATAAAAGGTTAATATTTATTAGTCTTTGTTTAGTCGTTATTCATATAGATTCCCTTTTTGTTAAAAATTGGAGAGTTGAACAATTATATGCATTTTCTAACAAAAGTAAGGTAACTCTTGCATCTTATGGTTAATATGTTATAGCCCAAATTGATTATCTAGAGCATTTAAATATTTCCACAATTGCTACATCCTTACCTTAGTTTACATCAAGAGATTGCCCTCTTGAACAAGAAGAACATCCATATGATTCTCAAAGTCATATTTTGTTTGGTGTAAAATAGATTCATATGCTTTGATTTTTCCAAGCATAATATTAAATTTGGTGTTCTACTAAATTATAACATAGGTGTCTCAAACACTTGTGTTATGTGAGTGAAAGTTGAATTCCATCATCTCTTGATAATATAAAATAGATTAATTCACCTATAAGAACACTCATAAAGGTTAATTTTTCCTCTTGTAATTTTATATTCTCTTTGATGTAATTACTATGTCTAAGAAATGGATTACTAGTATATTGAAAGGCTTATAAGAAAAGGTAAATCAAGAGACCTATAGGCATATCATGCTTCAATATTTATCAATAACTACGAAGTGAATTTGCTTACATTCTAGCCTTCAATGCTAGCTTGAAGAACCTATATTATCATACTAGTAAGTTGTGTTCATTGACAATAATATGAAGCTCTTTTAGTTGGTGATGATCATTAGAAGTTATGAAATTTTATGTCATAATATTAAATAGTAAATTTAGATATAGATATTCATTCTATTTTTTTGGTCACTTAAGTCCATATTTTTATGTATTATCACGTTCCACCCTGCTATCTAATGTATTATTCAATTAGAATTATTAATATGCTAAAATTTGATACTTATCTTTTAAGAATCTAGTAAATAATATAAGAAGTTATTCTCACCTAGCACAACACAATTGAAAATAGTGATTCACATTCACAAAATTTAAGCTCTCTATTTTAAAGATTAAAATAGATATTCCTCCTCAAATTTAAAATTTAAATCTTAGATTCCCACCCAAGAGAAAACTCTCGATCTCGGAGGTTCCACTGATCAATAAGTCCATCATAAAGAGGTACTTACTGCGGGAAACCAACCAATGGGGCTTTGGAAAGACCTTGAACATTTAAAATAGAGTTTCCCACTTTCAAATTTGAATTTGAAAAATAAAGTCTCATAACTAGGAGAAACTTCAAGTACTAGAAGGTCCTACAGATAGAAAACTACAAAGGGAAAAGAGAGTATCACCTAGATAAAAGCGTAAAAATGACCTTTCGCTCCCAATTTGCTTGAATTTGGAATTGCCTTATAAGAATACCACTTGAAAGGAAACTAGGAAGAAAGCCTCTCACTTCAAGTCGCCCAGAATCTCGTAGAAAAAATCCACTCAAGCAATGACAAAAATAAAAACTCATTGTTTTAAAGTAAAATAGAGACTCTCGTTCATAGAAATAAAATTGAGACAACCTTTTCCCATCCCAAAAATCCCAAAAAAAATTATCATGGACTAATAAGAGTAAACCACATGATATGGAAGGTCTTTCGTACCCAAACTGACACAGAAGATACTCTCTAAAACACATACTAGCTCTCAAAGAAATGGAAAAAAAATTCCCATAAGAAAACAACAAGAAAGGAAACACAAATATTTGCACAAAAATATCAACCACTTCGCATAAAATATAAATGGACTGACCACAAAAAGGTCTAGATTGGACGTAGACCATCATAGTATCTCCAACAACTGCATGATTTACCTGACCAGGCAGTAGTTGATAGAACATCTTCCTCGTTGTCATCATAAGGCACATAGTCTCCTTACAAAGACCACAAAACATAACAAAGGAAAGGCCCCTTCCATACCACTTTCTGCATCACATGAAAATAAGACCATATATCCCCATGTTTATTTTGAATATGTCAAACTTCATGGTCATTGCTTTTGTGTAACGACCCTCCTTATACGACTTTTGGTTGAAATAAAATTCATGATTTAAAACTTACCTTTTTTTCATAAAGTGTGGTACTCCTGATGTCCATTGTGTATGCAAGACTAAGTATATGCTCTCGATGGATAGGATTGGTCAACGAAAAAGGTATATACTCTTGATGGATATGGTTGGTCGACAGAAAAGGTAAGTAGGGAAGTGATGATTTAGTTTTTGAGTACATGGAAACTCACGTGAATGCAGATCATATAGAAGCATATGAGCATTCTACATATGTGTATTTATTTTGGAATTCTATGTTGATGTTTGTTTCAGTGGTAATGAATATGTCTTGTATATGGGAGCTACCCTTTACTAACTTAGCAGTGAATTTGCAAGAAAAGAAATAAGTACGAATTGAAATATGTGAGCTGCAGAACTGTGTGATGTCGTTCAACTAAAATATTACAACGTTGGAATATGAGTTCATATTATTCTATGCGGACGACTTAGTACCTAGACCTTTAGTAAATGGAAAAACAATATGTTTTCCAAAATTATTTTCATTTGTTTTGGATTTATCATAATTAACGCATCTAAATCAAATTCTGCCAATCCATTAACAGTTTGGTTAATGGTCTAAGTGAATAGAAGTCATTAAATTTATTACTCATTTTCTAGTATATAGTCAACTTGGAATAATGAAGTTGTTGAGGACTGTTGTAAAATGTAGCAGCCTATAGAGTGTTGTTATTGAGTTTCCCGAATGATTGATTGAAGTATTTCTTTTGAAAGCACAAAATAAATAATAAAAATTTGTTGAGTAATAATAGATAAATCATATCTGCAGAAAGAATAAAACCTTGATTAGTATCGGTAAGCTCAACACATCGTCTTATTAAGGAGTTTCATGCATTGAAAGTATGCTATTATTTAATGAATACATAGAGTGTGAATACCTTGAAGAATATTTCATAGGATATTGTAGAAAGTAAAAGTCGGTGGAATAATAACTTTAAGCTTTCCTTGAGATTTGAAATTATTATTGATAAATTAGGAAAAAATAAAAGTAAATATCTTTACTTAAATGTTAAGTGTAACCAAGAATGGTTTAGCTTCAGCCTTAAGCTATTTTTATACTTTAATTTGGGTATGCTTTTATTATGTCATGTTTTCTAAAACTGCAAGTTTAGAATAATTTACTATAACTTATTTTAAGAAAATAAGCTTATGGCTGGGAACCTGAAAATGATATTAGTGTATTCAAGAGATTATTGGAAATCAATCAATGTGTATTTATGTAATTTATACAATGTTGACAGAAAAGTATTAAATACATGATTTATCTTAGGAGCGGTATCCTCTTATATGTAAAGACCCTATGAAAGTCAAAAACTATTATTGATCATGTGTAGATGAATTACAAATATGAGATTGAAAGGTATTATTGCCTTAGGAATTCCCTTGCTTTTAGTGGAATTGAATTACTCTTGTTGAATTGGATTAAAAAAAGGTACTTAAAACTGCAAATGAGACCTTACTTGGGTAAAAAATATAATATAATCCATGTATATGGAAGGAATCTACCGATTGAACTCGGAGATTTAATTAAGCCATGTCACTAAGGACTTTTAAACTTCTAAGTTATTATCATGAAGAGGAATGGATAACGTAGACAATATATTATGGTGAGGGACAAATGGATGTTTTTCTTCATGGAAATTATTGAAACCTAAAATCATGTACATCTCATGATGGGAAGAGAATAAAGCCATTCAGTGAGAAGGATGAATGAACAAGGTGTATATCATGAAGAAGATTGAACAAAGATATTCCTCATGGGCAAAATATTTAAAACAAGACCATGGTGAGGGAAGATATAATGTGTTCCTCATGGAGTCATCAAATTTAGATCATTCAAATTTTTTGTGGGAGTAGCCTTCTAAATATTTGACCCTAAATAATCCATCGAGGAGGATGAATCAGATTTTTTGGCAAATTCAAATCATTAGATAAAAGCAAATGAAGAATAGTTATTCTTAGCTTTATTGGAAAAATCATTGTGAAACTTTGGTAACCCATAAAACTTGAGAAGATGTGACTTAAGATCCAAGTTAAATATAGAAGTAATCTTTACAAATAAGGACTTGGTTGTGGTATAAAGTCTAGCTTGGAAATTAAGTAAAATTAGAATAGTTAGTTGGTGTAATAATATCCCGCAATGATACTTATGGTAAGGATATGAATTCCTGGCTAAGGAAATAAATATAGGCATGTGTGGGTTATGAAAAAGACACACAAGGCTATGGATTAATCTGAGTAAACCCTTTTATTGGATCCTATATAGAGTCTTTTGTGATGAATGCTAGCTATAATTGCAACTAATTTCCTTGCATAACTCATCGGGAAGGATGATAAAACAACTTGATGTACGGGTATTCACACAACAAGTATTAAAATTAAATTATAAATCTGAATTTACTCTAGTAAGAAAACTAACCTTAATAATCAGTAAATATTATTAAGATATTTATACACCCAATGTTGCTAAGGTCTATATATTGCACAAAGCAAGTCTTGGAGCAACTATAGTCTGATAGAATTGGTTTAGATAAATGACTCGGTAAGATCTAGTAACGATGGCGGTATGGGATGCCATCTCTAGGTTGCTATCTGGGTAGTATTGTGATATGTCCCATGTTAATGTGACTTAGTTGGTTTAGCCACAACATTTGGTATGGGATAAATATTTGTGAGTCAAAATGGGTATACGTGATGAAGTCCAAGATCAGGGTATTGACATGGCACTAACTAAATCTAGGTTGGGGATAATCATTTAGTCATAGATGTGTATGTATATTGATCCTTTGCATAACTAAAGTTTCAATAAAGTCCATCAGGTAGGTCATGGATTCACAAATGTTCAACAAGTTGACCAGTTAGGTCATGGGTTCAGAACAAGTCAATCGATTAGGTTGTGGGTTCATAAATACTAAGAGATGGGGAAAGAAAGCATCCTACTCTAGGTTTTATGGGCCCTAAAGGATAACCCCAGTTGTGAATTGACCTACATATCAAAACCAGAAGTAGATAAGTAAGACAAGTTGATTTTATAGAATGGTACCTCTATGCAATTTGGCCAATCTAGTCCACTTGGGTGGCTATCTGTAGCAGTCTAAAACCCAAAAGAGGTTTTACATACCTGTACTGATTCAAAATAATACTATTGATTTATTGGATGAGCAAATGTGCTATGAACTTGAAATAACTCTTATGAATGAAATTATTGTTTTGAAACAAAAAAAATTACCTGTGAAAACATTTGGGATTTCTAGTGGCACAACTAGGTGAGTAGACTTGCATTATTACATATGGTATTATAGTAGACGATATATTAAGTTGTAGGACTCTGATCAAAACATTTTGTTGAATAAATTTAAATTTGGAAAAATAAATTATGGCACATAGGTTGCAAGATGGAACTTCTGGGGATTAATTTGGAAAAAACAATTATGGCACATAGGTTGCAAGATGGAACTTCTGGGGATTCCACGAGAGGTGGACAAGAGGAAGTCATTTTAAGATAAAATTTAAAAGGGCTATGAATATAAAATCAAAGAGAAGGTCCTCAAAGGGAAAGAAAGATGATGCAAGTGAATGCACCCCCTTTAAATGATCCTGGTAAGGAGGAAGGAAATTTAGCATAAGTAGTGTAATTGTTACAAACTCTTTTGGAGTAGCTAAAAGAGAGAATGGCCCAATAGAAAACCTCACATGGTCCAACAACAAATGTTGACAGTCCAACAATGATAAGTAATGTAGGACTTAATCCTAGAAGATGAAATTGAAGATAAGTTAGAAAGAATGCCTAATGAGCCTGCAAGAATTAGTTCCAAAAAGGTCACAGTGAGGGAGAAATTGGCCAAGGACCTAAATAAGGTCGTGATTCCCATGTTTAATGGTATAAGTAATGACAATATAGAAGGAAAATTTGGGAATTCACTATTTTGCAACAAAGGATTATTGATATTCCGATCCTATTACCAAAAAATTATAAAGTGGGTTATGGAACAAAGTAATAAAAATACTAAAGTAGGAGATCAAAATTGAGCAAGATGGCAAAGAATACCCTAGAAGAAATGACCAAATATCTGTAGAATTAGGAAAGAGTGAGGGAAATTATACCTTAAAGCATGAATGAGGATAACAACAAAGATAGTATAACTCCTGCAATGGTTGATATGTTTGCAAGAGGGTCCCACTTTGCTATAAAGTACCCCCACATAGTTGATCTCCATCGAAAAGCTCCAGAAGAAGCCACCCACAAGATATTTGTGGTGATGGGTAGATTTTGTACTTGATGAACAAGTTTCCTTTTTCATTTGTTAAATGGTAAAATTTATGGTATAAATGCAAAAATTTTGATGAATATTGGATCTTTTGATTGTTTATTTCCACTAGTTAGTAAGGTACATGTTTGAAAAAACTTTAGGTTTTTGCTAACGGTTGGAAGGTAGAGTTCAAGTCAAGATAGACCTACCAAGTTAACCAACGTTTAATTGCTCCTCACATTTTATTGCTTAAGGAAAGAAAATAGTTTCTTATCTTTTTTTAACACATATGAACCATTTTGGTTATTTTATGGATTTTACACATGTAAATATATATGTATGCATATGGCCATGTGATTGGACACTAAGTAGAGTAGCTTTGTGTATATTTTTGGTTATTGAGTAGAGTAAATTTGTTTATGTGATGATGTATGTTTTGGCTTATGCGTGGACATTTGGTTGAATGCACTATGAAATACTAAGTAGTTTAATTGAATGTCTAAGATGAATGATTTATGATTCAAAGATGAATTATGGTACAAATAATGAAGAATGATTTATGATTTACCATGATTAATATTGTATATGTGAAAGGATATATTTGAATGTATTTAAATAAAGCAACCCTCCATGAAACACAGGGACTATGTTTGTTCCTAGTGGGGGAGGATGTAATGACCCTCCTCGCACGACTTTTGGTTGAAATAAAATTGATGATTTTAAACATACATTTTTTCATAGATTGTGACACTGCTAATGTCCATTTTGTATGTAGGACTAGGTATATGTTCTCTATGGATAGGGTTGGTCAACGAAGAAGGTATATGCTCTCGATGGACAAGGTTGGTCAATGGAAAAGGTAAGTGGGGAAGTGATTATTAGATTTGTGAGTAAATGGAAAATCACATGAATGCATATCATATAGGTGCATATGAGCATTCTGCAATGTGTGTTTATTTTGGAATTCTATGTTGATGTTTTTTTGGGGGTAATGAAGATGTCTTGTACATGGGAGCTACCCTTTGCTAACTTAGCAATGAATTTGCAAGAAATAGGTAATCATATGTTTAATTTATAAAATGTAGACTTGGAAAATTTATTATTATAATAATTGTGAGATTTAATTAAAAATGTTAAAAACGAAATAATTTCCTTGTTGGTAATACCCCGAACATTTATGATTGATAGTGGTTACTCAAATATTTTAGTTAAATAAAAAGAGGGTTTTGCATTGCTCATCATGATAGCTAAAAAAGTATTCAAATAATGATTAAAAAACCCCATCCCTATGTGACACGTTGCATGTATTTTTTTTAGTTACGACCTACGGGTTTTTAGAGTTAAGGGGATGGGAGAAAATATTTTTGGAAAAAATAGGAGGTGAAAAACCTACACTTGGATGAACAAGTTGAGGGGACAAAGGAGGTAACCAGCAAGAAACATTTATAATTACAACTGCACAGGTCATTCTTTTATACCTTTTGAATTCTATTAGATAGTCTGAAAAAGAAAAGAATTTATGGTATACCTACCAAATGGAAATTTGTTATGACTATATGAGGTGATTGTTGTAATTGAAATATGCCATGGTTATGTGAAATTATTGTTTGCATTGGCATGTAAGGGCGGGTTTTTGTGAGTACTTGGTATAGCGGCCTGGCAATTTAATTTTTTTTTAGTTTCAAAAACCTATGTTCCACATATCAATTCTACTCATTACTTATAATTTCCCTCACGTAAGGGCAGATATTGAGAAGAATAGATATAAAGGCCTAGCCATTTTTTCTTGCCTCTTAAGCCACTTTCAATATATCTAATCTCCTCATTTACTTATAATTTCCCTCTTGTTAGGGTGGGTAATTTGAGGACGTAGGTATTAAAAATAAGCTTATATATCCTTCTTTAAAGATCTATTGCATTTGAAGTAAAATGGGGGAATTATTGGTTCACTTCAATTTTCTTTGGAAAAATGAATTATAATTGATCCACTCACCCCTCATAAATATCATACATGGAAACCAAAAATATTAAATCCCATTTCTCAAAAAGGGCTGACACACTTGCTAGAAGAGAAGCAACCTAAATTTGAAAAGAAATATGAAATATTTATTCATAAAAGGAATATGTATGAAATAATAGGTATTATAAGCACTAATGTAAATGAAAGCTTATGGTTTTTTAAATATTTGCATCCTCAAGCTTTCTTGAAATTTTCTTATTCCTTTTTCTTTCTATCTTCAATACATCCAGAGTTGCAATTAGCTCCTCTTCCAAATCTACTTCTGCATCAATTTCTTCTTCATCACATTCCTGTTCTTTTTCTAGTTTTTCTTCTTTGAGTGCCATGAAAAGAGCTTCACCTGTTTCCTTTTCAGAATCCTCACCATAGCGTTTGTCTTCGATGAACTGACATTCTTGGAGATGAAACTTTTCTTCTTGAAGTTGCCTTTTCTGAAATTTGTTTTTTTCTTCCAGTCACTTCTTTCTTGGTGCGATCCTTCATCACTTTTGTTCTTCTCATTAAGTGGACAATTAGCTGCAAAATTCCCAATGCCTCCATAATTGAAACATTTAAGCGGTAACTTTCCTCTGTATTTTCCTTTTCCCCTTTTTAGTTTTCGAACAAAGTTTGCTTCCATTTCATCTCATGTCTCTTCTTCCTCGGATTCTTGTTTTGCTTTCATATTTTTATGGGCTTTAAAAGTAGCTTCTCTATCTGTGGGTTTAGATTTTCCTATTCTCATCTCATATGCTAGTCAAAGAACCATGCATCTCATCCATACTAAAAGAATTTAGATCTTTAGCTTCTTCTATAGCTGAAACTTTAGAATCAAATCTTTGAGGAAGAGATCTTAATACCTTTTTCACGATGATAGAATCTTTGATTTCCTCGTCGAGTCCTCTAATCGCATTAATGACTTCATTAACTCTCAGCATATATGCCTCTATGTTCTCATTGTCATTCATATTTAATACTTCAAACTGAGCTCGATGTGTTTGTAACTTGGCCTCCTTGATCTTAGCATCTCCTTCATGAATGCTCCTCAGTTTGTCCCATATTTCTTTTGCCGTTTTACAACTCATAATTTTTACCAGTTCATGGTCCACTAATCCGCACATGATAGCATTCTTTGCTTTTGAGTTATTCTCAAACATTTTCTTACTAGTAGCACCAACAGAAAGGAGCACCAACCCCTGATTTATCTGCACCAACAGAAAGGAGCACCAACCCCTGATTTATCTGCACCAATAGAAAGGAGCACCAACCCCTGATTTATCTGCACCAATAGAAAGGAGCACCAACCCCTGATTTACCAGCACCAACTGGAAGGAGCACCAACCCCTGATGCCAAGCACCAACTTGGACTTCAATTTTGAAACTAGAAGATTGACATAAAAATGCCTTCACTTTTACAAGACCCTGACTGGTCTATTGCTTACTCAACATCGCCCACAATTCACAAAACACACATCCTTCTCGCTCGCCTCTCGCTCACCTCTCGCTCTCTTCGCAAGATAGAATCCACTATTAAATTCTCCAAGCAACACTCCTTTTATAACCATCCTTTCTCTTTGTAACTCCAGTTGTAACTCCTTTCATATTCTCATGCGCCACTTGTCAATTGTAACTACTTCTTTATGTAACTCCTTTTGTTTATTTTGAGAAGGCATTTCATCAAACACGTCACATGCAAATAATTGACACCATATTCTCCTACCATGATTGTTCATTTTCTCGGTCATGACTGTTCATTTTCTCCTTCGATGACTGTTCGTTTTCTCCTTCATGACTGTTCGTTTTCTCCTTGCATGACTGTTCATTTTCTCTTTGCATGTCTGTTCGTTTTCTTTTCCCTTGTGCATGCATTTGTTTTCTCCTTCGATGACTGTTCATTTTCTTTCCATGATTTCGTTTCTATTTTGAGGCTCTTCTTGAGTCAAAATGCGACATGTCGCGATATCGTGACACTTTTGTTCTCTTCCCTTTTGAGTAAAATGTGACATGTCGCGATATCGTGACACTTTTGTTTCTCTTTTTAGAGTCAGAAAATGTGACATGTTGCGATATCAGACACTTTTGTTTCTCTACCCTTTTTGAGTCAACGAAAAATGCGACATGTCACGATATCGTGACACTTTTTTTCTCTCCTCTCCCTTTTTGAGTCAGAAAATGTGACATGTCGCGATATCGCGACACTTTTTCTTTCTCTCTCTCCCTCTTGAGTCAAAAATGCGACATGTCGCGATATCGCGACACTTTTTTTCATGCGCCTTCTCCTTTGAGCCTCGAAAATGCGACATGTCGCGATATCGCGACACTTTTTCTTTCTATTTTTCTCCTCTTGAGTCGAAAATGACAATGTCGCGATATCGTGACACTTTTTCTTCTTGCTCTTTCTCTTTGCTTTGGCCCGAAAATACAACATGTCACGATATCGTGACACTTTTTCTCCTTGCTCTTTCTCTTTGCTTTGGCCCGTGAAAATACAACATGTCGCGATATCGTGACACTTTTTCTCCTTGCTCTTTCTCTTTGCTTTGGCCCGCAAAAATACAACATGTCGCGATATCGTGACACTTTTTCTCCTTGCTCTTTCTCTTTCTTTGGCCCGAAAATACAACATGTCGCGATATCGCGACACTTTTTCTCCTTGCTCTTCTCTTTCTTTGGCCTGAAAATGCAACATGTCGCGATATCGCGACACTTTTTCTCCTTGCATTTTCTCTTCTCTTTGGCCGTGAAAATGCAACATGTCGCGATATCGTGACACTTTTTCTCCTTGCATTTTCTCTTCTTTGTTGTCCGGAAAAATGCAACATGTCGCGATATCGCGACACTTTTTTCTTTGTGCTGTTTTGCTTTTTCTTTGATCTTTAGCATATGGGCCACTTCGGTCTTCACCCAAACATCAAAAACATCCTCATAAGCATTTAACATCACTGTACATACTCTGAATAACCTCTGAACTCCTATCCACTGCATCAACCGATCTATCTGATTGTGTTGACAACAATGACAATATTGTCGCTGCACCTTGCTCAACAATCTCCCCCTTTGGAATTGTTGGCAACACACGTGCAATTTCCTGTAACTCTTCTCCCCCTTTGACAACAATATCAAAGGGCTGCTGCAGACTCCCCCTGAGTCCATGCACAACATTCTCAGGCAAAAATTATTACACTTAGCAAAAATCACAAACATGAGCAAAAAGATAAACAAATACACAAATGCTCCCCCTGAGAATGTGGTCCCGATAGCTAGTCAATTCTTGGGAAGCGTGACCACTCCCAATTTATTGTGAAGGTACTCAAAGACTTCCTTGGGCAACGGTTTTGTGAAGATATCCGCTACTTGCTCTGTTGTTGGAACAAAATCCAATTTAACCTCACCTTCCGCAACTTTCTCCTTCAAAAAGTGATCTCGGATAGCAATATGTTTTGTGCGAGAATGCATAACCGGATTCTTTGAGATGTTAATGGCATTGGTGTTATCACACTTAACTAAAATTGGCTCACTGAAGTTAATACCAAGATCTTTCAGGGTTTGTTTCATCCATAATACCTGCGTACAACACGTTGTCGTTGCAATATATTCTGCCTCTATTGTGGATAAGGAGACTGACTCTTGTTTCTTACTTGTGCCACGTGACCAACTTTGTCTCCAAGATAGAATGCACCTCCATTGGTACTCTTTCTATCATCTACACATCCTGCCCAATCTGCATCTGAATACGCAATAAGGGTGAAGTCCTTACCTTTCGGATACCATAACCCATACTCCATAGTACCCTTGAGATACCGAAGAATCCTCTTCACTCTCTGTCACATGAGTCTCCTTGGGACTAGCCTGAAATCGTGCTACCATGCATACTTCCTGCAAAATATCTGGTCTGGTAGCTGTCAAGTACAATAAGCTCCCAATCATAGATCTGTACATGGTTTGATCAACATGTGGAGATTTGTCATCCTTGCTCAACTTGCAACCTGTCGTCATGGGAGTGCTAACTGGCTTACAATCCTCCATTGTGAACTTTTTTAGTATCTCTTTCACATATTTAATTTGAGAAATAAATATGCCCTTCTCATTTTGATTAACTTGCAACCCGAGGAAATACGAAAGTTCACCAATCATTGACATTTCAAATTCTTTTTCATCTTATTTGCTAAATCTTTACACGACTCATCTTTGTTGTTGCCAAATATGATATCATCAACATATACAACAAGAACAATAAGATGGCCATTTTCTGTTTTGACATACAAATTACTATCCACCATACCTTTCTTGAACCCTTGTTGAGTAAGATAGTTGTCTAGCCTTGCATACCATGCTCGGGGTGCCTGTTTTAAGCCATATAATGCTTTCTTCAACTTGCAAACCAGGTTGGGATCATCACCAAGTTGGAAACCATCTGGCTGCTCAATATAAACCTCTTCTTCGAGTTTCCCATTCAAAAATGCTGATTTCACATCCATTTGATAAACTTTGAAATTCTTGTAAACTGCTAAAGCCAGAAACATTCTAATTGCCTCTAGTCTAGCCACAGGTGCAAAGGTTTCCTCAAAGTCAATACCTTCAACTTGTGCATAGCCTTTACATACCAATCTTGCTTTATTCCTGACTACCTGTCCGTCTTCATTCAATTTGTTTTCGAAAGATCCATTTAGTACCGATTATATTTTTATTTGCAGGTCTTGGTACTAACTCCCAAGTTTTGTTTTTCTCGATCTGATCTAATTCTTCATTTATTGCCTTCATCCAACTTTCATCTTTGCTTGCGTCAACAACATTTTTGGGCTCAATGTTGGATAATAGAGAGTAGTTGCTTACTACTCTTCTTCTTGTCTGAACACCAACTATGGGGTCTCCAATTATTTGCTCTCTAGGATGATCTTTCTACCAGCTGCCTGTTTTGAATTTCTTATTTTCTTCCACTTCTGAATCCCTGTTTGAATCATCTGAGTCAATTTTTTGTTTCTTTTCCATTTCCTTTTCCTCATCTTCTTCAATAACCTCTTCATCAATTGGATAGTTCTCTTCATAGCTAATTACTCGTTCCCTACCTTCATCAACTTTAACATCGACACTATCCACAATTTTCCTTAGCCTCTTGTTGTAGCATTTGTAAGCTTTGCTTTTTGATGAATAGCCAAGAAAAATACCTTCATCCGCTCTATCTTCAAACTTACCAAGGTTTTCTTCAGTTCTTTTGATGTAACACTTGCTGCCAAAAACTTTAAAGTATCTTACTGTTGCCTTTTTACCGAACCACAACTCATAAGGAGTTTTGCTTTCATGCGTCCTCAACATGCACCTATTTTGGATGTATACCGCAGTATGGACTGCCTCTTTCCAAAATCTATCTGCTACTTTGCTCTCAGTCAACATAGTCCGTGCCATTTCCTGCACTGTCCTGTTCTTTCTTTCTACCACACCATTCTGTTGAGGTGTCCTGGCTGCTGACAACTGTCTTCTAATACCATATTTTTCATAGTACTCTGTAAAATCCTCTGAAATGAACTCTCCTCCTCTATCTGATCTTAAACATTTAATCCTTTTTCCTGTTTGATTCTCAACTTGGTTTTTGAAAACCTTGAACATCTCAAAAGCTTCTGATTTATGCTTCAAAAATAGTACCCATGTCATCCTGGAATAGTCATCTATACACAACATAAAATATTTGTCACCATTTATGCTTTGCGTTCTCATGGGTCCACATAAATCAGTATGTATTAGTTCCAAAGGTTTGCTTGTGTAGTACTCTTTTGTTTTAAATGAGACTCTAGTTTGCTTCCCCTTTTGGCATGAAGCACAAATGCTATTTGATGGTTTTCCAATGGTGGGAATATCTCTCACTGCCTTTTTTGAGCTAATTTTTACTAGATTGTCAAAACTGATATGACCAAGCCTCTTGTGCCACAACCAATTTTCTTCTTCCTATCCAATCAAGCAAGCTCCTTCTGAAGTCTCTGAGAGAGTGTACAGGTTTCCAGATGTCCTCGATCTAGTTGCTATCAACTTTCCACTGTTTGCTTTTCTGACTTCACAACCCTGCTTCTTAAAAATCACTTCATGACCTCTATCACAAATCTGACTTACGCTCAACAAGTTATGCTTCAGACCAACCACAAACAAGACTTCTTTTGACTTGATTTTTCCATCACTAATCTTAACTGAACCTTTGCCAACTATCTTAGCTCCATCATTATTTCCAAATTTTATTGAACCACCTTCATATTGCTTGTAACTTCTCAAATTTTTGTTTGTCACCTGTCATATGACTGGAGCATCCACTATCAAGTATCCATGGTGCAGATTTATTCTGTGCTTTAAATGTTGTTTGTACGATCAGGGATTCCTTTTCTTCCTTAGATCGATCTTTTTCTTTCCACTCTGGTTTGATTACAGTTTTGGGCTCTTGTTTTGACTTTTCTTTTTCAGTAGCTTGTGCATGTTTTTCGGAAATTTTCTATTTTGTCTCATTCCATTTGGTTGAAATTTTCTTCCCTGAAATTGATTTGATGCAAATGTACTTCGACAATTTCTTGCAATGTGCCCAAACTTATGACAGTTATAACATTCTACTGCATAATCCATCAAAGGTGAAAAAACATTTCTACTGGTAAAATTCCTTGGTCCTACGTTATACTTGCAATCTGAAATCTTATGTCCATAACCATTGCATTTAAAACAGTAACCAGAAAAGAGATGATTGAACCTGGGTGATGGTCTTTGCCATGTTGTCGTAGGAGTCATAAATCTTCTTCTTCTTTGATGTGTGACATTGGTGAATCCATCATTGTCAATTCTCCTTTCGTGCCTTGCATTATTGCTTTCTTTTGCATGAGTCAATTTTTCTTGATCAACCTGTTTCTTATCTTCATTCTTTGATCCATTTGATGATTCTCCTTCGACAAAGCCCAAACCAAATTTCATGCCTGTAGTCCTTTGGATATTTATGATCTTATCCAGCTTCATAGAACTTTCTTCACGTTTGTGATGACAACTAATTTTACGATTCATCTCTTCTATCTGCATTCTTAAACCAACAGTCTCTTCTTCTAGTTTGCAGCAATAATCTATTTTCATGGTTATTTGCACTTCGAGATCTTCAGATATTTTCTTGGATTCTTCTATCTGTACTTTCAAACTGGTTATGATTTCATTTGCATCCTCAAGCTTTCTTGAAATTTTCTTATTCTTTTTTCTTTCTATCTTCAATACATCCAGAGCTGCAATTAGTTCCTCTTCCAAATTTACTTCTGCATCAATTTCTTCTTCATCACATTCCTGTTCTTTTTCTATTTTTTCTTCTTTGAGTGCCATGAAAAGAGCTTCACCTGTTTCCTTTTCAGAATCCTCACTGTAGTTGTCTTCTGATGAACTGACATTCTTGGAGATGAAACTTTTCTTCTTGAAGTTGCCTTTTCTGAAATTTGTTTTTTTCTTCCAGTCACTTCTTTCTTGGTGCGATCCTTCATCACTTTTGTTCTTCTCATTAAGTGGACAATTAGCTGCAAAATGCCCAATGCCTCCACAATTGAAACATTTAAGCGGTAACTTTCCTCTGTATTTTCCTTTTCCCCTTTTTAGTTTTCGAACAAAGTTTGCTTCCATTTCATCTGATGTCTCTTCTTCCTCGGATTCTTGTTTTGCTTTCATATTTTTATGGGCTTTAAAAGCAGCTTCTCTGTCTGTGGGTTTAGATTTTCCTATTCTCATCTCATATGCAGTCAAAGAACCATGCATCTCATCCATACTAAAAGAATTTAGATCTTTAGCTTCTTCTATAGCTGAAACTTTAGAATCAAATCTTTGAGGAAGAGATCTTAATACCTTTTTCACGATGATAGAATCTTCGATTTCCTCGTCGAGTCCTCTAATCGCATTAATGACTTCATTAACTCTCAGCATATATGCCTCTATGTTCTCATTGTCATTCATCTTTAATACTTCGAACTGAGCTCGATGTGTTTGTAACTTGGCCTCCTTGATCTTAGCGTCTCCTTCATGAATGCTCCTCGGTTTGTCCCATATTTCTTTTGCCATTTTACAACTCATAATTTTTACCAGTTCACGGTCCACTAATCCGCACATGATAGCATTCTTTGCTTTTGAGTTATTCTCAAACAGTTTCTTACCGACAACATCGGTTGGAGAAGTGGTGGGTATTGTGTATCCACTATCTACTGAATCCCAAATGTCGTATCCCAAAGCACAAAGATATGTCTGCATCCTGAGTCTCCAAAATGCGTAATTAGTTCCATCAAACAATGGTGCTTTGTTTGATGAGAAGCCTTCACCACCTGCCATTGTGTCACTTCCAAGATCACCCTAGCCGGTTAAGCTTGTTCAGGAACCTCGCTCTGATACCAATTGTTAGTCTCACAATGACACTGAGAGGGGGGTGAATCAGTGTAGCTCTTTAAAACTTAAATCTTCAACTCTTAAAGCCAAAACAATGAAAACTTAAAACCAAATAAAGCAAGTATAACAAGAGAGCATCACACAACACAAGATGTACCGAGGTTCACCGATTTGGCTACTCCTCAAAAATGACTGTTTGGACTCCCATCCAAATCCAGCCTTTGCAAAGCACCAACTTTACAATCAATTTACCAGCACCCACTAGAAGGAGCACCAACCCCTGATTTATCAGCACCAACTGGAAGGAGCACCAACCCCTGATGCCAAGCACCAACTTGGACTTCAATTTTGAAACTAGAAGATTGACATAAAAATACCTTCACTTTTACAAGACCCTGACTGGTCTATTGCTTACTCAACATCACCCACAATTCACAAAACACACATCCTTCTCGCTCGCCTCTCGCTCTCTTCGCAAGATAAAATCCACTATTAAATTCTCCAAGCAACACTCCTTTTATAACCATCCTTTCTCTTTGTAACTCTAGTTGTAACTCCTTTCATATTCTCATACACCACTTGTCAATTGTAACACCTTCTTTATGTAACTCCTTTTGTATATTTTGAGAAGGCATTTCGTCAAACACGTCACATGCAAATAATTGACACCATATTCTCCTACCATGACTGTTCATTTTCTCGGTCATGACTGTTCATTTTCTCCTTCGATGACTGTTTGTTTTCTCCTTCATGACTGTTCGTTTTCTCCTTGCATGACTGTTCATTTTCTCTTTGCATGTCTATTTGTTTTCTTTTCCCTTGTGCATGCATTTGTTTTCTCCTTCGATGACTGTTCGTTTTCTTTTCCATGACTGTTCATTTCTATTTTGAGGCTCTTCTTGAGTCACGAAAATGTGACATGTCGCGATATCGTGACACTTTTGTTACTCTGCTGCCCTTTTTGAGTCATGAAAATGCGACATGTCACGATATCGTGACACTTTTGTTGCTCTGCCTGTCTACCCCTTTTGAGTCATGAAAATGCGACATGTCGCGATATCGTGACACTTTTTTTCTCTTCCTGCCTACCCTTTTTGAGTCGCGAAAAATGCGACATGTCGCGATATCGTGACACTTTTTTTCTTTTCTTTCTCTCTCTTTCTTGAGTCACGAAAATGCGACATGTCACGATATCGCGACACTTTTTCTTTCTCTCTCTCCCTTTTGAGTCTAAAATGCGACATGTCAGATATCGTGACACTTTTTCTTCTCTCTTCCTTTTGAGTCTAAAATGCGAACATGTCGTGATATCGTGACACTTTTTTTCTCTCTTTCCTTTTCTTCTCTTTTTTTCAGAAAATCACAATGTCGCGATATCGCGACACTTTTCTCCCTTGCTCTTTCTCTTTGCTTTGGCCCGCGAAAATACAACATGTCGCGATATCGCGACACTTTTTCTCCTTGCTCTTTCTCTTTGCTTTGGCCCACGAAAATACAACATGTCGCGATATCGCGACACTTTTTCTCCTTGCTCTTTCTCTTTGCTTTGGCCCACGAAAATACATGTCGCGATATCGCGACACTTTTTCTCCTTGCTCTTTCTCTTTGCTTTGGCCCGCGAAAATGCAACATGTCGCGATATCGCGACACTTTTTCTCCTTGCATTTTCTCTTCTCTTTTGGCCGCGAAAATGCAACATGTCGCGATATCGCGACACTTTTTCTCCTTGCATTTTCTCTTCTCTTTTGGCCGCGAAAATGCAACATGTCGCGATATCGCGACACTTTTTTCTTTGCGGTGTTTTGCTTTTTCTTTGATCTTTAGCATATGGGCCACTTCCTTCTTGGAAAATATGCAAAAAGGTGGGTAAACATCCTCATAAGCATTTAAAATCACTGTACATACTCTGAGTATCCTCCTGAACTCTTGTCCACTACATCAACCGATCTATCTGACTGTGTTGACAACAATGACAATACTGTCGCTGCACCATGCTCAACATAATATACCACAATGATACTTATGGTAAGGATATGAATTCCTGGATAAGGAAATAAAGATAGGCATGTGTGGTTTATGAAAAAGACACACAAGGCTATGGATTAATATGAGTAAACCCTTTTATTGGATCCTATATAGAGTCTTTTGTGATGAATGCTAGCTATAATTGCAACTAATTTCCTTGCATAACTCATCGAGAAGGATGATAAAACAACTTGATGTATGGGTATTCACACAACAAGTATTAAAATTAAATTATAAATCTGAATTTACTCTAGTAAGAAAACTAACCTTAATAATCATTAAATATGATTAAGATATTTATACACCCAATGTTGCTAAGGTGCATATATTGCACAAAGCATGTCTTGGAGCAACTATAGTCTGATAGAATTGGTCTAGATAAATGACTCGGTAAGATCTAGTAACGATGGCGGTATGGGATGCCATCTCTAGGTTGCTATCTGGGTAGTATTGTGAAATGTCCAATGTTAATGTGACTTAGTTAGTTTAGCCGCAACATTTGGTATGGGATAAATATTTGTGAGTCAAAATGGGCATGCGTGATGAAGTCCAAGATCATGGTATTGACATGGCACTAACTAACTCTAGGTTGGGGATAATCATTTAGTCATAGAGGTGTATGTATATTGATCCTTTGCATAACTAAATTTTCAATAAAGTCCATCAGTTAGGTCATGGATTCACAAATTTTGAACAAGGTGACCAGTTAGGTCATGGGTTTAGAACAAGTCAATCGATTAGTTTGTGGGTTCATAAATACTAAGAGATGGGGAAAGAAAGCATCCTACTCTAGGTTTTATGGGCCCTAAAGGATAACCCTAGTTGTGAATTGACCTACATGTCAAAACTAGAAGTAGATAAGTAAGACAAATTGATTTTATAGAATGGTACCTCTACGCAATTTTGCCAATCTAGTCCACTTGGGTGGCTATCTGCAGCAGTCTAAAACCCAAAAGTGGTTTGACATACCTGTACTGATTCAAAATAATACTATCTATTTATTGGATGAGCAAATGTGCTATGAACCTAAAATAACTCTTATGAATAAAATTATTGTTTTGAAACAAAAAAAATTACCTGTGAAAACATTTGGGATTTCTAGTGGCACAACTAGGTGAGTAGACTTGCATTATTACATATGGTATTATAGTAGAAGATATCTTAAGTTGTAGGACTCTGATCAAAACATTTTGTTGAACAAATTTAAATTTTGAAAAATAAATTATGGCACATAGGTTGCAAGATGGAACTTTTGGGGATTAATTTGGAAAAAAAAATTATGGCACATAGTTTGCAAGATGGAACTTCTGGGGATTCCACGAGAGGCGGACAAGAGGAAGTCATTTTAAGATAAAATTTAAAAGGGCTATGAATATAAAATCAAAGAGAAGGTCCTCAAAGGGAAATAAAGATGATGCAAGTGAATGCACCCCCTTTAAATGATCTTGGTAAGGAGGAAGGAAATTTATCATAAGTAGTGTAATTGTTACAAACTCTTTTGGAGTAGCTAAAAGAGAGAATGGCCCAATAGAAAACCTCACATGGTCCAACAACAAATGTTGACAGTCCAACAATGATAAGTAATGTAGGACTTAATCCTAGAAGATGAAATTGAAGATAAGTTAGAAAGAACGCCTAATGAGCCTATAAGAATTAGTTCCAAAAAGGTCACAGTGAGGGAGAAATTGGCCAAGGACCTAAAGAAGGTCGTGATTCCCAAGTTTAATGGTATAAGTAATGACAATATAGTAGGAAAATTTGGGAATTCACTATTTTACAACAAAGGATTATTGATAGTCTGATCCTATTACCAAAAAATTATGAAGTGGGTTATGGAACAAAGTAATAAAAATACTAAAGTAGGAGATCAAAATTGAGCAAGATGGCAAAGAATACCCTAGAAGAAATGACCAAAGATCTATAGAATTAGGAAAGAGTGAGGGAAATTACACCTTAAAGCAGGAATGAGGATAACAATAAAGATAGTAGAACTCCTGCAATGGTTGATATGTGTAGAAACCAAAACAGCACCAAATCCGATTATGTGACTACAAACACTGATCGCATTGACACACACAGCTTTCAGGGCAGCCCTCAGAGGTCAAACAGTGGTCCTAGCCACTTACACAATAGTTTAGAAGGTCCAAAGTGAACAAAGCAAAGTCGATCATTTTAAAGCCTTAAGCAAGAACAAGCCTTTATCAAAACAAAGCCTCGGTCGAAGTGTCACGATATCGCGACACTTCGGCCCCAAAACAAAGCCTCGGCCGAAGTGTCACGATATCACGACACTTCGGCCCCAAAACAAAGCCTCGACCGAAGTGTCACGATATCGCGACACTTCGGCCCCAAAACAAAGCCTCGGCCGAAGTGTCACGATATCGCGACACTTCGGCCCCAAAACCAAGCCTCGGCCGAAATGTCGCGATATCGCGACACTTCGGCCCCAAAACCAAGGCCCGATCGAAGTGTCGGGATATCGCGACACTTCGGGCCCAGAACAGAGCCCCGACCAAAGTGTCACGATATCGTGACACTTCGGGCCCAGAACAGAGCCCCGACCGAAGTGTCGCGATATCACGAAACTTCGGGCCCAGAATAGAGCCCCAGCTGAAGTGTCACAATATCACGACGTCGTGATATCACGACACTTCAGGCCCAAAGGGAAGCCTTGGCCGGAGTGTCGCGATATCGTGACATCATGATATCGTGACAGACTCACATCTTCACGCCAAGGTGGACTTAACCAATCAGAGGCGACAGTAAATCAATCAGAGGTAGAAGTCAAGCATTCAAAAGTGTCGTTAAAGCCATAAAGGCAGACGTTCAACAAGTGGCAACCGAGAACAGTCAGTTATTGTCGCCTGCTATGCATGCACGCGTAGGTGGGCAGATTGGCAGTTAGCGGACTATTGCGAGGGTAGTCATGTAAGCCCTAGTCAAGGCGAAGTCTCCTCCCTGTTAAGAAGGCATGGCCACCACGTGGCATCCCTGCGTGCCCTTTTCAAAGAGACCCCGTGGGTCTATAAAACGATGGATTTTCCCACCCAAAAGAGACAAGTAGGTAGACATTTTGAGCAATGAAATGCTGCCAAAACCAATGACCCAATCGCATTCCTTTCTAATTCATTCTTCTACACCGGCAATCTCTTTCGAAGGAGAGGTTATTGGTGGTTGCTAGAAGGTGAACCCGGACCTTAATACCCGACAGTGGATCACAACATTCCATTAATTTGATGATAACTCAACCTGAAATATTTTGGGCCCTTCCTTAGTGGATTGGCGTCGTAATCAAGTTCTAACGGGGCGGCCCGCTTGGGCACCCCACACCTTTTTGCTAGTTTCATATTTTGCCATTGATCTCATGCTTTTCATTGCAGCATTACGTTCTATTCTATTCTGTTAGACGCAGTACGTTCTACATTCTACGTTCTGTCATTTTAGTCTATTCGTTCATTACGTGCTTATTCTGTTAAACGTGTCGGTCATTTATATTCATTTTATTCACAGTTTTCAATGATCTTAGGCATACATCTTTCACTAATGTCAATACATAAATGTTTCATTTTAACACAGGTGCTACTATACGGTTTGCTGTTTCTCTGAACGTAGGATAAGCAGCAACAAGCAAAGACACGTTAACATCAGCGATGGCAATACTTTGGCCCGCCCACTTTGCATGTGGGCATGCGGAAAGAAGATCAATGTGCACAATTGTAACAAAGATCCATTTAACGCTCCTAGCCCCTAAAAAGGGAGGAGACGTCTTTGTAACCGAGGATAAGAAAATTGAATAAAGAAGACTGTGCTTTCATACATCTTTCTTTCATTTCCAATTTATCTCCTTTCTTTGTTTCGTGCATAGGATTAAAGCATTATATCTTGTCTTATATTGCATAGCTATAGTGTTTCTCTTTCTTTCGGAATCTCATGCTTTCAGTGGCGATCACGGTGGGACACGAACCCACAATCACGGTGGGCTGTGCTTTCATACATCTTTCTTTCATTTCCAATTTATCTCCTTTCTTTGTTTCATGCATAGGATTAAAGCGTTATATCTTGTCTTATATTGCATAGCTATAGTGTTTCTCTTTCTTCCGGAATCTCATGCTTTCAGTGGCGATCATGGTGGGACCCTGTCCCCTATTTTTTTTTTAGATTCAGAAACTGATTGAAATTTATGTTTTTGTGCTTAAAGGTACGGTAGAGAAATCGTACAATTGATTTGGCGAAAAGACAGTCGATTTGAGCAAAAAAAAGGTAAGGTTCCAAAGCTGTACCTGCATTTTTTTATTATTATTATTATTTTCTGTTTCTATTTTTTGTCAACTTTTACTTGCTTAGGGAAAGTTGTTTATGCTTGTTTCATTTTTATTAAATAAAATGAACCCCACACACATCACGTGGTAAATTAAACCAAGGAGCTGGTCGTAAGACCCCAGCCCTTGAGCAAGACCAACGGTGGGTTCATCACCACCTTGGCTTAGCTTTGCATCCATTTCCCCGATTGTCACCGTTGTTAGGCGTAAATCCCGACGAAAGTCTGACCAAGTGTTGCTTGGGGTGATTCCCATGCGCGCGAGGATAAGTCTTCTATGGTAGGTGTCATTAACAGGACAATCCCCCCTTTCGTACCGCCTATGTTCCACGTACCATCTGCTCTCACGTACCTATAGTTTCCCTCTCGTAAGGGCGGGTATATAGAGAGGTTGGTATATCGGTCCGACAATGGTATATTGAAGGGGCGACCATTTATGGGAGTCATATGAGCCAACATTATGCATTTAAACGTTCTTCAAAACTTGCAAAAACAAAACAAAACATCAAAATGCACTAAACCAGTTTAGGACACACTATTAATCCTTAAAAGAGATAATCACGGTTTGTGTATGTGTGTGTTCATTTCTGCTTAGTGTAAACAAAAAGAAAAATCATCATAAATGAGATAAAAATCTGCTTAGCTAGTAGAAGAGCACCACAATGGTGCTCACCCGTAGCCAAGCCCAATCACGGGCGGATGCTGTGGGGAGTATCCAAGGAGGCACAAGTCACCTCCGGTATAGCCCCAAGGATTTGGTCATACCACCTTGGCGGCCTGACACACAAGGCAGTCCCCTCCGTGCCCCGACGAAACGGGACTATAGGGGCACCTCTTCGAGGAGCACTCCTGTTCAGCATAGCACTCAGCACACACCCTTCCATGAGGGGTACAGTCATAGGAGAGCTCCCTTAGATGCTCGCTATGAGTGGTCACCGCGCGATGAAGCGCTAGGTCAACATAGGGTTCAACGGGAGGAACCACATCATTACACTATCCCTCCTTCACCCCCTCTAGTTGTCAAGACTACAAAGACAAATCCAGAGCACAAGGCTCCTCAGGGCAAGGGCGAGCCAACTCCACCCGTCCCTCTTTCACTTATGAAAGAGAGCATGAGGAAGACCCCTACCTTCCTCGAGAGCAATATACATTGCGAGAGCAAGACGCCTCCGCAAATGCTAGCTATCAGGACCACTCACTAAGGCCAAAGCCCCGAGGGAATGCCACTACCCCCAACAGAGGGAGGCTGCCTATAGAGATCTTGGATCACTACGACCGAGATAGATATCTAGGAGAGGCATCTAGGCCTTCTAGACATGAGGCGGTAAGACCAACTATCTTAGAATCTATCAAGCATTTCGCACATCGGATGCAACTCACGCAACTTGAGCTAGAACGACAACAGTTAGAGCAATGGTATCTTCTAAATAAAGAGCACCTTCAACACCATAAGGATGAGTTGTTCCAACACACTATGCAGGAGAGGACTCCAACCCCTCACACACATAAGACAAAACATTATGAGAGGCACAACCCCTGGGTGCGAGACAAGTCTCTGTGACCTCATCAAGCATCGCCCCTGACGCCTCCTAGACATGAGCGGGAGGCTACTCCTATAACCAATGATGGGCGCCTTCCTCAGGAACCCACTCAGGTTTATGGGCCACCCTTAGAAATTCATCAAGAAGCCTCTAAGGAATCAGAGCGAGAAGAAGAGCGGGATGAACTACCCTACCAAGGCATGGGGGGTGCTATCTGGCCACCCCTCCATAGGCCCCAAGTTCCTCAACAAGAACCAACCAAAGAGGAGGAGCTCAAATCTCCCGATACATGCAAAGCGCTAGAGCACTTAGAGTCGGTAGAGACCAAGATTTTGGAGCTCCCAAGGCCCAACTTACATGAGGCTCCTTTCGAAGAGGATCAACCTTTAACCATAGGGCTACCTGATGATGCAGTCCTCCATGTCTCAGAATCTCCAGATTTTGATGAGCTGTACTCACTGGTCGAAGGTGAGGATAAAACAGAGATAGCCCACAACAATCACATGCGACAGCATCGACATCCCATAAATATCGATGAAGCATGTCAACAGATAAACATAATACTAGGGCATGAGTGGCGCGTTAACCCACCGCAGTGGGACCAAGCATTACATCCGCCACTTTGGGCACACAAAGATCAACTTTCACCCAGAGACCTCATAGCAACATCAGTATCGAGGGTAGACCCTGTCCTCCTATCCGTGCATAGGGACGATCCATTCGTGCCCATCCCTCCAGAGCCAGATCCGGAGCGCAAAGACCATCAAGCTGGGGGTACCTCTATCCCCTGAAGAGCCATAATCCAAACCAAAAAGCTCCAAGGATTATCACAATCGCTTGGTCAAAACCCCAAAAGCTCCAAGGATTATCGCAATCACTTGGTCACCCCAAAAGCTCCAAGGATTATCGCAATCACTTGGTCATCCCAAAATGCTCCAAGGATTATCACAATCGCTTGGTCAATCCCCAAATGCTCCAAGGATTATCGCAATCGCTTGGTCAATCCCAAAATGCTCCAAGGATTATCGCAATCGCTTGGTCAATCCCAAAATGCTCCAAGGATTATCGCAATCACTTGGTCACCCCAAAATGCTCCAAGGATTATCGCAATCGCTTGGTCAATCCCAAAAATGCTCCAAGGATTATCGCAATCGCTTGGTCAATCCCAAAATGCTCCAAGGATTATCGCAATCGCTTGGTCAATCCCAAAATGCTCCAAGGATTCTATAATCGCTTGGTCAATCCCAAAATGCTCCAAGGATTATCGCAATCGCTTGGTCAATCCCAAAAATGCTCCAAGGATTATCTAATCGCTTGGTCAATCCCAAAATGCTCCAAGGATTTATAATCGCTTGGTCAATCCCAAAAATGCTCCAAGGATTCCTAAAATCGCTTGGTCAATCCCAAAATGCTCCAAGGATTTCCACAATCGCTTGGTCAAAAATCAAGAAAATTTAAAAACAACAAAAAATCATCAAAAACAACAAAATTTTTGCATCTCATTTCTAGGCATACTCAAATTCATCAATAGAGAGCTCTTCTCGCACCTCATCTTCATATTCACAAAAATCAATCCATCAAAAATACAAAAATACATAGTTGCATTAAAGCATTGCATCCATACATTGCATATTTGTGGTCGTACGGGTCAAAGGCACCATAGGTTGTAATTGCTCTGCTAGTCCATCTTGTTCCACACTGTTCCATTTTACAAAAACAACAAAAACACCATGCATTGCTTTTTACCACACTAGAGTCAGTGGTCTTTTAATGTATCAAGAGTTTTCGTGATTCAGTCATCATTTTGCTCTTTAGCCATGTAATGTATCGAGTCAGACAGATTTTATGAAGGTAGAGTTACACTTGAAATACACCTTGTTACGTAACATCCCAACACAAATTAAAACACATAAAAAATTCCCAAGTTGTGTGAACGAAAGATGAAACCTGTGTAGTAATCCAGGTCACCATAAGTGAAACGGTTATCTTGCTCATCCCCCCGTGCGAATGGTTCCAGAATCGTCGAGAATTGACAAAAGGACAAGCTCTTTCCTATCCATTCACCTCCATATATAGTGGTTTTCACCACTACCAAATCCCAATCATAGTTGGTTCCCAAAGTTGTAAGGATTTGTACTACACGTCCCTACCAAGGATGGGTAGTCATCCCCAAGACCTAAAAGGGATCAACACCATTCACAAACAAAATTCCAACAAATCATCATCCTAACACTTTCCATTCACCTTTGGTCTCCAAGTTGTAAGGATTCGTACTATCCGCCCCTAACCAGGATGGGTAGTCATCCCCAAGGCCTAAAAGATCAATGCCCTTACTCCATAATCTCCATCACCCCCTTGGTCCCCAACGTCGTAAGGATTCGTACTACACGTCCCCGCAAAGGATGCGTAGTCGTCCCCAAGGCCACAAGGATCAAGGCCACTCACCAGCCCAAACTCACAATACTCAAAATACAAAATCAAATAACAGTGGTTATCACTACTATTCAAAATCCTTGCTCAAAAAGAATTAATAGAAAATAAACAGTGATTTTCATCACTATATAGACGAGCAACTTTCTAAATCATTCAGCCAACAAATATCCCGAACTTGAATCCCTGGAATTCTCAGCATTCGAAAACCATCTAGGTGATCCTCATTACAGGTTTGGTTGATAGCCTATCCGGCAATGGTGGTATCCTACCCGCATGACGATATGTCTGTCACATTCGCTTTGCGTATGTACGGACCAATGTTTGCATAAGGATGAGCTAGCTTATGGTATCCTGGATAACACCGCAGATTAATCTAACTAAATACAACAAAGGAGTTAGTGGAGCTAATTAGGTGATCCTCGATACAGGTTCGGTTGAAAGCCCATCCGGCATCTGGCGGTATCCCGACAAATACCACATAAATGAACTCAATTGCACACACAGGGATGTGAAATAGCTTGGTCAAAAACAAGTCCGATTCATACCTTGTTCAAAAGTCTTGTAAGATAAAGTACGATCATGGCTAGTAAGTTCAAACTGTCTGAGTCTCAGAAAACCTTAGCTACATTTCTAAACCAACTGCGCTACTTTTCATCCTTACAATACCATCAAAAATACAAAAAAAGAAAAACCACATGTATACATACAAAGTCATCTACCACAAGCAATCGCCTAAAAGACAAAATAACAGAGTCCTAAACAGTCTATGGTGCCATAGCCAAACATCACAAATTCTATCCATCCATTTCATTTCTGCATATCACATATAAATCAAAAACATTTGCATTCATCACAACATATGCATCCATCAAAATAAATCAACATACAACAATCGCATTTATCATACCATATGCATCCATCAATATAAAGTAGCATGCATCCATCAACATCAATCATTGTGCATAACATAAAATCATGACATATACACAAAGCAAGAAAATCAAAACAACAAAAACATCCCAAAAATGCAACACAAAAACATAGCAATAAGCATTGCCGGACACAAGTGCTCTTGCACTTAACCTCTTGGCATAAGAAAATCGATGTCGGGGCTCAAATTGTCACTCTCCTACTTCCCCAAGAAGGCTACCATAGCCGGACCGCTCCACGGGAAGACGGGTTTTTGATGATTTCACCCCATTATGGCATCACCAAAAGGGTTAACACCCACCAAAAATAGGTCCAAATGTCGGGAAATTGCACATGCTTAAATGGTAAAACATCTAAAGGCACCCTTGCACAAGTCATCTTGGGTCAAGCGACTCGTCGCTTTTCTCATGAAGGTCATTCCCTCATCGATTCGTCGCTTGAGGGGGTAGTCACACTTAGTCACCAATCAACAAGCACACACCCAATCAAAGCAATGACATGCATTCAAAGAATCATTGACAAAGACAATCACGCTCCTGCTTGGGGCAGTAAACAAGCAATCATCAAATTGATCAAACACTTGGCATTCCTGAAGCATGAACACAAGGTTCCCCTGTGGACAAAAGGTTACGCCCTTTGCCTAATCATGACTGATCAATGTCCAAGCTCAAGTCACACCTCACCAAAATAGGTTAACACTTGAAATCGAATTCCTTAGCTCGTCAGGATTCAAGAATGCATGCCCTTTCCATACTTGGGGCATCAAAAGTTGGTTAGGTTACCAAGAAACCCTAATCATTAGTGCTTTGGTTATCTATTTTTGCTCAACGACTGCATCACCCGTAGCGCTTCCCAAAAAGGGGCATCTGTAGACACCAAAACAGCACCAATCCGATTATGTGACTACAAACACTGATCGCATTGACACACACAGCTTTCAGGGCAGCCCTCAGAGGTCAAACAGTGGTCCTAGCCACTTACACAGCAGTTTCATATTTTGCCATTGATCTCATGCTTTTCATTGCAGCATTACATTCTATGCTATTCTGTTAGACGCAGTACGTTCTACGTTCTACATTCTGTCATTTTAGTCTATTCGTTCATTACGTGCTTATTCTGTTAAACGTGCAGGTCATTTATATTCATTTTATTCACTGTTTTCAATGATCTTAGGCATACATCTTTCACTAATGTTAAGACATAAATGTTTCATTTTAACACGGTGCTACTAAACAGGTTCTTTGTTTCTCGAACGCGAGGATAAGCGACGGCAAGCAAAGACACGTTAACATCAACGACGGCAATACTTTGGCCCGCCCACTTTGCATGTGGGCATGCGGAAAGAAGATCAATGTGCACAATTGTAACAAAGATCCATTTAACACTCCTAGCCCCTAAAAAGGGAGGAGACGTCTTTGTAACCGAGGATAAGAAAATTGAATAAAGAAGGTTGTGCTTTCATACATGTTTCTTTCATTTCCAATTTATCTCCTTTCTTTGTTTCGTGCATAGGATTAAAGCGTTATATCTTGTCTTATATTGCATAGCTATAGTGTTTCTCTTTCTTCCGGAATCTCATGCTTTCAATATGTTTGCAATAGGGTCCCACTTTGCTAGAAAGTGCCCCCACATAGTTTATCTCCATCGAAAAGCTCCAGAAGAAGCCACCCAAAAGATATTTGTGGTGATGGGTAGATTTTGTACTTGATGAACAAGTTTCCTTTTTCATTTGTTAAATGGTAAAATTTATGGTATAAATGCAAACATTTTGATAAATAGTGGATCTTTTGATGGTTTATTTCCACTAGTTAGTGAGGGACATGTTTGAAAAAACTTTAGGTTTTTGGCTAACGGTTGGAAGGTAGAGTTCAAGTCAGGATAGACCTACCAAGTTAACCAATGTTTAATTGCTCCTCACATTTTATTGCTTAAGGAAAGAAAATAGTTTCTTATATTTTTTTAACACATATGAACCATTTTGGTTATTTTATGGATTTTACACATGTAAATATATATGTATGCATATGGCCATGTGATTGGACACTAAGTAGAGTAGCTTTGTGTATATTTTTTGTTATTGAGTGGAGTAAATTTGTTTATGTGATGATGTAAGTTTTGGCTTATGCGTGGACATTTGGTTGAATGCACTATGAAATACTACGTAGTTTAATTGAATGTCTAAGATGAATGATTTATGATTCAAAGATGAATTATGGTACAAATAATGAAGAATGATTTATGATTTACCATGATTAATATTGTATATGTGAAAGGATATATTTGAATGTATTTAAATAAAGCAACCCTCCATGAAACATAGGGACTATGTTTGTTCCTAGTGGGGGAGGATGTAATGACCCTCCTCGCACGACTTTTGGTTGAAATAAAATTGATGATTTTAAACATACATTTTTTCATAGATTGTGACACTGCTAATGTCCATTTTGTATGTAGGACTAGGTATATGTTCTCTATGGATAGGGTTGGTCAACGAAGAAGGTATATGCTCTCAATGGAGGTCAATGGAAAAGGTAAGTGGGGAAGTGATTATTCGATTTGTGATTACATGGAAAATCACATGAATGCATATCATATAGGTGCATATGAGCATTCTGTAATGTGTGTTTATTTTGGAATTCTATGTTGATGTTTTTTTGGGGGTAATGAAGATGTCTTGTACATGGGAGCTACCCTTTGCTAACTTAGCAATGAATTTGCAAGAAATAGGTAATCATATGTTTAATTTATAAAATGTAGAGTTGGAAAATTTATTTTTATAATAATTGTGAGATTTAATTAAAAATGTTAAAAACGAAATAATTTCCTTGTTGGTAATACCCCAAACATTTATGATGATAGTGGTTACTCAAATATTTTAGTTAAATAAAAAGAGGGTTTTGCATTGCTCATCATGATAGCTAAAAAAGTATTCAAATAATTATTAAAAAACCCCATCCCTATGTGACACGTTGCATGTATTTTTTTTAGTTACGACCTACGGGTTTTTAGAGTTAAGGGGATGGGAGAAAATATTTTTGGGAAAAATAGGAGGTGAAAAACCTACACTTGGACGAACAAGTCGAGGGGACAAAGGAGGTAACCAGCAAGAAACATTTATAATTACAACTGCACAGGTCATTCTTTTATACCTTTTGAATTCTGTTAGATAGTCTGAAAAAGAAAAGAAGTTTTGGTATACCTACCAAATGGAAATTTGTTATAACTGTGTGAGGTGATTGTTGTAATTGAAATCTGCCATGGTTATGTGAAATTATTGTTTGCATTTGCAATAGAAAAGTGATAACACTATGCATGTTGTTAGCTAGAAACGAATGTTAGAGGATGTGCATAATTTGTTTATGAAAATGAAAGATAGTGAAAGATGTATGTTTGCTTTCTGGATTGAAATACATGTTTGTAGGTGACTGCAAAAGATAACTAAAAGTTAGCTTCATTGAAATCTAATTTCAAAAATTGTTCACCTGTTTGCTTTATGATGATAGTGGTTACTCAAATATTTTAGTTAAATAAAAAGAGGGTTTTGCATTGCTCATCATGATAGCTAAAAAAGTATTCAAATAATTATTAAAAAACCCCATCCCTATGTGACACGTTGCATGTATTTTTTTTAGTTACGACCTACGGGTTTTTAGAGTTAAGGGGATGGGAGAAAATATTTTTGGGAAAAATAGGAGGTGAAAAACCTATACTTGGACGAACAAGTCGAGGGGACAAAGGAGGTAACCGGCAAGAAACATTTATAATTACAACTGCAAAGGTCATTCTTTTATACCTTTTGAATTATGTTAGATAGTCTGAAAAAGAAAAGAATTTTTGGTATACCTACCAAATGGAAATTTGATATAATTGTGTGAGGTGATTGTTGTAATTGAAATCTGCCATGGTTATGTGAAATTATTGTTTGCATTTGCAATAGAAAAGTGATAACACTATGCATGTTGTTAGCTAGAAACAAATGTTAGAGGATGTGCATAATTTGTTTATGAAAATGAAAGATAGTGAAAGATGTATGTTTGCTTTCTGGATTGAAATACATGTTTGCAGGTGACTGCAAAAGATAACTAAATGTTAGCTTCATTGAAATCTAATTTCAAAAATTGTTCACCTCTGGAAAAATAAAATAACTTACATATTGATAGAATGGCTTCATAATAGATAAAAATGCATGTTGTTATCTACAAGCTGAGAGTATTCAGTAAAGGTGGATGACATAAGTTGTGTTAAAAGAAACATTATTTTGTGCATGTGTAATTTTATCTTGTAAACATAACTTCCTTTCTCTTAAAAGCTTTGCATGTTACTGTGTTGTGTGATGCATGGATAGTAAAATATTTCATGGTAGATGCATCCATACTAAAACTATGGAACTGTAATCTAATCCCTGTAACCATTAGGTGCCCAAGAATTATTATGAAAATAATATATTTCAACATTAGACTAGACTTAGGAATGTCGTAGCCTTATATAGGTTACAAAATAGGATAATTAACCAATTAGCATAAGTAGCGCTAACGGAGTTGTTTAGAATAGAATTATGCTAACAACCTAGACTAAAATATCTTGACATAGGATATTTTAGTTACTAACCTAAGTTAACCACAAGATATTATAGAACAGTAAATATCTCCTATGGTAAAAAGTAAATGTAATAACCTATGTAGTATAATGCAATATACTACCTATTTTACCCTAACATCCCCCCTTTATTACATTACTTTGATATACAAAGTTTACTTCGAAACAACTCAAATTTGACACGTCCAAGTGCCTTTGTGAAGATGTCAGCAACTTTGTTCATCGGTGGGAATGTATTGGAGCTTGATCCTGTGTTTAGGAACTTCATCACGAATGAAATGACAATCTGTGTCAATATGCTTTGTGCGTTCATGATGGACTGGATTCTTGACCAAGTTCAAAACACCTGAGTTGTCGCAAAACATGTGAATAGGAAGTTTCTTTGGTAGGCCCATGGTAGCCAAGATGTGACTTAACCATATCGCTTCACACACAGCTCCACGTGCAGCATGATACTCTACCTCTGTTGAAGATAAAGCAACCACCTGTTGCTTTTTACTATGCCATGAGACAGGACCAGATCCAAGATGAAATACATATCCTGATGTTGATTTTCTGTCATCTAGGGATCCAGCGTAGTCAGAGTCAGTGTAACTCTATAAGAAGAATGAGTTATTCTTCTTATACTCTAGACCATATTCTACACTACCCTGAATGTAGTGAAGAACACGCTTTGTTGCTTTCCAGTGAGAGACCTTTGGTTCCTGCATGAACCGAGAAAGATAGTTTACAACATAAGTAATGTCTGGTCTAGTATTGGTCAGATAGATGAGGCTTCCAATCATCTGTCGATATAGCGTGCCATCTACCTATGGTGAGTCATCATACCGTGATAACTGAAGCCCTGATTCCATCGATGTTGCTTTGGGCTTACAATCAGTCATACGATATTTTTCTACTAAAGTCTTGGCATACTTTTTTTGAGTCACCCTAAGATGATTCTTCTTCTGTTCTATCTCAAGGCCAAGACAGTAGTGGAGAAGTCCTAGATCTGTCATATCAAATGACTCTTTCAAGTCATCCTTCATGGCGTTAATCAATTTCTCTGAATTGCCAGTGATGATCAGATCATCTACATACAGTACAAGAATCACTATTTCAGAACCTGTGTTCTTGATATAGATATTTGCATCAGATGGACTTCTCTTGAATCCGTGTTGTAGTAGGTGACTATCCATTTTGATGTACCATGCTCTTGGGGCTTGTTTCAGCCCGTATAATGATTTGACCAACTTGCAAACCTGTTGCTCATGGCCTTCCTCAGAAAATCCTGGAGGTTGAGTCATGTATACCTCTTCTTTTAAGTCACCATTTAGAAAGGCACTTTTTACATCCATCTGATGTAATTTCCATCTGAACTGTGTTGCCATAGCACAAAGAACTCGAATGGTGGTCATCCTTGCAGTGGGTGCAAAGGTTTCCTCATAATCAAGGCCTTCCTTTTGAGCATAGCCCTTCGCCACAAGATGGGCCTTATGCTTGTCTATGGTACCATCTGCCTTATATTTGACTTTGTAAACCCATTTGCAGCCTATGGGCTTCTTTCCTTTAGGCAAATCGACCAGCTTCCATGTTTTGTTTTTAATGAGGGATTTATGTTCAGCATCCATAGCTGCCTTCCACTGAGGCTGACTAAGTGCTTCATCAACTATAGAAGGTTCATTTTCATCATATGAAGACATGTAAACCCTCTCCTCATCAATTTCCATATCATCTCCACTTTCTAAATCTCTATCAACAGAAAGCTCTTGAAAATCTGCACAAAGATCATCAACTGAAGTAGATGCTTCTGCCTTTCTCTATCGAGACATGCTTCATGTCTTTGGATGATTGAGAGTGAGATCTGGTGGTGAAGTGAGTTTGGAATCTCTCATAGTACTTGTATACCATTTTGGAGGCTTTTTCTATTGTGGAGGAGTCTGTGGTTGTTGCTCCTCATCTTCCAGGTATACTGATGTAGTGTTAGATGTGAAAGCTTCATCAAACACTACATCTCTACTAACATGTATTTTCTTGGTGAATGGATCTATCAACCGATAGCCTTTTGAGAATTCATCATATCCAAGAAAAACACATTATAGGGTCTTCTCATCTAACTTCTTTCTTTTCTCCTTAGGTATATGCATAAAAGCCTTACACCCAAATACTCGTAGATGAGATATGGAGGGTTTCCTTCCACTCCATGCTTCCTGAGGAGTCATACCTTCAAGAGCCCATGTGGGTGCCCTATTTAGAAGATATACTACAGTTGTTACAGCTTCAACCCAGTAACTGTGCTCAAGATTGGCTCCCTTAAGCATACATCGAACCATTTCCATAATGGAACGATTTCTTCTCTCAACAACTCCATTTGATTGAGGAGAATAGGTTGTTGTTAACTATCTTTTTATCCCATGTTTCTACAAAAATGAGGAAAATTATTTTGATGTGTATTCCCCCCTCGATCTGAATGGAGGGTCTTTATGAAACATCCTGATTCTTTCTCAACAAGTTTCTTGAACTGCTAAAAATAGTCAAATGCTTCAGACTTCAACTGCAAGAAGAAGACCCACATTTTTCATGAGTGATCATCTACAAACAATTGAAAATACCTTTTTCCTCCACAACTGGTAGACATAGGACCACACAAATCTGTGTGAACTAACTCCAAAGGTACCTTAGATCGAAAGGAGCTAGGTTCAAAAGGTACTCTATGTTGCTTTCCTGCCAAGCAATCTGAGCACACTGGCAAAGTAGATGAAAGAGTAGGCAGTCCTTTCACCATTTGATACTTACTAAGTTCAAGTAAATACCCTGAGCTTAGATGCCCAAATATCTTATGCCATAGAGAAGTGGCCTCTTTTGTTGTTACTGCCATTGCAGTATGTGGTGAGGTAATTGCATCTAAGGTGAACAAACCATGTTTGTAAGAACCCATTGCTATATGTTTTCCTTTCTGAGTGATAAAGCAATGTTTCTTCCCTTGGTCCACTTTGAAGTTGACATTCATGTTATTGTCCAGGATTTGTGGAACTGACAAAAGATTATTTGCCAATCCTGGTACATAAAGAACTTTTTGAATCTGACATTCTCCATCTGGAAGGGAGACAGAAACACTTCCTTCTCCCTGGACTCGATAGGTCTTATCATCAACAATGGTCATTGGTCTACCTTCTCATGCCTCAAATATCTCAAACCAGGACTTATCACCAGTCATATGCTTACTAGCACCTGAATCTATGTACCACACAGTATCCTTGTGAGGGGAATCTATATGAGTCATGAGCACTTTGTGTGCTCATTCAGAATCCAAACTAGAATCTTCAGTGGTAGCAATATGTCCCTGTTGCTGCTTGTTCTTGTTCTTTGGTTTACCTTTGCCCTTCTTTTGTCCTTGTTCATTGGGCGGTTTGTTCTTAAACCAACATCTCTTGGTTTCATGAGTGTCCTTATCACAAATTTTACAATACTACTTCTTCTTCTGAGTCTCTTTGCCTTTACCCTTATCTTTGTTAGAAGAAGATCCTTTCTGTTGATTCCACTTTTTCTTTCCACTTTGCTTGTTTGAGAAAAGTGCATTGTTGGATGCCTCATCTCTTTGGAGTTGATTAGCTTCTTCAGTTTGAAGCAAATTTACCAACTCTACAAAAGTCATTGTCCTCCCAGAGACTTGTAGTGATGTGATCAACATTCTATAGGAGTCTGGAAGAGCCCTCAAAATGATTGAGGTCAGGACTTTGTCTTCCACTTTTTCTCCTAAGGCTTGCAATTTTGTTTTTATATCTACCACTCTACAGAGGAATAGCTCTACTGTCTCTCCAGATTTCATATGAAGAGTATGAAGTTGTGTTTGAAGGTTAAGAATTATTGATTGATTCTTTCCTTCAAATATGGTAGCTAAGGCATCCCATGCCTCCTTACCATTTTTAGCTTCACTTATATGAGGTTGTATATCATCAGTAATAGCTAGCAAGATCAATAAGGAAAGTCTTTTATCCTTTTTATCATATGCTGTCTGATCTGCTCCTGGTGATGTGGGTCTAGAATCAGTGCCATCCACTATACCCCACATCTCCTCTACAATTAAAATAGCTTTCATCTTAGTTTTCTAGGCAGAATAATTTGAACCTTTAAGCAGTTGGCTTTCATTGAGATATTTGTTTATCATTGCCATGGTGAAGGTTTCAAATTGATGTGACTAAGATGACTTTATCTTGTAGTATACCCTCAAAAGAGTATATGGAAGATCTTAATTTTCTCTTTAAGATATTTAATGGCTCCTGCCTTAACACCCTTCAAGAAGGATGAAAAGTTTGAGGAAATTAAGCCAAACAAATAGAGCAAATTAAAGGGGAAGGTTTTGGAAGACTTCTGATTTTGCTCTCTAGGATATTTAATGGCACCTGCCTTAACACCCTTCAAGAAGGATGAAAATTTTGAGGAAATTAAGCCAAACAAAGAGAGTGAATCAAGGTGATTGGATTATGACCTTTGATGGGGAGTGAAAATTGACTTGTTTAACCTGTGCAAGGTGTAGCACGATTTTAGTGAAGTTTGGGTTTTTGAAATGCTCTTCAATGTTCTTATGATTGTTTAATTGCAAAAAACATGATGGTTAGTGCAATAATAAAAAAGAGAGCAACCCAAATTTTTATCACTATAGGTGTCGGATGCAACCGAAAATGCACCTAGTGTAGCCAATTTTAAGAAAAGGTGTCGAGTACAATCGAGAATGCACCTTATTACTCTGAAATATCCCCCCTTTGTCTTACAATTTTGCAAAAAAATAGAATCACAAATGTGTCTTCTATCCCCCCTTAATTTTTACAAAATTAGAAATCGAGCACTCCTTTCAAGACAAGTCGACACACGACCCGCGTTTGAAAGGCTTCCAGACCAGTCGACACACGACTTGGTTTATGTCTTCAACACTCAAAAAATAGGTTGAGCATTAGGATCAAAAATAGGTTCAAAAATTCTTCTCAAGGTTACAACAAAAAATTTGCAATTTTATGTCTTATATCTCCTTTGGAGGAGAAAACAAAAGCAATAATTTGGTTTTGTTGCAAAAAAAATGACCTTTTGTCCTTGCCCAATTTTTAAAGTGTCTTTTGGTTTTGCAATAGAATATGGAGTTCCTATGTCTCTTTATCTCCAAAAAATGTGGGAGAAAACTATAGGAATTTTGAGGAGGTATTGCAAAAAAAATGTTGAAGAGCTTCTATGTTTTGCAACCAAATACTTGATCTCTTTGTCTCTTTATCTCCAAGTTTTGAAGAAAACTAAAGAAATTGTATGGCTTTAGTTTGCAAAAAAAATTGTCTGGAATAAATGTCTAAGTTTTAATGCTTAAAAAATATATTTAATGATTAAAAATTTTATATAATAAAGGTTTTTGGAAAAAAAATTCATCTAAAAAATTGTTTAAAAATGATTTAATTGACCAAAAACACTAAATTATATAAAAAAATATCAAAAAATTATATATTTTTAAAGCAAAAAAAAAAAATTTAGACTATAATTTTTCTAAAAAAAATGTTTGCACCTTTGATTTTTTTTGCTTGGAAGAAAAAAAATTTATGCGTTGGGCTTCGATCTAAGAAACTAGCACTGTCAAGGCTTCGGCCTTGACCACTGCACTACTGGGGTGGCTTTGAAAGTCATCCCTCAGGCACAGTATATAATGCACATGAGCCTTTTGAATAGGCTCGATGGGATTAATCCCACATGCATTCGATGACGAATGCTTTAGGCCTTTATAAGCCTGAGCGCATTCATTTCAATGTGTGATTGGCTTAGGCCATCACTGCACCCCTTTGTCATTGAGTTCCCACCACGTTGCTCCGTGTTTCCAACCAAAAATTGCCATGTGTCTCTTGACCCCCGAAAACAAATAAAATTTTCCTCGCATTCGTGTCACCCAACTGGCTCACCCCTTCAACGTCCTGGCTCTAGCAAGTATCAACGATCTACCCTCACCATGTGTCACCTTGATATGTGTGTTATGTGTCGTGCTTAGTAGGTCTAGGTGTCTGGTGTCTAAGGTCTAGGTGGTCATGAGGTGGCATTGTGCCATGTGTCAGGTTCCTGGTCGCCAATCACGGCCTACTAGGAGTGAGAGGGTGCTCCTACCCTCATGGCACTCCTAGTCAAAAATAGCCACGTGAGAGTGTGAGGGCACTCCTACCCTTCACGTAGTCCTATTGGCTGCTATGTGGGGATGTGGACCCAATGGTTTAATGGAAGCCTCGGGGATGAGTGATCGGATTGGAGCCAATCATAGCCGATCTACCTCCGATGAGGGGTGATCGGGTTGTCGGGCTAGTCGATCCGCCTCGAATGAGAGGCCTGGTCATCGATCTAGCCAATCTACCTCGAATGAGGGGCCTGGAAACTCAAGCTCCTCGGAGGGGCATGGATCGTGCCATCTCCTGCTCGCCTATCGAGGTGAGGTGAGGTGGCCAAATGGTGTCACCTGCTCTTCCTCCGGGCGGGCAAAAAAAATTTGGCTCTGATGCCAATGTAACCATTAGGTGCCCAAGAATGATTATGAAAATAATATATTTCAACATTAGACTAGACTTAGGAATGTCATAGCCTTATATAGGTTACAAAATAGGATAATTAACCAATTAGCATAAGTAGCGCTAACGGAGTTGTTTAGAATAGAATTATGCTAACAACCTAGACTAAAATATCTTGACATAGGATATTTTAGTTACTAACCTAAATTAACCACAAGATATTATAGAACAATAAATATCTCCTATGGTAAAAAGTAAATGTAATAACCTATGTAGTATAATGCAATATACTACCTATTTTACCCTAACAATCCCCAAATAAATAAAGTTCTAAGTGATGGAGAAGCCTCACTAGATCTCACATGCAGATGAATTTTTTTTTGAATGGAAGTTACATTTGGCTATAATGTTTGATATAGCCATGGAAGAACAAGTACAATGATGGCTATTATTAATTCAGTGGTCATCCCGCTGTAACTCACACAGACAACTTTCGACTGATGAGAGTTGGATTACATAGGAATTGGGAGAAGTGGCTACTGGTAGTCAAATATTGTAACCTTGCAGATGGTATTTACCTTATTAAACATGTTATATGAGATTAAGTTAATATAAAAATAATTACAGAGTGAAACATGTGAGCTGCAGAACTAAGTGTAATGTGGTTCAACTAAAATGTTACAGTGTTGGAATATGAGTTCATACTATGCTATGGGTACGGCTTGGTACCTAAATATTTTGTAAATAGAAAAACAATATGTTTTCCGAAATTCTTTCCATTTGTTTTGGAGTTATCGTAATTAACGCATCTAAATAAAATTATGTCAATCCATTAGTAGTTTGGTTAATGGTCTAAATGATTAGAAGTCATTAAATTATTACTCATTTTCTAGTATATAGTCAACTTGGAATAACGAAGTTGTTGAGGATTGTTGTAAAACGTAGCATCCTGTAGAGTGTTGTTATTGATTTTCCTGAATGGCTGATTGAAGTATTTCTTTTGAAAGCACAAAATAAATAATAAAACTTTGTTGAGTAATAATAGATAAATTATATCTACAGAAAGAATGAAACTTTGTGAATTTTAGTATCAGTAAGCTCGACACGTCATCTTATTAAAGAGTTTGCCACATTGAAAGTACACTCTTTTTTAATCAATCTATAGAGTGTGAATACCTTGTAAAACCTTTCATAGGACATTGCAGAAAGCAAAAGTTGGTGGAAGAATAACTTTAATCTTTCATTGAGATTTAAAATTATTAGTGATAGATTAGGAAAAAACAAAAGTAAATATTCTTAGTTAAATGTTAAATGTAATCGAGTATGGTTTAGCTTCAGCCTTAAGCTATGTTTATACTTTAATTTGGGTATGCTTTTATTATGTCTTGTTTTCCAAACTGCAATTTTAGAATGATTTAGTACACCTTATTTTAAGAAAAGAGGCTTATGCCTAGGAATCCTCAAAATGATATTAGTGTATTCAAGAGATTATTGGAAATTAGTCATTGTGTATTTATTTAATTTATACAATGTTTACAGAAAAGTGTTAAAGACTTAATTTATCTTAGGAGTGGTATCCTCTAGTTAAAATAATGTAAACATTATATGTAAAGGCCCTATGAAAGTCAACATCTATTATTTATCATGTGTAGATGAATTAAAAATCTGAGATTGAAAGGAATTATTACCTTAGGAATTTCCTTGCTTTTAGTGGAATTGAATTACTCTTGTTGAAGTGGATTAAATAAAGTTAAAACTACAAATGAGACCTTACTTAGGTAAAAAATTATATTATGACCCATGTAGATGGAACGAATCTACTAATTGAACTCGAAGATTTAATTAGGCCTTGCGACTAAGGACTTTTAAAATTATGAATTATTATCATGAGGAGGAATGGATAACATATACAATATATTATAGTGAGGGACAAATGGATGTTTTTCCTTGTGGATATTATTGAACCCTAAACTCATGTACATCTCATGATGAGAAGAGAATAAAACCATTAATCGAGAAGGATGAATGATCAAAGTGTATATCATGAAGAGGATTGAACAAAGATATTCCTCATGGGAAAAATATTTAAAACAAGACCATGGTGAGGGAAGAGATAATGTGTTCCTCATGGAGTCAGCAAATTTAGATCATCCAAATTTATTGTGGGAGTAACCTTCTAAATATTTGATCGCAAATAATCCATCGAGGAGGATGAATTAGATTTTTTGGCAAGCTCAAATTATTATATAAAAGCAAATGAAGAATAGTTATCCTTAGCTTTTTGGAAACCCATAAAACTTGATAAGATGTAACTTAAGATCCAAGTTAAATATAGAAGTAAACCTTACAAATAAGGACTTGGTTGTGGTATAAATCCTAGCTTGGAAATTAGGTAAAATTAGAATAGTTAGTTGGTGTAATAATATACCACAATGATACTTATGGTAAGGATATGAATTTTTGGCTAAGGAAATAAAGATAGGCATGTGTGGGTTATGAAAAATACACCCAAGGGTATGTATTAAATTGAGTAAACTCTTTTATTGAATTATATCTAGATTCTTTAGTGATGAATGCTAGCTATAATTGCAGCTAATTTCTTGGTATAACTCATCGAGAAGGATGAGAAAACAACTTGATGTGCGAGTATGCACACAACAAGTCTTAAAGTTAAATTGTAAATTTGACCTTACTCTGGTAAGAATACTAACCTTAATCATCAGGAAATATGATTGAGATATTGATATACCCAATGCTTCTAAGGTGCGGATATTGCATAGAGCAAGTCTCGGAGCAACTATAGTCTAATAGAATTGGTCTGGATAAATGACTCGATCAGATCTAGTAACAAGGGGTGGTATGGGATTCCATCTCTAGGTCACTATTCACGTAGTATTATGATATGTCCAATGTTCATTTGACTTCGTTTAGCCACAACATTTTGTATTGGACAAATATTTGTGAGTCACAATGGGTATGTGTGATGAAGTCCAAGGCCAAGGTATTGACATGGCACAAACTAAATTTGGGTAGGGGAAAATCAATTAGTCACGGAGGCATATGTACATTGATCCTTGCATAACTATAGTTTTAATAAAGCCGACCAATTAGGTCATGGATTCACAAATGTTGAACAAGTCAACCAATTAGGTTGTGGGTTCAAAACAAGTCGATCGGTTAGGTTGTGGGTTCACAAATGTTAAGGGATGTGGAAAGAAAGTATCATCCTCTAGGTGTTATGGGCCCTAAATGATAACCCCAACCATGAATCAACCTACATGTTAGAACCAAAGGAAGATAAATAAGACAAGTCGATTCCACATAATGGCACCTCTACGAGATTTGGCCAATCTCGTCCACTTGGATGGTTTTCTGTAATAGTCTAGAATCCAAAAGTGGTTTGATATGCCTGTACTGATTCAAAATAATACTATTGATTTATTGGGTGAAAAAATGTGCTATGAACCTGAAAGCACTCTTATGAACAAAACTATTGTTTAGAAAAAAAAAAATTAATAACCTATGAAAATATTTGGGATTTCTAGTGGTACAACCGTGTGAGTAGAGTTGGGTTGTTACATTTTGTAAATTTAATATCATTCAAAGATCCTTTATGTGGTATTATATGAAATTAAACATTGATTTACTCATATAATGTTTAAGAAAATTTTTGAAGTATCTCATGAACTATAAATAGGTTTTTGGATGTTTACTCATCAAATATAGATGCATAGAAATCTGCAGATTCAATAAGCTACTTAAGAATATTTTTTCTTCTATTTTGAGTTTGATTCTTTTTTAGTATTTAACTCATATTTTTATGATAGTTAAATGTCAAGCGTGTATAAATCTATGCTATAGAATAGATGGATTAATAAAACTTAAATTTTTATTGTATTTTTTTATCATGATAATGGGGTGAGTATAAGTTGTGGGTAAATGGAAAGACAAATATTATTCTATTATAAAATTTTGCTTCACATGTATCTTTTGTATCGAAGATATATTGAATCATGACATAGTTCAAATTAGGGTAAATTATCTAGCTTAATAGATAACTTTTATAGCATATTTCTTTTCCTCTTTTTGGGGATTTATGCTAGTCATTACTTACAAAACTTTGTTCAAACAAATTGTACAATATTAGATATAACATAGTTTGAAATGATAATATGAATATAAAGAAAACAATGGTTTGAATGTTGAAGATGCTCAACTCATTTTAAAAAAATGTTGAAGATGCTACAACTCAAATTCATATTAGAATTTCTATAGAATAACTAAGATACCATATGACCCTTATTACTACATTTCTTCAATATATCTATTGATAAAAAACACATAACATTGCAATGAGATTTTTAATTAATCAAATTAAATTATTTATAGCATGAAATAATTTTAAATTTAACAAAATATTTTATAATTAAAGAAGAAAATCACAAATAAAATATTCAAGTGAAATATAATTAGTTCAAGAGAAACATTATCTTCTTATCATCATCACTTTTGAAAAATGAATATATATGTATATATATCCACAAATACCAATATATCGTGTATGCATACAAATACTAACATAAATATTTCTCTAAATTATTATTAGGAACAAATATACAATTTGACACTTCATTCATGGGCAAGGAAAAAGACTAATAATGTAATGTTATAGCAAAATTATATTAATTATATTGAAAACAAGCAATCAAAACATCATTTTAAAATAAGTTATTTTTCCAAAATATGTGAGTTATAGTTAATATAACAATGTTATTTTTAAAAATTCTATGTTTAAAATTTGTCTCACTATCCAAAAAAATACCAAAGAATAAAATTATATAACTAATAATACATTTTATTGAAATTGATCAATCAAATTCATCCAACAAGATTACAATATTAATTTTACAACTTATAAATAATATTGTAATATCAAATTCATAACTTGGAGGCACGTGGGACTTAAAATTTACCTAGTAATTTATAAGGAATATAAACTCAAAGTATTGATATAACTTAATGAAGAACACAAGCTTATACTGAGAGGGGGGGGTGAACAGTATAAGACCTCTTTTTACTTTCTCTATTTAACTTCAACTTCGCAAAGCAATGAACCAATAGCAATATCAAAGCAATGCATAAAGCAACACACAATGAGACACCAATTTTAACGTGGTTCACCCAACATGGGCTACATCCACAAAACTTTTCTCTAAAAAGCTTTCTCAAAGTTCTTTGGGAATCCTTCCCAATTACAATGTTTATGAGCCTCAGCCCAAAGGAGAAACCTTCCCCTACTCAAGTATTTATGAGCCTCTGCCCAAAGGAGAATCCTTCCCCTCCTCACGAATTTATGAGCCTCCTGCCCAAAGGAGAATCCTTCCCCTCCTCACGAATTTATGAGCCTCCTGCCCAAAGGAGAATCCTTCCCCTCCTCATGAATTTATGAGCCTCCTGCCCAAAGGAGAATCCTTCCCCTCAACTCTAGAAATGATACTTCAGAAGATCACCTGCCTCTTATTCTGCTAGCACATGGAACTCCTTTCCATAGAAGACCTCCTGTCCTCAATGCTCAGCCTCAAGAGACCTCTGTCCTCATCGATCACCTCCACAACAACTCATCAACTCTGTACTAAACACAGTCAGTCGGTCCAGCACAAGTCTTCCTCACTCTATCGGATCTGTCCCAAGCTCAACTCATAAAGCTTGAACAAATCAATCTCTGCTGCACACAAGCCTTCTCAAAGACTTGTCAAAAATTGTCCTCAAGTTCTTCTCAAAGAACCACTTCAACTCTGTCCTCAAGTCCTCTGCTAGGACCTGTCCAAATCAGCTCACAAGTCCTCCCTAGAACTTGTCCAAATCAGCTCACAAGTCCTCACTAGAACCTATCCAAATCAGCTCACAAGTCCTCACTAGAACCTGTCCAAATCAGCTCACAAGTCCTCACTAGAACCTGTCCAAATCAGCTCACAAGTCCTCACTAGAACTGTCCAAATCAGCTCACAAGTTCATCAAGAAAAACTTGCTTAGCATGAACCCACAAAGAGAATTGTTAGAGACCCAATGTGATTCATCAACCTCATAGAAGCATAAAGAGAATTGTTAGAGACTCAATATGTTCTATACTTAACTCCCAATCTCAATCTCAACTCAATCTCAATCTCAAAAGAATAAGATAGATGTAGTATGCTTTTCTCAAGAACATGAAACACAACCCAACAATTGCCAACCATGCAATATCTCATATAACAATGATACTCATGTTCTTTCCACAACCAATATCTTTTCTCAACCAATTAGGGCTTTAACAACAATGCTTATAGACAAGGTTTAACCAACATCATTCAACTCAACATTAACCTTGAAGCATTCAACCAATCACTACATGAAAAGGAAACTAGTAGACATCCTTTTCCCTCCAAAGATATTTGAACAAAACGACCACCAACATAAATCACCAATGCAAAGAATAACTTGCTCAAATCAATCTCAATGGAGTAAGCCCAAATCATGTATCAAGTAAAGCATTAACTTGATCAAAACAACCTCTATGGAAGCAACTCAACCATCAATCTCAAAACAGCCAACTAAGGGTTTCACCAACTCAATGCAAGTAGCAAGACTTACTAACATAAACCCTAGTGCAAAAATGCTTCCTCTTCCTCAACCAGAATTATGCATTCACCCAAAAAACTCATCAATGATTTTAATGCATAAACAATCTTCAATATCCAGAAAATGGGATTTACACCAACAAGAATACCTAGTAGACAACCTTTTCACTCCAAACTCAATTTCAGAAAATACACCATCAACAATATACATGGAAGAAGTTGCCCATACCTTTGTTTGAGGAAGAAGAGAATAGTTCTTCAACTTTGTTACCAACACCACCCTCAACTTTGCCACCAAGTTAGGGTTAGATCATAAAAGTAACCACAAAAATATTTATTCCATAAAACACCTTATGACTCCAATCCTTAGAAGTCAACTACCAAAAAATATAAAGCATACAAACAATATATCCTTTTACACCTTATTTCTCCAAATTAATTAAACCATGCTCAAGGAATAATAGCTTCTAAGCAAATCTCACTCAACAATCAAGCCAAAAATCTCAACCACACACTATCAACCTTATATCTCCAAAGAAGCATTTAACCTTAAAAATAATTTTAAATAAATCTGCCCAACCACTTCTTCTTTAACAAAATGCAGATTTTATTTAAAAAACCTTACCAAAAAAATGCTTCCGAAAATCGCGGGTCAACAGTGCCTCCAAAAAAATCGGAGCGCAAAAACTCTTCTCACACTCCACGACGGGAGTCGAACGCTTGACCTCCCTTCAAGCGCCTTCGTAGAACAGTCGTTGCCACTAGGCCAACGATGCTAGCTTGAAGGCTAGCAAGAGTCTCCTTCTCCTTAACCCTTTGGCGGTGGATAAACGTGGCAAAAAAATGATAGCCGTAGCTTTTACTTCCCAACCTTTGCGCAATTCGAATTTCTTTAACACCATTGCTTTGGACTATAGGTTATGGCTTATATAGCCAAACTTCCATGCTATGCACGACGTCGGCGGGAGGATAATTCAAACTTTTTGAATTAATATTATTTTGGCGCCTTCGAAACAACTTTAGGGTTTATGAAACCCTTTTGATTATTTAAAAAATAATCAAAGGTCTTTTAGACCTTAGACCTTAGGTGGAGAACCCATTAAATTATTAAAATAATTTAATCACTAAATCAAATAAATAATTAATTAAAAAACCTTAAAAAGGTTTTATTAATTAAGTTATTTAATTAATAAGTGTCTCCAGCCTTTGCATTAAGTTGAGAGTGGTTTTGAGAAAAACCCTTAATGCATCCACCTGGTTTTAATAAAAACCCTTAAACCTGCCATGGTTTTGATAAAAACCTTTTCATCTGCCACATGGAATCTCTCCGAAATCTTCTAGAAAATATTCTTTGGAATCTTCAACCTTTGAAGCCAATAAATCCTCTTGACATTAATGCCAGTTCCTTTTGACATCAATGACAACTCATAGACAAGAAGCTAGGATCTCAAACCCAAAATTGCCAACAATCTCCCCCTTTGTCATTGATGGCAAACCATGCTTCTCAACAACACTGAAACTCAAAACTGCTGTATAGAAATCAGCTCCCCACGACTTGAGGCTCTCCCCCTTACTCATATCTCTCCCCCTTTGTCATCAATGGCAAAGGGTCACCTTTGGGGCTTGGGACTAAGAATGAGCCTCTTAGCTTAGTCCCTCCCCCACCTCCTGTTGAGGTGATTAATTTTGGGGTGGGAGTAAAACTCCCATTAGGCACTGATCTTCATCAGTGTCTATAGCTGCCTTACCATGTCTTCTCTTGTTCTCCTTGTCCATATTCCTGTTCTTGTTCATGTCATTGTTGTTGTTCTTGTTATCATTCCTGTTCTTATCCATGTCTTGATTCTTGTGCCTGTTCATACCCATGTTCCTGTTCCTATACCTTGGAATTTCAGCTCTACACTGTCTAGCTATGTGACCTTCATTGTTGCACTTATAACAACTAACAATGTTATTTCTTTGAGGCATACCTGATCTTTGACTCCATCTGTTTTGACCAACCCTGTTCTTGTTATTAGCCTTGCAATAAACAACCTTGTGCCCAAACTTTTTACAAGAGTAGCAATACCCTTGAAAGAAATTACCACCTCTGAATCTGTCATTTACCTTCCTCACTTGAGTCATGCAATGTGAAGCCATGTGACCAAACTTGTGACAAGCAAAACATCTGCCATTAAACTTTCCTTGATTTGACCTCTTAGGTCTTGTAAACTTTCTCCCCTTTTTTTGATTCCTGTTTTCTGATTTTGTGCATCTATCACTCAAGGACTCTTTTTTTGAAGTACTTTCCTCATCAGAACTCTCTTCCTTTCGGAATCTCTTACTAGATTCCCCAGTAGAGTCGCCATGTTCCATGTGTTTCTTACCAAAACCAAGACCTGTTTTATCTGTTGTCCTTCTTTGATCTTTGATGATTGACTTTACCTTTTTGGTGCTATCTTCAAACCTGTAAAGCTTCTCCTTGTACTCTTTAGTTTCCTCTTTCAAGGAAGCCACTTTCTGTTCCAACTCTCTACACTCAAGAACCTTAGACTCTAACTTATCCTTAAGTTTTTGTGTCTTAGCTATAGAGAAGTCAAGACTTTCTATAAGCTCATCTCTCTCAATACAACATTCATCCAATTTATCATTGAGTCTAGCATTCTTCTTTCTTTCCTTTTTCAAAGCACTAAGAGCACTAACAAGTTCAGCTTCAAGATCTACTTCACCATCCTCTATAACTTCCTCTATTTGTTTGCCTTTTGAAACATCAATGACTTTTTTAGATTTCTTATCACTAGAGGTGCTACCCTTTTCTAAAGCCATACAAAGATCTTCCTCACAATTTTTTGAAGCATCCTCATACATAGTATAACTAGAAATCAATCCATCATTTGTGCAATCATCCTCAAGATGTCCAAAATTTCCACATCTAAAACATTTCATAAGGACAAATCTATGTTTCTTTTCTTCTTCTTTTTCTGTTAGGAACAACATCTCATTTCCAACATCACTTGAAGAACTTTCACTATCACTACTAGAACACTTACTTGCCTTGTCTAGGTAGAAAATTTTCTTGTGTTTGTGAGAGTACCTCTTTCCTTGATTGCTTTGCTCATCTTTATTCTTCCTTTGATGCCTGTGCCTTTCAGAATCCTTGCTCTTATAATCCTGTTTATCTTCATCACTTTCATCCTTGGTAGCAGTATAGTTAGTAGCATAATGACCAAACTTTCCACAATTGAAACACTTGACATATTTCATACCTTTGTGCTTTCTTGAGAACTTGCCCTTCTTGTCTGTAATATGCCTCTTCATCACTAGAAGACTCATCACTATCTTGAAGCTCTTTACCCTTGGATTTCTTGGTAGCCTTGAAAGTTGCCTCCTTCTTAACATCAACCTTCACTTGAGTTCTCAACTCAAATGCTGCAAGTATACTATGAAGCTCATCCTTTTTCAACTTATCCAAATCCTTAGCTTCCTCAATAGCAGAAATATTTTCACTAAATCTATTTGGAAGAGACCTCAAAATCTTATCACAAATATCATTTTCAGCAAGCTCAAGACCTAGTTCCTTCATAGAGTTAACAATCTCATCCATACGAAGCATATAGTCACTAATATTTTCTTCATAATTCATCTTGAGTTGTTCAAACATACCTTTGAAGTGTCTCAACTTGGCCTTTCGGACATTTGCATCACCTGTATGAACCACCTTCAACTGTTTCCACATTTCACTAGTTGTCTTGTAGTGAATCACCTTGGTAAGATCTACCTTCTATAAACCCTTCAGGATTGCATTCATTGCCTTTGAATTGCTATGATGTAGGAGCCTCTCTTCCTTAGTAGAAGTACCATGCTCGGGAATGGTATACTCATCCTCAATCACTTCCCAAACTTCATTTCCAAGAGCCATAAGATGAACCTTCATCCTAGCACTCCAAAGCCCAAAATCTGCCCCATCAAGAATAGGTGTTGCATTACCACTTGTAGATTCCATTGTGTTCTTTACAATCTTTTCCTTCAAGTTGTTAAACTTTTCGAAGGAACCCGCTCTGATACCAATTGAAGAACACAAGCTTATATTGAGAGGGGGGTGAACAGTATAAGACCTCTTTTTACTTTCTCTATTTAACTTCAACTTCGCAAAGCAATGAACCAATAGCAATATCAAAGCAATGCATAAAGCAACACACAATGAGACACCAATTTTAACATGGTTCACCCAACATGGGCTACATCCACAAAAATTTTCTCTAAAAAGCTTTCTCAAAGTTCTTTGGGAATCCTTCCCAATTACAATGTTTATGAGCCTCAGCCCAAAGGAGAAACCTTCCCCTACTCAAGTATTTATGAGCCTCTACCCAAAGGAGAATCCTTCCCCTCCTCACAAATTTATGAGCCTCCTACCCAAAGGAGAATCCTTCCCCTCCTCATGAATTTATGAGCCTCCTACCCAAAGGAGAATCCTTCCCCTCCTCACGAATTTATGAGCCTCCTACCCAAAGGAGAATCCTTCCCCTCAGCTCTAGAAATGATACTTCAGAAGATCACCTACCTCTTATTCCGCTAGCACGTGGAACTCCTTTCCATAGAAGACCTCCTGTCCTCAATGCTCAGCCTCAAGAGACCTCTGTCCTCACTGATCACCTCCACAACAACTCATCAACTCTGTACTAAACACAGTCAGTCGGTCCAGCACAAGTCTTCCTCACTCTGTCAGATCTGTCCCAAGCTCAACTCATAAAGCTTGAACAAATCAATCTCTACTGCACACAAGCCTTCTCAAAGACTTGTCAAAACTGTCCTCGGGTTCTTCTCAAAGAACCACTTCAACTCTGTCCTCAAGTCCTCTGCTAGGACCTGTCCAAATCAGCTCACAAGTCCTCCCTAGAACTTGTCCAAATCAGCTCACAAGTCCTCACTAGAACCTGTCCAAATCAGCTCACAAGTCCTCACTAGAACCTGTCCAAATCAGCTCACAAGTCCTCACTAGAACCTATCCAAATCAGCTCACAAGTCCTCACTAGAACCTGTCCAAATCAGCTCACAAGTCCTCACTAGAACCTGTCCAAATCAGCTCACAAGTTCATCAAGAAAAACTTGCTTAGCATGAACCCACAAAGAGAATTGTTAGAGACCCAATGTGATTCATCAACCTCATAGAAGCATAAAGAGAATTGTTAGAGACTCAATATGTTCTATACTTAACTCCCAATCTCAATCTCAACTCAATCTCAATCTCAAAAGAATAAGATAGATGTAGTATGCTTTTCTCAAGAACATGAAACACAACCCAACAATTGCCAACCATGCAATATCTCATATAACAATGATACTCATGTTCTTTCCACAACCAATATCTTTTCTCAACCAATTAGGGCTTTAACAACAATGCTTATAGACAAGGTTTAACCAACATCATTCAACTCAACATTAACCTTGAAGCATTCAACCAATCACTACATGAAAAGGAAACTAGTAGACATCCTTTTCCCTCCAAAGATATTTGAACAAAACAGCCACCAACATAAATCACCAATGCAAAGAATAACTTGCTCAAATCAATCTCAATGGAGTAAGCCCAAATCATGTATCAAGTAAAGCATTAACTTGATCAAAACAACCTCTATGGAAGCAACTCAACCATCAATCTCAAAACAGCCAACTAAGGGTTTCACCAACTCAATGCAAGTAGCAAGACTTACTAACATAAACCCTAGTGCAAAAATGCTTCCTCTTCCTCAACCAGAATTATGCATTCACCCAAAAAACTCATCAATGATTTTAATGCATAAACAATCTTCAATATCCAGAAAATGGGATTTACACCAACAAGAATACCTAGTAGACAACCTTTTCACTCCAAACTCAATTTCAGAAAATACACCATCAACAATATACATGGAAGAAGTTGCCCATACCTTTGTTTGAGGAAGAAGAGAATAGTTCTTCAACTTTGTTACCAACACCACCCTCAACTTTGCCACCAAGTTAGGGTTAGATCATAAAAGTAACCACAAAAATATTTATTCCATAAAACACCTTATGACTCCAATCCTTAGAAGTCAACTACCAAAAAATATAAAGCATACAAACAATATATCCTTTTACACCTTATTTCTCCAAATTAATTAAACCATGCTCAAGGAATAATAGCTTCTAAGCAAATCTCACTCAACAATCAAGCCAAAAATCTCAACCACACACTATCAACCTTATATCTCCAAAGAAGCATTTAACCTCAAAAATAATTTTAAATAAATCTGCCCAACCACTTCTTCTTTAACAAAATGCAGATTTTATTTAAAAAACCTTACCAAAAAAATGCTTTCGAAAATCGCGGGTCAACAGTGCCTCCGAAAAAATCGGAGCGCAAAAACTCTTCTCACACTCCACGACGGGAGTCGAACGCTTGACCTCCCTTCAAGCGCCTTCGCTAAACAGTCGTTGCCACTAGGCCAACGGTGCTAGCTTGAAGGCTAGCAAGAGTCTCCTTCTCCTTAACCCTTTGGCGGTGGATAAACGTGGCAAAAAAATGATAGCCGTAGCTTTTACTTCCCAACCTTTGTGCAATTCGAATTTCTTTAACACCATTGCTTTGGACTATAGGTTATGGCTTATATAGCCAAACTTCCATGCTATGCACGACGTCGACGGGAGGATAATTCAAACTTTTTGAATTAATATTATTTTGGCGCCTTCGAAACAACTTTAGGGTTTATGAAACCCTTTTGATTATTTAAAAAATAATCAAAGGTCTTTTAGACCTTAGACCTTAGGTGGAGAACCCATTAAATTATTAAAATAATTTAATCACTAAATCAAATAAATAATTAATTAAAAAACCTTAAAAGGTTTTATTAATTAAGTTATTTAATTAATAAGTGTCTCCAGCCTTTGCATTAAGCTGAGAGTGGTTTTGAGAAAAACCCTTAATGCATCCACCTGGTTTTAATAAAAACCCTTAAACTTGCCATGGTTTTGATAAAAACCTTTTCATCTGCCACATGGAATCTCTCCGAAATCTTCTAGAAAATATTCTTTGGAATCTTCAACCTTTGAAGCCAATAAATCCTCTTGACATTAATGCCAGTTCCTTTTGACATCAATGACAACTCATAGACAAGAAGCTAGGATCTCAAACCCAAAATTGCCAACACTTAAAAGCTACCTAGTATTTTCTTCAAGAAACCAAGCTGAATCTAGAAGAGATGGCTCATAAAACTAATCAAATTTGGAGAGGAGTAGAAGGTATGGAAAATGTAACCAAGGGATAACTAGGGTATTTGGTAATTCTATGGAATCCTAGAAAGTGTATGCTAGTGGAATACGTTACAGGTAATTGATGGATTTCTATTAATTTTATATTGGTTTATTCCCCCCTCTGGGTTTGGGTCACAAATATTTATGGTCCTATTTATGTATGTCACAAATTAGAGTGTTGGAATAATATTATGTTTTCTCATGATCGATCTAGAAATGGTAATTGGATCACTAGAGGATATTTCAATGCTATTATGACCCTCAATGAGAAGAAGGGGGGGTAATAAAATTGGATAAAAGTAGTGAATACTTTAACTCTTTCATTTCTAGCCTTAACTTAATTGATGTGGTCCCAAAAGAGGGGTATTACACCTAGAATAACAAAAGATTTGAGAACTTGTGGTTGAGATATTTGATATATTCCTTATTACTTAGAGTTACCTTTAGGTATATTTTATCACTGCATCATTTATCTTACAAAGCTCTCTCTTAGACCATTGGCCCATTCCATAAGTTTAAATATTTCAATCCACCTAAGACAATCTCCCTTTAAATTTGAAAGCATGTGGCTTCTTCACCCTAATTTGAAAGAGAAATTTAGGATTTGGTGGATAGAAGGTAAGGCAAATTAGGGCACTAATACGTATCTTCTAGCAAAAAGACTCATTTTTTATCAAGAGGAAAATAAGGATATAGAACAAGAAAGTCTTTGGGTGTATTTTCAAACAAAGGGAAGCCTTAAACAAGGATGTATATCTTCTTTAATGATATATGGAGTCCCAAGGGCTTACTAAGGCTCTTCTTAGCTATGAGAATGATCTCAGTAGATGAGTGGATGAATAGGAATTGAAGGAAGAACTTTTCTAAAATAAAATTCAATAATTAATTGGTTGATGGAAGGAGATAGAAACTTTGCCTTCTTCCATAAAACCACTATCCAACACAGGAATTTGAATAGAATTTCTAGATTGACTAACCTTGAGGGAGATATCACTGAGGACTCTTAAGATATTGGCCTTTTGGAAAAGAACTATTTTAGATACCTCCTAACTAAACCACTAATATAAAGAGTACAAGGAAGAGAAAGAGTCTTGTTTGCCTTTTCCTCCATGGTCACCCAAGAGCAAAATGAAAACCTTCCTAATATTTTTAGTCTAGAAGAGGTGGAAGATGTTTTTTTTAGTCTAAAGAATGAGAAATGTCTTGGGCTTGATATATTTCCCATTAATTTCTACCAACTCTGTTGGTATATCGTTAAAAATTATATCCATTAGGTGGTGGAGGACGCTCATAACTTTACGAACCCTAAAACCCACTTTCTTGACTCTAATCCCTAAGACCCATCAAGCTACTTGTATGGAGAACTTTAGACCCATATCACTGTGTAATCGCTTACAAAATTATCACTAAAGTGATGGCTAATAAACTCAAGAAGATTCTAGAATCAATCATTTTTCAAGAGTAGGGAGTATTTATGCATGGCAGACAAATCCTAGACAACATCCTCATCACTCAAGAAACTATCCACTCCATGAAGAATAGAAGATCTAGGGAATGATTATTAAGTTAGATAAGGCTAAAGCTTATGATCGGTCAATCAAACCTTCCTTTTAAAAATCTTGGAAATCTTTGGCTTTGGCTTTGGATTGAGTGGGTGAAAATGTGCATATCCTTGGTCATTGTAATTGTCTTGGTGAATGGTTCTACTAGGTTCTTTGCTCTGTCTATATGCCTAAAACATGGGGACCCTCTTTCTCCTTACCTCTTTATTTTTTTTTTGAAATCTCTCCTTACCTCTTTATTATTTTAGCAAAAATTCTAGGATATTGCTCCAAAAATATGAGAGCTATGGTTACTTAAAGGGTGTTTATGTGGCTAGGGATGAGTATAATATTTCCCACCTCCAGTTCGTGGATGATACTTTTCTTATAGATGAAGCCACTCTCAGTGATGCATGAAGATTTAAGGAGAATTTGGAGGATTATCTGGCCACCTCTGGAGGGGCAATCAATGTGATGAAGTCAAATATTTTTTTCTTTAACACTCCTATTCATGTCCAAGAAAATATGTCTAGGTTTATCAGCTTTGAGAGGTCCTCTCTTCCTTTTAAGTACTTGGGATTTTCCTTTGACTAACTCTGATACTAAAAGATTGGATTGGAGTGAAATTATCTCTAAATTTAGAGAGAAGTTATAGGGATTGAATTTCAATGGCTTTTCTCGGTTGGTAGATTAACACTTCTCAAGTTCATTCTCCAAGATCTTTCAGTTTACTTCTTATCTATTTTATTAGTTTCTACAAAGGTTTTAAAACAACTCCAAAATATCAAAAGGATTTTTTTCATGGTGGTCCATATCTAGAAATGAAATACCTCTTTTTGGTTGGAAAGATATTTGCAAACCTTTCTAGGAGGGAAGCCTTGGAATCAAAGATCTTCAAATATTCAACAAAGCTCTTAATGGAAAATTGTTTTAGATATTTTGCAATGGAGAGAACCTTTTTTGGTCCAAAATTCTTAAGAAAAAATATATCTCTAAGGTGGAATAGAAGGATTTGATCAGTCTTGAACACTTTCCCCTAAGTTCTTCTCTTGGGATAATTCTGATATCCCACTATCCGTTGGTGCATTCTATAGCCTTCTGGAATATTAGGGATGGCAGTCATTCTCTCTTCTATGGGGATGCATGGAACCAATATAAACCTTTAATATAATATAATTCCTTTATTGAGTTGAAGGATACATTCAAAGAGGATGGTTGGAGCTGATTCAAGGACTACATTCAAGTCCATCCCATTTCCCATGAGACCAGTAGGGTGGTGATTCAAAATAACCTCAATCGTAGCCTGATCAAATCAAGGAAACTGATAAACAAAAACTTTAGGAAATCATCTCTAGCAGGAAGATTTCCTGCTGCAAGGGCTTAGAAATATTAAGCTAGGGGAGAAGCGAAGTTACTACCAAGAAAGCTTACATGTTTTTTATGGAGGAAAACTTCAATGGGGATAGGAATCAAATCTAGCAGAGCATATGGAGGAAAGATGTTTGGCCCAAGATAAAATATTAAATAGTAATAACTTGATGAAGAGAGGCTACTATGGCCCCTTTAGGTGCCCAAATTGTGAAGTAGATATTGAAACCATCAACCATCTCTTCATTTCTTGCCCCTTTACTCAGTCCCTCTAGTAGGACTTTGCAAATTCTTGAAGAGAGCCCCTCCATAATTTTTAGACTATAAGGGATATGATTTAGAGTGGGTTGGCTGACACTCTAATCCTGACTTTATTAGATCCATCTAGGAATGGATCCCTACTTATATTATTTTGTCAATTTGTTTATAGAAAAATAAAATAATTTTCAAGGATAAAATAATCCCCTAATTCCAAACTTGGATTTTTTTTCAAAGGATGATGGCTAAATCCATTTTGGTCAAGTAGTGGAAGGATTGGGATAAACCCCTGGATAGCAATCTTAGAGATATCAAGAATCAATGGTTGGGCCAACATTTATATGAAAAAATAATTTGGTGCCCAATCAAGAAAAATAAAAACTCTAAAAATCTTACAAAAATTAGTTGGCAACCTTCCCATAAAGGGTTTGTTAAGTTTAACTTTGATGGTGTGTCAGCCTTCCCATAAAGGGTTTGTCAAGTTTAACTTTGATAGTGTGTCCTGGAGGAACCCGGGTAAAGCTAGCGAGGGTGGAATTTTTCATGATGACCAAGGGAATATGAGAGGCTATTTTTTCTTTAGCCTTGAATATACCACTAACAATCATGTTGAGGTATAGGCCCTCCTTGAAGGGTTGTTATGGACCTTTAAACAAAATTGGTAGAATATTTATGTTGAAGGGGATTTCTAGGTGATCATCAAAAAATTAAGAGACTAGAAATGGTCTTCCTCGCTATCTAACTGGAGGTTGGGGGATATTATTCATACTATAAAATAACTCTAATAATTGTTTCAATCCCTAGAGTATTTTAATTTGTGGATATATGCAAATAATATGGTTGATGTTATTACTAATTTGGGAGTAGATAGAGGTCTAAGAGATATCACTTGGATCAACTATTTTTCTAACATGGATGCTATTAAGTGAACCAAGCGTAGAATTATTTCTTTGAACAATAGAGATAATGAGGGTGTTGCTAGTGCTAGTCATGGTGAAAATAGGCTAGAGAAAGCAATATGACTACTACAATGTCCATGAGCCTTGAGTAATTATTTTTTTGTCGACCTTTCTAGTCAATACATGTATGACTTGTTGGCTAATTTACTTTGGGCTAGGCATACTCTTTGAGTGTGCCGAAGGGGTAGCCCAGGTGTGAGCCTTGGGCAATTTTTGTGAACTCCTTGGGACTTACCCGAAAGTGTCACCCCGAATGGGGTGTTTTCCACACACAAAAAAAATTGATCAATAAAATTCATCCAACAAGATTACAATGTTAATTTTACAAGTTATAAATGATATTGTAATATCAAATTCATAACTTTGAGGTATATGGGACTTAAAAGTTACCTTGTAATTTATAAGGAATATGACCTCAAAATATTGATAAAATAAATAAACAATAATGTTGTAAATTCTAGGACCTTCTACTTCTTATTTTCTAAGGTAATTTGACCTCACAAAAATTTTAGAACAAGGATGGACTCTTATTACTAGATTTACATGTGTTTATTTGTTCTATTTTTTAAAAGGTTTAGAGTAGTACATTCTCAACATGGAAAAATCACAATATATAGCTATTTTATGAAATATAAGAGACTTTTTAATCAACTCTTTGCCTAGTTTACAAATCACTTGTACTTTATTTATTTTATTTTATACATGACTAATTAACATTTGAATACTTCAATTATCACAATGATTTTTGTTGAGTGTTTCAAGTAAATTTACCTCATCAAGCATCCTTTCAAGTCATTCTACTTTCTAAAGTAACACTGGCAAACTAATATACTTTATTTTTATGATCTTTTACTTCTAGGTGTAATTTATTATTGAATATAGATTTTAAAATTATTTCTCCTTATTATAAAGTTTCCAATATTTTTAAACTATATTAGAGCCAAGTCCATCATCAAGGTATTTATGTTTAAATTATCTAAGCCATTTTCACACATTGTTTTCAAAGAACTACTATTCTTCTACTATTCCCTTTCTATAGAATGTTTCAATTCATGATTTTAGACTTCTAGTGTATGAGTAATTATAGTTGAATATAGATTCTCGGATCATTGTTACTTGTTGCAAAGTTTCCAATATATTAAAAAAATGTTTTAGGTTCATCCTTAGAGGTGTACATGTTGAAGATTCCTTGAGCCAATTTTACATGTTTATTCACCAAGAGTCATAACTTTTCTACTACTCTACCTTTATATAGAAAGTTTCATGATATTTTTCCAGTATAAGTTTCATTATACCTAATTATTATAAATATTGTATTTTAATTTTTTTAAATATGATATTAATATTATTCTATGTTTTTTAGGTGTTATAAGCATCATTTTATTCTTTTGTTATATCATTTTTTTGTTCAAGAATTCAAAAATATATTTCATTCAATCCATTTATTTTTTATTTTATTTTTAATGGTTTCCCTATAGGATTTTTCATAAATATATCAAATTCATTGAATTTACTAAACAATTATTTTTCAATATAAAGTTATGCTCTACATAACACTAGTGATCATTCCATTTCCAACATTGAAATTTTATATTTCTTAATATGATATTTTTATTAACATCTTTATTTTTCTTCAATTGGTTATATGGGATTATATAATAACCCACCAAAAACTTAAATCAAGGTATGCATATTTTATCTCCAAGGATGAGATATTGTTAATTATTTGTGGATGAAGGATAGAAGTATTGTTACTGCGGAGATAATGCAAAGGAAAGATGTCTTCTCAATGGGCAGAAATATTATCCGGTGTAAGGTAAGTCAAAGGAAATGATGAGCGGTGGTGTAATCATCAGTTGATAGGGACAAAGAACCCTATAGGCAATGTATCCGCCAACGGTCTATGTAGATGCATATCATGTAGTTGCATTTGCTGGAATGCTTGATTCTTGTCAAATTATGAATTTATGATGTTTTGTTGGCAATGAAAATGCTTAGAATGTATGGTTGTCATAGTTTAAAATGATGGTTGGCAATGAAAATCCATAAATGCATGGGAACCATAGTTTTAAATAAGTGAATGAATGTGGAACATTGATATAATATTTGTTGTTCTAAGTACTGAAAAGGGAAGGTAAAGGGGACAAAGAAAAGTTAATTAATAATTATATATGTATACACTACTGTGTGTTTTGAAGAACTTAATTATTTAAAAATAATATATAATATATATAACTATACTAAAAAAATATACAAACAAATAATATTCGTTTGCTTTACAATGTGGTAAATGAAATGTAAAAAAAAATACAATAATGTATTAGAATATAATCATAAAGTGAATATAAAGGATTCATGGCATTATTTAAAAATAAATAATAATAAATTTAGAATAGTCAAAATTTTTGGGTAAATGGAACAGTCGGCATTGTGGGAATTATTATTTGGTTTAGGCTTGTTGAACGTGGATAAAATATGGAATCTACCTGGCTTACCTGGGAGAGGGGGTTCTAAAAACTAACGATTAGTGGCAAGTGGGAAAAGGGGAACCATATTCTAGATTAGGAAAAATAAAGGTGAAGAAGGGCATTATTGGACTGCATGTTTTCGATAAAGCAAGGAGAGCATCGAGGAAGGAAGGCATTGGAAGCGAGGGAAGAATATGTAAGTTTCTTCAGGTGAAATTTTTAAGAAAAGCTAAATGGGAAATTTAAATGAAATGTATCTAAATTATGGTGTGTGAATCTGAATTGCTACATGTTTTTGAAGTATTATATGGGCTACTTAGTGTACGAATCTGAATTGCTATTTGCATGGTATATTGAAAGAAGCCTGAATTCTATCCTGTGCATATATGAGAAATGTTTGGAACTTGATGCATGCATTCGAAATAATTGTTAGCTATGATTTTGGTTGGTGAGAACCTGAAATAAAATTAGTTTCATTTTGGAACTTGGTTTAAGTTGCATTTTGTGCTGAGAGACACTGTGTTACTCGCATGTTGTATTTGAAACTTATGATATGTTGGGTTGTTCTTAAAATTTTGCATGTTGCACCGAGAATGAGAACAATGTATTCATAATAGATCTAGTTGCATTTCAAGGTAGATTGACCGCTCTAATCCTTTAATAACCATCGCTAAGTCACGCTAAAGAACTGAGATACTTTGAGGAACATTGCAAATTGATTTTACTTGCTTCTTATTGCCTGTTTTGTGTACGTTTTGGAGATAGGAACTATGTTCTGATTTTGGAAGAAATTTGAGAATATATCTCAATGGAATGTTGAAGTTTATTTTTTTTTAATTTAATATCATGTATTTGTAAAGGAAAATTTAGCCTTGGGTAAATGCATGGCAGAACACTGTGAACCATAGAATGATTTATATTCAAATCAGTTATTTATCTTTTCAATACGATAAGGAACAGTAACGTGTTCAGGTAGCGACTTGCTTTTTATACATATCTTATGTATTTGTTTTTTTTAAATGATATATGGTTGTGATATAGAGATAAAATTTGTATGTTCAAAAAAATTAAATGATGTTTTATCTCTTCACCATATATTACCATTTACTTCTATTGCTTTCATGTTTCCATTGATATTGTAAACAGTCTTGTATGGACGATAGTATTACTGAGAACATAATGTTGGGTGAACTGTGTATGGAAAACTCGAAGTGTATGCCAAATTATTTTAAGTTTCAAATCTTGTGTTTTATATAGAAAAGTTCTAGTTGATGAGAAATCCTCCAAATGTAATCCACAACCTCAATTTCCTTTATAAACCTAAAATTTTCCATTGGTGTGCAACCGTTACCATCTTGTGCAATCCTTTGTTCAGGATATAAAATTGCATGAGTTTTTAGCACAGACCAACATAGTACAGAATTATAGGGTAGCTTCGTTAAATTGACTTAACTAGAATCACATGGCAAATTAAGGAAAATTTCCATCCTCAGACTCAGATGTGTTAATTCATAAAGGACTTAATTATAAATATTTTTTTTAACCTTAAAACAGAGCTTATGTTCAAATAGAACTTATGTGTAATCTATTCTAAAGTAAGCAATGTAAGCATCATCTACAAACTAGAGAACGAATGAATCGATTTAAACCTAAACCAGTATTGGATTAATTAGAAGATCTGACAGTACTGTAATTTCCTGCATAAAAGTTGGAGAAAGATAATAGGTTGACGTCTAGTTGAAAGATACCTTCGTATGATAATGAATAATGGAGATATTTTAAATAGGTGTGCATGACTAGATGGGTGTTTTTGGGGTTGGGATTGCTTAATAAGAAACACTAAGTGGTATTATTTATCCTAATTAAAAATAGTGTGAACCAAATCTCTTATTAAACACATGGAATTATACATTAGACTCAAACAATAAAACAATTGACATCATCCTTAAATTTGATATGAGTAATTGCCTAAGTCATGGTTATGTAGAAAATTTTATAGTGCAACATCGGAAAAAGGAAGTGCTTTATAATTATAATTTAGAATAGCTTCTACTCCTTTAGAGGTTAAAATAAAGAGAAATTATAAATTAGATTATTATAGTGGATTTCAGGGTTATTAGTTTAAATTATAACATTTCCATTAAACCTCTAACTTTTATTTTATCTTAGTGATAAACATATAAGTAGATATATCAAAACTAGGAATTTTTATATTACATAGCAAAACTCATGATTGGTTAGGAAAATTATATTTTCTCACAAATATTTGTATGGTTAAACTTTTTCGAAACAAAACAAACTTTAGTTAAGTCTCGTTATATAAAAAAAAAATCCAATATTGTGGAAGGGACAATCTTAACATGCAACCTAAGGTTGTGGGCAGGACAACCTTGTCATTATTTCAAGATTGTGGGTAGGACAATCTTGTGAAGGCAATAATTAATGGTGCTTGTGGGTAGGCAATCATCATAAATTATGGCTCTAAGTGTATTTCTTATGAGAAAAGGTTAGAATAGGAGGTAACAAAGGGTTGTATGGGCATCTCTTCTAGGTTAACCATGCTAGTGATGAGTGGTGAATTGTGCTTGACTAGGTAATACCGATAGCACGATGGTATGGGACATCATGTTGGTTAATCAACACAAAACACCGGGTGGTTACCAGGTTATTGGTAAGACCCTAGATGATGCTCCATGGTGGATGGTTGATCGTGTAGCTCAAGCATGTATACACGAAGTCTTGCATGACATAAGTATATGACATAAGTTTATGATTTCATGTTAAGACATGGGAAATTTATGTGTCACACCTCTAGGTGATATGGGCCCTAGAGGAAAAGAAATCCACTGCCTAAACTTAGGATCTCAATAGGAGAGTGAATTTCAAATGGTGAAAGTATATGGGATTTGGCCAATCTCGATCTCATGAGTATTTCAACTGTAGCAAAATGGCACTCATGAAGATGGTTCTAACATGCTCATACTAGAAAACAAACTAGAAAAAATTAAAAATAAAGAAAATTTTTCTCTTACTGAATTCTCTGATGTTAGAAAACCAAGTGGGAAGATTTGGGATGATTGGACAACCAACTGGATAGAACTTGGGTTGTTTCATATTGAAACGGGTCCCACCTATATTACATCATCACCACATAGTAACACTAGTGATCATTCCATTATTTTTGTTAACATCTTTTTTTTTCTTCAATTGGTTATATGGGATTGAAATGGGCCCCACTTGTATTACAGCATCACCACATAGTGGTATTACAACAAAGCTTATATATTATCTATGTATCGCTTGGAAATATTTGAACCTTGATCTCCTCCTTATATTGAGGAATCTAACCAGTTGAACTAATACCACTTGATTAGAAATTTGAGTTTACACGAGTTTTTATGAGGTGTCCCAGTCCCCTCATACCGAGTGGGATTTGAACTTGGGTGTCTTGGATGAAAACTCAAGAACTTTACCACTATGATAAATTTTACACAAGTTTTTATGAGGGGTCCCTATCCTCTTGTACCAAGTGGGGTTTGAACTTGGGTTTCTAAATGAAAACCCAAGAATTTTACCTCTACAACAAGCTTGAAGCTACTATTAACATCTTTATTTAATAACACAATTTTTTTAATGATGAGACATGTCACACTAAATTATTATTAATTTTATATTAAAATAAAGGTTATATATAAGATTAATAAAAATTCTACTTTTATTTATTAAAAATTAAATTTATTTTTCCAATTTGAAAACTTTTTTTTTTCATTTCTTTGATTTTCTTAAAATATTCAGTAGTTTTGTGGTTTCACTTGACATAGTAGTTGCACTATACATAAAATTTTATCTTGTGTTTGTATTGTTAATATTTTTAATAATAACTCAAAGATGCGGGCTCCTCTAGGAATGTTGAATCTTCCTAAGGAGGGTAATTCAATAGTCAATAAGGAAATAGCCAACATTTATTAGGGTGAAGAAGCACATGGAGATGGTTTTGCATAGCCCAAAATAAGGAAAAGCAAAAGAAAAAATATGGAAAATAGCAAACCCAATTCAAGCCCTCAAATAGGCATGAGATCTTCAAGACACTAGTAGACCAGGAAGAAGAACAATTCATGTAAGGAGTGGATCGAAATAATAAAAATAATAACAGCCATGTTTAAGCCTCTCTTTCACCTCCTCCTATATTAGAGCAGGTAATAGAGTGTAGAGAGTTACCACAATTAGAGATTGCAAGGGTATTGATAGTGCATAACCAATAGCTATATATAATTAAGGATGTCATCATGGGTATAGCAGAAAAGAATAGAGAAAATCCAACTCTAGGGATAACTTAGGTGGAAAAGAGATCAAAAAATATCAGCTCTTAAGGAATGGGTAGAAAATAAAATAAGAAATTGATAGCAGATCAAGGAGATAAATTGATCACTGAGGAATTGGTGAGGCCAATAGACTCTTACTGATTTCAAGGTAACCAATGATTATACAATCATGGAATTTTAGGGGTTTAAATAGTAGAACCCATCAATCTATTGTTCGAAGACTCTTAGAAAAAGTAAAACAATTTTTTTGCTTATCCAAGAGACAAAAATGTCATTGGATTTATGTGTAAAATAGTAAATAGACTTTGGAGGGGTGTTGGTCATATGGAAGTGGCTTCCCAAGGGGTCTCACAGGGATAGTTACCTTTTGGAAATCTCTTGAATGGATGACAATAGAACATATAACTTGGAGGAGTGTCCTCACATCACATTTTAGTAACAATGTGATAGTTGAACAGGTTTTAATCACAAATTTTTTTGGGACTTAAAACCTAGATGGTCAGATTCATCAATGGAAAGTAGTACATAATATGAGAGTCTTAAGGGAGGACTTAGACTAGATTTTTTTTGGGTAGTTTAATGTTAAATTATCATGTAGATATCATGAAGGAGGAACCCCAATTTTGGATCTAGGGGATCGACTTATGATTTCCCAAGTCCATGCATTATACTTGGTGGATAATAAATGTCCTAGAACCAACTATACTTGGACTAATAAGAGGAGAGAGACACATTGTACGAAGGTGAAGTTAGACCATTTTTTGGTTTCAAATGAGGCATTTGTGAAATGGAATCTAAAATTTCATATTTTAAAGGGTCCAATTTTAAATCGCTTTACCATTTTTTTGGAAGGGGGGATCAAGATAGGGAAGCATCACAAACCATTCGGATTTGAAAAAAATTGGTTATAAAAAGAGGAACTTCAAAAGAAAATTATATAGTGGTGGTAAGAGGGACGCTCGACATATGGGATAAAAATATTTATATTCCACAAGCAACTTCATCATCTCAAGGATCAACTAAAATAATGGAGACGAGCTAACAAGACCGAATTCTAGGTCCAAAGAACTCCATTGATGGACATATGGTATGAGGTTCAAAAACACTTCAATGAAGGAACAATTGCAGAGTAGCTCAAAGAAGAGGATGATGCATTGCATAAAGCGATTGAGGACATTAACAACCAAGAGGGTCTACTAGAAACAGAGAGCAAGAACCACTTAGTTATTAGAAGGTGAAAAATACCAAAATTTTCCATTAGGTTTCTTGTATTAGGAGACAGTTGAACAAGATGGAAGCTCTTCAGGATGAGAATAGGCACTTATTTGATACAATCCTATGTATGCATTTCCATTCAATATATTAGTTTTCTAAATTGTTTAAGGAAAGCAGGATTATGCATAGCGGTAAATTATCATTAATTAACGAATATTATGATTTTTTAAAGTTAAAATTGGCGAATATGGGACTCTGGATGTCAGCCCATTTGCCCAAAATATTTGGGGATAAAAAAATTTTAAGTTCGGTTCACCCTAAAATTATAATACTTTTATGGTTTAAATTTTAGATCGCTAGCCTTCCCACCTCGATTTGGACCTTTTCACCTTAAAATTATATATAATTTTATTAACATCAAAAAAAGTCACCCATTATACCCCCACTATATATACCTAATGTGATAGCGATAATCATACACGTTAAACATTAGTTCTCCTAGACTGGATAATAGAGAAGCCAAAAAATAAACGAAATATTACAAGGGTATTAATAGATCATAAATGATGGATGGGATTTTTGGTGGTAGTAGGCACCAACCTGGTATCTATAGGAAGTAGACACCAGTTTGGGTGCCTATTACCTATAGGCACCAAAACTGGTGTTGGTAGGCAATAGGCACCAAAACTAGTGTTGATAGGTGGTACGCACCAGTTTTGATGTCTATTGTCAGTAGGCACCAAAAATAAGATGATTAATGACTGACGATCGTAGAAAAATGGTAAGGTAACTGATGACTGATGATCAGTAGCAAAAGGGTAAGATAATTGATGATTGATGATCGATAGCAGAGAATCTTCTAGAAGACATAACTTTTAATCTAGAGCTCCGTTTTATTTTTTTAAACCACCTAGCTCGATGAGATCTACAATTTGATGTAGAATGGAAATATGAATGATTATTGATGACCGGTAGCAAAAGGGCAAGACGCTTGGGAGTATATGACTAACAACCATTATGTAGCAAGGAACCTTCTAGAAGACATAACTTTTGATCCATAGCTTCATTTTTAATTTTTTTTAAAACCACCTAGCTTGATGAGATTTGCACTTTGATGCAGAAGAGAAAGATGACTAACAACTAATGATCGGTAGTAAAAGGGAAATATGACTGGTAGTAGATGACTGATGATCATTAGGTAGCAGGAAACCTTCTAGAAGACATAACTTTTGATCCAAAGCTCTATTTTTATTTTTATTTTTTCACACCACCTAGCTCTATGAGATCTACACTTTGATATAGAAGATAAATATGATTGATAATTTATGACCGATAGTATACGGGCAATATGACTGATGACTAACGATCAGTAGGTAGCAGGGAACCTTCTAGAAGACATAAATTTTGATTCAGAACTCCATTTTTTAACCACCTAGCTCAATGAGATCTACACTTTGATGCAAAAAATAAATAAGATTAACAACTGATGGCTGATAGTAGAAGGACAATATGATTGATGACTAACGATTAATAGTAGGGAACCTTCTAGAAGATAAATTTTGATCTGGTAAAGATTATTGTTATAATATTTGAGACTAAGCCTTATATAGATACTAAGTCTTATCACAAGAATAGATGATAGATAAGTGGTAGCAGGATTTCAAAACTAATTCACCCAATTTTTATATTTTTTGTGGAAAAAACATAATTCACCATGTCTTCTACATGAGTTTGGACACAATTCACCTGGAATTTAAAATTGATTTACCCCATTTTTATAAATACATTTTTGGACTAACCCCTTATGCATAACCCTAAAGAAAAGAATGGTGTAATATGAAGAGGCTCAAAAAGAAGTTCTTGTTATCATACCCTCTATTATCTTTGAAGAATAAAATTAGGCCCTACTTAAACCCATTGATAGAGGGGAACTAAATAAAGTAGTCTTTGGAATGAGTACCAGAAAAACACTAGGTCCATATGGATTTCCAATTGAGTTTTTTCAGGATTTTTGGTACAACTTGGAGGAGGATGTAATGGTTTTTATAGAGGAGTTTAGAGGTAGCAAAAGAATTATTAAAGTATTAAATCATACATTCATTGTCTTAATTCTGAAAGGAGAGGAGGGAGTGCATATTTTAGATTATAGACCTATTTCTTTATGCAATGTCATATATAAAATAATCATAAAGGTAATGGTTGAGCGGCTAAAACCTCTCCTACATAGCATTATCTCCTTAGAGCAAGAGAATAGCAGATATTTGATGATGTGGTTCTAGCTTAGGAGGAAATTCACTCAATACACAAATTTTGCAATAGAGGAATATTCATAAAATTGGATATGTCAAAGACTTATGATAGGGTGGAGTGGAGCTTCTTTTCAAGGATGATGGTAGCCTTTGGTTTCTCTCAGGATTGGATAGAATGGGTCATGAGTTGAGTTTCGACTCTAACATACTAAGTTTTAATCAAAGGTCTTCCCTTAAAACCATTTGGAGCTACTCGAGGCTTTCATAAATGAGATCCATGTTCCCCTTATCTATTTCTCATATTGGCTGAAGGCTAGGGTAGACTCATCTTGAGGAGAAGACAACAAGATTTTGTAACAGGTATCAAGATGGGTGAGGAAGTTTTGATTCACCTATAGTTTTTAGATGATGCAATATTGGTGGGAATGGCCAACTTCAAGGAAGCAAGAATGATTAGAGATACCCTTAATGTTTACCTTAGGGCCATAAATCAAGTCATTAACGATAAAAAATCCAAAGTGGTATTTTTCAATCTTTATCGAAGGCTTCAAGACAAAATTCTAGAGATCTTGGGTTCACAAGGACTTCTCTCCTAGTGGTTATTTGAAGATCCCTTTGCATTTTAAAAAACTAAAAGTAGATATTTGAAGGAATATTTTAGATTGTATCAAAGAAAGAATTAATCATTGGTCTCACAAATGGTTAAGCTATGGGTGTAGATTAACTTTTTTACAATCAATCATTCAGGTAATTCCAATTAATAAATTTTCTATCCTTGCTGCCCCACATACCATATGGAAAGAGTTGGACAAGATGGCTGGTAAATTTTTATGGGGAGGAGTAAAAGGAGAGAATAAATGGGCCTTAGTAGGTTGGGAGAAATTAATCCATCCCAAGGTAAAGGGAGGTTTGGGACTGAGGAGATCGGAGTTAAATAATAAAGCTTTGGCTAGAAACTGGAGGTGTATTTCCCCATAAAATTCTTTATTCAATAGAGTTTTAACTAGTAAATATTTGGGACAGGTGAACCTAAATGAGGTGAATCATTTCTATTTGTATGGTAATGGGTCCTTAGTGTGGCAAGCTCTAAAGTTAGGATCTCAGGTAATGAAAGATGGATTATTTGAGAAAGTGTGGAGAGGGGAGAATGGATGATTTTGGATAGATTCATGGGATCAATACCCACCTATCATCACTAAATTCCTAGAACTACAAGAAATAAAAACAGCTATGGAAAGAAGGGGTTGGATCCAAATTAAAATTTATTTTAATACTAATCAGTTGGGGATTACAAGTTTAAGTAGATTAAGAAGTTGGATGAGTGGCCAATTCCAATCCCTCGAGAATTGACACCCATCATAACTAAAATCTTGGTAGAATGATTTCTCATTGGTAGAGATGAGGAGGATTAATTAGCTTGGGGTTATGAAAGCCTTGGATTCTACACAGTGAAGGATGGATATGATAAGATCCTTCTAAAACCTTCTTCTCATGTATATTAGGTTGAGGATTGGAGAAAGATTTTGCAGTCCAAGGGTTGGCCAAAAGTCAACTTCTTTTCCTAGTAGTTCATGCACAAAATTTTTTTTACTTTTGATAATCTAAGACGTAGGGGAATTTTTGGTCCATATCAATATATTTTATGTTACAAGAGATAGGAAACATATGACCACTTGATGTTTGATTGCCCACTCATGTACCAGATCTAGGAGATATGGTTTTCATGTTATAAAATTTGAGCCAATGGTGATTTGAATCAGGTTAATATTTGGGAAAGATGAAAGAGGGGTAGATTCAAATCTAAAGCTCTTTGTATTAGTTAGAAGCTTGGATTAAACTTCATTTAGTGGCAAGTGTGGTTAGAGATAAATGACAAAAAATTTAGAAAAACCTTTTCATCCTTAGATGGTTTTTGGTAGGTCATTTGGAGCAAGATCACAGAAACTATGGTAATGTATGCTAAAGAGGAAACTCAGGATGATATAGGGATGATAAGAAGGAATTTGAAGTGTAATAGGGGTAGGATAAAGCTAGTTCTAAACCACCCTTAGAAGGTTGGATTAAAATTAATATTGATGGAGCTACAAAAGGTTATTTAGGTAGAGCTATAATTGGAGTGGTCTGCAATAATCATGTTGGGATAGTGCTCTATTGGGAATTACAAGGTCTTGAAAGGGCCACAAACAATGAAGCAAAAGCCTTAGCTATTAAATATGCTTCTATCTAGGTAGAAAGATAAGGTTATAGGAGGATAATACTTGAATCATATTCTCAAATATTGGTAGGAACTCTAGATTGAATGAGAAACTTTGCTTTGAAGACATGGAGGTTGAGGAAAATTGTCACCTAAATTAAATAATTGTGGAGGGAATTAGATGATGTAATTTTAGCTTATGTGAATAGATATCTAAATAAAGTGGTAGACTTTCTGGTTAAGATGGGTACTAAGAATGAGGTAGGGCTTCAGTGTTACAGTGACATGGCCATTGAGGATGAGAGGATTAGGTAGGTTGGTGAGCAAATATAGTGTTTAGCTAATTTGGATAACCATTGTAGAAACATGGTTTAGGAGATTTTTATTGTTGTAAATAGGTGGAAAACCATTGTAGAAATATGGTTTAGAATATTTGGCTCCAATGCATATCTTCTTTTACTATTGTAAACAAGTGTTCTCTTCGGCTAAGGTTGGGAGGAGTCTCATTCTAATTTGTAAATAATATTTTTTTTAATATAAAATTTTCAAATTCTTTTTAAAAAAAATATTTGTGAATAATTAATATTAGTAGTTATATTTTCTATGTTTGGCAAGGATATCATTATTATCCTTCTATTATATTTAATTAAAATTGGCTAGGCACTTCTATTTGTATATCAACTTAGCAAACAAATATTTATGTGTAATATTATTGAACTTCTTTGTAGCATCATGAACCTTTAAAACAACTAGATGGTAGGATCACATAAGACTTACCTGCACAAATTATTTATTGCAATATTCATTTAAGGTAAGTTTATTTTTTTCTTAATTATATGCACCAAAATATTATTGTCAATTATTTTAATATGTGAATCAAGCTAATAATTATTATACTTTATTTTAGTAATATGATGCACTATTTCTAAATTGATATCTTTATGTTATATAATTTTATAATAAAATTAAGAGTAAAATTTTGATTTACTTTTCATAAAATATCGATATATAATTCTTACTTTGACTTCACTTCTCTCGTTATGAACATAAAGAAAACATAATTGAATTGTACTTTATCTAAACTAGTGATATTTTATTATATTTATTTTTAATTATAAACATCTATTCTTAAATTATAGAGGAAAGTATTTAAACTATAAAGATACAAACATTTTTTTTTCTAATTTAACTTTAAAAATATAATTTTGTTTTTAACATATATTTTAAAAAAAAATTAAAAGTTAACCTTTAAAATCAAACTTACTTAAAATAGCTAAAGCATAGTTTAAAATCAAGGTCTCTTTACCATAATTTTTTGCCATGCTGAAGCCACCCTCATGTCCGCCATCCCTACCTCATCGCTTCATTCCAATATGCCCCTGAATTTGCCTACACTCAGCCCTTCCCAGTCTCCTCCTAAAGCTACCAACGTTGAAGGCGGTTTTCAAACTCAATCCCCTGGCCCCAAGGTGCAAGAGACCCCTGACCCTAACCCCTCTCTTTGCAAGCCTTAAAAACATAAAACCACTATTGAAGAGAGTTCAACCAAGGCTAGAAGATCTACCTAATTATAAAAACCCAAGTTTGAATTGAGTCAAAGCTCTCCTCATCACATCTCATATGATGATAGTGGTGATCTTGGTATGGGCATCAGAAACAAGGTTCACATCACTATCATCAGCAGCATTATCAATACCATGGACGAGATTAGTGACACCCTCAAACTGCTGCACGTCAAGAATTTTCCTGCAAATGAAGATATTCTAAATTCCTAGGCTTGGGGCTATGTTGTGTAATGGTTGTTTTCAATTTGTCTTTCTTATGTGCTTTTGGTCTTTTGATCCCCTGTGCAAGATTTTTTCTGATTATATTGATTTCCTTCGTTGTCCCTGCATAGGTTCTATGATCAGCTTTCTTCCTACCCCTACGTGGGCTTCTTGGTATGGATTTTTAGTTAATTTTCTCAGATGCTATTTTCACTTCGGCAACCCCTACATGGGTATTTGGTATGGATTTTTTGTAATTTTTCTTAGATAGTTTTATTTTGCAACCCCTACATGGGTTTTGCATAGTTTGAGTCCCTGTGCTTTTGGTTGTCGCTAACCCTTGTGTGGGTTTACTATATTTCCTACTACTATCTTTCTATTCGCTTATGTAATTGGTTTTGGGATCCATTCAAAACCTGTATCTAAGCAATTTCACTTACCAAAAAAAGCATAGTTTATAATTTAGTTTCATTTAAAATATTATACACAAATTTTAAAATATTATTTTAAGTTAAAACATAAAAACTTATAATAGATTAGTGTGTGAACCCCTTATTTCATCTTTCAAATAAGGCTTTGCTCATTCGAATACTCTTTTACTTTCTTGAGTGTAGATGTTTTGCTTACTTTTATATATATATATATGGCAAATTCATTAGATATTAATGCCAAATTCATATGAATTGGTACCCATAGGGGGTTTCCCCCTAAGGGGCTTGGAAAATGGTCTTGGAAAATGGTCTAGTGTTTTAACAATCAACAAATCTAAAGGTTGAAGGAGAATGGAAGGCTGGAGGCTGAAGGAGCATGCAAGGTTGGAGGCTGAAGGAGCGTGGAAGGCTAGGGGTTGAAAGAGCATGGAATACTGGAGGTTGAAGGAGCATGGAATGCTAGAAGCTGAAGGAGCATGGAAGGTTGAATGATGATTTGATCTTTGGAGTGTCAAGGCTAAATAAGCATGGAATGTTGGGTTGGTTGAAGGAGTGTGGAAGACTAGACTGGCTGAAGGAGCTACAACGAAAGGATGGGGTGTTGGATGGAAGGCTAGGATGGATGAAGGAACGTGGAAGGCTAGGCCAACTAAAGGAGGTGCAATGGAAGGCTGGGATGTTGAGTGGAAGGCTAGAAAGGCTGAAGGAGCGTGGAAGGTTACTTACAATGAGAAAAATAAAATTACAAAGTATGAAGGTTAGGATTTTTTCTTGAAAAACATCTTATATTTTAGGAGCCATATCTTCACAAAGAGTTATCTGATTAAGTTGATTCTTGGACCAACTTGTGTAGAATTTGAATAGCTTTAAATTGAGTGGTCATATACAAAAATTCAAACAATATTGATGGAGATATGATCCTGTGAAGGCAACCATTAGAAATAAGGGTAGTGACAATTTTTCAAGTCATGAAAAATGAAATTGTGAAGTGCAAAGGATGAGGGTTTTTTTCCTAAAAAATATATCATCTTTTAGGAGCCATATCTTTGCGAAGAGTTATCTGATTTATTTTATTCTTGGACCAATTTATGTAGAATTTGAATAGCTTTAACATGAGTGGTCATATGCAAAAATCTGAGCAATATTGAGGGAGATACAACCCTATGAAGTCAACCATTCAAAAAAAAAAGGTAGTGACAATTTTTCAAATCACAAAAAAATAAATTGCAAATATTTTCCAACTAAGGTTCGAGTCATGGGAAGAGCAATAAATGGATATGACTTCAACGAGGAAGGAAACTAGTAATTCAGATTTAGTAAAGCAAACTATGATAGTGCAATATTTTGAAAATATTACTCTACTAAGATGCAAGGCATAGATAGTAGAGGTGAATTTTTAGCATTATGAAGGCTTATAGAAAAATGTCAAGAAAGATGCTAAATTTTGGAGTAATTTTATTCATACAAAATTTTGAAAATATCCAGAAAATAAAAATCAAGAATTCAAACATTTTATGTAAAATGATGTAGGTTTCTAGCTATAGCATCTCAATTGAGATGAGAATTGTATCTATTTGTAAACTCTAATTCTCTAAAGAAGAGAGATGTAAATTATCAAGGGTGGGGAGCCCGAGTACAATCCCTTATTATCAAGAAAAAAATCAAAAAAAAATTGTCAAATTCATTAGATAAAAACCTTCTCAACAACATGAGATATCCTAAAACAATTCTCAAGTTATTTGAATGTAAAAATAATAATAAGTAAATAACTAGCCTATCTACACCCAACCTTTACCAATTTAAACTCATTTGAAAATACAAATAATATATGTCATTACTGCATTATTTTATTTCCTTGGAATTTTTATTATAAGTTGTTTGTGCTCATCAAGAACAAATACTTTAGGTGACATGAACAACAAAAAGGATTTTAAATTCAAATAAGTTGTATATAAAACAATTATGATTTAAATGAAGCTGTAAGCTTACTACAGTAGTAAGAGCTTTGGCCTCTCTTTCAAATATTCAAGGTTCAAACCTCACTCTACATGAAGAGATTGTAACTCCTCATTAAAACTTGTATAAACTTGTTAAAAATATATATAATTTAAATAAGCTAAAAATAAATTAATAATGATAACCCCTTTAAATTTAATACAAAATTAAACATAAAAGAGAGTTAAAATCCTCCCCAAAAAAATAAATTCTAAATTTTTAATTTAGACCCTTATTTCTTGAGTGGGTCTAAGAAAGCATCAAAAAATAAGGTTTGGATTTAAAGGCGATTTGTTTTGGGGGAATTTTGTTCCATACCCAACCTCCCTATATAATCTCTATTTCATATATTTTTGTTTATTTATTTGTTATATTGCCTTTATTGTCCTCTTTACTTGCTATAGAGAAACCTCTCCTATGCATGTCTAACAAGACCACTTCATCGTTTCTTTAAGGAATTTTGACTCTATCACTGCAGTCCACCTTGGACAAAATTATTTTTTATGTCAAATTCTTTAGTTTTAGAAGTGCATCCTCCATTTTCTTTAAATTTGGTAGGTAATTACATTGAAGTAGATGTGGGATGAGCAACTTAGAGTTAAAGTACTATAATGGTTTGCAAAAGAAAGAAATCTAACTATTTGAAAAGAGTTCTTATTTGTTAAGAAACCAAAACATTGTGATTGTGCTCTAAGAATGGATGGATAGGCTTCTCTCTTTAATTCTATTTCATAGCAAGAACACTAAAGTTTAACAAGTGAAATTAGTGGTTTTAAGTTTTAAAATTATTTTTTCTTGTTGTTGAATATTTTAGTTTTAATTTGAACAAATACAAAGTAAGAAGAATTGATTGGAATGGATGTGCATGTGACAACTTAGAGGTTAAGAGATAAAATATTACTTTGGTTGTTAAAAAAGAAATAAGAAAATATGGTGAGGAAGCTTGCATCTTTGAGGAATTAAAACTATAAGTTTTTTCAGTTTAGATTTTACCTCTATTTCCTAGGAAGAAAATTAAGGTTTTAGTTTATGTAGTAGAAGTTTATGTAGTAGAAAGTAAGGATTCTTTATTTTTATAATTTTTTTTTTTTTTTTACTTTTAATTTTAATGTAAGCAAAATTAAAAGAGAGACAAATCCAAATTCATTATCAAAATGATGTCGAGATTTGAAACTTAGGGGACCCATTCAAAGGATAGTAGAATGAATTTTCAGCTTGGCTATTTCTTTTCTCTTATAATATCACTATCTTTGCTAACATTCTTTGGTGAATTTTATGTCATCATAATTTTAGAGTTACCAACTCAATATAAGTAAACTAGATAAGGTTTAATTTTAAATATTTAATTCTTCCACATAAAATGGACTTTTGAACTCTCTTTTTTCGAGCGAAAAACCCCTTGCAGAGCCGCCTTGGTCCGAGAGACCACGACCAAGGGGTTCTACACCGTCAAAGTCACTCAAGAGTCGTGCTCGTCCATGCCCGTCCCTGCTCGCACCAATATTATCAATTGGATTTTGGGTACCCAATTCAACTTTTTGGTAGGGTGGAGATTCGAACCTTGGATCTCCCTTGGAGGATTTCCCTCTCCAACTCACCTACAACACCTAGGTAGACTTTTGAACTTATGTTGCCAATAACATAACTTTTATTTCCAAAGTTTAAATACATGTAGTGTCTTAAATACACATTAACTCTTGTAGTGGTAGTAGCTTTGTTTCATCCTTAACTATTTTTTATATATGAAGATAGAATATCAATGCTTAATCTAATATGATTTTTTAAAAGTGTGACAAAATCACTACAAACCTTACAAGCAACAAATTACTCCCAAAAAAAAATGTGGTTTTTGTGTATTTCATCAACTAATAATGAATATATTCTTTTTAAATATATTGAATATGCAAATAAAGATTACAAGAAGAGAGTATCAACCATAGTTCCAGCTATTTTTTATACTAAGTTTATTATAATCAGTGTTATTATATAAATTTTAAATATAAACACATTAATACAAAATTATTTATAATTGTAGTTGCTAGTTACTAGAATTATTTGTTTTAAGTATACTTTAATTTAATATCTATAAAATGATGGTCTTGTATTTAATTATTTTATAAATATATTATTTTTTTGTTTTTATTTTTTTTTAATTAACATGGTGCAATCGGTAGCCGCCATGAATCTAGGCAGGCTATCCAGCTTTTATGGCCGCCATAGTATTTTGCGTTGTCCGCCTCGAAAGCCGCCACACAGATCTTCACGTAGTCCGCCCCTATAACCGCCATGCCACAATCATTTTAAAACTTTTACGCCACTGAAAGCACTAGGAAAGGGACAAGCGTTCAGTCCGACGAGGCCCGAGATTTGAACCTTGGACCTCCACCCCCTTATGGGATTTGGATGAACCAATTGGTCTACACCTCGGACCTATAAATATATTATTTATACTGTAATATTTTAAGTTTTTTATACTTAATGAATAAAAGTCTAGATATAATGTTGTTATATTAATTTTTTTTAGTACTACATTAATGTATAATTTTGTTTTAACTTTATTTTAATTATTGTTAAAAAAAACTTAAATAGCATTAGCTCAATTGGTTAAATTCCTATACTTTTAAGGAGGAGATATAGGTTCAAATATTACTAAGCAATACATGTATAATAACCAAGCTATTGTAATACCACTATGCAATACAATGGTGCTCATTTTAGTCCTATATAATCAATTAAAAAATAATTGATCTTAAAAATTTGGATAAAGTAGAAGAGCACAAGTTAAAAGCAAGCACGAGCTATGAGCAAGTGCAACCTTAGAGAGAGTTTGAGCAAAGAGTGAGCCCCTCTAGGTAGCATGGAATAAAAATCATATTTAAAAGTTGCAATGATAATTTAGGACACTCTAGCTAGAAGTATGGATGCCCACGTTGGAGATAATAGGAAGAGTATATATGACACATTTGATCGAAGAAGCAAATGTTACACTAGAAGTGATTATCAAGGATAATATGATAAGCATGATATAATGGTTCTTAATAGTAAATGATTAATATGCAAGTTCCATTAATATTAGGGTTTTTGGAGATTCAAAATTGGATCAGTTGGTAGTAGGGATTGATCTTAAACTAGTCTGACTTTTATTCTTAAATTTTTTTCCTCATCATCTTCTCTAGTTCAAAAATCAATGATAAAATAATGGGTGATAGCCCATGGTTTAGAGGAAGAGGTGTCCTTTATTTAATACCATGGAGTGAGAATTTTTTTATCAAGAAAAAAACTATTTAAAAGCTTTTATTGTCAAATCAGATTTTTGTACATCCATATTAGCTTAGCAATAAGGATTTTTAGAAGAATATTAGAAATACCCTAGAAAAATTCATCAAGTAGAGACCAACTACTAAGAACCAAAATCATGTTATATATACCCAAATATGTGTTGATATGGATATTTTAAATCCTTTGCCACAATGCATTAAGAGGAAATATGAATCAAGAGAACGAGATCAACAAGTGGATTATGAAAATATTGCATTCCAATGTTACAATTGTTATGGGATTGGATACATGAAAAGAGATTGTAAAGTAAAAATGATTAAGAATGAGATACAATATTTTGGTCATTAGAAAAACTTCAAAATAAATCAAGTAAAGCATACTATAATAGAATCTAGATTAGATCAAGGATATTCCACTCCAAAAGAAAAGGCAAAAAAACCTATCTACAACATTATATGGAAAATACCACCATAGTTCACTCGTATCAAACATTTAGAAGAAATAAATAAGGATACAATGGATGAGAAAGTGCAATATTTAAGTTCAAATTTAGAATAAATTAAATATTCCAAGGAAGAGGTGGAAGAAAATATTAATTTAAAGATAAAAAAAAAAGATATCAAGTTCATTCTAGGTAAATTGTCTTCATTTTCATCACGTAGTATGGAATCCTCTCTTGGAAATAAAATTGAAAGTAGTGCAGAGGTTATATAGGTTATCCCATATACTTTAGGGTTTCAAGAGCATCATAATAAGGAAATAAGAATAGAGGAAATTCATAAATATTTAAGGTTTTTAGGTCAACATAAGAAGGTAATTACTATGGAGGCCCATCCTTGCACTTTAGGGTTTATAGGGCAACATAAATAAGAAAGTGCTTATGAGATTATTCCTTGCACTTTGAATCCTTTAAAGCAATACAAACCTATAGATTACAACTATCACTAGAAGCGGTGTCAAAAAATTAATAGATTGATGATGAAAGTGTTGGTGAGAATGAAGAAAGAGAGAAAAGTCCTAAGAAACAAAAACAAAGAGAAAAATAAATTCAAATGGAACTAATATGGGGAAACAAAAGATAATATCACAAATCTTAACAATAAATAGGACTAAACCCACAAGTAAAAATAAAAAGTGATGATGAAAATGATATCTTAGAATATTAGAGGCATGAATAAGACCCCTAAAAAAAGTATTAGAAAATTGTCAAATTTTTATAAACAATATATTTATAGATATGGAAACTGGATAGAAAATATTTTAGTCATTTATGATGTTGATTTTCATCTTTGCAAAATTTAAATTTTATAAGGAAATTAGACAAGTGAGATTTTATCTCTTTAAAAGTGATACCAAGGTGTTGATTGCAAAAACATAGCAGTGTGAGGAAGATGAATATTTTTGATAGAAAGGTAAAAGAAGATATCTTTGATAAATAGGCAAGTTGAATATGGTTTAATTAATATAATAATATAATGAGAATAATAAAATGTTCCATTATTTTAATGGAAGTGACTCCCATAAAAGCCCCGCTTTTAAAATATAAATAAAGTAATACTTTATAATACATATAATTAATATTTTTAAAAACACATGATATAAACAATTTTATTGGTCCATGTCAAGTATAATACTATAGCTTTCAGTCAATTCATCAAAAAAAAAAGTAAGTGGTATCCAATTCAACCAAAAAAATTACTATATTTTAACAATTATCTTTAAAAATTATTGTTTATTAGAGGTAAAAATATAGTTTATGTATGTTTAAATGTTTATATCCAAGGATAATATGTTACACATGGCACTTAGTAAAATTATATATATTATGTAAATACATCATTTGTAATTAATAAGTTTTAAATAATAAAAAAATATATCCATTCCCTTGGTTTCATTAATTAATATTGTTATGGATTAAAGTCCATAATAGAGATAAAAAATAACTTTTTATTTTTGATATTTTTTAAAAATATTAAATATGTTTTTATTTCAACGTTAAAATATATGACTGGTCAATAATAAAGCATGAAGAGAAATGTTCATGAACACATTATATATAATAAAATAAAATTTCATATTATTTGTTAATCTATAAAAATAAATTTAATACTAAGTCACATTAATATTTGACCATAATAATGCCATCCAAAATAAGATATTCTACTAAAATTTAACCATTTGCTTTTATTAATCCATCGACATGGCACCTATGGATTGTCATGGTTAGGACCACCATGTACATTGATGCATTTCATAGGGTAAGCCTTCATTGGATTGGTCTAGAATTCATATTCCCTTTATTATGTTGCTAAATTCCAAATTGAAAGGGTAGAATTCTAATAGACTCGACCACGGAGGCAGAAGGGATATTAAATTTTATGAGTATTAAGTATTTGCACAAAGACATACAAAAGCTTTTAGTTTGAGGTGATGATGGGTATAATAATTATCCTTATTTTGACCTTTTGTCTATGTTGATATCATCCCTTGTATAAGATTAAGACTCTTAATCCTTCTAATATTATGTAAATTTTAGCTTACCATTGTAGATAGCTAATATGGCATGGTCTTTTAGTGTTTAATATGGAATTGATTTATTTTAATGAAGAATTGGTAGGGTTATGAGTCTTTTATTTCCATTAGGATTAAAAATTATAACTTTATTAATATAAAGTATTCCTTCAAAAATGATTGTAAATGGATACAAATATTATGGAACTAATATATGTTGCAAAACCTATAGTTGTTACAACCATTCATATTCTACATATTCTAAAATATGGTCAATCTAGTTGTCTTGGTATCTCTCAATTTTTTTATTTTGAATAATTTAATTTGATTAAACCTAGTAATGCAACGACCAAAAGAGGGGGTCAATTACTCAACAACCTCTTCTAGCTGCTCAAACATATAATTGCTCTCCATCTGCAAGCAATCCTCAAAGTACCAATCCTCTTCTTCTAAGGATTTACACAACAAACCTCCTGCAAGCACTACACAGAGTTCCAATTTCTTTGAGATTTTACATAGCAAACCTCCTGCAAGCACTGCACAAAGTGCTAAATTCTTCATCTGATATTTTACATAGCAAACCTCTTGTAAGCATTGCACAGAGTGCCAATTTATTTGGAGCCCCTCTGCTCACCTCTCACACTCTACATTAGCTTCTTATTTATAAGCATAAAAAAAAAATACTTGCTAGCTACGCATGATGGTTAAATTGTTAGTATCTTCTAAGCTTCTTATCCATCTCACAGCTAAGCATTCTTATTCATCATTTTTCTGGCTACGCATTAAGCTTTCTCTTTGCATGAAGTTTCCAGTTTGTTTTAAAAACACAAATCATCTATCATGTGGAACTTCTAGTTGCATGTTTATCACTTATCTAGTCCATCATAAAAAAACTCCACTTGTTTTTTTTAATTTGGTTGTTTCCAGTTGGATGCTCCCGCATCATAATCCAGTCCATAAACAAAAACTCCACTTATTTTTTTAAGTTGGTTGTTGCTAGCAGGATGCTCCCACATCACCTATCAAGCATTGTACAAAAACAAGTAGCCAAAAGACTTACCATTAGTGTATTCACTTATACATCGTATTTTAGGTTAATAATTCCCTAGGAGCAAAATGTCAAAAAATCTTAAAACCCATATTGTATAGTCCTCAATATAAAAATTGAGGAAGAAATCCCAAATCTAAAAAATAATAAAACATTAACTTTGGCTCAAGAAGCTTTTAGAACGAATATTTCCGCTGATAAGCCACCATCATGATCTCCCCAAAACCTATCAAATGATGAAGGTGATCTAGCTCCATCTACACCTTCTTAGCTTATACTAAAAGTTGTAAATTCAAAGAAGAGAATTGTATCAATATGCTCTCCATTGTCTACGTATTCAAATACATTGTCACCTTGAAGTACCTCAAATCTATTAAGTAAATCAAGAGCACTACCATTGGATGGATTTAGATATTATCCTAGAAAAAATAGTGTTCTTACTTTATTTCTCTAGCCACCCATGAGCAGTCTAGAGCAATTCAATGACTCAAGAGGAGTATGTCTTTGTGCATTCATAGGAACAAAAATTTGAGATTTTCGAGGGACTTACTAAGACTAGAGTTTGAAAGGTTTTGTTTGACCTGAGAAACTAGATACTTGAGACCTAGTAATTACCTATTAGCTTGAGAAACTAAAGAAAATTTAGGGCTAGAATATTGATAATCAAAATTACCAGCCAGAGGAATTGGATTAGGTTTTCGTTTTCTTACAACTACTTAGGTCCAAGTAAATGTTTCTTCATATTGTAAATTATTCAAATCTTCTTGAACCACAAGATTCACTTGTGGTCATTTTAGGAAAGGAAATTCTTTGACCTAGTGGTTCATACTTTGGCACTAAAAGTAGGTGATTAGAATATAATATCCAATAGCTTAAGAGAAAATTTTTACATCAAACCTATAGTACAAATCATCCTTTAAATTCTTGGAAAGCATAATATGCACACAGGCCCTAGGAAATGGCCATGGATAGAACCAGCAAGCAGGTTCTAAACAAACTAAATTCTCCAAGTTTCCCATAAATTCTAAGGATAAGGTCCTTGAAATACAGGGGTAAACCTAGAAATTTGACCCATATTAGGCAATGAAGACCCATTTCACCATCAATTGTAAATATGGACTTATAATTGGACATGAAAAAAAAATAATGAGAACAAATCTATATTTCTACCTCACAAACAACTTTGATCTACTCAAATGACCTAAAGAAAAAGGAATAAAAACCCTTGGACAAACTACTAACTATAGCAACTTGAAGTCCCAATGGATCCCATGCCTCCTAGATCCAAGATTGGATATGAGTATCTAGGGTAGTGTGGCCATCCATGAAATATTCAATGGTAACCTTATTTTTAAAATATTGTAATACTTGAGAATAATAATTATAATCCATCTCAATTGGAATATTATAATCATTACTTTGTGCAATATTTTGGGTTTGAATTTCCTAGGTCACTTTGCATTTGGCACCATTCTTAGTAGAAACCCAATAAAAGTATGAGCAAATACTTGTTGCATGGTCATGGATAAAAATTCAATGCCCAAGGCTAGATGGGAATGTTAGCATGGGAACCACTAATGATGGCCTTCATAATGGATGAAGCACTACAAACTTTGTAGATCTATAATTTTCTCCTCTTTACCTTTTTAGATATAATCATCTTGGTATCTCTTAATTAGATTATTTATCTCTTCAAAAATGTGTAATCAATTTGTTACAAAAAATACCATATTTATCTTCTATAGTAGCTAAAGATATTTTATTTTTTAGATATATTTGCTAGGGATAAGATAAACATGTATTTTTAGGTTGTTAGATGGTTTAACCATCATTTCTTGAGAACATTTAGTTAATTTATTCCTTTATTTTTAGAGATAGAGTAGATTCCACTTAATTATATTCCACAAATGGAATTCTAAATAATTGACCTCATACATATATAGGATATTAATGTGAGGATAGGGGAGAGATTAGGATTATTCTTCATTGTTATATATTGTTAAGTTCTCACTACACAATGATTTATGATAAAGTAAAAGGAGCTTTTCTTTCTATGGCAAACAAAGGGATGATGCAAGCAAATAAGATTATCCTAAAATGCAACTATATGTATTTTTATTTTTTGCCTAAATACTTTGAAATGAAGGATTTAAACTAACCTAAAATATTTCTTAATTTGTTTTAAAATAAATATGTTGTGTATGCATAAAAAGTAACACCATTGCAATAAAAATGAAACATTTTATTAAATTCGGGAAAGTGGTCCCTTGGGATACAAATTGACCCTTTGAGGGTGCATTTTACAATAAGATGTCCAAAGGGGGAAATCCCTTTTACAAATCAAACATATGGTGTCTTCATCTCTTCATGCTACAACAATGTGGGAGGTGGGTTTGTCGTGACCACCGTGTTGGACTTTGAGCTTGTTGAACCTGAACCTGGAATCTACACACATGGAAATGGACAAGGGTTTAGTAGCACCTGTCACAATGATAATGATAAATGTAAATGAAAAATGGAAATAGAAAACAAGTATGATTATTATGATAAATGTAAATGAAATGACTAATGTAAAATTAAAATAGAAGAAGAATAATGAATATGGCTTACATAGCACAATCCGGGCAGCATAACATTAGCATTCCCTCCTCTCCTTTCCTTTCCTCCATGTGATGGTGCCTTTATAGGCCTTTGAGGGTTTTGGAGGGAAGGATAGGTGGCAAGCCAGGGCTTCCAAGTGGTAGGGATTGGGTAGCCACCTACCCTGGGTAGTTGCAGTGAGTCACTAGAAGTGTCTCACTTAACTAGGGAAATGTGGCAAGTGGGTAGGTGGAAGTGGAGTGATGTGTGGAGTGAGGTGTGAGATGTGGCAAGTGGGTAGGTGGAAGTGGAGTGAAGTGTGGAGGGTTACCCCATGTGAAGGGACAAAGGGGACAAGGGTGTATGAGAGGTGGCAAAGGAGTGATGGTGATGTGGCCAGGACACATGTCAAGTGAGGAGAGAGGGTATCCTAGGAGGATATTTCCCAGATTTAATAAAATCTAGAAAATATAATTATGTGCAGGATTTTATGCCTAAGTCAAAACTTAGGCACATAATGTTATGCAGAACTAAAATGTGCAATGTGAATGAATGATGTGTAGGAATTATATGCCTAAGTTTAGACTTAGGCATATATTATTATGCAGAATTGTGATGTGCAATGTGGGTGAAATGTATAGTAATTTATATGCCTAAGTTTAGACCTAGGCATATAATTTAATATGCAAAATTATGTGATGAAATGCAAATGCCTAGATTTTAGTGTCTACAGATGCCCCTTTTTGTACCGTGTTGTGTGAAACACAATATGGTGCAAAAACAAAAGACACCTGGTTTTATTTGATGGAGGAATGGACTCAAATATTCTCGATGCAAAGAATGAATGACTTTTTTGAAATTTTTTATTTGTTTGCTTACCCCCTCAATTGGCGAATGGGTAAAGGATGAAACCCACGAGCCAATTGACCAAATGTGGATGATGAAAGGAGGTGGTTGATTGAATGATGTGGATGTGATGCAAATGTATGTCATTTTGACCAACTTGATGCCCCAAGTTTGGGATTATTTGTGTTCTTACAAATTTGCCTTTGGTTTCGTTGATGTGCAAAATGTGTGGTAAAATCTTCGACCACGTTTGGAGTTCTTGTTCCACTGTGACTTTAGCAATTCCTTCCAAATGATGGGTTCAAGGAACCAGTCATTCGAGAATTTGATACTCGAGTGATTTTTGATTATTACCAAATTATTTTTGGTTGTTTTCCGCTTTTGACCCAACGGAAGGGGTTGAAGGATAACCTTGTGCAAATCTATTTTGAACACATCTAAGCTCAAATATTTAGGGACCTAGCTGATTTAATGTCATAGTGATTTGATGTTGAATGTTTGAATGAGTTTCCTTATGGTGAGCTACCCATCCGATCGGATTGCATGGATTGCTAGTCGTTGCAACCGCTAGGTGTATAGGGTAATCCACTAGATACAAGGTTCACTAAATGATGTGATGATGATGATGATGTTTGTAAAAATGCATGATGTGATTGATGTAAATGTTGGAAATCAATATCAAGTTGGATGCCCCAAGTTTGGGGTGGACTTATGTTGTCGTAAATTTACCTTTTGGTTTGATTGACATGCAAGATGATGAAGTAAAGGAACCAATCACCCTAGGGGCTTGTCCTAGTGACTATTAGCAATTCCTTAATGCAAAATGATGAAGTATAAACTTTCCATGTTTTGTAACCCCATGGAGTAGGCATCAATGACAACCTTGGACAAATCTACTTGAACACAGGTCACTCAAAAATTGAAGGACCAACCTGGTTTAATTTCGAACATTATGATGTGAAATGATTTTGAATAAGTGTCCTTATGGTAATTTATCCATCCTACCGGATTGCATGGACAACCAATCACTACAACCGCTAGGTTTCTAGGGTAAATTACTAGATACAAGGTTCACTCATGATGATGATGATGTGAGATGATGATTTGGAGGGTTTTACAATATTTTTGTAGCCATTTGCATTTGAAGGGGAGTTGTGTAAGATGGTCACAAATAAAATTCAACTTGTGCTACCCCAATCATGGAAAAGATGCTCATTTTAATGAGCGTAATTTGCATGATTGAGTGTTTTGAGTGTTGACTTTGATTATGAAACTAAATTTGTTGATTTTGTCTTTCCCTTCAAGCGATGAGTTGATGGAGAAGATATGAAATGATGAAAGCGATGAAACAAATGATAATGGTTTGATGAGATGGATGTTTTTATTTTTGTTTCAACTGTGATTTTGACCATTGTTGATAATTGTGCACTTCTATCCCTTGGAGCAGTCCAACCGTATGGCTTTCTTAGGGAATTGAGATGATAACAATTCATTTTTTGCATGAGGTGAATCACTTTTCAAGGGCCTTATGGTAACTTATCCATCCTACCAGATTGCATGGATTGCTAGTCGTTGCAACTATCAGGTATATAGGATAAGTTATTGTATACAAGGATCACTTGAGGCTAAGTGGAAGAAGGAAATGTACACCTCTATCCCTTGGAGCAGTCCAACCTCATGGCCTTCTTAGGGAGTTGAGATGAGAACACTTCTATTCTTTCAAGAGCCTATTGAATTTGTTTTTGACCAAAGGAATTGAGATATCTTTGGATTTTTTTCTTTGTTTTTTTTTGTTTTGTTGTTGTTGTTTTTTTGTTTTGAGAATGCATGATTGTTTTGTTTTTGTATGACAAAAGATGCATGGAAATATTTTTGGTGTTTTATGTTTTTGTATGACAAAATATTCATGGAAATGTTTTTGTTGTTTTATGGTTTTGTAAGACAAAAGATGTATGGAAATGTTTTTGGTGTTTGATGTTTTTGAAATGGAAAGAAAGCACAAGATGTTTTTTTTTTTTATGTTTTGATGATTGATTTTTTTTTGACCAAAGGAATTTGAGTACCTTTAGAGCATTTTGGATTGATTTGACCAAAGGGGTTTATGCCTTTGGGGCTTTTTGAATTGTGTTAATGATAATTGTCCTTATGGTAATCTACTCCTCCTACCGGATTGTATGGATAGCCAATCGCTACAACCGCTAGGGTGCTAGAGTAAATCACTAGATACAAGGATCACTTAAGGCTAAGTGAAAGAAGGAAATGCACATCTCTATCCCATGGAGCAGTCCAGCCACATGGCTTTCTTAGGGAGTTGAGATTATAGCATTTCAATTTTTGAAAGCCTTGTTGAGATTGAATTTGACCAAAGAAATTGTGTTACCTTTGGAGCTTTTTTTTTTTAATTGAATGTGACCAAAGGGGTTGATTCCATTGGAGCTTTTTGAATTTGATTATTTGAAATGTGAATGTTTAATGTGATTGTTGGGGTAGGTGTGAGACCTTGAATCCCCCAAGTTGTTTGATTGATTGTTTGATGTGATTGATGGGGAAGGTGTGAGACCTTGAACCCCCCAAGTTGTTTTGTGATTGTTTATGTATATGTGTAATGATTGATTGTTCAAATTGTTTTTTTTGTACATGTTATGAATGAATGCAAATGAATGAAGGGTGTTGCTTTATTAATCATTGTTCAAAGATATTTTGAACCATTTGAATGAATGGTGTTGCTTTATTGATCGTTGTTCAAATATATTTTGAACCGTTTGAATGAATGGTGTTTCTTTATTGATCATTGTTCAAAGAGATTTTGAACCATTTGAATGAATGGTGTTGCTTTATTGATCGTTGTTCAAAGAGGTTTTGAACCATTTGAATGAATGGTGTTGCTTTATTGATTGTTGTTCAAAGAGATTTTGAACCATTTGAATGAATGGTGTTGCTTTATTGATCGTTGTTCAAAGAGATTTTGAACCATTTGAATGAATGGTGTTGCTTTATTGATCGTTGTTCAAAGAGATTTTGAACCATTTGAATGAATGGTGTTGCTTTATTGATCATTGTTCAAAGAGGTTTTGAACCATTTGAATGAATGGTGTTGCTTTATTGATCGTTGTTCAAAGAGGTTTTGAACCATTTGAATGAATGGTGTTGCTTTATTGATCGTTGTTCAAAGATATTTTGAACCATTTGAATGAATGGTGTTGCTTTATTGATCATTTTTCAAAGAGGTTTTTGAACCATTATTTAGCAAACTTTGCCTTTATTGCTTAATCAGGGGCACCAATATGATACTACTGGTATGACCACATGGATGAAATGGATTATGATATTTATGACTATGTGATGGTGGTATGGAATGGAGGCTTGCTTATGACTTTATTGTCCTTAGGGATAAAGGATCTAGAGTTGTTTTGCAAAGACTCAAACATCCTAGTGTATCGAACAAACTCACTAAAACTGCCTAATTCTTCTAGGACCAAATGTGTGTGTAGTGAATTCATTTACCGAATCAAGAGCATGGTAATGACCCGAGACAATCAAGAACCAGTGTGTGTGCAATTGAGTTCATTAACTCATCTTGAGTAAATTGGGTAAACCTGTTATGGTTTGAACCTAGAAGCTAGCTTGTCCGTATGAGCGGTCAGAGGTCTCTTTTTAAAAGAGACATGTCACCACGCATGAGCGTACTCCACTGCCATTCAAGCGTCTATAGCTCCGATGGAGGCTAACTCCATAGTCCATGATTTTTGTTTTTGATTTCTTGAATTTTGGGGATGACTACTTAACCGTCTAATTGGAAATGTAGTACGATCCTTACAACCCAATTAATTAGTGGTGTGTGATGTAAAAGGATTTAGAGCTTTGGGGAATCAGATTCTCAACCTAAGTGTGATGAGAATTGTACCCTATCCTTACTACTCTATCTTTTGAATTTGAAGCAACTGTGATAGTAGTGAAAACCACTATTGTCATGGACTATGTTGCATAATGGGACAAGCAAGGATGACCCTTTTCACCTCAAGGTTCCTACCAAGTATGGTGTTATCCCTATTTGACACAAGATGTTTTTAAATATGTGAAATTGTGTTTGGTTCGAGAATATTTTTGAAATCAATTCCCAATACTCAATATTTGCTTAGTGTATATATGTGCAATGGTCCTAAAAGAATTCAACATATTTTTTGGAGGTTGCTTAAGACACTAGGAGTGGTTGAGTGATTGAAAACACCTAGGATTTTTGCTTAGGAAGCAATGTATTATTATGACTGATGGTTTTGGTGATGTTTGATGTGAGGTACCCCTGATTAAGGCAACAAGACATAGTGCACTATCAATTATTCTTGATTTTAATGAATATGAATGGTATGAATGTGCAAATGTTATGAAAGTTGTAATGTGTGAATGCAATGGAAGTTGGATTGTGAAGGTGATTTATTAAAAATGCAATGTGTATGAGATTTTTTTTCTATTTTTTTGTTTTTTTATATATTTATTATTTTTTTGTGTGTGTTTTTGAGATGAAATGTGACCAAAGGGGTTTGGTTCCTTTGGAGCTTTTTGAATTACATGTGACCAAAGGAGTGTTGGTTCCCTTGGAGCCTTTTGAATTGATTTGACCAAAGGGGTGTCCCCTTTGGAGCCTTTTGATTTGATTTGACCAAAGGGGTGTCCCCTTTGGAGCCTTTTGATTTGATTTGACCAAAGAGGGTGTCCTTTGGAGCCTTTTTGATTGATTTGACCAAAGGGATGTCCCCTTTGGAGCCTTTTGGATTGAGTTGACCAAAAGGGTGTCCCCTTTGGAGATTTTGATTGATTTGACTAAAGGATGTTTTTGTAGTTTTGATTGATTGACCAAAGGGGTGTCCCCTTTGGAGCATTTTGAATTGAATTTGACCAAAGGGGTGTCTCCCTTGGAGCATTTTGATTTGAATTGACCAAAGGGGTTTTGTTCCTTTGGAGCCTTTTGATATGATTTGACCAAAGGGGTGTCCCCTTTGGAGCATTTTGAATTGATTTGACCAAAGGGGTTTCTCCTTTGGAGCATTTTGATTTGAATTGACCAAAGGGGTTTTGTTCCTTTGGAGCATTTTGATTTGATTTTTTTTTTTTTTGCATTTTGAATTTTGATATGAATGTGGAAGGTGGTTCAGGTGAAATGAGGTGGCGAATGTGAAGGTATGTGTGTGAAAATGTGATGGAAATACAAATGAATAACACACAAATCAAATAAACAAACAATGTTTTCTAAGTTTTTTCAAATTTTGTTTTCGATGTTTGATTTTTTTATTGTTTTTGGATTTTTGAAGTTTTTGATTTTTTTTGTAATTTTGAGGTTTTTGATTTTTTTTTGTTTTGAGTTTCAGTGTGTTTTGATGTTGTTGGAATTTTGAAGAAGTTTTTTTTTTTTGGATTAGAATAAAGGAACTCGATTAAGATGGTGATTAGGAACACTAGTGCCAAGCATGATTTCTCAAAAGAGTCTAGGGTACACCGCTTAAATCCCAGTGGGGGGTTCGCCTAGCTCTTCCACTCTGATTCAACAATTGTTCCAACAGTGGGAGACAACTTGAACACAAGTGACCTATACCAACTTAAGGAGTTCCCTATTCTGTCTAAGGATATCTAGGGGGCAAGCCGGTGGAAGGAGGTGAATTCCAACGTCACCGGTCTGAATTGGAGGTTGGTGATTAAATCCAACCTACCAATGTTATTATGAAACGTGCAAGTGTGTGAAGATTTTTCATTTTCTATTGTTTTTGTAAAGCAAGATACAATGCAATCTAGGATGCAATTCAATTTTGGATGCCTAAAAATACAATAAAAAACACACCAAACACAGAAAAACACACAAAAATGCAAAGTTGACTTAGTTTTTGATAATATTGTTTTGATAAAATTAATTTACATGTTTTTGTATTTTTTGTTTTGTTGTATTTTGTGTATTTTGATTTTTTTGTTTTTAATGCCTAGTATAATGCAAATGCTTATGTAGAATGCAAAATGGAAGCTAGGGATGCAAAATGCAATGCAAAGAAGTATTATGTCTAAAATGCTTGTAGGATGAAAATGCAATGTTCATTATACTATTTTGAGTTTTTGTTGTTTTGTATATATATATATATATTGAATTTTATTTTTTAAGTTGAAATTTTTAAACTTTGTTTATTTTTTGAATATTTTCTAAGTTGAATTTTTTGAATTTTCATTTCTGAGTTGAAATTTTGTTTCTGTTGAATTTTTGAATAATTTTTTTAATATTTATATGTTTTAAGTTTTTAAATTATTTTAATTTTTTTTTTTTTTTTGAAATTTTTATTTTAAGGTCGATTTTTTTTTTATTATTTTTTTTATAATGTTTTTTTATTTTTTTATATTTTTTTCTTTTTAAATGTTTATGTTTATTTATTATTGTTATTTTTTTTTTTTTGAAATGTTATTTTCTAATGTTTTTATGAGTTTGCATTTTTTTTAATGTTTATGTTTGTTTGTTTTTTAATTTTTGTTTGTTTTTAATGTTTTTTTTTTAATTCGAAATGTGGAGGGAGCACATCCCCCACTTTTTTTATTGAAATTTTTTTTTTCAATTTTATTTTTATTTTTTATTAATGTTTTTTTTTAGCACAGGCCTTACGTAGGCCTAGTCTGTGCAGTTAATTGCACAGCCTACATAAGCTTGTGGAGTTCTATGCAGAAAACTACACAGTATTTGCAGTTAACTGCATAGCCTGCGCAGTTCTGCATAGGAAACTGCACAAGCCTTACGCATGCCTGTGCAGTTACAGGCACAGGCCTGTGCAGGAACTGCTTGTATAGTATAGGCCCAAAAGAGGAGGGTTGGGGAAAAGAAACCTCCTTTTATACTTATTTAAGTTTTTTTTTTTTTAAATGTTAATTTTTTTTTAAATCTAATTATAAATATAAAAAACAGAAAAAAACAAAAACAGAGTTTTTTTTAAGTTAAATAATTGAAGGCAGAAAACTTAGTAAGAAATTTTTATTTTTTTTTTAATTAGAACACCAACCTGGATTTTGAGTGGAGGAAGAGATTGTCAATATGAAAGTCAAATCCTGCAACCACACAAAGAAAGACCAAAAATTAGTGTTCTAAAAATAAAAATAAAGAAAGAAAAAAAAGGGAAAAGGAGTAAGAAAATCGTGATCGCCAATTTGTAAGCAAAAAAAGACAACACCAAGCAGATAATAATGAAGACACAAGCGATTGCAATGGAATAATTTTTGTATTAAATTTGTATTGAAATACACAGGAGCCTTGGCCTCCTTTTCTTTTACAATGATTTTCCCCAAAGTATGAGGGGTCAGATTACAATGCTCGCTTGCTTCATGATATCACAAACAAGGCCAAAGAAGTGAGGTTTCTTTGGCACATCAATGAAAGGGGGTGTCTTTGGTCTTCTTTTGCTCCAATCCAATTGGTGAGTGGGCTTTGGTATCCAATGTAGGGACCACTCCTAGCTTCAGTAGATCTTAAAATACCTGTATCCTGCACACATGGAAGTCAAACAAGGGTCAGCAACACCTGTATAAATGATTGAAAATCAATGTAAATGAAAACCCTTGAAAGGAATGCTTGTAGGAAACATAGAAATTAAACTAGAAATGCCTTGCTAAAAAATAAATAAATTATTGACCTCTTCCACTCTAAATGTCCTAAATACTGGTGGAGATGCTCTAGAGGATTTCACAAACCTACCCTCAAAATTTTAGCTCAATCCAAGTCTGAATGAGCGATATATGGCCAAAATAAGTTTGGCAGTTTCTGCAGAACCACAGGCCTGTGATTGTGACTGTGTAACCGTGGATGTGTGGTTTAGAAATCATGGGCCTATGATTGGGACTATGTAACCGCAAATGCGCGGTTGTGTAGATATGGTATAAACCTTGAGAACTCGTATCTGGTACCTTGATGGCTCGAACTCCATAATCATTGGTGATTCCTTGCAGCGATTTCAACAGCGTGACGATGTATTTTTCCAGTCTCCTTTGCTTGGTGGAATGGTGTTGATTTTATAAGCAATTTTAGATTTTGGACGGAAATGAGAGGTGGCAAACTAGGTCTACCAAGTGGTAATCCTGGGCTTCCAAATGGAAGGGGCTAGTTAGAGTGAGTCACCTAGGGTGTCTCACTTAACTAGGGTTATTGTGGGTGCAAGTGGAGTGAGGTGTAAGGGTTGTCCCATGTGAAGGGACAAAGGGTACAAGGGTGTATTATATATGGCAATATGGGGTAGTGAGGTGGCTAAGACACATGTCTAGTGGGTAGGTAGGGTATCCTAGGGGGATTTTCTAGATTTATTAAAATCTAGAAAATAGGATAATGTGCAGTATTTTTATGCCTAAGTTTAGACTTAAGCATATATTATTATGCAGGATTGTGGTGTGTAATATTGGTGAAGTGTACATGAATTAATATACCTAAGTTTAGACCTAGGCATATATTTTATCATGCAGAATTATGTGGTGAATTGTAAATGCCTAGATTTTGGTGTCTACAAATGCCCTTTTTTGTACCATGTTGTGTAAAGCACAATGCGGTGCAAAAACAAATGACACCAGTATTTATTGGATGAATGGACTCAAATATTCTCGACGCACAAGAATAGGTGATTTTTGAAAAAAATTATTTTTTTGCTTACCCCCATAATTGGTGAATGGGTAAAGGATGAAACCCATGAGACAATTGACCAAATGTGGATGAAGAAGGTGGTGGATGATTGCATAAAAAGTAACACCATTACAATAAATATGAAACATTGTATTATATTCGAGAAAGTGGTCCCTTGGGATACAAATTGACCCTTTGAGGGTGCATTTTACAATAAGATGTCCAAAGGGGGAAATCCCTTTTACAAATCAAACATATGGTGTCTTCATCTCTTCATGCTACAACAATGTAGGAGGTGGGTTTTTTGTGACCACCGTGATGGAATTTGAGCTTGTTGAGCCTGAACTTGGAATTTGCACACATGGAAATGGACAAGGGTTTAGTAGTACCTATCACAATGATAATGATAAATGTAAATGAAAAATGGAAATAGAAAACAAGTATGATTATTATGATAAATGTAAATTAAATGACTAATGTAAAATGAATATAGAATAATATGAATAATGATTATGGCTTACATAGCACAATTCGGGAAGCATAACATTAGTATTCCCTCCTCTGCTTTTCTTACCTTATGTGATGGTGTCTTTATAGGCCTTTAAGGGTTTTGGAGGGAAGGATAGGTGGCAAGCTAGGGCTTCTAAGTGGCAGGGACTGGGTAGCCACCTACCCTGGGTAGTTGCAGTGAGTCACTAGAAGTGTCTCACTTAACTAGAGAAATGTGGCAAGTGGGTAGGTGCAAGTGGAGTGATGTGTAGAGTGAGGTGTGAGATGTGGCAAGTGGGTAGTTGGAAGTGGAGTGAAGTGTGGAGGGTTACCCCATGTGAAGGTACAAAGGGACAAGGGTGTATGAAAGGTGGCAAAGGAGTGATGGTGATGTGGCCAGGACACATGTCAAGTGAGGAGAGAAGGTATCCTAGGAGGATATTTCCCAGATTTAATAAAATCTAGAAAATATAATTATGTGCAGGATTTTATGCCTAAGTCAAAACTTAGGCACATAATGTTATGCAAAACTAAAATATGCAATGTGAATGAATGATGTGTAGGAATTATAAGCCTAAGTTTATACTTAGGCATATATTATTATGCAGAATTGTGATGTGCAATGTGGGTGAAATGTGCAGTAATTTATATGCCAAAGTTTAGACCTAGGCATATAATTTAATATGCAAAATTATGTGATGAAATGCAAATGTCTAGATTTTAGTGTCTACATGTTGTAAACTGAATTTACAGCAAACAAAGAATATGAAATCAAAAAAATAAAATAAAAGCAAATAGAATATTCTAGAGACTAAAATACCTATTTTCTAAATCTTTAATAGAAGCACTAAAGGTTATAGAAGCACTGCTAGCGCTTTTGATAAACCTACAAAACTTAGAGGAAAAAATTAAATATGGTCTAATTTAGGGGGTCTATCTGATCACAGGTGAATAGTAGACTATTTGGTCAAACTGATTAAACCTTTTTTTATAAAATAAACTTGAATTGTGCCCTAAATTTATAAGGAATAATGATTCTTGCAAAAGCACTACAATCAAAAGTGTTGCTAGTGCTTTTGATCTATGTAAAACATAGAGTAAAAAGCACTAATTTTCTATAAATAGCAATTATTATATCTTTAAAACATATTATCTACGAGTATTGGGAAGAAACTTGGAGTTAACTAGGCCTAAATACGACCAAAAATGACAAAGGGGTGAAAACCCTAATTCCTAGTGCCTAGGAACTTGGAGATATACAAAACCTCACCAAACCAAATTTAAATTACTAAAAACTTATGGTATTAGTGATGTATGGTAGACTATAAGGATAAATAATAGTTGGTTACCCAAATTATCTTAAATAAGAGTCTATGGAAACCTAAATAGAAAGAAAGTTACACTAAAAGGGATGCAAAATGGAGTGATAAGCTTACAAAAATTTATTAAATCTAAGATCAAAATAGGTTGAAAGCAATATGGAAATGAATGAATGATAAATTAAGTAGTATGCTACTACAATTTCCAAATGGGATTTGCAACAATGATTTAAAGAGGATTTGGGATTAAGAGGTCAGCTATAAGTAAAAAAATGTGATAGGAGGAATTGATATATTGGAAAACTATGATGCTTGTAATCAAATCAATTTGAGCATAAAAACATGTTTATAAACCTAAAAATAAATACAATATGAGCTTAATATAGAAATTAGAAATTAAAGAACATGAAAATAAGAGAGCTAGTTTGTAAATAGAGTATGTTGCAAATGAGACACTAACAAGTATTAGAAGTTATTATAAATACAAAATAGACTTGAGACAAAAATAAGAATTCATAAAATAAATGCATATGGCTGCAAATTTAAATGACAATAAATATTTAGTGACTAAGATGCATGAACAAGAGAGATAACAAGGATTTAGTAAGAAAATAGAGTATATCACCCTGCAAAAAAAATAAGAAACTCAAAAATAACTATGTATTGCTACTAATGAAAACAATAAAGACAAAACAAATTATTAGAGAGCTGCAAAATAGAGATTAGAAATTCAAAATGAAAAGAAATATGAAGGTTAAAAATTGTAAGATGGAAAATCAAGTGTTAGCAAGGCTTAAACAAGAGGAAAATGCACAAATAAAAAAGCAAAGGAGACGAAAAGGAAAGGGAGTTAAGAATTTTATACTCTAGAAGGACCTCCTCCTTACACCAAGATAATATCCTTTCCCAATGCCTCTTTGCCTTCACTTTCCCCAAATGTTTTATTCAAAATCCTAAATGCAAAATGGGAGAATGAGAGCAAATTTTGGCAAAGTGTAGCTAGCTTACAATTCCTTGTTGAATGCCCCTCCCATGGTCCCTATTTAAATATCTTGGGAGATTTTATCCTTGGATGGAATGATATTCAAATATATCATTTGGATAAGGTAGGGAATTCAAATTTTGTAGGTCTAATGAGAGGATGGAGCATACATGATCAAACCAGGAAGTGGGAGGAAGGAATCCATGTGCTTCTAACTCATGTCACAAGGATTCCACTTGTGTTTGCAAATGTTCTAGACTTTTCAAAAGCACTATTGTAGCACTTTTATATCCAAGTAGCACTTTTCAATAGTCATGTTGAGTGGTCAAAATATTAAAACAAGTATGTTTTGCAAAAGCACTAAAGTCAAGCAAAAACATTGGCAACACTTTTGCAATAAGTGGCACTTTTATAAAAGTATCCAATTTGATATCTAATTTGGATGGTTCAATATCTTTGATTGATGATATATTTTTTGGTGCTTTTTTTGAAGATGTAGTTGACTAGGCATGTCAAAATTGGGTATCTACACTACTATCAAGTGAAGGATATGGATGGATTCTGACCACCATAGACTATTTCAAAAAATGGGTTGAAGTGGTCCCCATCAAATCATCCTTATCAAGAGGAAGTGGTCTAGTTATAATAATATACCATCATCAAATTTAGAGCTCATTTCACCATATTCGTGGATAATATCACCTATTTAAAAGGGTCCAAGGTGATGAAATTTAACTTGAAATATGAGTGTTTTCTCAAAATTTCATCCAATTACTACCCTAGGGCAATGGATTAGCAAAATCAACAAACAAGAATTTAACAAGGATTTTTAAGAGGACTAATACTAAATCACAAAGGGACTAGCACACCAATTTTTATAATGCATTATGGTTAGATTGACTGATACCAAAGGCATCTGCTAGATCATCACCATATAAGCTAGTCTATGGCAAGAAGGTCATGTTAGCAGTTAACTTTGAATTGCCTTCCCTCCAAATTTATAGTAATTAGAGATTGAGGAAACTAACATCAAGATAATACAAGCAATTTTGGACACTTTATTGGCTTTGAAGAAATCAAAATATAAGGAATTTCAAAGGATGGTGTAACATCAAGAATTTATCATGAAAAGGTTCCACAAGCATGTCATTGAGATGCATTACAAGGAAGGAGACATTGTATTCAAGTGGGATGAAGACTAGGAAAAACCAAGAGAACCCCAAAATTTTGACCCTCTTTGGGGTAAATTGTATCAAATTCTAAATATTATGCATTTGAACGCCTACAAATTTGCTACCATGGATGTAATAATGCTACCCATTTGTTTGAATGGGCAACATCTCCATCTCATCTAGAAAAAATCATCCACCAAAATAAATGTAAATATATAGATATATTTTTCCCATTTTTCTTTTCTTTTATTAGATATTAATTATTGACAAATACTTCCCCTCAACTTCTAATTCCCACTTTGATATTTTTTTTCTTCCAAAATTTCCTCCATCGTTTCTTCGTCTTCTCCTTCTATGTAGACCTATTCTATCATTTTGTTGTTCCTATTTTATTGAAAAAAATCATAAACATGGATCAAATGAGAAATTTTATTACTTTATCAAGTTAATTAGATAAATATAGGTATACCTACAATGGATCGACTACTTAGGTGAGTAAATCATCCCTCAATGGGTCAATTTCCTTACTCGAAAAACCCTCGTACTAGGTGCAAGTAGGCATGGAAAAAAAGTGTTGGTATGAGATGAGGGCTATAAATTTTTTTGCCTAGATTAAACCATCATTTTAAAATAAGATTATGTTTTCTAAAAATAATTTTCCAACCACGCCCTTGCATTGCCTTGTGCCTATGCTACTTTTCATATCTACTACTAGTTGACTTGCTTCTCTATAATCCACCTACCTTCCTCAAAACCCCTAGTTGGTTAGGCCAAGCCCTAATGGGACTCCCCTATAGAACAACCACCTAAAATAATTTGCTCCTTCTAGGGGACTACTACAAGGGGAATCCACCAACCTTCACAACTCATATCTTGAGCAATTTACCTATTAATACAAATTAATTATCAAAATTTGAATGAAACTCCACACAATCTAGTGATATTTTAAGGAGTTCAAGTAATTTTCCTAGTATAATAAGTGAGGTGGTCACCTATCAGCTAAGTTGACCAAGATATCAATATTTTTTTAACATAAAAAAAGTGAGTTGCTAGCTATATCAAGCAAATTGCTTGATCTCATAGACAAAACCACCTCATGTTACCCAAGCAAATTGCTTGCCTATGTAAGTGAAGTATTTGCATTCTAAAGAGAATCACTTTGATTTCAAAATATACCAATTCTCCTTTTAGGTACCAAATCACTCTATTTTTAAGTGAGTTGGTTTCTCTACTTCATAGGACTTGGGAAAAATAATCAAAAATCTAGATCATGCATTTTTCATCTTCATGGATACTTCCTCCACTTTTGAAAGATCATTCATGTTTGAGGCCAACCTTACATCACTTCCTTCCACCATAGTTGCTCCACCCATATTAGCTCCACATTCACCAATTTCAATGTTTCTTAAGAAGTCATATACATCAAAGGAAGGGTAAAAAGAAGTGAAGAAAGAGAAATAAGTAGGTCTTCCCTCCTCCAAAGAGAACTAAAGAGATTTTTGAAGATCCATATAGAATGATCGAAAAGAAGAGATATACACATTCAAAGGGGGAGTTTAAAAGGGAATATTTGAGGAGATTAAACCTAGGCTTACAAATAAATTCCGAGAGCATAATAAAAATATGGACAATGGGGCTAGCAATGAATCTAGTGCCATTAATATGGAGTTATTTATTTTTTGTGAAGGAATGTGCTAAAAGGTATGACCCTTAAAAAAGAAGTTTTCGATCCACTCAATGAAGTGAAGATTTATTTTATATCCAAAATAGGATATCCAAAAAATATTGAAGGCGATAGATGATCCAATTATTGAGGTGTCTTATGACTCCACAACATAGAAGAACTTTTATTTTTAGGGTATAAACACCTACTAGATGAACTTCCTAGCCCAATTTTTGAAGAAGCCCAATCTACCAACTTACTTTAGCATCCTACTAAAGTTATATATGTTTAAGTAGGATGCTTACATGGCACATTGCACTACTTCATGCCACACAAACCTACTCTAAACACTCTTATATTATTGACTATGCCAGATATATTGCAGATCAAATGGACAATTAGATAAAATTATTCAAGGAAGAGAGAAAGTTCACCTATACCTCATACCTAGTTTGGCTCATAATTTTCTAGAATAGAAATAGATTTTCAACCTTATAATTAGATCAAGAGTGGATATATGATGAGCCTCTTTTGATTATTGATTGCATGGACATACCTTGCCAAGAAGTAAATAATATCTCCCATCACTTCTATGATGAGGTATAGAGGTTATTATGCAGAAGTTTTTGGGAAAGGTACCAAGGCTATCATATGAGATAGAATAGCTCATGAACTCAACAAAATGGTTGAATGGTGACTTCTATTTGAGGAGGACCTGGTTTTTCATATGACTCTATGATTTTCTATCCTTTCCCTTTAAGTTACATGTATTTGTGCTAAACTACATGTTCAACCCTAAATATGTGTGACAACTTGATTATGTGGACCTAAAGTATTTTAAGGGGTGGAATAAGATAATATTCTATATGCTCAAGTAGCAAATAATAAAAACTACTATAAATCGACATGGGTCCCACTAATTGATGAAAGCAAAACTAAGGGACATGGGAGTCAAAAATATAAGAAACAAATGGTTCTATGATTGAATTGGAGTTTCTAAGAGCACTCTCAAGCATTAAAATCTAGAAAAATTCTTCACATATGAAAAGTGGTATAAATTTTAGAAGGAGATAAATCCAAGTGAAGATTTATCCTTCACCACCCTAGGAAGCTTCCATAGATATGAAGATGAAATCCAAGGATGGTACAAAAACCCACCTTACTGGCACACTATATATGTTAAGGCCAAATATGAGTTTTATCCCAATATCAAGATGAACCATCATAAGGTAGGGTCCTTGATCCTTAAGATGATTTTGATCCTAATATCAATATGAACAATCATAAGATTATTTTTATTCCAATATCAAGATGTTGTATGATATGGGAACATTGACTTGAGAAATCAAATATGGCCCATTTGATGACCAATTTCCTACCATTTAGGATAAAAATCATCCCAAGAGTAACAAGAGAGCCAAGATAATTAGTTAAGCAATGACTACCCCATCAAGTTCATGAGACCAAAGAAATCACTAGTGCCATAGATTTTCATCTATGTTACACCAACAACACTATCAATGGTTAGTTTAATAGTAAGGTAAATGATCATTAAGGGGTAAAGGGAATTTAAAATATATATATTAATATGTAGAAAAGTGGTAGCAACCCAAGAATAGTAAGAGCAAACAACTCAAATTAAGGAGGGGGAAATCCCCGAAGGAGTCTCCCTTCCTGAGTTAGGAATGGAATGACTAGCATCATGGCCACTTATACTACCATTTCCACTTCCATTCCACCTCCATCGCTCCTACCTCTCTATCATTTATTCTTGTCTTCCTAATTTTTCTTCTCTCCCTAGCCCTTATTCTTTTGCACTTCTCTCACTCTTTGCCAATATATTCCATGGTTCTCTTAGAGACAACCTACCTCCAATCATCATAATAACATCTAGTACCACTTTGATCAACTCATTTTCATCTCCATCTATCTAGATCTTCACCATGTAGTTGTTAGTGCAATAAGCCCTATCACCTTCACCATCATCCACTTCATCATCATTGATATCACCACTCGCAAAAATATTGGTACAGTTCGCATCATAACCCAATCTTTTGGTATCGACTACATCCCTTTCCATCACCTCCCAATTTAATCCACCAACTATATCCATATTTCCACCATAGGATTGATTGTATTCATCTTTTATCCATGAGAATTTAGAGCTATACTCTATGAAACCCACCTTGTGTTTTCTATATCATGATATTATTGAGATATTGGTAAGTATTTATGCATTCCATTAGTGATACCACTCTCTTGGTTTGCTAAATATATGATGATTGAGGTATAGCCATGTTACCTATCTTGTCGTTCACTTAGAAATTTCATACTTAATGAATGGAAAAATATTGATTGTATTTGAATTCTCGTGTTGATTTATTATGCATACTTCCTCACTATGGTTAAATACTAAATTTATTTTGAATCCCTCACACCCTTATCTTTAACACATATTTATTTTTAATATTTTACTTTTTATGCAATTAGTGTGGGTTAGTGTAGGAGTATTATATGGGGATAGTGTGAAGTTGACCCCAATCTAGATGTTGAGGAAAGTTATTGGCCCTTCCTTCCAACTTTTTTGAAACTAGAATTAAGGTGCATCATTAAATTACAAGTCAAGACAATTCCTCAATTCAACACCACCAACAATTTGGTTGCTTAGATTTATAAAGCTTATATTTTTTAATTCTAAAGGAATTGTTAATAAACTACCTTGTATAGAAGAAATAAGTGTTGTATGTGAATCTTCCATAATGAAAAGCATCATATCCATCTTAGTTTATTTATTTAGATATTTTTTATTTAATAAACATGCCAAGTGTTAGTAAATCCTTTTATTTTATCACTTTTGTTGATGGTCATACTATAACATGTTGGACATTTTTTTAAAGAATAAAAGTTATGCTTTTGAAATATTCAAGAGCTTCAAATCTATAGTAGAGAATGAAAACAAATATCAAATCAAGACATTAAGGATTGGTCATGGTGTTGAGCATTCTTCCAAGAAATTCAAATATTTTTGTGATAAGCATGAGATAGGTAGACAATTGGTAGTGGTAGAAATAAAGAAGAGGGAAATCATAAAGATAGCAAGAAGCATGGTGTTTTTTTATAGGATGAAGCAATTGAAATAACAGTTTCCATTGCCAATAATAATGGAACAACTATAATAAGCAATGTGACTCCTCATGAGGCATGGTATGGAAATAACCCCTCAATAAGCCACTTGAGAGTATTTGGTTGTTTTACCTATGTTCATATTAAAGAAAAAAGGAAGTCACATTCAAATATTTATGCATGAATTTTTTTTTTAGGGGAGTGGGGGGAAATCAAGACATATAGATGTTATATCCCCAAATCTAGACAGTGATTTATATCTAGAGATATGATTTTTGATGAAGCTAAAATACATGGATAATGAGAAAAAAACATTTTTAAGATCATAATTGAATATATATTTTCTTCAAAGACAAGCACAAAAGAGAAGATATCATTACACTCATGTCCAACCTACCAAATTCTGAACTAGAATTTTAAATTGCGTTTATCAAGAAGATAAAAAAAAAGACCAAGAACAAAGGGAAAAGAAACAAGAATATATTATGATGAACTATGTACTACTGTCCAAGATGGAAGTGGACCCCTCAAGTTTTAAAGAATCATCATAAAGCAATGTATGAACCAAATCCATATAATAAGAATCAAATATAAATGAAAAGAATAATACTTCGGAGTTCTATACACTTCCAAAGGAAAAGGATGTAATTGGAGTAAAGTGGATGTTCAATACCAAGCATAATAATGATGGATCAATTGAAATTCATAAAACAATTCCAGTGGCAAAGGGGCATGCACAACAAGTTAATTTAGACTATGATAAGACATATGAACTTGTTGCAATTCAAGGCACAATAAGAATAGTGTTGTTGGAAATATGAGTAGGTTTTGTTGTCATTGATGTCAAGAAGTCAACACCAACGAACGTCAGTTTTAGTGAGTAGCATCAATTTCAGGTTCCGTAATCAAGCGCAAACTAAAGTTTCCTCCCAGGTGGTCAGATGAGGTTTAAAGGGAAAAAGGAAGGCCCAAGCAAAATAATATTATAATAATTTATTATAATATTAAAGGTGCAATACCGAGATATTTAATTAATAATAAATTAATTATAATAGTTTTATTATAATTTAATTTATAAATTAATTTAATTAACTTTTAAAGTTATTAAGTTAATTGTAAATTAATTATAATTTAATCATAAGAATTTATAAATTAATTAATCTAACCCTAAGGTTAGGGCCACAAGAGCAATTGTTATTTTTTGGAGCATCGACATCATTTATTTTCCCCCATCCGTCGACGTGGGAGAGAGGGAGGCATATGGTATAAATACCATAGCCTTTGCCTCATAACAAGGCAAGTCTTGGACATCTTTTTGCATGCACTCTCTATGGAAGTGAAATAATTTATGAGCATAAGCTAAGGTTGGTTGTCCCAAAAATTATGAAATTCCAAGTGTGAAAGGCAAAAAAGACAATCTCTTCAGTGTTGGCCCAGCGACGAATCCAAGGTGTGCATGTGTTTTGAAGGTTTGTGTTCGATCTTCACTAATGATGGTGGAGAAGAGCCTTTTGGCTCTTGGCGCATGAAGGAGAGTCAAAGCACAGTTGGCACATTTGACTCCCACGTGATCTTGTAGCTCACACGACTAGGGAGCCATGGCTAAGGCGCCACATATGATTCGACCAGGGATCGAATCCCATGGCAGCGCATGAGGAGGTATTTATTTTGGTCAAATTTAATTTGCCTAAGGTCTTGATATTATTAAAAGGGTATGCTTATTTTGAGGATTTGACTATTGTGTGAAGAAGGAAGTTACTTGCTAGAATTTGGTTGATGTTGTAAAGTGATTAAGGAGTGATAAGGTAGTAAGGTGAATTATTATATTATTTGAGATTTAGGGTTTTTGAATATTGTTTTAAATTTGGAGACTATAAGGTGTATAAATACTTTGCTATACATATTCTAATAGTATAGTGTTATGATAAAATTATTGAATTGAATATTGTGAGTTTGGAGATTATAAGGTGTACAAAAGGATTTGTTATTTTGTATGAAAAATAATTCTTAAGAAAATTATTTTGTGGAGATCTTAAGAGAGGTTCTGGTAACCTAACCCTAGTGTTGGTAAATAAAATTTTGATTGTGGTTAAGACAGGTTTTGAAGACATATCTCCATCAAAATAAAATATATGGGTAAATTTTCCTTATGAGAAAAATATTGTTGGATTGGATGTTGTGAATGCTAAGTTGGAGTGAAAAGGATTGTTTGGTAAGCATTGTTGAGTTTGGTTGTTAAAGGTTTTTCTGAGTAAGAGTTGATGATAAAAACCTTGTCTGATAAGCATTGTTGGAAATATTGAGTAAGCTTTCATATGCTTGAACTAGGGTTTGTAAAAGAACATAAGTATCATTGTTATGTGAATATGTGAACTATATTGCACTAGGGTTTGTACAAGATCATGAGTATCATTGATATGTGAGATTGTTTGATAAGCATTGTTGAAAATAAATTGAGTGAGGATTCATATGCTTGGACTAGAATTTGTAAACAAGGAGTGTTTCATTGAGTAATTGATTGAGTGGATTTGATTGAGTCTAGTAAAGTGGAAGTGTTGAAGTGATAGTTATAATTCTGTGAGACAAATTGGTCTATATTCTGAATTGATTTGAGAAAGATGTTGGAAGTGATTGAGCATTGTTGTGAGTGTGAAACATATTGAGTCTCTAATAATTCTCTATATGTTTTTGTGGTAAAAAGAGATATTGAAAGTGATTGAGCATTGTTGTGAGTGTGAAACATATTGAGTCTCTAACAATTATCTATATGTTTCTATGGTAAAAAGAGAGATTGAAAGTAATTGAGCATTGTTGTGAGTGTGAAGAATATTGAGTCTCTAACAATTCTCTATATGTTTCTATGATATTGGACAAGTTCTAGTGAGGACTTTTTGAGCAGATTGAACAAGTTCTAGTGAGGACTTGTTGAGCATATTTGAGGTAAGTCTTTGTGAAGACTTGTTGAGCAGATTTGAGGTAAGTCTTTGTGAAGACTTGTTGAGAATATTTGAGGTAAGTCTTGAAGAAGACTTGTGAATAGATTAGTGTGAGCTTTTATGGAAGCTTACAATGCAGAGTTGAGACAAGTATTTGAGAAGACTTGAGAGCAGAGTTGATTTATTGATTTGTTCAAACCTTGAGTTAAGGTTTGGAGCAGATCTAGCATATTTGATTTATGATTGAGTTAAGCTTTATGTTAAGGCTTGAGGATAGATATTGAGCGAATTTGAGCTAGACCAAAGGACTGTGTTTAGTGCAAATTTGAGGATATATTTTGGTGCAAATTTGAGGACAAGTTTATGCTAGACCAGAGATAGAGATTGAGCATATTTGTGCTAGACCGAATGATTATGTTTAACGCAGATTTGAGACAGAGCTAAGAGTAATATTTGGAGGTGACATAGTATAGAGGATGATAGTCTCCAGTGGATAGAGGTCCATTAGCCAGGGCAGTGAGGATAGGTCTTCTGAGTTAGGATAGGAGTCTTCAGTGGATAGCTATCCATTACCCAGTGCAGTGGAGGTAGTAGTTCTTCTAGAAGATCACCAGCCAGAGCAGAGGAGAAAGGAGTTCTCCCGTGGATAGAGATCCATGAACCAGCTGAGGATATTGGTGTCTCCTGTGGATAAAGATCCATGAAATTGATTAGGATATTGGTGTATCCTTTGGATAGAGGTCCATAAACATTGTAATTGAGTAGCCCTCATTGGGTGAACCATGTTAAATTTGTGTCTTTATTGTGTGTGGTGATTTATGCATTGCTTTGATTACTGTTGTTGATATTGCTATTGATACATTACATAATATTTATTGGGAAAGAAAAATTAAAAAGTGGTCTTATATTGTTCACCCCCCCTCTCTCAGTATAAGCTTGTGTTCTTTAGGTGTTAGCCTTGGCATCCCAAAAAATATAGTATATACATCAACTTGATTTAAAGAGTTCATTCTTAAATATTAAGATTTAAGAAGTGTATGTGGAACAACCATGAGGATTTAATTTGAAATGTAAAAACAAACATGTCTACAAGATAAAACATATTACACATGAACTCAAAAAAGCACCAAGGTCATGGTATATTGTTTACACTAAAGCACGAACATGTCTATAGAGGCATAATATATAGAAATTACATTGGAAAGCACACAAGCAATATTGTTGAGACAAATCCTAAAAGACTTGGGTGAAAAGCAAGAAACACTAACTATTTTTTTGTGACAACGTGCATGAAATTAAAATGAATTTAATTCCTTTATTTTTTTAGAATATTAAAGAAAAACAAGTTGAGACACCATTTTATTAGACACAATTTAGAAAAAAATAATAATAATTTAAAACAATCCAATTTAGAAGATCAACATGGAGATATTTTTACAATGATAGTCGTAAAGAATCAATTTATTTCTTTTTCAAATATTTTACACGAGGTTTTTATGAAGGGTCTTGGTCCCCTCATACTAAGTGGGGTTTGAACCTTGGACCTCTCAAAGAGAGGCCAAAGCCCTTTCCACTATAGTAAGCTTACAACTTAAAGAATCAATTTATTTCACGTAGAGATAGAATGTAAAATTTCTCCTTTAATTCAAGGAAAAGAATTTTGGAAATTATGATACCAATAAGACAAAATTTAGAAAAGAACAAGAATAGGATAAAAATTATTTTGACCAAAATTAAAGTTGGAAGTGAATATTTAAAAAGAAAAAATTATTTTCACCAAATTTAAAGAGAATGTGATGCACCACAAGTCGACTAAGACAACCAAGATAAATTCAACTATATGCAAGTCTAATGTATTGTACTCAAGTAGCATTTACAAATTTGAAGAATTGAACAAGTATTTTTTTTTCAAATTGGTTTTTTTTGTTCATTTTTCTATATTGTGATAAACTATGTTTTAAAGTACCACCATACCCACATATATTATATAACTTTTTAATAAAATGGAAAACCAAACCTTGGTTAAGTTCCCATATGACTTTTTCAATGTGATCCATGCATTAGCTTTAATTATGTCATTATGAATACCTAAAATAACTTTTATTTTAACTATTATTGAAAAGAAACTTGAATTCTAGCTTACTAATCAGATGCCATCAGCAGGTAAATTTTATATTTACTCTACAGTTTTAGCTGCCACTCATGTATACTACTCCTCTTGTTGGGTTCCTTCACAAGCTTGTTATAAGAAGCTTAAAAAAATTCTTCGTGATTTTCTTTGGAATAATTCTTCTAAAACAAAGGGATTTCATAGAGTTACCTGGGATATTTTTTATCTTCCCAGATAGTCTGGTGGAATGGTTCTACTAGACTGTAGATGGTAAGGTATTGTTATGTGTTAAGTGGATGGTCAAAGTTTTGAGGGGAGCTAAAGCTTGGAAAGTTTTGGTTTAAAATTTCATTTCCTCTGGTCTTCCCTTAAGCCATAGAGCATGGATAGGGTTGGATTTTCCCTCTCTCATTGTTGCTCCATTTTTTGTCGAGATTCCTGGATCTTTTGTTATTAAAAGTATCTAGAAATCCTGGCAGTAGTTTACTCCTTGGATCTATTGGAAAGCAGAAATATTTTGTAAAGTCTTATCTATAAATTCTATAAATATTTGGTGGTCCCTCGTGTTTCTTCATAAAGTTTCTCCCTTAGCTCAGGTGTAATGGATTCATTCTCTGTGGATTTTAAAAAGGGTGTCGTTACAATAGCTTATTTCTTTTCTCGCTAGACCAGAGATTGGATCCCATGGAATGAGTTCAAACATACCTTTAGGCTGAATGGTGTGAACAAAGATACTTATGATATTGTTATTGCTCTCACCCCTTTTTCTATGTTGCACAATATTGGCATGTGCTCGCTACATCCTTGGTGGTCAGACTGAAGATGGCATGTTGACACTCATTTTCTTAATTATAAGGCTCGTTTGGGGTATAAATGGTTATCTCCTCATCTTCCTATGGTGCCTAAGCTCAATAAGTGTTGGGACTTATTTTCTATAAGGACTAGATGGAATTCTAGATTTCAGAATTTTTGGGTTGCTTATGTTGAGCCTAAGAAATCTTTTTTGTGTGGAGCTTGTTGTGTCAAGGTCTTCCCTTGGAGGAAAATTTGAAGTACCTTGGAATTCCTTATCCTAAATATTTTTTTTGTGGTGTACCTGAGTCTTGTACTCACCTCTTTTGGCACTGTAGAAGATCTAGGCAAGCTTGGGAATGGGTTATTTTCTTTTTTTCTCATTTACAACTACAAGAGTTTCTTGACCCCAAGCTCTTCTTGGGGACTCTTTTACTTTATCTCTCCCACTTTTTGAGGTGTGGCAGGTTTTCAGGATTAGCCTGCTCTTTCATATTTGGAAGGCCCGTAACAAAATTATTTTTAAATAGTATACACCTTCTATCACATTTACTCATGCGGATAAATTAGAATTTTTTAATGACATGTGGCTATAGATATGTACTCAAGCCAACAAATTTTCTATGGAATTGGATCATGTGCAAGTTCTTCTAGCACACTTGATCAATGCTTTGTATATATTCAACTGAATCCCCCCAAACTGCTCTTCTCATGAGCATTTGTGATCCCACTCTTGTCGTCGACCTCTATCACATGCAAGAAGTGCTCTCACAGATAGGCATTGGTCCCAGCTCTCGCTAATCATGAAGTGGCCTAATGTTGATAGTGCTTATTTATCTCATCAGGTTAGGGGATGGGATGATGTTCCACCAGTTCACCTGGTCTAGTTGTTGGTTGGAGTGATGCAGGTACTAAATGCCTTATTGAGGATCGTGATGCGAAGGGGTGGATTCTCATCCCATAATCACTAGCAGTTTATGCATGATGGTACAGTATTCTATTTGATATGATTTCTTTGATCAGTGATGATTGGTAAGCTTGTGCTTTTTTGGTGGCTTTTTTTCCTAACCCTTGTCAATGAGGGTTAGTTTGATTCCCCATGGGGTTTTTCAACCCACCACTTTTTTATTTTAAAGGCTATTATCTTAATTTAATGTAAATAGCTTTTTTCATAAAAAAATAAATAAATGTATAACAATTGTAATCTTAGTATAGTGTTAAGGGCTTTGGCCTCTCTTTGAGAGGTTTAAGTTCAAATCCCACTCAATATGAGGGGACCAAGACCCCTCATGTAAAGTCATTGAAAAAATAAAAATCTATATAAGGTTTGTTTAAATTTAAAAAATTAATAATAATTGGTTATATGGGATTGAAATAGACCCCATCCATATTACATCATAACCACATAGTGGTATTACAACAAAGCTTGGATATTATCCACGTATCACTTGAAAATATTTAAACCTTGATCTCCTCTTTAAATATTAAGAAAACTAACCGATTAAACTAATACCACTTAATTATTTAAATTAAAATATTAAATATTTGTTGGCATTTTTGCCATATTAAAATTTTGTAAAAATTTTCTTGAAATACGCAAACAATTTTGCCAACGAAATTCATTTTGAGCATTTTTGCCACATTAAAAAATTTGTTGAAAATTTTTCTAAGTGTTTGATATGTGCGATTTCGGTAAAAATCCAAGTCAAATGCCTTTTTTCCTCCATGCATAGCGAAATTTAATTTTCCCCCATGCACAGTGAAAATCCTTTTTCGGGCATTTCGCTGGTGAAAACACTTCCTAGGAATTTCGCTGGCAAAAACACTTCCTGGGTATTTTGCTAGCAAAAACACTTCATGGGCATTTCGCTGGAAAAATTACTTTGTCGGCAGTTTCACTCCCATTTATAGCAAAATTACTTTTCGCTTCATTTCTCAGTAAAATCCAGTTTCAAAAACGGGTCCCACTTTTGGTAGCGCAAGATCCTTCCAGACAAGGTTGTAGCAAAGAGGTAAGGTTGGGATGAAAATCCTCTTTCACCCAAGTTTGGGACGAAACTCCCATTTTCCCCAAGTTTGGGGCTAAAATCCCTTTTTGAGCGCATCCTCGGCGAAATCATTGGCAAGAGCACATTGCAAGTGCAAGTCCAAGCGAAAGCCCATTTCAAGCACAACTTGGGTGAAATCAAGATGGAGGTTCGTTTTCGATGTAACTTTGAGCAAAAGCTCATTTTTGGAAGCAAATGCCATCGCCCCAATATTTTTCAGTAAATATCTTCTTTGGGAAAAGATTAAGGTTGATAAATTTAATTTCTATGGCAACGCAATTGATATGTCTGGGATCACTGCTGAAAAATTATTGAGTTTAAGTATTGCACCCTTGATTTCGATGTAATCATATTCATTTCCAAGGCACCATCATGGATATTGAAATCATATCGATGATTTTCACAAAATACTCAATACACCATATGATGAAATCCCTAGACGTTTTCCAATGTGTTTTCTAATTGATTTGTTGTTATTTCTAAGGAGATATTATTGTTGTTTTATATTCGACTAGCTGACATTTTGTTTTAATTTACATTTAATTACAGAGGTGCAACCTTGTATAAATACTAAGCATTTTGATGTAAAAAATGAAGGATAGACATTATTTTGAAAAACTCTTTGATTTTAATTTTCTGCATCAATTGAAATATTATTGGTTTTTGGTTTCTGGATCAATGGTGTATGCAATTACTTTCTACCTATCATTAATGATATGTTCATTTCTATTATTAGATAAGTTTAAATTCTACATCTGAATTTAATTTCTAATAAAGACGTGAATACTAAAATATTTATTAGAAGCTATCCTTGCAAAGTTGTGAATGGTTCTTATACTTCTCTTTCTGTTACATGCTAGTTAAAAACTTGATTTGAATTTTAGCTGCTAGTTTATCCCCACTTTATGTTTTTTGGCTCATAGCCATATTTTCCATATCTTTCTATTAATATCTATCCCTAAGATTTACACCGATTGTTATATTAGTACGGGAACCAACCCTCTTTGGATATTGGCCCAAAGGACATCTCTTTCCTTCGACCTTTCAATGTTGGTCGGGTCTAGGGCACACATATTTTGTACTTAGGTAGATTCATGACCAACATTTTTTGGCACGCCCTGTGGGACACAAAAGTTCCACTTTGAGCAGTATTAAGGTTTGATTTTCATATTTTTACTATCTTATTAGAACATTTGGTGACTCAGTTTTACCTAGAAGCCTCCAAACGTGAAGTTGAAAAAAGCTTTACTTCATGATCACAAGATCAAAGACCAAAAATTCTGAAAATCCTATTGAGTTCTCTGATCTTGAAACCCAAATTTTACGAGAGCATCCTAGGTTAGTCACTCTGAGTATCCCATTGATTGCAACATCTTCATAGGTAGCTAGTGTATTCTTTGTCCCTTCGAGTCCCTCTAGCACTGCCACTAGATTTCATCCTCCTTGAGTAAATCCTCTAGTTCAAATGGCTCAAAATCCACCATTGCCACCTTACCAGTTTCCATCATGGAACCATTTTTGAGCTTTGAATTTACAAGCACAAAACCTGGTCCCATAAGCAACTTTAAATGCTTTGCCTACTTATGATAGTACAAGAAAAACAACTTATGAGCATGTTCAAGATGTGGCTTCTTTGGTAACCATTCATAGCATCATGGATGAATATGTCATGGTAAGATTTCTTGTGCTCTCTCTCAGAGGGAAGTTAATTTACTAGTACTGGTCTTTATAACCTACCACTATTATCACATGGGACCAGCTAGTGGAGTTATTTATAAAGGATTTCAATGAACAAGTTGATTCCTTCTCTTTGTTGCACCAGTTCACAAATATTCAAAGGCATTCTTAGGATGAAATCATTGACTTCAACATCATGTCTACTCAAAATTGGTAGAGATTTCTTGATGATCTTTGGCTGAATCCTAAACAAGCTATGTTTTACTACCTCCGAGCCTTCAACTTCGACATCAGCATGGCCATCCGGCAGTCCAATATCAACATATTTCTTGATTTTTACTCTCAAGCACAAAAGGCTGAGGTTGATCTAATTGCTATCAATAAGCTCTCATTGAATATGATCTTGTCTATTTTTATTGATCTCCCATAGTATTTGCATTCTAGCGCATATTCTCAGTCCTTGATAATGTCCCCATGTATCCAATCCCTTCATGGAATCTAATTTCATCTTAAATCATGATGACAATTTTTGTCTTGCAATTGCCTGCTCCATCCATTCCTCATCTACCCACTTTGGCTCCATTACTAGCACTGCCATCTTCTCCTGTACCACTTCCATTACCACCTCCTCTAGCACCCTCAAATCCTGATCCCCAAGAGAAGTTTCTAAAATAGATGCAATAAATGAACTCAACCATAAGAGTGATGAGCAATGAAATCATAGTTATTAAGAATAAACAGGCTGAGAGAGATTTCTAGCCTAGGATATTTCAACCTCCACCAATTATTAGAGAGCAATAAGCTTCGACCAGCAAGGTGCCTAAGAGGAATCTGACTGTATTGACAAATGAAAAAGTTGACCCATCAGACAAAGCATACTGGTGCTCTACCTGCAATGATCTGCATGGCAAAGAAACTTGCATGGTTCATATGAACTACGTGCAAACATTGGCAGATAGCTCTCTTGGTGGCTAAATCAATATGATTACAGAATTTGATCATAATTTCATGGTCTCTTTCAAAGTACAAGTTTTAGTTCTCTCAAGAGCTAGAAGAAAGCCAGTTACAGTGGATCCAACTGAAATGGAGCTATTGAAGGTACCTGTTGACCTGAAGGTGCAGAATAAGGAAAAATAAACACAAGCAAAGGTGTCAGTTCCAACACCCAAGCCAGATGCACATGTCCTGTTAAAATATCTCTTGCCTCTATGAGTGAAATAAATATTGTAAGAAAAGACCTCAACTTCGTAAGCGAAATCTAAAATAGAGGAACAAGCCAGAGAGAAGCTCAAATATCCATCCTTGACCAAGCTTCAGAGGGTAGAAGCCACACAGTAGTATAATAGAAAGTATGAGGCTACCAACAAAGGAAGGGATTCCAATACATCTACATACAACATTGTTGAGGATCTAAAGAATATTTCGGCCAAGGTTAGTCTCTATGATGCATTGCAATTGCCTGGACAAGTTGACTTGTTGCAAGAATCATTGAAGTTTGTGAAAGATAAGGGAAAGAATCTTGCACAGACTATTTTTTGCTCAAATGCTGATAACTTCTACTACAAGAAAGAATAGGCCACCCCCTTTCTACTTGTCTCTCAAGATGGAGGGTTGGATTGTGCATAACTGCATGATCAATTTTGGTGCTACAAAAATTGTCATGCCAAAGGCAGTTTGTGAAGTTATGGGTATGTAATATATAAGAAGCAATCTAGATGTCATTTGGATGGAATCCCTATGAAAATAGTGGATGTTATGAAGGATATATCCATTGTATTGCATAGTATGCCTTAGATCACTATGATCCAAGAGGTATTTGTAGTTGATCTAGAGCCATATTTTAGCATGTGCCTCTCGATAGAGTTTACTACCAAACTAGGGGGTTATCTCTCTAGATTACTCACACTTGGAGATTCCTTTCAAAGAGAGAAGAATCCAAATTTATAATGAGAAGCCTTCTACTTTTCATATAGAGAGGATTGAAGAAGAAGAAAAGTCCATGAATTCTATCAACATGATGACTGAAGAATTAGAAGAACTAGATTTGATGGAAGAATTTCTAGATGAGCTTTGAATGGAAGATGAGTTTTTAATGCTCGATTTTAATGTCATGATGGAGACTGGAATTAGATGTTACACCATTACCAAGCCTAAAAAAGTTGAAGTAAAAGTTTCTGATGATCAAGATCTTATTCCAAATCAATTGTGGAAGTTGTACTTCAATGGTGTGATATGTAAAAATTATGTAGGAGTAGGGATCATTCTCATTTCTCCTTCAGGCATACAGAAAAATTATTCATACTGGTTGACCTAGAGTTGTACAAATAATTATGTTGAGTATGAAGCACTATGCTTAGGCTTGAATAAAGTAGAGAAGCTTTGGATCAAACAACTACAGATTTTTAGAGATTCAAAAATGATTGTGAATCAAGCAATGAATAAATGTATCTCTAAGAAGCACTACCTGAAGGTATACCGCAGCAAATTTTGGGACCTATTTGAAGATTACATAGCTTTGAACATCCAAGCGATCTTGTGGGAGTAAAAAAAATATGCTAATCTTCTAGCATCCCTTGGTGCTAATTTTTCTTCAGTTGATCACATGGTGATAAAACCCAAGACCATAAGTTTGGTTTATAGATCTTCAGTCCCTGAAAATAATATCTACTGGCAAGTGTTTGATAGTGACGAGCATATTGTAAATTTCCTGATAAGAGAAGCTAGTACTATGGAAGGAAGAACACTTGATGAGGAAGAAGTTGAAGGATTGATCCATCTGAGAAATAATAATATCTCTAAAGGATTTATTACGCTCGAAAGTCTCTTTGATTAAAATAATAGAGCTAAAAAACATAATATCAAAGTGGATGAGGAGGACATCAAGCTACAGCTGGAACCTGACAAAGCAATCAAGGTTGGAATCCATTGCACTCTGAAATAACTAGAGAAAATCAAGGAGCTATGTCATGAGTTCCCAGACATTTTCACTTGGAGCTACAAGGATTTAAAAATCTACAACAAGGATGTGATATAGCATACCATTGGACTGTAGGAAGGAGTGAAACCCTTAATGCAGAAATAAAGGCCTATCAATCCCAAAATCGATGCATTGATGAAAGCTAAACTGCTAAAGATGCTGGAAGCCAAAATCATTTACCCAATCAAGCATTCTACCTGGGTAGCAAATTTGGTCCCTATGCGAAAGAAGAATGGAGATATTAGCCTATGAGTGGATTTCTAAAATTTGAATGAAGCATATCTGAAGGATAATTATCCTTTATCCTATATAGATCAGATTCTTCATGTAGTTGCAGGAGCTCAAATATTCTCTCTACTAGATGGATTTTTTGACTATAATTAGATTTGGGTCAAGGATGAAGACCATTATAAAATGGTATTCACCATGAAATGGGGTACATTTTCTTATCAGTGAATACCCTTTGGTCTCTTGAATGCTGGAGAAAATTTTTAGAGAGCGATAGACGTAGATTTTAGTGAGTTATTAAATTGCATCACTGTGATTTATTTGGATTATATTACTGTCTTCTCTTATAACAGGGAGGAGCATGGCTTGCATTCAAGATAAGTTTTTGAGAAATGCTGAGAGTTTGGAATATCCATCAACTCAAATAAGTCTATCTTCACGATAAAGGAGGGAAATCTCCTAGGCCATGTGATATATGAAAAGGTTTTAGCCATTTATTCAGCTAGAGCTAAGGCTCTTTTGAAGCTTCCATTGTCATCCAACAACAAAGGGTTGCAGTCATTTTTTGGAAAAATTAATTTTGTTCAAAATTTTATTGCAGATTTCGCCCAAGTTGTGAAACCAATTACTGAGCTTTTGAAGATGGATGTTGAGTTCAAATATATTGAGCAAAGGAAGTAAGCATTTCAATAAATCAAGGAAAGAATTTCTCAAGCCCCTATTTTGGTGAACTCTGACTATTCGAGGGATTTTATCCTAAATACCATTGGTGAACAAGATATTTGTGTAGCGGTGCTCACAAAGAAGGGATATGATGGATATGAGCAGCCAATCGCTTTTCTAAGCCAAGTAATCCAACCACATGAGAAGAAGTACAATTTTATTGAGAAGCAAGTGTATGTGATAATAAAGTCCTTAAAGAAAATTTGGCATTTTGTTTTCCATAGCAAAACAATAGTCTATGTTTTTCATCCAGATTTCCAAAGTTTCATCATCTAGGGTGACCTTGGAGACAAGAGAGTTGGTTGGGTTTCCAAAATCTATGAATATGATATCAAAATCTAACCAACCAATCTGATTCAAGGTCGAGCACTATGTCAGAAGATTGTAAGGAGTGTTGCTTTTGAATCCATGATTTACCAGCATGAAGAGTCAGTAAGTGAGTATAATCTTGTTAATCATTCCCCAAGTGATCGTGATTGGACAGAGGATCTTCTCAAATATTTCAACTCAGGAAGATGTCCTTCATATCTCAATTCTTCACAGAGAAGGAGGTTCAGACTATAGGCCCTCAAATATGTGATGTCATCAAGTGGATTGTTTCATAAGAACATTGATGGAGTTTTTCTTAAGTGTTTTTGAGAATTAGAGAAAGAGAAAATCTTGGAAGAATTTCATTTCTAATTGGCAGGAGGCCACTATGTAGGAATACCCATGGCACTGAAGATCATCAAAGTAGGTTATTTTTGGACCACTCTTTTCTCATATGTGTTTAAAGTTAGTCAAAGTTGTAACAAATTCTAGAGGTATGTTGACAAAAGTAGAAACACATATTTACCCCTTCATCTGATTCAAGTAAAAGCACCATTTCAAAAATGGGGCTTAGATTTCATTGGGGTCATTGATCCTAATTCATCCACTAGGAATAAATACATTATGACTGCAACTGACTATTTCACTTGATGGGCTGAAGCAATCCCAACCAAGAATGTAAACCAGAAGGTTGTCATCACATTCCTTGAAGGGTTGATCACTTGTTTTGGTGTCCCATATGCAATTATAACATATAATGGAACTTCATTCATCGGTACCAAAATCAACGATTTCATGGGTAAGTATGGTATTTATTTAAAAACCTCATCAAATTACTATCCATAGGGAAATTGTCTGGCCGAATATACAAACAATAATCTTCTCAGGATTTTGAAAAGGACTCTTGGTGATAACAAGCAAATTTGGCACTTGTTGTTGAACCAAATCTTATGGGTTGATTGCATCTCAGTGAAAAATCTATCAGGACCTCCCCTTATTCCTTGGTGTATGGCAAAGAAGCAGTTATGCCCATTCACATTGAATTATCGATCTTTCAATCCTTGCACTTACTTGATGGTGAAGATGATGAATTTAACCCCATGAGCACAAGGCTGGATCAACTTTTACAGTTGGAGGAAGAAAGGGAGAAATCATATAATGCTTTCATGGAGCATGCCCAGATGACCAATAATTGGTTTAATAAGAAAAATTTAGAGAAAGCATTTAAGGTTGGCGACCTGGTGTTGAAATGGAATGAGAACAAGGCAAATCCAGGAAAACATCACAAGTTTGAGGTAATTTGGGAAGGCCATTTCCATATTTTTGATGTCAATCAATTTAACTCATATGTTTATAGGATATGGTTTTCATTTGAAGGCCTACTATCAGTAGAAAAAAAAATCGGGATCAAAAATGTAAATATGTACATAGTTTTCTAATGTCATTTTCATTTGAAAATGGCTAAGTAGTAATTTAAAAAAAATTGGTCAGAAACCGAGACTTCCCAGGAGGTCACCCATATGAGCACTACTCTAGGGAAAAAATGCTTAACTCTAGAGTTCTTGAAGAATTGGAAAACAGAAAATTCAACTTGTGTAGTGTGTCTTTTAGGTTCAAGGTTCTGGAGGTGTAAAAAAAAAAAAAGGGCTTTCATTTTTTCCCTTGCCTTTTTTTGCAACATTTTTTCTTTTCTTCCTTTTGCTTGAATGAAAATCATTTTTGCTAGCCGAAATGTAGTTTCACAACAAAATTTCTTTTTGCCCCTCCCAAAAAAAAAAAAAATCATTAATTAAAAAAAAAACTAAGGATGGGGGGCAAAATTCCTTTTCGCTAGGTGAAGTGTTTTCATTGGCGAAAATCCTTTTCGCCAACGAAAACCTTCTTCACTCCATCTAGGAAAGGAAAGGAAAAAAAAAAAAACAAAAAAAAAAAATTCTTTTCGCTTAACGAAAGGTGTTTTCGCTTGCGAAAATTATTTTTGCCAATGAAACTCCCTTTCCTATTTTTTCTTTTGGGTATTTCGCCCAGAAGTGCTTTTTTAGCACCAAAGGCGTCAAAAAGCCTGCATGCTTTAAATCTGTTTGCTTTCCAGGGAATGAAGGAAAAATTATGCCAACTTTTCAAAGAACGATGCCCAAGTTGTCAAAAGCACTTCATGGAAAGATATATATAAAAAAAAAAAACTTCCAATTATGTGCTTTTCGAACAAACACACTAGCGAATGTTTTCAGAGCGAAGGAGAGGGAAAGGTTTTTTTACCTTGTTTTTTTGGTGAACTTCCAAAATGCATGACGTTTCACCAACCAAATAATCAAAATACCTTGTTGCCCTATTTTTTATCAAAACAAATGCCCATCATGTAGCTCAATATGAAAAAGTAGCAAGGCACGTTTTCCATAATTAATCGTTAACGGTAAGTTGCACCTCCAAAGAAGGAAAAAAACAATTAAAAGGTAAATCAACCAATCACGACGCATGGAGAAGATATGGGTGAAACTATTGAATCATTGGAAAGTGTGACATACCCCCAAATGTAGTAGGCATGTTGCAAGCATTAATTTTTGTAGGTATGGTTGGAAAATTATAAAATGGGAGACGTTTTAGCTAAATAATTCAAATTTTGCAGAGTTCCTATGGAAGATTACTACGAATTACTTTTGCTTAGAGGTTTGAAGTTATTTGTTGTCTGTTCAAAAGAATATAAATATGGGGAAGAGAACCACAAAAACCAAGAAGGAGAAAGCTCAAAATAAGGTTGAACCAAAAAAAAGGTGGCAAAAAACCAGAGAGGAGGAGGAAGAAGTAGAATTAATGCCTTATTATGACCACCTGGCACAAATCGATGACTGTACAATCACAAAAAAAGGTATGCAAAAATTATACCAAGATGTCGAATTCACTCTGCAGAAGGTATCCACTAAGAGTTTACACACCACGGTGTTATATTCTCATATTTTTTGATACATGTGTACGCATGTGCATTCATGTCCTAAGCTGGTATGGCTGATTGTGCAATGCTATAACCCTACTTCGAGAACTGTTAAAAATACCCAATGAGATAAGTTGTTTAGTATTGCAACTAGCTTTATCAGGGACACCTTCTCTTATGGTGTAAGACCTCTACACAACATCGTGTTTAAAAAGCTCAATATTTCAGAGCAGGAGGAAAGGTACTAGTCTACATTTCATATGCGACAGTTTATGGTGAACCAATTATTGAAGATACCATGATTTAGGGAGTTGCTAGATTTATTGGTTTTGCTGAGGGATTTTAAAAGCCCTAATTTATATTCAATACTGGCATGGATGGTGGAATTGTATTTATATTCCAAAATGTATAAGTGGTAAGCATCGTTGGTGCAGTATATTTCACAGGTGGAGTTGTATGCCCTGACTACCATGGCAGTGACGACGAATCCTATTTTCTTTGATTTGGTAGATTTTATAGCCTAGAGAATGCACATGCAATTGCAGAAGATGCAGAGCAAAGAGGATGTCACCTTCAAGCATTGTTCTTTCCTGGTGTGGTACTTTTTCTATCATATGCATCCCCATTTTGCATTTGTAGCAGTAAGGAAAATAGAAGAAACAAGGAGAATGTTACTAGTTTATTCATAGACTCAGAGTTTGTTGAGAAAGGAGTCCTTTTATAATTTTAATCGAATTATTTTGGGGCTCGCCCTTGAGCTTATTTATGGGGTATGCAATAGAGTGCCAAGAGCAATGAAAGAAGAGGTTATTGGCAAGGAAAAATGTGACATATTTTTACTGACAGAAGGAGTGGTTGTCATAATTTTTGGCTTCACTAAAAAACCTTTTATATTGCCATATTTTACTACTGAACATATTTTCACCTAGGAGGTATCCCGACAGAGTGATTTCACAAATGAGACATATGGATTAGGTAGGGGAAAGCGAGCTACATGTGTCATGCATTTTCAGTTTGGTGATATAAAAGTGACTCAATATGGATAGAATGAATTGATTATTGAGATATTGTTCAATCATGGGTTGATTGAGCTTCCTTAACAATGGTCATATGATCCTTTGGGTATTTGGGAAATTTATCAAGGCCAAGAATTTCCATTGTTGCCTTAGAAAAAATATTTGTAGTATAGTAACAATCCTAAGGAGTGCGACCTTGAGTGGCACATTGAGAAGATGATGTCGCTCCCTCCTTGGCATGATTTTTGTGAGATGGAGGTTGAGCATGATCCCGTGAATCACCTAGAGTAGATTACTCCTCTTGATTTGTTCAATCAAATGAAAGTGAAGTTGCCCGATTGGTTCGATGAAAATATCACCAATTGGTGGGTCATGAGGGTCCATCAAGGAAAGTCCAGGTTGGGGTACCCATTGGTCATGGATGATGTGTTTTTGCTAATTTATGATGATCATTGTGAAAAGTACTAGCCCCTATTTTTCATTGACTTGGTGCCTCGAAGTATCCGCAACCCTTACAATAAAGAAGATGTGGTAAGATAAAAGGAGGCATTGGTTAAAGAGATGGCAATTATTGAATACGAAGAAGAAGAGCAACTACCACTCGAGAAACAGCTTTCACTTAGAAATAGGAAAGCAAGTATAAGGGTACCATTCTCTAATATAGTAAAGAGGCCCAGAAGTGGTGCAATTTTTGCTCTTGGCACAATGCCACTTTCTTCCCAGACTATTGAGCAGACTAATTTTAAGAAGATACCCTTACATCTCAGCAAAAAAAATCAAGCCCAATGGTGACAGTAGTAGATCTGCAGGCAGAGGAGGAAAAAGTAAAAGATAAATATGCAACAGTACAATAGCCTTTGTCATCAGTTCAAATGGTGTTACAACCTGTAAGTATGCATTTTTATTCTTCTTCTCATTGATAAGCACTTGGTGATCACTGCCTCCCCGTATGTATTCTCCATCTCCACTTCACCTCCATTCACTATACCCATATATTTAGTACCTCTTTCCACTTCACAATCACAAGTCACCAGCGCTCCCCTATTTTCCTCCTTTCCCTCCATTTCTCTTTCTTTCAGTTCATTTGTGTCTGCCCCGAATCCATTTTTCCTTCCATCATCCTTCGTTCTATATTCCATCCTTGTCAATCCCATCACTACTATAAGTATACAATCCACTTTTAGGGTAAGTGTAAATGTAGCATCTTCCACCTCTGCTCCTATATTGAGCCAAACCCTCAACATGCCCTTTTTCCATTTTCCCCAATTTTTGTAGTACAAGAGCCCTTGGATTTTGATATGAAGTTATTTCCAGAGTGCTCCATAGCAAAAAATATCAGCAAAGCATGGTAAAGTTCATCATGGTGGCTGAGGAATCACAAACAAAAGGATGTACAAGCCTTGTAAAAATTGATGAATAAAGTGAATTTTGATCTAGAGGATATGGATGCGCACACAGTGAAGATGGTCCCTCAAGTCCAAAAACCTCAAGGAGAGATGGCAACCAGTGATTATTCATATTAGGTTACCACTGAGTACCTCACAAGGATTGATACGATGGAGTAAATGGGTAATATATAGGTGGATATGACTTTGATCTACCTGCACGATGAGCATTACAAGGACTACTTCTTCCAGGCTAAGGCTAAGATATTAGACTTAGAAGAGGCTTTGGCTGCACATAAAGCCCAACTAGACGTTGCACAATTAGAATCTTAGCAATGGTAGGAAAGAGTGAAAATCCTGGAGGGTGAGATTGAGGATTATAAGTAGGTAGCCAAATAGCATCAGGTGGCACAACAAGAAGCGCAACAAATCTAGGCATTAAAGGACCAACTCCAAAATATGCAGAATCAGTTGGTAGCAAAGGTGATGCAGTAAGTGACCTTCATGAAGGAGAAAATTAAGGAGGCTCATAGTCAGCTGCTAATTGATTGTTCTACCATGGCAATGAAGGCAACATTGGTTCTCATGTTCCTTCAAGAAGTGTAGACAGTCATTTCATATGGTAGACATGTAGTGGAGTATATAGAAGAAAACCTAGAGCCAAAATTGGAAATAGCAATGAAGATCCAGGAAATGGCTCAATTGGATCTCCAATTCTTCCCACTAAGAGAAATGCCCATGCTTGGATAAACACCAAGATCATGCTGCACAATTATTTCTCCAAGATGGACCTAGTTAAATAATCCTGCAAGCTGCTAGAAACATTTAAGCATGAGAGGCGCATTTCATTGGTTTACTTTGATACGATAGCAGCTAATAATTTCCTTAGTTTTATTTATGATCAGGGGAATATTATTGCAATGAAGGACCCGAATTTAGTATGGGCTATTTCCATATATGATGTCTTAGAGATTTATGACTTGGAGGAGCCCATCACTGAAGAACATGTACTACCATTAATGAAAAAATTCACCCGCATTGAGTTAGGATTGTTGGAACTCAGCCAGAGGGCCAATGTCATTGATCAAGAGTAGGTTGAGACTTTTTGGTATATTTTGGATACACTCAATGCTCATGAGGTGATTAGTATGGACACCTGGATCGAAGTAGTTACGATGTATGAATCTACGGTGTCACATCTAAAAAAGTAGGAAGAAGTTGGTACAAGTAGCAGGCAATCAGATGCATCTGATAGTGGAGACTCTGAGTCCAATGAATGAAGGTCTAGGATTGATTGCATTTAGGTGAGCTGAATACCCCTTGAACCGTTAGAAATGTTGGTATTTTTTCCACATTCAAATTTTGTAGAACTTTACCTGAAATATGCAAATAATTTTTCCAACAAAATTCATTTTGAGCATTTTTTCCACATTAAAAATTTTGTTGAAAATTTTTCTAAGTGTTTGATAGGTGCAGTTTCAGGAAAAATCCAAACGAAATGCCTTTTCACCCCCATGCGTAGCAAAAATCCTTTTTTGGGTATTTCTTTGGTGAAAACACTTCCTGGGAATTTTGCTTGCGAAAACACTTCTTGGACATTTCGCTAGCGAAAACACCTCCTAGGCATTTCACTGGCGAAATTACTTTATTGGTAGGTTCGCTCCCATTTATAGCGAAATTCCTTTTCACTTCATTTCTTAGCAAAATTTATTTTAAAATATGGGTCCCACTTTTGGTAGCGCAAGCTCCTCACAAGCAAAGTCATAGCAAAGAGGTAAGGTTGGGGTAAAAATCCTATTTCACCCAAGTTTGAGGTGAAACTCCCATTTTTCCCAAGTTTGGGATGAAACTCCATTTTTGAGCATGTCCCGAGAAAAATCATTGGCAAGAGCACATTGCAAGTGCAAATCTAGGCGAAAGCCCATTTCAGGCACAACTTGGGTGAAATCAAGATGGAGGTTTGTTTCACGTGTAACTTTGAGCAAAAGCTCATTTTTGGAAGCAAACACCATCGCCCCAACGTTTTCAGTGAAGATATTCTTTGGGAAAATATTAAGGTTGGTAAATTTAATTTTTGTGACGATGCAATTTATATGTCTGGGATCACTACTGAAAAACTGTTGATTTTAAGTATTGCGCCCTTGATTTCAGTGTAATCATATTCATTTCCAAGGCACCATCATGGAGATTGAAATCAAACCGATGATTTCTACCAAAGCTCTAATACATCATGTGATGAAATCACTGGATGTTTCCCAATGTGTTTTCTAATTGGTTTGTTGCTATTGCCAAGGAGGAATTATTGTTGTTTGATCTTTGACTAGCCGGAATTTTTTTTAATGTGCATTTATAAATACTAAGCATTTTGATGTAAAAAGGAAGGATAGACATTCTTCTGAAAAACTCTTTGAGTTTAATTTTCTACATTAATTGAAAGATTGTTGGTTTCTAGTTTCTGGATCAGTGTTGTATGCAATTACTTTCTGCCTATCATTCTGATATGTTCATTTCTATTATTAGATAAGTTTAAATTTTGCATCTGAATTTAAATCCTGATAAGGAAGTGAATACTGAAATGTTTATTGGAATTTATCCTTGCAAAGTTGTGAATGGTTCCTATGCTTCTCTTTCTGTTACATGCTAGTTAAAAACTTGATTTGAACTTTAGCTGCTAGAGTATCCCCACTTTATGTTTCTGGCTCACAACTATATTTCTTATATATTTTTATTAATCTCTCTCCCTAAGCTTTACATCGATTGTTAGATTAATACGAGAATCAGCCCTCTCTGGAGATTGGCTCGAAGGACATCTCTTTATTTTGGCCTTTCAATGTTGGTCGGGTCTAGGACACACATATATTTTGTACTTAGGCAGATTCGTGACCAACAATACTATAAAAAAAAATTAAAATCTCACACAAACATATGTATATATATATACATATATATATATATATATATACATACATATATATATACATATATATATATATATATATACATACATATATATATACATATATATATATATATATATATATATATATATATATATATATATGTATGTATATATATATATATATATATCTATATATATATATATATATGTATGTATATATATATATAGATATATATATATATATATGTATGTATCTATATATATATATACATACATATATATATATATATATATATATATATATATATATATATATATATATATACATATATGTATGTATATACATATATATATGTATATACACACATATATATATGTATATACATACATATATATATGTATATATATATATATATATATACATACATATATATATATATATATATATATATATATATATATATATATATATATATGAGTGAGCCAAAGTTGAAGGGTTTCTCTTCTCTAGATAGTTTTAAGAACACAATTCAATAATAAAGGATTAAAAATAAGATATTCACCCAAATAAAGAAAATATTCACATGTAGTTTTTTATTTTGCAAATTAGATCTATTTCAAGTCTTTTCCTCTTGTTTGTTGTATTCTAAAAAGATACCAAGTCCAAGTCATTATTGTTTGAAATATCAACATGAAAGTTCAAGGTCAAATCCGCCCCATCACATTGTAAGGATTTGAGTTACGATCATGCACATATAGTTGCAACTCATTATCATCACTACATACTATTATATAATCCTATTTATTTAATTAAAATATACTTAACTAAAAAAATGCATTTCCTTCTCATTTACATTATTTTGATTAAAATATTAAATTAACTTTTATTAATATATTAAATTTATTTATAAATATCATTTATCTATAAAAAAAATGCTTCAACTAAATGATTAGTATTATAATAAATTAGGTAAAAGTCTTAAATTATAAAAGGAATGAAATTATTCATTAATTTTTTTAGAACTAAAAGTTTAAATAATAACCAACTTATAAATTTTTAAAAAATATTAAGTTAATTTTTATTAAATAAATTTAATTAAAAATTTTCAGTCCTCATATTAGGCTCCCAATGCAGCATGAGGTGGAACAAGCTCACTTAGACTCATCTCCTTAGTAAATATTTTCCTAGCATGGTTGCTCCCTTGCAGTTTTTGTTTTGGCAAAGTGCAATAGTCTCTTCTCAGCAGATAGTGTGCAGGCTATCCATTAGAGGGAGCAACCCAACAGTCTCTAGTCATTTAGTTTTATGTCAGCACATATTTTTAGAGTCTTGGTGATGACATGCTTTTTCATCCCCATAACAACCACTGGGGATATCTCAATTTTTAACATGGGTTACTAGAGGATCATATGTGTGGTTGTTCACTTCCAATGCTTGTAGTCGGATGCCCTGAATGTCATAATATTTCTCATCTCTCCTCTGTGTTGGTCCTTCATGACCTCATATTGTAATACAGTAGTGGGTATCTATGTGTGGTCTCAATTGACCAAATCAAACAGAGAATTTAGAATGGAAAGAGAAAAATGGCATTGCAGGAAAAGACGGACAATTGATTCCCAATTGGACTTGCAAAGAGGGCAATAGTTGGGGATAAAAATACCTCTAATGATTAAATTATCCATAGTTAAAATTTTATTTTGAGAAGCAAGCCAAGAAATAAAGGCAAAATCTAAACTGCAAAAAGCTTGAAGTTTTAATTCCTCAAAGATGCAAGCTTTCTCACTATTTTTTCTTATTTGTTTTCAAAAACCAAAGTAATATTTGAAATCTTGACCTCTAAGTTGTCACATGCACATCCATTCTAATGAATTCTCCTTACTATGTATCCTTTTCAAATTGAAGAAACAAAACTAGTTTTAAAACATAGAATCCCTAATTCCACTTGTTAAACATTAGTGTTCTTGCCATGAAATAAAACTAAAGAGTGAGGCCTACCCATTCATTCTTAAAGCATAATCACAATATTTTGGTTTCTTAACAAATAAGAGATTTTTTCAAATAGTTTAAATTCTTTCTTTTTTCTTTTTTAATTTTTCAAAAAATGAAAGATACACTTCCAAGGTTAAGAAATCTAAATAATTTAACATAAAAACAATTTCATCCAAGGTGGACAAACAATGGTGGAAAAGTCAAACTTTCTTTAAAAAAATATGAAGTGGTATTTTTATTGATAGAAAAGGGTTTTGAAAGGGACCCTGAACCTTTTACAAAGAATAAAATTGAAACCAGGTAAATCAACAATATTAACCCAAGAATAAACAAAAATGGAGCAACTAAAACAACATCTCAAACCAAATGGAGAGAGAAAAGAAACCCAAATAAACCTAAGTGCAACTAGGTCCAAGAACTGTAAAAATACTAAAATGAAATTTAGAGTAAACAAATATCATCATTTTGATTGGTAGACCTAAGGTTTTAATGGAAATCAACATGCCAAACCCAAAGGGTCTCTTTCTCAATGTCTCTATTAGCAAGTGAGTTGGCAGCTTTATTTCCTTCTCTTAACACGTGCTAGATAATGACATTAGAGTACCTACTAACAAGCCTCTTGCATTCATAAATGATATTGGAAAGGCTCCACAAAGGGGATTGAGAAGCTTTGAGACAGTTGATGATCAACAAGGAATCTCCTTCAACAATTAAGTTGTTGAAGCAAAAGCCTTCTAGGATAAGCATGCCTTAATAAAGATCTCTCGCCTCAGCCAAGTTGTTGGTTTGAACTTTGATATTCTCTGCATAAGCTACAATGATTTTTCCTTTATCGTCCTTGATTATGCCTCTACTCCTAGCCCTTCCAGGATTTCCTTTAGCCGCTTCATCAAAGTTGAGCTTTATCCATCCTATAAGAGGAGGGATCCAAGTAATGCCTAATCTATGAATAACAGGTCGAGGAGTTCCTGCAGCACAATTTGTTAGATTAAAACTTGCAAACGGGTGAGATTTTAGACCAGGTTTGGGAGCCTTGTTTGATGAGACAAGATGGGAACTTTCAAAGGTAAAGTTGGTGATGCAAAGGAAGACTGGTTGAGAGTCTTTGGAAACTTCTTTGAAAACTCTGTTGTTACGTTCCAACGAAATATACCAAAGGAAGTGTTGTAGGCATGTGGACCACAATAATTTTAACTGGTAATTAAATAAAGGGTTAGACCATTGCTCAAATAAAAGGATGATGGAAGATGGTTGAATCCAAGCAATATTGACCAAATCAAATAGAGAATTTAGAATGGAAAGAGAAAAAGAGCATTGCAAGAAAATATGGATAATTGATTCCAAATTGGACTTGCAAAGAGGGAAACAATTGGGTATAAAAAGGCCTCTGATGATTAAATTATCCATAGTTAAAATTTTATTTTGAGAAGCAAGCTAGGAAAAGAAGCCGATTTTTGGAATTAGTTTTTTAACCCAGATATACTTAGCAAGGGTCCAACTAGGTGAGGGGGTATCTTGAATATAGTAAGTATATTTAACCGTGAACTTATCATCCTCACTAAGCTTCCATATGAGGTTGTATTTTTACTAGGAGTTTGGAATAACAAAGACTCGCAACAAATTTTGTAGGATTCTGTTAGCAAATGTGGAATTGGCATCCAAATAAATTATGGGAATGGATTTCTAGAGATGTTGATTAGGAGACTAAGACATAAAGTTAATCAATTTGCTTATGAAGTTTTGGTTCATGAAGTGCTTGAGAATTTCTATATTTGGTTCAAATATGAATGGGTGATCCTTAAGTCAAACATCTTCCTAGAACCTGATAAAATTTCCACAACCAAGTTTCCATCTCATTCCCTTCCTGATGATATCCCTGCATTGAATGATAGAATTCCAAAAGCACGAACCTTGAGTAAGAGGTTGGTTATCCATGAAAGAGATTTTCTGGAGGTTTTTTTTTTTGACTATATCAATCTAAGTAGATTGAGCCTCAGTGATAATTCTCCAAGATAGCTTTGCAATGAGTGCCAGATTCATTTTATGGATTTCCCTAAAGCCTAACCCTCCTTGGTATTTTTTCTTGTATATTCTGTCCTAATCAACTAAAGGGAATATATTTTGATTTTCATTTCCATCCCAAAGGAACCTCCTTTGAATTTTTTCAATATTATGGTAAATAAAAATAGGAACTTTGAATATTGACATAAAAAAAATTGGAATACGATGGAGGTACGCTTGCACAAGAGTAGCCTTAACCACTTGGCTTACCATTATTTTTTCTACCCTGCTAGCTTCTTGTTGATTCGCTTAATGACATTGATACATAAAAATTCTGAAGGATTGACATGAAAAAGAGGGAGCCCAAGGTAAGTAGAAAGAAGTAACCTAGAATCCTAGCAATCTTAAGCTATCTGTGAATGGGAGTATTTAGGAAATAGATTCTACTCTTCACAAAGTTAATTTTTTACCCAGTAGCTTCTTCAAAAAATTTAAAATAGATTTAAATATTTTAGCTTCAATAAATAAGGACAGAGTTGCTAGGATAGTATCAACCACAAATTATTGATTAGTAATGGGCCTAGAAATAGATGAGGGCTTGATACCATAAAGAAGACCCAAAGAGCAAGCTTTTTTAAGGGATCTTCCAAGTGATTCAACCATGATGATGAAGAGGAAGGACAATAATGGGTCGCCCTGCCTGAGTCCTTTGAAATCCCGCTGCTGAACCATTAACAATGACTGAGAATTGGGTAGATTTTAAGCATTCCTTGATTAAAGTGACCCACTCATGAAAACCAAATTTCTTTAAAACTGCAAAGAGAAAGTCCCAAGAACCCTATCAAAGGCTTTGCTGATATCAAGTTTCAGGAAGAGGCCAAGTTTCTTGCTCTTGGAAAAAGAATAAATAAGTTCATATATAGTAATTATACCATTTGTTATGAATCTACCTCCGATAGAGCTCCCTTGGTAGTGGTCTATTATGTCTGGAAGGATAACCTTGATTCTATTGGTAAGAACCTTGGATATGAGCTTGTAAATGGTATTACAAAGGCTTATCGATCTAAAGTTAGATATGGATTTACTTACTTGGGACTTAGGGAGAAGAGCCAAGAATGTTAAATCTCTGGGAATGGATTTTGATTGCTGAAAGTCTTGGTCAACATTGGTTACATCATTCTCAAAAATATCCCAAAAGTGCTAAAAAAACCTAGGAGGGAATACGTCAAGTCTGGGAGCCTTATTGGGGTGCATAGATAACAAGGCATCTTTGATTTCTTATTTTTTGAACTTCTCAATAAGATCAGCATTTGATTCTTGGGAAATAGGGCAAGGAAATTTTTGAAAAAGAGCATTACAAACATGGATGGAGGATGGTGTGTTGGGTCCCAAAATATTCTCAAAATGAGAAATAAATTTAGACTTGATTTCATGAATGTCACTAATGCTTGAACCATCAATCTTGAGGATTTCCTTGATTCTGTTAGAACTTTTATGTCCGAAAATTGATGCATGAAAAAATTTATTGATGGAGTCCCCTTGTTTTAACCACAATGCTCTAGATTTTTGCCTCTAGAATATTTCTTCCTTAGATAGCAGATTGTGGAATTTAGCAAGAAGGTTCTATTCATCCTGCTTGAGACCTAGGTCTAGATTCCCATTTTGAATACTAGATTTAATATTCATTAGTTGTTTAGAGATTCGTTGTTTGTCCTATAAAATATTCCCAAAAACTTCTTTAATCCACTGCTTTAACTTAAGATTTATAAAGCAAATTTTCTTGGCTAATTAGGTTAAGGGAGATCCTGAGAAACTTTATTTCCACCAATTAGAGATGCAGGTTCGAAGTTCAGGGTGTTCAAGCCACATTGGCTCGAACCTAAAAGGTGTTTTGAACTGGAGAGTTGGTTGTAAACCTTCAAATATTAGAGGTTTGTGATCTAAACCTATTTTAGGGAGAGAGGTCAGATTCGCATTGTCAAGAAATTGAATAGCTTCTTTAGACAATAAAAACCTATCAAGTCTCAACTAGATGAGTTGACTACCATATCTCCTATTGCTCCAAGTATACTTCGAATCTTTTAAGTGAACATCCATTAATTCATTCAAATCAACAAAATATGCAAATTCTTCAAAACATATGGAAGTGACTGGAGCTCCCCCATGCTTGTTAGAAGGATAGAGAGGGCTTTTGAAATCACCAACAAGCATCCAAGGTTCATTTTTAAAGTTGCTCCTCATTTGGTTTAGTGTGGTCCAAAGGGCACTACGACCAATAAAATTGTTAGGAGCATAAATATTTGAGATAATCCACTGGTGTTTGGAGTCTTTATTGAAGAATAATATTTTTATGATTTTTTTTGAAATGGATATAGTCTGCCCTCAAAAAATTTTGAATACCACATACACATGAGTATGCCTGAAGAGCCATTGGTAGGACGAAAAACATATTCATTATTTTTCCATAATAATTTACCAATCCTTTCACTGTTATCAATATTAGTTTTTGTTTTTTGGAGTAAAATGATGCTAAGCTTCATATTTTTCCTCATGGATCTAACCAGACTCTATTTGGTTACTCCATTGAGACCTCTCACATTCCATGAGAGGATCTTCATCTAGAATGTTTGGAAGATTTCTTTCCCACCCCTTTGCCATGATATGGAAGTGGTTTGTATCTTTTTCCCTCCTCGGGAAAATCAATTTCTGTTTGATATAATAGAGATGAAAGAATAGTAAGTTGAAATCCATTGGCAATGTCTATATCAGTGTCTTTCTTCCTTCTCTCTTTATTTGATGGTCAGCACTTTTTCTTGTCACTACCAACATCAACAATAATAAAGGATAATAAGAGAGGTTTCTCTATAGCAAGAAGAGATGATAATAAAATCAATAATATAAAGAGATAAAAACATATGAAATAGAGATTAAATAGGAAGGTTGGGTATCTAACAAACTTCCCCAAAACCAAAACCAAATCGTCTCTCAATCCAAACCTCCCTTTCGATGCTTACAGGTTGTGTGCTTTCTTAAACCCACAATTAGTAACCTGAATAAATAAGGGTCTTAGATTTTTTTAAAGGATTTTAAGTCTCTTTCATGTTTAATTTTGTTGTGATTTTACCTATAATTATAGGTTATCTATAAAATTAAAAAAATAATAGCATGTCTACTGATATATTTTTAGCTTGTTTAAACCATAATTGTTTATTTATATAAGTTATTTGAATTTAAAATTAAATTTACTATTCATATTACCTAAAGTATTTGTTTCTAACGAATACAAACAACTTATAATAAATATACCAAGATAATAAAAGTAAGATTTGGTAATAACATATATTATTTGTATTTTCAAATGAATTTATATTGGTAAAGATTTGGGTAAATAGGCTTGTTATTTACTTAATTAATATTATTTTGCACATTAGTAGAAGAAGTGTATGCTATCTCATGTTATTGAAAAGGTTTTCATCTAGTATATTTCACATTAAGATATATATAAAAGCAAAAAACCTACACTTAAGCAAGTAAAAAAGATTCGAATGGGCCTCATCTGTTTATTTTGAGATGAATAGAAGAAGTGTCTTCTATATCATGTTATTGAGAAGGTTTTCATCCAATAAATTTTGCATTAATATATATAAAATCAAAAAAACCTACACTCAAGCAAGTCAAAAAGCATTCCAATGGGCATAGCCTCATATGAAATACGAAACAAAGGGATCATGCACTAATCAATAATCAAGTTTTTATTTTTTAACTTAAAATAACATTTAAAAATTTGTGTATAGTATTTTAAATGAAACTAAATTATAAACTATGCTTTAGATATTTCAAATAAGTTTTATTTTAAAGGTTAAATTTTTCATTTAAAAATATATATGAAAAATAAGATGATACTTTTTAAAGTCAAATTTTAAAAAAGAGGTTAGTATCACTATATTTTAAATATTTTCATTTCTAATTTAACAGTAGATGTTTTTAATTAAAAATGAATATAATAAAATATCAATAGTTTAGATCAAGTTCAACTCAATTATGTATTATTCATGTTCATAATGAGATAAGTGAAGCCTGAAATTTTTGAGGATTCGGTGTCCTTTGCTTCTTTTTGGGCTTCAGGGTTGTTGGGCCCTTTCTATTGTTTTTGTGCTTCTTGTAGTGTCCTTTCTCAGGGTTGGTTCCTCTTTGTTCTATTGGGTTGTGGGCTGGCCTTGTTCAGTCTAATCTATTTATTCATGTTGTTTGTTTGTTAAAAGGTTCGAGGATCCTTTTGTAGACACTAAAATCATGTAAATCGGATAAGACTACCAAGGTGCCACTCTTATCGACACCATATGGCCCCATTGGGCAACCCTCAGGGGTTAATTAGGGGTCCTAACCACTTTTGGGAAGGTTTACCCCACTTTTGGGAGGTTTTGGGCCATGTAGCCATGGTCGTCCCACCCCAGGATGACCACAGTTCATGGTCATCCCACCCAGGGATGGCCACAAGCAACCATCCTTGGGTGGGATGACCATGGTCCAGGCCCCTCAAAATTCAAGGGTGGGACAAATGGCAATCAATTTCTACCATTTATCCCACCCAATCACTCATGATAGATTGGGAGACTATCATGGCCATTAGGGACTACAAATTGGAGGCCCAAATGGGAAGCCTCTTCCACCCTATGCATGGCAAAGGTATTGACAAGTGGTGGCACCTGCCTTGCATGCCCAAACTTACCCCTTTGCCCCCTTTTCCCTCTTGGGCTATAAATTGGAGTGTTTCCACTCAATTTCAAAGAGAGACTTTTGCAATCATTGACCATGAAGTGCTACCGATATTTTCCCTCACCTTTTGCCCTCGTATTTACCCTTGGAAACCTCATCAATCGAAGGTATTTTCAAGGCATCCCCAAATATGCTCATCCTTTCCAAAACCTATCAATTCCTGTGAGTTAATTTACCAAATTTTATGACAATACCCCTAGGAGGATTCTAGACCAGATCCAAGTGGAATTGGTGGTAAAAACCACCCTATTTTGTGGTCGTCCCCACCAGGGATGGTTAACAATCCTAATTGGAACTCTCAGGGATGGCCATGAATTGGCCCATAATTTTGATCCAATTTTAGTGTAGATCAATTTAATAGCATTATATTAGCATCATATTCAATTTTGGTGAAGTTTGGAGTGGTTTTGATTTGTTAATTATGGTTTTTGTGATTATAGTCCTAGTTGGCCCTCCCAGGGATGACCATAGGTTCTGCTCATAATATCACTTTAATTTCTACTCAGATCATTACAAAATCATATAATATACATCATGCTAAGTTTTCATGTCATTTGGAGTAGTTTAGACCTATCGATTGCACTTTTTACATTCAATACTGCATGCATTTCATGGATTTTATCATAATACACATATGCTATTAACATATTTCAATTCCTTGTGTGTAGGTACAGATATTCCAGTGCATGAGGAAGGAGCTAAGGAGTTGAAGAAAGATAGCTCAAAGCAGTGGTAGCGCAAGCCCACTCTTCATCGTGAGTGCGAGAGGAACATTGAAAGCGCACCATAAGTTCATGGAGGGATTGGATCCTTCAACTTTGTAACTTGAATTGTATCAAATTGAAAGCCCTCAAGGGGATGTATTGTAACCTCTTATTTGAAAAATTAATAAATACAAAGAGAACCCCCCTTTTTCTTAACTTATTTTTCATTTACTTGCTTACTTTATCATCTCTTTTGAATGCTTGAATAGAACATTAGATGCATTTCAATTTCATTTTCTAGGTGCACCATTTTTCATGCTCTTTAGTGGTGATCATGGTGGGACCCTTGTCCCTTTTCAATTTTATTATTTTTAACCTTGTTTTTGCACTTTGGATATTGCAGGTTATGGCCGTTCTGGACTGAAACGACCCCTGAATTCCTAATTGGAACTCTCAGGGATGGCCACAGCAACCATCCCACCTAGGGATGGCCCCCAAATTTGTAGCCATCCCACCCAGGGATGGCCACAAAACCAGGGGTTTTCTGCTCAAATTTCTAGAAACAACTTCTAGAATAGATAAGGTAAGTACCTAAACATTCAATTTGCATTAAGGTTGTTCAGAAAAGGGTAAATTGGAGTTTTTCATATCTTTCTTAGTTGATTGAAAGCTAGATTTCCCCTTTCCTAAATTCCAAAGTAACGAACAAAAGAAAAATAGGAAAAAGAATAGTCTTAGATATGCATTTGAATGGTTTTCCTACGTGTGACCTACCTAAGGGTTAGGTTTTCATATAGGCTAAATATTTTGTAGGTTCCTTATTCATGCATCTAATTCTGAAAGTAAAACACTTCTTATGCATTTAGTGAAAAGTCATTGAATGCTACTTTGTTTACTTTCATTAATTATAAAAGGAACCACACACACCACATCACTTTTAAATTTTAGTGAGTTGGAATTCATCCCCAACCACTAATAGAGTCCAACGATGGTGGGTTTCATCTCCACCCATTGTCTCAAATCCTATGAACCCTATTTTGGCCAAAACTAGCTCCAAGAACCATCATAGCTTATGGAATAGAGCATGTATCTCTCTTAGGAGAGGTATATCACTGACCATGGTGAACTGGGTGAGGACTGGTAGGACCTGTGCTCCTTGATCGGGTATGGGCTTCATCTCCATACTTTGGTTGGTTTACATGACCAAAATTTCATTTTTGGTTGTCGAGCTATGAGTATATAGGTGAAATCCCTTGAAAAATTGAGAATTACATCAACAACATTCAAACACATGAAAAGATATTTCTTTACAAAACAACAAATCAAAAACACACTAAATAGTTTAGGAACACATATTAATATTTAAAAGAGATAAACATTTGTATTCTTGTGTGTTTCTATTTTTGTGTGTTTGAATCATTAAAATTTGTAAAGGAGATAATCACGTAGGGGTTTAGAAAAAGTAGTCATGGTATATACCCATAGCCAAGCCCACTTAAGGGCTGACGTTGTGGGGAGTAGGCAAGGAGATGTAGATCATCTCCAATTTGACCCTAAGGACATGGTTATACCTCCTTGGTGGCCTCCTACTCTCCCAAGTCCTAGAGTGTTAGATAAGGGACCTAGCATGCAAGGGACCCCTATGTGGGGCACCCCTACAGGTCATAGTCCCAATCAGGGAAATTACTTCCCAAGTATGGACACATCAAATGCTTTCTTTCAAGAAATGCAACCATACAATGAGGCACCTACACATAGAGCAATACCATGCATTCATGTGCCTGCTCGGTCTACCTTGCACACTTGTGTGCAGGATCAAGACTATGCACCAAGGGTGGGGCTAAATGATCATATTACACTCTCAAATCACCCTAATAGGTCTCCAAAGTATAAATACCAAGATGAGTATGATACTCATCGCATGGGGTGAGCCAATTTTATCCTTACCTTCCTCATTGATGAAGGAAAGCATGAAGAAAGTCTTGACTATCCTCAATATAATTACTCTATGCAAGCATGATGTGCCTCTACGCTAGTAGAATACCAAGAACATATGTTTAGGAGTGAGCCTCAAGTAAATGCGACTTCTCTCAATCGAGGGAAACTCATAGTAGACCTCTCAAATCCTCCTGAATATGATAGGTATCAGGGCAATAGTGCTAGGGCACATAGGCCTCACATAGCTAAACAAATAAACCAACTAGTCAAAAGGTATGTTGATCATCAAGCTAAGTTTAATCAACTTTGGTTAGATAAACAATGCTTGGATCTCTTAGATCATCAACATCATTTAGAAAGACAAAGACTTGAACAACAGATTCAAGAGACATTGCGCAATGGGGTTCCTACCCCAAGCATGCATAGATAGGAGGCTCATCAGAGGCAACCCACTTTCCATCAAAATAGGTCTCCTAGGCCTAATCAAATGTTGCCACCTCGACCTCCTAGGCCTGATCAGAATTTACCTACTAGGCCTAACATAGATCACCTTCAGTAGGCATTAGTTCCTCCTTGTAGGCCCATTCAAGAAACACCTTACGGGGCTTATGATGATTTGGAACAAGATGAGGAATACCTAGAAGCACCTTTTGGAGGTATGGTTGATGACAATCAACCACCTCAACATATGCTTAATATTCCTCACCCCCTCCATGGGTCCAAAATAAAGAAGAGGAGATTAAATCCTCTGATGCGTATCGAGCATTGCTTGAGCACATGGAAACTATAGAGAGTAAGACAATTGGGACTGGGCTTCAAAATCCCACCTTGCACCAGTTGCACAATCAACCACTGCATCCATCTATACCTTCCCCTCCATACCCTGAGCATTTTAAAATGCCTAAATTGGATAGATTTAAGGGAGAGGAAGATGCATAGGAGCACATCACTAGGTTCATGAACCAGTGCTTCAACATCTAGGAGAATGATGCATTACTCCTGAGAATATTTTTAATTACCCTCTCTGGCCTAGCCATTGAGTGGTATAATCAACTTCCAAGGCATAACATCTATACCTTTGAATAATTTGCAGACATGTTCTTGGAACATTTCACCTTCAATACCAAGATAAAGGTGACCTTAACCGACCTCACAAGGTTAAAACAATATGAATATGAGTCTATCATAGACTATGGTAATAGGTGGTGAACACTTCTAGCTAAGCTACCATACTTATTGCCAGTGTCCGAGTTGACTCGAATGTTTTCAAAGAGTTTTCTAAAACCAATATCATTATTGTTACAACTCCAGTAGTATCCCACTCTTGAAGATGCTCTAGCATAGGCTAGAACCATAGAAGAAATTAAAATTCAAGAGGGAGATATCTCAAAACCTCACAAGGAGTGGACTAAGAATCCAAAGGGCAATCCGACACCATCAAAGTCGATGATAGTCAATCAAGTGACCATCAATATCCTAGGGCCTACACAAACAATGCCACCTCAAAAGGTAAATTATCAGGCCCAACCTCCTCCTACGAGTTACAACAATAACACCCAAGTGAATCAGGGGTAAATTTAGCAATGTCACCCTAGGTGATAGTATACGCCCTTCGCTGAATCAATGGACTCCCTATTCGATCATCTATGGGCTGCCAAAGTGATTACTTTACCATAAATCTAGCCTATAGACCCGAGTATAGGAAAACAAAAGCCTATGGGATATCGAGAAGAACTATTTTGTAGATATCATAGGCATATTGGACATGACTTGCCTACGTGCTACGGTTTCAAAAACCTAGTGCAAGATATGATCGAGAGGAATGACCTTCAAGTGGATAATCCTCTCACCACAAGCAATCAATAAATGGGTGTTTTCAAAGACCCATTACCCACTCATGAGGTATAGGCAACTCCTACCAAACAAATGAATGAGGTCAAGATGGCACCCCCTCTACAAGGGTTCATCGAGATGGTTAGTATTATGACCAGGAATAGATGCTACCCAAGTCAAGTTGCACCACCTATAGCTTCAAGTGATATTCCATCAACATCATAGCCTCCACCACCTCCAGTGCAAAGCCTTCCACCTCATCTAGTGGTTATAATAAAAAGTAAGCTAGCTCAAATCTTACGAACAACATCGACTAGACTTTCCATATACGAGCTTATTCAACAATCTCCACCTCATAGAGAAGCTCTTATGGATATTCTTAAGTCGATTGATCTGCAACCCTAGGAGTCTAACTCCTTTATCAATTTTGTGGGGCATGTGCAGCAGTGTAAGGAACTAGTGATCACATTCCATGAGCATGAACTCAAACTGATAGCAAGTGATGTGGTTGATCCTCCTCTACACATCATTGCATGTGTGAATGGAACACCATATAAGAGAGTTTTAATTGACATTGGTTCATCAAGTAACATAATAACCACTAGTGCTCTCAAACATCTAGGACTTCCAGCATCCCATGTTGTTGCATCTACCTACACCCTTCGAGCATTCAATGATATGATATGCTCCACAGTCGGCACTATAGTCCTACCCATTCAGGTGGGATACAAAACTATACCAACATTGTGTCATGTTTTGGAGGGTGCAATGGCCTACAACATATTGCTAGGTAGACCTTGGATCCAGGACATGAAGTGTGTCCCCTCCATCGCTCACCAATGTCTAAAGTATACTTATGAATGGTAGGTACACATCATCTCTATAGACCTTGAGCCCTTTAAGTACTACAACTTGGTGCAGCAAATCCCCGAGTCGACCTTACCATCGACTCATGTGGACTTCCAACTGAACACATCTATTCAAGGTCCACTTCCATCACCATCACCTTCCATTACTCCATTACCATCTTCCTCCATACCATCATCATCATTGGCAACTTCAAAAAACCTTCATCATCATCCAATCCTCCATAGAGGAACATGTCGAAGAGGCCAATTGATGAGATCCCTCCCATAATTTCCACCATATCTATGAAAGATATTCCTAGTCTAGTAGATGAGGAACCATATCATGAGGTACACATTGAGTCATCTCAAGCCTCACTTTCATCTCCTCCACCTTCATCATCCTAGGTTACAATCCATATGGCTAATACAGGTTTAGGAGAATACCTAGTGAGGCACATCACAATAGTTCCAGCCATTGAGATAGTGCAAGATATGGGATGACCTCATCTCCCCATAGGTAGCATCATACCTCTAGGTATACCACCCAATCAAATAAATTTTATATATGGGGGTATTGAATATGGAACATTACCAGTTCCTCAACAAGAAGAATATGAGGAACCTTTCTCTGAGGATATAAATTACATGTCAAATCTTGACTATGCCTTGCAATATCTACATCACTACCATTGGCATGGCTATGGTCTAGGGTTATATGAACAAGGTACTCATGTTCCTTTCCATCCACAATATCAATTACCATATGATAAATCTAGTTTGGGACACAACAAGTTGGTACCTTTAGATGTACTCACAGAGAGTTTAGAATGCCTAGGTCTGAACTATAGGGATGAGCTTGCATGTGATCCCTATGCTAATCCAAATCATGTCTACTCATTGGGAGATTAATTTCCTATAAATATGATAGATCAAGGGTTATCTCATGATTTTACCCAATCTCAGGAAGTGGGTGAAGGTTCACATACCCTTCCATCTGATAGTGAGGAAGAGGATCAAGGTCCTCCTCATGAATGGACAATAGATGATGAATCAGACTATGGTATAGCACCCATAAATTACCCTAGTTCAGATGAGGAATATGAGCAGGTCATCCCATTGGATGATGAAGAAGAGTTCTATCTACGTATGTTCCTAGTACAACATCCTATCTGGTGATAGTTTCTACCCAAAGAGGAGCAAGCTCATCGCCTACCCCATAGACCACCGTCGGTCATTCTACCACCCCCATGAGTCGTGAGACATTCTGTTGTCTCTAGATCCAATGGACCATCCATTGGAAATCATCCATTCATCAACATTATTTCCATAGATCTTAAAAAATTTGGATAGGTAGCCAATGAGTTACAAGTGACCAACACAATGATTTAAAAAAAGCTCAATAGATTGAGGAGCCTCCTATCGATCCACTATAAAGTATCAATAGAACTTGGGGTAGAGGCAAAAATGCCATCAACCTCACACATTTACTCCTTTGTTATAACCCTTAGCATCGATCTTCAATTGATTGTATGAGGTACAAGCAATCATGCTTCATGAGATTCATTTGTTGAAACCTAATAAGCATAGATCAAATCTGCATAGGAAAACATATATATGTTTACCATCGACAAAGGGGTCATGACATCCATACATGTTACCCCTTTAGAGAGTTAGTTTAGGATATGATCGAGAGGTAAGAACTTTATATAAGAGTCTTCCAGGACCCCTTGCCTACACATGAAGTAAACACAATACTTGCTTATCAAGTCGAACAACCTAATTAGGTGCACACTAATCTACCTATCCAAGATTTTGTGGGAATGATAGTGTTGTAATAGAGAAACAAGAATATCAAAATTATAGATATGGTCATCCAAGGCATCTATAACCTTGGTTATCCTAAATCTCAAGGTGTCTTCTTTGCCTTAAATCTCCAAGTGTTATTTGGTCATCCTAAAATACTCCAAGACAGTCTATGACCCCTTTGGTCACCTAAAATGCTCCAAGGTGGTCTAAGACTATTTTGGTCAACCTAAAATACTCAAGGTATTAATCTAATTCTAAAATCTCAAGTTTATGACACCTTTGGTCAACCTAAAATGCTCCAAAGGATGGTCTATGATCCCTTTGGTCACCCTAAAATACTCCAAAGGTTTCTACGATCCCTTTGGTCACCCTAAAATACTCTAAAGATGTCTAGGACCCTTTGGTCACTAAATTCTCCAAGGTGGTCTCACACCCTTTGGTCAACCCTAAAATGCTCCAAGGTGGTCTACGATCCCTTTGGTCACCCTAAAATGCTCCAAGGTAATCTACAACCCCTTTGGTCAACCTAAAATGCTCCAAGGTGCTATGACCCCTTTGGTCACCCTAAAATACTCCAAGGTGGTCTATGACCCCTTTGGTCACCCTAAAATGCTCCAAGGTGGTCTATGATCCCTTTGGTCACTCTAAAATGCTCCAAGGTGGTCTATGACCCCTTTGGTCACCCTAAAATGCTCCAAAGTTGTCTATGACCCCTTTGGTCACCCTAAAATGCTCCAAAGTGGTCTACAACCTCTTTGGTCATCCTAAAATGCTCCAAGATGGTCTATAATCCCTTTGGTCAACCTAAAATGCTCCAAAGGTGGTCTACAATCCCTTTGGTCAACCTAAAATGCTCCAAAGGTGTCTACACCCTTTGGTCACCCTAAAATGCTCCAAAGGTGTCTATGATCCCTTTGGTCACCCTAAAATGCTCTAAAGGTATCTACATTCCCTTTGGTCACCCTAAAATGCTCAAGGTGTCTACCTGTTATGGTCTACTCTTCATACCAAAGGTATCTATAAACCCTTTGGTCACCCTAAAATTCCCCAAAGGTATCTATAAACCCTTTGGTCACCCAAAAGCCCCAATGGCATCCATTAAGCCCATTGGTCAAATGTATATACATATATATATCAAAAATCCAAAAACATCATTAAAATATCAAAAACATAAAAATATTGCATTGCATTACATATGATTGCATCATAGCACTCACTTGCATTAGGCATACCCATCATTGCATTTTGCATTTTAGAGTTGATCATATATGTCTAGCACCAGGTATGTCCACTAGCCATCATTCAAAATCAACTTTGTCAAAAGTCATTATTAATACTCATCTACATTTTAATTATCATTTCCATCCACATTCCATACTATGTGTCTGTTTCCCTTCACTTAGCCATTGTTTATAAGGTATATTTAGGGTTTTTGGTCACTCAACCATCTCTAGTTTTCTTTTCAGATTTTGTAGAAAGCTATCATAATTTTTAGAAGGTAGAGTCTTGCTTTGATTGTACCTTGTATATGTCAAAATCCCAAACACATTTTCACATTAATAAATCCAAGTATTGCACAAGGAAATATGAAACCTACAAAGTGGTATATGTTACCTTAAGTGAAAATTTTACCTCACTCATCCCCCTATGCGAATGGTTCAAAAATACTGAGAATTGATAAAAGGACAAGCTCCTCCTTACCCAAAACAATCAAAATCCCTTGCTTCATGCCAAATTGGGGCAAGTATCCAAAAGAGAAAAATAAATAGTGGTTTTTACCACTTAACAATATGCAAAATAAAAAGTGGTTATCACCATTAGCAAAAGTAAAAAGTAAAATAAATAGTGGTTCTCACCACTACCAAAATCCCTTTCTCACCAAAATAAAAATGAGCAAATCCCTAGAGAAATTCAAAGATAAAAGAAAATAAGGGAGTACTAAACTTGAATCCCTGGAATTCTCAGCATATTGACAACCATAAGGTGATCCTCATTACAGGTTGGGTGGCATCAAGCCTGCCTAGCAATGGTAGTATCCTTATGCATGATGATATGTCTATCACATAAGCAACATGCTTTTGTACAAGACCAATGTTTGCATGTGGATGAGCTAGATTTTGGTAGCTTGTATTGCCTAGTGGTCTAATCCAACTACGTACAAAACTCAGGATAATGATACTCATAGGGTGATATTCAGTACAGATGGGCTGCATCAATCCTATTTGGCACTCGGGTAACTTTATGCATTATCATAGCAATGAATTCACATGCACACACAGGGATATTGAATATCTTGGTCATCCTAGTAGATTTATACTTTGCCAAAAATTCTTGCATGGTTAATATACAACTTTTGATTAGGTAACTAGAGTGTTTGAGTCTCCTAAAAATCCCAAACACATCATATAACATTATATTATTCATTTCATTTCATATCATGCTATCACATGTTTGTTAATTTACATTTACACAAGCCATTACATAGTGTCATGATAACGTTAAAATGATGAGATAAATTTTGTATAATCTATGGTGCTAGCATCTAGTATGTCAAATAGTATTCATATCTCATTAGTACATATTAACAAACCATCCATTTAATTTTTCATATATACATATACATATCATCAACTCACATCATATTACAATACATGCATACATGATAAGCATCCATAAAAGCATCAATAAAGCAAACATAAGCATTGCATACATCTAATAAAGTAGTAATAAATACATGATGATAATAGAAAAAACATATATATATATATGAGCATATAATAAAAATATACAATCAGTCCTCAAACCTAAAATCAACAAAAATTAAAAAAAAAGTCATTTACTACACTAAAAAAAAATCAAAAAAAAAAATTATAAAAAAGATTAAAAAATGGCCTAAAACCCACCAAAAATATGTCAAAATTGATAAAATTCACAAAGGATCAAGATTGAACTCAAATTGTTCATGGATGATTTAAAAATTCTCTACTTAAATCCCCAATAAGGCCATTTTGGTTGGACCACTCCATGGGAATGAGGTATTTAGTCTTTTTCTTCCATGAAATATCAACAAAACGATCAAAATCCTCACAAAATTGATAAATCTTATAATGTGTAAAACTGATGGTTATCCCAATCAAGTCATATGGGTCAAGTGACTCATCAATTTCATCATTGGTCATGCCCTCATCAACTCATCCCTTGAGGGGGTAGTCATAATAATGAATTCATAATCAAAATCAACACTTAAACACTCAAAAGTGCAACTTGCATACATTCAAAAGAATCATTGCCAAAGATAAATTTTCAAGCCTATGTTGGGGAAAATAATTCAGCAAATTCAATAAAACAAAGTCTTGGTCTCCTTGAAGCCTTGGGAATTTACCTAAAAAAATTCTTATAAGTGAAACAAGGAACCAAGACCAAGTATACCCTAAAGCCCCTACAACTGCCATTGCAAAGTGGCTAAAAGGTATACCAAAATCAATCCTTCAATTATGTCAAAAGCAAGGATTCCAAGAATGTATGCTCTTTCCATAATGGAGGCATCTAAATTTGGTTAGGTTAATGAATAACCTTAATCATTTAATGATTTAGTCATCTATTTTTGCTCCACGCTCTGTTTCACACAATACATCTCAAAAAGGGGCATCTGTAGACACTAAAATCATGTAAATCGGATAAGACTACCAAGGTGCCACTCTTATCGACACCATATGGCCCCATTGGGCAACCCTCAAGGGTTAATTAGGGGTCCTAACCACTTTTGGGAAGGTTTACCCCACTTTTGGGAGGTTTTGGGCCATGTAGCCATGGTCGTCCCACCCCAGGATGACCATAGTTCATGGTCATCCCACCCAGGGATGACCACAAGCAACCATACCTGGGTGGGATGACCATGGTCCAGACCCCTAAAAAGTCAAAGGGTAGGATAAATGGTAATCAATTTCTACCATTTATCCCACCCAATCACTCATGATAGATTGGGAGACTATCATGGCCATTAGGGACTACAAATTGGAGGCCCAAATGGGAAGCCTCTTCCACCCTATGCATGGCAAAGGTATTGACAAGTGGCGGCACCTACCTTGCATGCCCAAACTTACCCCTTTCCCCCTTTGCCCTCTTGGGCTATAAATTGGAGTGTTTCCACTCAATTTTAGAGAGAGACCTTTGCAATTATTGACCATGAAGTGCTACCAAGATTTGCCCTCACATTTTGCCCTCGTATTTGCCCTTGGAAACCTCATCAATCGAAGGTATTTTCAAGGCATCCCCAAATACGCTCATCCTTTTCAAAACCCATCAATTCTTGTGAGTTAATTTACCAAATTTGATGACAACACCCCTAGGAGGATTCTAGACCAGATCCAAGTGGAATTGGTGGCAAAAACCACCCTGTTTTGTGGTCGTCCCCACTTGGGATGGTTAACAGTCCCAATTGGAACTCTCAAGGATGGCCATGAATTGGCCCATAATTTTGAACTAATTTTATTTTAGATTAATTTAATAGCATCATATTAGCATCATACTCAATTTTGGTGAAGTTTGGAGTGGTTTTGAATTGTTAATTAGGGTTTTTGTGATTACAATCCTAATTGGCCCACCCAGGGATGGCCATAGGTTCTGCTCATAATATCACTTCAATTTCTTCTCAGATCATTACAAAATCATATAATATACATCATGCTAAGTTTTCATGTCATTTGGAGTAGTTTAGACCTATCAATTATACTTTTTACATTCAATATTGCATGCATTTCATGGATTTTATCATAATATGCATATGCTATTAACATATTTCAATTCCTTGTGTGTAGGTATAAATATTCCAGTGCATGAGGGAGGAGCTAAGGAGTTGAAGAAATATAGCTCAAAGAAACGACAGTGCAAGCCCGCTCTTCAATCGTGAGTGCGAGAGGAACATTGAAAGCATGCCATAAGTTCATGGAGGGATTGGATCCTTCAACTTTGTAATTTGAATTGTATCAAATTGAAAGCCCTCAAGGGGATGTATTGTAACCTCCTATTTGAAAAATTAATAAATACAAAGAGAACCCCCCTTTTTCTTAACTTATTTGTCATTTACTTGCTTACTTTATCGTCTCTTTTGAATGCTTGAATAGAACATTAGATGCATTTCAATTTCATTTGCTAGGTGCACCATTTTTCATGCTCTTCACCTTTCAAAATCCCTTTGTTTCTATCTTATCAAAAAAGAGTGAGAGAAGTGAATCCAAATTAAGAATTACATTTTGATGTTTTATGAAAACTAAATCAACATTTTGCTCTTAAATTTATTAAAAAATTACATAGTATAAATATATCAAGTTTACAAGAAATAGTGCATCATATTACTAAAATAAAGTAGAAGAAATATTAACTTGACTGATATATTAAATCAATTAACGATAATATTTTTGTGCATATAATTGAGAAAAAATAAACTTGCCTTACTTAAAAGGATATTGTAGCAAATAATTTTCATTTATGAGTTTGAAAAAAAATTACAATGCTACAAGTATGAAGTACCATCAATAATTTTTCAATTGAGAGGAGTATTGGCCTCCCTACTATAATATGTTACACTCAACTTACAATCTAGAAATAAAATACTAATAACATGACTGACATGTGGAAAGCAAGAATAACTTCTTGATCAATCACAGTTTTCAAATGATTCTTACTTGAGTACTAAAACTGAGGAGAAATCAGGTTTGAATTTTGAAGCCAAATGCTATTTAAAGGCAAGGGTCCCTTTCAACACCCTTTTTTTATGCTAATAATATATCTTTGATATGGTCCTTAATAAGAGGAGGACTATGAGAAAACCCTAAATCCTATAACCACTTCTTCCCTCTGCCAAGTTCCTGCTAGAAGATTCAAACCATATTGTGAATGACCATCTTCTTATACATTTAGTTTCTTATATATGTGCTTGTATGAAATTTTTGTTGGCTAAACCAAAATCAGACGGAGGATAGGGCCTCAAGAATATGCATAATTTTGGAAAAGCCTTAGTAGCAAAAATTTTATGGAGATTTATAATTGAAAATGGATTATGATAGGAAGTAATTCAAGATAAATATTAAGGTAATCTATCCATTGTATATTGGATTAGACAACAAAATAAACCAATTTCAAAAGCCGCAATTGTTTGGAAAGCACTAGTGAGAGTTTTTTTGTTGGAAATTTCTTGGCTTGGAAAATAGGGAATGGAAATGAAGTAAGGATAAGCAAATATCCTTGGCTAGGAAGCAAAGAAGACCATCAAATTTCTCAAAACATAATAGATCATATCCATAGACAAGGAAATATGATATTGGCACAAGTGGTATCAACAAAGAGTACAAATTTATGGAAGCAAGTATGGCTCACAGTAGAAGAATTGATATTGAGATGAAATGATGCACATATTTGGTATGACTATACAAAGGAATTGGAAAGAGCAAATATAAGACTAAATCAGCAAAGAGATTGTCTAATATGGTCCAAGAATCCAACAAGTGGGTAGTACATAATTAGAGAAGGGTATAAGGTAAGCTTTGATAACAATAATGAGAAAAAACTTTGGTGGTGGAGTAGAATATGGAAGGTAAAAACTTCTCTAAAAACTATAATATTTGTCTGGTTAGCTCTAGAAAAAAATCACTAACATGGAGTGTTCTTCAAAAGAGGTCTTGGGCAAGGACCAAGTCACTGTATCATGTGTAGAAAGGAAGAATAACAATGGATCATCTTCTAGTTCATTGCCCTTTCATAAGAGAAGTGTGGAATTCAATTTTACCTTTGAATCAATGGAAAGGACACTAGCCTTCTAGGAATATTTTGGATAACATGTAACATTGGTTCAAAGAAAGAGGATTAAAGGAGTATAGATGAGTCCCTTTGATAATGGGATGGGGCTTATGGCTAGATAGAAATGCTAGGTTGTTTGAAGGTAAGGAAATTCTAGTGATTCAAGTACAAATTAAACATTTTTGAAAGTCTAAAAATATTTCCAAAATCAAAATTGAGCAGGCATATAGGAACACTAATAGTAGGTCCTATGAACAAGGTGTATTTGCTAGGAACACTAATAGAAACAAGGGGTTGGACTAGAAAAATAAGGGCATTCGTGAAATCTACCAAAAATATTAAAAATTATGATACAAATCATATCTTCAAAACCTAATTTATAAAGGGTGTTAATTAATAAACATGAACATACGTAGGATCCTAAGGAAATCTAGGATAAGAACAAACAATAATACAACATGTGCACCATGTGCAGATGAATAAAGATAGTTTGGAGTTTACAAAGTAAATAATTAAGATGTAAGTGTAACTTTAAAACTATTTTCATTTTTGCATGAATTATAAAGTATTATAAGTAAAGAATGATAAAAAAATATTTGTTATAAAAATAAGGTATTAACTATACTTAAAATATTTCTCCCATTAATTATTTTAAACTTTAAATAAGAGGTCAAAAAATTGAATCTAAAAGGTGGGGTTGTACACCATACTCCACTATGGATGGATAACCACATCGTCCCATATGGCCTCTAGCCTTGTAGGAGTTAAAAACTACTATACTTATGCTTTAATATAAATATGATTACCGTTTATAGCTTTATTGTCTTGTAATTTTTCATTGAGAGAGACCAATACAATTTTTCAAATATGTTAACAACCATTCAACATGTAATTTTAACAAATAATCATATGGCTTTAAATAAGTTTGAAGATATTGGTGGTTCAATATAAATGAATAATTCTTGAATGTAGGTTTAGGTAAAAACAATTAATCATTGAATTATATGTTAAAAGTTGCAAGGGTTATATTCTTCTTGCTATGTTTTATATTTATGGTTTTATTATTACTATTTTTATCTTCAACATATTATTTATACAACATAAATTTATAGAAATAATTCCTTGATACTAAGGAACAAAAAAGAGAGGAAACATAATATTAATGGATTTATATTATATTAAGATTTGATATATTATTTTAGAAAATGAACTTAGTAAAAGAGCATGGTAAAAAATTTAAATCCAAATATGTTTTTACTACCTTAAACATATTAAGATATTTAATTATTGGAAACTAGCTAATACATCACTTGAGGTTCAAATAAAGTTTATTATAAACTACTCTATAAATAAAGATATTATAAAAATCCAACACTTTTGTGGTACACATTTCATATAATGTAGTTGATTTCAATCAAAAATCTAACTTAGGTTAAAACTGAGGCTTTTGCTCAATATATATTACAATAAGAAGTAATGTATAATATTCATTGAAATATTATTTATAAAGGTAGTAGTATAAGAGTTACTATTAGTGAATAAACATGTAAAATAGGCTCAAGGAATTTTCAATATAAACACCTCTAAGGATGAACATGAAACTTAGTTTTAAAATATTGGAAATTTCACAAGTAATGATGATTCAAGAATCTATGTTCAACAACAATAACTCATATCCTAGAAGTCTAAAAACATGAATTGAATCCTTATATGGGGAGGAAGTAATAGAAAAATAGTTAGTAGTTCTTAGAGAACAAATATGTGAAATTGGCTTAGACAATTTCAACATAAATACCTTGATGATGGACTTGGCTTGTAACCTAGTTTAAAAATATTGAGAACTTCATAACAAGGAGCAATGATGTTAAAATCTATATTCAATAATAAATTACACCCTAGAAGTCTAAGATCATAAAAAATAGAGTATATTGGTTTGCTAGTGTTACTTTAAAAAGTAGTATGATTTGGAAGGATACTTGATGAGGTAAATTTAATTAAAAACACTCAAAAAAGTATCTTTGTGATAATTGAAGTACTTTAAAGGTTCATTAGTCATGTATAAAATAAAACAAAGAAAGTACAAGTGATTTGTAAACTAGGCAAAGGGTTGAATAAAAAATCTCTTATTTTTCATAAAAGAACTATACATTGTGTTTTTGCCATGTTGGTAATGTACTACTCTAAACCTTTTTAAAAATATCACAAATAACACATGTAAGTCTAGTAATTAAAGTTCATCCTTGTACCAAGATCCTAGAATTTACAACATTATTTTTTATTTATTGCATCAATATTTTTAGGTCATATTCCTTATAAATTACTAGGTAAATTTTAAGTCCCATGTACCTCAAAGATATGAATTTGACATTACAATATTATTTATAAATTGTAAAATTAATATTGTAATCTTTTTGGATGAATTCTATTGATCAATTTTAATAAAATTATAATTACTTATAAAATTTTATTATTATTTTGGTATCTTATTGGATAGTGAGACAAATTTTAAACATAGAACTAACTTATTAGAACTAAATAAAATTTTATTATTAATTTGGTATTGTAAACATAAAATTGTTATATTAACTATAACTCACATATTTAGGAAAACTAACTTATTTTAAAATAATGTTTTGATTGCTTGTTTTCAATCTAATTAATATAAATTTGTTAAAACTTTATATTATTAGTTTTATTTTCCTTGCCCATGAAAGAAGTGTCAAATTGTATATTTGTTCTTAATAATCATTTAGAGAAATATTGATATTTGTATGCATACATGTTGTAATATTTGTGGATATATATATATATTCAATTTTTAAAAAGTGATGACAATAAAAATAATGTTTCTCTTGAACTACTTATATTTCACTCGAATATTTTATTTTTTATTTTTCTTCTTTTAATTATAAAATATTTTTTTAATTTAAAATTATTACATATTATAAAATAATGTATTTGATTGAGTGAAAAAACTCATTGCAATGGTATGTATTTACTGTATTAATAGATATATTGAAGAGTCTATAGTAACAAAGGTCACATGGTAGATTAGTTATTCTATAGAAATTATATTATGAATTTGAGTTGTAACATCTTCAACATTGAAACCATTATTTTCTTGATATTTGTATTATCATTCCAAACTATGTTACATCGAATATTGTACAATTTGTTTGAATAATAGTTTTGTAACTAATGACTAGCATAGATCCCCCAAAAGAGGAAAAGAAACATATGCTAGAAAATTTATCTTTTAAGCTAGATAATTTACCCTAATTTAAACTATGTTATGATTCGATATATCTTTGACACAAAAAAAAATACATGTAGGGAAAAATTTCATAATAGGATAATATTTATCTTCCCATCTATTTATAACTTATACCCACTCCATCATCATGATAAAAAAAGTATGATACAGATTTAATTTTTATTAACCAATCATTCTATAGCATGGATTTATACAAGATTTCCATTTAACTATCATAAAAACATGAGTGAGAGACTCAAAAAAAGAATCAAACTCAAAACAGTAGGAATATTATTCTTAAGTAGGTTATTGAACCTATAGATTTATGTGCATCTATAATTGATGAGTAAACATCCAACTACCTATTTATAGTTCATGAGACACTTCAAAAAAATCATAAACATTGTCTGAGTTGAATGAATACAATATACTAGTAAATCAATGTTTAGTTTTGTATAATACCACATAAAGCATCTTGGAATGATATTAATTTTACAAACACAATGACCATGAAGTTTGACATATATGCAATAAATATCTTATATTATTCAATAAAATGTGTTAAAATTGTTATCTAGAATTTTTAGAACCAAAAAAATATTTGTAGGGCATATATATATATATATATATATATATATATATATATATATATATGTGTGTGTGTGTGTGTGTGTGTGTGTGTGTGTGTGTGTGTAATTAACATTATTAAATACTTGCGCTAGATTTGGATTTGATTAAGCTGAAGGAGCTCATTCCACCTTCATCAAAACCAGGTTTCTTGAAAAAATTTGAGTCCCTCGGCTTTGTAACTCCTGGATAAATTAAAGGTAATGCTGGAAAACCCCATTGGATGCTCTCTAAACTTTAATTTCTAAAGTGGGAGTAGGGAGACGTGAAAGTGATTTTTGGTGTCCCTTTCCAGTCGACGGTTTTGGTGGAAATTTTTTATTCAAATTCAAATTTTTGGTTTGTCCCTTGGGAGGGATAGTGGCCTTTCTAACCAATTTTTTAATGTTCTTTATGACTCTTTAAAGCTATATTTTTATAGTAGTCATTGTGGTCCTAATTTTAGATTCAAAATTTGAGTTAACTTTTTTTCATATCTCCACTTTTTAGTGCTTTATTGGGAAGTGCAGTTGGCAGTACCTCTTTGGAATCTATGTCAGGTCCCCAAGAGATTCTACGTCTCCTAAGGTGATTGTCTTTTTTGATCAGTACTTGTGCCTCTTTTTTGATGATGGGTTGTATTTTTCCTTTCTTCAAGCTGATATTTTGTTTCATTTTTATTAAAGGGAAGGACTCAAGTTAACGGGTGGTTGAGTGGTAGGGATGTGTTGTCTGTTCTGGGATATTGTCTCTTTTGGTTTTCTGGGTTGTTATGTATTATTTAAGGTTGTCTCTAGGTGGGATAACTTTATGAGTAATTTTTGGTAAAAGGTTTTGGGATCCCTTTCAAAACCCTCTTCTCAATCTAATAAAAAATACTAAATACCAAATTTGTAAGCATGGACTAACCATTACATGGAAATATTATAAGGGGATCAATATATTATTACTATTTGTACAATGGTAAGTAGAATTGATATATAAAATATCAATTAAAATAATTTACATTAAAACAAATTAAAAAATACAATTAACATTTTAAAACTAAAATACTAAATTTTTAAGCATGGACCACCAACACTTGTTTAACATAATGGTAATGAATTTATATTTTTTTTATTTGGTGGATGAAGAGGTTTTGAAAGGGTCCCCAAACCTTTTACAGAGGGGGTTTTAAAATGGTCCCCGAACCTTTTACACATCAATCAATATTTTCAACAACAACCTAAAATGGAGTACAATACAGGATGAATCTAAACGATATTCGAGGAAATCCCACAAAGGAGACCAAATGAGGGAATGAACTTATATTACTTTTTAGTTTCATATTCAATATCATTACTAATGTTAGAAATTTTATGAGGTATATCCATTTAGAATGTTAAAATTCTAATACCATATATTCAAAAAATAAATTCATAATGACATAAGTTATGCATGAAAGAAAATGAAGCATAATTTAAAATTAAATTATTTTTTAAGACATGAGAAAAGAAAAGTATAATAAAAAAAAAAAATTATAAAACACATTGTACAAATTTTAGCAATCCCAAAAATTATCATTTAGCAGTAGAATACAAGATTATTTTATGATACTACATGTTTTCCATTTGATAGGTCTTGCTAATTATTAACCAAATATTTTTTTGAGAGAACATATTTTTCACGTAAGAATCCAAGCAATAGATGGAATCAACGTAACTTTTCTGTCATAAAATTTGGATACAATATTACCAAGCCACTAAGGAAGGAATACAAGTCTATTTGCATATCCTAAATCTATTTCAAAATATAAATAAGAGCATCATATAACATCCACATTCGATCTAATAGAATTGATCCAAAAATTATGGATTTGGATTAGATGGTTTTACCTCAGCACCTAGGGTTTTTTAAATTTGAAGGTATCCCCTTTAGGTGAAGTGTTGTGTGTAAGCTATGGAGTGGGCTATGGTTACCGATGAGGACCCTTCTGGATCCCCTCCTTGGCCCCCCTCCCCTAAGCAATCATTTGTAAATACGGTTAAAGGGAAACAAGGCATGGAGGACATTTTGTTTAGAGACTCAGCCCTTCATTCTATCTTCTCTATAGTGGTCAAGAAACCCAAGAAGCAATATTTCTAGGCAAGGGTTAGTGGTTGCCTCCCCCAGGTGGTCTTTTTTCCTAAACATGTGATAGAACAATCCTTGGTAGTGTATAACATTCTCTATAGAAGAAATCATGACCTAATTTGTAAGTTCATTAACATAAGATCATCTTTAGAATTTATGTCCTCTTGGATATGAAAAAAATGATAGCCCCTTGGGTATACCTTAATCTCTCTTATTAGCAATGATTATTATATAGTGATATTTTCTTCACAAGCACATAGAGACAAAGCCTTTGAGTTAGGTAGGAGAACATATGGTATTGTGAGCCTTTTTGTTTAGCCTTGAAAGCTGGTATTTGATCCTCGAATGGGGCCCTTTGCGGTGGTTGTTTGGGTTCATATTTATGCCTCACCCATGGAATACTTGTGTACACCATTTTTTGAGAAATTGAGCAACTTTGTGGGGTGCTACTTAGGAGTTTCTAGGAACACAATGATGGGATATTCTATTGTTTATTCTCAAATCTATGTGGAGATGGATCTCAACCACCCTCTCCCAGTTGAAATAGAAATTAACATGGGGGACTTAACATGGATCCAGTAGGTATACTATAAGGTAATATCATTATGGTGTAGGACATACCACAAACACAATCATCTAGCCTACTTTTATCCAAAGAGCATACTGAAGGGCCTCATCTCTCTAAATAAAACTACCATCAGTAGCAAGTTTGCTAAGAAGAAAGTAGAGGATCAACCCAAAACCTTGAATGTTAATCCCTTGAGGAGTATTTTGAAACTCCAAAGAGAAAGAATAATAAAAAAAGCAAGACAACATGCTCTAATCAGTTAACAAAGATAAATATCAATAGGTATGAAATTCTTAACTCTCTATTGGATATGGAGGAGGAGACCACCATAATGGATGAACCTTAGAAGGATAACCTTCCCCCTATAAGGGTTGAGGAAATTATCCATCATGTTCCTTTGTAATAATATTTGGGAGCTAACCACTTAGCGTTTATAGATCTAGAGAACCAAATCCTTATAATGGTTGTGGTAGATGATGCTATTTTAATGAAAGATAGAGATAAGGACAGAGGAAAATTTGACCTTGAGATCCAACAAATAGAGAAAATATTAAAAAATCTCAAGCCAAGAGTGTAGAAAGAAAATGAACCAAGAGAAGTTGGCTAATGAGGGAGACCAACTAGTTATCTAGATAAAGATCAAGTAGATTGCCACTAATTGGAATTTTTGGTTCCCAATGGTTATCTATTCTTGGAATATAAGAGGTCTAAACAATAGACCTCATCAAATTGTTGTTCAAAATTTAATTAAGAGATCGCCAATATGATATAATTCTCATTCAATAGACTAAAGCTTCCATTTAAAGGATGGATAATATTGTTAAGAAAATTTGGAGACAGGCTAAGCACATGGCGATTGGATCCCAAGGGGTTTTAGGGGTCATGCTGACCTTATGGAATCATCTTCTCTAGATGGCTTTAGATCACATTGATGGTTAGGGTATCCTTACTTCTATCTTTAAGAGCAAGAGCTCTGGTTATCTTCTGTTGGTTTCCAATTTCTATGATGCTACAAATTTTGTGGAGCAACATCACCAATCATCAGTTTTACAAGCTAGTATAATCAAAAAAGAGGAAGTGAATTGGTTAGTGGTAGGGGATTTCAATTATAAACTTACTCTTACGGATCATGAAGAGGGAAACCCTTATTTAGATCAAGGGGATATATTTATGATGTCCAAAATCAACCGATTCAATTTAATTGATGTTCAACATGCGGGGTCTCCATATATGTGGACAATTTTTTGGTTTTTGAAGATACCTTTCTTCGTTGGTCTTCCAGGATGGAGATTCTTATTTGCATTGACTCTAATAACTTTTTTATTCTTCTGGAATGGAATTTGGGCCAAAATCACCCGCTAGACATTTTCATTTTGAGAATTTCTCATTTGAAAAGAAGGATCTAAAGGAAAAAATCCCCTTCTAGTGGGAAGAGGGTCACCCTTCCCATGAGAGATCTATGTATGTTTTTACAAACAAATCCAACATATCAAATCTCATATCAAGTTCTGGAAAAGAAGTAGTAAATATGATTTTCAGTCCCAAAAGGTTCCTTTATCGACAAATATGGAGGAGTTGACCACCTGCTTTAGAATTGAATCAATCATCGAGGACCTAAAATATGAAGATGAACTGGTCTGAAAAGAATTAGATTCCATAGACAATAAAGAGGAAATCTATTAAAAATAAAGATATAGAAAAACTTAGTTGTTGAAGGGGGATTGAAACATGAGTTTCTTCCATCGCTCTACATCGACAAGTAGATAAATAAATTATTTGTCTTACCTTCAAGACTCCAATGGTTAAGTGATGGACACCATACCAGGTATGCAACAAGCAACAAACAATTTCTTTAAAAATATTTTTCTTGCCCCTACTCTCCCGAATCTTGTAGCAGAACAAGAGATACTTAATTGCATCTCCTAGATTATTTAAATTGAGAAAAACCAAGCCCTTTTCAATTTGGTGGATAAGGAAGAGGTGAGGAGCATAGTTTTCAACATGAAATTAGGGAAATCTCTAGGGATCAATGGTTTTCCAATAAATTTTTTAAGACTTTATGGGATATCATAGGTGATTATTTAACCAAGGTTGTTGAATAATATCATTCAAATAGAACTATACTTTGATATTTGAACCATACTTTCCTCACTTTGATTTTAAAAGTGGGATAGACCTCTAGCCTTGGAGATGTTTTCTTGTTTGCTCTCTGCAATATGACCTACAAGATAATCACTAAGTTGATGGTTGAAAGGCTTAATAATATTATGGATAGCATAATATCCCAAGAATAAGGAGGATTTGTGTAGGGGCATAAAATTCTAGATGGGGTTATTCTAGCCCAAAAGGTTGTCCATTCAATGCAACAATCTAGTTGAAGAGGTATGTTTATAAAACTATACATGTATAAGGCTTATGATATAGTCCCCTAGTAGTTTTTGGATCAAATGCTTGATAAATTTAGCTTCTCTCAAGAGTGGAGAGAGTGGATCAAGAGTTATGTCTTGATATTTTCCTTCTCTTTTCTCATCAACGGTTCCCCCTTGGCCTATTTCTATGCTTCTAGGGGTATTCATCAAGGAGACCCTCTTTCCCCATTTCTTTTTATTATTCTAGTAGAAGATTTGGGAAGATTCATCTAGATAAATAAGCAACAAGGACTTTTTTTAGGTGTGCAACTAGGTGAGGTGAAACTAACTCACCTTCAATTTATTAATGATACAGGTCTCCTTTGGGAAGCTAGTATTTGGGAGGCTATAATGGTTAGAGCCATCTTAAAAACCTACATGGATGTTACTAGCCAATAGGTAAATGTGGCCAAATCCAAGGTTGTTTTCTTCAATGTGGACATAAGAATCCAAAATCATAATCTTACCATTTTGAGCTTTGCCTAGGGTTCTCTTCCACTTTATTACCTAGGGATTCCCCTTAATTTTAAGAGACTAAGGGAAAAAAATTAGAAAGTTTTAATGGATATAATCACTACTAAATTTAATCATTGTAATCACCACTAACTTACTTTTAGAGGAATAATGGATCTCATCCAATAGGTGATCCAAGCCATGCCCGTTTATAAATTCTCCAACCTTGTTGTACCTATGGGAATCCTTAGAGATTTGGAAGGTCCTAAAATCTAGAGAACAATTGGTTAAACTTGGTCTTTTTTAAAAAAGTGGGTAAAGGAGACAAAGTTAATTTTTGGACTGGTTCTTAGGACCAAAATCCCCTCTTAATATTTGAGCTACCTAAGTTGAAGACTTTGAAATATAGCCTCGAAGATAGAGGATGGATTAATATGGCTTCCTACATTAATTCTATTCAAATTAGATATTTCTCTTTCTTGTAGTTGAAAAATTTATAAGAATTGCTTGTTCTTGTCCCTCTTCATCAAAAGTTTTTCATTGATAAGATCCTCAAGTAGAGGATCCTTATGGGGAAATAGGAAGAGGATAGGATCACATGGGGCATTGGAATTCTAGGCGTCTTCATTTTCCATGATGGTTATAATGCTTTACCCCCTCCTCCACTAATCCTATGGAATACCCCTTGGGATAGAGTTTGGGTGGCTAAGGGCTAGACTAAAATAATTTGTTTTCTTGGAAAGTGATGCAAAGGAGTTATCGCACCTATGATAACCTTATGAAGAGAGGCTTTTATGGCCCCTCCAACTGTATCATGTGTAATTACCACAAGGATATGCTTAAGCATTTGATTTTCCAATGTGAATTCGCTAGAGAGTTGTGGAAAAGATGGATAGACCTCTTCAAGGTTTATCTAAAATTTTAGGTGAATCTTGCTAATATCTGGGATATTTGTAAATGAAAAAAATTTAAAAATATCTCTATTCAGCTAGGCTGGTCCCTAGGCCCAAGCTTCATCTAGTGGCACATTTCACTATGAATAAATTCTAGAATTTTAGAGAGGAGTTTAAACGAATTGAGTTGGTTTGGCTCAAAATTGTTACCAAAATTTCTAAAACTATTAGAGCTCACCCGAGGGACCAAAAAATCTAGGGGAATGAGTTGGCTTCCAAGTCATAGAAGTTGGTATCATGGAAACCCCATCCCCTGGGTTGGGAAAAGATCAATTTTGATGGTGCAACTAACGATAACCCAGGGGCTATAAGCATTGGTTTTCCTAGAATATACTTCAAGGGGAAGGTCCTTCATTGGGAGCTAGAGGATCTTGTAATTACCACTAACAATGAATTTGAAGGGCTGACTATCAAGCAAGGTTCTCTCAATGCTTGGAAGAATGGGGTGAGAAAGATCATCATTGAGTCTGACTCTCAAATTATGGTGGGGCTTCTGGATGCTATTAAAAATTTTATACTAAAGTTTTAGAGGATAAGAAATATTGTGAGCCAAATTAAATCCATTTGGCAGCAGTTCGAGGATAGCATTCTAGTCCATGTTGATAGATAAAAGAATACTGCAACTAATTTTTTGGCTAAACATGGTAGTGAAAGTCTAGTTGGTTGCATGTTGAATTTTGATCAGAATAGAGACACTTTTGAATGGTTGGAGGTGAACCAAATGGTTCTTTGTTTGGCCAACAAATACTTATGCAAGGATGAGGATAGGTCTAGAGTCCTTGATAAGGATGAGTAGTTCCTGGACTGGTATCTTTATGAAGTCCATTGAGCCTTTAGATCGTAGTAGGGGTAGATTTATTAGTTAGTGCAAAAATAAAAAGCTTTCATGACCCCTTGAGATTAAAATGCTAAAAAATTTGGAGTGTATTTTAGAATATCACATCTTTAGTGTGCTCATTGAGACTAATTCTAGATTATCCTAGATGGCTTTGGAGTACTTTGTCTATATATAGAGGTTGTTGTGAACAAGAATAATTTTATTCTTTCCAACATGGATGCCAATAAGAATATAGGTAGTACCCGTGGGACATTGGAGGATGAATAGTTATTGGTTAGGTTTTTTTTGCCTCTTGCAACACTCTTTGGCTCCTTTTGGGACAACATTGGTGGTGTTTTCAGGACTGTCAAGCTTACTAGATTTCTTCGAATCAACATAAAGCAAGAGTGGTATCAGGCTAAGAGTCTCTACTCTTTAGATGATACTCAATTTTTTATTATTTTTGGAGATGTTAATATGAGTTTTATTTGTATTTTAGGGCTTTCCAAAAGTGGTAGACCTAGGATTGTAATTTGAATCTTACCCTTTTTATAAAGTTTTTAACCTTTTCAAAAAAAACATCCACATTCAAACATTAAAAAAATATTATAATATATAATTAAATACTAATATTTGCTTATATTGTTTTTTATTATGGTAAATGAAGGGGTTTTGAAAGGGTCCCAAATATTTTACAATTGTAGAATAGAAAAATCACTTCCAACACCTACATATTACAAAATTTGGACTAAAAAGAAGCATACTGCATACTTAGATACAACAATTTTGATTTAACTCTATCCCATGCATATTCAATATTTCTTAAATTCAATTCATCTGGTTTCTTTAAAATATTCAATAGCTTTAATAAATTCTCTATTAGCTTTATATTAGATCTCTAATTTTGCCTTTCTTGAGAACTTCGAAAGCTTTTGCCTAGTCTTCATTCAAACTACAATATTTTTTAATTAGCTCCTGAATCTTAGTTTAGTTTATTTTATTTGAAAATTTGTGCCAAGCTAATAGATATTTTACAGTGATAAATTCTCCTGAGGTTTTAAAACTTCTAACTCAACAATATTAGAAGTGTTTTCCTCTTTTAGAGTTATAATCATCAAAGCCTTTGATAAAACATCATTCCATATCTTGGATCCATCCATTTGAACTCCCATGTTTGCCATAACATTAGCCACAACATTACCTTCCCTATATATGTGCTACATTGCAAATGACTCCATGCCTGATAGTATATTTATTGCATCATGAATAATACTTTCAATGCTCCAACTAATGGTTTGCTTGACATTCAAATTGTTAATGATATTCATAGAATCCCCTTCCACTATAAGCTTCTTAACATTCATCTTTTTTGCAAGCCTTACTCCTATAATTATGGCTCTCACCTCTGCTACATGGTTTTATGTATGATCAAAGTTCATTGTATAACAAGATATCACTACCCTTGAGTTAGATCTCAAAATCCCTCCCCCTCCAGCCTTGGATTACCTTTAGAGGCTCCATCAAAATTCAATTTTACCCACTCTAGGGGGAGGAGTCCATCTCACCTTTTTCTTTGGCCAACTAATATGATTCCCTATAGCTCTCAATAGTCCCCAGTCCACTACTATTTCTTCCTCCAACTTATTTTCATAGATTTGGTTGTCCATATTAACAATCACATTTTTAACAACAACTTGATACTCCTGATAATGACCTCTACATTATTAGCCTTATTTTGGAACACTTGTTTATTCCTCTCCCTCCATATATACCAAATAAAATGGGGTAAGACAAAGATCCAAATTTTCTTCAATTGAGGGCTATGATAAGGGTTAACCTAGCTTTCCCATAAGGCCTCTAAAGACTTTGCTATCACCCATTAAGTTTTTAAGTGATTAAATAAGCACATGCCAAACCTCCAAAGGAAGAGGGCAATGGATAAAAATATGATCAATTGTCTCCTCATCCTCACAACATAAATAACACCTATTTGGAATTATCATCCCTCTTCTTATAATATTATCCATTGTCAATATCCAATTTTGCAATGTCAACCAAAGAAAGACATCTTTGGTAGGAGATCTTTAATCCAAAATTTATGCGGGGGAAAATTATGATTCTCCTTATCTCTTTCAAAGAAAAAAGTTAAGTTAACAGTAAATATTCCTTTAGGGTTAGGACTCCAAAAGAACCTATCATCTCCTATATTGAGCTACAGATACTAATGTTGTAAGTTTAGATTTTTTTATATTGTTATAGTCCTTAATTAGGAGTGCAAATTGAAATCCTCCCTTATATTACAGTGTTCACATAATAATCTAAGAATCTAGTGGATGTTATTAAAGAACTTATATTCTGATAGTGTTTTTTAGTAACAAAATTCTAGAAATTTGACATGTTGCTTGTCTTACATTACATTGGGATTTAGTTGAATAGATTAACTCATTTGTTGCACTTTAGGAGGAGAGATAATTTTCATCCACACAATATTATTTACTAGCTTCTTAAAAGACTAGTATCAAATTTTAGCATATTAATAACTCTTATTAAATTGAAATGTATAATACATAAAAACACAGACTTGAGTGACAAAAATAAAATAAAATAATTCTTTATATCTAAATTTAGTATTTAATAAGTAGACATAAAATGTCATAACTTCCTCCTAATGATCATCACCAATTAAAAGAGCTTCATATTCTTATGAATGAACACAACCTACTAGCCTGAGTATATAGGTTCTTCAAGCTAGTCTTGAAGACTAGAATGCAAGCAACTTCACTTTGTGGTTCTCTATAAATATTGAAGCATGAGATGTCTATAGGTCTCCTGATTTACCTTTTCTTATAAGCCTTTCAATATACAAGTTGTCCATTTCTTAAATATAATAATTAAATCAAAGAGAGTGAAAAAAATACCCTTCAAAGTTTAACAAAAAGGGAGTTTATAGTACATAAGAATTTTGATTTTAATGGAAGAAGTAAAACGGTGACAGGTTCAATTCTTCAATGGTGGTTCTTTACTTCTGAGAAAGTTTAGTTTTGTTAAAAACAATTTCATATGCATATGCACATAATATACGATAAAACTATTTAAATGATGAATGAAATGCATAGGAGGCATGCTAGCTCATAATCATTTATGCCTCTCTTATGATGGTATCTTCTCTTCCCATTGTCTTTCATAACAAAATTTTAATGGCAAACATATGAGTCTTGAGTCTTTGAAAGAAATGGTTTTGTTTGAACTTATTTGAAAATTAATGTTTGTAACTCAGATTTTATATAGTATTTTTTTAATATTTTTGTATTGTATTTATTTATGCACTCTTGGGAAGAGGGACATCAAATTGTTTTAGTTAGCCTTAAAAAGTTTGTTTTACATTGAATTGAATTTATATATAAGGGTCATCCATAAATAATGATCCACAGGAGAGCAGTGAACAAACAACTCAGACATAGTCTTCTAAATAGCGAATATAACTCTGGGGAATAGGCTCTCCTAATTCTACTAAATATATTTCCTCATTCCAATCTTCATCGCAACTGGTTGTAGAGCGCGCGTCATCTGCGACAAACAACTGGTCCAATTTATTAAATCTGCCTGCAAAATGTGAATTGCTAAAAGAAGTTCCAGCGGAGTTTAAAACAGAATCCGAATCACACGTTTCCTCCATCAAGTCTTCAGTGGTTTCTTCACTGACTGAAGGCCTCCACTCGTACTTTATAAACCAATCGGGGATTCCGCAACAGGCTCCCATTATTGCTGCCTTGAATTTGCATTCATAAAATGAAATTTATCCTAAAACAAAACTAAATTGCGAAGCGACTCACCTCCATTTCCAAGGAAAATTATATATTACATGACAATCGCGACGTGCAGAAATTCCAACTGCTAAGCAAATCTGATGTTGCAATGAGTTTTCCTCCCTTATATGCCACTAAACAATGGTGCCAACTAGGCATTTATCGTCAGTCCCGTAAAATGCGACTCAAATCCGTGGGAAGAAGTTGATACGTGTAACGCACGTTCCGGAGGCCATGGCGGGGTAAATATTTAAGCGTTCAACGGCAATCGCCTCCCTTCTAGAAGATATTGGAAATCTCATGGAACTGTATATTATTGTTTTCTCTTTATGTGCACTTCGCATCACGGATCCTCATATCAATTGTGCGCATTCATGTAAATGCAAGGGAATTATGGTCGGTTCTTAAAACACGTTTTTGTTGCCCAAGACTCTGTGCTTATCCGTGGGTCCAATAGGAGCAAGTGAAATAGACTCTGAATACATTCACACGATTTTGTAATTAAGTTTATTTGGTCTTGATTGCTATATATATATCTGTCAGAGCTTGCATTGTAACTTCAATAAGTAGCCGTTGTATTTAAATAAACAATATAACCTAACTAACTATCTTGATATGTTCGAATTTGTTGTTTTGGAACACAAAATTCTTCAATGTTTTTTTTTTTAAGCGAAAAACCCGTTGTGGGGCCGCCTTGGTCTAAGAGACCACAAACAGGGGGTTCTACACCGTCAAAGCCATCTGGGGGTTACACCCAGCCTTGCTCGCACCAACATTATCAATTAGATTTTGGGTACCCAATTCAGCTTTTTGGTAGGGTGGAGATTCGAACCTGGGACCTCCCTTGGAGGATTGCCCTCTCCTCTCCAACTCACCTACAACACCTGGGTAAAAACTAATTTATAGTGGGAAACACCCCTTTCGAGGTGCCACTTTCAACAAAGTTGGGCATAGGAGGAATGGAGCCTTGTTGGCCTCTAACAAAGACATAGGACATTCCTAACTATACCATATATCTGCAGGATGGAGACAAGGGGAATGGAACCTAGGTCGGCCTCTACCAGCACCCAGGGCATTTACCACTGCACCACAACAAGCAGATTTCTTCGATGCCTTTTAAAGTCCCTCAAAATTTGATTAATTCAGAGTAGGTGTTAATTGGTTTAAAAGAAATCCTCTTGCAAAGTGATTTGATTGGCTCACGAAACTGAAGCACTCAAGATTAACTAGTTAATTGCTAGCAAAGTTTAATGGTTAACTAGCTTTGCAATTCGTCAAGCAGCGAAGGGGTAAAAATGTAATGTTCGAAGAGGTGAAAATGAAAGTATACAGGTGTTGGTTTTTTAATGAAGACCTAATTCAAAGGGAAGGTGGCTCTCAATGTGCTTATAGTTGAACTATAATAACATATTTACCTGGTTGCTCGATAAACTCAATACAGTCAAAAACCAAATTAAAAAAATTAAGGTTTTACTGCTCTGCTCTAAAATGTTTTTCTACCATAACAAGTTTGATCTTAGATTTTCACATCAGAATTCATCCCTTGAATTTTTTCACATTATTAAATAGTATAGCATAGGCACAATATACCACTTTTGGGTTCAAGATTGCTGCATCCAGTCACCCAAGTGGACGAGATTAGCTAATTCTCGTAAACTTACCATTTAGTGGTAATGGTTTTCTCATTTATCATCCACTTTTTCCAGCATGAGGACCGAACCACGGTGAGGGTTATCCTCTAGGGCCCATAACATCTAGAGGGGAACGCTTATAATCCCTTACCTTCGCACATTGTACCTTCGACATTCTAGTCGACTTGTTTATACTCAGTGTGGAGGTAACTAGTGTATTCATGCCTTAGTGACTAATTGGAGTTTCCCTTTATCCCGAAAGTAGTTAGCGCCATGTCAATTCCTTGACCTTGGACTTCATCACACTATACCATCACAACTCACAGGGATTTATCCCATACCAAACCCTGTGGTCAATCTTGACAAAGTTTGACGATAAAGGTATTTATCACAGTGCATCCTTGGGAGCAACCTGGAAAAAGTATCCCATACCACCTTTCCGTTCTGACCTGACCGAGTCATTAAATGACCAATTCTGTCAGTCGACAGTTGCCCCAATTTAGTTGTGTGCCTACCTGCACCCCAATAATCCTAGATGAATATCTGAATCAATTTTGGGTCAAGTTCCTAAGAATCTTAATATTTCATTTAATATACATTTTTCCCAAACAAGCATTTAGGATATCTTAAGTTGGTACTTCTTCCTTTAGAGGTAAATTTGTTTTAGAAAGAATATGGTGAAAAACTCTCTTGCAAAGGTTTGCTATTTTGCCAAGTTACATATATTTTGAATAAGGAACTATTATTTATCTAAAGTTTAGATTTTTCCAAAAAACAAAAACAGATTATAATAAATCATTTTAGAGACCTATGGTCACACTTGTTCCTCATGGATAGTAAAATTTTCCTCACCTAGTGAGCAGACCTCCAACACAAGCCTAATATCTTACTTAAATGATGTGTTCGTTTAACTACCACACAATGTTTTTCTGCACTCAAAAACTTCTCCTATTATCTAAGAACAAGCAAGGCAACTTCTGGCGAACACCTATTCACGATGTCATTAACCAGGCTATGAAATTCAAACTAGATAGCTCCCTTAGGTGTCCTTTGTCTATTGGATATTATTGTTTAACTTTAATAGTATATCCAATCATTTACCAAAGCTTTCCCTTTCAAATATTTAAATGATATCATAGATATGCATATTAAATGATGATACAACTTCATAAAGTAATACTTGGAAAACATTCAGAGAACAGAATGCATCAAAACTTAATCTTAAACACATCTCCAGATCATTGTTATATAATAAACTCTACCGCATTACAAAATGTCTCAATACACAGAAAATATCTTAAATTTTGAAATACAAATGGGCTCTACCCTTGAGTTTCTTTTTCACATACATGGGAGAGATATTCTTAATTGATATTGTCACTCATTTACAACTAGCTCTACTCATTATGATGAGCGCTATTGTTGTAGCACGTTGGCCAACTATGTAGACCCTATCAGATGGACCTTCATTCATAATTAGCTTATGATTGCTTTTTCAGAGAAGAGTTTTGTATACATGTTTTGGTTTGATGCTTCCACAATGCAGGTTCAAAACTAATAGCCTATGCTCAAGAAGTTCTCACGGTACCCACTGCTCTCCTGTAGACTTAAACTCACACCAAAACCAAATGGAGTCCTCTAGGGATCAGATACGTCTCATGACATGCTCATGCAGCTAACATGCACATAAATTTATCTAATTTTCACATAATGCATTGGAGCTTCACTAATCCCCTACTCGAGATCCACACAAAAGTTTCCAATTCATTTCATTTTTATAAATAACAATAGAATATGTTTCCAATTTAAATCAGGTAAAGGTTTCACATTTCACTTCCTACCAACTGTAAAACTATGCTCACAACGTCAAGGTAGTAACAACAACAATATTCACAAAACACATAGAATTATACCCTAGCAAACTAACTTCTTCTAGCTTTCCATTGCACTTAGTATAATTCACACAAACCATAGCAATTTGTTCAAATACAACAAAGCTTTCAAGTAAGAAAAACATAAATTCCATTGCCTTCATTTTCAAGCAAACATGATAGTGTTTTCCAAATAATCTTATGTCACATAATCAAACTATCACATATATTCTTTCATAGACCATAGCACAGTTATACCAGTAATTTCACTATCACAAACCAATAGCTTCATTATCACATGCCAACGGACTCATCATCACATATAAAAGAAGTATTAAAAGCATCTTCATTATAATGAAGTTTAGTATAACCAACCTGTATACTCGCTTTCCAAAAATAGCAACAAACCACTGTCCTTAAAACCTCTTCATTCTTCTTTCGTGACATCCCGGTTGCCAAGCTCTTCTTCCTTTCTTTTTTTCTTTTCCCCCATCCTTTTTCTTTTTCCTCATCTATTCGTTATGCCAGCTTACCCCCCATATCCCTTCAACATAATGCTCATAATGATCTATTATGGGATTCCCTCCATTCTTCGATTATCTCCACCACCATTAACAACAAGGAGATAGATTCCACTAGCACCAAAAATAATTATCTTATGGATTTCCAAATAATATTATTTTTTTTCCATATTCAACAAAACAACAAGCAATGAAAACAAAATATTTTACACCTTCAACAAATGCAACAAGGTTAGGAATGCACTATGCTCTACGTGGAGGGAGTTTCGGCCATCATTCCATGCACGCCATCCACCATCAAAACTATGCATGGAGGCCTCACTTCACTTTATCATTTAATCACTACAATTTTTTTTAAATACAAAAATGCAAAATAGTACAAACAACCATTATACATTTGCATAACATTCTCTCTTTTTTAAAAGCAAGATATAAAATAATTATCTTCCTTTATATTTCTTTTTCCTTTATAAAATCACCTTTCCCTAAGATCATGAAAATATAAAGGTAAACATTTTCAAAGCTTTATTCAAACCATTCAAAGGTGACTCTCAAGATTAAAACATCTTCTTTACCACCTTTAATCACACAAGCCAATAATAGAGCATTTAAAAATTAGACATACACACACATGCATCAATAGCAAACAACCACATACCTTTTCAAACTAGTGGCTCCCATCATCATTGCCACCATAAAATATTTCTCATTCATTGCCAACATGCAATATTCAAACCAATTTAACTCATGCAAAGATGCAATTTATAATGCACCTAAATGATATGCAAACGTGAGTTTCCATGTGCTTGTGAGCCGAATCATCACTTCCCCTTTATATTTTCCATTGACTTGCTTCCTCTCATTGTCATCTTGTAACTAACCTGCACTCATAGAGGCTATCAATAGTACCTTGTTTCACAAGAAAAGGTAAATATATACATATTTTATTCTTTTTCATTAATCGTGTGAGGAGGGTCATTACATCCTCCCCCACTAGTGATAAACATAGTCCCTGTGTTTAAAGCTAAGTGAAGCAAAATAAATCTTTTGAATATTCTTTAACTTTTACTTTTATCCAAATAATACTCAATCAAATTTCACTTTTCCATTTGAACTCAAGTATTGCCAACACATTTGTCATCATAAAGAGAAACACTTCATTTTGTTTATGATTACCATATAATCACATCATTGATTATGTCATAATGAAATCAAATACACATATCCATCAAGGTCCAAAACATATATCATAGCAATACCAAAACATTTATAGGCTACTCTACCCAGTAACTCAACTAATATGTTCTATACACATATCTCAAAATTCATAAAATTTTATGAAAAAGTCTTTATCTACTCAAAAAAATAAGGAAATTATCATTGCATATCTGCTACATCTTCCCACATAGCATTTTGGTCTGAGTAGTGGTCCCATTGGACCCGATATTGCTCTATGCTTTGCTTTCTCAAATTCTTGGTTCGAAAACCAAGCAGACGAACAGGTCGCACCTCAATCCTTAATGGATCGGTCATCTACAAATTGGAAACATCCAAAATATGAGTAGGATCAAAAATGTATTTTCTAAAGAGGGACACATGAAAGACATTATGGATCTTGGATAAGCTTGGTAGTAGAGCTAATTTGTATGCAACAGGGCTTATCTTATCTATGATCTCAAATGGACCCATGTATCGGGAGTCAAGCTTGGAAGATTTGATTGAACTTTTAGTTGGCTTCACCCTTAAGAATACTCGGTCTCCCACTAAGTATTCCCTCGATGTTATTTTGAGGTCCACGTAGCTCTTCTGGTGATCTACGGCCTCTTTCAGCTTTTGCTAAACTCTTTTCAATTGCTCTTCCATTTATTTTATCATTTTTGGGTCGATCACTACCCGATCCTCTGGATTATCCCAAGATAAGGGAATTCTGCACCTTCTCCCATACAAGGCTTCAAAAGGTGCCATACCTAGTGAAGCATGGTAACTATTGTTATATACAAATTCTACTAGGTATAAGTAGTCTTCCCACTTAGTATGTTGATCCATGCAGTACATTCACAACATATCCTCAAGCACTTGATTCACCCTCTCAGTCTGACCATCTATTTTTGGGTGATAAGCAGTACTGATATTCAGTTTGGTCCCTAATGCTCGATGCAGTGCTTGCCAAAATTTAGAAGTGAAATGAGAATCTCTATCAAAGATTATAATTTTTGGAAAGCCATAGAGTCTTACCACTTCCCTGGAAAACTTACTTGCTATAGTAGTTGCATCATCTTGCACATTACCTGGTATAAAATGTGTGACTTTAGTTAATTTATCCACAATTACTAGAATTACATCATGCCTGAACCTTGTTTTAGGCAACCCCACTATAAAATCCATTGACACTACTTGCCACTTCTATGTGGGTATCTCATGTGGATATAGTTTTCCAACTGGATGTAGGTGTTCCACTTTCACCTTTTGACATTCCAAGCATTTGGCCACATAATTGGTAATATATTTTTCATACTAGGCCAGAAATATGCTTTCTTTAGATTCTCTCACATCTTTGCACCTCCTGGGTGCACAGAGTAGGGAGTGTTATGCACCTCCCTAAGGATTTTTTCCCTCAATCCTCCTAAGTTGGGTACCACCAACCTATTCCTAAAATAAAGTAGATCATCCCTAAAAACATAATATGTATCCTTGTCTACTTTTTGTCCATCTGGACCTATACATGACTGACAAAAATCATCTTTTTCTTACCATATTTTAATTTGATCTAATAGATCATATTGGCATTTTATCATTGTGGTTATACACCCTCTTCTACTCAAAGCATCAGTGACCTTATTCTCTTTACCCTTAATGTACTCAATACCAAAATCATACTCCGCTAAGAACTCTATCCAACATCATTGTCTAGCATTTAATAAGGGTTGAGTAAATATATACTTCAGACTTTGATGGTCTGTCTTTAACTCAAATGGTTTTCCCAGAAGGTAATATCACTAAAATTTTAGAGCATGTACTACCACTGCCAACTCTAAATCATGAGTGGCATAATTGACTTCATGCCTCTTAAGTTTCCTAGACTCATAAGCAATAATTGCATCACCTTGGGTCAAAATACCACCTAACCCTTTGATCGATGCATCTGTACAAACTATAAATTGCTTATTATGATCAGGTAATTGTAGGATTGGTGCAATCATCAACCTTTCTTTCAAAACTTGAAAAGCCTCCTCACACTGCTTTGTCCACTTGAAGCCTTTCCCTTTTCTCTGAAGGTTTGTAATGGGTTGAGCAATTCTCGAAAACCCTTTGATGAATCACCTATAATATCCTGCAAGTCCCATAAAACTTCGCACCTCTATGACATTAGTAGGTGCTAGCCAATCAATGATTGCTTCAATTTTCTTGGGGTCTACTACAATTCCTTTAGCAGAGATAATATGTCCAAGGTATTGCACTTGTGGAGTATAAAACTCACATTTTGTCAATTTTCCAAACAATTGATTCTTTCTAAGAATCCCAAGCACTGTTCTCAGGTGTTGATCATGCTCTTCTTTATTTTTTGAATAAACTAAAATATCATCCAAAAATACGAGTACAAACTTATCCAGTTGTTCTCTAAAAATGTTGTTCATGAGGTTCATGAACATGGATGGGGCATTGGTTAGCCCAAAAGGTAAGACTATAAACTCAAAATATCCATACCTTGTTCTAAATGTTGTTTTAGAAGTATCTTCCTCTCGAATTCTTAACTGATGATATCCAGATCTCAAATCTATTTTAGAAAATATGGTTGCTCCTCTTAGTTGATCAAATAAATCATCAATCCTTGGTAATGAATACCTATTTTTGATAGTAACCTTATTCAACATTCGATAGTCTATGCACATTCTTAAGGTACCATATTTCTTTTTAACAAACAGGATAGGAGCTCCCCAGGGTGACACACTAGGTTTGATTAACCCCTTTTCAAGCAAATCCTGAAGTTGTATTTTTAGCTCTTGCAACTCTATAGGAGTCATATTGTAAGGTGACCTTACGATTGGTGCTGCACTTGGTAATAACTCAATTGAAAAATCAAATTCCCTCTAAGGAGGTAACCCCAAAAGTTCCTCAGGAAATACATCCTTGAATGCACCTAACACTGGATGTTTCTAGAAGAGGTCAGACTCCTTCTCAAACTCTTCTCTTCTATTCATATTTACTATGAAGACCATACCCTTCTTCTTAATAATATTTTTAAGTTGCATTGCAGATAATAGATGGGGTTTTACTTCTCTTCACCCATAATTAATTCTAATCCTTTGAGTAGATTCATCCACAAATTCCACCCATATTTCTTCAAAGTTCAAAAGAGCCTTGTGCACTTTTAACCAATCAACTCCTAAGATGATATCAAATGCATGCAAAGGTGCCACATATAGATGCCAGTTGATCTTTCCTTGTGGTAAGGAAATATGGGAATCAAAGAGACACTGGTTAACATGGTGAGTTTACCCTGATCCATACTCTACCTTCCAACCATTTTCCAAGAATCCATGTCTAATAGGTGAATCCCTCATTAATCTAGTTGATATAAAGCTATCAGTTGACCCACTATCAATCAAAATTTGCATATTTTTACCAAAAATTTTACCATTTAATAAGAAATGAGTAATTTATCCATTGAGTTCAGAACTACCTGTGGCTGCATAAATCCTATGGCTAGTTTCATCTGGAGCCTTTAGTGGTATATCAACTCTGTGGGGGAATTTGTTGGCATAATGAGCTCCTTTACACACCCAACATCCACTTGGTGGAACTCTATTACCTCTGTTGTTGTTTTCATTTCTATTCATGGATGTAGTTTCCCTATCCCTTCCTTGACCCACTAGTTTCTAGTCCTGTATTTTGGAAAACTCTTTAACATATTTCCTGTATTTACCACCTTGGTAACTGGATTTATTTTTACCACCTTGTTTATTCTGATCTCCCCCTTTGGGTTTCTTATTCTGTTCCTTTTCCCATTTCATAAAACCAACACTTTTCCATTTTTTGAGTTCATATTTTTCCTTTTTGGATAGCTTTTGATAATTGAAATATGCCTTTCTTGTTTCCTGATTAGCTTCCTCCTTCCTTGCTAAATCAAAAGCAGTAGGTAAATTGATGGGATTATGCATATTTACCACCGTCATGATTCTAGGATGTAATCCCAGAATAAATTTTTGAGTTTTCATTTCCTCATTACTTTCATATTGGGTTGCATACTTCAATAGTTGTATGAAATTTTGGTGATATTCTCGAACCGACATATTTTCCTACCTCAAATTTGAGAATTCCTCAAACTTCTCCACATAATATTGTCTCGTCAAGAATCTATCTCTAAATTCCTTGATGAAATCCTCCCACTTGAGGTCAACAACTTCCACCTCATGCCCTTTCTTATATGATTTCCACCAGTCCAGGGCTATTTCAGTCATATTCATAACTACCAAGGTAGTTTTGGATTCAGAAGATAGAACCACTAGAGAGAAGTAGGATTCTAATTCACTTAACCAGTTTTCAGCCGACTCTCCATCGTATTTTCCATTAAACTTGGATATTACAACTTTTTTTATATTTCTATCCAATTCCTTACTCACTCTTGCCCTTCCAGCACTGGATCTCTCAGATTTCCCTAGCACTTCCACTATCCTGTCTAATCCAGTTTCTCTTTCTCTAGCTAAGTCCTCTATGACTCACTATTGTTGGAAAATGAGTTCCTATTGCTAGGCCATGTGAGTTTTCTATTGGGCCATCTCTTCCCTTTGATTTTCCATTTGTACTTGCAACAATTTAACCATATTTTCAAGGTTCCCTCCTTCCTCACTAGTTTCATTCAGAGGAATCTCATGAACCCTTTTATACCTTCTTTCATGTTGAGGACCTTCCTTCCTTAAATTTGTTCATGGTCCTCTTAGAAGTCTTTCGGTGATTTCCTCCTCCCTACCTCCCGTAGGATTTCTCGAGGACCCACCTTGCAACATTCATGTCATTTGTCTTGTAAGTGAAAGAGGTAGTATATTAGTTATCGTTAACTATTCTAATTCACATACAAATTTCTACAGCTTTAGAATCAATTCTGCTCTAATACCATATGTAACAACCCACTCACCTAGTTTCCTGATAAAATAATAGTTAGAAACCAAATATATTTTTTAAAAGGTTTTACTACTCTGGCTATAAATGTTTTCCTATCATAACAAGTTTGATCTTAAAGTTACCAACATCAGAAATCATCCCTTAAATATTTTCACATTTACAAATAGTATAGCACAGGCACAACATACCACTTTTGGATTCAAGACTACTGCAACCAGTCTCCCAAGTGGATGAGATCAACTAAATCTTGTAAGCATACCATTCAGTGGTAATGGTTTTCTCATTTATCTTTTTGAGAAGAAATTTAATGTTGATGGTTTGAAAGAGAAATCTACTAACCAGTTTTGAAGTGGCACTTTGAAAAGGAAATTCTTTTGAGACAGGTTTTTGAGGGTACATCTTCATCAAAGCAAGTTAAGAGGTATGGTGACATTATTCCTTCTTTAAGGTGCTTCGTTGAGAAAAAATTTCTGAATCATAATATGGAGAAATAAGGATTATATATGTGCATTGTTAGAAATATTTGAGCTAGGGTTTGTGAAACAAATTGTGCATCCTTGTTGAAAGAAATTGGAAACACTTGTGCTAGATTTTATGAACAAGTTGTGCTTCATTGTTGAAAAATATTGGAAACACTTATGCTAGAGTTTGTGAACAAGTTGTGCTTTATCCTTGAAATAAATTGGAAACACTTGTGCTAGGGTTGAGAGCAAACTTGTGCATTATTGTATTTGATCTTTGAGAGCAAATTTGCTAGGAACATAGACTAGTTTTGTGAAGCAAAGTTATACACTAGTGTGATTTGATTTGAAAGGAATTTGTAAGAGGTAGAGATCTGATTTGTTGAATGTGAGACATGTGAAAGTGACAAACTTAATGAATGTGTAGAACATATTGAGAATTTTTCAAGTGCATATCATTCTCTATATGTTCAAGAGGTTAAATAAATTTTGGGTAGAATATGTCTAAACTGCTTTAGTGAAAGAAAGCACATTGAAGATTAGATAAAACACTTGATGACACTATTATGCAAGATATGGAAATAGATGAACATTATTTTGTATGCAATATTTGGAGAGTTGAGAACAGGTTTTGATGAGCAGTTGGAAGTTGTTTTGAGCAAGTCTTTTGAGAAGGCTTGTAGGCAGATTTGTGCAGGTTATATGAGCAAGTTTTGAGTATGTGTCATGAGCAATTCTTGTGAGAAGACTTGAAGTATGTTTGGGGTAGAGTTAAGACATATTTGTGCATGTAATGTGTGCATATTTAGGGCAGAGTTGAGACGGATTTGTGCATATAATGTGTGTAAATTTTGGGTAGAGTTGAGACATATTTATGCATGTAATGTGTGCATATCTGGGGTATATTTGAGACATATTTGTGCATGTAATGTGTGCAAATTTAGGGTAAATTTGAGACAAATTTATGCATGTAATGTGTGCAGATTTGGGGTAGAGTTGAGACAGATTTGTGCATGTGTGCAGATTTTGGGTGGAGTTGAGGTAGATTTGTGCATGTAATATGTGTATATTTGGGCAGAGTTGAGAGAAGATTTGTGAGTAGGTTTTGTTGTTGATTTGAGCAAGCCTTGTGAGTAGGCTTGGTGCAAATTTTGGCAAGTCTGTGAGCTGGTTTGAGCAATTCTTGTGAGAAGGCTTGGTGCAAATTTGGGCAGTGTTGTGAGTAGGTTTTAGGGCTAAACCAGAGTAGAAAGAAGAGGTGTCTCATGTGGATAGAGGTCCATGAACCATATTTGATGGGATAGAGTTATACTATGGATATAGTTCCATGAACTAGAGTTGATGGGATAGAGTTCTCCTATAGATAGATATCCACGAACCAGAGTAGAGGGGATATATTTCTCTTGTGGATAGAGGTCCATGAACCAGAGCAGAGGGGATAGATTTCTCCTATGGATAGAGGTCCACAAACTTGATAAGGAATAGATTGAATAAAATTAAGAACCAATACACCAAAAATGTAGGCTCAGAAGGATCAAAAATAAAAATATGAGAGAAAAATTGCATCATGCCCTACTCATACATCAACAATCAAAACAAAATGAAAACACTTGCAAAGATAACTATAAAGGTGGTTGGATAGAAGATAAGGAAGACGAATCAAAACAAGCTAAAGATCATTTGATGAAAGAAGAATATTTAGATTCAACTACAACTTACTCTACATCATATGAAGACACAGATTACCTGCTAAACTTAAATACAAAGTATGCAGAATGAGAGTACAAAGCTCATGAAGAAGACGAATATCCATACCCAAATCATGTAATACAGGGGGGTGTTATAAATAGATATTCTATTTTTTGGATTATGTAAATGTATCTTCCAAGGTACATACTTAGGACAATAGATTACTTTAGGGGGAAGTTATCTAGTTACTTTATGCAATGTAATAAATGCACAAGTGTTAATGTGCAAGGTGTCACTTGTACAACTAGATAGAGTGTTGACCAAGTATCCTATTTTACCTATATAAGGAAGGCCTCATTGTTAGATAGATATAGAATAGAGAGAATCGGTGACACAATAGCTTAGAGCATCTTCATAGGTAGTACAATTCTATGTGGATCACCATCCAATGGTGATGGGTGCAATGTAGTCTAGTAGCTTTATTAATGGAGTGTTCACTTCCTCCATAGTTACATTGTATTCATTTATATCAATTTTGTTTATTGCATATCTTAGTCATCTAGAAAATTTACTTTATTTCATATTTTGCATCTCGTGATTGTTATCTTCCTTTGCATGTTATATCAAAAGCTAACATGTTGAAGAACATGTGTTTATACTGAGAGGTGGGGTGAACAGTATAACATAAAACTTTTCCCCAAATAGTAGCATCAGCATTAATAAAACAGTGAACATCACACAAAGCATCACACACATGACAGCCATCATTTTTAATGTGGTTCACCCAATGTAGGCTAACTCCACAGAAAAACATTTCTTCGAAATATTTCTCAAATAATATTTTGGGAATCCTTCCCAAGTACAATGTTTATGGACCTCTGTCCAAAGGAGATGTTGATCCCCTAATCTCAAATTTGTGGATCTCTTTCACAGGAGAACTCTTTCCCCTTATGCTCTGGCTAGTGATCTTTTAGAATACTCTATCCACTTGACTAGGCTCAATCAACTCAACTCAACCAATCACCTCAATGAACAACCCTTTCTCACAAACCCTAGTCCAAGCATGTATCAACCAACTCAAAATATTTCCAACAATGCTCAACAACAAATCTCACATAACAATGATACTCATGTTCTCTTCTAACTCAAGTTCAAGTTCTTTGCACAACCAATGGGCTCCAACAACAATGCTTATAAAACAAGGTTTAATCACAACTCTCAATCCAGAAAACCTTGAAGCATTAAACCAATCACTTTCGAAAAGGAAACCACAATCAATCCTTTTCACTCCAAAGATATTTTCATAAATCAACCACCATAATCAATCAATAGGAGAATGTGCCCATACCTTTTATGAAGATGAAGAAGCCTCTTTGGAAATCTGCCACAATCACAATATTCTTTTGCCAATCTTCACAAGGGTTAGAAGATCACAAAATAATCAACATTACTCCACTTCACAATAATATTTACCAAGGCTTTTAATTAGAAAACCTTCTTAAGAATTAATGCACAACTTCCTTATCACTCCTAAAACCACTTGTACCATAAAATAAAATAAATCAAAACATTGCATAACCTTGTCACTCCAAAAACCACTTATACCATAAAATAAATCAAATATTTTATATCCTTCCTTTCAACACTTTTGCACTCAAAAATAATCACAAAGCTTTCTTAGGCAATATCTCACATTAATCAAATATCAAACCTTATTAAAATATTAAAGCTTGCTCAACCTTATATCTCCCACAAAAATCATAATCAAACCTTAGCAAGCAAATATTTTAATTAAAATATTGACCCTCGAAAATATCGGAGTCGGAGTGCATACCTCAAAGGAGCCCTCGAAGGGCCTTGGCATTTCGAACCTCTGCCCACCGTGCTGCCAAGCGGCAGCTAAGCCGCGTGAGCTAACACTGCCCACGTGAGTGCCTTGGGCACTCTCTTCCTTAAGCCACGTGCGCTTTCCTCACAAGGCACCAAAACTTTGACCATCCATGACTTGACTGCCCATGTCACACTCCACGAAATTCGTTGCACAATATTCGGATGCAGAAATACTTTGGGTTTTCAAAAATCATGCGACACTCCTTAGGTTTATTAAATGGAAAACCTTTGGCTTATTTATATAAGCCATCCTTCAATGCGAATACGTCGGCCCTTTTAACATTGCCCTCATGACGTCGGCGGTGCCAATAAGAAAGGAGGGAAAACCTTTTATTTAATTTTAAAATTTAAATTTAAATTTTAAATAAATTAAAATTTAAACTAAACCTTTAAAATTAAATTTCTCCATCATCGGGGCACCTTTTTCGATGAAACAAAAAGCCAACTTGGGTTTTAAGAAAAACCCATTTCAAATCTGCCATCCATTGGTTTTAAATAAAACCTTTCCTTGCCTTCCTTGGTTTTCATAAAAACCTTTTGCTAAGCTTCCCTTGAAGCTCCTTTTGGAACCAAATGCCATGCATCCCTTCTAGAACCTTTGATCAAAACCTTTGCTTCTCATGAAGCTCTTTGTGGAGAAAAATCATAGTGCTTACTTACATAGGTCCTTTTGACATCAATGACAACTTTTAGCTTAGGGACTCAAAATGTCCAACAATCTCCCCCTTTGTCATTGATGGCAACCCATATTCATTTTACTGAAACCTGACCTTCTTTTCTGCTCCCCCTGGGACTTTGCTCCCCCTGGCTCAATGCTCTCTCAAATATCTCCTCATATCAAATCTCTCCCCAATACACAAATCTCTCCCCCTTTGACATCAATGGCAAAGGGTCACCTTTGGGGCTCGGGGCTAAGAATGAGCCTCTTAGCTTAGCCCCTCCCCCACCTCCACATGAGGTGGTTAATTCTAGGGTGGGAGTCTCACTCCCAATTTTCCTCGAAGATACTCAAAATTCTCCTTTGAGAGTGGCTTAGTGAAAATATCTGCTATCTGTTCCTTTGTAGTGACATACTCCAATATGACCTGTTTATCTGACACTTGTTCTCTTAGAAAATGATACTTAATTGGAATGTGCTTCATCCTGGAGTGCATTACCAGATTTTTTGAGATACATATGGCACTGGTATTATCACATAGTATAGGAATGGGCTGATCATGCTTTATCTTGAAGTCTTCTAAAGTTCTCTTCATCCATAACACCTGTGTACAACTGGCTACTACTGCAATATATTCTGCCTCTATTGTAGATAGTGATACTGAAACCTACTTCTTGCTTAACCAGGAGACTAGACTTTCTCCAAGAAAGAAAGCTCCTCCACTTGTGCTTTTTCTATCATCAATGTTGTCGGCCCAATCTGCATCTGTATATGTTGTGAGTGTGAAACTGTCACTTTTGGGATACCAAAGTCCAAAATCCATAGTCCCTTTTAGATACCTAAAAATTCTTTTTATTGCTGCCACATGTGTTTCCTTAGGTGCTGCTTGAAATCTTGCCACTAATCCCACTGACTGTACTATGTCTGGTCTTGTAGCTGTGACATATAATAAGCTGCCAATCATGGATCTGTATAGTCTCTGATCTGCCTCTGGAGATTCATCATCCTTACTCAACTTGCACCCTGTGACCATAGGAGTACTTACTGGTTTGCAATATTCTAATCTGAATTTCTTTAACATCTCCTTGATGTACTTGGCTTGAGACAGAAACACTCCCTTCCCTGATTGTGAAATCTGAAGACCAAGAAAGAAGGATAATTCACCAAGCATTGACATCTCAAATTCACTCTGCATATTCTTAGCAAACTCTTTGCACATCTTGTCATTGTTTCCCCCAAAAATTATGTCATCAACATAAACAACCACTATTAGAAGATCATTTCCTTTATTTTTGATATACAAATTACTATCTGCTATTCCTTTCCTGAATCCCTGTTCTTGTAGATACTTATCCAATCTTGAGTACCATGCTCTGGGAGCCTGCTTTAAACCATACAATACCTTTTTTAATCTGCATACCTGATCTGGTGTATCTGCAAGTATGAATCCCTCTGGTTGTTCAATGTAGACCTCTTCTTCTAGAATCCCATTTAGAAAAGTTGACTTAACATCCATTTGATATACCTTGAAGTTCTTGAAACTTGCAAAAGCTAAAAACATCCTTATAGCTTCAAGTCGTGCAACTGGAGCAAAGGTTTCATCAAAATCAATTCCTTCTACTTGTGCATAACCTTTGCATACTAACCTTGCTTTATTTCTGACAACTTGTCCATCTTCATTCAACTTATTTTTGAAGACCCATTTTGTGCCAATCACATTTTTATCCTTTGGTCAGTGGAACAAGTTCCCAAGTTTTGCTCTTCTCAATCTGATCTAATTCTTCATTCATTGCTTTAACCCAAAATTCATCTTCACTAGCCTGAGAGAAATATTTTGGTTCAATCTTAGATAGCAAAGAAAAATTAGCTTGTTGAGATGGTTTTATTATTCTTCTCCTTGTCTGTCTTTCATCTGGATTCCCAATGATCTGATATTTTGGGTGATGTTTCTGTACATACCTGGAAGGAGTCTTAGGAAGAAGCCTTTGTGTTTCTTCTTCATCATTATCTGATTCCTCACAAAATTCTTCTTGACAACATCCATCTTCTTGGTATACCGTTTGTTGAATTGGCTCTCTGGAATCTATCTTCTCATCAACTGTTACATTCATACTTTCCACCATAGTGCATGTTCTTTTGTTGTAACATCTGTAAGCCTTGCTTTTTGTGGAATAACCAAGAAATATTCCCTCATCACATCTTGGATCAAATTTGCCTAAATTCTGATCTTCCCATCTTATGTAACATTTGCTTCCAAAAATCTTGAAATGTTTTACAGTAGCAGGTCTTCCCTTCCAAAGCTCATAAGGAGTCTTGTGATGATTTACCCTTAATTGAGCCCTAGTAATTATGTACACAATTGTAGATATTGCTTCTTTCCAAAAACCATCTGACAATTTAGATTCATTTAACATAGCTCTAGCCATGTTTTCAATAGTCCTGTTTTTCCTTTCAACTACTCCATTTTGTTGGGGAGTTCTTGTTGTTGAGTATTCTCTCTTGATTCCATGTTGTTCACAAAATTCTACAAACTCATCTGAAGTAAACTCTCCTCCTCTATCAGATCGTAGACACTTAATCCTTTTGCTTGTTTCATTTTCAACCAACTTCTTGAATGCTTTAAATTTTTTGAAGGCTTCTGACTTTTCTTTTAGGAAAGTTACCCAAACCATTCTGGAATAATCATCTACAAACAACATGAAGTAACTCTCACCCTGAATACTTTGTGTTCTGGTAGGACCACACAAATCAGTATGTATTAAACTCAAGGGCTCAGATGACATATAACCTTTTGGTTTGTAAGTTGTCCTAGTTTGCTTTCCATGTTGGCAAGGTGCACAAATTGTGTTTTGAGGTCTTCTTATCTTGGGTAAATCTCTGACTACCTGTTTATTGCTTATGCTGACTATGTTGTCAAAATTCAAATGACCCAATATTCTATGCCACAACCAGATCTCATCTTCTTGTGATAGAAAACACTTTTCCCCTTTGATCTCATTGAGCATGTACAAGTTGTTTGGGGTTCTTCTTGCATTTGCAATGATTCTTCCTGTTTCTATTTTCCTTATCTCACATCTATCTGGATGGAAGGTAACCATATATCCTTGATCACAAAGTTGACTTATACTCAGTAGATTGTGTTTTAACCCTTTGACATACAAAACATTTTTTGTTTTTGTTTTTCCATTGTCTAGACTTAGAGTGCCTCTCCCAACAATCCTAGCTGATCCATTATCACCAAAACTTATTGATCCTCTATTTGTTTCCTTTAGAACAATGAATTTGTCTTTGTCTCCTGTCATGTGACTAGAGCAACCACTATCCAGATACCATTGTTCTTCTTTATTTTGAGCATGCAGGGTTGTTTGGACTAACATAGATCTGGCCCTGACATTCTTTCTTTCATCCTTCCTAGTTGTTGGAATTGTTTTTCTAGACTCAAGAAATATCATTTTACACCACCTAGCCTTGTGCCCAAAATTATTGCATTTGTAACATATAACATCATCATCCATGAGAGGTGCAAAGGGATTGAAATTTCTATTGTATCTTGCATGATGAATACAATGTGCAGCTATATGACCATATTTATTGCAAGAAAAACAATGACCATGAAAGAAGTTATGTAACCTGTTTGGAGGTCTTGGATATTGTGAAGAAGTCATCCTCTTCTTGTAATTAACTCTTATCCAGGGTTCCTCTTTGCTTTCCTCCTTTCTTATGTCCTTTGCTTGCTTTTCTTTGTTTGAAGTTTCTGCCTTTTGGAAGCTTGATTCCTCCTTTTGTTTCACATATTCTGTATTTTGTAGTATCTTGATCCCTTCCAGTTTGTTCCTTAGGAGAACAATTTCTGCTTCCAATCTTCCACATTCTGTTTCCTTGGCTCTCAATAGATCTGACATATCTTGCTCAATATTCTTTCCTTCTTCTACCTTAATCTTGAATTCTGTAAGGTTCTGTATAAGTTCCACTCTTGCCTCTTCATCTTCCTGAATTTGTTCTTTCAAGTTTGAATTTTTCTCTCTAAGTCTTTCCAATTTTCTAAGAGCAACAAATAATTCTTCTTTTATATCAAACCTACTCTCTTCTTCACTTTTTGAAGTCATGTGTGCTACCGAAGGATCCTCTTCCAAGTTGTTAGACTCTTCACGGAGAGACCCGCTCTGATACCAATTGAAGAACATGTGCTTATACTGAGAGGGGGTGAACAGTATAACATAAAACTTTTCCCCAAATAGTAGCATCAACATTAATAAAATAGTGAACATCACACAAAGCATCACACACATGAGAGACATCATTTTTAACGTGGTTCACCCAATGTGGGCTACCTCCACAGAAAAATATTTCTTCTAAATATTTCTCAAATAATCTTTTGGGAATCCTTCCCAAGTACAATGTTTATGGACCTCTATCCAAAGGAGATGTTGATCCCCTAATCTCAAGTTTATGGATCTCTTCCATAGGAGAACTCTTTCCCCTTCTACTCTGGCTAGTGATCTTCTAGAAGACTCTGTCTCTCTTTGCACTATTGGTGGATCTCTCTCCACTTGAAGACTCCTCACTCAGATCTATCTTCAATTGTCCTGGCTATTGGATCTCTATCCATTGAGACTCTATCCTCTATACTCTATCACCTCCAAAGCTCTATCAATAGGTTCACTCAGAACCTTCTCAAATCTGCTCAACAAGCTCACTCAGAACTTATCCAAATCTGCTCAATAGGTCCACAAGAACCTGCTCAAATTCTCAATAGGTCCACACAGAACTTGCTCAAATTTAAAGTCCCAAAAGTCAAGAACTTGTCCAATATCATAGAATCATAAAGAGAATTGTTAGAGACTCAATATGTTCTATTCTCAAATCTCAATCTCAACTCAAATCCAGAATATAGAATAGTTTGTTTTATGGAACTTGAACAACCACATGCATCCACTTGACTAGGCTCAATCAACTCAACTCAACCAATCACCTCAATGAACAACCCTTTCTCACAAACCCTAGTCCAAGCATGTATCAACCAACTCAAAATGTTTCCAACAATGCTCAACAACAAATCTCACATAACAATGATACTCATGTTCTCTTCTAACTCAAGTTCAAGTTCTTTGCACAACCAATGGGCTCCAACAACAATGCTTATAAAACAAGGTTTAATCACAACTCTCAATCCAGAAAACCTTGAAGCATTAAACCAATCACTTTTGAAAAGGAAACCACAATCAATCCTTTTCACTCCAAAGATATTTTCAGAAATCAACCACCATAATCAATCAATAGGAGAATGTGCCCATACCTTTTATGAAGATGAAGAAGCCTCTTTGGAAATCTGCCACAATCACAATATTCTTTTTCCAATCTTCACAAGGGTTAGAAGATCACAAAATAATCAACATTACTCCACTTCACAATAATATTCACCAAGGCTTTTAATTAGAAAACCTTCTTAAGAATTAATGCACAACTTCCTTATCACTCCTAAAACCACTTGTACCATAAAATAAAATAAATCAAAACATTGCATAACCTTGTCACTCCAAAAACCACTTATACCATAAAATAAATCAAATATTTTATATCCTTCCTTTCAACACTTTTGCACTCAAAAATAATCACAAAGCTTTCTTAGGCAATATCTCACATTAATCAAATATCAAACCTTATTAAAATATTAAAGCTTGCTCAACCTTATATCTCCCACAAAAATCATAATCAAACCTTAGCAAGCAAATATTTTAATTAAAATATTGACCCCCACAAATATCGAAGTCGAAGTGCATACCTCAAAGGAGCCCTCGAAGGGCCTTGGCATTTCGAACCTCTGCCCACCGTGCTGCCAAGCGGTAGCTAAGCCGCGTGAGCTAAGACTGCCCACGTGAGTGCCTTGGGCACTCTCTTCCTTAAGCTATGTGTGCTTTCCTCACAAGGCACCAAAACTTTGACCATCCATGACTTGACTGCCCACGTCACACTCCATGAAATTCGCTGCACAATATTCGGATGCAGAAATACTTTGGGTTTTCGAAAATCATGCGACACGCCTTAGGTTTATTAAATGGAAAACCTTTGGCTTATTTATATAAGCCATCCTTCAATGCGAATACGTCGGCCCTTTTAACATTGCCCTCATGACGTCGGCGGCGCCAATAAGAAAGGAGGGAAAAACCTTTTATTTAATTTTAAAATTTAAATTTAAATTTTAAATAAATTAAAATTTAAACTAAACCTTTAAAATTAAATTTCTCCATCATCGGGGCACCTTTTTTGATGAAACGAAAAGCCAACTTGGGTTTTAAGAAAAACCCATTTCAAATCTGCCATCCATTGGTTTTAAATAAAACCTTTCCTTGCCTTCCTTGGTTTTCATAAAAACCTTTTGCTAAGCTTCCCTTGAAGCTCCTTTTGGAACCAAATGCCATGCATCCCTTCTAGAACCTTTGATCAAAACCTTTGCTTCTCATGAAGCTCTTTGTGGAGCAAAATCATAGTGCTTACTTACATAGGTCCTTTTGACATCAATGACAACTTTTAGCTTAGGGACTCAAAATGTCCAACACATGTGTCTCATGCACTATGGACAATACAAGGTTGAAAAAGCTTCCTAGGAATAAAATTTTGTTTAATCCTAGATGGTCTCTCGATATACCTGAAGATACATGGGAGCTCAAATCCGTGTGCGAGTGTTGAATGAGACCTGGGTATTTGAGTTTGATCGCCCCTCACTTCACTAGATGTTGTATGGGCTATCTAGCTTAGCCAATAACGATAGCTTCTTCACAATATTTTAAAATCCTCAACACAAGGTTTCTAACTTACTCAACTACTATAAAAATAGACTGTAATTTTTTTGGCTTTTGTTCGATATATATTTTTTTTAATAAGAAAAAACTAGCAAATGAAAAATTGAACACATAAATCATAAACCTAACAATCGAATTAGCAAAAATTATCACAGCCATAGTAGAGCATGACCCTGGAAAGCACTCTAATACCAATTTTTAGGAACCTACTAATTAAAATGAACACTCTCACACAAATACTAAAAATAATACATATGCTCACAACACACTTGGAAATAAAATACATGATACGAAAATAAATTGCAAAAAGGAACAATCTCATAATAGCACTGAATCACAAGCCTCTTTGAGGGGGCAACCTCAAATACTTCATTCAATTATGTAAAAATATACATACAATACTACCCCTCATAGTTTTAAGGAATTCCTCTAGTACCTAACTCCCAAGGTTGGATTACATGCAAAATGCTACCCAAGATAGAATCTCCTACCTACAATCAGTTACATTCTTGAAATTTTGTTACATATAAAGGCACCATTTTTCATAGGTGCTTCTTAATCCAAAACTATAATAAAACATTACAAAATATTAACATGGGTACTACCCACATTCCACAAGAATTATTAAATCAAGTGTTAGGATGGGGTCCTAGAAAAATCCTTGCTAAAGGCCTATGAAATTCTATCTAAGATGAGAATAACCTAATCCAGATAGGTAGGCTAGAAACTATTCCACCTTTACCTCTGTTTCCCTTCACACAACCTCTCTCTCAACCCACTCCAGTCATTCAGTCCACCGGTTATCAACCTACCCTTGCTAGAAACTCAAAGAAAGCCTAAGATCCTTTCCCAAACTAACCATATCCTTATTCTAATGCTTATAAATCAAACCTAGATGATATGAGGAATATGTTGAGGATGATATCTAATGAGATTATAGATCTTAAGAGATAACATATTTCCAAGAGGTTTCCTTACCAAAATTACCCAAATCCTCCTTTTCAGCAGGGTAACCAAGGTTACTGACCTTCCCTGGATGGATATCAAAGATCTTTACCTCCACCTAACAGGTATTTGGGATAGTCCTAGAACTTGACTCAACAAATAGCACCTATACTTGTCCCTTTACAAAAAAAACATTCCAATCCAATAAGGGACATAGTTATCACACAAAATAATTATGTGGAAGATCCTAATGTGTGGTATTGTTCTCTTTTAAATATTTATCCCTTTGAATCTCATGGAAAAAATGAGCCTCAATCATCCAATAAAACCTTGCATGTCATGTTGATCACTTCATACCCAAATTCTTGCATTCAAGTATTGAAAAAATATCCTCTCATCAAGCTATAAATTATATCTCTAGGGACTAACTCCCAAAGTCTAGAGCAAACCCTGGTGATTTGGGATGAGGTGGAGGTATACATAGTATCAAATGAAGTAGTTCCCATAGCTTTTAGAAGGTCATAAGTCTTAGTATACTATACAATAAAATCTAAGAGGAATGTTATTGAGGAGCAAGGAAGGTCTTATAAAGTAATATTTGTCCCAAAGCAAACCATTTGATGCATGGGAGGAAATCTCTACTCCAAAATTGCCAAGTCATGATACATGGACTGTCCTAAAAACTATAAAATATGGTACAAAATATTCAAAGCAATACACGATAGGACTTCTAAAAATTCCTCAATAAGCTAAAAATTCCAGTCTGTTGCCATCAAGCACCACCCATAAAACCTATTCCATTAAAACATTCAATGTGGTAGACCATCTAAAATTATCTACTTTAGAAATTCCTCTATAGGATGTCTTGTCAATTCTTGAACAAATAAAATACCTTGAGGAAGATCTACAAAAACATAAGGCACTAGGTAAGAAAAAGGTACCTTTAGTATTACAAATATTCAACTCTGAAGCAAGCAAACTTAATTCTATGCCTTTTTATTTGATCTTGGTCTATGGAGAAACTAATACATATCTATATGGTAGACTTTGGGTCTAGCACTTCAATCATACCCTAGAAAATAGCAGGTGCACTCGAGTTGGTATATGAACCTATCAACAATAGGGTAGTCCAATTAGATGACACTCTAATACAAATTATTAGACTAGTGTACAACCTTCCCCTTGCACTCTAGGCTTGCCTCGACCTCATAGTACGTCAAGATATCATAGTAATTGAACTTTTGTTCATGTTTGGAATATGCTTATCACATGACTTCATCACAAATATCAAAGGATATTTATCCTTATATTGGACTCATATGGCACTAAGCTTAAAATCCCTTCATAACTACTCCACATTCATTGCATGGATCAAATGCCTTATATTAGACTAAGTAAGAATAAGCTTATGTAACCGAGGAGAAGCTATCGAGGTAAAACTTATTTGTTGACAAATTTCATTCATATATAACAGGTGATCACCTAGAGCAATGGGAAACCGAGATATGGGTTCAGATCCTAAAGAAGTAATAGATCAAACCCAAATGAGGTAATACATCACCATAGATGTAGTGTATATACCCTGTATATAAAAAAGAGAGAATTTTGATATATAAGGGCAAACAAAGGGTCAAAATACTCTAGTAATACCCACAAATGTGGTTCATGCCTTAGACAAAACTTTAAATTCCGCTTATAGCATTAAAGGGGGGATCAAAGCAATAAATAGGTAGCTCATATTAAATCCACAAGCTAAAATAACTTTTTCTTGAGCTTTGGCACCCATTTGATCATTTAAAAGAAAAGAAAGTGTCCTTTCATGCAAAGACACATGGCCCAATTGCGTCAAATCGAACCTTACCTAATATAATTTTAGCATCAAAACCATGCAATCCATCCAATCAAAGGATTAACAAAGAGATATTTGTTTTAAAATACCAAAATATAGTAATCTCACTGAGGTTAAAGCAACACTCATCGTTCAATCAAAAGTGATTTATGGACAACATTGCAAGTGGTGGATCTACCTTAGATAAGATATCTCCATCAACAGATTATATTAACGAAGGCACATAGCCCAATATCAAGCTAGAAAATAACAAGAAGATGCTAGATCCAGCCCTTGGAAGGAGAACCATGGTTCACTTCCAAAACTACACCTCGAGGGCACAAAGAATGATACCTAGAAAACACCTACCAAATTTAAAATTATTGAGGAAGGTCTCGATGGTAGGTATGAATTTCTAAAGAATGGGTGATTACTTTTAGGTGCATAGGGACCACATAGAGCATCTTATTGGAAAAAGAAAGGGTCGTAGAAGTACCTAAGTAGTTAGAAAGGTCTTCCATTCCTGTGCCAACTATACGTATGATCAATTCACTTAAAGGATAGGAATCGTAACATTCTCTTAACTACCTTGCATGGGCAAAAGCATGTGGATCTAGTGCATTGGTAGGAGTGTCAGATTTCTTGAAGGTAGAAAACCACACTACACATTCATAGCTAGCAAGATTGTACATTTTTCTAGACAAGATATTTTGGCTCAGAAAGGAAGTAAAGGTCTTTTTGTGATGGATTTTCCCAAGTAGGTAATCATTTCAGAAAAATAAAAAAATTCAAAGAAACAACAGATATCCCTTTTTGCTTTTCCAAAGGGGAATTATCTCACATATAGGGAGAATTTAAGGCTAACAGATGCATTGATTTCCAAAGAAAAAATCTATAAGAATTAGACTCCATGCTTTCAAAATTATCCTTTTTTAGTCATGAAGCATATGAATTAACAAGGAGTCCTCATAGCACATGGTAATACAATAGTAGAATAAATTCTAAGATAGGCCAACTACCTCTCATGCAAAGATATTTGAAGAGCCATGGAGAAGAGAAAGAACAATGTCCATAGTTCTACAACTAAATTTGGACCCTTCCCTACTTCAATGGTTGCATCTGCTTTTATCTCAGGCCAAGAAATGCTAGCATGCACCCCCCAAGATTTTATTCCTAAGATTGTAAAATATGTAGTGAAATAAGTGATAAACCTCAAGATATCCAAGTAAACTAGGCACCTAAGAGAAGGGGAATGGAAGAGATTAAACTAGAGTAGCCTCAAGTCCTTTGGGGCTCAACTTTGGAGCAACACCTTAGCCTAGTACCTTGTAATCAAGATGCATAATTGCTAAAAAGTGGTGGTTGCATGCATAAAAAATTATAATACCTAAAATCGAGATGTTTATTCATCTAATGTGTACTTTAGGATTGTTAAACATTCTCACCTAATTTGATAGATGGTGGTGGAGATAGGTAGGCTTATTTTTAGCTATGAAAGTGCTATTGAACTTTATAATTTCATATTAGACAAGCCAAGATATCCTATGGAGGAGTGTGATATTAAGGGCGACAAGCCACCAATATTTCTCTTAAGTCTCAATAACTTGAGGGAAATTCCAAGGATGTTGCAAGAATGATGTCATTCATTTTTGGGTTGGAAGAAGATAAAAACTTGTTTCCATCCCAACTCAAAGCATTGTAAGAAATGATGTCTACACCTAGCCAAGAGAGATTAGTCTTTGACTTTGAAGACTATATCACTAATAAGATCCATTGTTTAGGTTCCAACAAACCAAAATCTTTAGGTTCTCTGCATTCTTAGCCCATTTAATTTTATTTCAAAATCTAGGCACATAACTTAGGTTGGCCCTAATACTAGTAGATGAATACAGTCATGCTTGGTCTATCTCATTTTGTATGGAAGGATTGAAAGGATCCTCATCCTACTATAGGTTTGTGGAAAAATCTATGACCCCCACATTGGCAGTCCTAAGTAGATGAAATCACGAATACCTCTCAGTTGTCTCCATGGATTTTTATAGGAAAAACACCAAGGGGATTGGTTCTACATAGAGGATGCCACCCTTGATATAGTACATAGTTTTAGTAATTTTGTCTACTGGTTTCCCAAATATATATTGGACCAATTTTTCACATTAGAGGTTCTCAAGTAGATGAACTCCATTAACACTTCCTTCAGAAGTAGACAACATGATAAGGTTTTATAAGCTCCCCTATAGTTTTGGTGAAATCATCATGGTGTAAAGGAAGGTCTTCAATGTCTTAGAGAAAAAACTAAAGGTCCCAAACTTGAAGTAATGTCAAGGGAATGGAAATATGACCCAAAGGGGAATTTTTTTCCCTGGCTCATGAGCATTACAAATTTGAATGAGTTTGTGCATGAACCTAGGCCAAATGTAGAAGCCCTCAAGTAATCGGTTGATGAAGTTGGCATACCACAGTTGAAGTTACTCCTATAACAACTACCAGTGGAAAATATAGGTCCTATGACACCTTCTATCAAAATAAGGGTAAGGCAGACCTAAACTACCAAATCCATGTGGCTAAGTTAATATTTTTGAAAGATCGACAATGGAAGGACAAAAATATCAATGCTTAGTGGGAATTCCATTTCAAGCTTGGAAATACAAGGTCAATTTTTGGCCAGGTTGAAAAATATATATTTTAGTGAGAAATGTGATGAAGATCACTTGAATGGGAGAGATGACTATGTAAGCAAAATTAACAAGGAGATAATAAGCAGGAGGATTCCTCATGCAACTAAAGAAGAAGAGGTGACAATAAATGAAGTGTTCCAAATACAAGAATCCCCACTAAGGCCTAGAGAATTTTTAGCCCTTGATTTTTCCTAGATTCTTGTCACAACCTCAAAACCACCATCGCAAGCACCATGACGATGGAAGGGGAGGAAGTCACTTCATAGCACCCGTTCTCCATCAGTAAAGATAAGGAGAGGGAAAACTTTGAGAAAATGATCTCAAGCCATTATGCTTCTATCAATGGGTGAGTTTCCTATTGTTCTTTCCCTTTCCATTCCATTTTTTAGCCAAAAGTCTCCCATACCATTCATTTTGTCAGCTTTATTGACCCAAATGCATGCTACCATAGCCATATCAGTTTCTACTTCCCTTGTAACCCCAATGACAAACTCCAATCATATGGTACCTCTGTTTCCAACCCCAAAAATGCTCACCCCTAGCCTCTACTCTAGTCATATTGTATGTTGACCTACAACCCATTCTAACCAGTGTGTACTTACCCCTTCTCGTTATCTCTCAACCCATTCAACTTGCATATTCTTCTAGTTGGCATTTGCACCCCTACCTCACAAGCACAATTGGCAAGTGCATAGACTCTCACCATTGCATTGGGTATACTTTTATATTTTAGATGGATCTAGAAGAAGATCGTATGGTATGTTCAATGAAAGGAGGCCAAGATGGTGATAAGAATAACAAAAGCAGGACTTAGCCAATTTAACTTTTAGAATAACCTCCCCAAATTTTCCCATCTAAACCTAATGGTCCCCAAGACAAAATGGAAAATGTAGGGGCAAGATTACCAAGTGATCTTTGTGGCCATCAACCTCTAAGATGCCAAGGCCATGGATAATGTGGAGCTAATGGAATATGCTAACAAGGTCATTAGTCATGATTAACTAGCCCTCGAAAGGATACTAGCAAAAAGAGAAGGAACTCAAAGAGGTGAAAGATACCCTCAAAAGGTCATAGCTTGAGGTCAAAGTGCTTCAAAACTAGATGGATCAGCTCGTAAGTTCTCAAAAATTAACTTTTCACCTGAAGGAGAGAGGTAAAAATTAGGAATTAATTGATCGACTCATCGTCATAGAAGTTGAACTCGTTATACATAGAACTGATTTCCAAAAGGAGCTCAAGGAAAAGAGGAATAAAAGTGCTAAGGCCTTATAGTAGAATTCAATCAAATTTTTAAAGGACGTCAATGTCATATATTGAGACAACATAGCCAAGATTATGCTCTCTTTGTCTTGATTGTTTGAATTCATTAGTATGACTTCTCAACAAATCGCACAAATAGGATAAGATATCAAACAAACCCTAATGATGATTTTGAGAAGATTACTGAGGCAGGGAGATACTAGGCATGAATTTTTTTCTCATCTAATCATAGGGATCCATAATTGAGAGGTAGTATTATAGAAGATATGGGACATACTAAATAAACACTAGGCTATGCGATATTGCAAGGCCTAGACACATTCCTTAGCCATGGTAATATATAATGTAAGAAGTTATATTGACTCCTTGATTCAAAATGGTATACCCTCCTCATGGTCAACTGATGATAAGCTCCTTTTAAAGCAAGAGAATGTATGGTTGATTGATTTGTAGAAGGAGAAGAGATTAGAATTCAAAAACTAGACAGAGCTATTCATAGTGAAAGATGAAATAAAGGACATTGGGTCCTTGGTGAATCTCAAGTTGCAAGTATAGGAGGTCACACACAAAATGAGAGGCTTCTTGTGTGATGACCAGATAGAGCTCCAAAGGTGCTATCATCAGTTCCAAAGAGAAGGGCTACCTTCCAAAGAATAATGGGAGGAGGTTAAAGTCTTGATGATAAGGCTTACCCCTTAATAGACCCCCTATCCCTATCAATATCCACTCTAGCCCCTATTTCTCCCTTATCTTTCTCATTTTTTATGTCCTCAAACATCTATTTTTCTCCTATTTTTTTCATTTTTGACTTTGCATCCATGGACAAGTCATGAATCTTTTGGGATTCTCCATCTTCAACTAGCTAAAGATCTCCTAGGAGCCATAGAACTATAGGGAGGCTTCCCTACACTTCACCTCACTCTAAAGGATCTCCTTAGTGGGGATCAATTAAAGGAGAGACCGAATGGTGCTAAGAATTTATGAATGAAAGGGTAGGCACTAACTTTGTTGTATGAAAATTCTAGACAAGTATCAAGACCAAACTGGTCATTCGATATTCCATCCACAATCGATGCTCCTTTTACATCAAGTACAATTGGTTGAAGGTCTTGATCTTTCATTTGATGATCTATGTTTCTCTATAGAACAAGGAGTCACTACAAGATAAATCCCCTCCCCTAACAAGAAAGATCTAGACATGTGGTAAATGCAGCAATCACCCACAAACGAAAGAGGCGGTATAAAGAAGAAATTAGAAGAGCTTCATCATTGGTTGAAGGGGCTTCCAAAGTTGACTAAGGCAAAATGGCCTATTAGAATTAAGCATGTGATAATTGAATTAGTTGCTTTCCATATGGACGAGCCTACCTCGATAGCCTACATCAATTAGAAATAGACCTAAGGAGCCTCACTAGTCATCCAATCAAAGGAGGTCATCCCCATGATGATAGCATTCAAGGTGGGTCATTATCTACCTCTACCTTCCACTTCAAGAAAACCTCAAGCTGAGTAAATGATATTACTAAAGGTGCATCATTCCAGGACAGCAAGTGGTGGCGAGAAGAACCCTAATTCATAAGATCTCGAACCAAGCAAAGAACTAATTATAGAATAACCCTCATGCACTTCTTGGGGGGGAATCCCTAGTATAGGTGGTTGGAAATGGTGATAACAACTATCTATTCAAAGGCTCAAATACCTTCAATATTTATGGTTCCAAATCTTAAGATCTCAAGGTGATCGACTATTGAAGGTTGGTCTCAAGCATGAATCAAATATGGTGTTCCAGATTTCTTGTGCAAAGTTTTGGAGGTAAAATCCCTCCAATTTTAGCTATAAATAGGCATGTAGAATTCATTGTAATGCATTGGGAGTTGCCTACTCATGCCTAATAGTTGGCCTTATATGATCTTCCTTTCACCTCCTTTTGTACAAGTTGAACTCGAGCCTTGAGATGCATGGCTAAAGAGCATCAACCCTTTTTGACCTCATGCCTTTGTAATATTTTGATATATATATGGGAGTTGTGACTAATTTCATTGTCTTACTTTTGTTTTGTTTTTTGATGCTTGGGTATGAATTAAAATCATGTTCAAATTCTAGTTGTTAGCATGCGATGAATGTGTTCATTCAAGTTCATTATACATAGGAAGGTTTTAGATCTTTTCACATCACCTCCATAGCTTAGGTTTTAATTTCTACAACTTTTAGTTGTGTTTTATGTTTTCTCTTTTTCCTTCGCAAATTTCACAAGATAGTGAGAGACCTAAGAAGGTGTGCAAAGATCACATCCAACGAGGAGCTAACCTTAGGAAAAAAAATTAGAGGTTGCCCTATAAATTCTTTCTCTTCTCGTAGAGCTTCCTATTGCATTGCCTAAGCGAGGCACGGGTGCCCAGGCATGTTAGGCCACTGTTGTAGATGGTCGAGACATTGTAAGGCAACAACAATTACTCCAAAGGACAAGGCTTATAGGTAGATCCAAGTATGATATTTTTCCTCCCATAGTCATTTATTGATATTTTATTTTTTCAATTGTTTATATGGGATTAAAACAGGCCCCGTCCATATTACATCATCATCAGATAGTGGTATTCTAACCAAGCTTAGATATTATCCATGTATCGCTTCGCAAGATTTGAACCTTAGTCTCCTCCTTGAATATTGAAGAATCTGACCAATTGAGCTAATGCCATTTGATAAAAATTTAAGTTTATACGAGTTTTTATGAGGGGTCCCGGTCCCCTCGTACCAAGTGGGGTTTGAACTTGGGTCTCCTTAATGAAAACCCAATAAATTTACCACTACGGTAAGCTTGCAATTCATTTTTATTGATATCTTATTATTATTATTATTATTATTATTATATTATTATTATTATTATTATATGTTCAAAATGTTTGTCTACCTCAACTAGTCATTTTCCTTTCAAAGATACTCTTTGTATCTATTAGCAAATCACCACTATACTGACAGGATAATTTCACAAGATCTCATAATATTTCTAGATACAAATTCATACAATAAACCACTCAAACAATGCACAATAAACTCACTAAAATTTTATTGAAAATACATCTACTATAAGCAATGCATAAATGCAATGCTTGTTTGATAATCTATTACATGGCTTTGTCTTCTATATACATAGATAAGAATTATAAATCTCACATATTACATAAAAACAAAGTCTCTCATAATTGCACATAAATTCTCACTTCTAAACTTGATACTTTATTCACATAACTCAAACTTACTAACATAACACTTCAAACACTAACTCCTCACTTATTTACTAATTCCTCACTTATTTAATACTATAGACTCAAATATTAAACACCTTAATTTAAATTATTTACAAGTAGGTATTACATTATTTAATATATTTTTCAAAAATAAAAATTCTCTTTGCAAAGTTCAATTACTTTCTCTGTTCATTTCCAGCTTCCATTATCCAAGGCCATGTAACCTGCCAGCACTTTTCATGCCAAAGACGTCGGGCAATCTCTTTTGCAAAAGCTTGGCCATGCTCATCTACATTTGTTTCTAGAATAATATGTTTGACCTTTTCAAAGTATTTATGGAATCTTGTTTAGATAATTATACTTTTTGTCCTATCGAATAGATGGCACGCTGATGCAATTTTTATGGCCAGCTTCTTTGATTGAAAGCTTGTCAATTTCACCTTCAACAATTATAATGTCTTCTCCGTTGATATCATCCATCTCATAAGGAATCATTTCACCGATATTATCCTGCCAACATTGCTCCTGTGCACTACGGTAATTGTAATTGGCAATCCTTTTGTTCACTCTATATGTAAATGCAATTACAATTTGATTATTTCTTATAGTTTGCATCACCCCATTTCTCTGCAGAGTCCCCCTGGAAATCTGACGCTCGGCAAAGTACTCAAAAATCATTGCAAAAAAACTTGATCCAATTCCAAATTCTTCTCGTTTAATATTTTTATAGCCTTAACTTCAAAAATTTAATACAACTTTGTATGAATCAACAGTATCCAATAATTGTGATAAACGTACATGCATGGAAGTATTCTTTATTCTTCTTGTCCAACCCGTAATGTAAGTCGCTGTGGAAAAATGAAGAAATCCCTTTAAAAACATATTTACTTTCTCATCATTCTTCATTACAATTCCCACCATAACTTATTCTACGGCATCGAAGAGTCTTTCCTTAACCATATAATTCTCATACCCATTCCACTAGCCGTGTCTTTGTCTTTGTCAAGCTGAGATCGAGTGCCGGCCTGCCACAAGCTATTTCCAAAGCAACAGCACCAAAGCTGAAAGCATCTGATTCCGCACTGACTACCCCCTCTTGCTATTTGATTTTATTTTATTTCATAATATATTATTCCAAACACTACTACTAATGTCTACTCTCTATTATTCCAAACAGAACCACAACTGTCTACTCTCTATTATTCCAAGAACTAGTTTTATTATTCCTCCAAAAGCTTGTTGAAAGATCTTTCAAAGAATATCTTCACAGAATCCGATTTCACAATTCTCAAATTTTTATAATAAAGTAATTAATTTCTTACTTGCTTTGGCTCCCACCTAATCACTAAATATTAAATAAAATGTGTAAGTTATTATGACTCACTTGTGTGTTTTTTGGACATGTGCTTCTACTTCCAATAAGCTTCTTTAAATGTGTAAGTTATTATGACTCACTCGTGTGTTCTTTTGGACATGTGCTTATGCTTCCGATAAGCTTCTTTCCCAAAATAAGATGTTCTTGCCTGCAACTCTACAGACTCCCCCTTTTTCTACGAATGTAATCGTTTCTCTTCTTGCATGTGTTCAATCGTAACATTTCCTTAATATATGTTTCCCTCCGAGGCATTGTTTCTTCCTTTACACTCTTTCAATAAATTTTCCAGCATTTAACTCGGAAAGGTTAGTGGATTGGTAAGTGCAGGTGTGGCTGGGTACTTACAAAAAAAAATCTAGATTCAAATCTTGGGGGAAGCCAACCTTTGCAAAGATAGTAGTTTGCTCCGAATCCTAATGGGCGCGTTAGAACGATGGTATGAACCCGAAGCGACTGGCGGTCCCCATCTCATGTCGGATTGGACACTTACCAAGAAGAGACTTGGGTTCAAATCTTGGGGAAAGCCAACCTTTCCAAAGGTAGTAGTCTGCTCCGAATCCTCTGAATGCACACCAGACCGATGGCGACGGTACGAAACCCGAGCAACTGGCGGTCCCCATCTCATGCTGGGTTACCCAGAAACGAAACAGAAAGGTTTGTTGGGAGCAATTCATGTGATTTAAACCGTAAGTTACTAAAAATAGTGACTGTAACCAACTCTCCTATGTAATCCAAAAAAATTCTTCTTGACACTTTTAACAAGATAGAGCTGCAAATTTTTTTAGGCAATGGATTAGATCTGCAATTTTTTTTAAAATCTCTACATTTTAATCTTCTTCAGTCGAATTATTCAATCCATTAATATTAAAAAAAAAAATCAATGTTCCTCTGTTCTCTAATTTCTTTTCTTCATTTTTCTTTTTTTTTCTAATAATTTTCATTTTTTTTATTTTTCTTTCTTCGAATTTTTATTCTTCTTTTCAATGTTCTTTTTGATGGTAATTTTACTAGTCAATATTTCATGATCTAATATCAATCATATCAAATGCGTTCACATAATAATATCAATATTTTACAATAAAAAATCTCACTATTATTCATAATTTAAATTGATTACAAACTTCACTAGAATGCATGAAGCTTTGTTTTCATTATATAACCTTACAAAATAACTCTTCAACACTCTCAACTATGGCTCTCCTCAAACATCTAAGATTACATTCCTCACAAAAATCTCATGACTCTTCACTTTACCTCTTGCCACATCTCATGTGACTCTTCACTTGCATATTTGACACCTAACATCACTCACTCACTTGACACTTTGCACTCACACAACTCACACCTTACATTTGCACTCTTGAAAATTTGCACATTTTATTACATAATACATAACACTCTCACACTTTGACACAAACAATAAACAGATATAAAACACACTCCTAAACTAATATTTACAAATGTACCTTGGCATACTTTGATGTTACCAAACAATGTAATATCTCCAACACTTCTTTCTTTATTCTTTATTCTTTATTCTTTATTCTTTATTCTTTATTCTTTATTCTTTATTCCTCTTAATTTCTCCTTATAACTTCCACAATTACAATTTTATTTCTTTCAAATTCCTTCAATAAATGATATTATTTTCCAATTTATTCTTCTTCAATCTTCACAAATATTTATTCTTCAATTCTTTATATAACTCCTGTAAATTTTCTTTCTCCAAAATATTTATTCTTCTTATATCTTCCACAATTATTTTTCCTTCACTTTAATTTAATATCTTCCTTTCAATAAAATCACTTTCTTAAAATAAATAACTCTACCTTACCTTGTTTTTCTTCTTCAATCTTCTGCAATTTCTAGCGCTCTTTTTAGTTGTCTATCTTCAACTTTAGGTAATCTTAACCCTCTTCTTCAATCTTTGGGTGCACTCAACCTGACTTCTCTCAATATTTATAGCTATTTTGATTGATGTTCTATCCAGATGAGCTTTCTTAGAGGTGTCTTCCTTTGAATTCTACTGCATTTTAGCTCTTGGATTATCACAGACAAATTTAGTGCAACCATGGGCCTTCCTTCTACAAGGCTTGGCTCCTTTTAAATACAATTTTCTCACTATCTGTCCTATGCAAATGTGGGTCTTCCTTCTACAAGGATTGGCTCCTTTTAAACATGGTCTTCTTACTACTATTTTTCTCAAACATTACAATCTCTCTCATCAAATGCTCATTGTGGATTTATTTAAGTCCATCCAATGTGGCTCATATACCACTATTATTAAATCACCACTATACTCACAGGATAACTCCACGTGATCTCACAATATTTCAAGACACAAATTAATGCAATAAACCACTAAAAAATGTACACTAAATCACTTAAAATTTTATTAAAAATACATCTACTATAAGCAATGCATAAATGCAATGCTTGTTCGATAATCTATTACATGGCTTTGTCTTCAATATATACATACATGAGACTCTTCATATGCACATGACTCTTGACCTTTTCTCTCCTCAAACTCACGGGATATCTAACTCTCCATATGCACATGACTCTTGACCCTTTCTCTCCTCAAACTCACGGGATATCCAACTCTTCACATTTCCCTCTTACATAATAAATTTCACTTGTTACATAAAGATAAAGTCTCCCATGATTGCACATAACTCCTCACTTATAAACTTGACACTTTACTCACATAACTCACACTTACTAGCATGACACCTCACACACATAACTTCGTACTTATTTACATATACACTTAATAACTTGACACACTATAGATTCAAATATTAAATACATCCTAATTTAAATTATTTACAAGTTACCAAATAATATAATACCTCCAATAGTATCTCTATTTAAATAACCTATGAAACCTTTTTATAGAAACTCCTTACTCACAGATCCTTTCTATAGTAAGAATGTCATCTATTGGTATTTCCCATCAAAGTCCCATAAACTTTTGCCACCTGTCTCATTCACCATTACTTCTACACATGTTGACTTATCACTTAAGACCCACATTGCCTAACCCATGTGATCGACACCTAGTATCATTTTTTTCTTCTACCACATGTTCGTCAAGGACAACAAACCAAATCAGCATGAGAATAGGATCATTTTCATTAAAATAATGTGTCAAACTTTATTTATTTCTTTTTATTTTTAGTTAGAAGTATTTTAATATATATTTGATCACATGCTTCTATAAAATTTTATCAGATTTATATTTTAAAAAAAATTAAAACTAAACCAATACAAAGTTATTGGAATATCAATAATATGACCTTATTGGCCAAGGTATAATGATGTGTACGCCTATGAATACTCTTAATGTAATATCAAGTGAACATGCAATTTCTAATCTATGGGAATGATTTATAAGCCTACAAACATAATTTGATGTATTACACCCTAGTGGTGTCAATTAAACCATCAATATGGTTAACCTTGTAATTGTAATTTAACCTTTAATCCAAGTTATACCAAATTGGGTTAGCATGACATGTAAATATTATTTGGAATTAGATATCTACTATAAATACTCCTCAAGGGTTAACCCATTGCATTAGTGTGTATGATATCATCGAGTGTCAATGGGTACCCACCTCTCCTATGTAGGAGCCATTTCTGACCAATCAAAAAATAGTGTACATAGTGGTAGTAATAAGTGTCAAATGAACATGTAAATGTAAATACAAATATAATGAAATGAAATAAATTTTTGATGTGTGACATTAAGGGATGATGAGGTCATTGTTGATTAATTGTAAATATATTGTAATGTGTGGTAAAGTATATAATGCATGTGAGAATGAAAAATCGTTACGGATGAGGTGTCCTAGGTTGTGATTATTAGCAACTTCTAGGGATCAAAGATAAATAGGACCCCCATTTATTTGTGTGATACTATGTATCGAGATACTATGATGTATGCTAGAGAGAACATCTATTCTTAATAGTTTGTGTATCCATTATTGCATTCTATTGCCAAATTAGGTGTTCTATACTATTATTATTGTACAAGATCAGTAATATAGTGATGATTTATCCTTCATCTACGTGATACATGTGATATTGTTACTATTATTAGTTAGTATAATATGTGTATACTAATTTCAAGTGTGAAAGAGTTGTATCCAGATAGTTGTCCAAGAGAGTTACAGTCTAGAGCGTCATACAAGAATTGTGTTAGATACCTAAGTATATGAACGTGGGGATATAATTTAATATTGTATTATGGCATGGGTCATACATAAAATTATAATAATATTTAACATAGTTCCATATTATAATATTATACACTTTGTAACTCATGGAAGGTGAATCACCACATGGGTGACCTTCTAACTCATGGAAGGTGAACCATCACATTCTTGTATAAATAAATATGTACCCCCAATTGTAAAAGAAATTCATATGAAGTATTCTTTGTAAGAGTATTGGCTCATGGAGTTGGAGATCTTGTGGAGTGATTTCTTCCTTAAGGAGTATTATTGGTGTTGCCCAACCTCAAGGGTATTATCTATCTCTATTTTATTAAATAGATTGTCATTGTAGAATTTATTTGTGGATGTTTGATATTTTTGCATATTGGTGAATGATTTAATGTTAATGGTTTCATAACAAATTGTAATACAAGTAGATTTATAGGAAGTGACATACAAGTGGATTGTAGTTTGTCATTCAAGTGATGAACTATTGTACAATTCACTTGTTGATCTCTATAGAAGTTAGTTGCTAAATTTATCATTCAAGTGTTGTCCTACAAGTGAAGACCATACCTATCATACAAGTGGATACTTAACTATCGTGCAAGTGTAATTTAGTTTATTTCCATACAAGTGTATGATGAGCCATTGTAAAAATTACATTTATTTTTATTTTATTTTGTAATTAAAAGGATTGAATTGCTTATACGAGTTTCAATATTCCCAAAACCTTGATACAAAAACAGCCACGCTTGCTATGAATAGAAAATATTAACAACAAGGGACAATACTCTGAGCTTAGAATAGAAAAAACCAAAACAGAGGACGCAGCCTTAGACCTAAGAAGATAGGAAAAAGGACGTTGCTTAAGAAGATAATCTTGCAAAGCAAAATGGAAAAGGCTCCACGCAGGGTAGTTGTGGGAACAGGGCATAAATGGCTAAGAAAAAAGGAACAGGATCTACGCAGGGTAGCCATAGAAGCAAAAAGTAAGGAATTGAGGAAATTATTCCTCAGCGGAGATCCTGTCCTCATTCTTGGTATTGCCTTGACCAGGTTCCTTGGGCTCTTCTTTGACCGTAGCCACCTACTCATCTTTAGACCCGCCATCAACCTCCTGGCCACTCTGCCCTCCAAATAACAGCTTCTGAAAGCCTTCCCTAATATCAATAATCGAGTTGACCATGGAATTCATCATGCCTAAAATGGAAGAAATAATAAATTCCTTCAGCCACCTCATCTCATCGCCAACCTCTTCATCCTCAGTTTTGATGTCAATAATGTTACATCTCGCTACCTGATTTTTGAGGCAAGTAGATTTTCTTATGGACCCTTACATGCTTTCAAAACTAATGTTTTTCTTCACCTTCGGTTTTGTGATAGCTTCAATGACTTTCCTCTTTCTTTTAGCAAGGGAAAGATGGGCAAAGGGTCCCACAGGTTTGGTTGGGCTAGGGATGATTGGGTTGGATTTAGCACTATGAGCCAGGACATAGGTGTAAATTACCTTGAATAAGCCTTGATGGAGATGAAGGTCCTGGTCTTTCTTGTTCCTACAAGATGTTATCAAATAGTTGATGGAATTGAGGAAAAACTGGGGGATGCTGAGGGTATTCATATCGCAAAAATGATTCACGAAGACCAAATGATAAGTGTAGAGGAATTTTTTGGGGTCATCAACAGTGATGAACTCCATGACTGGCTTCATCACATCATTCTAGGGGGTGTTCAAGTCACTCCTGTAGATTCCCTACTTGGCACCTTTGAAAATATTTTTTTTATCCTTGAAATCCTTGAGTTCAACCTCCCAGTTGTGCTTATGTCTGTGGATAGAAATTCCTTTCATATTCTGCCTAGTAATCATGGACAAAAGGTGGAGATCCATACAAAAACTCCTTTATCGAACTGAGACAGAACCATTCTCTTAGGACTCTAGAAAGGCTATGGTTATTTTGATCTCCCACTGAAGAACATATGGAGGAAGGGAAAAAAATGGCAGTCATTGAGAATTCTCTCAGTAAGGGGGTCGCACACAAATTTTCTACGTTCGATGAAACTCATGGTGAAAATGTGATGGGGTCGGGGAAGGAGCTAGAAGGAAGAACAAGGGCAAGAGGGTCTAAGGGTTTACTATGCCAGTGAGGATGGAAGACAACCAGGGAGACAATGGTTTTGCGAGGAGGAACAGTGGTGAATTTATGGATGGAAGCTTGAAAAAAGTGCCACAAAAATTGGAGGTTGCCATTAATGAACATAACAGAGCAATTTTGATTTGGCACTTGGGGATTGGAAGGCTCAAGCTTGTATTGGGAATTATTGCTCGAAAGAGGATGTTGATCGAGGAGATATGGAAGGTTTGGAATGATAATCTTTGGATCTTGGGCATGATTGGTTTTGGAGCCTAGTATGGTGTTTTTGGAAAGTTATCCTTTGCCATCGTGATCTTCTAGAAAAGTGTACTCCAAGTTCCAAGATGTCATCTTAATATGACCATTGTCATTGTTTCTTTCCCTCTTGAGGTGCCACATCCTCCTCACGGTATTGTTGGTAATCAGCTTTCCTTAGGTTACGATTATGTTTTGGGAGTGGAGATTACTTGGCCCTATGTTGGCATGGTACTGATGCCACAATAGACATTTGGAGTAATTGAGGTGGGTGCATTCATAGAGCATCCTCTCATTGAAAATCACCATGTTGCCTAGAGACCTACACAATGTTGACATGGAATGCCATAATTTGAAAAAAATGTTAGTGTACATTCCAAATAAAATGATCCGAACAAACGTGACCTTTTGGTCGTGGGTGGTTTGGGTGGACAACTAGATCCCACTCATATGGATTTTAAGGAGCCTACAATTCCTGCGCTTAGTTGGAATATTCACAATACATGTGGACATCCAACTTCTCCTTATTAAATTATGCATGTGACAAAGGATGAGGATCCTGGAGGACCACGTCCTCGTGAGGAATACTAGTGTAATTATTCATTTGAGGTTTTTTTTAGTCAGCAATGAAACGAATTTCATCAGGATTGTCATCATTCTAGGTTAAGATATTGGGCGTATGGACTTCGATCTTGGCTAGCCTATCTACAGCTCTATTTGCTTCTTTGTAGGCATGTTGGAATATAATTTCCTGCATGTCAAGGATTAAAATCCTAGCGCCTTCAATGTAGTCCCTAACTCTCTAGGATGGAATGTTATTGTTTTTCTTGAGGTAACTGATGATGTTGAGGTAATATCCTTCAACAATTAGCCTATTGGGAAAGTTCTTGGTAAGGGAAAGATCCCTCCACATGCTTCTTACCTTAGCAACATGGTTAGTCTGGTCCCCCAATCCCTCAGCAAATACGAGGATGACTTCTCCTTGGTGGTTTCTGAGGATGCCTTCTGCTCCTGCTTTCCCTAGGTTTCCTTTTGCAGCTCCATAAAAATTTAATTTAAACCAGTCCATCGGAGGAGGAATCTATTTGGAGTCGATTCTTTGGTTGATGGTTGGACTAAAATATTCTAAGGATAGGCCAAGAGATCTGCCCAAAGTAAGCTCAAACCTGGAGGAAGGTTTGGGAGATGGGGGTATGCGAGAAGCATTTTCTCTGGCATTGGTAAGGATTTTGCTAGAAATTAGCTCCGAGATAGTAGGGCATTGGGAGAAGACTCTATGGTTTCTTTCAAGCCATACTTGCCAAAGGAAATGGTGGAGGTAAGTTTTCCAAAATAATTTGAGGCGAGGATCAAGAAATGGGGAGGGCCAATGGATAAAAAGGTCAATGATGGAGCAAGGTTTGGCCCAAAGGATGTGGAAGGATTGGAATATGGAGTCAAGGATGGATGAGGAGAAGGGTCAGTGGAGGAAAATGTGAGGGGGATTCCAAGGCAGTGAGGCATAGTGAACATCTATTGGGGATGGTAATATCTTTCTTGTTCAAATTGTCTATTGTTAAAATTCTTTCTTGGATAGTAAGCGAAGCGAAGAAGAACACTTTGGGAATGAAGGATTTGATCCATATGAGGTTGAAAGACAATAGGATATCCTCATTATCAAGGAGAAGAAGATACGCAAATTTAACAGTGAATTCCCCGCTCTCTGAAGGTTCCCAAATGAAATTATCACTAGATTTAGTGGAGGGAATGATGGTAGAATGCAGGAGGGAATTCAAACTTGATGATTCATTAGGGAGGGTAGTGCATCTAATGGTTTTCCATCTGGCAATGTTGTTCTGGGTGAGTAGGAAGTCAAAGACTTTTTGTCCTATCTTGGAATCTGTGTAGGCTTGGAGTTTAGACAGGATAGGATCTTCAATAAGAGGATTTTTAGTAATCCATTTGTCATTCCAAAAATCTATTTTGCTGCCATCCCCTAGTTTCCATCTTAGACCTTTCTTTAGAAGAGACCTAGTGTTGATGATAGAATTCCAAAATGTGGATCCTCTAGTAGGGGCATCATCACTAAAGAAATTAGCACCTTACAAATATTTCCTTCTGATAATGGAAGTCCATTCATTCTTGGTATCAGACACCAAACACCAGGCTTGTTTTGCTATCAAAGCTATTTTGAGGGATTGAATTCTTTTGAGCCTGATACCCCCTCTATCCTTAGGTCTGCACACTTTATCCCAAGCAACAAGATGCAACTTGTGCTTGTTTTCAGTTCCTGACCATAAAAAAAATTGGATCCGTTCTATTATGTGGTAAACTGCAACTGGGGCTTTGAAAACAGAGAGGAAATACGTAGGGATGCTTTGAAGGGAGGATGACGTAAGGGTGCTCTTGGCAACTTGGGATAGTATATTGTCCTTCCACCTTGCAAGTTTCTTTTGGATCCTCTCTATAACATTGTTCCACATGGAGGTTATGGGTTGGCCACAAAAAAGAGGGAGGTCTAAATAAGTGGTTAGGAGGTTAGATGTAGAGAATTCAAGAATTCTAGAAATCTTGATTTGTCTTTGAATAGGTGTATTTAGTAAATACAGTCTGCTCTTGTTGAAGTTCACTTTTTTCTCGGCAACTGCTTCATAAAGTTAAAGGATGAATTTGATAACCTACGCCTCAAAGACAGAAGCATTAGTAGATAAAATAGTGTCATCCACAAATTATTGGTGTGAGACAGGATTGGTCTAGGAGGAAGCTTTGATTCTAGACAAGAGGCATGTTCTGCAAGTTGCTTGGATGGTCCTTCCTAGGGCTTCAACAATAATGATGAATAAAATGGGTGAAATAGGATCCCCTTGCCTTAGTCCTCTGCTACTTTAAAAATACCCTATTGTGGATCCGTTGATGAGAACTGAGAACCACGATGAGGATATGCATGCTTTAATTATCTCAATTCACTCTAGATGGAAACCAAATTTAAGCAATATGGCCATAAGGAAGTCCGAGTTGACTATGTCATACGCTTTATTCATGCCGAGTTTGAGAACAAAGGTAGACTTTTTTCTTTGCTTTTTGGCTGCTCCACAACGTACCCCAAAATTGGGGACCCACCTTTTAGCATAATTTCCAAGAAGACCGAAGTGGCCCATATGCTAAAGATCAAAGAAAAGCAAAACACCGCAAGGAGAAAAAGTGTCGCGATATCGCGACATGTTGCATTTTCGCGGTCCAAAGCAAAGAGAAAAAGCAAGGAGAAAAAAGTGTCACGATATCGCGACATGTTGCATTTTCATGGCCAAAAGAGAAGATAAATAACAAGAAAGAAAAAGTGTCGTGATATCGCGACATGTTGCATTTTCGTGGCCAAAAGAGAAGAGAAAAAGTAAGGAGAAAAAAGTGTCGCGATATCGTGACATGTTGCATTTTCGCAGCCAAAAGAGAAGAGAAAGAACAAGAAAGAAAAAGTGTCGCGATATACATAAATGGCTTATCACATGACTTCATCACAAATATCATAGTAATTGAACTTTTGGTCATGTTTGGAATATGCTTATCACATGACTTCATCACAAATATCAAAGGATATTTATCCTTAGATTGGACTCATATGCTATTTAGAACCAAGTATGGCACTAAGCTTAAAATCCCTTTAGAACTGCTCCACATTCATTGCATGGATCAAATACCTTATATTAGACTAAGTGAGAATAAGCTTATGTAACCGAGGAGGAGCTATCGAGGTAAAAGTTATTTGTTGACAAATTTCATTCATATATAACAAGTGATCACCTAGAGCAATGGGAAACCGAGATATGGGTTCATATCCTAAAGAAGTAATAGATCAAACCCAAATGAGGTAATACATCACCATAGATGTAGTGTATATACCCTGTATATAAAAAATAGAGAATTTTGATATATAGGGGGAAACAAAGGATCAAAATACTCTAGTAATACCCACAAATGTGGTTCATGCCTTAGAAAAAACTTTAAATTCCTCTTAGAGCATTAAATGGGGGATCAAAGCAATAAAGAGGTAGCTCATATTAAATCCACAAGCTAAAATAACATTTTCTTGAGCTTTGACACCCATTTGATCATTTAAAAGAAAAGAAAGTGTCCTTTCATGCAAAGACACATGGCCCAATTGCATCAAATCAAACCTTACCTAATATAAGTTTGTTTAGCATCAAAACCATGCAAGCCATCCAATCAAAGGATTAACAAAGAGATATTTGTTTTCAAATACTAAAATATAGTAATCTCACTAAGGTTAAAGCAGGACTCACCGTTCAATCAAAAGTGATCTATGGACAACATTGCAAGTGGTGGATCTACCTTAGATAAGATATCTCCATCAATAGATAATATTAATGAAGGCATATATCCCAATATCAAGCTAGCAAATAACAAGAAGATGCTATATCCAGCCCTTGGGAGTAGAACCATGGTTCACTTTCAAAAAACTACACCTCGAGGCCACAAATAATGATACCTAGAAAACACCTACCAAATTTAAAATTAATGAGGAAGGTCTTGATGGTAGGTATGAATTTCTAAGGAATGGGTGATTACTTGTAGGTGCATAGGGACCACATAGAGCATCTTATTGGAAAAAGAAAGGGTCGTAGAACTACCTAAGTAATTAGAAAGGTCTTCCCTTCCCATGCCAACTATATGTATGATCAATTCACCTAAAGTATAGGAATGGTAACATTCTCTTAACTACCTTGCATGGGCAAAAGCATGTGGATCTAGTGCATTGGTAGGTGTGTCAAATTTCTCGAAGGTAGAAAACCATACTACACATTCATAGCTAGCAAGATTGTATATTTTTCTAGACAAGATATTTTGTCTCAGAAAGGAAGTAAAGGTCTTTTTGTGATGGATTTTCCCAAGTAGGTAATCATTTCAAAAAAATAGAAAAATTCAAAGCAACAACAAATATCCCTTTTTGCTTTTCCAAAGGGGAAGTATCTCACATATAGGGAGAATTTAAGGCTAATAGATGCATTGATTTCCAAAGGAAAAATCTATAAGAATAAGACTCCATGCTTTCAAAATTATCCTTTTTTAGTCATGAAGCATATAAATAAACAAGGAGTCCTCAAAGCACATGGTAATACAATAGGAGAATCAAGTCTAAGATAGGCCAACTACCTCTCATGCAAAGATATTTGAAGAGCCATGGAGAAGAGAAAGAACAATGTCCATAGTTCTACAACTGAATTTGGAGCCTTCCCTACTTCAATGGTTGCATCTGCTTTTATCTCAGGCCAAGAAATGCTAGCATGCACCCCCCAAGATCTTAGTCCTAAGATTGTAAAATATGTAGTGAAATAAGTGATAAACCTCAAGATATCCAAGTAAACTAGGCACCTAAGAGAAGGGGAATGGAAGAGATTAAACTAGAGCAGCCTCAAGTCTTTTGGGGCTCAACTTTGGAGCAACACCTTAGCCCAGTACCTTGTAATCAAGAAGCATAATTTCTAAAAAGTGGTGGTTGCATGCATAAAAAATTATAATGCCTAAAATCGAGATGTTTATTCATCTAATGTGTACTTTAGGATTGTTAAACATTCTCACCTAATTTGATAGATGGTGGTGGAGAGAGGTAGGCTTATTTTTAGCTATGAAAGTGTTATTGATATTTATAATGTCATATTATACAAGCCAAGATATCCTATGGAGGTGTGTGACATTAAGCGTGACAAGCCACCAATATTTATCTTAAGTCTCAATAACTTGAGGGAAATTCCAAGGATGTTGCAAGAATGATGTCATTCATTTTTGGGTTGGAAGAAGATAAAAACTTGTTTCCATCCCAACTCAGAGCATTGTAATAAATGAGGTCTATACCTAGCCAAGAGAGATTAGTCTTTGACTTTGAAGACTATATCACTGATAAGATCCATTTTTTAGGTTCCAACAAACCAAAATCTTTAGGTTCTCTGCATTCTTGGCCCATTTAATTTTATTTCAAAATCTAGGCACATAACTTAGGTTGGCTCTAAGACTAGTAGATGAATACAGTCATGCTTGGTCTATCTCCTTTTGTATGGAAGGATTGAAAGGATCCTTATCCTACTATAGGTTTGTGGAAAAATCTATGACCCCCACATTGGCAGTCCTAAGTGGATGAAATCACAAATACCTCTCAGTTGTCTCCATGGATTTTTATAGGAAAAACACCAAGGGGATTGGTTCTACGTAGAGGATGCCACCCTTGATAGAATACATAGTTTTAGTAATTTTATCTACTGGTTTCCCAAATATATATTGGAGCAAGTTTTCACGCTAGAGGTTCTCAAGTAGATGGACTCCATTAACACTTCCTTCAAAAGTAGACAGAACAAGATAAGGTTTTATAAGCTCCCCTATAGTTTTGGTGAAATCGTCATGGTGTAAAGGAAGGTCTTCAATATCTTAGAGAAAAAACTAAAGGTCCCAAACTTGAAGTAATGTCAAGGGAATGGAAATATGACCCAAAGAGGAATTTCTTTCCCTGGCTCATAAGCATTACAAATTTGAATGAGTTTGTGCATGAACCTAGGCCAAATGTAGAAGCCCTCAAGTAATCGGTTGATGAAGTTGGCATCCCACAGTTGAAGTTACTTCTATAACAACTACCAATGGAAAATATAGGTCCTATGAGACCTTCTATCAAAATAAGGGTAAGGTAGACATAAACTACCAAATCCATGTGGCTAAGTTAATATTTTTGAAAGATCGACAATGGAAGGACAAAAATATCAATGCTTAGTGGGAATTCCATTTCAAGCTTGGAAAGACAAGGTTAGTTTTTGGCCAGGTTGACAAATCTAGATTTTAGTGAGAAATATGATGAAGATCACTTGAATGGGAGAGATGACTATGTAAGAAAAATTAACAAGGAGATAATAAGCAGGATGATTCCTCATGCAACTAAAGAAGAAGAGGTGACAATAAATGAAGTTTTCCAAATACAAGAATCCCCACTAAGGCCTAGAGATGTTTTGGCCCTTGATTTTTCCTAGATGCTTGTCACAACCTCAAAACCACCATCACAAGCACCATGACGATGGAAGGGGAGGAAGTCACTTCATAGCACCCGTTCTCCATAAGTAAAGAGAAGGAGAGGGAAAACTTTGAGAACATGATCTCAAGCCATTATGCTTGTATCAATGGGTGAGTTTCCTACTGTTCTTTCCCTTTCCATTCCATTTTTTAGCCAAAAGCCTCCCATACCATTCATTTGGTCAGCTTTATTGACCCAAATGCATGCTACCATAGCCATGTCAGTTTCTACTTCCCTTGTAACCCCAATGACAAACTCCAATCATATGGCACCTCTACTTCCAACCCCAAAAATCCTCACCCCTAGCCTCTACTCTAGTCATATTGTATTTTGACCTACAACCCATTCTAACTAGTGTGTACTTACCCCTTCTCGTTATCTCTCAATCCATTCAACTTGCCTATTCTTCTAGTTGTCATTTGCACCCCTACCACACAAGCACAATTGGCAAGTGCATAGACTCCCACCATTGCATTGGGTATACTTTTATATTTTAGATGGATCTAGAAGAAGATCGTATGGTATGTTCAATGAAAGGAGGCCAAGAGGGTGATAAGAATAGCAAAAGCAAGACTCGGCCAATTTAACTTTTAGAATAACCTCCCCAAATTTTCCCATCTAAACCTAATGGTCCCCAAGCCAAAATGGAAAATGTAGGGGCAATATTACCAAGTGATCTTTGTGGCCATCAATCTCTAAGATGCCATGGCTATGGATAAGGTGGAGCTGATGGAATAGGCTAACAAGGTCATTAGTCATGATTACCTAGTCCTCGAAAGGAGACTAGCAAAGAGAGATTGAACTCAAAGAGGTGAAATATACCCTCAAAATGTCATAGCTTGAGGTCAAAGTGCTTCAAAACTAGATGGATCGGCTCGTAAGTTCTCAAACATTAACTTTTCACCTGAAGGAGAGAGGTAAAAATTAGTAATTAATTGATCGACTCATCATCATAGAAGTTGAGCTCATTATACATAGAACTGATTTCCAAAAGGAGCTCAAGGAAAAGAGGAAGAAAAGTGCTAAGGCCTTATAGTAGAATTCAATCAAATTTTTAAAAGAATTCAATACCATATATTGAGACAACATAGCCAAGATTATTCTCTCTTTGTTTTGATTGTTTGAATTCATTAGTATGACTTCTCAACAAATTGCACAAATAGGATAAGATATCAAACAAACCCTAATGATGATTTTGAGAAGATGACTGAGGCAGGGAGATACTAGGCATGAATTTTTTTCTCATCTAATCATAGGAATCCATAATTTAGAGGTAGTATTATAGAAGATATGGGACATACTAAATAAGCACTAGGCTATGCGAGATTGCAAGGCCTAGACACATTCCTTAGCCATGGTAATCTATAATGTAAGAATTTATATTGACTCCTTGATTCAAAATGGTATACCCTCCTCATGGTCAACTGATGATAGGCTCCTTTCAAAGCAAGAGCATGTATGGTTGATGGAGTTGTAGAAGGAGAAGAGATTAGAATTTAAAAACTAGACAGAGCTCTTCATAGTGAAAGATGAAATAAAGGCCATTGGGTCCTTGGTGAATCTCAAGTTGCAAGTATAGGAGGTCAAACACAAAATGAGAGTCTTCTTGTGTGATGACCAGATAGAGCTCCAAAGGTGCTATCATCAGTTCCAAAGAGAAGGGCTACCTTCCAAAGAAGAATGGGAGGAGGTTAGAGTCTTGATGATAAGGCTTACCCCCTAATAGACCCTCTATCCCTCTCAATATCCACTCTCGCCCCTCTTTATCCCTTCTCTTTCTCATTTTTTATGTCCTCAAACATCTATTTTTCTCCTATTTTTTTCATTTTTGACTTTTCATCCATGGAGAAGCCATGAATCTTTTGGGATTCTCCATCTTCAACTAGCTAAAGATCTCCTAGGAGCCACTAGAACTATAGGGAGGCTTCCCTACACTTCACCTCACTCTAAAGGATCTCCTTAGTGGGGATAAATTAAAGGAGAGACCGAATGGTGTTAAGAATTTATGAATGAAAGGGTAGGCACTAACTTTGTTGTATGAAAAGGCTAGACAAGTATCAAGATCAAATTGGTCATCTGATCTTCCATACACTATCGATGCTCCTTTTACATCAAGTACAAGTGGATGAAGGTCTTGATCTTTCATTTGATGATCTATGTTTCTCTATAGAACAAGGAGTCACTACAAGATAAATCCCCTCCCCTAACAAGCAATATCTAGACATGTGGTAAATGCAGCAATCACCCACAAACGAAAGAGGCGGTATAAAAAAAATTAGAAGAGCTTTATCATTGGTTGAAGGGGCTTCCAAATTTGACTAAGGAAAACTAACCTATTATAGTTAAGCATGTGATAATTGAATTATTTGCTTTCCATATGGACGAGCCTACCTTGATAGCCTACATCAATTATAAACATACCTAAGGAGCCTCACTAGTCATCCAATCAAAGGAGGTCATCCCCATGATGATAGCATTCAAGGTGGGTCATTATCTACCTCTACCTTCCACTTCAAGAAAACCTCAAGCTAAGTAAATGATATTACTACAGGTGCATCATTCCAAGAGAGCAAGTGGTGGCGAGAAGGACCCTAATTCATAGGATCTCGAACTAGGCAAAGAATTAATTATAGAATAACCCTCATGCACTTCTTGGGGGGGAATCCCTAGTATAAGTGGTTGGAAATGGTGATAACAACTATCTATTCGAAGGCTCAAATACCTTCAATATTTATGGTTCCAAATCTTAAGATCTCAAGGTGATCGACTATTGAAGGTTTGTCTCAAGCATGAATCAAAGATGGTGTTCCAGATTTCTTGTGCAAAGTTTTGGAGGTAAAATCCCTCCAATTTTAGCTATAAATAGGCATTTATAATTTATTGTAAGGCATTGGGAGTTGCCTCCTCATGCCTAATAGTTGACCTTATATGATCTTCCTTTCACCTCCTTTTGTACAAGTTGAACTTGAGCCTTGAGATGCATGGCTAAAGAGCATCAAACCTTTTTGACCTCATGCCTTTGTAATATTTTGATATATATATGGGAGTTGTGACTAATTTCATTGTCTTACTTTTGTTTTGTTTTTTGATGCTTGGGTATGAATTAAAATCATGTTCAAATTCTAGTTGTTAGCATGCGATGAATGTGTTCATTCAAGTTCATTATACATAGGAAGGTTTCAGATCTTGGCACATCACCTCCATAGCTTAGGTTTTAATTTCTACAACTTTTAGTTGTGTTTTATGTTTTGTCTTTTTCCTTCACAAATTTCACAAGTAAGATAGTGAGAGACCTAAAAAGGTGTGCAAATATCACATCCAATGAGGAGCTAACCTTAGCAAAAAATCTTAGAGGTTGCCCTATAAATTCTTTTTCTTCTCGTAGAGCTTCCTATTGCATTGCCTAAGAGAGGCACAGGTGCCCAGGCATGTTAGGCCACTATTGCAGATGGTCGAGACATTGTAAGGCAACAACAATTACTCCAAAGGACAAGGCTTATAGGTAGATCCAAGTATGATATTTTTCCTCCCCTAGTCATTTATTGATATTTTATTTTTTCAATTGTTTATATGGGATTGAAACAGGCCCCGCCCATATTACATCATCATCACATAGTGGTATTCTAACAAAGCTGGGATATTATCCATGTATCGCTTAGCAAGATTTGAACCTTGGTCTCCTCTTTGAATATTGAAGAATCTAACTAGTTGAGCTAATGCCATTTGATAAAAATTTTAAGTTTACACGAGTTTTTATGAGGGGTCCTAGTTCCCTCGTACCAAGTGGGGTTTGAACTTGGGTCTCCTTAATGAAAACCCAATAAATTTACCACTGCGGTAAGCATCTAATTCTGCACTGACTACCCCCTCTTGCTATTTGATTTTATTTTATTTCATAATATATTATTCCAAACACTACTACTAATGTCTACTATCTATTATTCCAAACAGAACCACAACTGTCTACTCTCTATTATTCCAAGAACTAGTTTTATTATTCCTCCAAGAGCTTGTTGAAAATCGTTGAAAGATCTTTCAAAGAATATCTTCACAGAATCCGATTTCACAATTCTCAAATTTTTATAATAAAGTAATTAATTTCTTACTTGCTTTGGCTCCCACCTAATCACTAAATATTAAATAAAATGTGTAAGTTATTATGACTCACTCGTATGTTTTTTGGACATGTGCTTCTACTTCCAATAAGCTTCTTTAAATGTGTAAGTTAATATGACTCACTCGTGTGTTTTTTTGGACATGTGCTTCTGCTTCCAATAAGCTTCTTTCCCAAAATAAAATGTTCTTGCCTGCAACTCTACAGACTCTCCCTTTTTCTACGAATGTAATCGTTTCTCTTCTTGCATGTGTTCAATCGTAACATTTCCTTAATATATGTTTCCCTCCAAGGTATTGTTTCTTCTTGTACACTCTTTCAATAAATTTGCCAGCATTTAACCGGGAAAGGTTAGTGGATTGGTAAGTGCAGGTGTGGCTGGGTACTTAAAAAAAAAAAAAAAAACCTAGATTCAAATCTTGGGGGAAGCCAACCTTTGCAAAGATAGTAGTTTGCTCCGAATCCTAATGCGCGCTTTAGAACGATGGTATGATCCCGGAGCGACTAGTGGTCCCCATCTCATGCCGGGTTGGACGCTTACCAAGAACAGACCTGGGTTCAAATCTTGGGGAAAGCCAACCCTTCCAAAGGTAGTAGTCTACTCCGAATCCTCTGAATCCGTGTCAGACCGATGGCGACGGTACAAACCCTGAGCAATTGGCGGTCCCCATCTCATGCTGGGTTACCCATAAACGAAACAGATAGGTTTGTTGGGAGCAATTCATGTGGTTTAAACCGTTAGTTACTAAAAATAGTGGTTGCAACCAACTCTCCTATGTAATCAAAAAAAAAAATCTACTCCGAATCCTCTGAATCCGCGTCAGACCGATGGCGACGGTACAAACCCTGAGCAATTGGCGGTCCCCATCTCATGCTGGGTTACCCATAAACGAAACAGATAGGTTTGTTGGGAGCAATTCATGTGGTTTAAACCGTTAGTTACTAAAAATAGTGGTTGCAACCAACTCTCCTATGTAATCAAAAAAAAAAATCTTCTTGATGCTTTTAACAAGTTAGAGCTGCACATTTTTTCAGGCAATGGATTAGATCTGCAATTTTTTTTACAATCTCTACATTTTAATATTCTTCAGTCAATTTATTCAATCCATTAATATTTTTAAAAAAAATCAATATTCTTCTCTTCTCTAATTTCTTTTTTCATTTTTCTTTTTTCTTCTAATAATTTTTATTTTTTTTATTCTTCTTCTTTCTTCAAATTTTATTCTTCCTTTCAATGTTCTTTTTTATGGCAATTTTACTAGTCAATATCCCATGATCTAATATCAATCACATAAAATGCATTCACATAATAACATCAATATTTCACAATAAGAAATCTCACTATTATTCATAATTCAAATTGATTACAAACTTCATTAGAATGCATGAAGCTTTGTTTCCATTATATAACCTTACAAAGTAACTCTTCAACACTCTCAACTATGGCTCTCCTCAACATCTAAGATGCATCCTTTTACATTCCTCACATTATGACAAAAATTTCATAAATCTCATGACTCTTCACTCTACATCTTGCCACATCTCATGTGACTCTTCAGTTGCATATTTGACACCTAACATCACTCACTTGACACTTTGCACTCTCACAACTCACACCTTACACTTGCACTCTTGAAACTTTGCACACTTTATTACATAACACATAACACTCTCACACTTTGACACATACATTAGACAAATATAAAACACACTCCTAAACTAATATTTACAAATGTACCTTGGGGTACTTTGATGTTACCAAATAATGTAATATCTCCAACAATTCTTTCTTTATTCTTTATTCCTCTTAATTTCTCCGTATAACTTCCATAGTTATAATTTTATATCTTTCAAATTCCTTCAAAGAATGATATTCTTTTCCAATTTATTCTTCTTCAATCTTATCAAATATTTATTCTTCAATTCTTTATATAATTCTTGTAAATTTTCTTCCTCCAAAATATTTATTCTTCTTATATCTTCCATAATTATTTTTCCTTCACTTTAATTTAATATCTTCCTTTCGATAAAATCATTTTCTTAAAATAAATAACTCTACCTTACCTTGGTTTTTCTTCTTCAATCTTCTGCAATTTCTAGCGCTCTTTTTAGTTTTCTATCTTCAACTTTGGGCGATCTCAACCCTCCTCTTCAATCTTTGGGTGCACTCAACCTGACTTCTCTCAATATTTATAGCTATGTTGATCGATGTTCTATATAGATGAGCTTTCTTAGAGGTGTCTTCCTTTGACTTCCACTGCATTTTAGCTCTTGGATTATCACAGACAACTTTAGTGCAACCATAGGCCTTCCTTCTACAAGGCTTGGCTCCTTTTAAATACAATTTTCTCACTATCTGTCCTATGCAAATGTGGGTCTTCCTTCTACAAGGATTGGCTCCTTTTAAACATGGTCTTATTACTACTATTTTTCTCAAACATTACAATCTCTCTCATCAAATGCTCATTGTGGCTTTATTTAAGTCCATCCAACGTGGCTCATATACCACTATTATTAAATCACCACTATACTCACAGGATAACTCCATGTGATCTTACAATATTTCGAGACACAAATTAATGCAATAAACCACTAAAACAATGTACACTAAATCACTTAAAATTTTATTAAAAATGCATCTACTACAAACAATGCATAAATGCAATGCTTGTTCGATAATCTATTACATGGATTTGTCTTCAATATATACATGCATGAGACTCTTCATATGCACATGACTCTTGACCTTTTCTCTCCTCAAACTCACGGGATATCCAATTCTTCATATGCACATGACTCTTGACCTTTTCTCTCCTCAAACTCATGGGATATCCAACTCTTCACATTTCCCTCTTACATAATAAATCTCACTTATTACATAAATACAAAGTCTCCCATGATTGCACATAACTCCTCACTTTTAAACTTGACACTTTACTCCATAACTCACACTTACTAGCATGACACCTCACACAAATAACTTCGTACTTATTTACACGACACATACACTTAATAACTTGACGCACTATAGATTCAAATATTAAACACATCCTAATTTAAATTATTTACAAGTTACCAAATAATATAAAACCTCTAATAGTATCTCTATTTAAATAACCTATGAAACTTTTTTATAGAAACTCCTTACTCACAGATCCTTTTTATAGTAAGAATTTCATCTATTGGTATTTCCCATCAAAGTCCCATCAACTTTCACCACCTGTCTCATTCACCATCACTTCTACACATGTTGACTTATCACTTAAGACCCGCATTGCCTAACCCATGTGATCGACATCTAGTGTCATATATTCTTCTACCACATGTTTTTCAAGGACAACAAACCAAATCAACATGGGAGGAGGATCATTTTCATTAAAATGATGTGTCAAACTTTATTTGTTTCTTTTTCTTTTTAGTTAGAAGTATTTTAATAGATATTGATCACATGCTTCTATAAAATTTTATCAGGATTTATATTTTAAAAAATTAAAAATTAAACCAAAGACAAATTTACTGGAATATCAATAATATGACCTTATTGTCCAAGGTATAATGATATGTAAGCCTATGAACACTCTTAATGTAATATCGAGTGAACATGCAATTTCTAATCTTTGGGAATGATTTATAAGCCTACAAACATAATTTTATGTATTACACCCTAGTGGTATCAATTAAACCATCAATATGGTTAACCTTGTAATTGTAATTTAATCTTTAATCCAAGTTATACCAAATTGGGTTAGCATGACATGTAAGTATTATTTGGAATTACATATCTACTATAAATACTCCTCAAGCACTAACCCTTTACATTAGTGTATGATATCATCGGGTGCCAATGGGTACCCACCTCTCCTATGTAGGAGCCATTTTTGACCAATCAAAAAATAGTGTGCATAGTGGTAGTAATAAGTGTCAAATGAACATGTAAATATAAATATGAATGTAATGAAATGAAATAATATTTTTATGTGTGACATCAAGGGATGATGAGGCCATTGTTGATTAATTGTAAATATATTGTAATGTGTGGTAAAGTATGTAATGCATGTGAGAATGAAAAAATCGTTACGGATGAGGTGTCCTAGTTTGTGGTTATTAGCAACTTCTAGGGCTCAAAGATAAATAGGACCCCATTTATTTGTGTGATACCATGTATCGAGAGACTATGATGTATGCTAGATAGAGCATCTATTCTTAATAGTTTGTGTATCCATTATTGCATTCTATTACCAAAGTAGGTGTTCTATACTATTATCATCGTATAAGATCAGTAATACATTGATGATCTATCCTTCATCTACGTGATACACGTGATATTGTTACTATTATTAGTTAGTAGATTATGTGTATATTAATTTCAAGTGTGAAAGAGTTGTAGCCGGATAGTTGTTCAAGAGAGTTATAGTCTAGAGCGTCATACAAGAATTGTGCTAGATACCTAAGTATATGAATGTGGGGATATAATTTAATATTGTATTATGGCATGGGTCATACATAAAATTGTAATAATATTTAACATAGTTCAGTATTATAATATTATACACTTTGTAACTCATGGAAGGTGAATCACCACATGGGTGACCTTCTAACTCATGGAAGGTGAACCATCACATTCTTGTATAAAGAAATATGTACCCCAATTGTAAAAGAAAGTCATATGAAGTATTATTTGTAAGAGTATTGGATCATGGAGCTGGAGATCTTGTGGAGTGATTCCTTCCTTAAGGAGTATTCTTGGTGTTGCCCTAGCTCAAGGGTATTATCTATCTCTATTTTATTATATAAATTGTCATTGTAGAATTTATTTGTGGATGTTTGATATTTTTGCATATTGGTGAATGATTTAATGTTAATGGGTTCATAACAAATTGTCATACAAGTAGATTTATAGGAAGTGACATACAAGTGGATTGTAGTTTGTCATTCAAGTGATGAACTATTGTATAATTCACTTTTTGATCACTATATAAGTTAGTTGCTAAATTTATCATTCAAGTGTTGTCCTACAAGTGAAGACCATACCTATCATACAAGTGGATACTTAACTTTTGTGCAACTATAATTTAGTTGATTGTCATACAAGTGTATTATGAGCTATTGTAAAATTACATTTATTTTATTCTTATTTCACCTCTAAATATGTCATTTGTTTTTCCACCTTTGGGATACTCACCACCATGCTATATTTGGAGCCATTATCGAATTTAAGTTGGGTCATTTTATTTATTGAATTTTAAAGGAGCAACGGGCACTACATTTTGTATTGTTGTCGTTATTGTTGAAGTTGAATCAACATGTGTGCATTAAAGAGATATGAATGATAGATAACACATTGCAAGTACATGGAAAACAATATTGTAGGAGTCAAAACTCTATGAGGAGGAGTTAGAGAATTACTCAACAATATCACATTAAGCAACGTGAAGATCCAAATATTTCCAAGTACTATAGTCATGAGAGATGGAACTTGAAGAGCTAGAGGTTGAACATGTGTGGAGTCCTCAAGAGGAGGAAAATCCAAGTGAAACACATGAGAGGTGGCAAAAATTGTTTCTAACAATGAAAAACATATGAGGTGACATACAAGCAAATGAATAAGATATTATGAAGAATGTTCATGCAAGTGGAGGCATCAACATAGAGAGTGCATGAGGAGATAAGGTTGAATAGCTAGTAACACTGGCACAAGAGTGGAGGAGTTTACCAAGAGTTATGGAGGAGGGGAGTCAAGCATAAGAAAAACCGTAGGAGAGTGCATAGGCAAGGAGATCAAAAGTAATGCTCATATATTCATGGAGGCCATAAAGTGTTGATGCACTAAGAGTTGATCAAATATTATTTTCTAGTGAAGACATGTAAGGTGAAGAAGTGTTACGATATGAAGAAGAAGAATGTAAGAAAACTAAATAACAATAACCACCAAAGAAAATATGGCCAATATTGTAGCAATAGTGGGAAAATAAAAGTGTTCACTATTTTTGGGTGATGTCAAGAAGGACCTATAATACCATATTGGGACATGTATGATGATATGGTGGCCAATGGAATGGATGATGAAGGATCGTAGTTGAGACTATTTTCAATGACATTGTGAGGGATCCTAATGGACTAGAATTTGAGATTATGGTGTCATTCTTATAGTATCCAATTTTCAAATATGGTGCAAATTAGCATGAGATTGAAATAAAGGAAGTCTTAATGTCTCAAAAAGTGAAGATAGTTGACCAAGAGTTTATCATGGATTTTATTGTCATCACCATGCAAAATTGATATATGATGCACTTTTGGGAAGAGGATGGTTGCACATTCTAAAATTAAATCATAACTAGGAGAAGGATCAACTAATATTCAAAAATGGGTAGAAAAAATATATGATAAACTTGAAGAATAGATCTATGAGTGAGGATCTCATGACAACCAATAAGTCAAGGAATTCATTTTTGGATGAGGACATTGAACATGAATTGAATGGACTGCTACTATGAAAGAATACATGGAGGACAAAGAGCATTTTAAAATCAGACTTCTCTATTATCAACTGGAGAAGTATGAAGTGTTTCTAGCAAATTATCTCTGCATCCAGGTAAAGAAGAATGAGAAAGACCATAATGAACAAGGGAAGACTATGTACGAGGTCAAAAAAATGAAGAAGGAAAAATCCACACTAAAGGATGAAGAGAAGGAAAAATGGACATTCTTGAAGAACTTTGTGGAGTATACCATTGGTGATGTTGTGATTGATGAAAAGCCAACACACCCATTGGACATGGTGAAAGCAACAAGTGAACTTAACACCGTAAAGTATGAGGGGCCAAATATGGTTTAGGTAAACCTTGATGAAGAAGGTGAAGAAATGATAATCCATTGTAGAGATGATTGGGACCCAATATTAAAAGCAACAATGTTCAAGATCTTTATACAGTATACAGATGTCTTTGCATGGGCATGCAATAATTTGAAAGGGATACCACTAAAGTTGTGTATGCATTGGATTTAATTGGTTCTAGGTGCACTATTCATGAATTCTAAGTATGTAGCCTTGGTCAATGCAGATATTCAAAAGATGTTGATGCAAGCATAATCTTCAAGGTTGCAATGAGCAAGTGGGTGTCATTGATTGTCATCACCTTGAATAAGGAAGTAAACAAAATTTACTTTTGCATGGAATTTTGAAATCCGAATGTTGTAACAACTAAGGATCCCTTTCCAATCCTATTTACAAATTAGTTATTGGAAGAACTAGCTAGACATGATATTTACTCATTTTTGTATGGGTTTTTTGGCTACAACCAAATAAATATCACCAAGGAGGATAAGCTAAAGATAATATTTATGGTGGAGAATGGTATCTATGCATACAATCAAATATCATTTGATCTATGTAATGGAATTACCACGTTCGAAAAGATAATTTTTTGTATTTTTCAACAAATATCCACTGGAAATTTTAAAGTCTTCTTGGATTACTGGTCATTGTATCAAAGAAAGGATGAGCATCTAAAGGCACTAGAAGAGTGCATTAAGTTATGTATGAATGTTTATTTGTCATTGATCCTCAAAAAGTGAAAGTTGTTGGTACCATATGGTAATTTATTGAGACACATAATGTGTAAGGAAGGGCTAAAGATTGATTTTTACAAGGTTCATATCATGATGAGTATAGAGTCATACAACATGAGATCAATGAAGTCCTTGTTAAGACATGTTAAATATTATAGGAGATTTATCAAGAGTTTTGCCTAAGTGTCCCACCCATTGGATGTATTAACACATAAAAATATTCCTTTTTATGGATAAAGGAGCATTAGATGGCATTTGAGGAGTTGAAAGCAAAGTTGATTTATATGCCCATTCAGGTGTTTCTAGATTGGGATAAGGAATTTCACATCCATGTGGATGTGTCCAATTTTACAATTATATGTGGGTTGGCCCAGGAAGGGCAATTTGAACTTGATCAACCCATTTATTTTTCTAGTGGGTTGTTGTTAAGGGTGGATAGGGACTATAGCACAATAGAGAGAGAAGCTTTAGAGATGGCCTATGTAGTCCATAAATTCTAATTACTTGTTGGCCAACCCTTTTGCTTTTTATATAGATCATCATGTGATGTTACCTTGTTAAATAAACCTACTATCCATAGGAAAGTTAGCATGTATCTTATCACTTTACAAGAGTTTGTTATTTGGGTGGTGGTGAGACCTAGAAATAAGCATGTGATAGCAAATTTATTGTCAAGGATTCACTTAGGAGAACCCATAGGAGTGATAGATAATTTCCTTGATGCTCATGACTTATTTGCAATGAGTGTGCTATCATTATGGTACAAAATGATTGGCAAATAATTATAGACAAGGGAGCTACCAAGGGAGATTAGGATAATAGAGAGGAAGAAAGTCATCATCAAATCAACACCATTTCAATTTATTATTAGTCTATTGTACAAAATTAGACCAGATGAGATATTGTGAAGATGCATAATAAAAGAGGAAGTAAATGCAACATTGAGAGAGGCTCATGAGGGATTGGTAGGATGGCATATGGGGCTAGATGGTGGCCATATGTAATAGCAAGGAAAGTAATTTTATAAGGGCTATGGTGGCCCACCCTCTATCGTTATGGAAAGAAGTTTGTAAATGCATGAGCTATGTTCCAAATATCTAGGAGATTGTTACAAAGGGACTTTATGACATTACACCCATCATAGTCATAGGCATTATTTTAGAGATAGGATATTGACTTTCTCAAATCTTTGAAACCCAATAAAAGAGAAAAATGTCAATGTATTATAGTGGATACTGAAGATTTAAAAAATTTGGTGGAGGCAATTAAATTACCTAATAATTATACAAGGAGTACAACAAGGTTTATGTATGAATAGGTGATCATGAGGTTTAGAATAGCCTTGAATTTAACAAGTAATAGAGGTGAATATTTTGTTAGTGAAATCATTCAAAATTTGACCATAGATTTTAAGATTTTACACTTATTGTCAAGCTCACACTATCCCAGGTGAATGAACAAGCTAATGTAACAAACAAGGTCTTGGTTCCCATCATTTATAAGACTTGTATATTTGAGGGTGTTGATTGGGAGGAATGATTACCAACAATTTTGTGAATGTACAAAACTATGTTTAATCCAATGACGAACCACATGCCTTTCTATCTAATATATGGACAGGAGGTACTAACGACAATGGAGTTCCTACTACCTGGTATGAGGGTGGTAATGCAAAACCATATGGGTGACCAGGAGAGTGACTAATGACACTAGTTAAACTAGATGAGAAAAGGGTGATGGTGTAATAGGTGATACAGTTTATCCAATGTCAAAGGAAAATGTGGCATGACAAGAACCTATGAAAGATGGAGTTGAAAACAATTGACTTAGTATTGAAGTATAGTGGAAAGCATGAAATCAAGCTAAAAAATTTAAAGATGGTGTGGCTTGGACCCTTCCAAGTGGTAGAGATGATAGACAATGGCATGGTGCGACTACAAAAATTAGGTGAGATAGTGTGTCCCAAGATAGTTAACTACCTGATATTGAAACCATATAAGGTGAAGATATAGGTAAATATGATTGGTCTTAAACTATGATAAGATGATGAAAAGAGCATAGGAAGATTGATTTTAGCACTAAATCAATATTTGTAAGCATTTGAAGAAATAGTGGTTTGAGAAAAATGATATTTGAGCCAAACCAAATTTGAAGTTGGTGCAAAAGAAAAGGAAGAAATTGATCCAGGATAGAGTGGCTATTTAAGAATGTAAGAGAAGAGTAGCCCATAATTGAACAACAGGAACTATAACCTCTTCCCGTGGAGCAAAAGAAAATATGCATGTGCTATTCCCAGACATGGAGGAAGAAATAAGGCTCAAATCACTCGACAAAGAATATGTACAAAGAAGGGTGGTAATAGGAGAAGAACCACCAAGTCATGAACCTTAGAATGAGGGAAGTAAATATGAGGATATGAGTTCGTTATCTAGAATTGGTCTTACCCAGGTGTTTTAGGTGAGTTGGAGAGGAGAGGGAAATCCTCCAAGAGAGGTCCCAGGTTCAAATCTCCACCCTACCAAAAATCTTAATTGGGTATCCAAAATCCAATTGATAATGTTGGTGCGGGCAGGGTCGGGTGCGACTCCCGGGTGAATTTGATGGTTTAGAACCCCCTGTTCGTGGTCTCTCAGACCAAGGCGGCCCCACAATGGGTTTTTCACTTAAAAAAAAGAATTGGTCTTCAACAACAACATATGTGATGACAAATGCAACAATTACAAGAACAATATGAGCAATTATAATGTATAAATGAGCAATTAAAATTATGAGATTGAGGGATGATATTTAGGCTAGAATATAGAGAAGGCTAGTAGCATATGAGATACTTTGGGGAGACATATTTGAGATTCCCTCATAAACAAAAGGTGAAATGAAGAACTAAATAATAGACTCTAATAGTGTGTCCTTACCAGTGATGAAGACAATTCAAGTAGTGATAGTTCTATCCCAAGACTCAAAATACGGGGGATAGATTACATACTAGTGTTACAACAAGGTCCCTAGGTGGAAGAAAGGACTAATGCTAGTAATCCTTAGGAATAAAGGTAGGCAAGGAGGAGAATTGAAGATCCTGCAATAAGTATAGATGATCCCTTGAGAAAAAGAAGCAAATTACAAGTATTGTTAGGCAACCCACAATTTGTGCATGAAGTAGGCATCTAAGGTAGTTTGGGAGAATTTTAAGGTTTCCCAAGCCATCTAATTTTTCCCATCCAATAGGTGAGGTTTGTTGGCCTCTTTCCTGGTAGTATGAGGGGAATATTTTTCCTCTAACTACCCCTTGGCTATGTAGTTAGTAGGATGGTCAGTCAAGATTACCTTCTAATTGCACAGGAAGCAACAAAGTTTTATGTAGCCATCAAGATGGTCCATTAGGACCATCTAGTGGTTACAACCCAAGTAGGATACATCATAGGAATAGGTAGTGAAGGAACTAGAGCAGACCTTGAATGAATATTAGATAGCCTAGAGGAAGGAATAGGCAAACCAAGTCATGGAGGCCCTTCTAGTAATAGAAAATACAGAAAGAAATAAGTCTAAGTTTGGTGGATCATTATGAAGAAAAAATTGATAATATAGACAAAGGGAATATTATGAATAGTTGAATTGAATGAGTTTGCATATCCAATGATGATGGAAGACATAAAGAAGAAGTAGGATAGCATGTCATACAAGTGCAAGAGGAAAGGAAGGCACTTGTATAGTAGGCTATCATACAAATGCAAGCAAGTGCCTTACAAGTGGGGATTGTATGATAAAATGCCATATAAATGATGCATATTGTACAACTAGGGTTTATCATTTAAATGGTGGACATATAAATGGATATGATCATATGGTAGATGATCCTATAAGAGTAGCATAAGGAGAAATTCATCATACAAATGAAGGAGGTTGAACAATAGATTAGACGAAAAGACATCATCATGTAGAGGAAAATGATTCATCAATAGGAGACACAATAGAAGTGATAGTCTACATGGTCGTATGGATCAAATGGAAAAGATAGACTCAAACATCCTTTAAAAAGTGAAAATATAAAAAAGTGTGTTGTTCAGTTACCATGCAAAGGTGGCAAGGTGTTGAACTAGCAATAATTAGATAGTTAATGCATGGGCGCTAACCAAAATTTTCCCTCCATAAGCATTATAAATATATGTATTGAGGAAGGCTTGGGAATTCCATTGGTCAATGAAAAAAAAGAGTGAGGAGAATCATCCAAGTGTGTATGGAAGTATAAGCATAGTGTGGAGGGAAGGAGTCATACAGAAGTGTAGTAGAAGTATGCAAATTATAGTAAGACACAAGTAAATGCTAGTAGAAGGAATTATCGATATGATATTGAACTAGCATACCCTCATGTGGAAAGGTGACTATGAAAAGGAAGAATTGTAAGAAATTATAGGTATATAAATGGTCATATAGCCACACAAAAAATTATGGGAGTGAGTAATTTCGTAGTTGAAGTACCGAGGGTTCAAAATTTGTGGTAAAGGAGTCATATGGACAAAGGGATATAGTTAGATGATAGAGTGATGCAGGTAATGCATAGAGGACAAGTGAGGAAGTTTTCATACAAATGCATAAGTATAATTTCATACAATCCATGATGTATAAACAATAACCCCATACCATACAAATGACTAAAATCATGTTGTACAAGTTGAAGGTGTGTCATATTGATATTATCGTACAAGTGCAGTCATGTGGGATGTTGTACAAGTGGAGAAATTAGATGATAATGTCATACAAATAGGTTTATCATACAAGTGAGGTTATTGTACAACAATTTCATACAAGCAATAAATGCATCTATTGTACAAGTGAAGGTGTCCAATGGAAAGTGTCATACAAGCATAGTCATAGTTTGAGTTAGAGTGGTTGAAGGTAAAAGGATGCTAAATTAGTTGAGCATTATAGAGAGGATGCACTGAGTGGAGCAGTAGTAGAGGAAAGCTCCACCTAAGCATATTTTATAGAAATAATATTATTTACGAGAGGGCATTATATTAGCTACAAGGAAAGGGCTCACAAAGCTTGTACACACAAAGGAGAGAAAGCACGATCAGGATGTCAAACAAGATAACATGGGTAAGTAGCATGGTGTATACTCTAGAGGGGATGAGATCCAAAACTCCCAAATAAATAGAAGTAGATTCTACACCTCATAATACTTACAAGAGAAATGGATGAGAGAGGATGGTAATACCCTTGTAGGAGATGACTTGGAAACAACCAAAGGAAGAAATTTATAGGAACTAGTGGCAGGAGCATGCACATGACCATCCACTAAAGAATTCATTCAAGAGTGCAGGAGTGAACCATATTTTTTAGGTTTTAAACTTTGATAAGAAGTTCTTCAAGTATTACTTGTTACAAATTCTATAGACATATGATCAACAACATAATATGAGTAGAATTTTGATCGGTGACCATGAGGTGCAAGTGGTGTTCTCTCATAGTAATTTTTGAAGGATATTAATACTATCAAATTTAGGAGTATTGTGAGAAAGGAAGTGGAAAACTTGCACTAATGGAAGGATATGATGGATAAGCTCACTAATCTCAATCTAGAGGAGGTAGCAAAGTTGTTGAATCATGGGAGTCATAGACTAAATATGCAATAGTTGAAGATATCAAATCTATAATATATGATGAATGTGATCATGTCAAAGCTGCTAGGATAACAAAGAGCCTCAAATATTTCCACTTGGATCATAGCATATATGAAAGGAATTATGATTGGCATTGTGTATGATTAGGTATTGTGTGTCTTACCATATTAAGAATTTCTTGATTTGATATACATAGAATTTGTTGATGGTTTTTCATGCCATCAGAATTATGATAAATGTTGTGACATAGGAGAAATTGTGGTTTCCTGGGTTGAATGCACCAATATTAATACCAAAGCATCAATTGGTTGTATGGATTTGGGTCCATGTGATGCCACTAATGAAGCCCAGTACCCCAATGAAGAAGAAGGGTATTGATAGGAAAAGGAAGGAATGAGAAGCTTTAGAAGAGGAGTAAAATGTAAGAGGTGTTGGTGTAGAATGTAGGAGGTTGAAGAAGTAGTTGGGAACTCACCCTTATCATTGATAGAAGGAGATACAACAATTATATTAAAGAAAAAAATATAGAATGCCACAAACAACAATGCAAAGGGAAGTTCATGCATAGCAGGCAATTCAAGCTATGCAGGAAGATATTGCAGGAAGGAGGATGACTTAGGAGAAGGTTGTAGTAAGTGAAAAATAGTCATAGGACATTGTTGCATAAGAATTACAAGAGAAGGAGAAGAGCACACAATATTTGGAGGAAATAACTGCATAAAAAGAGTAGAAACTAGTTGTTCTAGATGTGGATGTAGAGGAACAAATTTTAGTGGAAGTTGCATAGGAGTAGGGTGCAAGAAGTGTTCAAGTTGAGAATGTTAACTCACCCAAAAAAATTTTGAATATGCCATTGTACTTTTTATAATAGTGGATCTATGTGGATTACCCCCACTAGATGAGTATCCATAAATAGAAACCACATTCATACAACAAAATATGGCAGCATCACTAGTAGTGTCGAAGGAGAGACGAGAGAAAGGTAAATAGTATGCATCAAAAGTGTGTGGTAAAGATAAGGGATCTATTTGTTGGATGAGCCAAAGAGAGAGAACATAAAATTATGACAACTAATGCAACACAACCAATTTAGGAGGGTAATACAGCCAAAATATTGATCAACCTAACAGGCTACATGGGAGAGGAAATAAAGGAAATAACCATTGAAGATGATACAAACATGGAGCTAATGAAGGATACAAGTGATCATTTTATTATAGAAGTATTGAATTTGAGAAGACCACTAACTCTAGGTGATTATATCAATGAGCAAGTTGATGTCTTTTTTGATAATATGACTACATCAATGGAGTCAGTGCAGATTGAGTTATGAATTGGATACATTGGAGATTAGCAGTGCTGGTAGTTGAGAATGGAGAATGAGATGGGCAAGTTGTTTTTGTCTGCTCATAATATTCAGGGTACTCATAGATGGTAATCGGGTGCATCTTTCACTCACACCTTGTGTTGAGTGACATAGTTGGTAAGCTCTACAAGTGGGGCTCACTCACAAGGAAACCTCTATAATTTTGTTAGAGGTTGTATCCTTGTCAGATGTGATCTTCAATGCAAATTTCCAAACTACCTATAGTGATTTCTCACTACACTTAGAAGGAGAAGGCCAAAGCAAAATTTTATACAATTCAGGAAGCTAAAAAGATGAGAAAGGAAATCAAGGGTTAGCGCCACTGTATAAATATTTTGACTAAAGGAAAAAGGCATAAAAATATTTGATAGTTAAAAAATCCAAAATTCAGATGTTTTTAAAAAAGTCTCAAATTTGAAGGTTAAAAAAAATCCCGAAGAGCACAAAGAATACTAAAGTGACCAAATATTGAAAGTTTTGAAAGACCATAGGAATAAGGAAAGTAAATGTTCTTACAAGCGAATAATACAAGATAAAAAATCTAAGGGAAAAAATGAGAAGAAAGCTTCAAAAGTACTCTAGTAAGCAGAATACATCAAAACAAAAGGGTGGTGTGAGTATTGATGCACAAACTTCTAGAAAATGTAGATGAGCCAAGGTAATGTGCCATTACTAAGAAAGGATAATATTATCTACCAAGATCACTTTAGCTTAGTAATATGGAAAAAGGTAGGTGGTCTATTATAGATGAAGGCATGGCACCTGCAACAATAGCAACCCGGGATTGACAAAAGTAATGTCAAAAAGTCCCTTTATTCAATTTTCATAATCCCCAAAAGAAGTGGCTGAGAAAGTCAAAATCATCTTACAATTTTTGGAGGGAAAATATCTCTAATTGTAATCTATAAATAGTAGTATTCTTAGCTTTGTAAAGGATTGAAAAGTTTATATAAGCATCAACAAGCTTGTATAATTTTTCGCTTCATTTTTCTTTGCATAGGAGTATGTGGATCTTTGAGCAATCTTACAAGCAACTTGAACCCCTACTCCTAGCATAATCTTTTGTAATACTTTTTTACATGCATATATACATATTGTAGATCTACACATCTACTTTGAGTTCATATATGGATATCATACCCTGATCCATCTTGATTATGTGTGTGTGATTGCATCTCTATGCTTCTATGATTATATATGTTGATGGGAGGAAGTGTTCATGTCGGTGCATTATGGTTAGAGTTGTTGTGTGGGGGATCTTATTTGATCTTTGGTGCATTACCACCTTGTTATCTTAGGTTTTTCCTTTCCTCTATTTTTCTTTTTCTTTTTCTTACCCTTTCACCCCAAGATTTTAAAGTAGAAAGTGTGCATCCAAGACCACATCCCATAAAGGATCCAACCTTTGTCAAAATCCCATAGGGCCCTGATTGAGTCAAAACCTATGCTCTCAATATTAGCCCTGTTGTGTCACTCTATATAAGGTATGATGTGCCCCATCTACTTGGTCTGCCCCGTGTGCAATGATTAGGACAATTAAAGAGGACAACAGTTTAATGGCACACGTAGTGGGACCCCATTGACACATCATTAGTCTCATAATCATAAGAACAAGTTTGGATTAGACTCAGTGAGGATATCTACCTATTTTTACTTGTTGAAGCATCTCTCACTCACTTGGTGACTCCACTTTAGAACAAATATTGATAAGAAGTTGCTTGAAGAACACCAGATTGAGGCTTTGGTGAATGCCTTAGTTAATTGCTTTCAAGAGAAAAAATTACATTCACCTAGTGACCCCTTGTAACCAAACTACCCAAGGACCCAAAGATGTCCATTTTACCACCCAGATTATCCCCTGCCTAGAACGTTATGAACCCTCTATGACCTCTAGAGCCACAAGTTGTATGGGATAATATTCACAATAATTAATAGAGATCCTGCCAAAATACACTAAAGAAGGGCCAACAACCCAATAGAACACCTATGGGAGATGGTCTTCATATACCAAGTGCACAATATTATAAAGAAATATGTGGCTTTCAGATTTTTGGTGGCTTGACTCCAATATAAAGCCCACCAAGGTTTTGATTCTCTTCCTCCATATTCAACCACTGACTTGGACCAACTTGTTACCCTCTTGATGGAGGGGTTTGAAAAAGGTATTACTATAGCAAAAGATCAGATCAATTAGGAAGATGATAAAACTCATGATAAAAACCAACAAGGAGCATTAGTTTCAATGCCTCCACAACAAGAATCTATAAATCCATACAAGGAAACCGATCCCGCACAAGACAACAATGTGGAGAAACCAACTTTTTAGTATAGCCCATCTCTAGATGCACATACCACTTAGATCTTCTCTAGAGAAAAGTTTTGACAAATTGTTCCCACCTTAAGCAAGGATAAAATAGACATGGTATCTAAAGACCAACCGCATAGTTAGCTAAGAAGTCAATCGAAATACATGGCGGAGATAGAGCTAGGAAACATAAGAGTAAGGCATACACATGGTTGAAGGTGGCCCTAAGAGCCTTCAAAAATAACTAGGCACCCTATGGGTTTCCTAGGAGGAATGTTGATGTGGCCAAAAGAGGTGAATAAGTTGTCCATGATGAGTCCCAATGCAATATCCTACATAAGCCTTGGGACTCATTCCTCACCAATACCAACCTATCAAAGACCTTAGGAAGCGGTAGGTCATGTGTTTAAGAAAATGACCATGCTAAAGAAGCAAAATTTTGGATCACTTTGGTCTGGACACTGCATATTCTAATGAAATAACCTCATATGACACACTTAGTGCATTTAAAGGTGCCAAAATTATGTATTATATTGTATATAATTGGCATTTATAAATAAAGCTAACAAAGATAAATGTCATACAAACATTGGCTAGGCCATACGATGGCATATTTAGAGGGAAAGGCTAGTCAAGGCTCTCGCATGAAAAAAATATTGGAAAATATGCTAGGTAGTTCACATGTCAACTTGAAGAAAACTTGCATGAATTAAGAAGGCCAAGTATTAGCAAAGCAATTGGGAAATGATGGATAATCACACATTGTTTATTCACTTGAATTGAAAAATCATAATCTTGCTAGAAAGGATGGGACCAAAAAAGGGAATAATTCTTTAAAGACTTTCCCACTAAGAGAAGTCTATATAAGAAGAATCCTACTCTTGGCATTCCAACAGTACCAAGCAAAGTTGTCTTATTTACCTTCTCTTTTCCTCTTTTTAGCCTATGGAAATAATTTTGAGTGAAGTTATCACCAAAGAGATAACAAGATGAGAGGGCCTAAGTTTCCCTCAATTTATCATGTATTTGATGTTGCACGGAGACCCAAGATGTTGAGAAGGGGAGTTATTCAAAAGAAGTTGCTAGAAAAATTAAATATCCCTATACCATGAGGACACATTGATCGACTAGACTAGAAAATATGATGATCTATAGCCTTTCTAGTGAAATTTAAGTCTACTCTCGCTATGGATAGGATTATTAGAACCATTTTTATGATAGATAAAAGGACTCTATCTTTAGCGAGACCCCTTCTTAAAATATTATCCATATGGGTGGGTTTGAAAACTGAATTGTTCTCCATGTGCAGCTCGGTTCATAGTGACTATCTCATCGATCACAAATGTTTGGGGCTATTACCAAGGAAACATCAACAAATACCCTAGGAGAATGAACCTCAAGAACAATGGAGGAGGAAGAAGGGACCTGAGGTGACCAAACAAATAATTGGCATCATCTGATAAAGCTTATAATCTATGAAAATTATGGTCAAACTTCCACAAGTTGTATAGCCTTATTTGTATATAAGTAGGTCATCCTGATCATGGCATAAAAAGGAAGAAAAAATTTGGACCCCACATTTCAGGCACACTCAGAAAAAGAAGAGGTTAGGTAATCCTGCATAAAGGCAATGTTGCAACATCAAAAATCAAGCAGAGGAAAAGGCAAAAATAGTGATAATTTTTCATCTAAAAGGAGGATTAACAAGAAAAATGCAACCATAATCCCATGCATTTCTAAAAAAACGAAGAGTAAGTCTTGGTCATTAGGGAGGAAATTATAGTTTTGTGAAATACTATATAGATTTCAAGAATGACATCCAAAGCACCTAAGTTTTGATCCCATGTCCAATGGACAAGACATCAACTTTCTCTAGGTTCTTTATCTTCATCAAGTTGAAGATCCCCTATGAGTTGCCAAAACTATATGAATTCTTAGTACACTCAGAAGGAGAAGATCGAAGTAAAATTTTGCATAATTCAAGAAGCATATCTTCTAGCTAAAAATATGAGAAAGGCGATCAAGGGTTGATGTCGCTATATAAGCATTCCAACTAAAGGAAAAAGGCATAAAAATCTTTGATAGTTAAAAAGTTCTAAAAGTTGGATGCTTTTAAAAAAGGCCTAAATTTGAAGGTCAATAAAAAGCCTCTAGGAGCACGAAGAAGAGTAAAATGACCAAATAGAAGTTTTGAAAGACTAGAGTAAGAAAAAAAGTAAAATTTTCGACAAACAGATAATACAAGATAAAACCTCCAAGGAAGAAACAAGAAGAAAGCTTTGAAATTACTCTAGTAAGTAGAATACATAGGAACAAAAGGGAGGCATGAGTAATGGCACACAAACTTCCAAAAAAATTAGATGAGCGAGGGTAATGCATTATTTCTAATAAAGGATAAGATTGCCTACCAAGGTCACTTTAGCTCAGTAATCTAGGAAAAGGTAGGCAGTCTATGGAAGATAAAGGCATGGCACCTACAACAAAAACAACCTAGGACTAACAAAAGTAATGGTAGAAGGTGTCTTCATTCAATTTTTAGAATCCCCAAAAAAAGTCGATGAGAAATTCAAATCATCCTAAAAAAATTGGAGGGAAATTGTCCCTGATTGTAATCTATAAATAGTAATAGTATTAGCTTTGTAAAGTATTGGCAAGTTTGTATAAGCAGCAACAAGTTTGTATAAGCTTTCCCTTTGTTTCCCTTTGTATAACAATACATAAATTGTTGAGTCATCTTATGGGTAATTGAACCCCACTTCTAGCATAATATATGTAATAGTTTTCGCATGCATATATATACTAGAGGCTTATGTGTCTGCTTTGAGTCCATTTATGGATATCATACCCCGACCTGTCTCTTTTGTGTGTGTTTGTGCTTATATATTTTGAGGAGGGGAAGTGTTCATTCCAACACATTATGGTTAGAGTTGTTTTGCAAGAGAATATTATTTGATCTTAGGTGTATTGTGATCTTGTTAGCTTAGGTTTTTTCCTTTCTGCTATCTTTGTTTTTCTCTCTTACCCTTTTCCCCCCAAGTTGTTATAGTAGGAATTGTGCACCCAAGATCACATATTATAAAGCATTCAACCTTTATCAAAATCTTGGAGGCCTCCGACTGAGCCAAACCTCAAGCTCTCAAGAAATATCCTATTGTGTTTCTTTGTGTGAGGTATGATCTACCCCTTTTGTGTGGTCCACCCCACGTTCGATGTTTGAGACAATTGGAGATAACAACACTACCTTATTTATCAAAGGAAAAGGGAGAAAAATTGTAAAAAATAAAATCCTAAACTAATGGGGATGATGCCCCAAAAGAATCAAAAGTCCCTCCTATGAATAACTAAAATAAAATGAACATATTTATTTTTGCTAATAGCTAGGAAGTAAACACGGTTTCAATCCAACATGAACATTCATGCGCAAAATTTGAATACATATAAGAAAAAGGGCAAAGCAAAATTAGCCATGATTCCATATATATCACAAAAAAAAATTACAATGGTGCTAGATAAAAAGAGGCTTGATGTTATTAATAAAACAACTCGACGTTTGAGTCAAACTATATAGAGAAGGGAGGTGACAGGAAAATACTTTCAAGGCCAAATATTAGGCATAAGAAAATAATTTTTTGATGCCTTACAATGCTATTGAAACTACTATTTATATGCTCAGACCTAGGGCTTACTTTTCTCAAAAGTTGTACAAGAATTCAAAATTTTTCTTCGAAGACTGAGTGAGGAATGGACTATATTTAATGTAGATGAACTTTGAGGTTTTTAAAACTAGATCTATTAATGTTGAAGGATTGGGGGCCTTTGGATTTGGATCTTCCACCATTATTTCCAAATACCCTTACTAGGAGTTCCCCCTAGAAGGTGGGTGTAGGATCTATCTACAATTAATTTTATTGAGCTCAATCTCTATAACTAAAGCTTCTATTATTATTGCTTTAAGACACCAATCACTTCTATAGAATGGCAAGCTTGTAATAAAGGTTCTCATTGGTCCTAACGGTTACTTTTTGTGGAAATTGGGAGGTTGATGATGAATTTTATTGGCCATTGTTGCCACTTTTTAAATTTAAGACATTTCCAATCAGATGGTCCTCTTCTTGATCAGATGTTTGGTGGATCTCCTCTAGGTTTGATCTCAAAATGTGCAAGCTATAGTATTTGGATTGGTTGTGTAGTGGATACATGATTTCCATGTGTTCAAGTGTTATGGGCTCAATCGGGTGTAGAGGAACCAATATATAGGTGTTGACTTTGTTGTGTTTCAACTAATGGCAAGGTACTTTGGTTGCCACTAATATTTTAGAGAAGATGATGCAGGCTATCAATTGTTATGATTGGATGGCTTACATAATTTTATGATCCACATACCTTCTCATCCCTCTAAAATTTTATAGATTGTTGGATATAAGATTAATGGAAAATCTTCCTTGGGCTTACTCTTTCATGGGACATTTACTTACTCCTTCCATGGATGTTAATGTATTTGTCACATGCTCATATTTCTAACCAATGGTGGGATTTCTCCTAAAACATTTCTTGGCAACTTCCATTGGATGAGTGATCAATGGCTCATGTAACCTCAATTTTCTTGATGGATGCTCTTTTATGAAATCAATGTCCATTTTTGGATCAACTCGATCAGTGTATCACACGAACCTAGGAATCCTCATAGCCTTTTTAGCTTTTTGAGTCAATGCTTGTCACTAATCAAATATCAGATGGCTTGTGTGGCATCAAAATTCTATCGGGTCCCCTTCATGCAATAAAAGAGTGTCTATCGTAAGTTTAAAATCAATGGTATGCTTTATCTTCGCCTTTCCTCTTCCACTAGTCTACTTTTATCGAGGTCGATTTGCCAAAATTTGGCCAAGGCAAAAATTCTTCCTCCATGTATTGAATTTTCACTATAGTTTAAGTGACTCATAGGGGATAATTTGCTTGCTAAAGATAGGGAATCCTAGAAAATTTTAGCCTTGTCCATTGGGTGTGGATTCTAAATGAAAGAATGGAGAATTAGAAGAATTGGAGAAAGAATGAGAAAATTGAGGAAAAAATAGAGCACAAGAAATGCAGGGCTAAGGAGAGGATAACTTATCCATCAATGCTTTAATTTCTCTCCACTCATCATCCGAGGGTAGCTCTAAAAAATGAATTAAAATAAATGTAGGGCTAAGGAGAGGACTTGTCCATCAATGCTTTATTTTCTATCCACTCATTATCCAAGGGTAGCTCTACTTTCTAGCACTAGCAATAGCATATGTAGAGTCCAATTTGGTCATCCCTTGACCTCCTGCATTCACACATTGAGCTCCACCAAGGTCTTGATGATCCATATTGAATCCTTCAAAGTGGGGGGATCCAACCATTTACCAAATCTCATTTGCCTCTCCTTCTATTACTTAAGCAGTTGCATATACTCTTGCTTTGAAAGGATCTTATTATCAGTTTTCCAGGTGGAGTATAAACCTTTTTTAAATTAAGGAGTCAATGTGACCCCTTAGGTTTATAATCATAGTAATAAGGATGCTTATTTAGGATTTTCATTTTTGCATATCTTGTTCCTTGTCAAGTACACCCAACACTTTCCACACCACTGCCTCTCTACCTTGGATACCTATAACCGCTAGCTCTTGATTGGGTAGGATGGCCATCTTTGCTCTATACCCTTTCACCTTGACCAATATTTCTAAAGTTGTTATCAAGATTTATTCAACCTCTTGGTTTATTTGGGTGCTTTGCTTAGCGGTTGCATCACTAAATTCGAGCACCTAGAATAGCAATGATGTGGCTTTGGTTATTTTGTACCAGTATGTCTGGAAAATCTTAGTTATCAACTTTGTCATCCCTATTTGTTGCCTTATTATTGCATTATTTTTCCTCTCTTCCTTGAGCTTCTAGAAATTAGCCTTTTTCATGTTGATTTGAGATTTTTGAGAGATAAGTTGATCGACTAGACTTTGGCTCTTGCTCGTTTTCGTCTCTAGGAGAGAATTTGGGACTTGGGCGCTTGCCAGTTGGTCCATATAGTTTCAGAGTCCATTGACTTCCAGATAATAGTTCTTGATGGTATTTTTTACATCCTAAAGATATTTTTCTTTCTTTATCAATATTCTCGTGGGAGATAGGTAGTCATGGGTTACAAATTTGCTCCATGAATTCTACCTTATCCCTAGTCCAAGTGTCTTTCATATTGATCCCAGCAACCACCACTTGATAACCCTACACCTACATTTTTCTTTTTGACTTACACACAATCAATATCATATGATTGAGGTATACTATGGTGTCCTAAGGATCAAAATGACTCTTCACTCCTATATCTATGGGCAATAGAGCTCTTTTGGCTTCTTTATTCTACATTTACTGTGTTATATTATTTTAGATATCTCTCAATTATAGCAGTGTATTTTGGACTAGAGGAGGAGCTTGGGATCTTTTCAGTTCCCCTTGTACAATTAGAGCCAAGAACAATAGTTTAAATAATAGGAAATATTAGAAAGGTGAATTGAAGGAAAGAGAAAAACATCCTTCCATTAGAATGGGTTGAGGTCTTATATAAAAGGTGGTTGGGGTAAAATAAATTAGAGTGATGGCTTCACAAACTACAAATGTGACCATTTCTTGAAAGGATGCCATTGTTGAAATAACAAGAGGGGTGGTAGTAGCCAATATGTTTGAGACACTAGGCATGTTGGCCAATGGGGCCAAAACAATGGAGGAAACAAGGGGCCACAAACTAGTAGCTTGAGAAAAAATGCAATAGATTTGAGGGGATTCATTGAAAGGTGGGGGCGGAGTAGCTTGTGGATGTGTCCTTGGGACATCCTTCTGTATCCTCTTCAATGGTGGGGGATACATATGGTGGACCAAATATTTCTTCCCTTGCTAATGTGGTGTTGGCTAGGCCGCTTGTGATAGTGGTTTTGTTGTTATAAGAGATGCCTAAGAAGAGACTATGAGTAGGGCTTCTTCTAGCCCTAGTGGAGACTCTTCTATGTGGATAATATCACTTGTTATTTTCTATACCCTTTCATTCATTTGGGGTAATGTCTCCTCTTTGTTGTCTTCATCTATGGGGCTATTATTTACATTTGAGTGCTCCTAGTTATACAATTTGCTAAACCTCTCATCCTCATAGAGGTCATCATAATTCATTGTAGTGTCCCCATATTCTTGGTGAAATTTCCACTACACACTAATTTTTACCTCCTTCCAGTGTTCCTCTCTCAAAACTTGCTTCTTCTTGGTACTAATCTGGCTTTGAGGATCCACCCGACCCTTCTTCACATAGAAGGTTTTTTTGACCTTTGATTGTTGCAATTACCCAAGAATTAGCTTCAATTACCACACACCTACCTTGTCTACTAGAATTTTTAGTCCTTATATGCTTGGTCTGGGCTCATGCACAAACTGGTCCAAACTCTTGATGCTTGTGAGCCATGCAACAAACTTACCTATCAAGTCATAGTTCCATTCCCCTAGCATCATATCCAGCTCTAGATCTTTCAACTTGCCTTCCAAGATAGAGGTAATCTTCCACTTCATCAATGTTATTTCCTCGAAGCTAGAAGGAAGCTTATAAGCTTATATTACCTTTCCTGCTCCTGTAGGATTCATAAATTGAATACATTTGTCTAAACACCTCTAGAGCAAAAATCCTTTTTGTTTTTTACTTGGGTAGCCAATAGATAAATCTATTGAAGCCATGTATTCTGACAATAGTGACTTTCTCCTTGAAATACCAATCTCCTCGATGGTTTCCCTACAAAAATTGGATTCTAGTTGTTGAGAGGTACTCTAGCTTGTAGCCACCCAAAGCTGTCAAGTTTGAGGTTGAAAAATTGTCTACAAAATTATAATAAGATGACTTGCTTAAGACCTCCATCCAAAAGGAAATGAGCAATTCATATTTAGATTCATCTACTTGCTTCAAGGCCAACTTAGGGTATATCCCAAGAGTTTGGAACATAATAAAATACACTAGAAACAAATTAATGTCCTTGAATCTAGACAACACATTATTAATTTTGTTGTCAATGAAATAATCAAAATAAAAGATTAGCCTTTCCCTATTGGATGTCCATCTTATCATGTATAAAATGTCAAACTAATCTTGAATCATGTTCTTGTCATTTTTTAATCCAAAAATAAATGCCAACATATTCACGATGTCTCTGGCACTATCCCTCAAGGTTTTGTGACTCAGGGGAAACTTTGGTAGTGTATTGCCCTTGATATCACACTCATCCTATAGGAACCCTGATTTTTTTGGTATATCATTGTAATACTTGGTGGGATTCTCTAAATTTATGGTAAGCCTACCTGCTTCCACTTGCAACATCTTTTGGATGGTAAGCACAGTGATGGCGACTATGTAGCTTTCATCATGTAATTGGACCTCATAGATCTAGGTATTGTAGAGCTTTGTGCATGCAACCACCAACTCATAGAAATTATGTGCTTCAGGTACCATGTACTACACCAAGGTCATGCTCCAAATTTGGGCTTCAAAGTATTTGAGGTCTCTTTGATTATGCCTCTGCCACACTCCCTCACTTAGGTTTTTGGTTCTTTTGGAAAATTTAGGGTCCATGACCCTCTCTATTGATTTCTTTACCCATTCAGGAGCTACAACTTGGGAAGCGTGGATTGGCATCTCTTGACTAGAGGTGGAGGGAAAGGCTACAATTGACTTGGTGGGAAAAGTAGTGGATGGAATGACTCTAACTACGAATGGGCGAGTAGTGATATTCTTCTTATCCATGGTACTTTGAAAACTTCTATGTGGGTGGACTCGACTTCTTAGGTTCATCTCTACAACTACACTCTTTTGTGATCTCTAGGATCTTTGTTTGCTCGGATCCTCGAGAATCAAATGGGGAAGAAATTGAAGGCAAGGAGCCCCTATTTTATAAATGATTTTCTTGAGGATCATGGAACTTATATGCATTAACTCACATTACATAAGTTTACTCCTATTTATAGAGCAGTGAGAAGTGACAATTGTCTATTTGGCATTTGAACTACCTAATTTGGAATAATCTCCCTTTTCATGTAAATCTATCCCAAAAAGACCACCATTGCATCCTAGAGTTGAATTTATATCATTGGGGCCAATACACCATCTCATCAGTAATGAATCCATACCATGTGCATTTACTTACCTTCTTTAGTAGACCTAATATGCAAATATTTGGCACTTCCCCCAATGCATTAATTCACACCATGCAAAACTATTTCTCCCATGCAAGGATGGAAAAAAGATGTTGCATTATTCAATTTGCATGTGCAATTTTACTTCATTTTTCTATGCAAGGTTAGTGAAGGAAGAGGGTTCCACCTTTTTTCTAATCAAATGGTCTATGGGTTGTCCTACACTATCTTGAGGATATTTTTCTACTCTCACAACCATCAATGTTTGTTGATGATCTTGATTGGATTATTCTTGGATCTTATCCCATTACTAACCTAGTAGTTGAGATAGAACCGGGATCATCCTTATTTGTTGCATTAAATGGAATCAACCATTGATGATCCCATCAAAAAATTCACACTAATCTAGATCTAGGTCTTCTTTTCACAAACCTTTATTGAGCATAATTCTACCAAGTGTCCTTATCATGACAATTTGATGGTCGTCTTGATCTAAGAAGTCATTTATGGTTGTCTTTTTTGTATGCAACATCATTTGTTGATTTTCTTAGATTATGCACTTCACTTTGACCCTAAGATCTTCCTTTAATAATTCTAATTTAGCTCGTGATCGTCATGTATCCTTGCTCTTGATGATCTAATCATTAGTATTATTTTATGGAGCCTCTTTTGTCCTCTTTGCCCTAACAACAAATATCTTTCATTGGATTTTTGATCGGATGGCTCATGTTGTCTTGGTGCAAAAACTTTCTTGGCAGCTCTTAATTTTAACATAATTTGGCCATGTATCATCGTTAACAATGTGTGATCAACATCCCCATTTTGCACTTTTTGGGTAAAATTTGACTAAGTGTGAAACATACATGCAAGAGGAAACTTTGTGGATCGAACAATTTGTGGGTTGATTTCCTTCGATGATCAAACAACTGATGGAGACTCACAAGTCATGTTTGTTCCAATCCCTTCAACAAATAGCATCACCCATGGATTATTTAATCTAATGGCTTGTGCTAATCGATATTTGGGATCTTCTTTACTAGCTCCTAACCAAGTGCAAGCTTACCACATGTCTTGGTAACTCGTTGATCCAATGGTCATTATTACTCCAAAAAAGGTCCTTATTTTGTTCCCTCAAGGATTGCATGAGCTATTATTTTTTATCATCCAAAGGCTTTCAACAATGTGGACTACTTCTACTACTCCTTTTGGAAATATTTGTGATTTTATGATCTTTTGCGATTTTGAACTAAGAGAAGCCAATGGTTAATAATGCAGATATAAAGTGATAATTTATTTATTTATTTATTTTAAATATATATACATATATATAGAGCTACCACAAATAGCTTTTCAACCCATACTTGCTTGAAAGATCCATAGGGATCAAGATCCCAATTATCAGTTGCCCACTAATCCATCTGATTGTCGAGGACATATGAGTAGACTTCATCGACTAATAAGTCTGATCTAAACAACCCTTCCTATATGGTGTAGGTCTTGTTATCATCTAGCTTTATCAATAACACATGCTCCACGTGATGAATATGGAGGGGTTTGAAGGGGATATTTAGATTGGTCCCATACATGGTTCTAAGTAGCATGTGTGTCCAATCTAGGGATATATATCTTTCAATATTGCAAATGCTAAAAGTGGTTGGGATTTCAATCATTGCTATGTACTAATGGAGTGTGATATCAGGGTAAGCTTCTAGTGTGAGGGGAAGGCTCCTCACCAATCCAAATATTTGGATAGGAGTCCCATCAAGCTGGACTACTCCTTTGTTAATAAAATAATTTGGCCCTAATTTCTCTGCTACCCTTCTAGGTATGATTGAAGTACTTGACCCCAAGTCTACCATGTAGTTATGAATCAATTTATCATCATAGAATAGAGTTAAGTAAAATGAAATGGGTTTATCTTGTCTTAATTCAGCATAAGATATTTATACGACATCATGTGGCCTTTCCTTAACTAGTGCCTTTTGTTTATCTAGAACTTCCTCCAAGTATCTCATATGCTCAGGCATTGATAGGATGTCCTAAAGAGGCATGGCCATCATAGGATTCTTTAGATGGTCTACCACATGAAATGAACCAACAAAGTGGGACTTTTAAACCATGATTGGTATCCATTGAGGCCTAGGCCTTTCTGTAGTAGGCTAAGGAGCATTAGCTAGTTAAGGGATCAACATGCATTGCCTTGGGGCTTTTAAGAGGTTCTTGCTAGTAGCTTTCATGAGGTTTTGCATGTTATGAGTGGGCGCAACCATAAGAGAGACTCTTCTCCTAAGATAAGCTAGCCTTTTTAGGGTTTGAGGCTTGTTTGATAGACCTATTATTCCTCAATTACCTTCATCTTAGCCTTGGTCATATAATTTGATTGGACTTATGGTTTTCCAAGAGATGAAGTGCTCACTCTATCAAATATCGCATATACTTTTTTCTCATCCCAAGTTATCAACATCTGCTCTGGAGCTGAGGAACTTGTCTTGGGGGGTAGATCAAGTTTTTGGATGAGAGAGGTTTGGCTCTATATTTGGGTATTCAACTCTAGTTTAAGAGGCATATGGATGGGTATGTATAGCTTCATCGTGTGTGACCATGGTTTATTAATACTCTCCTCCAATATAAGCATTGGAAGGATGGGCATTGGAGTATGGATAGTACCATGCATTAAAATATTTCATGTAGTTGTTATGAATGGTGATTATATACTTCATTAGGTTTGGAGAAACCTATTTCAAGGGGAGTTGAACAGGAACTATTTATTGGTTTGAGATCTAAGGTTGGCCTGCGTCCTTATTAACATTAAATGGGGATATCTAGTATTTATTAGGGTAGGCCTATAGCCTTGGTCATTCTATTGGAAGAGGGGCTTCAAATATTTTTGGTACTAAAACCCCTAGGAATTCTGCTACCTTTTGAGGGCTATGACCTCATTGGAGATTGTCCTGAATAATTTCATATCGTCTAGCTCATTGGAGGGATAAGGACTTATGAAAGGGTGCTTTAGAGTAGAGATAGATGTTTGAGCCTTCATGGGGTTCATGGTAGGGGTTGACTAGAAAGTGGTAGGTTCAACTGCTCAGAGTGGATAATATGGTGACTAGACACCTGGAAACAAAGACATGGGGTCTAGGAGCTAGCCTCCTAATCTAGATTAATTCATTATCATATTGGATGACTATCCCATAGGCCTCTAGTAAAGAGTTACCTTCTCTATACTTGATCATAATAACAATTTTAGAATTATTAGATTTTAGAAAGTAAATGAAAGCTACATTTAGGAGAGGATAGATTTTGTTTGGGATTTGATACTAGGTCTTATGATACTGGGAGTTGAAGTTATCCATCATCTCCATAGATGCTCTCTTGATGGTCATTAACTACTCTAGGAGGGACATGTTGTCTTCCTTTTCTCTAAATCTATCCAACAGTAGGTTCGTGAGCTAGTCCTAGTTTTTGATTGAGTATGGGGTCAAGGATAGGTACTAGTCTTGCACCTTCCCTCTAAAATATATTACTAGTAGTCTAAGTGCCATGTTTTATTCTACAATGTTATGTACCACACATAGATTCACCATGCAATGTAGGTGCCCTATATAAATGATAGCTTTCTCTCTGGTGAACTAAGGTGGTCATTTGAAAGTTGAGGTGGGGATTAGATCCCATGTTGCAAGAGGAACAAGTGGTATTAGGGGGCCTTTATCGATCCATGTTGGATACCTTTATTGGAGGTGGATTTGTAGCCATATTCTATCATCAATTTATCCTTTTGGATCTTTGGTTCAAAGGTGAAACCAATACCTGTGGGTTTGCTTTAGCAAAGGATTTGGTAGCAGACCTTGCACTCATAAATATTTGGGTCCTTCACTATTTCATGGAGTTTCTATGTGAAGGTTCAATATGCTTCAATAAGCCAAGTAACTAATATTTTTATCAGAATATCAATATGACATCCTTATATTAGCATGTGCCAAGAGTTGTACATGCATAGTGGCTACTTTTAGGTATTCTTTCTCAATGAAGTCACAAAGTGAATATACTTGTGCTTCAACAAGCAAGCTAGTTGATATCTTCACCATAGTCTCAACCAAGATCTATCAAATGTGTGGGACAAAGTTTTAGCTCATCCCTTCAGGTGTTCTAGATAAAATTATTGTGCACGCATGGTGGTTAGGGATGAGCCAATACTATTTCTTTGTGGAACAAAATGTTTGATTTTGTCCCACCAAGCATGTCAAACAAAACTATTACCCGCTCATAATGTTCAAGGCACCTACAAATGATAATCAAGTACATCCAAAACTAATACCTCATGTTGAGATACATAGTCAAGAAGCTCTAAGGGTGAGGGGATCACTTACAAGGCAACCTCTGAGATTGTTTTGGAGGTCAGCTTCTCGTTAGATGTAATCTTCAACACACCTTCCTAAACTACCTGTTTTATTGAAGAAAAAGAGAGAAGATTTGTAAAAAATAAAATCCTAAGCTATTAGGAGTGATGTGCCAAAATAATCAAAGGTCCATATTATGCATAACTAAAATGAAATGAACACATTATTGTTCGCTAAGAGCTAGAAAGTGAACACAATTTCAATATGTATCGCTCCAAATTTTTTGCATCCTTACCTTCAGCCTATAGGATCCGCGCCCGGAAGGGGGATGTGAAAAGGATGGGACAATACCTCGGACTGAGAGGCCCTTTGAAGGTCCCGCCTCTCGGGGGAGGGGTATAAGGGTGAATTTTCGACGGATGGTGGGTTCACCAGGAAACTTTTGAATGGCAGTTTCCATGCCTAGGTTGATAGTGAGTTTGATGTGTTCATTTTTATACTCGATCATTCAACTCCTAGGTTTGGCCAAGATGAATCTAAACTATTCTATATGCCAATGCTGATTTAAATAAATACAGAAAATAGGAATAAATGCTAATAACAGAGAATATGCTAGCTAGAAATTTTCATACCTGATTTCGGATGTTTGATGAAGATTCTGAATCTTGTAGCAGTTCAGATCGTCTCAATTCGTACGTAATCGTATGATATTAAATAGGATCATCTCAAATCATAGAAGGTCATCTGAGATCAGACAGAATCGTCTAAAATATGATGAATTCGTTAGACGAATTCGTCAGAAACCTGCAATCACAGAAATAGATACAAAATACCCAAGATGCAACTACAGAAGCGAAGGGAAATGATAGAAATAACTATAAATTTGTCTAAATGACAGATCCAAACAGTAATTAAAGAGGAAAAGCATTAACTTCACAATTTATTTTGATTTTATCATGCATTTATACTAGATGAGGTGAACTCCAAGATGCATAAGTATAATAATTAAAGAGAATGCAGAAATACAATAGAAAATTACAAAAAAGCTACGAAAATGCAAACTCTGGGTTCTGATTGCCCCCAATCTGGACTACAGTCAGGATCGCCTCCAATCATACGAGATCGTTTGTGCTCCTCGACAAAATCGTTCGTAATCATCCAAGATCGTCTGCGACGATCCGAGCTATCTTCGACTGAAAAATAGTAGAGTTCCTGCAAGAAAATGTGAAATACAGAATACAGACAATAGTGCGAGGGAATAAGGAACTAAATCTGTAGGGAAATCCGTCAACTAAGGGGTTTAGGGGGTTCAGGGGGATAAACTAGAAAAATCCTAGTTTATATAGGATTAGGAAGAGGTTAGGAGGTTGGGGATCATCCCAATCTGGGAGATCTCCAACAAGGAAATCTCCAACTGTGCAGACACGTTTCTGCCCAAGTTGGAGAGGTCATTGAAACAAAAGCTAATTATGAAAATTCGGTTTTGGGACGAAATCGTCCGGACGTTCTGTTCCAGAAGAATTCGTCAGATCGAGGACGATTTCATCTAATCTGCGACGATATCGTCCAACGGTCAAAACAAATCCTAAAAATGGCACGAAAAATGGGGAAAGCGGGTAACAGGTGGTTTAACGGGCAGTTTGGGGTTGAAATTCAAATTTTTATCTTTTATCTTTTTACTAAGGTTTAACCGTGCCAATTTTAGGGTGCTACATTTTTCCCCCTCTTTAGCGAATTTTTCGAAGAAAATGCGTTAAAGATGAGTTTTTCCCGTTTTACGAGAAAGCAAAAATATACTCAATTTTTTAGACGACGATTCTTGGTCGAATCGTACGAATGTTGACTATGGTGCCCCCTCCGTGTTTTTACCCAAATCGAACGTTTGAGGTAAAAACACGAAAAAGCAAAATTAAAATGTTGATTTTTAAATAAAATTAAAAAACTAGGGTAAAACCCTAATTCATTTTTACTGTTCCAGAGCTCTACAGAGAGAAAAATGGTGGAGACAGCGCATAGAGCGACAGAGGTCCGGTGCGGGCTACGGGTAAGGATCTAATCCTAGTAGATTAGGTTTGATTTAACTTTGTGCAATTTTTTTGATTTAAATTTGATTGTTTGGGGCATCGCGGCCGTTTTTAGGCCGTCGACGACGTCGGGACAAAATCGTCCCTATTTCGTCAAAATCGTCCCTAGATCGTCGATTTCGTCTAAGGGCAAAATCAACGAGATAGGGGCGATCTCGTTCAACAAGGGGCGATCCCCAAGTTGCAAAATCGGAGATGATTTCATCCTCACAAAGGATGATTTTGCCCAATTTGGGACGATATCATCCAATGGTGGATGATATCATCTTTAACTTGATTTTAAAATGTGTTTAATTTGATTTTAATGATTGATTTATTAATGATTTTGTTGTTTTATTGTTTGTTTTGCAGAAAGGGTTACTAAAGAGCCAGGAATGGAAATACGATGGACTAAGAGATGACATAGCCATGCTCGACCAGGCAGAGCGTGACCGACTAGCACAGGTCGGTCTACAGCATGTGGCAGAGATGCCACAAGTACCGACTAACATGGGGCTACTGACAGCCCTAGCAGAGAGGTGGTATCCGGGGTCGTCCTGCTTTCGGTTATCGACAAGGGAGATGGCTCCCACTCTAGAGGACGTATGGAGGATCATGAGGATCCCCATACAGGGATGGTTGATGATGCCTGCGGCCAATCAGGGCCAAGCGATGATGAGACTGACTGGAGACCCGAGCTTCACCCTGGAGAAGGGCAGGGTGAACATCGAGTCTCTACAGCAGATGCCTGGGGCATCTAGGCTGACTCGGGTTTTGGCAGGAGTGGTCGGTGGCTTACTGTTGTGCCACCAGAGTGGGTGCAGACTACCATGGGTGCTCTCAGACATAGTCTACGACATGAGAGACCACGGGTACAGATTTGCATGGGGTAGCTTTGTACTTTGCTGCTTGTATAGGATCCTATATGGGGTCGTATACAAGGGAGGTCGATGTCTGGTCTTGACATCGCTGCTACAGGTTTGGTGCTAGGAGCACATTGCGGTGCAGAGGCCGGTAGGGCTCCCATTGATAGGGGTTGATCGGGAGAGGCCTCGGGTTTTCTATTGGTGGCTATAGAGGGGGTCACAGCGGCGGATAGATCTGTCGATGTCACGAAGGTTGCTAGATGACCTCATCCTAGACCAGATCACCTGGAGGCCATGGCGAGAGCACCCCGGGTGGGCAGAGGATGGGCAGGAGCTGGCTCGCATCAGGCGAGTCTGCTGGCTGAGGATGGAGCAGGGAGAGGTAGAGCTCCACCGCTATGATCGAGTACTATGACAGTTCGGTCTACAGCAAGGGATCCCTTCTCTCAGGGATTACGAGTACTCCCGGACTATTTGGGATAGTACTACACTGAGTGGGGCTCTAGATATGCAGTGATTCTAGAGTCAGGATGCGGACGATGCCCCCATCCAGCCAGTGGATGGTGATGATGTCGAGGTTGCAGATGGCTATGATGCCTAGTATGCAGGCATCCGCCCTCCTCGGATGATGAGGGCGTAGGGTCCAGTGCATGCCATGGTGTGCCAGATGGGGAGGCGATGACAGGATGCTATTGAGGCAACGCGGGGTCACGAGAGGAGAGAGCAACGGTGGTCCCCATAGGAGAGATGCCAGAGGATGGGTCAGGCTCCGTAGAGACCACAGTAGCCAGGGAGGAGGGAGGAGGGACTGCCTCCTCAGCAGATGGAGAGACCACCATCGCCCGATAAGGGCAAGGGTGTCGAGGTAGGGGAGAGCAATGAGACGATGGCTCTCTGGGCTGAGGTTGCCCACCTCCGGGCTCAGGTGCAGACATTACAAGATGAGGCTACATGGCTCAGAGCTCGGGGCGGAGGAGTGAGCACTCAGGATGTGGTGTGGTCTATTGCTCAGACCGCATTCTACCAGGGGCTATACTATCACATGGTTCCAGAGAACCAGAGGGTACCACTGCCAACCCCTATTATAGAGCCGGTCATGATGGGATCGTCGAGGACATCCTCACGATCGATGACGAGGACCCAAGATACAGCCCGGACCTCTATGGGACCACCTCCTCCACGTCAGGGCGGGGGAGGAGATGAGGCTGAGAGCTCGAGGGCTTCTCGAGACTAGGTGACTATAGACTGCACAGATATTGTATAGATTTTTGAGAGGATTGAGTATGCCAAGGTGTAGATTGTGGCATACCAATCCAGTTTTGATATGATGTATATAATTTTTGTGATATATATATGTGATCTTTTTGATATGACTTGTTCATATGTTTTTATGATGCTTTAATGTTTGAATTGTTTGCTTGTTTGATTGATGATTCATGTAATTATGTCATTTGGAAATATTATAATTTGATGTCATGCTATAAAATTTTAAATGAAATAATCTGATGTAAACAATTGGTTGTTGTGGTGTGATTTGATGAAAAATAAAAAGAGACTTCTAACAATAATTTCAAAGGACATTGTCGTTGTTATAGACCATTTCATGGAGTCACCGCTCACTCGGTCGTCAAGCTAATCCCAGTATAGAAATATTGTTGAAAAGTAAAAGAGTGCTTAAGAGACTGTCTTAAGACTTTGTGTTGTGATGATGGAGATGATGATGGTTTGATGATTTGTTTTCAGATTTTCATAAAAATAGTATGCATGAGATACTTAAAAGAAATATGATTTTTCTAGGCATAAATTCCTAAGTGTGATAAAATTTTGAACAATTCCTTAGGAATTATACCATGGTTTCAAAATGGAATGTTGACATAATGACATGAAATAGAATAAGTGTTCGTTCGTTTGTTTTAAAGCATGATTGTGTAACATAATGATGCAAGTCATATGAATTTGTTTTTATGCATTTGTTTTAAAAGAAATGGAAAATACAATTAGAACAATGGTTTGCGCTAGGCATAGAATTGATAGGTATAGACTTATACCATCATCGCGAAATCCAAAGAAGAAAATAGATATTTTAGTTTTATTGCAAGATGAATTTTTGACTTTTGATAAACAAAAAAATAATAATATGAAAATTTTGTTTGAAATCATTTTTGTGATTTTGTGAAAAGATGTATGTAATTGCTTTTATACAAAACAAAAATTCTGAAATAAAAGAATAAAATTATTTCGAAAAGAATTACAGAAACATTTTAAATTATTTCAAAGACAAATGTAGATTTATAAGGGATCCTCGTGTGCAAATGTGAGTTCATTACCGATCTTGATTTATCATAATGATACAAAATCTCTCAAATACAAATGTGTGTGCGATTGTATTGTTCTTTCACCAATTTTGAGCAAGATAATTTGATACAAGTAATTTGCCTTAACCAAATAAATGTTCGTTGACCATGATTTATATGCATGTAACCGTACCAGACTACTATGTAAGTTAGGTTATCAAGAGCTAGCTAATCCATAAGCTGACATAGGTCTGTACAAAAGAAGGTCGCTAATGTGATAGACATATCACCACGCTAGGAATTACCCAAGGCCAAGTGGGTTGGGCACAAACCACTTGTTATGGGGCTTACCTCACAGTTTTCGAATAATTGAGAATTCCAGGGATTCAAGCTCATTCACCCTTCTTTTCTTTTCAAGGGGTAGGGAAAGGATTTTATTGCATTTTGCTTTTGCATTTCTCTTTTGCTTCTTTTTTTTTTTGTACTTTTGTATTTTTGCTTGATATTTGAGATAATGCTGAAATATTGTTGTGATGGTACAAAATAACATTTTTCTTTTTCTCTTTTTCTTGAACTTTTCTTTTCTTCCTATGCTAGGGATACTTGCTCGGATTAGTTGTAGAGCAAGGGATTTTTATTCTGGGTAGGGGTGAGCTTGTCCTTTTGTCAATTCTCAAAGATTCTAGACCATGTGCATGATAGGATAGCAAGGGAAACTTTTTGCTCAAGAAACCACTTCTACTATGTAGCATCACATCGAATTTGCAATGAAATCATTTTAATGTGAAAAGATATACTTGGTTTAAGTAAATAACAAGATCAGTTCTCTATGCTCAAAACTTTATTTAATGCCAATGTGGACTTTGATATAAGAGAGATTAATAATCATACCAAATAAAATCAAGATATTTATTCATGTGAGTGTGAAAGTGTGGGATTCCAAATAAATGCTAATTTATCCAAAATAACTGAAAATATAACTGCAATACTGCACAATTTGACAGGTACAAAAAATAAAAGATGTTTTTGAAGATTTTGATGATTTTGATGTTTTGGATTTTAAGTTATGAATTGAAAGAAATACAAGGTGATTGTTTTTGAAACGTTTTAAATAAGTGACTAAAAGGAAATAATATGCAAAACAAATATATACAATGATGAAATGACCAAATTTTATGCATAGTAGTGTTTGAGATGCATAATGTTCATAGGTTCTTTAAGTTCTTTACCATCTAAGGTAGATAATTTGTATGCTCCCGATCCAAATTTAGCAGTGATGACATATGGTCCAAGCCAGTTGGGCTCAAATTTACCTTTAAGGTTTTTAGTTGCATTAGTATTTTTTTGATTTTCTTTTAAGACAAGGTCGTCGATCTCAAAGGATCGATGATGAACTTTCTTGAGATATGCTCTCTTAAGCTTGTTTTGGTAGGCACGAAGATGCTCCAAAGCATTGATGCGCTTTTCATCTAGAAGTTCTAGCTGACTAAATCTGCCAGCACGATATTCATCCCCTACTTCAGTATCTTGAAGTAGTAGAGCTAAAGAAGGAACTTCTAATTCAAAGGGAAAAACGGCTTCAACACCATAAACCAAAACAAAAGGTGAAGTTCCAGTGGGGGTTCGAACACTAGTTCGATAGGCCCACAAAGTAGGATATAATTGAATGTGCCAATCTCGACCGGATTTATTGACCAATTTTTTGAGAATTTTGATTAAGGTTTTATTAGATGCTTCTGCTTGGCCATTACCCTGAGGATAATAGGGAGTGGACCAACGATGTTGAATTTTATATTTTTGACATAATTTTTTAACATCTTTATTTTTGAAACAAGTTCCATTATCGAAAATGAGATTGGCAAGAATTCCAAACCTACAAATAATTTGGTTAAAAATAAATTTGGAAACTTGTGTTCCAGTGCAAGAAGCTAATGGCATAGCTTCAACCCACTTCGTGAAATACTCAATGGCGGTTATGATGAATTTGTGTCCATCGGATGACACAGGGTTGATTTTTCCAATGATGTCTAAGCCCCATTTTGAAAAGGGCCAAGGAGATGAAATAGCCTGCAATTCTTGTGCAGGCGCATGGACAAGGTCAGCGTGTTTCTGGCACTTGTCACAATGTCACACATAATTATGTGCATCACTTTCCATGGTAGGCCAAAAATATCCTATCCAAAGGAGTTTCTTAGCAATGGCGCTACCACTAAAATGTCCCCCACAAGATCCATTGTGGGCTTCATTCAAAGCAGATCTAGATTCTTCTAGATTCAAACATCTCAATAAGATGCCTTCAAAAGATCTTCTATACAAGGTATTACCAATAATCATGAAGCGACTTGCTTGTCTACGTAATAACCTACGTTGGTTGCTAGTACAACCATCAAGGAAGGTTCCTTTCTACAAAAAATTAAATATATCAGTGTACCATGGTTCAGGAGTTGTTTCGTTGATGAGAAACACATCCAAAGGTTCTAAGCATGATTTTCTTGAAGCGGGTTCTTGGAGTCGACGAATAATGATGGTAGCATATTCATCGTCTAACTCCAAGGGTAAAAGAGATGCAGCTGCAGCCATAGCGTCAGCCGCATGATTGCTAGTTCGAGGAATAGCTTCCAAAGTAACTTGATCAAACAAGGATAATAATTGCAAAACATATGCTTTATATGGGCGTAATTTATCATCTCTGGTCTGATAAACATCATTGATTTGATTTATGACAAGTTGAGAGTCACCGAAAACCGATAAATTTTTAATTTTCAGTGCCAAGGCAGCTCGTAATCCAAGGATAAGAGCTTCATATTCAGCAGTGTTATTGGTGCAAGCAAATGTTAATTTAAAGGACAAAGGTATAAGATGTTTCTGCGAAGATATTAAAATAATACCCGCACCAGCCCCACTCATGCATCGGGCTCTGTCAAAGTATAGGGACCATTGCTCTGAATGGTCTGCCTCTAGTTTAAGGCATTCATCAGGAAACTCAATGATGAGGGGATGAGTAGACTCTAAGGGTGCAACAGCTAATTGATCTGCTATGATTTGACCCTTAACAGACTTTTTTCCTATAAACGTGAGTTCAAACTCGCTTAGCGCAAGAACCCACTTGGCTGTGCGACCAGATAAATACGGTCGACTCATAAGATATCGCAAAGGGTCGAATTTGGCAATAACATACATTTTTTGACTGAGCATATAATGTCGTAGTTTTTGTGTAGAAAATACGACTGCTAGACATAGCTTCTCTAATATGGTATAGCGAGTTTCATAACTGATTAAGGTTCTACTGATGTAATAATTAGCACGTTCTTTGTTCTCATCGTCAAGCTGAGCTAACATAGCTCCTAAGGCAGAATCGAAAGCAAAAATGTACAAGATAAAAGGACGATCAGATCTAGGTGGGGAAAGCACTGGTGGTTTAAGGAGATATTGCTTAAGGAGTCCAAATGCTTCCTGGCATTCTTCGTCCCAATGAAAAGAGACATCTTTCTTAAGAAGCTTAAGAAAGGGTCCAGTTTTGTCTGCCAACTTATCGATGAAGCGGCGAATAGCTTGAAGCTTACCTTGTAAACTTCGTAATTCTGATATATTGGTGGGTGCGGGCATATCTATGATAGCCACGATCTTGAGAGGGTCAATTTCAATGCCACGTAAAGAGACTATAACCCCTAATAATTTATCGAACTTAACTCTGAATATGCATTTGGCTAGATTTAGTCGGATAAGATATTCCCTTAACCGATCAAATACTTTCCTCAAGTCATTTAAATGATCATCTTCTTTGATAGAACGAGCTATAATATCATCTACATAATCATGTAGGATATCATGCATCATATCATGAAAGATATAAGTCATGGCTCGTTGATAAGTTGCACCTGCATTCTTTAAACCAAATGGCATCACTTTCCAACAAAAGGTTCCCCAAGGGGTAATAAAGGTTGTTTTAGCCTGGTCTTCAGGAGCTATCCTGATTTGATTATAACCGGAAAATCCATCCATTAGGGATATCATTCCACTTCCAGCAGTAAAGTCAATGATTTGATCCATGTTGGGAAGAGGAAAATCATCTTTAGGGCATGCAACATTAATATCTCAGAAGTCTGTGCAAACCCTAACTTTAGTGGCTTCTTTCTTAGTTACTGGAACTACATTTGAGATCCATTCAGCATAATCAATGGCTTGTATAAAAATAACTTTCAACAATTTTTCTAGTTCTCCTTTGACTAGTAAGGCCACTTTAGGATGCATTTTTCTAAGTTTTTGTTTAATAGGTTTAGCATCCGGATGGACTACTAGATGATGCATAACTACAGAAGGGTCCAAACCTGGCATGTCTTCATATGTCCAAGCAAAGACATCTTCATAGTCTTTAAGAAATGAGATGTATTTATCTTGTTTTTCTTGACTTAATTCTGATCCAATATTGATTATGTGAGGGTTATGTTCGGTTCCAATGTTAATTTTTATAACGTTTTCAACTTCCATATGTAAATCTCTCTCAAAATTAGGTGGGGCGGGTGAAACACCCAATTCTTGTAATTCTTCCAAGGTTAACTTGGATAATTCATCTTGAGGAGTCGTAGCTTCAAGTTGGGCTATACTCGGTATAGAGCCATCAAAATAAAATTCATTATATAACAATTCCTCAATGGAAACATCATGAAAGATATCTCCCTCCAACTCGTCATCGGATTCGACAATCATTTCAGGGTAAGCTATGGATAGCATATTGCAGGTAAAGGAATTATTCTTTGCACACAAAGAATCTTGTTTATCGAGATAATCTTGGTAACATTCAAGATGGTCATCATCCTCAAATGGGAAGGGCTGACCTTTACTAGAAAATAGGCCCACACCACAGCGGGCAGGCCACGGTTCTACCTCGAAAGGTTCTTTCATACCATTTTGGAAAGGTCCCAAACCTTTCCCTTTATATCCCAATTTAAGCATTATGGGTTTAGCTTTAAGATAATCATTAGCAAAATAGCATCTAGCATATCCATCACAATGTGTCTTAATGTTTCTGGGTATTCTTCCCCAATCATATCCCTTATAAATAAAAGCACAACTCCCGACTTGGTAGATACTTCCCATAGGTTGTGGGAGGCCCAAGGTACGAGGAGAGGGTGGGAATTTATTTAAAAGAAGGGAAGTTTGCATGGCAGTGTTGGCTTCTTCTGATATAAGAATTTTAGATAAATCGGGTAAGAGCTCATCAATGAGAGCATAGGAGGTAGAAGGAACATTTCCTACATCGTCGGATGTGGAAAGGATGCCCGTAGTGGATGTAGATGTTATAGGGATATTGATGGGTGAGTCTATAGGTATGGAAGATATAGGAGTAAAACAGGAAGCATTGGTTGTAATTTTAGGATCTTTTCGAGGTCCTAATGTGGTTTGTTCAGAAGATGGTTGAGCTATATGTATAGGTGTAGTTGAAAGAGTAGATGATGTTATGGGTGTGTGTTTCACACGTTTGGGCGGATGATGAGAATTAGGATGTGTGGATGACAAGGGAGGGCAAAATTGAACTCCAACGAGGTTCTGCCAAAGCACACATATCAAAGGGTCTAGGATCACCATGAATGGTAACCAACTGGTTTTTAAATTTGAATTTAACACACTGATGTAAAGTGGATGGAACCGCTCGCATCGCGTTGATCCAAGGGCGACCCAAAAGTATATTGTACGATGCAGGGCAATGTACAATAAACACGGTCGTATCTAGGGTTCTAGGACCAACTTGCAAGGGTATAGTAATGACTCCACACGTTTCTTATGTCTCGTCATTGAAGGCTTTTATAATCATATCAGTTCTTTTCATTTCGTCACTTCTAAACCCAAATCGTTGGTAGAAGTCAAAAGTGCATATGTTTAAAGATGAACCATTATCAATCAAGACTCGTTTAACGGCTACATCTCCAATTAGGGCAGTAATATATAAGGGGTTATCCTTATGTAAACTATGTTGCGGGATATCTCTATCCTAGAAGTCAATACAATCGACTTCTCGAGTTATGATAGCATTGGACATAGCTTCAGGTTGAATATTTTGTGGTACCATCATTTGGCAAAATGTGAGCATAAATTCATCCCTATGGGTGGGAGAAGATCTTAACAGGTCCAAAAGGGAAATTCTAGCTGTAGTATTGGATAATTGTTCATTAATATTATAAGGAGGCTTAGGTTGAACATTAGGCGCATAATTCCCTTTATTGGGATTTTTCAAAACAAATGGAGCTGATCCATCGTTCTGAGTTTGATCCTGTTGAGATTTTTGAGCCTGTTGTCTGGTAATGGCTCCGATGGTTCCTACAATATTATTTTGCGGGTGATGAATAGGTCTTGGTCTAGCGTTTATGGCTTGTTCATTAGAAAGTAATTTGTGAGAAGATGGTCTAGTAGTGACTCTTCTAGAAAATGGTTCTTCTAGAACCATAGAACTTGTGATAGGTTGAATAGGATCCGATTCATCTTCAGAACTATTCGATTGATTTGAGGTGATTTCCATGTCACTTTTAGTCTCATATTCGGTGTCACTAAGATCAAGTGTCCGAATATTATGTAGAGGTCTAGTCGTAACTATGGATAAAGTTGTGTCAAAGATTTGAGGATCCTAAACAGGTAATTGTCCACTAATAGTCCCTACATATCGGGTAGGAGGGCGAACATTATGATGCTCAATTTGATTAGCCACCTCTTTACCATGCTTTGGTAAAGGATGTTGAAATATGTCCAATGATTGATTGGCATTCTGATTCTGATTTTGAGGAATGCTCTTTTGAGCATTATTAGAAGGATTTTGTTTAGGTTGAAAGGCTTGCACCTCCATCTCATTGTTATCAATCAGGTCTTGTATTTTATGTTTTAATCTTTTACAAGAGTTGGTAGCATGTCCAGGTCCTCTATGGAAATCACAATGTAAATCAGCTCTGTATCCGGGTATGGTTGGATCAGGTTCCTGTTGACACTTTTTGTCACATTATACAAGGGGTAGAAGAATAGTAGAATTTTTGTATAGTATTTCCTTGTTGAAAGTTTTTCTTTTATTTTAAGTTACAGACAATTTTGACTCTCCCTATCATAGAATGAAGAAGAAAGAGCTTCGCTACCAAATAGGCCAAGGAAAATAGCTTCGCCGAAAGAAAAGGAGGAGGATGTGAAAAGAGCTTCGGGCCCGAAGCACTTCAAATCACCACTTCGGGCGAAAACCTTGCGAAGTAATTTCGCCGAAGAAAATACAAAGATAACGCTTCGCACCCGAAGCATTTTCAGCGACCGCTTCGGGCGGAAGTTTTGCGAAGCGGCATCCAAACGACTTCGCCGAAGGAGGAGAGCATAATCCAAATCCGCTAAGGCAAGGAAACTACTTCGGGCCCGAAGTATTTCCAACACCTACTTCGGCCAGTTTTCGCCCGAAGCAGTGGTGCCCGAAGCAAAATGACAGAGAAGTGCTTCGGGAGGATATGCCCCGAACCACAGTTTTGAGAAGGAATCGGGCCGAAACATTTTCCAGTCGAAGCAGTTTCGCCAACAAAGGACAAAGAGCCCCATTTCAAAGATGAAACCCGCTCGGCAATCAACATCCCCGAAGTAGTTTCTGCGAAGCATTATTTTGCGAAGAACAAATCAAGGAGAATCTACTTCGGCCCAAGGCTTCGGCGAGGCGGATATGTAGCGAAGCACTTTTTGGGCCCACGTTCCAAGGCGGGCAGCTTCCCAAGGTGATCAAAAGCCCCTTATAAGTACCCCCTTTCTTGCCCGATAAGTCCGTTGACCAATTCTGGCAAACGAAAGGGACGTAACAGTCCTCGGAGTAAAACCCGACGGGCATAGCGATCACTCAAGCACAGCATCCAGAAGCCAGGGACACTCGGGCGGCGCATTAAATGAATGTTTCCACGGTTGACCCGATCACAGTTGCCAGTTTTGGTAACCGATTTGAAAACTCAATCGCAGTAGCCGCGAGGAGCCGATTTCTCAGAGCCCGAAGATGTACTCCGCCATTTTTGTAATAATGACTCAGAGGGTCGGGTCCTCTATAAAAACCCAGGCTTTGCAATGTAAAAGGGGGGGAACTTTCTGCTAGAAAGCTGTTGTAACTTGATGTCCTGCGTCTAATACTAAAGATTTTTGTACTCCATTTCTCTCTTTTATGTTGCCTTCTGTGCTTAATTCTTTTGTCTGTCTGCACTCGTATACTGAGACTCTGAATCCTGAATCCGGTGTGCGATTGGGGACTGTACCCTAAAATTCGCCCTGAAGGATACATAGGAGAGGAAAAACGTCCCTGTTGCTTTCTTTTATGTTGCTTGGTGGATCGAGGTTTCTGTTATTCCCTCTTCTTAATCGTTGTTACTCTGAACCCTGAATTCCAGCGAGAGAGAGAGGAGAACCCTGCGAACCCGTCCAGAGGATACATAGGAAGGTCGGCACTGCGTTTCTTTCATCTATTCTTGGTGTTCTTTGTTGCTATTCGAGTTATTAGTGAGTGATCGTGCTTCTTGTTCTTCCCCACCTTGAATCATCAATCTCTAACCCTTACCCCTTTTTATTTCTTTCTCTAACCCGAACTCCTTTTATCTCTTTCCTGCACTCTTATCTCAAACCCCAAAAGTAGATTAGTATAGGAGCCGGCCTTTCTCCGGAGATTGGCACGAGGGGCATCTCTTCCCTTCGGCCTTTCAATGTTGGTCGCAGGTCCAGGGCATGCAAACCCACCGAAAGTCCTTTCCTGTGCGGATTTGATGACCAACAGTTTCTGGCACGCCCGATGGGACCCAAGGTCCCATATTTGAGAAAATTTCTAGCCCGTCTTCACCGGAGCCAGTAGTTCTAACAAAGTTCTCGGTGAGATCCGGTCAGTCTCATCTTCTGAGTAGTAGTGAGAATCGATGCTCTCATTACTAAAAGACTCTTAGCATCTGGCGACTCTGTTTTACCCGAAGAATCTCTAAAGTCGTAAAGACCAATGCCTAAACCTGGTTTTCGTAACCAGGACTCCCCGTGTCTTAAGAAGGTCCGAGTTCGATGAATCTCTGGCCTGTCTTCATCTGATAAAATCACTTGGCGACTCAGTTGAGCTGAAGATCCAGATTTCTTGGTCGTAGGCGCCTTTCAAATCCGAAAGAAGATATCCCGGAGGAATCAAGGTTCGGTGAGCAGCCTTGACCTCATAAGCGGAGAAAGAATGTTCACCTAACGACTCCAACTCAGCGGCGACAACCATGGTTTCCATAGGCTGCTGTCGTAATGGCTGGGAGAAGCTTTCCTAGCTGGAACGATCCAGGCCCCCTTAATATCCAAAGCTACCACGAGATTCCCAAAAGTGCTTTGAAATCATTGTCAAAATACAACGGCACCGAGGGAATGGCCAGAGAGCACCTTGAAGATATTGCCGATTTAGCGACCCTCCATGACATTATCCATGAAGATGTCATGATCAGACTTCTTGTTTTATCACTGGAAGGAAGGGCGCTGCGGTGGTACAGATTGCTCAGGCCCAAAAGCATCTGCTCATGGGATGACTTAGCGGGGGCATTGATCGAAACGTTCGATGGCTCTCAGGACCCCTTCCATCTCTTCGCATACCTCTCCACCATCAAGAGAGCACCTTCGGAAGGTATCACGGACTTCAATGTCCGATTCTGCAGAAGTTGGAAGAGAATCCCGTTGGAGATCCAACCGACGCCCGCCCAAGCCCATCTCTTCTATGTTCGGGCCTTCCACCCGGACTTAAGCCTCATTCTTCGGCAATTAGGGGAATGAAGGTCCCCTCAAATATTCGAAGAGGCAATACGAGCGGAACAACTTCTGCTCCTATCGGGAAAGTGGCAGTGGAGAGAAACTCCGTCGCTTCCCCCGATAATTATGGCTCTTGTTCGGCCAACGCAGTACTCTTCATGGGGTATTCCTCACACTGAGCCGAGGCCTGAGACGCAGTCATTTGGAGCTCAGGAGGCAGACCTCATACTAGCCCAACAATGGGGATACGCAAGCACGGCCCACCTAATGAACAACATGGCTGCTCGCAATCTCCATCAAGAGGTGAACCGAGGAGAGAAGCAGACTCGAGTGGTAGAACCCGAGAACAAAGAGGGCACATTTTTGCACCCTTTTTGTGTCCCAAGAGATGGCATGCAAGAGTTCAGCCAAAGCTCATCAAGCCTGTCCGATTCAGAGGATGAGCCCGAAGAGTTCCTGGAGGACTACTCTTCGTCGGAGGAACCTTGTTACCATGACAGTAGGATGGAAGAACCTGTACCCGGCCTTCATTTGGAAGAATCTATAGAATTCTGGCATTGGGTCGGTACTGGTTTCGGCTATCCCTAAGACCGATGCCCCAAGAAGACTTTCGAGTGGCGAACTTCTTCGCCAACAATCTGAGCATTGGCAAAAATGAAAATCAGCTGCGTTGCTCCTTGTTCGCAGCATGGACAACTTCGAGTAGAAATGATCCGAACTCCGAAGGTCAGCTAAAGTTCAACCTGATCTGGTCGGGTCACTGCAGGTTCACCGGATAATCACCCGAAGTTGAGTTCGTGGTGGCGGCATGCCCATTATGCCGCAAGCTTGTGAATAGTGTAAATAGTTCGGCTGATAAATAAAATGTTGCAAAAGCTCAAGTCGAGTTTTACCTCGGCAACTCCAAAAAAAAAAAAAAAAGCTTCGGACCAAGGCCCGAGAAGTACTTCGCCAAGGGGAGTTCAAGCGAAACAGTTTCCAAAGGAGGACCGACGAGCCACCTACTTCGGGCCCGAAGCGTAGAGAAACAGCTCGGACCAAGGGTTCGCCCCGAAGCACTTCAACTCTGACTTCGGTTTCACCAACCCGACAACGAAAAAGGCGGGAGCATTTAAAATGTGCCTAGGGGAACGTGTCGACAGCCGCCTTCAAAAGCGTCCGAAGCGGGCGAGTTAAATGAAAAGGTGGCGGGTACATCCTTTAGGGATTCGGTTAGGGAAAAAGTTCATGCTCGGGTACAAAGTGGCAGAGGGTCACGCTTCCAAAGCGAGCCGCAATCATCACAACACACAGCCCTGTGTACAACTCTACCATGCGGCGAATTGGATGAAGCAAGGCGAAGTTAATTATGGCAAGTGCCATAAATACTGGTGGTTGCCTTCTACGGCTATATAACGTAGACTCCAGCAGTAACGAAGCTATTTGCCCAATAATTCATGCAAACTTCGCTACTAGCCTTCAAGCTCCCCTATCTTGCGCTTCGAATTTACCGATCCCGAAACCCTCCGCATTGTTTTCTCCATCATCCCTAGCACTATGGGGAAGAAGAACTCTAAAGAAAATGGGAAGGAACCAGAAGTGACGGCCCCCGAGCAGCCAAAAGCAAAAGGCCATGACAAAGGGCCGAAGAGAGTTGATGTTAGCCGCCGCCCGAGAAACAAATCATGAGAGAAAGGGAGGATTCTGGGGATGAGCAACCTGAAGAACCACCAGTCGACAGGTGGGATAGGATCAGAGACACCAAGCTATCGAGGAGCGTGGCTGAACTCAGAAGCACCATCGAGTTCATGAAGAACAGGCTCTCGACAGACAACAAGAGAGCTGCCGCTTACTACTCCCAGATATACTGGTATCTGACGCCCCCACACATCACTGCCCTGAGCTGATTGATGCCATCGCACAGAACTACCAGCCCTCCTCCAGGCAAGTGGTAGACGCCTCCGGGCACAAGCTTTTCTCCATTTTGAAGGAAGATGTCCAGGCAGCCTTTGCACCACAGCAAGGCCCTCCTAAGGGGTACACAGTTCGCAACGTTATTCTTAGCGAACAGATGGAGAGGTTCACATCCTCCAACTACATAATCAATTTTTTGCAACAGAGCCTCAAGAGCGGGCTCCCTTCGAGCAAATTGCCCCAGATGCCCCTACCCTTGGAGGCCTTCAAAAATGTCGACATCTTCTCCATCATTGCATGGGTGGCAAGCCTGTCTACCGACGCTTCGGTGCACCCATGGCAGGTGTCTTTGGCCGAGTGTATCTCTAGAGGGGAATTTTATGCCCCTGATGCTTCGAGGCCAAGCACCAACCTAGTATTTTTTGACTGGGCAGAATGGGTGGCCAGGACCCTACATACACGGCTCGCAAGCATGAAGAATCCTGGAACAAATAAGTACTTCTCGCCCTGTTCTCTTCTTGTTTGGTTATTTTTCTATCATGTACATAGAAGTTTCCCTTATATTGCTATTACGACGAGCGGCGAGGATGGAAATCCTCTGCCTGTATACCAGTGGACCCCTCTCCTATTGAAGACGGAGTCCTATTATTCTTTTAACCAACAATTTTTGGGACCCGCGATGCATATGCTAACGGGGTCTTCCCCTCGAGTCCCCCTCCTCTTAAGGGACAAAGTGGTACAAGAAAGGAGGGGAGACATTTTTCAGCTGACACAGGGGCTTGTAATTCGCATATTCGGCTTCACAGGGAGGCCTTTTCTACTGCCAGTCTATCCCTCCGAATACCAGTTCGCATTGGAGGCCGCTCGGCAGAGTGATGCAACAAACGCCATTTATGGCCATGGACGAAAATGGGCTCACACCTGCGATTTCCCTTTCAAGATGGGAGTTATCGAGGTGTTTGCCCTCAAACAAAATGTTTTCTTGGAGGAGAAGCTCACCAATTTTGGCCTAGTCCAGCTTCCTCAGCAATGGCTCTATGACCCCTTGGGGGTAATGAGGGATCATCTTCGATTCAAGAACTTCCACGCTTGCCCCTATCCCAAAATTGTGGAGCAGAGGAACAATCCCAGCGGGAGGGATCTGGAGTGGCATTTGGAGAAAATGGAAACGCTACCTCCCTGGCATGAGTTCTACCCGATGGAGGTCGCATATGACCCAGTTCGGCACCCTCTCCCGAGCCCCAACTCTACCTTCTGGAAGAAGGCAAAGGATGATTTGAAGGAAGCAACGAAAGATTGGGACGTGGCCCAATTAAGAGAGTGGTGGATAATGAGGGTCCATCATCGAAAGACAAATTCTTACGGTCTTTTGTCATCTGACAAAGACTTCATAGCGGTCTATGAGGCCAATGTCGGGACATGGAAGCCTCTATCCTTCGTCGACCTCATTCCTCCAGCTATCCCAGGTTCGGGCGAAAGCCCAAAGAGAAAGGAAACTACTTCGGAGCCAAAGAAAGGAAAGAGGACCAAAGCCACGCCACAGAGGCCACCTCCAGTACCTGTGGGAGGCCAAGACACGAGCTTCGAAGAGTCTGAACAGCCGCTGGTGAGGACAAAGAGAAAGAGGCCAGAATCAGTGCAAGTGCCTCCAGGCCATCCAAAGCGCCTTCGCACAGGGTTTTCGAGCCCTTCCACTAGGCAACCTACATCGGGTCCATCCGAAACAATTATTGAGAGTGCCACGCCACCAAGCGCCGCAACCGTCCCGGATATCAATGTCATCAATGTGGAGGAACTCCTCCAATCCGAAGGGGACGCCGAGGCAGAAACCATGGAGGTTGGAGATGCCGAAGCAGAAGAAGAACAAGGTGCGGCTGCACCGGAAGCCACCACTGCCACAATGCCAGGAGGGCACTCAGGTACGCATTCTCCACCCCTTGCTCAAGACTCACCCACACCCCCTACGGCCACGGCCGAGAGTTCTCACCAGTCTCCCCTACGTAGCCCATCGCCCCATCACACCTCACCCGTGACTAGTCCAAGTCCATCCCACGGTCTCGGTCGGGATAAATCCATTGAAGTCACTTCGCCCACTCGCGCTGCCACCCCCTTGATTTTTAGCAGAAGCGGAGGTATCGCTTCAACACCGAGCCCCACCACCCAATCCCTCATCTCGCATGATGTGGCCGCCATTGCCGAGATGCCCGCTACACCCACCGTCGGACCTTCTGGCGAGACATCCCCCATCCATTCCCTATATTTGTTCACTCCTTTGGCTGGTGACCCAACCTTGTTTGAATCAGAGATGTCTCTAATCAAGGAATGCCCCATCACCGAGAATCTTGCTCCAAGCTCGGCAGAACACCGACAAAATCTTGAAGGAGGCGAGAAAGAAAAGAGGGCGAGCGACGGCTCAAGTTGAAAAATGCGCCGTGTTTGATTTGAAAGCCGGAAAGATGCACAAGATCAAGAAGGTCCCTAAGGTGCAGAAACCCCTGGATGAAATGACTCCAGCGGACTATGATTACCAGGAAACACCTAAGGACCTGGTGCATCTAAATGTAGATAATGAATCGACATCCATGCATGTCCGAATTGAGACCTTTAGGGCTCATGCAGTCATCGCCAACCAGCGCAGGATCGAGGCCGAGGCCGCCAATGTTAAGCTAGAAGAAGATTTGGCGAGGGTCCGCTCCAAGTTGGCAGAGGCCGAGGAGCAGTGCAGGGCCATGAAAAAGGAAGCACGCGCCCTAAAACAACAGGTTCAACAGCTCCAGTCTACAGTCGAGAGCCAAGCGCAGAAATAGATCGAGAGCGATCTAAAGGCCAAAGAGCTGGAAGACAAAATTACACAAATGCAAGCCCAGCTACACGAGAAGGAAGACCTGACGGTGTTCGATAGGAGCAGAATCAAGGAGATTCGTGCCCACTTGCTCAAGAATTTTAGGTCTCGGTGTTCCAGCGCCCTCACAATACTAACCTTCATCACCGAAGCCTAGCACGCTATTGCCGAAGGAGGGCCAATCATTGATGAAGTCACGTAGAAAGCCAGGCGCCGGCTCAAGTTAGCCTTCGACGTCCAAAATACGAAATATCAAGACTTGCAGGTCACTGCGATGACTCGGACGGCTAGGGATTGGTCCACGGCTCAGGCCACGGTTCGCGCCTTCTTCTCCAAGGTGCGAAAAGCTCAGAAGGCGAGAAGCCTCCAGGACATCTTTGACAATGAGCAGCGCGCCTCAATGAATTATTTTTAGGACCTTTCCTCCTTGGGTTTCCCGAGTTTCACAGACGATGACGGGAACCTTCTGACTAAAGATGACCTCAAGCCAGTCTGGCTCCAGTTCGAGGGCGATGTCTCAGAGATAGACGGGTGGGCGGAGCCGATCTCAGAAGGGCAGGTGACCGACTTCATCTTGAGGTACTGCAAGATGGTCGCATGCCTAAATGATTTATTCATCAGGGCCAAACATGCTGACATTGGGCAAATTGATCGGTTTCACGTTTTGGTTAAGGCATTACAAGATCAAGAACCATTCCAAAAGAGTGCCTGGACTCATGTCCGAAGAATGATGAAGCGCATCCGTGATCGCCTCGAACCATCGCCTCAGCCAGAAGCCACGTCGGAGGAGGAAGAGGAAGAAGAAGAAGGAGAAGAGGAGCAAGAAGAGGAACAGACCACAGAAGCAGGGTCTGGGGAAGACCAATGACTCCGTAGCCCAATGGATCAGGGCTAAAGGGTTCTTCCGCCGAGACGAGCTCGTCACCCCGCGAGCCGCCAAGAATGTTGACACTTTTTGTCACATTATACAAGGGGTAGAAGAATAGTAGAATTTTGTATAATATTTCCTTGTTGAAAGTTTTTTTTTATTTTAAGTTACAGCAATTTTGACTCTCCCTATCATAGAATGAAGAAGAAAGAGCTTCGCTACCAAACAGGCCAAGGAAAATTGCTTCGTCGAAAGAAAAGGAGGAGGATGTGAAAAGAGCTTCGGGCCCGAAGCACTTCAAATCACCACTTCGGGCGAAAACCTTGCGAAGTAATTTCACCGAAGAAAATACAAAGATAACGCTTCGCACCCGAAGCATTTTCAGCAGCCGCTTCGGGCGGAAGTTTTGCGAAGCAGCATCCTAGCGACTTCGCCGAAGGAGGAGAGCATAATCCAAATCCATTAAGGCAAGGAAACTACTTCGGGCCCGAAGTATTTCCGACACCTACTTCGGCCAGTTTTCGCCCGAAGCAGTGGTGCCCGAAGCAAAATGACAGAGAAGCGCTTCGGGAGGATATGCCCCGAACTACAGTTTTGAGAAGGAGTCGGGCCGAAACATTTTCCAGCCGAAGCAGTTTCGCCAGCAAAGGACAGAGCCCCATTTCAAAGATGAAACCCGCTCGGCAATCAACATCCCCGAAGTAGTTTCTGCGAAGCATTATTTTGCGAAGAACAAATCAAGGAGAATCTACTTCGGCCCAAGGCTTTGGCGAGGCGGATATGTAGCGAAGCACTTTTTGGGCCCACGTTCCAAGGCGGGCAGCTTCCCAAGGTGATCAAAAGCCCCTTAAGTACCCCCTTTCTTGCCCGATAAGTCCGCTGACCAATTCTGGCAAACGAAAGGGACGTAACAGTCCTCGAAGTAAAACCCGACGGGCATAGCGATCACTCAAGCACAGCATCCAGAAGCCAGGGACACTCGGGCGGCGCATTAAATGAATGTTTCCATGGTTGACCCGGTCACAGTTGCCAGTTTCGGTAACCGATTTGAAAACTCAGTCGCAGCAGCCTACGAGGAGCCGATTTCTCAGAGCCCGAAGATGTACTCCACCATTTTTGTAATAATGACTCAGAGGGTCGGGTCCTCTATAAAAACCCAGGCTTTGCAATGTAAAAGGGGGGGAACTTTCTGCTAGAAAGCTGTTGTAACTTGATGTCCTGCGTCTAATACTAAAGATTTTTGTACTCCATTTCTCTCTTTTATGCTGCCTTCTGTGCTTAATTCTTTTGTCTGTTTGCACTCGTATACTGAGACTCTGAATCTTGAATCCGGTGTGCGATTGGGGACTGTACCCTAAAATTCGCCCTGAAGGATACATAGGAGAGGAAAAACGTCTTTGTTGCTTTCTTTTATGCTTCCTGGTGGATCGAGGTTTCTGTTATTCCCTCGTCTTAATCGTTGTTACTCTGAACCCTGAATTCCAGCGAGAGAGAGAGGAGAACCCTGCGAACCCGTCCAGAGGATACATAGGAAGGTCGGCACTGCGTTTCTTTCGTCTATTCTTGGTGTTCTTTGCTGCTATTCGAGTTATTAGTGAGTGATCGTGCTTCCTGTTCTTCCCCACCTTGAATCATCAATCTCTAACCCTTACCCTTTTTTATTTCTTTCTCTAACCCGAACTCCTTTTATCTCTTTCCTGCACTCTTATCTCAAACCCCAAAAGTAGATTAGTATAGGAGCCGGCCTTTCTCCGGAGATTGGCACGAGGGGCATCTCTTCCCTTCGGCCTTTCAATGTTGGTCGCAGGTCCAGGGCGCGCAAACCCACCGAAAGTCCTTTCCTGTGCGGATTTGATGACCAACAGTTTTCAGATAGTTGGTAATTGGATCAATCCTCGTGCTAGTAATTACAGGAGAATGGTTGATAAAGGTTGATTTAACCTAGTAAATTCTCGGGGTGGTTTATCAGGAGGTTTCAATATAAACTTCTCTATTGTTTTCGCAATATTAACATTGGCAATGTTTCACTATCAGTGACTCCGTCACCCACAACTTGTTTATTTTTATATTGATTTCTGGATGTTTTCTCATCATCTTTCTTTTTGAGTTGACCTCTTCTAATGAGAGCATCTTCCACTCTTCGAGCTAAATCTATAGCTTGATCGAAGGTGTTCAAGGTAGTAGTTGATAATTCATAGGATAGTTGTTCTTTTAAGTTATTGATAAAAATATCCAACATTTCTTGATAAGGTAACACAAAGTGTAACTTTCCTATTAACTACCTCCATCGAGCTAAGAATTCAGCAAAACATTCATCTTTTTCTTATTTTAGGTTGTACAAATCTTTAATGGTTACATGCCTTTCAATATAAGCACTAAATTGATGCACAAAAGACTCGGCGGTCTCTTCAAAATTCCTCAAATAATGAGTGGGTAGTTGGTAATACCACTCCAATGCCATCCCCCCTAAGCTTTTCGGCAACATTTTTAGTAATAACAAGTCATCATGTGATATGTCATGACATGCTATCCTAAACATACGAAGATGCTCTATGGGATCTTCAGTTCCTTTATATATAGGTAGAACAGGCATAGGAAAGTGTGTGGGATATGGTTGTGCTACAACTATAGGGTCTAGAGGTTGACTACACATCTCTCGATAATTGTACGAGGGATGGTAGGGATCTATCTGGTCCATGCGAGAGACTAACTGTTTCACCATAGTTTCCAGATTACCAGTTTTTCCACCATATTGGTTTGGTGGTACATGAGTATGGGACTTGTGAGCGTAGGAAGGCGGTACATAGTTTTCAAATTGAAAATTGTTTTTTAGGAAGTCAACAAAGTGTGCTATGGTGATATTATCTGTTTCAGATTATGTTTTGTAAAAATAAATCTCATGGCAATACTCTCGATATAACACAGCTCTGGGAACTCTATTCCATATTTGTCTATCCATAAGAACGACCTCTTGGTCCTCTATGCGAGACAAAAATTTATGTACTATAACTGCATTATCGAGGTATTCCTCGAAGGTGTACAACTCAGAAGACACAAGAGATCTTTTATCTGCTAACTATCTATGGCAAGCTCTCTGAAGTTCATGATACAAAATCACTTGATCGGGATCCAGGATTCTATTTAGGACAAACCTCTTAATTTGCCTAAGTTCGGTTGCTCTAGATGAAATGAGATTCAATCTCCTATCAAGTTCATCCCACAAAGGTTGAACCCTATTTGTTTGAGGTACTCTAAGCACAAAAGTAATCTCTATAGCTGCTAATTGATTTTCAACATTAATGGTGACAACTCGTCTTTTATTATAGTCTACCATCTAAATATGATATACAATTTTTTAAGTCTAAATGCATTTATGTTTTGTTTTTTTTTTTCTCTTATTTTTATTTTTAAAAGGTTTTTGTTTTCACGTCGGGTTCACCAAAATGTATCGCTCCAAATTTTTCGCATCCTTACCTTCAGGCTATAGGATCCGCGCCCGAAATGGGGATGTGAAAAGGATGGGACAATACCTCGGACTGAGAGGCCCTTTGAAGGTCCCGCCTCTCGGGGGAGGGGTATAAGGGTGAATTTTTGACGGATGGTGGGTTCACCAGGAAAATTTTGAATGGCAGTTTCCACGCCTAGGTTGACAATGAGTTTGATGTGTTCATTTTTATACTCGATCATTCAACTCCTAGGTTTGGCCAAGATGAATCTAAACTATTCTATATGCCAATGCTGATTTAAATGAGTACAAAAAATAGGAATAAATGCTAATAATAGAGAATATGCTAGCTAGAAATTTTCATACCTGATTTTGGATGTTTGATGAAGATTCTGAATCTTGTAGCAGTTTAGATCGTCTCAATTCGTACGTAATCGTCTGATATTAAACAAGATCGTCTCAAATCACAGAAGGTCATCTGAGATCAGACAGAATCGTCTGAAATCTGACGAATTCATCAGACGAATTCGTTAGAAACCTGCAATCATAGAAATAGATACAAAATACCCAAGATGCAACTACAAAAGCGAAGGGAAATGACAGAAATAACTATAAATTTGTCTAAATGACAGATCCAAACAGTAATTAAAGAGGAAAAGCATTAACTTCACAATTTATTTTAATTTTATCATGCATTTATACTAGATGAGGTGAACTCCAAGATGCATAAGTATAATAATTAAAGAGAATGAAGAAATACAACAGAAAAATACAAAAAAGCTACGAAAATGCAAACTCTGGGTTCTGATTGCCCCCAATCTGGACTACAGTCAGGATCGCCTCCAATCGTACGAGATCATCTGCGCTCCTCGACAAAATCGTTCGTAATCGTCTGAGATCGTCTGCGACGATCCGAGCTATCTTCGACTAAAAAACAGTAGAGTTCCTGCAATAAAATGCAAAATATCGAATACAGACAATTGTGCGAGGGAATAAGGAACTAAATCTACAGGGAAATTCGTCAGCTAAGGGGTTTAGGGGATTCAAGGGGATAAACTATAAAAATCCTAGTTTATATAGGATTAGGAAGAGGTTAGGACGTTGGGGATCATCCCAATCTGTGAGATCTCCAACAAGGAAATCTCCAACTATGCAAACGCGTTTCTGCCCAAGTTGGAGAGGCTGTTGAAACAGAAGCTAATTATGAAAATTCGGTTTTGGGACGAAATCGTTTGGACGTTCTATTTCAGACAAATTCGTCAGATCGAGGACGATTTCGTCTAATCTGCGACGATATCATCCAACGGTCAAAATAAATCCTAAAAATGGCACGAAAAATGGGGAAAGCGGGTAACAGGCGGTTTACCAGGCAGTTTGGGTTTGAAATTCAAATTTTTATCTTTTATCTTTTTACTAAGGTTTAACCATGCCAATTTTAGGGTGCTACACAATACAACATAAGAATTCATGCACAAAAGCTAAATACATATAAGAAAAAGGGTAGAGCAAAATTAGCCATGATCTCATATATATATATATATATATCATAGAAATATTTTTTATAGAGATGCCAAATCAAAAGAGGCTCGACGTTATTAACAAAATGACTCAAGGTTCGAGTTAGACTATACATAGAAGGGAAGTGAAAGGAAAATAGTCACAAGGCTAGATATTAAGCATGAGCAAGCAATTTTTTGATGTCTTACAATGCTATTGAAACTATTATTTATATGATTAGACCTAGGACTTTCCTTAAAATTTGTATAAGAATTCAAAATTTTCCCTCTAAGATTGAGCTAGGGATGGGTTGTATTCAATAAGGATGAACTTTAAGGTCTCTAGATCTAGAGGTATTAATGATGAGGGACTATGAGCCTCTAGATTTGGAGCTTTTCCCATTACTATAAACTACCCTTACTAGGAGTTCCCCCCCAGAGAGCAGGTATAATATCTATTTGCAGTTAATTTTGTCGAGCTTGAGGGTTTTGGAACTAGAGCTTCCAATGTTATTGCTTTAAGATGCCAACTATTTCTATGGAATATCGTGCTTGCAATAAAGGTGCCCGTTGGTCCTCGAGGTTCCTTGTGGTGGAAGGTGAGAGGTTGATGATGAATTTTATTAGCCACTACTGCCACTTTTCAAAATTGAGACCTGCATAATCAAATGATCCTCTACTTGATTGGATGGCTAGCAGTATCTCAATCTACACAAGTCGTAGGATTAGGCTTGTAGTGGATAGCTCACATGGTTTCAATGTGTTCAAGTGTTGTGGGATCAATGAGGTATGGATAAACCAATCTATTGGTGTTGACTTTGTTGTGTTTCAATCAATGTTAGGGCACTTTGGTTGCCATTGAGAGTTTAGAGAAGTTGATGTGGGTCATTGATTGTTATGATTGGATAACTTGCATAATCTTATTACCTGCATGTCTTCTCATCCCTTTAAAAGTATGTGGTTCATTGTATCTAATATCAATAGAAGATATTCCTCGAGTATGCTCTTTTATGGGACAATTACTTACTCCTTCTACGAACCGTTGATGTGTTTGTTGCATGTTCATGTTTCCAACCAATGGTAGGATTTATTTTGACAATTATCTTGGTGGCTTTATGGAATAGCATAGGTCATTATATGAGTGATCAATGGCTCACATGACCTCAATATTCTTGATGGATGCTCTTTTATGGAATCAACACCCATCGTTAAATCAAATTGATCGATAGATCATGCAGGCTTGGAAATCCTCATGATTTTTTTAGCTTTTTGAGTCGATGCCCGCTATTGATAAAAGATTATATGGCTTGTATGACATCAAAATTTTATCAGGTCCCTTATGCTACAAAAGAACACCTACCATAGATTAAAAAATGATCGTATACTTTATCTCTACCCTTCCTCTTTCGTTGGTCTGCTTTCGTCAGGGCTGACTTGCCAAATTTTAGCCATGGCAAAATTTCTTCCTTCATGTAGTGAATTTTCACTATAATTAGTACATTGGGATAAATATGAGGAATGTATGAAGAAATTGGTTGACATCCATTAGATGCATCCATAGGATTTGGAGACTAGCAACATAAGAAACATAATTGGTGTGAAGAATTCATCGAAAGGAACTCAAATACTATACTAGAAACCAACATGTGTCTATATCAATAAAGAAAGTTTGAGGCCTTACCCAAAATATGAAGCAAGTGTCAAGTATATTAGGATAATTTTTTTGGCATACTTAATGTTGGACATTTTGAGTAGATGAGTTTTCATTGATGTCAAGAGTGAGAGGTCATTGATGTCAAGCTTTCAGCACCAGTCAGTGGTAGTTTTAGTGGGCAGCATCAGTTTTAGGTTCTCCAATAAGTGCAAAAGGATAGTCCATTTTTAGTTGATCAAGACCTAGTTCTAGGAAGTCAGATGTGGTCCTAAGTGCAAAGAAGAAAGCCCAAGTGAATAATATTATAATAATTATTTATAATATTATACAAGAAGATTAAAATTAATTATAAATTAATTAATATATTTTTATTAAATTAATTTATTAATTAATTTATTTAAATTTATGTTATTTAAATTAATTATTAATTAATTTTAATATTAATTATATATTAATTTATGTTAATTTTAAATAACCCTAAGGTGGGTTATTAATTCAAATTTTGAATTCAAATTCAAGCACCGATGTGGGAGCAAATTAATCAAAGTATATATAAAGGGGACTCCACCTTACCAAAAAATATTAATGCATTCGATTTTAATCTCCATGCTATTGCGAATTGTGTGAATCATTCGGTGAGAAAGAGAAAGGTTGAATTTTTTTTTAAAGGACCAAGCGGCAGGCAAGGATTGATTACCCACCATTCAAGGCACCTTGGTCACCAAGCACTGGTAGCGCAGTTGGCAACTTTGGCAAAGATAATACGTTGCGGTAGCATGAGGCAGAGGTTCTAATCTGTGGGTGTGTCTTTTTGTTTTAAAAGCATTAACGGCGATCGAAGGCACCAAGAGGAAGGAAACCTTCCTTCCTTCACGTTGGTGCCTGTAGCCCACGCGATGGACACCAAAGCGCTAAGGCGCTTGGTGCTTAGGGATACGGCAGTTCGAATCATACCAAAACTCTTTTGGGAAGAAAATAAAGAAAATTATGATTGAGACAGGTTTTCTAAGGGCACTTCTACATCAAACAAAAAGGTATGGACACATCTTCCTAGTGAGTGATCGTTGAGTGTTGTGAATGCAAAGTTGGAGTGAAAGGATTGTTTTGTAAGCATTGTTGAGTGTGTTTTGAATTAAAGCTTCAATGTTTTCTTGAATAAAGATTTGTTGATAAAACCTTGTCTGATAAGCATTGTTGTTACTTGAGTGAAGAAATTGAACTAGGGTTTGCAAAGATCATGAGTATCATTGTTATGTGAGATTGGTTGATAAGCATTGTTGGAAACATTTGAGTGAGTGTTCATATGCTTGGACTAGGGTTTGTAAGTAAGGATTAATTCATTGAGTGATTTATTGAGTAGATTTGTTTGAGCCTAGTCAAGTGGATGTGTTGATGTGATAGTTCAAGTTCTATGAAACAAATTGTTCTATATTCTGGTTTGATTTGAGAAAGAGATTGAGTGTTGATGAATGTGAAACATATTGAGTCTCTAAAAATTCTCTATATGTTTTTGTGATAAAAGAAAGATTGAAAGTGATTGATATTTTGTGAGTGTGAAGCATATTGAGTCTCTAACAATTCTCTATATGTTTTTGTGGTAAAAAGAGTGATTGAAAGTGATTGAGCATTATGGTAAATGTGAAGCATATTGAGTCTCTAACAATTCTCTTTATGTTTCTATGAGATTGGACAAGTTCTAGTGTGGACTTGTTAAGTAGATTTGAGGTAAGTCTTAGAGGAGACTTGTGGATAGATTTGTGTGAGCTTTTGTGAAATCTTACAATATAGTTTGAGAACAGAGATTGAGAGCAAATTTGTATAAGTTCTAGTGAGGAATTATTGAGCATATTTGGATAAGTCCTAGTGAGGACTTATTAAGCAGATTTGGACGAGTTCTAGAGAGGACTTGTAGACAAATTAGTGTAAGCTTTTGTGGAAGCTTACAAGGCATATTTGAGACAAGTATTTGAGAAGACTTGAGAGCAGAGTTAATTGATTGATTTGTTCAGAACTTGGGTTAAGATTTGGGGCAGAACTAGCAGAGTTGATTTAAGATTAAGTAAAGTTTTGTGTTAAGGCTTGAGGACAGATTTGTGCTAGATCAAAGGACTATGTTTAGCGTAGATTAGAGGACATATATTGAGGATAGATTTGTGCTAGACCAAAGGACTGTGTTTAGTGCAGATTTGAGGACATATTTTGGTGCATATTTAAGGACGGGTTTGTGCCAGACCAGAGATAGAGATTGAGTAGATTTGTGTTAGACCGAAGGACTATGTTTAGTATAGATTTGAGATAGAGCTTTAAAGGTGACAGAGTATAGAGGACGATAGTCTCCAGTTGATAGAGATCCATTAGCCAAGGTAGTGAGGATAGATATCTTCAGTGGATAGAGATCCAATAGCCAAAGTAGTGGGGGTAGCAGTTCTTCTAGAAGATCACCAAAGAGTTCTCCTATGGATAAAGATCCATGAACTTGATTAGGGGATTCGTGTCTCTTTTAGATAGAGGTCCATAAACATTGTAATATGAAAAGGATTCCCAAGAGATTGATTGAAAAAAATTAGTGAAATATTTTCTCCGTGGAGTAGCCCACATTGGGTGAACCACGTAAAATTGGTATCTCTATTGTGTGTGGTGATTTGTGCATTGCTTTGATTACTATTATTGATATTACTATCTATACATTGCATAATATTGATTGGGAAAGAAAAGTAAAAAGTGGTCTTATATTGTTCATCCTCCCTCTCAGTATAAGCTTGTGTTCTTCACTTAATAGCCATGAGAATGGAAAGTATCCATAAAGGGAAGAGGAAGCTAATAAGTTGCAAGAATTAGGATAACTTTGGCAGGTGTCAAAGAACACTAAAGCAGAACTAGAGAGTTTGAACAAGGAATTTGAGGAGAAGAGTAAGGCACAAGAGGAGTAGAACAAGTTGATTGGACAACTAAAGTCAAAATGTTTAGCAAGAGAGAAACTATTAGAGGTGAAAATCTAGGAGTTCAAATACCATAATTAGTTGATAGTTAATAAGGATGAGCAGTTGGCTATGGAAGCCAAGAGGGAGGTTGAGTTGAATGATAGACTAGCAGAGGTTGACCAGAGAGTCGATCATTATTACATGTAGTGGGCTCAATACCATACTTATACCAAGAGGTTGAAAGGATAAAAAGAGACCTTGAAATTATAAATCTAAGAACTGCGAGGTGTACTTGTTCGTACTCAACAAAATTTGAGTCCCTAAGAGTAGAAGCAGTCATCGACAAGGACATCGACCAATTTAAATGGGAGGGCAAATATAGGAGCTAGTTCTAACCAGTCAAAGAAATAATGTACATAGTGGTAGTAACAAGTGTCAAATGCACAAGGAAATGTGAATGTTAATGTAATGAAATGAAATGTAATATTCTTATGTGACATAAGGGATGATGATATCATTGTTGATTAATTACAAACATAATGTCGTGTGTAGTAAAGTACATAATGCATGTGCGAATGGGGAAGTTGTTATGGGTGAGGTGATGACAACTACTGAGGCCCAAATTTAAATAGGTCCCCCATTCATTTGTGCAGCACCATGTATCAAGAAAGACTATGGTGTATGCTAGAGAGAGCATCCATTCTGGATTGTTTGTGTATCCATTGTTGCATTGTATTGCCAAAGTAAGTGTTTTATACTATTACTGCCATTTAGACTGAGTAATACAATTATAATTCATCATTCATCTCTATGATACATGTGATATTGTTGTTGTTGGTAGTTAGTAGATTGTGTGTTTATCAAGTTCTGTGTGCATGTGTGGAAGAGTTGTAGCCAGATAGTTTTATGAGGGAGTTGCAGTCCAAAGCATTGTATGAGTAGATTTGTGAGAAGCATCATACAAGTGGAATATAGTATGTCATTCAAGTGGTGAACTATTGTACAAGTCACTTGGTGATCACCGTACAAGTGAGTTGCTAAAGTTATCATTCAAGTTCTATCGTACAAGCACTTGTCACACAAGTGAAGATTGAACCTGCTGTAAAAATGTATACTTGATTGTCATACAAGTGCAAGTTAGTTTATTTCCATACAAGTGTATGATGAGCCACTATAAAATTACATTGACTGTAGTCTTGTTTGACCTCTAAATTTGTCATTTTATTTCTCAACCTTTAGGATACTCACCACCTTGCTATATATTATTTTGTTTATCTATATTATTCCTTTATGTATTGCTCTTTATTTTACTTTTATGCTCTTTTACATATGATTTATGGTGAATGTTACGCTTTTTTTGTTTATGGAAATAATTATAAAATCTAACATGAGGTGTCTTTGATGACATAAGAATCATGAACAAACCCCATCATATTATCTTCCAAAGCTTCATATTTTTTTTGGGGAATAAGAAGCAAAAGAAGAAATTTGTTTCTTATTATTATTATTCCTTGTAGATAATTGGAATTAATTTTAAGAAAATTGTTTTTCAAAAATATCACTCTAGGGATGCTTTGGAAAACAAACTTCTAGGGGCCATAACTTTTGCATATGAAAGTTTTTTGGGGTCATTTATTTTAGTTCACATGGTTTATTTTTGTAGATAGCCAATTTTGTGTGCTAGGTTAATCACCAATCAACCATGATCCTCATCATTCAATCCTCTAGTCAACCAAACTAGTTCAGTTACCTTTAGACTCAAATTGGGAGAATTTATTGCTCCTAAGAATTTATGATGGCTAAGGAGCATTTGCATTGGTAGTGCAAATGCCACCCAAGCAACACAAATGCCATCTTTGATTGTTTGACTTTTTCCTAAGGTCATTTGGAATTTACCCCATGTCATTTGCACTAGCAACACAAATGTAGCTAACGCATTTGCCCTAGCACAAGTGGAATCTCAAAGGCATGTCTCTTAGGCATGCTCAAGCTAACCTCCACTTCCAAGCATGATCGCATGTGGTGATCTATGATTTATGCTCGATTCTTCTTGATCCTTCCAAGCATTTTTAACCTTATCTTCCATCATTATAGCATCTTCCTTCCAAGAGATTCTAAAAATCTAGAAATACAACCTTCAAGGAGATCTTTGGAAGTAAGTTTTTATTGTAACTATATGTTGTCAAAATCACTCCAGTATTCTCTTAGCATTCTCTCTCTCTTTCTCTTTCCAAATTGTTGCCATAATTTTGGCTCTCTCTATCTCTCTCACTCTCTTTAGTAATCAAGCATTTGAGGTGATCTAGCTAGCAACTAAGCATTTAACAACCATCTCAAGCATTTGGTGGGCTCTCAAGGGGCAAAGAAGGGGAACAACCTTACTATCATCTGGTTGTGCTTCTTTCCTCTCTTTCTTGCTTATTTGACCTAATATTTATCTTGTTTTTGGCTAACATTATTTATTCCATAGTTGTTCTTTTAATTTTGCTAACACTTTTTCTTGTTGTTACTTTATAGACATCTACTCTTTATCATCTTATCTAATCCTTCTTCTTGTCTACTTGTAGTTTATTAACATTTATGTTTCGCTTATCCTTGCATCCCTATTTATAATGCTCACTAGTTAGCATAGTTTGTCATTCATAAGCATTTAATCTAGTCTTAAGAGGTTTACTCTACATCATCATTGTCATCTAACAAGGTCCTTACCCTCTCAGGATAACATCCTTCATTTGTACTTATTTGCATCTTAGTTCATCTTGTATTTTATCCACTTAATTAGTTATTAGAGTAATTTGCATTGCCTAATTGTAGGTAGGTAGCACATTTATCCTTTGTTTTACATAGAGAATTTGTTGTTAGAGTACATCATATCCTAAGTTGTTACTAAGATAATTTGTGTGGCTGAGATCAACTCAGTTTGTTATGATCCAATGGATCAAATTGTACACCTTTTTTATTTAAGAAAAATTCCTTTTCATAGAATAACATGAAGTGTTTTTTTTTCAACATGGTATCACAGCGGGCTTTCCCTGGCCCTATGAATTTTGAGTGTGAACTTGAGGGTCATGGAAATCCCTCCCTCATTTTTTTCCTCCCCATAATATTTTTTTCTTCAATACTGAGGGAGTATACTCTCCATCCATCAGAAACCATAAAGTTATTAAGAAAAATCGGCAGTTTGTTTTGAGAGGTCATTTTTTAGTTTTATGTCCATAGGAGGGCATATGATCTGACTATTTGTTGGTTCGGCTGTGAGAGCGATGCCAATGTGTGTGAGACTGTAAAGAGAGTCATGAGCCTCAAGACAAGCCATATAGGCTATACAGTCATGGTTGTTGGTGGCCGCCATAGTGATCAGATCTAGCGAGTCACCATTCCGCTCTAGCTTTGTCGATGCTTGGTAAATATGTGAGAGAATGGGTTGTGTACTCCGGATTTGGATTGCATATCTGAAAAAAAATTCAGCCCCATAGAGCATGTAGCCATATTTTTTTTATCTCAAGCTGTTAATGTCGATCCGGAGGCCCTAGATGTCTCTAAACCCTTGTTTAGTACTCGACGTTTGGTCAATCCAACGACGTTAGAGAATTTTTTTGGCTGGAGAAGTTTACAACATCGCTGCCAAGTTCGAGCAGGCGTAGTAGCAATGCAATGGGGAAGTGGTGTACCAGCGGGCCTCGATGGAGCTGAGTTGCATGTATGGACCGTTGAATGGTGTTTGCAGTGCATCAAATGAGACTTGATCTATGTTCTGACGATGAATGATCGAGCGTGTATCACCAAAGTGGTAGAAACTACACAGTTTTTTCTCATCCGTAGAAAAGTATCACTGTTCTTTTTTAGGTGTTGACAATTTACTTCCCCCAGTCCTCATTAGCGGCCATTACAAATCAGTTATGCGATAGGCATTGCAGGTTTTATATGGGGAGGCTCCAATCCTGCCATAACCTCCATTCAAATCTGAGATCTCCAACGAGACCCACGTTCGAACTCCTGTTGAAGGCCGATTTTGTTAATGTTAGCATGGTGAGATCGATGTATTTTTTGCAAGAGAAGTAGTGAATGATTTTTTTTCACCCATATCTGGATAGAGCAGTTGAGTACTCCAAGATTTTTTGGTAGAAATTTGGAGTGTTGAAGGAATGTTTTTTAGTTTCTATTCTTGTATATCCCTTTTGTTGTTGTTGATCCTGTAGATGGCAGAGATATTGAAGAACGTTGCATGGCCTTTATGCTTCGACCCCCCTAGTTCTATTTGTTTGGTGTCGACGGAGTTTATGTTGATTGCACAAAAAATTCTTGTTCAAACCAAATCCTATTTGCAGTTAAAAGCCCACATTTTTTAATTGTGAGATTTGTGCGATGGACGTGCTATTCGGGATCAATGGCACGGGGCTGTAAACGATATATTTTTCTACCGGAGGGTGGCATCATGATCCACGTCCGTCCATATGGATCCTAAAAAAATATCACATTCAAATCTGGCAAATTCTAATTCGTGATCTATGGCTGCTAGTGCTCAAGAATCCAATGGAGGAGTTGAGATGTGCAACCTAATAAATAATTCAGACACATGGCAAAAGGTTTCATTTGCAGATTCGATGGAAAATTAGATAGTTATATGTTATTGAAGGCCCCAATTTTAGGCACGCATTTTTCAATTGCGCTCGATTTGAAATTAGGCGGTTATATGCTATTGACGGCCTCAATTTCAGGCACATGTTTTTCAATTATGCAAAATTTAGTGATGTTTGTATTTGAATATCTGCTTGTCTTCGCTCCACAAAAATTCCCACTAGAGGTCCGAAGATTGTCTTAGATGTAGTTAAACTCTTAGTATAGTGTCGTTCGTGGCCCAGTGAAAAAGTTATGCGGCCTATCCACTCCAGTATCATCGTACAGTGCTATCCTCGTGGATGCCGACTTCTTGTGAACGTCGGGTGCAGATCGCTTGAATTGGTGGTCGACATAGTGCATCAATATTTAATAGTCGATTCCTTGAATTTTATGGAAGGTTTTTTTATCTGCAGCGGTGGACTCATTAAGAATCAAGCTTGGCCTTTTTACCTCATAACTTCTGCATCGTTGCATCGTAAGCTCTGTGATGATCGACCGGGATTTTTTGGCCACGATGCACCACAGTTTGTTTGCATTGGGGAGATGTTCCATGGCCAAGCCCATGAAATGCCCACCATGGCTGCGTTGACTCGCACAAGTTTCTTTTAAAGCTTACTTTCATGATGTATGTCATATAATTATGGGGAAATAGCCTTTTTTTAACTTTTTCATTGTACCCGTAAAAAATAAAGGGTGGCATGGCTATTGTTTTATTATCTCACCTTTTTTTTGGAAGGAAAATTCAAACATGACCTCATTGGTCATTTTATATTTTTCCACGTCAAGAGTGGATGAACCTTAGGGACCATATAATTTCTCCTACTAGAGAATTTCTTTTAAAAACCATGTTTTATTTCAATTTTCAAAAGATTTCTTGCGAGGGAAAATGGAGAATATTATTGTTTTTCCTACAGACAAAGGTCAAATTGACACCCGATCATAGGGGTGTTTATAGTCATTGAAAATGTTTTTTCGAGCCGAATACATTGGTGGTGTCCAATTTCTATTTTGAGACAGTTTAACCTATGTTTTTTTGGCTTAAAATAAGTTGTATTATAGAGTGCACTCTCGGTTGAACCCGACACTCCCAAAGCATTTGTATGTGATCCCAGTATCTAGTCATCTTCTCTACAACACTTGGTGGATGCAACTGTTTGTTACCCATGCATTTCGATAGGATGAGGAGGTCACCATAAGGACACGTTCTACAGCTACATTGGTGCCCTTTCATTTTTGATTCCCTTGTTTTAAGTTGTTTGTCCACACAGTTTGGACCTTGTTATCATCCCATTGTGTTCATATAGGTGGACACCACATAAATGTGCTTGTGGGGTCAATTTTGGACTACCCTTGCCATTGTGGTGCTTCTTTTTCCACACTATCTTCACACTCTCCTTTTGTGAGACACTTTGGTTTCAAGGGGTTTTCTTTAGTGACTTTTTTTCATGGTTCACAACCTTGATCATTATCACAAGCACCAGTCTGGGAGTAAGATTTCATTCAGTTCGGCGATAAGGCTTCTCTACTTTTTGAGACATCTCATGGATCCTTAGAAGGCTTCTTGATGGAAGTTGTCCTAGGGGGGTTGAAGAGGACATCTTCCCTCCATCCTCCTTCTACATATTCCTTCTTGTTTTTTGGTAGATTGTTTTCTCCCTTTCTCCCTTGTGGTTTTTCATCATCTCTCCAGCAAAATTTCTTGTGGATATATTGTCCATGAGTACCTTATTAGGCCTGGTTGCTAGGACTCATATATGTGGATATGCCACTTCTTTGATTTTATTATACCTCCTAGTTCCACTTAAGGGGGGGTGTTAGAGTATATCCTAGTACCACTTAAGGGGGGTGTTAGAGTATATCATATCCTAAGTTGTTACTAGGATAATTTGTGTGGCTAAGATCAACTTAGTTTGTTATGATCCAATGGATCAAATTGTACACCTTTGCTATTTAAGCAAAGTTTCTTTTCATAGAATAACATGAAGTGTTTTATTTTCTAACATTTGCATTGGCAACACAAACACCATTAATGCATTTATCATATGCTTACATAATTTCTTATGGAATTTGATCAAAATAAGGATTTAACTAATTGGATTAAGGAAGCCCCGTATCTTCCCTCTGGTCAAGCAAACCCCTCTACATTAACTTTTTTGTCTTTTGTCCTTCTTTTTAGGTAATCTACTTTTGTTCTAGCTATAGATATTTGCACATTGGGCAACAAATTTACCTCTATGGAAAAATTAGGTGTTTTACTCTCAGGTTCTTTGTTTTCATTTATGTAGCTCAATACTTGTTTGTTTTATGTTATATTTAGGGTTCTTCCTTTTGTTTTCTTATTTGTTAAGTACAGAAATATCAAGGAACCTTCAACATAGTAATAATAATATATAGGGGATATATTATATTTTCTGTTTTTGCATCTTAGTCATAATCTTTATCTTTCAATATTAGGCATCAAATCCAAATCGCATATAATTTGCATCTTATGATAACTTATTTGATGCATCTTCTCTTAAACCCTTGTTTTGAAAAGAAAAGTATTTATTTTATTTTATCATTGAAAGCAAAAATTATTTAGTTTAGGTGCGTATGCTACATCTTTGTATGTTGCATTACATTTAATTTTATTAAGATTAAGGTTAGGATAGGTACATAAGTTCTCTTTTTAGAAACATAGGTGTTTTTGAATCCATACATCAAACTAGCATTATATATTAATATCCCCTAATACCTTGAAGTGAGAAGCGAGAAGCCCCCTTCTTCTTGTCTACTTATAGTTGATCAACACTTCTTTTGCACTCATCCTTGCAACATTGTTTATTTTGCTCACTAGCTAGCATAATTTATCATTTACAAGCATTTCATCTAGTCTTAAGAGGCTTAATTTGCACCATCATTTTTATCTAACAAGGTCCTTACCTTCTTGGGATAGTATCCTTCATCTTTACTCATTTGCATCTTAGTTCATCTTGTATTATATCCACTTAATTAGTTATTAGAGCCATTTATGTTGCCTGATTACAAGTAGGCAACACAATTGTCCTCTATTTTACATAGAGAATTTGTGTTGGCAATGCAAACACCATTAGTGCATTTATTATAAGCTTACATCATTTTTTATGGAATTTTATCAAAATAGGGGTTTGAACAATTAGATTAAGGAAGCCCAATATCTTCCCTTTGGTCAGGTAGATCCCTCTACATTAACTTTTGTTGTCTTTTGTCTATTTTTGTAAGTAATCTACATTTGCGTTGGATACATGTATTTGCATTGGCAACATATTTACACATTGGGCAGGGCATTTGCCTCTATGGAAAAATTAGGTGTTTTTACTACCAAGTTCTCTATTTTAATTTCTATAGCTCAACACTTGTCTGTTGTTTGCGATATTTAAGGTTTTTGTTTCTATTTTCTTAATTGTTTAGCAAAGAAATATCAAGGAACCTTTAACATAGTAATAGTCGTATATAGGGAATATATTGTATTTTTAGTTTCTTAGTCATAATATTTTTCTTTCAATATTAGGCATCAAATCTGAATCACTTATAGTTTGCATCTTAGGATAGCTTGTTTGATGCATCTTCTCTCGAACCCTTGTTTTGAAAAGGAAAACACTTATTTTACTTTATTTGAAAGCAAAAATTATTTAGCCTAGGTGTGTATGTTGTATTGAATTTAATTTTATTAAGGTTAGGATAGGTACATAAGGGGATTTTAAAGAAGGAACTTAGTTCTTTTTTAAAAAATAGGTGTTTGTGAATCCATACATCAAACTAGCATTAGATCTTAACATCCCCTAATCCCTTGAAGTGACAAGCGAGAAACCCCTTCTCTAAGGGAGAAAGAGGTGTGGGATCCCCTTGGTTGGACTCTTGTCATCTCTCTTCCCTTATCGTAATTTCACTTTCATACTTATGATTTATGGTGATTAATATGTTTTTGTTAGTTTCTTGAAAGTATTATGAGACCTAACAAAAGTGTCACATCATAGGAAAAATACCTCCAATAGGTACTTTAAAAATCCAACCGTATTTGAATTAAATGTTGAAAGACATAAAATCCATTCTAAAAGGTTTTAATGTGGTGGAGTGGAGCCATACGATGATCTTGTGAGGGAAATAAATCCAATCAATATCTAATTAGGAAGAAGTTAAATTTGAAAGAGGGGATGAGAAGAAGAAAGTTTTTATTTTCCATGAGGTTAAAAACAACCTATGAAACAACAATTTTTTTTTATATTAAATATTATATCTTATCTTATTTGTTCCTTTAAATTCCATATTTGCTTCATGTAAACCTTAGATAAGTCTAACAAGAGTAGTCGGGCCTGAATAGATAGGGGGATTTTAGATTCATTGGATGGCTGATTTTTGGAATAAAGAGGTTACTTTGCAAGAAATATATAACTCATTTCAAAACTAGTTTTAGTTTATCAAATACAAGGCCACTCTTTTTATCGTTATCATATGAGAGGTCACGGATTTCATTTTGTTTTGTTGTTAATATTTTTAGAATTTTGTAAAAATCTTACCAATATTTTTATGTCAACATCTTATCTTTCTAGGAGATTGTTTGGTTTTTTTTTTTTTTTTTTTTGTGAAAAAATGAAAAACTTGTATTAATACAAAGAGCAATTACAAGCGGGAGAGAACACATCCCAACCAAGAACAACAAACAACACTCAAGAGTAGAGCACAAAGTCAACCCAGCTCAACACAAAGCAAAGAAGTCAACTGGGCGCGAAAAAGCGACATGTCGTGAAATCGCGACATGTCGCGAGATCGCGACATATCGCGACATGTCGCGAGATCGCGACAGTCAACCCTGTCTCCTCCGCAGCGATGCCAACAGTCACGAAAACGTGACATGTTGCGAAATCGCAACATGTCGTGATATCGCGACAGCCAGAGCCCTCAGCACTCAATCGCCAAAAATGTCGTGAAATCGCGACGACATCTCCCTCCAGCGACCCTTCGCCAAAATTGTCGCGAAATCGCGACTAGAAGACCAACTTGCTCCATAACGCCAAAAAGGTCACAAAATCGTGACAGAGTGCCTCCGAATCATCCAACCATCAAAAGTGTCACGAAATCGCGACGAATTATCCTTATGGCATCCAGATCGCAAAAGAGTCGCGATATCGCGACAGTTTTCTCCATTCCGCTGGTATGCCAAAATTGTCGCGAAATCGCGACGAGATTTTCTTGCGGTAGCCATCGCCAAAAAGTGTCACGATATCACGACAAATTATCCACTTTGCACCACATCAGCAAAATGGTCACGATTTCGCGATGGGTTTTCCTTATGACACCAGATCGCCAAAAGTGTCGTGATATCGCGGCGGTTTTTCCTTTCGATGCCCAGTTCTCAAAACTGTCGCGATATCGCGACAAATTTTCCACTTTGCTCTCCATCTGCAAAAGTGTCGCGATATCACGACAAGTTTTCCAGTTAGCCCCAAATTGCCAAAACTGTCGCGATATCGCGACAATTTTACCATGCGCCTTCCCCGAGGGCCGCGATGGCGCGACATGTCACGATATCACGACAAAAACCCGCCAAAGGTCGTGAGTGCACAACCTGTCGCGATATCGCGACAGATTCCAACTTGAAGCTGCGACGGCGCTATAGGTCGCGATATCGCGATAGAAATCTTCCTTAGCATAAAAAACACTGCACATCATTTCAAAAATCGTTCAAGGCATTGTCGAATCTCTGCATCCTCCATAGGCATGTCACTGTGCAACTGCATCCCAACCTCCCTTTCAGCACCCATCTTAGCAAGGAAATCGACCGCCTTATTGAGATCTCGATTCACATAGACAGGTATCACATCATCTAATTCCCTCCAAAGCTCTTTAATTTGGGAGACTAAGATCCGCAACCTCCAAGCTTTCGAGACAAAGTTTCTCATACGATCAAGAGCACCCACCAAGATTTGGGAGTCAGACTCAATAATAATCTTCCTGTGTCCCTGTTTGACGACCCCGGAAGGAGGCGATTTGATGGCAAAGGCCTCGACTTCATTGTTTGTGGCACATCCCAGACCCTGCAGTTCCTAATAGAGCAAAGACCCAGCATGATCGTGGCACACTACTCCAATTCTAGCACTTCCTGGATTGCCTTTAGCGACTCCATCGGCATTGATTTTGATCCATCCTTCAGGAGGAGGTTTCCAACTACCACTCACCTCGCCTTTGTTGAATAACGACTCCCTCTTCCAAAGGCTCGAAAGCAGACTGAATTTCCCCCTCGGCATGAATGGCAACCGTTTTCGCCACTTTGCTCCAAATGACTTGCCATATTCCTTCTAGAGAGGAGAAGGTTTCACGAAAAATATGGGCATTTCTCTCCAACCACACCTGCCACCAGATAAAAAATAAACCAAGCTCCCAGCCAATTCGAAGAGCTTTGGATTTAAATCTACCTTTCTTCCAGCTTTCCCATATATTGTTTCGAGACAAGACCCCATTAGCCTGAAGTTTAAAGTGGGAGAACCAGCGTTTCCAGATCTGTCTTGTGAAAGAACATTCAAACATTAGATGATCCGTAGTTTCCTCCTGCTTGTGGCATAACACACATTGAGAAGGGCCAATGATGCCTCTGAGTCTGATATTGTCATAGGTGAGAATTCCATTATGCAAAAATTGCCAGGCGAAGAAGTTCACTTTCGGCCAGCCCTGGGGATGCCATATCTTTCTCCAATCATGAACCAAAAAAAAGTGTGGGGGGGGCTCTGGAAGGATCTCATCATATCCCTCTTTCACAGTATAAACCCCAAGGCTCCCATAGCCCCAGGCCAGTTCATCCTCCTCATCTCTCCTAGTAAGAAACCGTTCTGCCAAGATTTTTCCCAAAGTAGGTACCAACTTCGGAGGGATTGGTATTGGCCACTCATCCAACCGCTTAAACTTTATGATCTTGTAGTCCCCCAATTGACTAGTGTTAAAGTAGCTCTCAATTTGGATCCATCCCTTATCTTCTAAAGCAGATTTTATCGGTTGCAATTCAGAAACACAAGCAATAATGGGAGGATTCCGGTCCCGGGAATCGATCCGGAACCGAGCCTTATCCCCTCTCCCCACTTTCCGGAATAGTTGATCTTTGATGAGTTGAGCTCCAAGCTTGAGCGCCGCCACACCGATGATCCAAAAACTTCCAAAGGAAAGCGGCCCACATCATTAGGATGGACAGAACCCAAGTATTTGCTAGAGAGGATTCTCGCGAAGAGGGATGTTGGTCGAGAAATCCACCTCCGATGCGATTTTCCGGCCAAAGCCTTGTTGTTAAACTTGGAGCTTCTTAGTCCCAACCCTCCTTTTTCCTTGGGTTGGGTAACCTTGTCCCGACCAACCAAGGCCCATTTCCTCTCTCCCTTGGCACATTCCCATAGAAATCTTCTAGCCATTTTATCCAGCTCTTTCCAAATAGATTGGGGAACAGCCAGGATGGAGAATTTATAAATTGGCATGGCTCTGAATAATCGACTGCAGAAAAGTTAGACGACCCCCATAACTTAACCATCTATGAGACCAATGGTTCATTCTATCTTTGATGCAATCCAATAGGTCCTTCCAAACATCTATTTTTAGTTTTTTGAAATGGAGAGGGACCCCCAAGTAAACTACTGGGAGAGAGGTCCGAGTGAAACCTAAAATCTCAATAACTCTGTCCTATAACCGTTGATCAATATTGAAGAAGATCACTTTGGATTTATTGTCATTGATGACTTGATTAGAGGCCCGGAGGTAGACATTTAGAGTATCTCCGATTCTTCTTGCTTCCCTAAGGTCGGCCACTCCCACAAATCCAAGTATCATCTACAAATCGTAAATGAGTCAAAACTTCACCCCGACCTTAATACTCGTTATCCGACCTTGAAGTCTTCTTCTCAGAAAGAGTCTACCCAATCCTTCAACCAAGATGAGGAAGAGATAAGGAGAGCAAGGGTCTCCTTGCCGAAGGCCACGAGAGGCACCAAAAGGAGGCGAGGGAAGTCCCTTGATAAGAACAGAGTATGAAGGCATAGAAATACAGCTCATGACCCAGTCTGTCCAGTCCTGAGAGAAACCAAAGGTCGTCAAGCATATTTGCCAAGAAGCCCCACTCCACCCTGTCATAAGCCTTGGACATATCCAGTTTAATGAACATTCCTTTGTTCCTAGATTGGTGCATTGTATGGATAGCCTCCTGTGCTAGAATCACTCCATCCAAGATTTGCCTCCCTTCAACAAAACCCCCTTGCTCTGGGGAAATTATATTATGCAGGATAGGTTTTAACCTTTCAGCCATAATCTTAGTGATTATTTTATAGATCACATTGCATAAGGCAATAGGTCTAAAATCAGATAAATGAACCCCCCTGCTCCTTTTGGAATTAAAGTAATGAAGGTATGATTTAGAGCCTTGAGCATTCTTTTTATTGGTTCTGGACTCCTCGAGTGATGACAGAACATCTTCCTCCGGGGTATCCCAAAAGGCCCGGAAGAACTCAATAGGGAAGCCATCGAGATCGGGCGATTTGCCAGTACTCATCCCAAAGACCACCTTCTTAAGTTCATCTCTATCTATGGGTCTAATTAGGGCCTGGTTCTCTTCGGGAGAGATTATAGAAGGAATGACAACGAATAACTTCATCTTGGGCTTCCCCATCTTGCTCCATACTTTCCTTAAAGAGTTTTGAGAAATACTCCATTGAGTGGGAGTGCATACCAGGAAGAGTGTCAAAAGAGTATCCATTCTCATCTTGAAGGAATTCCATATTATTCGCACAAGCAGAGCGCTGAAAAAATTTTGTATTTTTGTCTCCTTCTAATAACCAAGTATTTATTGCTCTCTGTTTCCAGTAAATCTCCTCTTGATTATCAATATCCTCAACCGCTTTGCGCAAAGCATCATCCTTGGATTTAAGGTGCTCGGAAATGTTTCCTTCCCTGTAATGTTTTTGCACCTCATCCCATCTGGCCAACAAGGGGGCTCGTTGGTGCTGGAAGTCTGATTTGTTAGTTTGCCTCCACTATTTCAGTTTACACTTGACAAATTGAAGCTGTTTGTGAAATTTGAACATTGCGAGTCCCAAAAGGTGGGCGGCCATCTTCCCACCACTGAGGAATTTTTCTTCAGAGATCTTCTTTTTGCAACCAAAAATTTTCAAATTTAAATGGTTTATGGTACTCGCCTGTCATAGCCCCTCCCTCCAGCAAAATGGGAAAGTGGTCTGAAACTAGGCCTTCCAAAATCTGAAATTTAATATTCCATTTCACAAATGCTTCCTCCGAGACCAGAAACCGGTCTAGTTTTACCTTCCTACTGTGTGGCTCTCTTCTCTTATTAGTCCATGTAAAATAAGTGCCGGGACCTTTGATATCAACAAGGTGAAATGCCCGGACTTGAGCAATCGAAGCCTATCCCCCGGATCCAAAACTGGGATACCACCTTCCCGATCCCCCGGCGAGATAATTTGGCATTAAAATCCCCAACAATAATCCAATCGCAATCTTCCCGGGAGGATCTCATTGAATGAACGAGCATTCCATTGAAGCCGCCGGCCATCAATGCTTTGAGCCCCATAGAAGTTTGTGATTAAAACCTGCTCAATTGTAGCAATGTTCTTAAAGAGAGATGTGAGAACACCCCTCCAAGCCGTATGTTCTATTGCTATCCACACCGGAGGGTTCCAAATAGTAACACTCCCCCCGAAGCTCCTTGGGCCGCCACATCCATATATCCAGCGCCCCTCCATATTCTACTAACGAGTTTTACACATAAGATCTAAAGACATTTTTGTTTCTCGAAGGAGCAAAAAGTCTGTTTTGTGTCTTCCTAAAAGTCTTTGAACAGCAGATTGATGGGTTCTTACTGTTTAAACCCCTTACATTCCAGGATTGTATAATCATTGGAAACCTTGGGAGCAATAAGAGTCAATTGTTCTCACCGATCCTCCATTGATTAGCTTGTCCCCTTGCGCTACTAGTAGATCCTTATTGGATTTTCTACCAGCTCCTTGGGAATTACTATTCTTAGACCTCTTTTCCACCTGGGTAATCCCCAACGCTGGTCTTTCTCTGTTCTTTCTCGCACTTCCCATGTTGACATCCTTAATAACCGGTTGTGCGGGGAATGGATTACCATAGCCCCTAGGTTCTCTTCTTGCAAAGTCTCAGGGGTTTCAATCACTGTTCTAAGACAAGAGTAGATGATAGAGGAGCATGAGAGTGGGTGTTATTATCCTCAGCATTCCCATCCACTCCTTCCATGACTTGGTCTTCTTGGTCTACAAGGGATTTGAAGATTTCATATCGATTGGTTGGCTTGGTTTGAGCCTGCTCTTTGCCATTTCTCTTTTTGTTTTTCCTCCGCTTCTGCTGTTCAAAGCCATCTTTCTGGGCATTAGAACCTTGGGGGATATTGAGGGGTTCTTTGATCGAAGTGAACTTACCCTCTCTTGGGCGATTTGGCGCTCCCAACGGAGCTTTCGCTTTTGTGGTCAGGATATTTGGGTAGAACCTAGCCAAATGGCCATGCTTATGGCAGACTCTGCATCTAAAAGGTAAGGCTTCATAGTCTAGCTGTTGTATCCAGGTTAGTCCTGCCAACTCCAATTCCACCTCGACTGGAAGTGGTCGGCTAATATCCATTTCTACGCATATTCTAGCAAAGACAGCGAGTATTTCCCTCAATGGTATCTCTGGAAACTCCCAAATATCTACCTAGAGAATTATCAATCAACTCAAGAATCTGCTCACCCCAAAACTCCATCGGGAGAGCGTACAGCCGAATCCAAACCGGGACAGCCGTGGGCTCAATGCAAGGATCAAAACCCACTCTCCACGGTTGGACAAATAATCCTACCGGGTCGTGGCTCCTCTTCTCTGATTCAAATGCTCTGTTTCTATCTGCTAAAGAAGAGAAACTAATAATAAAATACCCATTTCTTATAGGCCATAGAGAGTACTCACCAATGGGCTCCCGGTTCTGTCTCACCCGGTGTGTAGAAAGTTCGAGTGGGCCGGATACCCATGAATTTGCGGATCGGATCATGGGTAGCACGGTATATAATCGTATCCTCAACCGCTTTTGGTTCTATGACAATCTTAGGCCACGGAGCGATTGTGGAAGGCGATCGTTAACTCGTTTGCGGGTAAACCCTTTCCAACATTCTTAAATAGCATTTGATAAGCACTTCGTTGATCTTCATCGGAGGAAGATGCAGGGTTTTCTTTTAATATATCAGCATATGAGCTTTTCTTCCCATCGATAGATCCTGGAGGAGACCCCATTGGGCCCTCCTGCGGCAACGAACGATCCTTCAAAGTAGTGTAGATTCAATCCACCGGAGGTCCTGGAAGAATCTTCCCACCAAAAACCCTGGAGCTTTGCCCGGTGCCTGCACAGAATGTTTCCCGCCAAATCGCCAAAGCTCGAAAAAGATAAATCCAGATAAAGATATTGCAGTGTTAGGATCTCCAGATTGTTTGGTTTTATATCTTTACTTTTTTTCATAATTTTTTTTTTGAATAAGCTATGTGTGGTTTCTATTGGGAGACACTCCCATCTAAAAATAAATAATTAAATCATATTCAACTTGCATTTCTATCAAATATTTCTTCATTTGACTTTCTATAAAAGATATTCACCATCTTCCTCAAACTACAAAGTTTCTATAATCAACTCCTTGATATCATTTTTATTAAGAGATAAAATCTCACTCATATAGTTGCCTTTTGAAATTTAAATTTTGTCAAGATGAAATTCAACACCGCAAATGGCTAAAATATTTGCTACCCAATTTTCATATCTATAAATATATTATCTATAACAACCTAACAATTTCTTAATACATTTTTTTTAGGGTTCTTATTCATGCCTTTAATATTCCAAGATATCATTTTCATCATCATTTTTTGTTTTTATTTGTGGGTTTAGCTCCACTTCTTGTTAACACTTGTGATATTTACTTTTGTTTTCCCATATCAATATCCCTCTAAGTTTCTTTTTTTCTTTTTTTTTGTTTTTCGGGTCTTCATCTATTTTTCATTCCCGCCAACTCTTTCATCTTCATCAATCTCTTCAATCTTCTCACATTGCTCATAGTAAGACTTATCATCTATAGGTTTATATTTCTCTAAAGGATCCAAAGTGCAAGGAGAAACCTAAAAAACACATTCTTTTTATGTTTCCCTAGAAACCCTAACGTGTAAGGACTCTCTTCCATAGCAATTACCTTCTTATGATGCCCTAAAAACCCTAAAATGCTAAGGATTTCCTCCATCCTCATTTCTTTGTTATGTTGCGTTTAAAACCCTAAAGTGCAAGGGATAACCTCTACACACTTTTCACTTTTATTACCAGGAGAGGATATACTACTTGAGAAAAATGAAGATGATTTACTTGGAATAAACTTGACCTCTTTTATTATCTTTATTTTAGGATTTTCCTCCATATCTTCCTTTGATGATATCTTCCTCCATATCATCATACGTCTGTCTGACCCTAATTCCTGTCTTTCTCCTGCTAATTTTGATGAGCACCTTTGGTTTACCTGGAATAACTTTCAAGTTGGGCAGGCAAGGATTCTCAAATGTCTAGATAGAGCTATGTTGTCAGACCATACCCAGTTTCATTTTCATATGAAGCATGGAGATGCTCCAATTATGGAGGTTATTGTTGGTACTGTTAGGTCTGATCATTCCCCAATTATGTTCAATGTTTCGTCTTTTGCGTTACCTGTTCAGGCATTAAGTCTTAGTTTTTTCTTAACACATCCTTTCTTCAGCATTTTTCCATGATGTGTCATATTCAGAGAGTCTGGAATTTGGGTGATAGACCTGTTGGTGAAGAAATATGGATTGAGTGGTGGAATGATGCTATATCCAGAACCACAGCCCTTCTTCGTAGTCTGGGCAAGAAAGTTGCTCAGTTTAGAAAATATTTCTTTCTTGCTTTACGCACTGAATTGACAAAAGCCTCTTGCAGGCTTGAAGCCAACCCTCTATATCCTGTTTTGCAAGGGCATGCTGCTCAAATTCATCATGAGCTCAAGGTGGCAGAGCTCTATGAAGCTAAAGGTGCTCAAATCAAGGCCCGCTTACATTGGCTTAAAATTGGGGATAGAGTTTCCAAGGAATTTTTCCAAAAGTTACGTCCTCCTTGCAATGCCACTAAATTCAAAGCTCTTGTGGACAATGGTATTCACCATACCTCTCTACCTAGTATTGTTGATATTTTTGTTAAGCATTACACTCAAGTTTTTGCTGCTCAATCCTCTTCTCCAAAGAGGGATGAAGCTCTCAAGCTTTGCATGGATGTTGTCCCTAACAAACTCTTTGTTGCTCAAAGAGAGGAGTGTGAAAAGTATTTGTTTGTTGCTGATATTTTTTTGGCATTAACTCAATGGCCAACGAGAAGACCCCAGGCTTGGATGGATTCCCTTGTGAATTCTACAAGGCCTGATGGGACTTTGTTGGTTCTGATTTACACAAAGTCTACCTTGAAGCCATGCACAGTGGCTCTCTTGGAGCAATTCTGAACCAAGGTAATATCAAGTTCATTCTAAAACAAGGGGATCCTAAATGTATAACAAATTGGAGGCCAATTACCTTGCTCAATGTCAGCTATAAGATTATTGCCAAAGCCTTGGATCTGAAACTTCGGCCCTTGTTGCCTCTTATTGTTAGGCCAGAACAAACAGGGTTTATTAAAGGCATATATATCTTGGATAATGTCATTGTAGTCTGGGGAGGTATGGACTGGGCTAGGCGGTCTGGTCAGCAAGCCCTCTTCCTGAAGATTGATTTTGAAAATGCCTATGATAGAATTGAATGGAAATTCATTCTTTCCATGTTACAGTCTTTAGGGTTTGGGCCTATGTTTTTTCAATCTATCAATATTCTTTTTCAGGATGCTTCAGTTGTTTTATCTTTAAAATATAATAAAACTAGTGTTAGCATATAACAAAGTTTTGTTTATTACATTATTATATATTAAAAGGGTAAAAATAGCGCATAGGCGCTCTCCAAATTAGGTGGGTTGGTTATGGAACCAACCAGGCGGTTCATCAACCGCCTATTTCAATGTATTTAACCACATGCATACCTAATGAGAAGTTGCTTCGCATTGCATTTAATTTCCAATTTGATCATGGTACCAGAGCATTCGATCAGGAAGCAGAGGATACGAATGTGCTCAATGTGTTGAGCACATTTTCCAACACCACCCGAGCACACAGAACCTAGGGACGCAGGCGGAGGGGGAATACCAGACGCGCCACTCGACGACGACGCGCCACCCGTGGACACAGGCGAGCGAACAGTGAAGCCTCAATTGGCTCGCTTCTCGGAGTGCTTCTATTTTTTGGCTTATTTGCAGGTGACAGGTGGTGACCAAAAACCAGACGCGGACCAAACCAGACTTGACATGTAGACCAAGACACGTGGATCCTAACACGTGGATTGAGACTATGATGTGGATTATGACACATGGACTAAGACTGTGACATGGAAAGATAGACACGTGCTGTGACATGGACCAAGACTTGACGTGGACTGACACGTGGACCAATATTATGATGTGGACAGACCAAGACACGTGTTGTGACATGGACCAAGACTTGAAGTGGACTGACACGTGGTCTTACCGGATTGGATGCAGGTTCGTGCGAGGTGTCAGGCGACAAAAGGCAAGGAAGGGTGACCGCCCGAAGGCAGTCATCTTCCACTACGAGTCTGTCTCCTTTTACAGACTCGTATATGCATCTGCCTGATGCATGTGGGATTATCCCACTATTTTTTCTAAAAAAAACTTAGCGCCTTTTTTGCTATAAGGGGAAGGCGGTGTTTTCTTTGTTCTAGTGCCTCCCCTAGCGCGACCGGTTAGTGGCCTTCTTACTACGAACGAGGTCCGTTGGTCGAATCCCGTCGAGGGTTTCCAAAGACGTCCGAATTTTTTATTTTGATGCCCGCCTGTAGCCATTGACACCCGAGGCAGGGTTTTTGATGCCAGACGCGTCGTTTGATGCCAAAAAGAGTTGTTTTGACACCCGAAAAGGGTTTTTTGATGCCCTAAAAGGGGTTTTGATGCCCTCAAAGCATTTTTTGACACTCTAAAAGGGGTTTTTGATGGCCGAAGGTTTTTTTCTCTCCTTGTTTTATTTTGCAAACTGAAGGGGGGGAGCACAATCTTCTCTCTTTTGCAAAATTCTAAAGATCTAAGGGGGAAAATATAAGGAACCACCTTCAAAATGGCTACTATTCATAAATATCTCTCGGACTCCCAGTTGTTGAAAGGTTCTAACTTTGTTCCATGGAAGACAAAGATGAGAGCCATTCTTCAGGTGGAAGATTTGTGGGATGTAGTGAGTGGCACTTCAAAATGCCCTCAAACAACAAGAACAGATCAAGAAGCTTGGGATAAGAAGGACAAGAAAGGTCTCATGTTTCTCCTACTTGCCACTACAGATGAGGTCCAACCTCATATCTGTGATGCCAAAACAAGTAAGGAAGCTTGGGATTCTTTGAATATTGTTTATGAAGGAAAGAATCAGTCCACCATTCTACATCTTCAAACTCAATTGCACACCCTCAGTATGAATTCTGGAGAGACAGTTGATCTATTCCTGTGTAGAGTGGCAGATTTGAAAGCCAAGTTGAATGCAATGGGAAAACTAGTGGATGATGATATCTTGAACTCTGTCATCTTGCGAGCATTGCCAGACTCCTATAAGATGTTGGTCACTTCCCTCAATGTTTTTGGTAGACAAGTATCTTTTGTGGAATTGGTAAATTTACTCCAGACTGAGGAGGCAAATCAAGTTCAGAGAGATGAGGTACTAGATAATGCCCTTTCCACCCAGCAAAGGGGAAAGCAACAAGGACAATTTCAAAAAGAGGGTCCTTCTTCCAAAGGAAAAGGGAAACAAAATCAAAATCAGCAGAAGGATAAATATTGCAAGATTTGTGATATGAATAACCATGACACCAACAGGTGTTGGTTCAAGAACAAGCAACAAAATGATCAATCTCATAAGAAGAAAGGGAAAGAGAAACAACAATATACAAAGAAACATAAGCAACCTAAGGGACATGTTGCTTATGCTAATTCCAGCTCAGACTCAGATCAGTCTGGTCCCGATTCAGATTCTGACTCTGAAAGAGCACACAAGGTGCTCATGACTCATACTTCATCTTCTCAGATAGATGCAGTATGGTATATTGATTCAGGGGCTAGTAAGCATATGACTGGAGATAAATCTTGGTTTGAAACATTTGAGGAGAAAGAGGGGAAGCCAGTTACCATTGTTGATGATCAAGTCTATCAAGTAAAGGGTGAAGGTAATGTTTCTATCACTCTTCCAGATGGAAGATGTCAGATTGAGAAGGTTCTCTATGTCCCCGGACTAGCCAATAATTTGTTATCTATTCCTCAGATGTTGGACAGGAAAATGGATGTTGTGTTCCGAGTTGTAAAAGGCAAGAAAAAATGTTTTATAACCCACAGTGGTAAACATATTGCAACAGGTTCCTACAAGCATGGCTTGTTCATTCTAGATGCTCTTTCAACACCTCATGTTGCTCTGGTTGCAACTACAAAGGTGGCCACTTCTCTCTGGCATAGAAGATATGGGCATCTCAGTTCAGGATATTTGCTCGAATTGAGCAAATATGAAATGGTGAGAGGCCTCCCTCCTCTCTCCTCCATCCTACCAGTTTGCTCGGATTGCTTAGCAGGGAAGCAACATCGGGTACCTTTTGAATCCAGTTCTTCCAGGGCTAAGGATCTTTTGGAGTTGGTGCACACCGATCTATGCGGTCCTATGCCAACTAGTTATGGTGGAAAGAAGTACTTTCAGTTGTTCGTGGATGATCACTCCCAAAAAATGTGGGTCTTCTTCCTTCAATTGAAATCAGAGGCATTTTCATACTTTCGACAGTTCAAGAAACTTGTTGAAAAAGAGTCTGGCTGCCTCATCAAATCCCTCCGCTCAGATCGAGGGGGGAATATACTTCCAAGGAATTTTTAGCATATCTAAAAGAACATGGGATAAAGCAACAACTAACAACAACTTATACACCACAACAAAATGGTGTTGTTGAGAGAAGAAATCGCTCCATTATGGAAATGGTTCGATGTATGATAAAAGGAGCACATCTTGAAGATCAATTTTGGGCAGAAGCAGTAAGTACAACTTCATACCTCTTAAATAGAGCACCCACAAGAGCTCTACAAGGCAAAACCCCACAAGAAGCATGGAGTGGAAAGAAACCCTCCATATCTCATCTACGAGTATTTGGCTGTAAAGCCTTCATGCATATTCCAAAATAGAAAAGAAAGAAGTTAGATGAGAAAACCCTGAAATGTATCTTTCTTGGTTATGATGAACATTCAAAAGGATATCGCCTGATTGATCCTATAACCAAGAAAACACATATAAGTAGAGATGTCGTATTTGATGAAGCTTTCACATCAAATAATATCTCTACAACAGTATATCATGAAGATGAAGATGATGAGCCTAAGCAAGAGGTTTCACCCCCTCAGAAAAATATTCCCAAATGGTATACCAACACTTTGAGAGATTCTAAATTGAGCTCATTTCTAGATATGACTCTAGATCGACCATGTACGCGTAGTATCACTCAACAAAAAAGGGCAGAAGCACCATCTTCAGAAGTTGATGAACTTTGTCACCAATTTGATGAACTATCCGTAGATGCAACAGAAGATAGAGAAATGGATATAGAGTATGAAAGGGTTTATCTGACAGCGTTGGATGAAAATGAACCCACAACTGCTCAAGAAGCCCTCAGTAAGCCGCAATGGAAGACTGCTATGGAGGCAGAGCATACATCTCTCATGCAAAATCACACTTGGAAACTAGTAAATCTGCCTTCAGGAAAGAAACCCATTGGTTGTAAGTGGGTATTCAAAGTGAAGTATAAAGCAGATGGTACAATTGATAAGCACAAAGCCCGCCTTGTGGCAAAGGGCTATGCTCAGAAAGAAGGCATAGATTATGAAGAGACATTCGCTCCTACTGCAAAAATGACTACCATCCGAATATTGTGTGCTATGGCAGCTCAGTTTGGGTGGAAGTTACATCAGATGGATGTAAAAAGTGCTTTTTTGAATGGTGATCTACAAGAAGAAGTATACATGACTCAACCTGAAGGATTTGTTGTGACAGGACAAGAACAGAAAGTTTGCAGGTTAATCAAATCCTTGTATGGGCTAAAACAAGCTCCTCGAGCTTGGTACATCAAAATTGATAGTCACCTATTACAACATGGATTCCAACGAAGTCCGTCAGATGCGAATCTCTATATAAAGAACAATGGTTTTGACATAGTGATTCTGGTGCTATATGTAGATGATTTGATCATAACAGGTAGTTCAAAAAGTATGGTTGATACAGTGAAAAGTGATCTCAAATCATCCTTTGAAATGACAGATCTGGGACTTCTCCACTACTGTCTTGGTTTAGAAGTAACTCAAAAGAAGCATCACATCAGAGTTACACAGAAGAAGTATGCCAAGACTTTGATTGAGAAATATCGCATGGATGACTGTAAGTCCAAGGCCACTCCCATGGAAGCAGGACTTAAGTTGTCAAGATATGATCAATCTCCACAGGTAGATGGCACTCTCTATCGTCAACTGATCGAGAGTCTATTATACCTAACCAATACCAGGCCTGATCTCAGTTTTGTTGTGGGTTATCTTTCACGGTTCATGCAGGAACCCAAAGTAAGTCATTGGAAAGCAACAAAAAGAGTTCTACATTATGTCCGTGGTACATCAGATTATGGCTTGGAATACAAAAAGAATAACAAGTTCTATTTACAAGGATACACGGACTCAGACTATGCTGGATCTATTGATGATAGGAAATCAACGTCTGGATACATCTTTCATCTTGGATCTGGTCCTGTCTCTTGGCACAACAAAAAGTAGCAAGTGGTTGCTATTTCTTCCACAGAGGCAGAATATCGCGTAGCTAGTGGAGCAGTCTACGAGATAATGTGGCTACGTCGCATCCTTACAAATATGGGTCTTCCAGAAAATCTTCCACTACATTTGTTTTGCAACAATCAAGGAGTTTTGAACCTTGTCAAGAATCCAATTTTTCATGATCGTACCAAACATATTGACACCCATTGTCATTTCATTCGAGATGAAGTTCCAAAGAACAATATACAGCTCCAATTCCTTCCCATTGATGTGCAAGTTGCGGATATCTTCACCAAGGCACTTGCACGGGTCAAATTTGAAATGTTTCGCAATACTCTTGGTATTTGCCAATAATGTAATAAGGGGGGATGTTAGCATATAACAAAGTTTTGTTTATTACATTATTATATATTAAAAGGGTAAAAATAGCGCATAGGCGCTCTCCAAATTAGGTGGGTTGGTTATGGAACCAACCAGGCGGTTCATCAACCACCTATTCAATGTATTTAATCACATGCATACCTAATGAGAAGTTGCTTCGCATTGCATTTAATTTCCAATTTGATCAACTAGGCCGATAGGTTTGTTCAGATCTGTTCAGCAAGGGTGTCCCTTGGCTCCTTCTTTGTATATTCTTGCTGCTAAAGCCTTTGGGTATTTGCTTTCTAGGCATGCTTCTTTGGGCCAAATTAAGGGTATTTCTCTCCCTGATAACCAAGGTCAGCTCATTAATGGTCACTTTGCTGATGATTCTTTTCTTGCTCTTTTAGAGGAGGAACACTCAGTGAAGGAAGCCCTCAGATGTTTGGAAGTTTTTTGTCAGGCCTTTGGGTCTAGTATTTAGTGGAGAAAAACTTCTTGTTATAGGCAGTCCCCTGCTTCGCTCCCTCCTTGGCTAGAATAGTTTCAATGGCATTGGATTTTGCTAGGAGAAGTGTTCAAATTTCTAGGGATCCCTTTTGCATTTTATGGTTCCCCTGCTCAGTTATGGAATTATGATCTACAAAAAGTTGAGAAAAAACTTGAGTATTGGATTACTAAAAAGATGTCTCTGGTAGAAAAATTCCAGATTTGTTCTAAGGTCCTTACCTCTATTCATGTGTATTACTCTTCTTGTTGGGTTCCTTCACAAGCTTGCTACCTTAAGCTTGAAAGACTATTGAGGAATTTTTTGTGGGCAAACTCAGCTGAGAAGAAAGGTTTTCACCGGGTTGCTTGGGATATGTGTTGTTTACCTAAAGCTTCAGGAGGAATGGGCATGGTTGATTGTAAAAGACAAGGCACGGCTATCTATACCAAATGGATCATACGAGCCCTTAAAGGCTCGGAGGCCTGGAAAATCCTCATCAGGCATTGTATTTCTTTAGGGTTACCTTTGAACAAACAAGCCTGGAGAGGAATTGACCTCCCTTCCCTAATTGTATTGCCAGTCTTTGTGAAAATCTCTGGTTCTTTTGTGATTAAAAGTATTTGGAAAGCATGGCAACAATTCACTCCTTGGCTTAAGTGGAAAGGGAATCGAGGCCATAAAGGATTGTCCATCAATCCTTTAAACATCTGGTGGTCTTCGGTGATTAACGTTCAGGGAACTCCTCTTGCTTAGGTCCCGTGGATTCATACCCAAAAGTTTTTCAAAAAAGGCATTCTATAGTTTCTGATTTTTATTCTCAAGCCTCGAGGGATTGGATCCCTTGGCCGCTTTTTAAACAACAATTTCAGTTGAGCACTGGTGACAAGCTCGCTTATGACACAATAATTGATATTATCCCCTTTTTCATGTGGCACAAGTGTGGGCGGCACTCTCAGAGGCCATGGTGGAAAGATTGGTCCTAGTTTTCGGATATACCCTTGTTGACTTACTCGGCTAAATTGGGTTACGAGTGGCTCTCCCCAATGTTGCCAATGGTCCCTAGACTTAATGATAAATGGGGTGACCCAGTGGTGGTTTCTGGTTGGAAGGCTCGATTTCAGATGGTTTGGTCTTCCTTTCTTGAGCCAAAGTAATCATTTTTTGCTTGGAGCCTTCTCTTTCAAAGTTTACCCTTAGGAGATAGACTCAGGCACTTGGGAGTTGATGAGGATGAATCTTCTCCTCATATTTTTTGGTTCTGCACAAGAGCAAGGAGTGCCTGGGAATGGGGATGGTCTTTTTTTTCCAATTTCGGGATGAATCCCTTACTTGGCAGCAAGCTCTGTTAGGGGATAAGATTAAATTTATTCTTCCCTTGTCCAAAGTGTGGCACATATTTCGAATTAGTCTTCTTTTTCACATTTGGAAAGCTAGAAACAAGATAGTTTTTAAACATCAAAATCCTTCTGATGAATTTTCTCTAGCTAACAAAATTGAGGTGTTTCAAGATACATGGTTCCAGATATGCAATCAGCAGGTCAAAATCGACATTGATCAGGCGCACATGAAGGCGCTTCTGAATTACTGAAAAAATGCACCATGCTTAGTTAGCAGGGTTCCTCCGAACAACTCGCAGCAGACGTCCTGTTCCCGTCCGAGGTCTCACCAACCACCACGTCTGGTGCATGCGTAGGGAGGTTGGGGACATGACAATTTTACCTACAATGATGGATGGATTGCACAACCAACTCGCTCACCACCATGTTCTCCACCCAGAGGTGCCTGGGATGAGCTGGTGGAAGTTAATGGTGGCACACAGGATCGTGCCTGGAGTGCAGGTGATGTAAATGCACATAACCGCCAGTTTGATGGATCTCGAGGACGTGGGTGGGGAGATGCAAACGTTCATGATGATCATGGACACACGGATGGTTGGGGATGGTCGCATACCTCGGCCATTCCATGGGACTCTAACGTGGATGAGCATCCACACACTTCTGATCATTACTGATTGCATGCATGTTTTACTGTATGTTTGATTGATGTTTCCTAGACTGTAGTGAACTCTGGTTTGTGGTTTCCCAACCCGTGGTTAGGATTGGTTTGTTTCTTTTAAAAGTGTGATCATTGCCACCCGTCACTTTTTGCATGTTAAAATTTATTATTAATATAATTTAACTTTTCATAAAAAAAATAAATAAATAAATCATATAATATTTATTTTAACAAGTTTATTTTCTCATTTGTAATGTAATTTTACTATACTATAAACCTAAATAAATCATATAATATCTATTTTTACACTCATATTTACCCCAAAGTTTTTTTTTCAAACTTTAAAATACTATGTATTAAAAAAACTAACAGTATATTTTTAATGTAGAAAATATCGTAGAAATCGAAATATTGAAACAGAATACCACGACCATAATGATTGTAGAGCGATTAGTTGGTTCTTCAATCTCAAAATCTCACTACAAGGACTGTAAATTTTTACCAGCCCAATAAAGATAACGTATGTCTTTGAGAGCTCCATGTGCATGTAAGCAACAAAGGGCTTGTTGGAACCGCCACCTCACCGATGAGATAAAGCCACGATATCGTTGAAGACTGCCCTCCACAACATTCGTGAAAATGGTTTATTTTTAAATTTAATAAAAATAAAAATTCCGAAACGTTGTAGATAAATCCATCAATTGCTAAACATCATATCACATTTCATAGGCATATCCACTCCCTCTGTCCTATCACGCGTTAGGAAGATGGAAATTCTATGCCTGGCTCCACCTTCTCTGATCGTTGAGCACAACAGAAGCACCCAAAAGGTCTAGAATTTCAATTTCGCTCCATTAATTTTTGAAACTATTGGTTTACTGATCGAATTAAGGTTATCAAGATAGCACATACTCATTTATTATGTATTCCTTCTGTTTTGGTTCATCAGAGGTTGCTGTCATGCCAGCATAAGGTACAGAAGCAGAGACTCAGAGTCGAGCTTCACAGAACTGACCACACACCACAAAAACGAGGTCAGTCTGAAATTATTATTATATGCCATTCAAACGGGTCCTATGTTACCATGGCATTTATGTATATATCCGTTTGACAAGATTCAAACCTAGCTATTTTGATAAGTTACCTACCTTCTTTATGGATTTATATTTTGGTTTGTGGGTCTCTGTTCAATCCGAGTCTTTTCGAAATTCAGAAAGCTGCTTACTATCTATGTTAAACGAGTTCAAAGAATCCACTAATACACCATTCAATGTGCTATTCTTTAATTTATATCTCCAAATGTCAAGTAACGCTGACCAGCCTTTGATGATTCTAAGTACAGTCCATCATTTGTTGTATGGTTTTGCTTCCCATGGATCATGTGAGTAATCTAATTGTGGGTTTTGGCTCAATTGTTATAAGAATCAGACATTATTTAACAACATAATGAGATTGAATTCTGTCGGCGATGGTCAAAAATCATGACCCGAGTTCAAGTCTCCTTGGGCATGTTCCCATGTGAATATAGTTAATGGTACTATGAATCAAATATTGGACTAGGCTGGGTGCTAGTACCAAGCAAATTTTAGCAAAGTAGATGTTCTCTGTTTGGGGCAAAAATGCCCTACCTATTTAACCATCGGTAATTTTTAGAATCAAGATTAAGATTGAGATGGTACATTGTGATGATCTTTCTCTATGGAAAAATGTAATTAACTTTTAACCTTGGGCTAAGAGGGATTGACAACAGTCGATCTATCATGAGCTTGGGCAGAGGGTGGGAATCAAAGAAGCACACAATTGAACTAATAAGGTAAGGTAAAGTAAAAACTTTCCCTTTCTCATGCAAGGGAGGTCCCATATGTCGAAGAATAAGAAATGTGCAGGCTAGGCTGTGACCTAAAAATCACCTTTAGCTCTTATTGTACATAGAAAATAACAAAGGTTGAATGATATAACAGTAGCAATAATAAAAATGGAACGAGCCAAAATGATAGATGAAAGCAGATTGCCAAAATACTGAAATATTAAAACAAAAGCTAAAGCTTCAAGGGAGCAATCTTCGATTACAATGGAGTAGCAATGGAATTCTGCAATGATAATTTTTTTTAATGGGTTATACGGGATTGAAATGGTCCCCGCCCGTATTACATCATGATATTACAATGAGTTGGCAATTATGCATGTATCACTGGGCAAGATTCGAACCTTGGTGTCCTCCTTGAAAGTGAAGGAATTTAACTGGTTGAGCTAATGCATTTGATAATTCCACAATGATGAGTAATGAGACCTATTCCTATTTATTTAGGTATAATTAGGTTAGGACATGCCAAAAATTTCTTATTAGTCTGACTACCAAATTCAGAAGTTCCTAGAAGACTATTCAAGGATTGCACTCTCCACAAATGATTTATGCCATAATCCAATCAAACAAAATGATATATGGAGGATTAGGGCCATAAAAAATAGCAATTGTGAAGAAATTGTGAGAATTCAAATACAAATATGATTATATTTGAATGAAGAAATTCTACAAGGTGCACTGTTGTTAACATGAATTTATGTAGTTTTAGTGTAATAGGATCTATACAAACAAAGCAATAAATGATATTTCTCTCCTGTTTGAGATTCGTTCACCTTTGGGAAGCAATTATCCTCAACCGACAAGCTCTGGAGGGGCTCTCACAGCTCTAGCAGACTATTAGGTAGATTATCTCTTTCTTTCACCCTCTTCAAGCAGAAAACAGGACCAATTGCCCATTTAACATAAAAACTGTCCCCTCCTCAAATGGGGTCAAACATATGGACAATGCCTCCCCCATAGAGCAGCTATGAGGGGGCCTTCCCTAGATGAAGGACAGAGTAGGCAATATTAACCATGGCCACAACCTAGGAGGTCCAAATACACAGGTATCTGGAGGATCATTGGCCTTGGAACGTAGGAGGGTTCCTAGGATCCTGCCAAATCCAATTTGTCTTCACCATTCTCCTTTAGATATCATCAGGTTTTACATTAATTCATCCATAGCAAATAATGTTAATCCAATATAGATGGACATAGACTGGTGATAATTGCTTATATATCATGATCCCTGATCCTAATCCTTCTCTTTTGAATAGAAGATTTCCTATGGCACTTTGAGCTTCTTGTATTATTTCTTTACCATATTTGAGATGTACATGTTTCGGATGGTACCATTTGACATAAAGATACTTTCTGCCTATCTTGGGTCGGCATTTGTAATTTTGAACTCTTCAATATTGTATTCTTTAAAGCAGTATTTCTGGTTCCGTCTAGGCTATTGTAACTGAGTGTACAACTAGAGTCCCATTGACCTACTTTGGTCACATATGGACATTAATAAAATTTCTGTTTCTTTATTCTTTCAAAAGGAAGACAAAATAAAGAGGTCTCATGAGTGCTATTGATGTTGGACATTCATCTCTATTTAGAATATTCAGATTGATAGATGCCTTCAATTTACTGGGAAAAGGCAAGGTTAACCTAATTAGACCTACTTTGTTCACATATGGATAAAAATAAAATTTCTGTTTCTTTGTTCTTTCAAAAGGAAGACAAAACAAAGAGATCCCATGGGTACTATTGATGTTGGACATTCATCTCTATTTGGAATATTCAGATTGATAGATGCCTTCAATTTACAGGGAAAAGGCAAGGTTAACCTAATTAGATAAGGTTGATTAACTCCAATTGAATTCTTATTGAGAAGCAAATTCTCAACTCAAAAACACACATATTGAAGTAGAAACTCATACAAATTGTGTATTACTACTGCTACTCTACAAGATCAAAAGATGATATACATTAGAGCTTTTTACAACTTCCACTTTGGAACACTTCTCTCTTCTCTTTTCTCTTGCACTAGTGCAGGCATGCTGTGCATCTCATAAGTAATTCTAACCAAGCTCAAAGAATAGCACCAAGCAGCATTGAAATTGAGATACTGGCTAATGTAGATTACAGTTTTAAGTCTATATCCTATTCATCTTATCTCACGATTATAGAAATAAGGGCTTATGCCAGGACATTGAGTTATTTTTTCCTGGAAGAAAATGCATCATATAGTATCTCTTAATTTAGCCAAGATCAAATTAAATCAACTGCTCTATAATATTACATGAAAAGTCTCTTTCTATGGCTGCAAAACAAGAAAGCACTTGGGCCTTTGCATCCTGGGCAGAAAGTCTATATCTTTAGGAATTTGAGTAGGTTTAGATTTGACCACAAGAGCTAGTTCTTGTCTGATCATTTTTTAGTTTGTGTATGCTGATTGGAGTTGCATGACCTTGAAACCCTATTCTATAAGAAGTCTTTTGTGGAAACAAGTTCTTCTTGTACTTGTGGAAGAGTTGGAGATCGTGTTTATCATGTTTTTTGATTCTGGCTGTGCTTCCTGATGCAATTCATTTGGGGGATGAAAAAACATGGAATCAGCCTGAGTCCATTTTAGTCTTTTCAAACTTACCAGCTCCAATCATACGTGTCTGATGCGACTTAGAGCAACATCTCAGTGATTCCTTTTGAAGTGCAGAATGCAATGCCTATTTTAATATGCATCTCTATCACTCTGAAAAGTATTACGCTGGGATACCCATGAGAACAAACTTTTGGAATCTGTATGTTACCTACAGATGATAATACTATTGCTTTCTTTCTGGCACCCAATTTTTGTGACTTTGATAAAATATTTATCCAATTTCTTGTCTTAGCTTCTTCATGCTTTTTTAAATAACAACTAGCAATGAGGATGTTGAACTGCCTAAAGTCACTTAAAGACTTAAAGTGAGAACTCAATTATGGACATACTTTTTTGTCTCATGAATGATTGGAGCTTATTCTCATTTTTCAGATTTGGTCATGTTACCTTGTAGCAGAGAAGAATTTGGTAGAAGACAGGTTTTAATGTTTCCATTGTTATTTGAGGTGTTTACGGAATCTCTGAAAGACAATACAGCCAAGGCTGCTGATTTTACAGACAGTAAGTATCTCCTGTCTGAGAACTTCCATGTTATCAATGTTTTTACAGGAGACTGTATTTTATATATATAATGTCAAGGAAATTTCTGGTGATAAAGTTATTTGGAGCTTTGTACGCAACTCTGTAATATTGTCATTACATTACATAAAAATGCAATTAGGGTTACTTTTAATTGCTTAATATTCTGATTGAAATAAAGAATTTGACTGCTGTTGCTGTTGTCATTCGACATTGTAATCTGCAAACTAATTACAGACCTGTAAATGGATTGTAAAAGGAATATTCTGACATAAGCACATGATTTGATTTGGAAACAGTAATGAGTTAGAAAAAAAATGTTGGCCCAGTATGAGTGGATCCAACAAGTGCAATGGTATGGAAGATCACACTAGTACAAGAAGCATCAACTCAAATAATTTAGTACTTATGGAAGTACTTTAGTTGTGACTAGTGGCTTCTATAGAATCAGGTCAACTAGATAACATTTGTGATTTTTTTTTTTAAATTGGTTATTGCTGGTCACAAATCTGCCACAGGAAAGGATTTTGTATGTCTATTGGCTCTAGACCTGGACCAACCTTTAAAGGCCAGAGGGAAGGAATGCCCTCTGTGCCAATCTGGAGAAGGCCGGCTCCTATACTAACTACTTGGGGTTTTAAGATAAGAGTGCAGGAAAGAGATTAAAAGTACTGAAAGAAATGTAAATAGCTTGATATTGCAGTGGGAAAGAACAAGCAGCACAATAACTAGTCTATATCTAAACCAGCAGCAATTAATACAGAAACTGAAATTGCATATGCTTCCCTATGTATCCTCTAAAAGAATTCCAGACACACTTATCTTCCAATGCCAGAATCCAGGTATCAGAATTATAGCAATCAGAAAATTAAATGAAAAGCAGAAATACTTGCCAGAGGCAGCATACAAAGAAGACGCAGATTCAGAGCCAAGGATCCTCAATATTGATGCAAAACGTTTAGCTACAGCAGCTCTTTAGCAATATGTTCCCCCCCTTTTTTACATTACAATGAGCGGCTTTTATAGAGGAATTCAACCCCATAATCATTAATGACAAACCCTAAAAATTGCTGGGGCAGCTGAGATTTGACACCTGTCAGGTAACAGAGTACCCATGGAATGTGGCTCACCCATGTCAGCAGTTATGAGGTATGGCTTCGGACAGGCTTTACCGCCGAGAATGCTTGTCTCATTAATGCGGTTGGTGAGGAGATTTCCTTGAGCCCAGCATCACCGTTTTGATGGGATGGGTGCCTTAAATTTATACCCACCTTCTCCTTCTATGGAAGCGTGCCCCTCGAAAACAGCACCGGTGTCAGAAAAAGTTCCGGAGAAGCTTCGCTGAGAAATTGGCCCGAACTGGCAGTTCGCTGGATTTTTGGCCGAAGTGGAGCTTTTTGGCCGACTTGAACTTTTTGGCCGACATGAACTTTTTGGCCGACTTGAAGCTTCGCTGGCCAACTTGAACTTCGCTGGCCGACTTGAGCTTCGAGGCCGAAGTGGAGCTTTTTGGCTGAAGTGAGCACTTTGGCTGACTTGAAGCTTCGTTGGCCGACTTAAGACATTTTGGCTGACATAGAGCTTCGGGGCCGACATAGAGCTTCGGGGCCGACATTGAGCTTCGCTGGCCGACTTGAGCATTTTGGCCGAAGTGAAGCTTCGGGGCCGACTTAGACATTTTGGCCGATTTTAAGCTTTGGGGCCAACATTGAGCTTCGCTGGTCGACTTGAGCATTTTGGCCGACTTTAAGCTTCGGGGCCAACATTGAGCTTCACTGGTCGACTTGAGCATTTTGGCCGAAGTGAAGCTTCGGGGCCGACTTAGACATTTTGGCCGACATTGAGCTTCGCTAGCCGACTTGAGCATTTTGGTCGAAGTGAAGCTTCGAGGCCGACTTAGACATTTTGGCCGACATTGAGCTTCGCTAGCCGACTTGAGCATTTTTGCCGAAGTGAAGCTTTAGGGACGACTTAGACATTTTGGCCGACATTGAGCTTCGCTATCCGACTTGAGCATTTTTGGCCGACATTGCACTTTGGGGGCCGACATGGAGCTTCGGGGGCGAAGTGGAGCTTCGCGGCCGACTTAGAGCACTTTGGCCGACGTTGAACGTTTTGGCCGACATTGAATTTCGCAGAAGTGGAGGCCCGAAGTGGAAGTTCGGCAACATTTTGGGCGAAGCGGATTGCCTGCCTTAAGAGTTTTCTTTATCATCTGGGTGGAAGTTCGCCAAAGTGGGCCCCGAAGTTAAGGTTCGGCATCGTTGAGGGGCAAAGGAGATTCTAAATTTTCTGTTTTGAAGAACTCTTTGGCCAAACTGTCACTTTGCTACGGATGGCTGCTTCGCCGAAAATGGACCCCGAAGTGGTAGTTCGGCCATCTTGCTGCCCGAAGTGCATGCTTCGCCGTGCTCAAGCCCGAACTGGCGCTTCTTTGGAGGTGGCTGGCCGAAGTGTAGCTTTCTGGACGAAGTGGGCACTTAGGGGCCAAAGTGAAGCTTTCTGGGCGAAGTGAAGCTTTCTGGGCCGTGCCTTAGCCAATTTTTCAAGCTTGAAGTGGGCTTTCGCTGGCTCTGTTTCCGGGGGTCATAACTTGTGATCCGTTGACCCGATCGCATATTGTAATATATCGTCGGAAAGCTTGCGAAAAGATCTACAATAATGAAACATCAAAAGATCATTTCATCCACTTTATCATTTCCATTTAAGGCCCGCGAAAATTCCAACACCTCTGCATGTGCTTTGCCGATTTAAAGCTCCATACTTAGGCAAAATTTTGTCAAAAAATTTAATGTGGCAAAAATGCCAACATTCCTGGTGGCTCGCGGGGCATTTAGCTTGTCTGAATGCAGAGATCCCAGGCCTTTATCCATTGGGCAACAGAGTCATCCTCGCTGTCCTCTTCTGAATGCTCACTGGTGGCGGTAAACTCCTCCTCTTCTGAATGCTCACTAGTGGCGGTAAACTCCTCCTCCAACTTCTTTGGGGCCTTTTCTTTATTCTCAACGCTCCTCTTGCCCATTCTGGCTGTACAATTGCCCAAGCGCTTGATCTGAAAATGACAGCGCCTTATATGGCACTGAACTGCTGTGCCAGGGGATGCTAAAAACGGTACTTGAAAACTGCTATCTCTTTTTTCCTTGGAGCGCTTAAAAAGAAACACACAGAAACTAAACTAAAAACAGGAAACTTTACTTAAGCTCCTAAGCACCACTTAGTGCCCTCGACACTTTATTTACCAGCCGGGCTATTTACATTATTTACACAAAAGCTTGCGACATGATTGGCATGCCGCCACCACAAACCTAACTTCGGGTGCCTATCCAGTGAATCTGCAGTGTCCGGACTAGATCTGATTGTACTTCAGTCGATCTTTGAAGTCTGGCTGGCCTCCCAAAGTTTGCCAGGTTGCGAATAGGATGCAACGTGGCAGGTTATCATTCGTGCCAGTACCCATACAGTTGATGAATAATGTGGCAAAGAGGTTTGCCACATGGGGACATTCTTCGGGCACTGGTTGCAGTGGTGGTTGGAGCCAATACCACCACTTTAGAGAGTCCACTGGCTGCGGACTCTTGAGTACGGGCTCCTCCAACTCCTTGATGCGATAGCAAGACTTTTCCGGCGATAGGCCTTCTGCCAGGATCTCCTCAGGATGAGCCTCCTGATGGGGCATGCTTATTGAGTCTCGGCCGAGTACTTGCGTGCTATGCTCAGGGATACAAAAAGGGTGCAAAATGGCGCCCTCTTCGCACTCAAAGCTTGCCGTTAGACCCTGCTCCCCTTCTTGGCCCATCTCCTGATGGAAACTGCAAGCAACCATATTATTCATTGTTGGGGCAGTGCTTGCATATTCCCATCGTTGGCCTTGGATGAGATCCGCCTCTTGAGCTCCACACAGCTGCATTCTAGGTCTCTGCATAGTTTGAGGGATCTGCCATGGTGAATACTGCGCGGGATAGACAGGAGCAGGAGCAGCAACTACTGGACAAAGTGATGGAGTTTCTCCCCATGGTATCTTTCCTGAAAGGAGCAGAAGCCGCTCCGCTTGTGTTGCTTCCTCAAAGATTTGAGGGAATATCTGTTCACCTGATTGTAGTAGGAGGAGGCTGATGTCTGGGTGGAAATCCCGGACATAGAAGAGGTGAGCCTAGGCCGGTGTCGGTTGGATCTCCCCTGGGATTCTCTTCCGACTCCTGCAAAATTGGACATTAAATTCTGTGATGCTCTCCAGAGGTGCTCTCGTGATGGTGGAGAGGTGCATCAAGAGTTGGAAGGGATCCTGAGAGCCATCAAATGTGCTGAGTAGTGCCCTTGCCAAGTCGCCCATGACCATATGCTCTTACGCCCGAGCAGTCTGTACCACTGTAGCGCCCTTCCTTCCAAAGACAGGACCAGAAGTCTGATCACGACGTCTTCGTGGGCTATGCCATGGAGGTTCGCTAGAGCAGCAACATCTTCAAGGTGTTCTCGGGCCATTCCCTTAGTGCCATTGTATTTCGTTAGGGTTTTCAGGGCACTTTTGGGAATCTCATGCCAACTTTGGAGATTTAGAGGGCCAGGATCATCCTAGCTGGGATAGCATACCTTTGCCATTATAGAAGTAGTCAACAAAGATCTTGGTTCTCGCCACTAAGTTGGAGTCGCCAGGTGAATATTCTTCTATCCGCTTGCAAGGTCAAGGCTGCTCACCAAACCTTGATTCCTCCGGGGTGTCTTATTTCAGCTTAAAAGGCGCCTACGATCAAGAAATTTGGATCTTCAGCTCAGTCAAAGTCGCCAGGTGATTTGGCTAGATAACGGCAAGCCAGAGATTCACCACACTCGGGCTCCTTTAAAACATGGAGACAGTTCGTCCCACTGGGCGTGCCAAAAACTGTTGGTCACAAATCTGCCACAAGAAAGGATTTTGTATGTCTATGCGCCTTAGACCTGGACCAACCTTGAAAGGCTAGAGGGAAGGAATGCCCTCTGTGCCAATCTTCGGAGAAGGCCGACTCCTATACTAACTACTTGGGGTTCTGAGATAGGAGTGCAAGAAAGAGATTAAAAGTATTGAAAGAAATGTAAATAGCTTGATATTGCAGTGGGAAAGAACAAGCAGCACAATAACTAGTCTATATCTAAACCAGCAACAATCAATACAGAAAATGTAAGAGAAACTGAAACTGCATATGCTTCCCTATGTATCCTCTAAAAGAATTCCAGACACACTTATCTTCCAATGCCAGAATCCAGGTATCAGAATTATAGCAATCAGAAAATTAAATGAAAAGCATAAATACTTGCTAGAGGCAGCATACAAAGAAGATGCAGATTCAGAGTCAAGGATCTTCAATATTGATGCAAAACGTTTAGCTACAACAGCTCTTTAGCAATATGTTCCCCCCCCTTTTTACATTACAATGAGCGGCTTTTATAGAGGAATTCAACCTCGTAATCATTAATGATAAACCCTAAAAATTGTTGGGGCAGCTGAGATTTGGCACTTGTCAGGTAGCGAGTACTGTTGGTTACGAATCTGCCATGAGGAAAGGATTTGGTATAATGCGCCCCAGATTCGCCCACCAGATTGAAAGGCCGGAAGGAAGGAATGCCTTCCGTGCCAATCTCCGGAGAAGGCCGGCTTCCTGTGGGGTTTTAGTGTTTTAAGCTAAGAGTGCAGGGAAAGAGATAAAAATGCGGAAAGAGAATCCAAATGTGATTGGAGTTGGGTGGGGGGAATAAGCAGCACGACAACGATCAATCACCACTACTAACAACATTCCTATACAAAACACACATTGAAACTACAGCTATCATTCATCCTATGTATCCTCTATCTATGCATTCCAGGAATACTTAATCATCAAATACTGGAGTCCAGAGTTCAGTACAACAGTAAGCAATGAAATAAGAAACATGAGGCAGAAATGACAAGGAGAGGCGGCATACAAAATGAAGACGATAAGCAGAGCCAAGTATGTATCTTGTATTTAGAGGCAAACGCACAGCTACAATGGTTCCCTAGCAGTATATTCCCCTTCCCCCTTTACAATGAAAATGTGGTGGCTATTTATAGCCCCCAGTTCCCCCGATTACAATCACGGGCACAAAGTCCCGAGACTAGACATTAGGCGACAAAAGCGGCGGAAGAGGCTGCTGATGCTGACCTACGTCGGGGAGGACTGTACTTGCGGCATGGTCTCCCTGAAGGCTGTACAGCTACGTGGCGGCGCGTTGGGTGGAACTTCAAATCAGCGGGAATGCGGGTAGTTGTGGCAGATGGCACTTCACATCAGCTTTAATGGTGGCAGTTGGCGTAGATAGTGCGGTCCATGCTTGTCCTTTTCCCGGTCATGTCTTGGCTCGAATCCCGAGGTTGGACACTTGTCGGATGCTGATGAGTGACACATGGCTGCCTTGAAAGGCAGTTTATCCAACTTCGCCCAGGATCAGAGCGCTGTCGGGTTGCGCAGGTGGAAAACAGCGCAGTTGGGGAGGCCTCCGTGCCTTAGTCAATTTTCGGGCTTGCTTGCCCAACTGCGCACCGGTCGGGGGCGCAGCCCGACTTGTGCGAAGTCGGGTTGCGCACCGGTACTTTGCTGTCTTCTCTGCTGTTCGGACTGCGCACCGGGGAGGAGGCGCACCCCGACTTCGCTGCGAAGTCGGGTTGCCCCCACTTAGCTTGATTTTCTCGCCATCTTGCTTCCCAAGTGCGCCCGGGAAGAAGGGCGCACCCCGACTTCGCTGCGAAGTCGGGTTGCGCCCTGACACTTAGTCAAATTTCACCTGTTCCTGTCTGCTTGCGCACTTCGCATTCCCTATTGCGCTCCAACTGGAGGGCGCACTCCGACTTCGTTGCGAAGTCGGGTTGCGCCCTGACACTTAGAAATTTTCAGGGAACACTTGCTAGAAACTTCACTGGGGGAAGTTCAAGGGGAAGAGGGAGGAATGAAACCGCAAGGAAGAGGGAGAAAGGGAGAAATGGAGAAAGGGAAAAAGGAGGAGGGAAGGAAAAGAGCAGCTCACTTACGAAACTGAAAACATGGCACCCCGTGCAAAATGTGGCAACATTCCTGGCGGCTCGCGGGGTGTCGAGCTCGCCTCGACGCAAAGAACCATGCCTTCATCCTTTGGGCGCAGAGGAACTTCCTTCCCCTGCTTTCTGCTGCTCTGACCGCTTCCTTCCGGGCAACTGCTCTTCTTCAGGATCACTTCCGGCAGTTGCCTCTTCGGTTTCTCCTTCTGAATCTGAATGCTCTCCACTGTCAGCCTCCCACTCGCGGATGCGTTCGTATGCAGCCTTGGCTTGGTCCCAGACTGCTGCTTGGAAGGGCTCGAGGTCGCTGACCTCTTTTAATGCTGCGTGGAATGCAGCAATTGCGTGCAGGTCGATGGTGTTATATCTTTTTCCCAACTCCTTTAGGGAGGAGTTGATTTTGCAGTATTTCGACACCATCTGGGTGACCTGAGCTTCTTGGATCGGCTCTGCCCAGCTATCAATTTCTGTTGTGTCTGCCTCAAAAGACAGCCAATTCTGCTTTACTTGCTCAAGGGTCAGAAACTCGCCATCCTTGACGAAGCTCGGGCACCCGTGTTCGGACAGAGTGTGAAAGGGGGCCAGGAAAATGTTCCTTTCATGTTCTAGTGCGTCCAGCGTCTTTCTGGCAGCCCTTATCTTCTCTGTCTTCTTGAAGTAAATATGCAAGGTTACCCTTGCATCTGCCCATTCTGAGGCAAGTTGGGACATAGGAGGAAATTGGAGGCCCTTGCGCTCAAGCTGCTCAAGTCTCATAGCCAAGTCCGGCCATTGCCTCGCTTGGTGTTCGGCCTCCTCTACCACAGGCTTTCCCTGGGCAGATACTTCTTCGATCCTGGACACGAAATCCAGGACTGATAAGGACTTAACAAGGTTGGGCTTGCAACATTGCAGCAGACTAGCCCGCATCTCCTTAACTTTGCTCTTTGAAAAGGCCGCCGCTTGTGATGTTTTCTCTGCAAGCTGCGACTGCGCCTGTTTCAGCGAATCCTGAAGCTGTGAAACCTGCTCCAGCGCCGCTCTTCTCTCCTCTGACAGCTGCTCGGCTGTCTGTTTCTGCGCTGCGGCCTCCTGCTGAGAGGCGGCCAGCTGGGCCTTAAGCTCCTCTATCTCCTGCTGCGCAGACCCCAGCTGCGCGGTGGCCCTAGCCAGGTCCTCCTCTAGCTGCCTTGTGTTATTCTGCAGCTGAAATAGCGCTTCCTGGGTCTCAAGATGCTTGACAAGGAGATTGTCTGTCCTACGACGAATACCATGGATTTCGTATTCCTCGTTGATATCATCAAAGCTTTTCTCCTTCCTTTGATGCTCGTAGTCTGCCTCGGTCATCTCCCGGAGAGGCTTCTTTACTTTCGGGATTAATTTCTCAGTTGTCAGCACTCTCCTGTCTAGGTCGAACTTGGTGCGTTTTACCGGGGCAGCTATCTCTTCGGCTCTCCTTCGTTTCACGCCCTGGAGAAAGGAGGCGGAGCATCCTGAGGCCTTTGTTGCCAAAGGCTGGTCATCAGCGCTCTGCAGTTCGCCCATGAAGTCCAGGTCCTCCAGCATTGGATCTTGTTGCGGCATTTTCCCTGCAAACAGCGACGCGGGAGGTATTCCAGAAGGAGTGGCCGCTTTTGAGGGCGACCGGGTCCTAGGGGAAGCGGGCGGCTGAGTGGATGGTGCTGGTAGGGTTTTAAACGGCTGGGGTGAGGAGCGCGGCGGTGAAGGAGCAGCTTCAGCACTGGCTGCGGGTGAGGGTTCTAGGGTTTGGCTCAGTGACTGGAAGGCGTTAGGATCCTGAGCAAACTGGTCAAAGGAATGTGGGCCGCTAGATGGCTGGGTAGCTTGGGAAGAGGAAGACGCGGCTACGGCTTGCCCTGATGAAATGGGAGATGGAGCTTTGGCAGGGCCGACTGGGACTTGGGGAAGAGGTGCAGTGGACGTACCTGCGGGCTCCGCCTGAGCCGCTGTTGGAGGGACGCTTGCAGCCCGAGTGTCTGCCTCTGGTTCAGGGCTGTCCAAGGAGACAATCTCTGGCGCTGCTGCCCCCGTTTGTGCCGCGGCTGTCTGCTGTACCGGCTCCTTAGGCCGTTTGGCCCTTTCAACTCTCTTCCTCTTCTTCTCTTCTGGCGCTGTGGCTGGTCCAGAGGAAGGGGATAAGGTCGGGGCGGCAGGCGTTGACGTTCCCACGGTAAACTTGTACCTGGGGCTGGCTGGAAGGATGCCCGCCGTAGCCGGTCTGCTAGTTGGCAGCGCGGGCGCTTTTCTGCTGGAGGGGCCACCTCAGGGGTTGACTTCTCTGAACCTTGCGCCCTTTCGGGCACTGCCTCAGAAGATACAGGCTGCATCGGGCCCACTTGACTGCTCGTCGGAGTTGCGCTGGAAGTTGCCGGAGTTGACGATTGCTGGGATGGGGGCCTCCTTGTATACCTTTTCCTAGCGCCTCGGGGGACGCAATTTCGAAATTCGAAAGGCCGCCACGTGTCAGCGTACTGGTCATATAGAGCCGAAAATTCATCATCAACGGCCAGATTCCTCCGGTTGGATTTATCGTGCTGCGTGCGACACCTCATCTTCCAGCATTCAATGATTTTGTCTTTATGCCAGTTGAGGGGCGCCACCTTGGCGAGGAATTTCTTGAAGCCCGCAGATTCCAACCGGTGATCCGGGTTTCGCTCCGGATCGTACGCTACCTCCTCGCAGTAGAACTCATGCCATGGAGGCCACGATTGCATTTGTTCGATGTGCCATTCCAGGTCTGCGCCTGTCCTATTTCCTCTTTCCTGCATGATCTCGGCTCGGGGACAGATGTGCGTGAATTTTCCCCTGACCCCAATTGGGTCGTACTTCCAGCGCTGCGGCAGCATTATTAGACCCATGTCAATGAGTTCCCGCTCGAGGTAGACGTGCTGTCCGATTTCGTACACTTGGGTATTCGCCCAGGTAATGGGATACTGAAATATATGGCCTTTCTTTTTGCCTTGGCCGAACTCTTCTTCAACATAGTCCATCTGCCGCGCAATTTCCATCCCGAACTGGTGGTCAGTGCAGAAGTAGGGCAGCAAGAACGGCTTCCCCTTGAATCCGTAGATTCTGACTATGATGCCTTGAGTCAGCCGGAAGGTGTCCCCGTACTCATTCTTCCACAGGTATCTTGTCATGACTTCGGCGGGCGGGATGCCTTACGATTGAACAACCCCATGACCATGCACAAAAATTTAAGATTAAATTCATAGAACGACCCTTTTATGTACAAGACCTCGGTCCATTCGTACACGGGCAGCGGCTCTCCTTTTTCGTTTACTTTCTTCAAGTCAGGAACGTTCATCCGGTAGTGCATGTGATACAGGCACAGCCATGCGAGGAAGGAGCAAAACCGGAAATCCGTTGACTGCTACATTGCGACCTAACCAGGACTTGAATGTATTGCATACGCCGACCAGTCCTTCGATCGAAGAAAATAGGGCGCTTTCCACTCTTCTGCGCTGTAGAGTCGTAAAATTCTCCGTGCAGGAGACATTACGCGCCAGCTGGTATGGCCTTACCACTTTGTCAGAGTCGCAGCCAAGGACCCACGCCAGGATGATGTAGATATATTTATTTTCAAATCTGTCCAGGGGTATGGGGCCAGTCGGCCACTGTCCGATTGCCGAGTGGGGTCTTCAACTCCGAGTCGAGGAATTCTCTCATCCGCTTTGTCTGCGTAAATCTGCCGGTCTGCTCATCCAGATTCACCCTTCTGACAATTGCGTCGGGCTCGTACTGAAGCCCTGGGGCGAACGCTGGCTGGACGCTCTCCCGAAGAGTGTGAACAACACCTTCCCCTTGTTGTCGCAGACTTGCTGGGCAGCTGGTTTGTAATATTCTACAATTGCTTCAATCAGCTCCGGGCACTGGTGGGTAGGAGGGCACAAGAACCAATATAGGTTTGATTTATATGCAGCCCCGACATGGTGCGAGGGCGAAACCTTGTCTGCCCACTTTGCGATATTCGGCCGCAGCTTGGTGAGGCTGATGGAGAAAGAGCCGTCCTTGTACCCGGCCAGGTGATTAACTGGTGGCGACGGAATTCGCCCAACTACGCGCCTCTTCGTCCGAGTCTTTATTTTCTGGTCCCGCGGCGCTTCGCTCTCATGAGCGCTTGACTCTGGTGATTCCTCAGCTTCGCGCCGCTCTTCGCTGGATTGCGCCTGTACGGGCGCTTTCCCCTTGTCCATCCTTTCTGAAACAGCAGAGGCGGGAATTACGGCTTCTGAATTGTCAGCTCTGCGTTTTGCAGTCTCGGAAGCAGTTCGATACTCTGAATTCTCTGAGTATGCCAGGGCCTTTTTCTAGGCAAAGACTGCAGCATTAATGGCGCGAGGGAGGGAGTTAGGGCGGTTAACTCGAAGTTGGTGGAGGCGTTATGATTTTTTGGCGGCTGTGCATGGGTTTATTTTTGAAAAGCGCACCCTAGTAGCCGTTGGTCCAAACACACCTTGCTTTTTTAATGCATCGTTCTTGAAAGTTGTGCAATCATTAAACCCTCCTTGGACGTCGTGCCATTGCTGACGTCATCGCCGCCGTCTGGGCACACTTTACAAGGGAGAATTTCTGGCCCATTGACCCAACTTCGCCCTGTGCCGTACTGCGCCCTGGGCCCACACTTAGAATTTTTTCGCGTTTTCCGTGGTGGGTTATTCGGGCTGCGCCCAAAATTCAGGGCGCACTCGGACTTCGCCCAAAAAATGGGCGCAATCCGACTTCGCCCAGATTTGCTTGCGCAGTCTGATTTTGCACTTAGCTGTTTTTTCTTGTTTTTCCAAACTGCGCTCTCCAGACGGTGCGCAGCCCGACTTCGCTGCGAAGTCGGGTTGCGCCCCAGACTTAGTCATTTTGCTCCTTTTTGCTGCCTTCTTCCGAACTCCTTTCAAGGAGCGCTACCCGACTTTCTGCGAAGTCGGGGTTTCTTAAGTCTTACTTGGGCTCTTTGAAAAAATAAAAACTGAATGCTGAAATATATACATTCTGAAAACTAAAAATGCAGAAGGGAAATCTGTACAAGGAAGGACCCATTTGGGTGCCTTCAGTGGCGGTAAATTTTTAGGTGGAACCCATTGACGGGAATGGGGAGAAGCTGTCCCTCCATATCCCGGAGCACGAATGCATTAAACTGATTTACCCGGGCAATCTGATAGGGGCCTTCCCGAGAGGGCATCAAATTTCCCGTGGTTGCCCAGCTTTGCCTTCGGTGAATCCCACTTCGGCACCGGGTCCCCGATTTTGAAAACTCGGGCGGTGGCGCCTTTTGCAAACCAGCCTTGGGTTGCTTCAGCATGTTTGGTGAAGGCCTGGTATGCTTTCTCTCTGTCTTCCTCTAACTGCAGCAATTGGCACAGTCTGGCGTCCACCGGATCCCCGTTGCCTCTCTCTTCGTCCAACATCCAGAGAGCGGGAATTTCGATGTGGGTTGGCAGGACTGCCTCCTTGCCGTAGACGAGCGCATAGGGGATGTCTTAATGGACTTTTTGAATGATATCCTATCCGCCCACAGCGCCCGATCCAGGAGTAGGTGCCAAGTCCTCTTGTTCTTTTCTACTGTCTTTCTGATGATCTTCAGTAGGTTCTTGTTGGTGGACTCGGCAAGACCGTTCCCCTGCGGGTAGTAATTGGAAGACATTTTGTGATAAATGCCGTATTTGCCGGTGTACTCCGTGAGTACCGCGCCTGTGAACCCCGGACCATTGTCCGTCACTATTGACTCGGGGACCCCGAAACGGGTGATCAGGCTCTCGAGGAACCTAATGACCGTCTCCTGGTCCGCATTCTTTGTGGGGATCGCCTCTGCCCACCGGGTGAAGTAGTCGGTGGCGGTAAGAATGAACTTGTGCCCTGCTGCAGAGTTCGGCGTAATAACCCCAATGAAGTCCAGACCCCATTGCTGAAACGGAGTCTCGGCTTGGATCGGTTGAAGGGGCAAGGGTGCTTTCCTATTTCTGCCAGCAAATCTCTGACATTGATCACATTTTGTACGAGTTGCGTGCGCGTACGCAAAGAGAGTGGGCCAGTAGTACCCAGCTATGATTATTTTCAAGGCCGTAGGCCTTGCAGAATGGTGACCCCCAGGCATCCCGGAGTGGAATTCTCCGAGGACCCTGGGCTGGTCGGTTTTCTTGATGCCGTCAATGTTTTTGAAGTAAAGCCCCTCGGGGCGAAGAGTGTATTTCAGTGCACCTAGCCGAAACCTCCTTCTTTGTGAGGCGTTCAGGTGGTCTGGACATCTCCCGGTGCAGAAATACTTCACCAGGTCATCTGTCCAGTCACTCTCCTCGGGTAAGGAGTTGGCTAGGTTGGTGGTTGCTGTCGGATCCTCCCACTTACAGGCAGAAATCTCGGCTGCTGCGCTTCGGGCCAGCTCCTGGCACAAGGCTCGGCCTCTGATAAGCTTGGTTGGCCGCACTTCGATGTCGAACTCCTGGATTTTAGCAATCCATCCTGCTCTCTTGTGACCCGGCTCCCCTTGTATGATGAAGCTTCGGACGTCGGGTGTATCACAAAGACAGTTGTTCGGCTCTGGGAGACGAAGTGCCTGAACTTTCGGAGAGACTTCATGACCGCGTGAACTTGCCGCTCTATAAAGTTGTACTTTTCTTCGTGCGGCTGAATCACTTGGCTCAAGAACGCTATGGGGCGCTCTTCGCCATCGTCTCCCTTCTGGGTCAGGACTGCGGCGTAACTCTCGGGTTCTCCCACCGCGTACAGGATGAAGTCCTTGGAGTAGTCCGGGTTTATCAACACCGGAGCTTGTGCAATTCGGGCCTTGATCTCCTCGAAGGCCTGCCTCCTCTCATCAGTCCATAAGAATTCAGCGTTCTTTTTCAACAGTTCGGCCATGGGCTTGATTACCTGTGCGAAGTCCGGTATGAACTTCCGCACGAAGTTGATTTGGCCGAAGAAGGACTGTAGCCCCTTCTTGTCAACTGGAGCGGGCAAACGGAGGAGGGCTTCTGCTCTATCAGGGTCCACGGCTAGGCCTTTCTCGGAGATGACATGCCCCAGCAGCTTACCTTCTTTTACCGCGAAGACAGATTTCTTCGGGTTTATGGAAATGCCGAATTCACGACATCTCTCAAATATTTGCCGCAAGTGGGGAACATGGTCCTCTCTCTTGTGAGAGAATACAGTCATGTCATCCAAGTAGATGACAATGATCTTGTTGAGCAGCTCTCGGAAGGCCAGGTCCATGGCTCTCTGGAATGTGGCGCCAGCATTGGATAGGCCGAAAGGCATGCGGCGATAGGCGAACGTTCCCCATTTGGTGGTGAACGCTGTCTTATGCTGGTCCTCGTCCTTGACCCAGATCTGGTTGTACCCAGAAAAGCCATCTAGGAGGGAGAATCTTTGCGCTCCAGCAACTATGTGGAGGATCTGGTCAATCTGGGGAAGCGGATAATGGTCCTTGAGGGAGGCCTGATTCAGATTTCTGAAGTCTACAGAGAGACGAATGTCTCCGTTCTTCTTCCTCACGGGAACCAAGTTCGCAACCCGGGATGAATGCTTGATGGGGTAGATGATCTTGGCTTCCAGCATCTTCAGGAGCTCGGCCTTCATCATGGCTTCGATCTTCGGATTCTGACCCTGCCTACTGCCTAGGAATGGCTTGGCACCATCTTCTAGCTCAATGGTATCTTGGATTATATTTTTGTCATACCCCTTCAAGTCCTGGTAGCACCAGGCTACTATGTCAGGGAACTCTCGGCACAATGTTTTGATTTGCTCGAGTTCCTCTGTGGTGCAGTCTGTCCCGACCTTAATTGTTTTTCCAGGTTCAAGCTCCAGGTCGGCGTACTGCTTCGGGTCTACTTTGATCCGGTGCGATATTGCTCTGTCATTCTGATCAAATAGACTCTCAAGTGTAATCAGTCCTTTTGGGACATGATTATTTTTAGCTGTATCAACCCCTCATATTGCTCGTCATCAGGGTCTCTACCTTCGATTGAACACGCTTCGGTAACCAAAAATGTGACGATCTCCTCGTCACGGTCAAACACCTGCCAGTGGGTGTCTTTATCAGGCACAGAAGGCCTGTAGATGGTACGAACCGGCTTCGGCTTCTGGACAGTGTCATCGGCCGGAACGTGCACTGGCTCCAACGAGACGCCGAGAATGTCAGCATGCTTGTTTTTCTCACGTGATATAGCCTTGACATTCAATGAGTCGAACGACTCCATCAGGTCCCAAACCCGATTACGGTACGCCTTGAGGTAGTGCTTCTTGGAGCGCACTTGTTCGTAATCTGGTTGCACACCGACTCCGAATCGCCAAAGATCTGCAGGTGCTTAATCCCCGACCTCTCCGCTTTTCGCAAACCCAAGCATAGGGCTTCGTACTCCGCCGCGTTGTTGGTACAGCTCCAAGCCAGCCTGTAGGTGTAGTCCTTCTGGATCCCGGTCGGAGAAACCAAAAGTACACCTGCACCGGCGCCATTTTTGCATCGTGCGCCGTCAAAGAAAAGCTTCCACAGCTTTTCTGGTGCAGGTCCCACTTCTCTTTTGGCCGACTTGTCAAGCCTCTCAGGCTGGATGACAGTGTAGCAGCCTTGCTCGGTCTCGATCACGGCGTTGAAGTCCCGCAAGGAGAATTCATCTTCCACTTGCAGCAGCTCAAGAGCTTGCTCCGTCATATCCACCACCACCAGTTCTTCCTCCGTTAGTTGAACCATGCAGTCCTGCGACTCTTCTCCGGGTATCTTCTCTACTAAGAAAGTGGAAGGCTTCTCGTTGTAGATCTTCAGTCTCCTTCCTTTGAAGGGCACTTCCATGTGTGAGTAGTCTAGAGACAGATACCCACCCAACTTTGCAGTGAACTCCCTGGAGAGACACATGCCGAAGTAGGGTTCCAAGTCGACAACCACGACCTCTTGAATGACCACGATGTCGAGAGCTTTGTGCAGCCGAATAGGGATGTCTTTAATGACACCGATTGTCTTGACGAGGGTGCCGTCCAGTTGCAGCACGCCTTGGCTGCTCCTTGTATACTCCATCCCGATCTCGTCGCGAGACGGCTCTCGGCATAACGGTCGTGGAAGCACCAGAATCCACCATACGGTTGTGCACTATGTACCCTTGCATCCGTAATGACAGATAGAAGGGAGGTGGTCTGTTCTTCCCGGTGGCTGAGACTGTCGGAGGTTGCACCAGAACAGCGGGTGTATCTGCTTGCCATTTTTCATGTTTTTTAGAGATTCCTGCAGCAGATCAACTTGGCCTGGGAGCAGAAGAGCATCATACATGCTGATTCTTGCGGGGGTCCTCTTTAGCTCGTCTACTATGTTGTAGCCCGAGGTGCTAGCTCCTTCCGCTTCTTTTGCCGGCTCGTGCTTCGTCCGATGCTTGCTGAGTGGCCTCAACCCTCTGTCTCTTGGTCAGAGACGGATATCTCAGCTTCTCCTGAGCTTGTTCTTTGGTTTAAGATGGAGGCTGAGCAGTGGGAGCTTTAGCCGGGGGAGCTTTCGCTACGGGAGGCTTGACTACGGGAGTCTTCTCTTTGGTTGTGTAAGGCCACAGCCTCTTGTCGAGTGGTAGCCCGGCGAGGTTGCGCCTTATCTCTTCGGGCGTATACCTTCAAGGGCTTTGCAGCGGCTTCAGCGGACTTTCTGTCTTCCTTGGCGGGAGGCGGCAACAGATCTTCCTCTGGGACGGCAAAGTTGCCTTCGTCGTCCAGGATCATATAGAGTTCTTCGTCTTCTATGGCGCTGCCAGCCAAGGTCTGGAGGTAGTGTTGATGCAGTGTGCAGTCATCCTCAGAATGCGGGTCATTGCACGTAGTGCACCAGTTGACCTGGTCAGAAGTACCAGGTTGGTCTTCGATGGCAGCATTTCTCGGAGGGGGGCGCCTTTGATCTCGCCGTTTTGGGGCTTGATCTTTTGTCAGTGCCGGGGGCGGATATGGCCTCCTTGGAACAAGGTCCATCTGGGCTTGTTTCTTCTTTAGAATGGTCATGTCGTTGGACATGGTGTGATATCTAGAGGCCAGAGCCCGTACCTCCTGGAGGATTTTATTCTGAATACACCTTCGTCAGTGATGGAATGTAGCGCAGCCAGGGCCAGAATGTCCTGGATGTGTTCATACGCCGTCTTGCCGTAGCCGTCATACATAGGGATAGACTTTAAGGCAGCGGGGGGCACAGCTTGCTGTCCGACTAGGGCCAAGGGCCCCGTAGAGTCCACCGCCGGGAAGAGGTCATCATCATTCTGCTGGGCAGCCATGTCTTCTTCTGATCCGGTAGTGTACTCGGTATCGGAACTGTCCGAGGATGTAGATTGCTCTTCAGCCTCGGCCTCTTCAATTTCAGTTTCAGGCTCTTCTTCGCGAGCTTGGTGATCAGCCAACCTGACGCGCTCGCCTGGAGCGTCAATGTCAATTTCGTAAAAGTCAGGCGGGTTTCTCGGATTCCTTGCTCGCCACCTTCTTGTTTGCATGAAGGCGTTAGGACCGGTCTTTACGGACTCAGAGAGTATTCAGGTATTTGCAGAGTCGCCAGGTGCTCTGATTTTTAACAGCAATGAAGCGAACACCCGTGCTTCGATTCTGTTTGGGGGTGGGAAACTACCATGTCCCACCGGGCGTGCCAGAGAAACTGTTGGTTATGAATCTGCCATGAGGAAAGGATTTGGTATAATGCGCCCCAGATTCGCCCACCAGATTGAAAGGCCGGAAGGAAGGAATGCCTTCCGTGCCAATCTCCGGAGAAGGCCGGCTTCCTATGGCAGCACGGCAACGATCAATCACCACTACTCACAACATTCCTATACAAAACACACATTGAAACTACAGCTATCATGCATTCTATGTATCCTCTATCTATGCATTCCAGGAATACTTAATCATCAAATACGGAGTCCAGAGTTCAGTACAACGATAAGCAATGAAATAAGAAACATGAGGCAGAAATGACAAGGAGAGGCAGCATACAAAATGAAGACAGTAAGCAGAGCCAAGTATGTATCTTGTATTAGAGGCAAACACACAGCTACAATGGTTCCCTAGCAGTATATTCCCCTTCCCCCTTTACAATGAAAATGTGGTGGCTATTTATAGCCCCAGTTCCCCCCGATTACAATCACGGGCACAAAGTCCCAGACTAGACAATAGCTGACACAAGCGGCTGAAGAGCTGCCGATGCTGACCTCTGTCGGGTAGGACTGTACCTGCAGCATGGTCTCCCTGAAAGCTGTACAGCTACGTGGCAGCGCGTTCGGTGGAACTTCAAATCAGCGGGAATGCGGGTAGTTGTGGCAGATGGCACTTCACATCAGCTTTAATGGTGGCAGTTGGCGTAGATAGTGCGGTCCATGCTTGTCCTTTTCCCGGTCATGTCTTGGCTCGAATCCCGAGGTTGGACACTTGTCGGATGTTGATGAGTGACACATGGCTGCCTTGAAAGGCAGTTTATCCAACTTCGCCCAGGATCAGAGCGCTGTCGGGTTGCGCAGGTGGAAAACAACGCAGTTGGGGAGGCCTCCGTGCCTTAGTCAATTTTTGGGCTTGCTTGCCCAACTGCGCACCGGTCAGAGGGCGCACCCCGACTTCGCTGCGAAGTCGGGTTGTGCACCGGTACTTTGCTGTCTTCTCTGCTGTTCGGACTGCGCACCAGGAGGGGGGCGCACCCCGACTTCGCTGCGAAGTCGGGTTGCGCCCCAACACTTAGCTGATTCTCTGCCATACTGCTTCCCAAGTGCGCCCAGGAAGAAGGGCGCACCCCGACTTCGTTGCGAAGTCGGGTTGCGCCCTGACACTTAGTCAAATTTCGCCTGTTCCTGTCTGCTTGCGCACTTCGCATTCCCTACTGCGCTCCAACTGGAGGGCGCACTCCGACTTCGCTGCGAAGTTGGGTTGCGCCCTGACACTTGGCTCTTGGAAACTTCACTGGGGGAAGTTCAAGGGGAAGAGGGAGGAATGAAACTGCAAGGAAGAGGGAGAAAGGGAGAAATGAAGAAAGGGAAAAAAAGGAGGGAAGGGAAAGAGCAGCTCACTTACAGAAATTGAAAACATGGCACCCCGTGCAAAATGTGGCAACAGTACCCATGGAATGTGGCTCACCCATGTCAGTAGTTATGAGGTATGGCTTCGGACGGGCTTTACCGCCGAGAATGCTCGTCTCATTAATGCGGTTGGTGAGGAGATTTCCTTGAGCCCAACATCACCGTTTTGATGGGATGGGTGCCTTAAATTTATACCCACCTTCTCCTTCTATGGAAGCGTGCCCCTCGAAAACAGCACCGGTGTCAGAAAAAGTTCCGGAGAAGCTTCGCTGAGAAATTGGCCCGAACTGGCGGTTCGTTGGATTTTTGGCCGAAGTGGAGCTTTTTGGCCGACTTGATTTTTTTGGCCGACATGAACTTTTTGGCTGACTTGAAGCTTCGCTGGCCGACTTGAACTTCGCTGGCCGACACGAGCTTCGGGGCCGAAGTGGAGCTTTTTGGCCGAAGTGAGCACTTTGGCCGACTTGAACTTTTTGGCCGACTTGAAGCTTCGCTGGCCGACTTGAAGCTTCGCTGGCCGACATTGAGCTTTGGGGCTGACATAGAGCTTCGGGGCCGACTTAGACATTTTGGCCAACATTGAGCTTTGGGGCCGACATTGAGCTTCGCTGGCCGACTTGAGCATTTTGGCCGAAGTGAAGCTTCGGTGCTGACTTTGACATTTTGGCTGACATTGAGCTTCGGGGCCGACATTGAGCTTCGCTAGCCGACTTGAGCATTTTGGTCGAAGTGAAGCTTCGGGGCCGACTTGAGCATTTTGGTCGAAGTGAAGCTTCGGGGCCGACTTAGACATTTTGGCCGACATTGAGCATTATTAGACGACTTGAGCATTTTTGCCGAAGTGAAGCTTCGGGGCCGACTTAGACATTTTGGCCGACATTGAGCTTCGCTAGCCGACTTGAGGTTCGCGGCCAACATTGAACTTCGGGGCTGACATTGCACTTCGGGGGCCGACATGGAGCTTCGGGGGCGAAGTGGAGCTTCGCAGCCGACATAGAGCACTTTTGCCGACGTTTAACGTTTTGGCCGACATCGAACTTCGCAGAAGTGGAGGCCCGAAGTGGAAGTTCGGTAGCATTTTGGGCGAAGCGGATTGCTTGCCTTAAGAGTTTTCTCCATCATCCGGGTGGAAGTTCGCCAAAGTGGGCCCCGAAGTTAAGGTTCGGCATCGTTGAGGGGCGAAGGAGGCTCTAACTTTTCTGTTTTGAAGAACTCTTTGGCCGAACTGTCACTTCGCTACGAATGGTTGCTTCGCTGAAAATGGACCCCGAAGTGGTAGTTCGGCCATCCTGTTGCCCGAAGTGCATGTTTCGCCATGCTCAAGCCCGAACTGGCGCTTCTCTGGAGGTGGCTGGCCGAAGTGAAGCTTTCTGGCCGAAGTGGGCACTTAGGGGCCGAAGTGGAACTTTTTGGCCGAAGTGAAGCTTTCTGGGCGAAGTGAAGCTTTTTGGGCCGTGCCTTAGCCAATTTTTCAAGCCCGAAGTGGGCTTTCGCTGGCTCTGCTTCTCGGGGCCATAACTTTTGATCCGCTGACCCGATCGCCTATTGTAATATATCGCCGGAAAGCTTGCGAAAAGATCTACAATAATGAAACATCAAAAGATCATTTCATCCACTTTATCATTCCCGTTTAGGGCCCGCGAAAATACCAACACCTCTGCATGTGCTTTGTCGATTTAAAGCTCCATACTTAGGCAAAAGTTTGTCAAAAAATTTAATGTGGCAAAAATGCCAACAGTTATATGGGATTGAAACGGGCCCCCACCAGTATTACATCATGACCAATAGTGGTATTACAACAGTTTGGCAATTATGCATGTATCGCTTGGCAATATTCAAACTTGGGTCTCCTCTTTGAAAGTTGAGGAATATAATTGGTTGACCTAATGCCATTTGATACAACATTTGTGAATTTAAAGATTATTGTCTGCAACTTGTGTTGTGGATCTATCTTATTTTAACATCCATGTTGCAATATTTGAAACAATAACTTTGATGTTGAGTTTTGTATAGATTTCGTCTCTCCAACTGTTCTTGGCATATTTCTAAATTCACATGTGAAAGGTAGCACATCAATCAAGCTCTCATTATTGTTTTTAGCATAATAAGATGGAAACGAACTGGCATTGAACTATGATCACTGTAAATGGATATTTGAAGTGAACAATGCACCCTAGAAAAATTTATTCACAATTCAACTCAGCTCTTCGGGAAATTTCATTGTGGTAAAGTTGCTCCATTAGAAACTTGAAGATCAGAATGCTTTCGTGTCTTGGTGAGTGGAAGATACCCATTGTCGTCATGGCTTTCCTTCTACATGAAAGAATTTCGATAAGAATATCATAATATGCTGTGAGTCTTAGATGAAAATGACGAAAGCTTGACCCATATGTATGTATCAATCAAAAGTGGTGGATCAATCAAAGTATTTGTTTATTTTATTTTTTCTGTTTTCATTTGCTAATATAAATAAGATGGAAATTATGAATTAGCATTCAATAAGCATCATCAAAAGTAAATGGAAAAGAGTCTTAGAGAAATTAAAAAAAGAAGCTGGTAGAATAAAAGAATTTCAAAATATTATAACGCCATTTAAGTACCTCCAACATAGATGTATTGACAAGACTTGATATAAGATAAGTTTGGCCAAAGGGTCAATCCATAGAGGTACACAATTGATCTCTATCTCTCTCTCTCACACACACACATGCCCCTGCGTAAAGTTTCCTTGCTCCTACAAGGGGTCTCATATGCCTAGAAGGTGATCTGGTGTGAGTGTGACGTAAAAAAATCGATTTTCATCTTTGCCATTATGTATAAGTGAGCAGAAGACATTAAATATGATAATGAATTCTAGATAAAAGAATTACAATAAAAAATATTATATCACTATGTATATCAGTATTCCATGGAAACAAATACAGGATCTGATATGGATGCAACATATTTACAAGACACCCTAATATGGATACAAATTGATACGACATAATAAAGAGCATATATATTTTACATATTAAAAAAGAAAACATAGAACATAAAAATATTTACACAATATAAGTTAATTTAGTATTTGGGCAGTTCAAATGCTCAAAATGTTTTAAGGCCATCACTCAAAATAGATAAATTGTGAGTGTGAGCAAGAAGCGAGCCTCACCTTTAGGCTTTAGGGTTCGTGGTCCATACCTTTGGAGAAAATACAAGAATGAAGGATACTCATGAGGAAACTTGGAAAGCAATAAAGAAAAGTCATTTACGGAAAGCCCTAGTTGGAAGTAAGGATGTCTTAATTAAGGGAAGTAATTTTTTGGAAATCAAGACAAAAGGAAGAACGAGTTTGTGGTAATCCCTATATAGATAGGAAATGATACACCACAAGTGATTATCAAGGATGAGATGATTGAACATGATATGATGGGTCTTGAAAACAAACGGTTAATATGCAAGTTCAATGGATATTGGCCAGTTTTTTTTGGCTATTAAAAAGTGGATTGAAAGGAAGTGGGGATTGAATTCTCATTACTCGATGACTTTTGTTTTGAAAGAATTTTTGTCTTCTTAACTTCAGAAATCAGGGATAAAATAATGGATGGCAACCTATGGTTCATGGGGAGGGTTGGTTAATATTCGAGACCATGAAGTGAGTTTTTTTTTAATACAAATAGAAACTCTTGAAAGTAGGCATTTTGGACTTCCGTATTAACTTATGAATAAGGAGATTTTGAAAAATATTGGTAACACTCTAGGGAGTTCATCCAAGAGGCACCTACTTCTAGGAGCTTAAGCTAGCTATGTATATATAGACATGTGTTACCATGGATAGTTCAAAACCTATGCCACTATCCATTTTGATTCAATCTAAAGCAAGACAATGGGTTACACAAGTGGACTATGAAAACAATGCATTTTGATACCGCATATGGCATGAGATTGGATACATGGCAAGAGGTTGCAAAAGGAAAATGATTGAAAAAGAGGTGAAAAGTTTTGGTCAAGACATAATCCTAGAATTGAAGCAAGGGGATCGGATTCTAATAGAAGATGGTTCAAATCAAGGATTTTCCCCTCCCAAAAAGTGGCAAAGAAAGCCCATATCCCTCATTACATGGCAAAGGCCCTCACGGTTTGATCAAAACAAACATTAGAAGAAAACAAGGATGCACAGGATGAGGAGTTGCAATTTGACAGTTCAAATTTAGAAGGAATTAAAGTGACAAAGGATGATGTAGAGTCAATTTTCAAAGTGGAGAAGGTGGAAGGTATTAAGTTTGATCTAGGTAACTTATCTCCATTTTATTCAAGTAGTAGAAAATCATCCCTTTGTAATAAAAATAGAAGTAGTATGGAGTTTGTCCCCTGTACTTTCGGGTTTCCAAGGTAGGTTAATTGAAAGTAACATAGAGGTCGTCCATTGCACCTTAAGGTTTTTAGGGCAGCATAAAATAGAAAGAAGTTTGGAGACCGTTCGTTGGACTTTAGGGTTTCTAAGACAACACAAAAAAGAAAGTAATTTGGATGTTTTTCATTGCACTTCAGGTTCTCCATGAAAATAAAATCTTATAGGTGATAAGTTAAACTGTGAATTGTATGGAAAAAAAGGAAAATATTGACAAGGATGAAAACATTGATGGGAATGGAAAAGGGGGAAGATCCTCAAAGTAGGAATAAAGAGAAAAGGAAACCCAAAGGAAGATCCTCTAGGAGTTGGGTGTACCTGACGAGGAAAAGGTTGTTATTTGGAAGTGGAAGTCAATCGTCTGGAAAAGCATCCCTACCATCTAAGAAGGCAACAAGGACGTCTGAGGCAACATTGTTGTCCAAGATAAGGGATTTGTCATCGGGTAAGTAGCTTGTTGTCAAGGAATAGGGCAAAGCCATCTAAGAAGTAATGAAAGTCGTTAGAGGAGAGATTAGTTAATCCTTGGCCATTATGTGAGGCACCCTTGTTTGAATCAAGGAAGAGGTCATCTAGATAGGATTGACCATTGGAGTGTGTTGGGTTGTCCGGGGAGCCCTAGCTGTCTGGTGATAGTATTGACAACAACAAGTCATTTGAGAGTAGAATTGGACTGTCAGGAGGGTCTAAGGTGTTGTATGAAGAAGAAAAACCGCTATTTAGAATAAGGGAATTGACTAAAGTCTAACCAAGCAAACACCTTGGCCATCTGCAAGAGCCAAGAGGCCATACAAGTGAAAGAATGAACCCTGACTGTTGTCTAAATTCGGGTCCAACTGTTTGCCATATAGGCGGTTTGGCTGTTTGATACTAGGACTGTTTGGCTGATGGAGATAGTCATTTGGCCCTGCCTGACGGAGCCATCCATCAGAGCTGTCTTGCCAATGGAGGTTGTCATCTGGGAGTGGTTGATGTAGCAGTCCATTAATAGTCGTTTGGATGATAGAGACGACTGCCTAGCTGACAAAGCCCATAGTCCAACGTCAGTTGTTTGGGGCTAGCCGATGAGGTTGTTTGGGCTAGTTGACGGGGTTTGCCTTCAGGGGTTGATTTTTTGACCCAACTGTCCAGAGTTGACCAAAGGGAACCACTGTCAAAGGCTAGCTGTCGAGTTTTACGAAGCATATCTCATTAGGGAACTGTGTATGGAGTGTTGTCGTGGCCATTTGGTCGTAGTGGATAATTTAAGTAGCGAATCGAGTGTGGAAAGTTGGTTGAGTGAAGGCCACCTAAATGCAAACAATGGGAAAAATTCAACTCAGACAATGAAGGTCTCAATAGTTCAGCGTTGAGGTTTTGGGGAGTTGCCCTTCAACCCCATAAGGAGCGTTGCCCCTTGACCTAGCAAGGGGGCTTTGCTCTCCTTGACCCTTGATAGATGGGGTGACGGGCATTGCCTGTCATACTTGTGATGTGGCCAATTGCACGAGGTGGAGGAAACAATCGACGAACAATGTTTTTTTAGAAACAATTTGAAGTGAAGGCAGTTGTTGAAGAAGTATGGAGTAGACGAAAGTGGAAGGAGAGTGACAATAGATCCATGTCCTATATTTGGTGCTTCTATCCCCAATGTTTAGTTGATATGTTGACAAGGAAGCTAACAAGTCTAGAGGAGGGGATAGATGTAGGCAGATGATTTGACATGTTTGCATGAATGATCGTTTGTATGATTGTATGCATGAATGAGTGAATGTGTGCACATAAGTTGATGGGACATGTAAATAAGGAGTTGTCATATGCATTCGTCACGTAGTTGTGTGTGTATGTGGCAAAATGTTTGTAATAATTTAATCTAGTGTAATGGGGTATTTTTAAGTTTTTAATATAAACGGTTAGTCCAGTGGTAGTTGGGTAGTTGCCAACTGCCTATAGGTCGTGTAAATCCTTTAAGTATGCATCTATGTGAGAGATATTGGTGGAGTTGATTGGGAGTTGCTTTTTGGTAGGTTGTTTTTTGAAGTATGATGTAATGTAGAAGGGTGTGTAGGATACATTTGTGCATAGTGTATCCATTTGTACCTATAAGTTATTCCCATTGTGTACTTCTGTTTATATAAGTGATAATGGAATTATATTGTAGTGTGTTGTATTCCATATCTACATAGATTGGTCGTATGGCCAGGTCGTCTAGTCCATCTGGCCAATGTACTCTACCATCACTAGACCATAGATGGTCATTTGAGTTGTTTGGCCGTCGGCTCAGGTCTCTACCAATTTGGCTGATGAACTCGATCAATCCATCGTCTAGCCAATGACCCTGGTTGTTTGACCATATAGGTCAGTCATTTGGCCAACGGGCCTTGCCGACTAACCATCTGGGAAGGCCGTCTAGCCTCTCGGTCGTCAGGCTGTCAGCTTTTGCTGTTTGGTTGACGGGCGTGGCTGTCAAACCATTTGGCCGCCTAAGCCAGACATTTGGATCAAGTAAGCTGTTTAGGTGCCGCTTAGTGGCACAATCAAATGCGCATCGCCAAGTGTCCCCCTTTCTTGGATGGTTAAAACACCTCTTTTACTCTCCATTCGTCATTTTCATGCATATGAAGCAAGCAACCAAGCAAAGAAGAACTAGTTCGATGTCACCTAGGGTTTTGAGGACCCATCATCCAAGAAACACTCACTGCCACACAAACTCTTGCTGTTGTCCAAAATTTTTTGAGTGTTGTCCCACTGTAGGACACAACCTAAGGTTTTGTTGGAGGAAAACCAACCATCTAAAGGAGGATAAAATTTGTGCTAGTGTTCCAAAAGACATCCATGATGTTCAAGAGGCCAAGAGGAAGTGGACCATCGTTTGTTTGGACATATTTTATCACCCAAAATAGTGAAGAGAGAGCAAATGATGTAGTTGTAGTTGTTTGGGCCGCCTTTGCCTAGGGTTTGATTGCCCATGTGAAGGAACTTACGGTTTAGAGAAAAGAACTAGGGGATAGTGAAGAGTGAGCAAATGATGCAGTCGTAGTTGTTTCGACCGCCTCTGCTAAGGGTTTGAATGCCCACATGAAGGAACGTACGGTTCAAAGAAAAGAACTAGAGGATGACTTGGCCTTATGCCCCCATTTCACCAGATTGGTGCAACAACTAGGGCATGGAGCTGTTGGGAGGAAGGAAACTGCTTGGTTGGAGTAGCTAGGGCACGTTGGCGTTTGCCCTTTTGTTGATGATTAGAATCAAATCAACAAAGAGTTCCACTAAGTGTGCATAATATAGCATAAATAAGGGTTCTTTGCTAGGGTTTTAACTTTTGAAGTTTGAACACTCGTTGTCGGAGGACCTATACGACAAATGACAACTTGGAGAAGAGTTGTTTGACAAGAAGCCGTGCGAGAAGAAGATGTGCTGGAGAGTACCGTCTAATAGGAGGTCGTTAGGTTGAGTGCTGTCTAGCAGGGTGTTTGTCAAGCTACCATTAGATAGGAAGTTGGCTTGTGAACCGTTTGGGATGTTGTTGTTGAAGATAACATTGTTCGAGAGAACGACATTCAAGACACAAGTGTCTGATGCACGGTCATCTGGGGACCAACCATTGTAAAAACTATTGTCAACAATTGGGTTGGCTGAGTGTTGGTTGTCAGGGTGGCCATCAGGAAAAAGTCTATCATGTTGTACAAGGATAGGAATTGTTTGACACGTGGTCCTGACCGTTTCAGGGGCAAAGTAGGGCACAAATTTGTACAAGGATTTCAGATTGTGCATGGAGAAGAGTTATCGTGTTGCTGCCATAGAGGCAGATAGCGAAAATGCACATGTTGCTAATGTAGTGTGTTGGTGATTGCAGTTTGTAGATAGTTGCACAGAGAGAAATCCTTGTTACTATAGTGTTAGTGAGAGTTAGCAAGTGTGAGCAGAGTTGGCTATTGCGCATTGCACAAGGGGTTTGAGGGCTTGGGTGCAATGTGGAAAGAGCATGGTGCGATGCAATGATGATGCTGTGGGCAGGTTGCTGCGATAGTTACAATTGATTCTAGAAGACCACTATATAACCTCATGTGAAGGGTTTCTTATTGTGTAGGGTAGGTAGGGAAGCAATGAATAGCACATGCGTTGCCATGTTCGAGCAAGACAGAGACCTTGAGTTGTAGTGAGCACACCCTCAATTGAGACAACTGCAATATAGCACTTTGACATTATGATAGGGAGCATAGTCATAGGGGAGAGTGTGCACAGTAGAGTCATCCTATACACATACATAGAGGAGAGATGCGCAAAAGAGATTTTTTGCATGGGCACCATTTTGTTTTCCTTTATGAGTATAAAAATAATATGGAAATGATGATATGGCATTTAATAAGCATCACTAGAAGTAAATGGCAAGAGTCTTAAAGAAATAAAAAAAAGAATTTGGTAGAATAATAGAATCCTAAAATATTATAAGGCCATTTAAGTACCTCCAACATAGATTTATTGGCAAGAGTTGATATAAGGCGAGTTTGGTCAAAGGGTCAAAATCCATAGAGGTACACAATTGAACTCTCTCTCTCTCACACACACACACACACATACATGTAAAATTTCCTTGCTCCTACAAGGGGGCTTATATGCCTAGAAGGTGATCTGGATTGAATGTGAGGTAAAAAAACGACTTCCATCTTTGTCATTATGTATTAGTGAGCAGAGGACATCAATTATGATCATAACCTTTGTAAAAGAGAATTCCAATAAATTTTTTTATATCACTATGTATCAATATTGCATGGAAATAAGTAGAGGATACGATACGAATACAATATCAAATATGGATGCAACATATTTTCAAGACACCCTCATATTGATACAACTTGATACAACATAATAAAAAGCATATATATATATTACAAATTAAAAGAGAAAACATAGAATATAAGAATGTTTACACAATACAATTTATAGTATCTGGGCAGTTCAAATGCTCAAAATAGTTAAAGACCATCACTCAAAATAGATAAAATTGCAAGTGCGAGTGCGAGTGGGAAGTGAGTGAGTAAGAAGTGATCCTCACCTTTAGGCTTTTAAGGTTCTTGCTTCATACCTTGGGCATAATTGATTTGGAAAAAATCCAAGAATGGCAAATTCTCATGAGGAAACTTGTGTAGCAATAAATAAAAATCGTTAGGAAAGCTCTAGTCGGAAGTAAGGATGTCCTAGTTTAGGGAAGTAATTTTTTGGCAATCAAGAACAAAAGGAAGAACGAATCTGTGGTGATCCCTATCCAAGTAGGAAATGATACACCTCAAGTGATTATCAAGGATGAGGGTTCTTGAAAACAAAGGGTTATTATGCAAGTTCAATGGATATTGACCAAGATTTTTTGGATATTAAAAAGTGAATTGAAAGGAAGTGGAACTAAATTCTTGTTAATGACTTTTGTTTCAAAAGGATTTTTCCATATTAACTTAGAAATGAGGTACAAAATAATTGATGGCGGCCTATGGTTCATGGGGAGGGTTGGTTAGTATTCAAGACCATGAAGTGTTTTTTTTTGGTACATACAGAAACTCTTGAAAGGATTTTAATTGGGATCAGGTGTTTTGAACTTTCGCATCAACTTATCAGTAAGGAGACTCTGAAAAATATTAGTAACACTCTAGGGAGTTCATCCAAGAGGCACCAGCTTCAAGGGAGTGAAAACTGTGTATGTATACGTAGACATGTATTGCCATGAATAACTTCAAACCTATGCATTTATTGTTACAAACTTTATTCTTTTAACATGAATCATCCACAATATTTAGAAATGTCAAATATTCATCCAAAACATAATATTTGACAGTCAACAATCCACAATGACACAAAGATAGATAATACCCTTAAGGATAGGGAAATACCAATAGCAATCCTTACGGAAGGAACAACTCCATAAGATCTGCCAAGATGAGAGGCCACTTAGTGGGCAAAGATGATTACAAGAGAATAGTCAATATGATTGATGATCAATGATTCTTATAATGACAATATCCTTTCTTTATATACCCGACATCTAATGCTACTTTGGGGAGGGTATAACCCTAACCCTAGCTGACTCCTAAACCCTTATCCAACTCATTATTATAATATAATATTACAATACAATCAACCTTGGGTTATGTGTGGCCCATGCCAACTATCCATAATACCAATATACAATACAATATCATTTCCTCATCTACCTATCCCTAGGTATCATAGGATTCCACCCTCACAAATGTTTCGTCCTCGAAACATGAGAAGAAGCTAAATAATATGATCTTCTAAGCATTGTTGACAATTGGTACCAATATTGATCATCCATCCATACAAGTGAAATGTTGATTGGTGGTGATCTTTGATGATGCCAAGCTGCTGTGGTGCCACTTCGATATCCATACTTTGGCTCCATGCTTCTGCTGCTCCACTCTGATATACAGAATGATTTCTCCTGTTGTTCCATGTTGCTAAGCACCACTCTGAAATCCAGAATTGCTGCGCTTTTTCTGCCATGCACTACAATACTTGATGTCTTTATCACTCCATGTAGGTTCATAATCATATTGATGCACTATGCTATGCCGCCATGATTGTTGTCGTTCATGGTGGTGTGGGTGGTGATATGCTGCAACCTTTACCCACTGTTCTGTTTCCTTGGACTCTTCATCCTTTTGTTCCACTGTTTTAAGTTTTTCCTCATGCTTTTTTCTCATGTGCCCTTATTTTGGTGTGTCCTTGTGCTCTTCTAACTTTGCTTCCTCCCACTTTGTTCCTGCTTCTTCCTTGGACTCTATTGCTGCCTCTTTTGTAGACCCTGCTTTTGATTCCTCTGCTGGTTCTTCAACCTGTTCCTCTGCCATAACTGCTTCTTGCTTCTCCTAGGATCCTTGCTTCTTAAGCTGAGAAATATCCTGTAGCGTTATCTTTTTTTTCTTGTACCATAACTTTATGAACTTCTTTTACACATTAATGTTAAACAAGTACCCCAAGAATCTATAGACAACCAAGAACAATATCCACATATTCTATCTCAATAGCATAAAAATCTGAATGTAAAACATATCTATCCATGGTGATCTTAAAATATCTGAACATTCTCACCCTCAATTTGTATGTGCTTAATTTTTGTTGCTTGAACATGGAAATAATAAACATTTCCTTCTGAATACATCAAGATAGAATTTTTAGGTGAAAACAAATCTTTGAGCGTGCACACCATCATCCTTATCTTTTCCTTCTACCACTTCCTGGAAATTTTTTAACTCTATTTTTAATTCTATTGTTCATCCTGGAGCCTACTTATTTTTCCTGCATAGCTGTTGATTGTATCCTTCAAACTAGCTATCTTTATATATGGTTCCTAAAGGATCAAGAATGCTTGCTTATTTTTTCCTAAGTGTGTCTATGATTATGGGCATGAGTAAAACAGAGAAACCAATAGGTAGTGTCTCCTTCAAAAAAAAATAACAAAGCTTTAATTATTGTTATAAAAATACAAAGATTTGAACCTTTTCCACCATTCTCTAACATCAATGTCATCCTCTCCAGTAAACTTCTATAACTCCATGAGTTCAATACAAAATTTTCACAATGTAGACTTGAGTCTGTTGAAATGAGTGTTTTATCAAAATAAAATTCCTTTTCACCAAAACCAGTATCCAAATTTCTGAAATTTTTCTTTCCAATCACAATAAACAACTGATGATTTGCTTACACAGATTGAAAGATATATTAAATTGCATTTTGTTTGAAAAAAACATTATTTGAAAACACGTTAGTGCCCCTGTTCCAGATGCCTAACTTCAGAGGGTCTTATCTCCCTCAATATTGCTTAGATTCCTTCATATGTCCACTCATTTCGAAGCTCTTCAAATTCTGAACAAGGTGGCGTAAGAATCGTTTGAATCAAACCACTCAATGCAAAGATATGGCTCTTGGAAGACGAGCAATTTTTTTTGCCCAATTTTTGCAATCCAAAAGAAATAATTCCCTCTTTGGTAGAATTGTTGCTCTAATACCACTTGTTACAAACTTTATTCTCATAACATAAATCATCCACAATATCTGGAAATATCAAATATTCATCCACGACATAATATTCCATAATGCATTAAACCACATAATGAGACACATATAGATAATACCCTTAAGGTAGGGAAACACCAATAGTATTTCATAAGAAGGAACAAAGCCACAAGATCTCCCAAGATGATAGGCCACTCTGCGGGTGAAGATGATTACAAGAGAATACTTGATATGATTGATGATTCTTACAATGCCAATATCCTTTCTTTATATACCTAATATCTAATGCTACTTTGGGGAGGGTATAAACCTAACTATAGCCGACTCCTAAACCCTTTTTAATGAGTTACATGGGATTGAAATGGGCCTCACCCGTATTACATCATGACCACATAGTGGTATTCCAACAATTTAGCAATTATGCATGTATTGCTTGGCAAGATTTGATCCTTGGTCTCATCCTTGAAAGTCAAGGAATCTAACTAGTTGAGCAAATGCCATTTGATTGCCGACTCTTAATCCCTTATCCAATTCATTATTATATTATAATATTACAATGCAATCAAACTTTGGTCATGTGCTGCCCATGCCAACTATCCATAATACCCATATACAATATAATATGATATCCCCATCTATCTATCCCTAGGTATCATAGTATACAAAAGGAAGTGGGAATTGAGTTCTCATTACTTAACGACTTTTGGTTTGGAAGGATTTTTTTTTCTTATTAACTTTAGAAATCAGGGATAAAATAATGGATGGCAGCCTATGGTTCATGGGGAGGGTTGGTTAGTATTGAAGACCATGAAATTATTTTTATTTTTTGGTACAAATAGAAACTCTTGAAAGGCTTCCGGTGTAGATCAGGCATTTTGGACTTTTATATCAACTTATTAATAAGGAGGTTTTGAAAAATATTGGTAACACTCTAGGGAGTTCATCCAATAGGCACCAACTTCTAGGAAGCAAAAGCTAGCTATGTATACATAAACATGTATTACCATGAATAGTTCAAAACCTATGCCAATATCCATTGTGATTAAATCTAAATCAAAACAATGGGTTCATCAAGTGGACTTTGAAAACAATGCATTCTGATGCCACATATGCCATGAGATCGGACACATAGCAAGAGATTGCAAAAGGAAAATGATTGAAAAAAAGGTGAAAAGTTTTGGTCAAGAGATAATCCTAGAATGAAGCAAGGGGATCAGATTCTAGTAGAAGATGGCTCATATCAAGAATTTTCTGCTTCCAAAAAAGTGGCAAAGAAATCTCATCTTCCTCATTAGATGGCAGGTAGCCAGTCTTGGGGATATCTACTCTTTGGGTATTCTTTTGAAGTCCTGATTTGGAAACGACATCGTAAAGTTCTGATGTCTTCTTTCTCTCAAGTTGAAAAAAGACAAAAACAAGGTGAAAAACAAAGAAAAAAATAGTTCAGGAAAACAAAATCAGCCACACTAATTGTTCAAGGAAAAAACATGCTTTTCAACTTCCAAAAAAGAAGTGGAAGAGTTGGTTGTTCATTTCCCATGTCCGACCAACGAGCAAGGCATAAATTCAAGTCTTGTGGAAGAGAAAGAAAGAAAGGGTATCTAGATTGGTAGATTTCCAGCAGCAGAAGTCTGCAAGGAAGTTCCTGTGCAGCATATATGGGAGTGCAAAGAAGACCGTATTTGCTATGTGTCTCCCCATTTTGGGAGATAGAAATCCATTTCTGAGTTGCTTCATGCCGATGTTTCTGAGAATATGTTTTACGCCACATTAAATCAGTCTCTTATATGTATATGTTGCCATTATATCTGCAATTTTGTTATGTGTGTGTTCAATTCTGCATATGTTTTCCTTTTGTGCTATTTCACTACTTTTCTATGCACAATGATGTAAGGGTTTACAATGTATGCAAAAGAACTTGGGTGAAATAAGTTCATATATCTCCAAAATTGGGCAAGACACCAGTTTTGGTGGATCAAACCCTTTCTCAATGAGTAATCTCAGCAGGTAGATCTTCCTTGAACCCTTTTCGCTATTCCATTTATTGAATTCAATCCAAGCTGCAGCTCAAAAAATTTCAATCCTCTATGCAATATTTTTATTTAGCAATGAAATATAATCGTCACAAACAAAATGGTCTCCATGAAAAGAGAAACTGATTTCCCATTTAACATCATAGATCTTAGTTTGCTTGGCAAACTGAATGCATGAGTTCCTTGGCCATAACGTGGCCATAATTACATTTCAAAGATTTGCTGACCAGGAATAACAACCATCTACATTTGTGAGGTTATATTGTCTAGGGGCAGCTTTAGCCTACTGGATGTAAGATTACAAATAGATTACAAAAGGAGTTACCTTGAAATGAAGCAATAGTGTAATGCTATAGTATCTTGGAGGTGCTTTGCACCTTTTGAGTCTAAGATTAGTTAACATAGGGAGGTAATTAGATTAATGGTGATAACTGTCTCTTGAAGAATCTCACCCTCCAAAGTAATTGCCTTTTGAAGAAGAGCATCCAGCATATCTGATGTATGCGGAAAAAGAAGGAAACCCTAGAATCTTTGTGTAGGCGGTGGTGCCTTTCTTGGTTCTCATAATAAGTGGGGCATTTAAAGATGAAGCGTTTCATGTCTGCCAGTTTTGCAATAGAGGTGGAGGCAACAAGTCTTGCCCTTCCCAGGAATATGATGGTCAATCTTTACATGAAATTGATGAAAGCAAACTCTCAGTTGGTCAAGGGGAATCCTTAGGCCATGTGACTCGCAATATTAGAGATAGTCTGGTTGAGTGATGATTCCGTCTGTAGTTTAGAGGAAGTGCTTTGCATAGATGTCCATCTTGGGGTCAAATGGTTGCTAGGGGAGGTTCAAGAATTAAGTGGTATTAGCTCAACCGGTTAGATTCCTCAATATTTAAGGAGGAGACCAAGGTTCAAATCTTACCAAGTGATACATGGATAATATCCAAGCTTTGCTGTAACATTACTATGTGGTAATGATGTAATGTGGGTGGGGCCGTTTCAATCCCATATAACCAATTGAAAAAAAAAAAATTCATCCCATAATAAAAATAGTTGAGTAGGAGTATTTGGGGAGTAGCTGATGGGTAGAAGCCACTCAATAAAGATACCATTAAATCAAATAAGTAGACTGACTTAGGAGTACCAATAATGGCAATATAAATTAGAGCCCGATGAAGCTAATCCTCTTTGAAGACCAAAATGCCAAATATGGGTACTTTGTGATCCAACGTTAAGTACCCCATTCATTGAAGTAGATGAAGGTAAAAGATAAGCCAGAAGATGCTCTCTAGCCAAAGGGATTCAGTTGTTATAATTCGCGGGAGAGCATTCTGTGAATTACTTGCCAAGAGCAGAGCATGTGAACAAGTTGCCTTTGAACCCTTTTGATTCAGGGCCAGTCTATAGGTCCCAAATCAGGGCCTTAGCTATTTGAATCTTAAAGAGAAGAGGGTTTGATGATGGTATCAAAGAAGCACATCTTTGAAGGGATATCCTGAATATTGGGAAGCATTAGCTCTCAAGAACAGATAGTGAATTGTATCTCTTGCAAGGACATGTCTGGCTGAATTACAGTTGGTGAACTGAACCACCAACTGTAGGCAGGCATGATCTCTACCATCTCTTCTTTACACAAGAACTGAAATTTGGAGAGTGTCCTTGGAGGTATTAAAAACCATAACCTTGACTAAGTGCACAAGAATAAGCTACAACATTATCTTGCTTCAGAAACCCATATCAAGGGGCGGGGCGGGGCGGGGGCGGGGGCGAGAGACAGAGAGAGGAGCAATACACCATCAAGAAAAAGGTGCATGGCAATTAAAACATGATTTGATGTGTGATCATCATTAATATGAGTATACTATCAAAGGAAGTTCTCCAATTCATCAATATAAAGACCAAAGAGAGTTAGTGAGAGAGAACTTCCTTGATTGACTCCAATCATTCTTGACAAAATCTGAGAAACCATATGGGGTAGGGAAAAGACCAACAACTGTCTCGTCAAATCTCTAGATAGTTGCGACGAAATATGAGATGCCAACAGTTTGCAAATTTTGAAAGAACAGTTGCCTAGGGAGATAGAGAAAGTTGAAAAGCCCTTCAAAGGTCCAGAAAGCATTAAAAGGATTTAAAAGACTTTTGACGAGTCTCCTTAATAATAGCTTTAAGAGTGAATGAGTGTTCTATAGTCTAGAAACTTTGTGGAAAGATGACTTGTCATGCTTGAATTAGTAAGAAATTTTCATGTCCAACAATGTGGCATAGAGGTTGGCAAATATGTGCCTGCATGTAAGTCTTGTTTTTGTTAGGGCTGGACGTGTCTCTTGATTTATGAATGGGGTGGATAATATGTTGAATCCAAGTAGGAGGAGATACTGCACATATTGCCATATTGAACAGCTCTATAGCTGAAAAAGTAAGTGAATTCACATTATGTTGAGGAAGTGAGTTTGGAGTGCCTCACAATAAGCAACCTTTCTGGTGCATAGTTTTCAGATAGCTCTTCTAACATCCCTCAAACAGAACAAATGAACAAAAGGAGGGGGGAGGTAACACTAATATCAGGTTTGTTGGGAACCTCATATAAAAAGCTAGCATAAGAGATCCAAGCAATAGGGGTCAATGTGAGAAGCAGAAGACTTTCCTCAGGAAGGTTATGCCAAAGCATGGTGAAAAACTCAGGTTCATTCTCAAAAAGCAGGTGTGGATTCTCTCTTCAATTGAAGTGTATAGAGAAAGAGTCAAGGGAAAGAACAAAGCGCAGCCTTAAATGCATAGACTTGCATTAATCATTGTATCACCTGTCCATGGGAGATGAAGTGTTAGTACAAGGTGGTGCAAAGTGATAAAGCATGTGTGGGAAGGAGTCTAAGTTTGCATCACAAAGAACATGTGAGAGGAAATTGTACTTGCCAAGATAGGAGAAAGGGAGTAGTAGCTGAACATGAGCAAGAAAGGTGAGTTGCATAGATAATGTCACATTGAACATCAAAGTGAATACTGGTGTGACAGGTAGTGTGGAAGCCATGGGAGGAGGGGAAAAGAAGTTCCAAGAACGGATGGAGTGTAAAAGTTAGGTTTGTATGAGGCACAAGGGAAGGTTGATCTAAGATCCAAAACTTTTGAATATGCGAAATAAAATATTGGCTGGCTAGGGCATAGTCCACTATACTCATGCCCCTACTATGTAGAAGAATGTGAACCACCTCAATTGTGGAAAACAAGCTTATCCATTAAGAATATGGAGGCCATGGGACATAGCTAATTAGAGAAGATGGCTTCCATAGACAATGATTGGATTGAGCCCATCATTGAGGCTCTTTGTAGACCCAAATTGTCTTAGTCTAGCTAACAAAGGCAGAGCTCATAATTTACCAAATAATTTGTGCTGTCTGATGAGTCCTTGTATGGGCATTTAAATCATCAATAAGGATGGCATCACTTAAGGAGGCATAATGTGAGAGCTTTGGGCAGAGATCGAGGTATGTGTCACCATCAATGTGCATAAAAAATGGTAATGCGGTTATAGGGGAATAGCAAAACATCGGAAAGAAATTTTGAATAGGAGGGGGATCTTGTTGAATTGGAACCACATGTATTTATAATTTATGGCAATGCAAGAAGGGATATTCTATGTCTTAGATCATCCTTGATGAGACAAGACAAACTACTTCTGCGAACCCTTAAAATCAGCTTGAACTCTAGGTATCATTCCTGAACGGTGAGACCTAAAAGTAACCTGTTATAGGAGTGAGGGCCCACTTAGAGTTCTTGGTCTCAGTTGCAAAGATGAAGTCATGGGACAATGTAACACTGTGGAACATGGTTAACCTCTTGCAGAAAATTTGTTTCGAATGGAAAGAGAAAAAGTTATGATTGTGTTAAGAAAATTACAAATATATATAAACATGAATTTTTAAAATTTGCAAAATCAATAACTGGTGACATGAAAAACATTCATAAAAGGGGTCGGTTCAGTGATGTTTGCGCCTTTCTTTGATGTCTCACCTCAGTGTCTTGATAGTGGTGCTACATGTCTTTAACAGGAATAGTTTATCGTCTATATTCTGTGGGGATGTGTCCCAGCCCCTTGGGCCTTTTTACTACCATTTTAGAGATTTCCAATGGAGAGGAAACATACTCCCCCTTGCCGCCATTCTGCACATGCCCAGGAAAAGAGTGGTTGCTGAAACGTTTCAGATGGTGGCCAGCCATCCCTGAAACTCCTAAGGTACCCAGGGATGGTACCCAGTGGCTGGGACCCCTCAACATTCTACAGAGTTTCATATTTCTTTTTCATTTTGATTTACCATTTCATGGGTCTTTGACTATGTACTGGATCTCAATCCAAAACACCTGAAACTACAACAAGTTTTTTAATATAATTCAAACATATAACAAACACTATTCTTGCAACATATCAAAGATTTTATTGATGAATCTTGATCTCCCACTAGGAAGATGGAACCATGAGATTAAAATCTTCATTTTGACATATGCTTTGGTTTTAAGGAAATACTTTCGTTCAATGACTAGCTTAGGTTCAAATTCTGTTACATTCACCTAATATTATATTCTAAAGATTCATCAACAAGACCCATTACCCAGTTCAATAACCTCTATATGATCCATATCCAAAATCCAATATAACCTGAATCAAGCCTTTGATGCGCATGAGATCATATGACTCTCTCTTCATATCTCTTTTTAAAACGCTAAAAAGTGTGAGCAATAATATTCTTCTAAACCTAGAGTTCTAAACAACACAGAAGTACAGGTAAGGGAGTCTCCATAAAAATGGTACCAGGATCATCAAAATGACAGGTATTATAAGAATTTGGGCTATGGCGGAAATCAGAAAATTGAACTTTAGTCTTAATTTTCAATCCTATGGTTTTAAGCGTTAAGCTTTGATGTATGCCTATAGTTTTTGAATTTTATCAATATATTCAGATTATATTTGTGATATTATTTTAGAAGCTGTAATGTTATTTTTGCTTTTAGATTGGATAATGTTGCATAGTCATGGTAAAAAATATCCATATTATGACTTTAAATTGTTTTTGATATCTCTATATTTCTTGCCCCGTAGCTGTCCCCTCACCATCCCCAAAATTTGGGCTAGACCAAGGTAGATACGTACATATGGGTATCACGGTACTGATAGGTGGAAAACAAATATAGATATTTGTCAAGGGAAATGTAAAGATGTATATATAGATAGATAGATATAGTTTGTTTTATGGGATTGAAACAGCCCCCCCCTATTAGATCATGACCACATAGTGGTATTACAACAGCTTGGCAATTATGCATGACCGCTTGGCAAGATTCGAATTTGGGTCTCCTCCATGATAGTCGAGGAATTTAATTAGTTGAGCTCATGCCATTTGATCACATTTATATATTTTTTATTTATTTGTAATTTCCTGAACCAAACTTAACTTTATGAACTTTTTTGCCTTCTGTTTGGACTGAATTTTCCAAACATGGCAACTATGGTTATCAGGGAGTTTTCTGATGTTTTAGTCAACAAGATAAACCAAACCTCTTTGAGGAGTTATAAAAATAAGTAATAACATTATGGTTCTTTGTCTCTTTTAAGAGTTACAAAAATTACGTTGTGGTTCTTTGTGCCCTCCAACACATCTCTGCTTCAATATGAATTGTTGTAAAAGCTCCACGTTTTGTGGAAAAGTTAAGGGTAGTATTGTGATTACCTGCAATGATATTACTTTCTTCCTGTGGCAAACTAGCCTTAGACCAAATCTTATCTCACATTTGAAGTTCCCTTGGGATTTAAAGTTGAAGAATAAACAATAAAAATATGGGAAGCCTTACCAGATAATTTGTCCTGAAGAAGAGAATCCCCATTTGCAGATAAACCTACCTATACAAGCTTGTCACGATTCCACAATGTGCCACGGCTGCATAATTGGCCATATAATATAATGCTGATATCCAAGCCATATGGAGTCCTCCAGTTCTTCCATTTTTTAAAGTAGTTTTTCATAAGACACAGTGACTTCAGCTTCCTTGTAAAAATAATTACATATGTGACAGCTTACAACAAGTGACACTGATGACAGCAATGATTATATTGGCACAATCTGTTAAGGATTTGACATTCTGGTTGCTTATGAATTTGCATGAAAACTGCATAATTTATTCTGTCATGTGAAATGTTATTTTGGAGCTTCTGAACATTGTTGAATCCCATGCATATACATCCCATAAAACTTTTAATTTGTGATAACTACTTGTAAGTAAATTAATTGATTTAATGAAGGCAAGTTTTTCTTATTTTTTCAGGACTTGCTATTCTGCTTGCTTTGTGAATCCAGTGCCAGCACTTCGTGGGAAAGACTATGGGAAAACAAAAATGCGATATCCAGATTACATACAGTCAGAATCAGGTCTACAGTACAAGGTTGTGTGCTTGGAGATCATGTGTTTAATGTGTTATTCTTGAATCTTGATTAATATGTTACCGTTTTTAGAATAGTTTGAAATAATTACAATATTTTTCAAGAAAAAAATAATTACAATTTGAAAAATCACATTCCTTCTCCTTTGTGCAGGACTTAAGGAGAGGTGATGGTCAAAGTCCAAAGATAGGAGATACAGTTGTGGTAAGTATTGCTTTCCCACTTGTGCTTGAATCTTGCCACTGATAGAACTGCAATTATATGCAATACAATATTGCCTTTCAGAAGGAAACATAAAATTTCCTGCAAAATGTTGGAATAAGCTTTACAGATCTATCATTTGTGTGAAGAATTTTGGCTGCACTGTATCATTTTCCACTGCCATAAGTTATTTATTTATTTGGGGAGGGGGAATGGTATATTATTACACGACTATACTAGCACCTCTTAGGCCTTTAGGGATTTAGGTGGGAACTGGTACACTCTAACAATATTAAAGGCTCAAAAGCATACATTTTTTTTTTTTTAAATAAGCTATACATGACTTCTATTGGGGCCACTCCCATCAACATACCAAAATATTACATTTGCTGTTAGGTCAATTAAACCATATTGAGCTTGCCTTTTTATCAAAGATATTTTTCATTTCCTTTTCTATCAAATATATTCTTCATCTTCTTCAAAGTGCTATGTTTCAGCAATCAACTCCTTGACATTATTTTCATTAAGAGATAAAATCTCACTAAGACTAAGATCAACACTGCGATTGGCTAAATTATTTGCTACCTGATTTCCACTCCCCACATCTGTTTTTGTCGATAGCATTAATGATAATTTGTAAATCCCCCTCAATTGAAATATATTTCCATCCTTTTTCAATTGCAATTTTAATCCTTGTAAGAAGTGCCCTAGCCTCTACATAGTTGTTAGTTGAAGTTCCATATGATTTTGAGTAAGGAGAATTTTGCCTTTATAATTTCGAAAAACACTACTTGCATTGGCTTTTCCCGGATTCACTTTGGAAGCACCATTAAATTTACTTTTGATAAACTCAGTTTATGGACATTTTCATTTTACCATAGATTGAAGCAGATGCTTTGTTTTAATGCCATTGTCGTAGATGACCCTTCCATTCAAATCCTATAACCAAGTGGTTAGCACCTCTTTTTCCACAGTTGAGACTTCCCATGACGAGCACCATATTTGTAAACATTCTGCAAGAGAGGCAATAGTACGGTTCCAAACTTGGGCATGATTTTGAGATTTATTTTTAAAAATTCTATTATTCCTTTCAAGCCATAAAGTCCAACAAATAATGGTAGGACCAATCCGCCACAGAATACATAATGCTTTAGCTTAGAAATAATTAATCCAACATTTCATCAACTTTTTATGTTGATGGAGCTACTAAATTTATTCTCATATATTTAAAACGTAATCCCAAATGGTGTGAGCAAAGGGACAATGAAGAAGTAAATTGTCTGATGTTTCTAAATTCTTCTCACACAAGGCATGTCTGAAAGGTCCATGATATCCTCTTCTTTGTAGAGTCTCTCCTGTAAGAATCTTACTTTGAACTGCTAACCAAAGGAATGTTGAGCCCTTAGGAGAGCCTCTAGCGACCAAACATTCTTCCAAGGGAAATCTTTGGGAGTAGGAAATTTTGATTGCTTCGAATTTTCATATCCTAACTTGACCAAGTATGCATCTTTTTATAGATTCCAAACCAACTCGTCCTTTTTTGTAAAAATAGGCAAATAAAACTCTTGAAGCTCTTTTAAAGCTCATATGCAATTTGTTTGAGTTGCCCTCCTTCAACTAGGTTACTAATAGAAATCAATGATCTAGAGTTGTTGCTCACAATAATATAATCTTTGACCTTTGGACCTTAACAAACCAGGAATGCTTGAGCCAATGGTTGCCATTTTGAATCATAGATAAGAGGATAAGGCTTCAACCAAGTATCAAACCAAAAATTTGCATAATTCCCCTCATTGATTGACCATCTAATATGTTTCTTGATCAATTGCGAATGATCTAATATGAAGTTCTATGTTGACAATCCTTTGGGTATGGTTCTTTTCCTAAATAATTTCATTGGATCTAGAGAACCTATATATTTTTGAAGTAACTTTTTTGCCCAACTCTTTCCTTGATCTCTAAATAATCTTCACCCAAGATTTCCCCCTAACGCCAAACTCATAAGTCTGCAATTCCACAAGCCTGCTACTCCAATATTCTTTCTTTTGCAAACCCTATCTTACTTACAAAGAGGAAACCTAAATTTTTCCTTGCATCCTTTCCAAAGAAAGTCTATTTGGTTTTTATCAATTTTTGATGCTATACCTAATGACAATCTTGAAAGTGACATCATATAAATAAATATGGATTGCAATGTAGTCTTTATTAGTTGTAGCCTTCTTGTCACGTTTAAGAACTTACTTTTCCAACCTACAAAACAAGGTTTCCTTTATGAGACAAAGGAATACCCAAGTAGGTTGATGGAAAATTTTCAATTTTAAACTCTAAAATATTTACAATAATTCGTTGTAAATCTAGGGCAATGTTAATGAAAAAAATCAATATTAACCAATTGTCTATTACCCTTCTCATAGCATTATAATATTCATTTAAACTCCATGGCCTCACTGATTGAGGGCTGGCCCAAAAGAAAAGTATCGTCAACAAATTGGAGATGAGATTTAAAGGGAACATTTTTCGCAACCTGAATACCTTTGTTTTTTCCTTCCATTTCTGCCTTAGAGAAAGCTCTCTCTAATGCCTCAACAAGAATAATAAATAGTTAAGGAGAGTGGATCACCTCGGTGGAGTCCATGTGATGACTTAAAGTAAATAGTAGGAGAACCATTGATCAAAATAGAATGAATCCCTATTATATGTTTTCTTCATATCTAATATCATAAGCATAGTAGCAAAACAAGGACTCGGAAAAGTCGACTTGGGAATCGGATCCGGAAAAGTCGACTCGGGAGTCGGACTCGGGTTTCGGGACTCGGCAAAAAAACTTGGCAAGACTTGGAAAAAACCTTGGAAAAAAGAAAAAATGAAAAAAAAAAGCAAATTTTCATTGAAAAAATTCCATGCATATTACTTATTAATATATTCTAACACACTCAACATTACTTATTACTTATTACAACTCTATTTTAACTCTAAAAACAATTGACCCCATCCAAATCTGATATATACAGTAAAAACAAAAAATAAAAACAAAAGTGAAGTGACTATGCAACAGCCATTTGTTCAAATATGATAGATGATGGTACTTTTCAGACAGTGTAGCCTCATTTAAAAGATTCAAGTTTAAACCACTATAAGGATGGTATGATTTTAGTCTCTTATCTAAAAAATTCAAGTTTAAACCATTAAAGAATGGTATAACTTCCACCTCTTATCTAAAAGATTCAAGTTAAACTATAACAAGAAATGTGTGTTGTAATAAAAACATATATAATAGATGTTTGAATATTGCCAATTGTTTTCACTAGGGAAAAAGTCACGATACTATTTATCAAAAGTGACATAAAAGAGGACAGGGACAAACTCTGCCAAAAACAACGAAGCAGTCGGTGCAGAGGCCACCGCCACCCCACCCCCACAAAATTAACCACTTATAATTAGTTTATATATTTATGCGAGATTGTAAAGTATTACATATCCCTTTCCCACTATATTTAATATACAGAAAATAAAGACAATGTTATATTTTACGGTGCTATATCATTGCTTTATAATAGTTTAGTTCATTTATAATATTGAAATATTTTTAATTATCACATTCGTTTTTTAAAAAAATTAAAAATTAAGAAAAATCATTGACTTTTTTGGGAGGTCCAAGGTTCAAACCATCACGTGGGCGAGTGTGTAAGGGGTGTGTGTTAAATTCCCTATTGATAAGCATAGCTCTCGGCTTTACGAGGGATCATGGTTGCGAGGAGACTGCTCAGCCCTGTGCATTGGTCGTAGGGGTTTCTCACACTCACCAAATAATAAAAAAAAAAAAATTAAGAAAAATGATATTAATTGAATTAAAAAATATATTTTATAAATTAATTTACATAACAATTTGCCAGATCTCACTTAACTTAAGATCTTAATCTTTATTCTAAATTTAGTCATAATATTGAATGATACCCTGACTTAATATTTAATAAGTTATAGACTCTTATATTAAGGCACGAAAAGTAAAGTAGAATAAGTTATTCTTAAATTTTAAGACAAGCAAGCATAATTGTTTGTTACCTTGACTTAATGAATTATTATTTATTTAATATTTTATAGATTTTAAGTAAAAGTTCAAATGTTATTTATATAAATAAATATTTTATAAATATAAGTTAACTTTTGAGTGTACGTGAGTATATAATTTTTTATTTAAATATATTTATAATAAATAATTAAAATTTTAAAATATTTATATATTTAATATTTTATTTACATATAATTTAAAATGTTTTACTAAAATTTTGTGGGTATGCTTTGTTATTATTATAGGTATTTATATTTTTTAGATATTTATATTTTTTAGGTTTGAAGAGAATATGCAACTTTTTCGGTCTAAATTTCAATTTTCCTTATCCCCATTCATTCTCATAAATTTGGGGCTTACTACCTACGTCTCTAGCAATTTCCGGTATAAGGTAGACCATAGAATCGTAAAAGATTACCAAAATGTGAGATAAACCACTGAATCTGAAAAGATCCCCGACTATTTTTAGACAGTTACATAGCGACAAACACTCAAGCATTGGTCTACATTACTAGACTTATTATGATAGTGCGCCTGATTTTTTAAGCCAAGCATGGTTTGTTAGTTTTTCCTGTCACTCGCAAGCTTAGCTTATTGAGCGTTTTGTAAGCCAAGCATGGTTTGTTATTTTTTTCTGTTTGTTCTCTTGCATACGTATCTGTAACGAGATATACATCAGACATATATTTATATATATATACAGAGAGAGAGGTGTGTTCGTGTTGCTGTTCAAAGTTATTCTGTTGAATGTCGTCAGAACAATAAGATGTACGTTACATAGCATAGTAACATATTAGCCTGTGAAATCAATGTCAATGTAAGGCCAAAAGAAGCTAAAACATTCTGAAATGCGTTGACGGAGCCTACTGTGCTCTCTGCGGAATAGATGCGCGAACGTTCAGCGGATTTTATTTTTATTTTTATTTTAACTCTGCGGAATAGATGCGCGAACGTCCAGCCGAATTTTTTTTTTATTTTAACTTCAAATTTTCTGGGCCAGCCGAGTGCCGACGTCGGGACTTGGGAGTCCATTTCGGGCTCGGTTGGACTCGGCCGAGTCCAGGAAAAAACGAGTCCGAGTGGGCTCGGCGTGGCTGAGCCCACTCGGACTCGGACTCGGCCGAGTACTCGGGAGTCCGGCCGAGTCTGACTACTATGATCATAAGCATACCATGGTTTTTCCATGGAATGAAGAAAATGTATGGCCTCCTAAGCAATGATCACACCATCAAAAAATGTTTACCACCGAACAAAACCACCTTGTTCCTCTGAGATAAGACAATCTAGAATGCTTTTCAACTTGTTTGCCATAATTTTTGAAATGACCTTATAAGTCATATTACAAAGACTTATTGAACGAAATTTGAAAATTTTCAAAATATTTTGTCTCACCTATCTTGTGAACCAATGTCATAAAAGTGGCATTGCTCTCACTTATTGTGGAAGCCTTCCTTTTCCAGGCCTCTTCAACCGCAACCAACATATCACTCTTCAATAAATCCCATAATTTTTGAAAGAAAATTGTAGGAAATCTATTGGGGCTAGGTGCCTTGAAAGAGAAAACTGCTTCATGTAGCTCCTCCATAGATATCTTCTTCATTAAGCTTTCATTTTGTCCGTGTGATAATTGATGGAATATTTAACATATCACTCTTCAATAAATCCCAAACTTTTTGAAAGAAAATTGCAGGAAATCTATTGGGGCTAGGTGCCTTGAAAGAGAAAACTGCTTCATGTAGCTCCTGCATAGATATCTTCTTCATTAAGCTTTCATTTTGTCCTTGTGTGATAATTGATGGAATATTTTGCAAAAGCTTACCTTGTGCTTCCTTATCTTGTCCAGTATTTGACAAAATAGTTTTGAAATATTTAACTGCTTCCTTCTTGATATCTTCTTCTTCCTCAATATATCTTCCATTTGGAGTTAAAATATTTTTGATGGGAAGAAAATAATTTTTTTTTTTTGCTCTAGCATGAAAATATTTGGTATTTCTATCTCCTTCCTTGAGCCATTTCTCCCTAGATTTTTGGAACAAATATGACTCCTTTTTCAATGCATTATGATAATTAGAAAGTAATTGTTTTTCTTGCACATAAGAATCCTAGTCCATTCCATTGATTTCTAGTATCTTTTTTAAATTTTTGAGCTTGGATTAAATTTCCTTCTCTTTTTAAATAATGTTACCAAAATTTTTAGCATTCCAAATCTTCTTTTGCTCCTTTAGATATTTCGTCTTTTGAACAAACCTGGACATACATGATCTTTCAAAATATTGTTTCATCCCACCATAACATAATCATTTGTAAGAAATCAGGATTTTGGAGCCACGTAGACAGGAAACGAAATGGCTTTGGATGACCATTATTGGGTAAATCACAAGTCAAAAGAATGGGTTATCTAATCCTGCTCACAATAAAATATCTAAAGAGATTGTATACTTTGTTTCCAACCATGTGTTGGATAACAAGAATCTATCCAATCTTTCTACTATATGAGTTTTTGCCCAATGTGTCTATTATCCTATATATTTTGAAAACTTGAAGGAATAACATTCCAAAGGCCATTTGAATCGACAAATGAAGCAAATTCTTGCATTGATGTAGACCATTAGGAGTACTACCCTTCTTTTCCAAAGGAGATAGAATTGTGTTGAAGTCACACCCAAGAATTTATAGATCACAATTATGAATCATCATTGTGTTTAACAAAAATATGCTAAGGTCTTTTCAACATCTTTCATGAGGAGTAACTCGTTGCCACATTTTGCACGGGGTGCCATGTTTTCAGTTTCTGTAAGTGAGCTGCTCTTTTCCTTCCCTCCTCCTCTTTTTCCCCTTCTTCATTTCTCCCTTTCTCCCTCTTCCTTGCAGTTTCATTCCTCCCTCTTCCCCTTGAACTTCCCCCAGTAAAGTTTCCAGCAAGTGTTCCCTGAAAATTTCTAAGTGTCAGGGCGCAACCCGACTTCGCAGCGAAGTCGGAGTGCGCCCTCCAGTTGGAGCGCAGTAGGGAATGCGAAGTGCGCAAGCAGACAGGAACAAGCGAAATTTGACTAAGTGTCAGGGCGCAACCCGACTTCGCAGCGAAGTCGGGGTGCGCCCCTCTTCCTGGGCGCACTTGGGAAGCAGTATGGCAGAAAATCAGCTAAGTGTTGGGGCGCAACCCGACTTCGCAGCGAAGTCGGGGTGCGCCCCCCTCTTGGTGCGCAGTCCGAACAGCGGAGAAGACAGCAAAGTGCCGGTGCGCAACCCGACTTCGCAGCGAAGTCGGGGTGCGCCCTCTGACCGGTGCGCAGTTGGGCAAGCAAGCCCAGAAATTGACTAAGGCACGGAGGCCTCCCCAACTGCGCTGTTTTCCACCGGCGCAACCCGACAGCGCTCTAATCCTGGGCGAAGTTGGATAAACTGCCTTTCAAGGCAGCCATGTGTCACTCATCAGCATCCGACAAGTGTCCAACCTCGGGATTCGAGCCAAGACATGACCGGGAAAAGGACAAGCATGGACCGCACTATCTACGCCAACTGCCACCATTAAAGGCTGATGTGAAGTGCCATCTGCCACAACTACCCGCATTCCCGCTGATTAGAAGTTCCACCCAACACACCGCCACGTAGCTGTACAGCTTTCAGGGAGACCATGCTGCAGGTACAGTCCTCGCCGACAGAAGTCAGCATCAGCAGCTCCTCTGCCGCTTTTGTCAGCTAATGTCTAGTCTGGGACTTTGTGCCCGTGATTGTAATCGGGGGGAACTTGAGGCTATAAATAGCCATGCAATTTCATTGTAAAAGGGGGGAAGGGGAATATACTGCTAGGGAACCATTGTAGCTGTGCGTTTGCCTCTAATACAAAGCATATACTTGGCTCTGCTTACTGTCTTTTATCTTGTATGCTGCCTCTCCTTGTCATTTCTGCCTCATGTTTCTTGTATCATTGCTTACCGTTGTACCGAACTCGGACTCGGTATTTGATGATCAAGTATTCCCCGGAATGCATAGATAGAGGATACATAGGATGAATGATAGCTGTAGTTTCAATGTGTGTTTTGTATAGGAATGTTGTTAGTAGTGGTGATTGATCGTTGTCGTGTTGCTTATTCCCCCCACCCAACTCCAATCACATTTGGATTCTCTTTCCGCACTTTTATCTCTTTCCCTGCACTCTTATCTTAAAACACTAAAACCCCACAGGAAGCCGGCCTTCTCCGGAGATTGGCACGGAAGGCATTCCTTCCTTCCGGCCTTTCAATCTGGTGGGCGAAACTGGGGCGCATTATACCAAATCCTTTCCTCATGGCAGATTCGTAACCAACAGTTTCTCTGGCACGCCCGGTGGGACATGGTAGTTTCCCACCCCCAAACATAATCGAAGCACGGGTGTTCGCTTCATTGCTGTTAAAAATCAGAGCACCTGGCGACTCTGCACGTACCTGAATACTCTCTGAGTCCGTAAAGACCGGTCCTAACGCCTTCATGCAAACAAGAAGGTGGCGAGCAAGGAATCCGGGAAACCCGCCTGACTTTTACGAAATTGACATTGACGCTCCAGGCGAGCGCGTCAGGCTGGCTGATCACCAAGCTCGCGTAGAAGAACCCGAGGCTGAAATCGAAGAGGCCGAGGCTGAAGAGCAATCTACATCCTCGGACGGTTCCGACACCGAGTACACCACCGGAGGAGAAGAAGACATGGCTGCCCAGCAGAATGATGATGACCTCTTCCCGGCGGTGGACTCTACGGGGCCCTTGGCCCTAGTCGGACAGCAAGCTGTGCCCCCCGCTGCCTTAAAGTCTATCCCTACGTATGACGGCTACGGCAAGACGGCGTACGAACACATCCAGGACATTCTAGCCCTGGCTGCACTGCATTCCATTACGGACGAAAGTGTGAAGACCCGTTTACTGGCCCTTTCCCTAAGGGGAAAGCTTCTCTACTGGTGGAGATCACTGCCAGAGGGATCTATCACGGGGTGGCGTCAGCTAGCCGGCAGGCTCGTGAAAGGATGCAACGAGTCTGCTGATCCCTCTTCTTTGCTGCATCAATTTCAAAGTATACAACGACACCCCCAAGAGGAGGTGTCGGACTTCAACATCAGGTTTGCGAGGTCTTGGAAACGAGTACCTCGCGAACTCCGACCTTCAGCAGGTCAGGCTGCACACTACTACCTGAGGTCCTTCAACTCAGACATTTGCCTGGTCGCCGAAGATAGCCGTAATAGACTCGTTCCCCGCTCTGTATGAGGCTGCCCAGCAAGCTGAAATGGATATCATTTCCATAGGCAGACTCCCGCACAGGGTACAGCCGCCCATTTACCCCGACTTTCCTCAATCTCAGTACCCATCAGCCTCTGGGGTGATGCCGTCCACTTCAGGACAGCAACCCCAGCAGCAATGGAATCCGACGCCGGTCGTAAACCCCTACGGCCCACCACAAATTCACTATCCGCCTCCTCCTCCTCCGCATTATCCAACACTCCCTGCTCCCCCGCAGTATGCACAATATTCTACACCTCCTCCATTGGCCGCATTACCTCCCCCAACTCAGTTGTCGCCGCCTCTTGACAATGATATTCAGAATAAAATCCTCCAGGAGGTACGGGCTCTGGCCTCTGGATATCACACCATGTCCAACGACATGACCATTCTAAAGAAGAAACAGACCGAGATGGACCTTGTTCCAAGGAGGCCATATCCGCCCCCGACACTGACAAAAGATCAAGCCCCAGAACGGCGAGATCAAAGGCGCCCCCCTCCGAGAAATGCTGCCATCGAGGACCAACCTGGTACTTCTGACCAAGTCAACTGGTGCACTACGTGCAATGACCCGCATTCGGAGGATGACTGCACACTGCATCAACACTACCTCCGGACCTTAGCCGGCAACGACATAGAGGACGAAGAACTCTACATGATCCTGGACGACGAAGGCAACTTTGTCGTCCCAGAGGAAGATCCGTTGCCGCCTCCCCGCCAAGGAAGACAGAAAGTCCGCCGAAGCCGCCGCAAAGCCCTTGAAGGTATACGCCAGAAGAGATAAGGCGCAACCCGCTGGGCTACCACCTGACAAGAGGCTGTGGCCCTACACAGCCAAAGAGAAGACTCCCGCAGTCAAGCCTCCCGTAGCGAAAGCTCCCTCGGCTAAAGCTCCCGCTGCTCAGCCTCCACCTGAAACCAAAGAACAAGCTCAGGAGAAGCTGAGATATCCGTCTCTGACCAAGAGACAGAGAGTTGAGGCCACTCAGCAGTACCGGACGAAGTATGAGCCGGCAAAAGAAGCGGAAGGAGCTAGCACCTCGGGCTACAGCATAGTAGACGAGCTGAAGAGGACCCCCGCAAGAATCAGCATGTATGATGCTCTTCTGCTCCCAGGCCAAGTTGATCTGTCGCAGGAATCTCTGAAAAACATGAAGAATGGCAAGCAGATACAGCCCGCTGTTCTGGTGCAACCCTTGACAGTCTCAGCCACCGGGAAGAACAGACCACCTCCCTTCTATCTGTCATTACGGATGCAAGGGTACATAGTGCACAACTGTATGGTGGACTCTGGTGCTTCCACGACCGTTATGCCGAGAGCCGTCTGCGACGAGATCGGGATGGAGTATACAAGGAGCAGCCAAGGCGTGCTGCAACTGGACGGCACCCCTGTCAAGACAATCGGTGTCATTAAAGACATCCCTATTCGGCTGCACAAAGCTCTCGACATCGTGGTCATTCAAGAGGTCGTGGTTGTCGACTTGGAACCCTACTTCGGCATGTGTCTCTCCAGGGAGTTCACTGCGAAGTTGGGAGGGTATCTGTCTCTAGACTACTCACACATGGAAGTGCCCTTCAAAGGAAGGAGACTGAAGATCTACAACGAGAAGCCTTCCACCTTCCTAGTAGAGAAGATACCCGGAGAAGAGTCGCAGGACTGCATGGTTCAGCTGACGGAGGAAGAACTGGTGGTGGTGGATATGACGGAGCAAGCTCTTGAGCTGCTGCAAGTGGAAGATGAATTCTCCTTGCGGGACTTCAACGCCGTGATCGAGACCGAGCAAGGCTGCTACACCGTCATCCAGCCTGAGAGGCTTGACAAGTCGGCCAAGAGAGAAGTGGGACCTGCACCAGAAAAGCTGTGGAAGCTTTTCTTTGACGGCGCACGATGCAAAAATGGCGCCGGTGCAGGTGTACTTTTGGTTTCCCCAACCGGGATCCAGAAGGACTACACCTACAGGCTGGCTCGGAGCTGTACCAACAACGCGGCGGAGTACGAAGCCCCGTGCTTGGGTTTGCGAAAAGCAGAGAGGCTGGGGATTAAGCACCTGCAGATCTTTGGCGATTCGGAGTTGGTGTGCAACCAGATTACGAACAAGTGCGCCTCCAAGAAGCACTATCTCAAGGCGTACCGTAATCGGGTCTGGGACCTGATGGAGTCGTTCGACTCATTGAATGTCAAGGCTATATCACGTGAGAAAAACAAGCATGCTGACATTCTGGCGTCTGTTGGAGCCAGGTACGTTCCGGCTGATGACACTGTCCATAAGCCGAAGCCGGTCCGTACCATTTACAGGCCTTCAGTGCCTGATAAAGACACCCACTGGCAGGTGTTTGACTGTGACGAGGAGATCGTCACATTTTTGGTTAACGAAGCGTGTTCAATCGAAGGTAGAGACCCTGATGACGAGCAATATGAGGGGTTGATACAACTAAAAAATAATCATGTCCCAAAAGGACTGATTACACTTGAGAGTCTATTTGATCATAATGACAGAGCAATATCACACCGGATCAAAGTAGACCCGAAGCAGTACGCCGACCTGGAGCTTGAACCTGGAAAAACAATTAAGGTCGGGACAGACTGCACCACAGAGGAACTTGAGCAAATCAGAACATTGTGCCGAGAGTTCCCTGACATAGTAGCCTGGTGCTACCAGGACTTGAAGGGGTATGACAGAAATATAATCCAACATACCATTGAGCTAGAAGATGGTGCCAAGCCATTCCGGCAAAACGTAGGGTCAGTAAATCCGAAGATCGAAGCCATGATGAAAGCCGAGCTCCCGAAGATGCTCGGAAGCCAAGATCATCTACCCCATCAAGCATTCATCCCGGGTTGCGAACTTGGTTCCCGTGAGGAAGAAGAACGGAGACATTCGTCTCTGTGTGGACTTCAGAAATCTGAATCAGGCCTCCCTCAAGGACCATTATCCGCTTCCCCAAATCGATCAGATCCTCCATATAGTTGCTGGAGCCCAGAGATTCTCCCTCCTAGATGGCTTTTCCGGCTACAACCAGATCTGGGTCAAGGATGAGGACCAAGCATAAGACAGCGTTCACCACCAAATGGGGAACGTTCGCCTATCACCGCATGCCTTTCGGCCTATCCAATGCTGGCGCCACATTCCAGAGAGCCATGGACCTGGCCTTCCGAGAGCTGCTCAACAAGATCATTGTCATCTACTTGGATGACATGACTGTATTCTCTCACAAGAGAGAGGACCATGTTCCCCACTTGCGGCAAATATTTGAGAGATGTCGTGAATTCGGCATTTCCATAAACCCGAAGAAATCTGTCTTCGCGGTAAAAGAAGGTAAGCCGTTGGGGCATGTCATCTCCGAGAAAGGCCTAGCCGTGGACCCTGATAGAGCAGAAGCCCTCCTCCGCTTGCCCGCTCCAGTTGACAAGAAGGGGCTGCAGTCCTTCTTCGGCCAAATCAACTTCGTGCGGAAGTTCATACCGGACTTCGCACAGGTAATCAAGCCCATGGCCGAATTGCTGAAAAAGAATGCTGAATTCTTATGGACTGATGAGAGGAGGCAGGCCTTCGAGGAGATCAAGGCCCGAATTGCACAAGCTCCGGTGTTGATAAACCCGGACTACTCCAAGGACTTCATCCTGTACGCGGTGGGAGAACCCGAGAGTTACGCCGCAGTCCTGACCCAAAAGGGAGACGATGGCGAAGAGCGCCCCATAGCGTTCTTGAGCCAAGTGATTCAGCCGCACGAAGAAAAGTACAACTTTATAGAGCGGCAGGTTCACGCGGTCATGAAGTCTCTCCGAAAGTTCAGGCACTTCGTCTCCCAGAGCCGAACAACTGTCTTTGTGATACACCCGGACGTCCGAAGCTTCATCATACAAGGGGAGCCGGGTCACAAGAGAGCAGGATGGATTGCTAAAATCCAGGAGTTCGACATCGAAGTGCGGCCAACCAAGCTTATCATAGGCCGAGCCTTGTGCCAGGAGCTGGCCCGAAGCGCAGCAGCCGAGATATCCGCCTGTAAGTGGGAGGATCCGACAACAACCACCAACCTAGCCAACTCCTTACCCGAGGAGAGTGACTGGACAGATGACCTGGTGAAGTATTTCTGCACCGGGAGATGTCCAGACCACCTGAACGCCTCACAAAGAAGGAGGTTTCGGCTAGGTGCACTGAAATACACTCTTCGCCCCGAGGGGCTTTACTTCAAGAACATTGACGGCATCCTGTTGCGATGCGTCAAGAAAACCGACCAACTCAGGGTCCTCGGAGAATTTCACTCCGGGATGCCTGGGGGTCACCATTCTGCAAGGCCTACGGCCTTGAAAATAATCAGAGCTGGGTACTACTGGCCCACTCTCTTTACAGACGCGCATGCGGTCTGTACAAAATGTGATCAATGCCAGAGATTTGTCGGCAGAAATAGGAAAGCACCCCTGCCCCTTCAACCGATCCAAGCCGAGACTCCGTTTCAAGCAATGGGGTCTGGACTTCATTGGGGTTATTACGCCGAACTCTGCAGCAGGGCACAAGTTCATTCTTACCGCCACCGACTACTTCACGCGGTGGGCAGAGGCGATCCCCACCAAGAATGCGGACCAGGAGACGGTCATCAGGTTCCTCGAGAGCCTCATTACCCGCTTCGGGGTCCCTGAGTCAATAGTGACGGACAATGGTCCGGGGTTCGCAGGCGCTGTACTCACGGAGTACACCGGCAAATACGGCATTTATCACAAAATGTCTTCCAATTACTACCCGCAGGGGAACGGTCTTGCCGAGTCCACCAACAAGAACCTATTGAAGATCATCAGAAAGACAGTAGAAAAGAACAAGAGGACTTGGCACCTACTCCTGGATCGGGCGCTGTGGGCGGATAGAATATCATTCAAAAAGTCCATTAAGACATCCCCTTATGCGCTCGTCTACGGCAAGGAGGCAGTCCTGCCAACCCACATAGAAATTCCCGCTCTCTGGATGTTGGACGAAGAGAGAGGCAACGGGGATCCGGTGGACGACAGACTGTGCCAGTTGCTGCAGTTAGAGGAAGACAGAGAGAAAGCATACCAGGCCTTCACCAAACACGCTGAAGCAACCCAAGGCTGGTTTGCAAAAGGAGCCACCGCCCGAGTTTTCAAAATCGGGGACCTGGTGCTGAAGTGGGACTCACTGAAGGCAAAGCCGGCAATCACGAGAAAGTTTGATGCCCTCCCGGGAGGGCCCTTATCAGATTGCCCAGGTAAATCAGTTTAATGCATTTGTGCTCCGGGATATGGAGGGACAACTTCTCCCCATTCCCGTCAATGGGTTCCACCTAAAAATTTACCACCACTGAAGGCACCCAAATGGGTCCTTCCTTGTACAGATTTCCCTTCGCATTTTTAGTTTTCAGAATGTATATATTTCAGCATTCAGTTTGTAAATTTTCAAAGAGCCCAAGTAAGACTTAAGGGAAACCCCGACTTCGCAGCAAGTCGGGTAGCGCTCCTTGAACAATGCGAAGTTCGGAAGAAGGCAGCTGAAAAAGAGGAGCAAAATGACTAAGTTTGGGTGCGCAACCCGACTTCGCGAGTCGGGCTGCGCACCATCTTGAGAGCGCAGTTGGGAAAGCAAGGTAAAAGTAGGTAAGGCTAGGTCGTGAGGAAATCGGGCGAAGTCGGATTGCGCCCATTTTTTGGGCGAAGTCCGAGTGCGCCCTGAATTTTGGGCGCACCCTGAATAACCCATCACGAAAAACGTGAAAAATTCTAAGTGTGGGCCCAGGGCGCAGTACGGCACGGTGCGAAGTTGGACTTCATGGGCCAGAAATTCTCCCTTGTAAAGTGTGCCCAGACGGCGGCGATGACGTCAGCGATGGCACGACGTCCAAGGAGGTTTAATGATTGCACAACTTTCAAGAACGATGTCATTAAAAAAGCAAGGTGCGTTTGGACCAACGGCTACTAGGGTGCGCTTTTCAAAAATAAACCCATGCACAGCCGCCAAAAAATCATAACGCCTCCACCAACTCCAAGTTAACCGCCCTAACTCCCTCCCTCGCGCCATTAATGTTGCAGTCGTTGTCTAGAAAAAGGGCCCTGGCGCACTCAGAAAATTCAAATCGTTCAAGCTGACTCCCAGACTGCAAAGAGCAGAGCTGACAACTCAGAAGCCGTAATTCCCGTCCTTGCTGTTTCAGAAGTTTCAGAAAGGATGGACAAGGGGAAAGCGCCCGTACAAGCGCAATCCAGCGAAGAGCGGCGCGAAGCTGAGGAATCACCAGAGTCAAGCGCTCATGAGAGCGAAGCGCCGCAGGACCAGAAAAAGAAGACCCGGACAAAGAGGCGCGTAGCTGGGCGAATTCCGCCGCCACCAGTTAATCACCTGGCCGGGTACAAGGACGGCTCCTTCTCCATCAGCCTCTCCAAACTGCGGCTGAACATTGCCAAGTGGGCAGACAGGGTTTCGCCCTCACACCATGTCGGCGCTGCATATAAGTCGAACCTGTATTGGTTCTTGTGCCCTCCTACCCACCAGTGCCCGGAGCTGATTGAAGCAATTGTAGAATATTACAAACCAGCTGCCCGGCAAGTCTGCGACAACAAAGGGAAAGTGTTGTTCACACTTTTCCGGGAGAGCGTCCAGCCAGCGTTCGCCCCGGGGCTCCAGTACGAACCCGGCGCGATTGTCAGAAGGGTGAATCTTGATGAACAGACTGGCAGATTTACGCAGACAAGGAGGATGAGGGAATTCCTCGACTCGGAGCTGAAGACTCCGCTGGCGGCCGGACAGTGGCCGACTGGCCCCATACCCCTGGACAGATTTGAAAATAAATATATCTACATCATCCTGGCGTGGGTCCTCGGCTGCGACTCTGACAAAGTGGTACGGCCGTACCAGCTGGCACTGGCAGAATGTCTCCTGCACGGAGAATTTTACGACTCTACAGCGCAGAAGAGTGGAAAGCGCCCTATTTTCTTCGACTGGGCGGACTGGTTGGCGTATGCAATACATTCAAGTCTGGTCAGACTGCAACAAAAGCAGTCAACGGATTTCCGGTTCTGCTCCTTCCTCGCATGGTTGTGCCTGTATCACATGCACTACCGGATGAACGTTCCTGACTTGAAGAAAATAAACGAAAAAGGAGAGCCGCTGCCCGTGTACGAATGGACCGAGATTCTGTACAGAAAAGGCTCGTTCTATGAATTTAATCTTAAATTTCTGTGCATGGTCATGGGGTTGTTCAACCGTAAGGCATCTCGCCCACCGGAAGTCATGACAAAATACCTGTGGAAGAATGAGTACGGGGACACCTTCCGGCTGACTCAAGGCATCATAGTTAGAATCTACGGATTCAAGGGGAAGCCGTTCTTGCTGCCCTACTTCTGCACTGACCACCAGTTCGGGATGGAAATTGCGCGGCAGATGGATTATGTCGAAGAAGAGTTCGGCCAGGGCAAGAAGAAAGGCCATATCTTTCAGTATCCCATCACCTGGGCGAATACCCAAGTTTACGAAATCGGACAGCACGTCTACCTCGAGCGGGAACTCATCGACATGGGCCTGATAATGCTGCCGCAGCGATGGAAATACGACCCAGATGGGGTCAGGGGTAAGTTCACGCACATCTGCCCCCGAGCGGAGATTATGCAGGAAAGAAGAAACAGAACAGGCGCAGACCTAGAATGGCACATCGAGCAGATGCAATCATGGCCTCCATGGCATGAGTTCTACTGCGAAGAGGTAGCGTACGATCCGGAGCGGAACCCGGATCACCGGTTGGAATCCGCGGGCTTCAAAAAATTTCTCGCCAAGGTGGCGCCCCTCAACTGGCATAAAGACAAAATCACTGAATGCTGGAAGATGAGGTGCCGCACGCAACACGACAAATCCAACCGGAAGACGCTGGCCGTCGATGATGAATTTTCGGCTCTATATGACCAGCACGCTGACACGTGGCAACCCTTCGAATTTCGAAATTGCGTTCCCCGAGGCGCAAGAAAAAGATATAATAGGAGGCCTTCGTCCCAGCAATCGTCAACTCCGGCGACTTCCAGCGCAACTCCGACGAGCAGTCAAGTGGGCCCGATGCAGCCTGTAGCCTCTGAAGCGGGACCCGAAAGGGCACAAGGGTCAGAGAGGTCAACTCCTGAGGTGGCCTCCCAAGCAGAAAAAGCGCCTGCGCTACCAGCTAGCAAATCGGTCGCGGCAGGCATTCTTCCAGCTAGACCCCGGTACAAATTTACCGTGGGAACATCAACGCCTGCCGCCCCAATCCCATCTCCTTCCTGCGAACCAGCTGCTGCGCCAGAAGAGAAGAAGAGGAAGGAGTGAAAAGGCCAAACGGCCTAAGGAGCCGGTGCCGCAAACAGCCACATCGCCGACAGAGAAGGCTGCGCCGTAAGTTGTCTCACTGGACAGCCCTGAATCAGAAGCTGAAACCCGGGCCGAAAGCGTCCCTCCAACAACGGCTCAGGCGGAGCCCGCAGGTACGTCCACTGCCCCTCTTCCCCAAGTCCCAGTCGGCCCTGCCATAACTCCATCTCCCATTTCATCAAGGCAAGCCGTAGCCGCGTCCTCTTCTTCCCAAGCTACCCAACCATCTAGCGGCCCACATTCCTTTGACCAGTTTGCTCAGGATCCTAACGCCTTCCAGTCACTGAGCCAAACCCTAGAACCCTCACCCGCAGCCAGTGTTGAAGCTGCACAAACCCCGCCGGCGCCATCCACTCAGCCTCTTGCTTCCCCCAGGACCCGGTCGCCCTTAAAAGCGGCCACCCCTTCTGGTATTCCTCCCGCTTCCCTGTTTACAGGTAAGATGCCGCAGCAAGATCCAATGCTGGAAACCCTGGACTTCATGGGCGAACTGCAGAGCGCTGATGACCTGCCTTTGGCAGCAAAGGCCTCAGGATGCTCCGCCTCCTTTCTCCAGGGCGTGAAACGAAGGAGAGCCGAAGAGATAGCTGCCCCGGTAAAACGCACCAAGTTCGACCTAGACAGGAGAGTGCTGACAACTGAGAAATTAATCCCGAAAGTAAAGAAGCCTCTCCGGGAGATGACCGAGGCGGACTACGAGCATCGGAGGAAGGAGAAAAGCTTTGATGACATCAACGAGGAATACGAAATTCATGGTATTCGTCGTAGGACAGATAATCTCCTCGTCAAGCATCTTGAGACCCAGGAGGCGCTGTTCCAGCTGCAGAATAACACAAGGCAGCTTGAGGAGGACCTGGCTAGGGCCACCGCGCAGCTGGGGTCTGCGCAGCAGGAGATAGAGGAGCTTAAGGCCCAGCTGGCCGCCTCTCAGCAGGAGGCCGCAACGCAGAAACAGACAGCCGAGCAGCTGTCAGAAGAGAAAAGAGCGGCGCTGGAGCAGGTTTCACAGCTTCAGGATTCGCTGAAACAGGCGCAGTCGCAGCTTGCGGAGAAAACATCACAAGCGGCGGCCTTTTCAAAGAGCAAAGTCAAGGAGATGCGGGCTAGTCTGCTGCAGGGTTGCAAGCCCAACCTTGTTAAGTCCTTATCAGTCCTGGATTTCGTGTCCAGGATCGAAGAAGTATCTGCCCAGGGAAAGCCTGTGGTAGAGGAGGCCGAACACCAGGCGAGGCAATGGCTGGACCTGGCTATGAAACTTGAGCAGTTTGAGCGCAAAGGCCTCCAATTTCCTCCTATGTCCCAACTTGCCTCAGAGTGGGCAGATGCAAGGGTAACCTTGCATATTTACTTCGATAAGACAGAGAAGGTAAGGACTGCCAGGAAGATGCTGGACGCACTAGAACATGAAAGGAACATTTGCCTGGCCCCCTTTCACACTCTGTCCGAACACGGGTGCCCGAGCTACGTCAAGGATGGCGAGTTTCTGACCCTTGAGCAGGTTAAGCAGAATTGGCTGTCTTTTGAGGCAGACACAGCAGAAATTGATAGCTGGGCAGAGCCAATTCAAGAAGCTCAGGTCACCCAGATGGTGTCAAAATACTGCAAAATCAACTCCTCCCTAAAGGAGTTGGGAAAAAGATATAACACCATCGACCTGCACGCGGTTGCTGCATTCCACGCAGCACTAAGAGAGATCAGCGACCTCGGCCCCTTCCAAGCAGCAGTCTGGGACCGAGCCAGTGTCTGCATACGAACGCATCCGCGAGTGGGAGGCTGACAGTGGAGAGCATTCGGATTCGTAAGGAGAAACCGAAGAGGCAACTGCCGGAAGTGATCCTGAAGAAGAGCAGTTTCCCGGAAGGAAGCGGTCAGAGCAACAGAAAGCAGGGGAAGGAAGTTCCCCTGCACCCAAAGGATGAAGGCATGGTTCTTTGCGTCGAGGCGAGCTCGACACCCCGCGAGCCGCCAGGAATGTTGCCACATTTTGCACGGGGTGCCATGTTTTCAGTTTCTGTAAGTGAGCTGCTCTTTTCCTTCCCTCCTCTTTTTTCCCCTTCTTCATTTCTCCCTTTCTCCCTCTTCCTTGCAGTTTCATTCCTCCCTCTTCCCCTTGAACTTCCCCCAGTAAAGTTTCCAACAAGTGTTCCCTGAAAATTACTAAGTGTCAGGGCGCAACCCGACTTCGCAGCGAAGTCGGAGTGCGCCCTCCAGTTGGAGCGCAGTAGGGAATGCGAAGTGCGCAGCAGACAAGAAATGAGCGAAATTTGACTAAGTGTCAGGGCGCAACCCGACTTCGCAGCAAAGTCGGGGTGCGCCCCTCTTCCTGGGCGCACTTGGAAAGCAGTATGGCAGAAAATAAGCTAAGTGCTGGGGCGCAACCCGACTTCGCAGCGAAGTCGGGGTGCGCCCCCCTCTTGGTGCGCAGTCCGAACAACGGAGAAGACAACAAAGTGCCGGTGCGCAACCCGACTTCGCAGCGAAGTCGGGGTGCGCCCTCTGACCGGTGCGCAATTGGGCAAGCAAGCCCATAAATTGACTAAGGCACGGAGGCCTCCCCAACTGCGCTGTTTTCCACCCGCGCAACCCGACGACGCTCTGATCCCCGGGCGAAGTTGGATAAACCGCCTTTCAAGGCAGCCATGTGTCACTCATCACCATCCGACAAGTGTCCAACCTCGGGATTCGAGCCAAGACATGACCGGGAAAAGGACAAGCATGGACCGCACTATCTACGCCAACTGCCACCATTTAAGGCTGATGTGAAGTGCCATCTGCCACAACTACCCGCATTCCCGCTGATTAGAAGTTCCACCCAACACACCGCCACGTAGCTGTACAACTTTCAGGGAGACCATGCCGCAAGTACAGTCCTACCCGACAGAAGTCAGCATCGCAGCCTCCTCTGCCGCTTTTGTCAGCTAATGTCTAGTCTGGGACTTTGTGCCCGTGATTGTAATCGGGGGGAACTTGAGGCTATAAATAGCCATGCAATTTCATTGTAAAAGGGTGGAAGGGGAATATACTGCTAGGGAACCATTGTAGCTGTGCGTTTGCTTCTAAATACAAAGCATATACTTGGCTCTGCTTACTGTCTTTATCTTGTATGCTGCCTCTCCTTGTCATTTCTGCCTCATGTTTCTTGTATCATTGCTTACTGTTGTACTGAACTCTGGACTCTGGTATTTGATGATCAAGTATTCCTGGAATGCATAGATAGAGGATACATAGGATGAATGATAGCTGTAGTTTCAATGTGTGTTTTGTATAGGAATGTTGTTAGTAGTGGTGATTGATCGTTGTCGTGCTGCTTATTCCCCCCACCCAACTCCAATCACATTTGGATTCTCTTTCCGCACTTTTATCTCTTTCCCTGCACTCTTATCTTAAAACACTAAAACCCCACAGGAAGCCGGCCTTCTCCGGAGATTGGCACGGAAGGCATTCCTTCCTTCCGGCCTTTCAATCTGGTGGGCGAATCTGGGGCGCATTATACCAAATCCTTTCCTCATGGCAGATTCGTAACCAACAAGTAACTATAGTTGGAGCATATATATTTATAACCCCAAATTTGATGGTTTCCTTTTTTCCGCAAAATAGTCTAGCTACACAATTACTTTTTGCTTCTAACAATTATCAATTGTTCATCCCATTTGCATATGTCCCATATTATTGCAATACCACCTGAAGCTCCTCTAGAAGAAACTACAAGACATTCCCCGATATTCCAAATCTTTTTAAAACCATCCTTATAATTTTTTTCTTGTACTAAAATAAACTCAGGACTATAGCAACCTATTAATTCCTTAATAACTCTTTTTTTAAGGGTCTTATTCATACCCCTAATATTCCATGATACCATTTTCATCATCACTTTTTATTTTTATTAGTGGGCTTAGCCCCACTTCTTGTTAACACTTGTGATATTTTATTTTGCTTTCCAAATTGATATCGATTTGAGCTTCTTTTTCTCCATGTTCATGCTTTGACAACCTCTCGTTTTCCATTCCCACCAATGCTTTCATCTTCATCAATCTCTTCAATTTTTTCCTATTGTTCATAATGATACTTATCTTCTAAAGATTTATGCTGCCCTAAAGAATTTGAAAGGCAAGGAATAACCTCATAAATACTTTCTTCTTTATGTTGCCCCAGAAACTGTAAAGTACAAGGATGATCCTCCATAGTTATTACTTTCTTATGCTGCCATGGAAACCCTAAATTTTAATGGATATCCTCCATATACATTTCTTTATTATGCTACTCTTGAAACCCTTAAGTGCAATAATACACTCTGTACTGATTTCATTTATATTGCAAGGAGAGAATTTTATGCTACTCGAGGAAAATGAAGATAATTTACCTGGATTAACTTTGACCACCTCCACCTCATTCCTTTTAGAATTTCTGTCCCAATCTTCCTCCCCACCTTTAACTCTTGAATTTGAACTTGCACATTCTACTTCCTCATCCTTGTGTCATATTTTTCTTGTAATGGTTGATTTGTGTGAATTGTAATGGCCTTTGCCATTTGATGACGTAGATTTTTTTTTTCTTGCCACTTATGTAGGAGTGGAAAATCCTTGATTTGGCCCAGCATCTACTATGATATGATCTCCTTGTTTCATATTGAAGTTTGTCTCATGCCCAAAATTTTTCATCTCTTTCTCCATCATTTTCACTTTGCAATCTCTTGCCATGTATCTAGTCTCATGATATTTGCGACATTGGAATCCAATGATTCATAATTCACTTGTTGATCCCATTCTCTTGATTCAGATTTAATTTTAATGGACTGCAGTAATGGTTTTGAATATCCATGGCAACACATATTTGAGTGTATACAACTTGCCTTCTCTCCTTAGTAATTGGTCCCTCCTAGATGAACTCCTCTAGAGTATCGCCGAATTCTTCAAAACCTCCTTATTGATGTGTTTGTAAGGAAGCCCAAAAATCCTAATTCACACCAAAAGCCTTTTAATAGTCTTTGTCTCCACAATTTATTTTTCACTCCATGGTCTTAAATATAATGCATCTTTGCCCCTAAACCAAGGGCCACCATCCATTATTTTATCTCTTATATTTAAATTGGAGAAGAGGAGGAAAAATACTTTCAGAAGAAAAGTCATGGAATAATTTGAATTCAATCTTTACTTCCACTTGATCCATATCTGAATCTCTAAAAAACCTGGCTAGTATCCATGGAGCTTACATATTAACCCTTTGCTTTAAGAAACATTATATCATGCTCGATCATCTCATCCTTGATAATCATTTTTAGTGTAGTATCTGCTACCTAGACAGGTTTTGCCATAAATTCGGTCTTCCTCTTATTGCTGACTAGGGCATCTTTACTTCCAACTAGGGCATCCTTATTTCCAGTAAGGACTTTCAAAAATGACTTTCTTGCCATGTTAGTTTTTGAGTTTCTCCAAAGATTTGGAACAAGAATAAGTAGCTCGCTTCTTGCTCGCACTTTGCTTCCTGCTTGCACTGGTAACACTTGCTTACTTTATAAAACAAGAAAAAGTTGCGGCTCACTCCTGGCTTGCAAAATAATTAAAGAAAAAATAAATTGTTTATTATTACTGTGCAGGCAAATAAAAAAAGAGTTTCATTATGTTGCCTGAACCAGGAAATGATAGAGATTTCCTAGACAAGGGTAGTTTCCAAAAAGTGCATTTCCTGAGAAACTAGTACTGGATTTTAGCAGAAAAAAGGGTCTATTATGACCTTACATAAATCACCCTATCGGTTTCGTGTTCAACATGGCTAGTACCTTAGACCAACACAAAAAGGTTCTATATTTTATTCTTGTTGCAGTTCACACTTTCTACAAGCTCCAAATATAGAATTTTCCTTATGTTGAGATAAAAGACTATGGGCCTTACCAACATCCATCCCGTATCACTACAAAGTGGGGTCTCCAAGGATCGGAACACTGTGGAAATCCTACATGGGAGCCTTCGTCACACCCTAGCATAGGAGGAATCACCCCAATCCATGCATTAGATCCGGTTAGCTTCAAACTTGTTCGGGGAGTTGAAGAAAGGACCCACAACCTCAGTTATGTTGCCACAGTACCTGGAGTTTAGAAGATTAACTCAAAACCAGTTGCATAGCCGACAGAAGGGTTTGCCCTACCAATATGTGTTCTGTAGTGGGAAAAAATAATATAAATAGTCTACTGTGAAGGTGATATTGACAGCCCCTTTTAGCTTAGCATTAAGAATAATTTACTCAGCACACAACATAAGATAAATTTCCAATGTTCAGCAAAAGACAATGTAGGAGAATAATTTACTCAGCACACAACATAAGATAAATTTCCAATGTTCAGCAAAAGACAATGTACCTACATAGCATATAATTTGGGGCACTTAAATCTATGGCACTAGAAATCCTTCCAAAGATTGGAAGCATACTCTGGAGTGACAACATGTATTACCAGAGGCATAAGGTAACTGATTAAAGCTGCTGGAGAGCTTTACAAAACATATATAAGTATTTTTTAACTGTCAACTTTAATTGTCAGCATTGTCTTTGCTCAGCATCACAATCATCTGCTTTTATTTCCCACTTTCAGGTTCTATGGGAACAATACCCCTTTACCAGCACTCTATCCTTGTTTAGTCAATCACATAAACCTCTGATAGACCCTTCATCACACAAAGAAAACAATTCTGATTATAGAAAATTGATTTGTAATTGGCCTATTCTATAAGCATGCACGATTTCCTCAAACAGGACTTTCTTAAGAAAAGAAAACAAACATTGTATTCTGCAGATTTTAAATTCTAATTTACATATAGTTTGACAATTATTGCAGGACAAAAATTTCAAAGCAAAAGTAACGGAAAGATCCAGATAGAAATTTTATACCTCATGAGAAACCGTAATGAGAGATTTTCACAAGTGTTGTTGTCACATGGGTGTACATGGCGACATGTTTATAATATATTTTTTTAATGGTTATATGGTTTAGAAATGGACCCCACCTGCATTACATCATAACCACAAAGTGGTATTACAACAACTTGGCTATTATATCTGTATCACTTGGCAAGATTCAAACCTGGTTTTTGTTTTTAAACGTTAAGGAATTTAACTGGATGAGCTAATGCCATTTATCACAAAATGTTAAGGTTCACCTATGAGGTTTGAACCTTAGAGTGTGAAATTCTTCACTTCCCACTGATTGCTCTAAATCCGATGGGCTATATTTATAATAATTATTATGTAATATGTGAATGGGTATTTAATCTTTCGTATATATGGGTAGTCCAGTGGTAGTTGGCCAGTTTCCACCTATTAGTGCCATGGTACCTATATGTATGTATCTACTTGGATTGAGGTTGGTGTGGGAGGATGTTGGTAGAGATAGAGATGTTGGTCGCTTATGTTTGTTACTTCTATGGCTTGTGTTGTATGCTTGATGAGACCATGATGAATTATAGTTGATTGGCATAAACGATACATGTTGCATATTTAGATGTATCCGTAAGTTATTCCCATTGTAAATCTTTATTAATATAATTCAATTATATCATAATGTGCTGCATTCTATTTCCTTTAACGAGATTTCAAAAGTTTGGTGTCGTGTTGCCTATGCGAAGTTTTGGGTCAAAGCTGGGGATATGGAATTGTGATGAGCATCTTGCTTTGGAAGATAGACAACGATGACAATGGGAAAATCCTAGTGTGGTTGATGAGTGTTATACTTTACCAATTTCTCTTGCCCCTTTGAGGAATGGAGGCTAGGAGCTTGAAACCTAAAGTGATAAAAACTTCTTTGTTGATGTCAATGAAGGGCCAAATGATGAAAGGTGTGACGAAGCCGTCCATGACAAAGAGTGTGACGAAGACATTTATGGCAAAGTTGTCTATGACAAAAGGCGTGACAAAGTCATGAGTGTTGACAAGGTTTATATCAATGAAGTAGAAGACTATATATGTCACAATGGTGTTTGTTACGAGGCAATTTTCAAAGAAGCTATATGTGATGAAGTTAGAAGAGAGAGGATGGTTGGTGAGTGAATGCAACAACATTTCTAACACAAATGACTGCAAGTTGGCATGTCCAATGGTGAGGAGGAGGGGATTTGATATTGGAGCAACCATAGGATGACACATATGATGGAATGTGGGGCAAAAGTCTAACATAAAAGCAAATGCAATGTCATGAGTTCGACGAAGTGCACGATGAGAGTTTGACATGGGAGTGACCATTGCTTGTGTCTAATCACTGATCATGATGACAACCAATATTGGAGAGAGGCATGTGCCCACAATTCATAGTTATGAAATAGGAGCCAGTAGGACATTGGAAAATGTGCATTATGTTTCAGATTGCCAATGGGTAGAGGAATGAAGCAAATTTGAGGAGGTTATGCTCTACCATACTATACAGAACCACAATAGACAGGTACATGGAATTGTCAGAGGGCAATTACTAGACCTTTTTCACAATGATGTTGAGGTCATTGTAAAAATCCATAGAATAAAAAATGATTCAAATTTTTTTTGGTGCTACAACCAAAGGTTGAACATGTTGGTCAACCTTTTGAAGATAGAGTTGTCGGATATATTGAAAAAAACAATGTTTCATGAAGGGCCATCTTCCAATGTATAGGAATAAGATGAGGGTGGTTCCTTTGATCTCATATCAAGAGATCTTTGAGTGAGTCATGAACTTAGGAAGCAACACAAATACATCTTGATGTTTGGTTTGAAATCTCAACAACTTCAAGGATGAGTGACTTCGATGACTCAAGGGATTCTAAAGATGAGAGTGATGACTTTGAGAATGAGAAAAACTTGGAGGATGATTCAAGGTTTCATCTAGATTTTGGGGTCCAATAGTTAGTGATGAGAGTAACTTGAAAGAGTAGAGTGATGAGGATGATGACTTTAAGAACAAATGTGATACGGAGGAGCATGATGAAGCAAGAACATCTGTGTAAGTGATCTAAGGACATGATGTGCCTATTTGACGAATATAAAAAGAAATAAGATTCAAAGGGCAATGAATCTGAAGGAGTAGACAATGTAGATGCTAGTTCTAACTTGCCACCTCAACAGAAGCAATAAAATAAGCGAGTTGGAAGTCAAGTATGTGCACAATAAAGTTTTTCTAAAGTTTTGATATAGTTGATCTTTTGATAACGTTGTAATATTTCATGCAATAATGTAATGATGAGTTAAGTGTTAGTCATGTACGGATGAGTAATAAGTGGTTAGTTGTCTTGTAGTTAAGAGATGAAATGAAATGAAATGCAAGACAAATATAATGGAAAAGGTGAGGTGTTGGGGTTGTTAGTTGGCAATTACTGCCTTCCCTCAAGTTTAAATAGACCCCTTCATTCATTTCACATGGAGGAGAGATAGTGCATTGGTTGTATTTTGTACATGTTGCAAAGGATATGTTCATTGGAGCTGTATGTAGAGTTGATGTTGGAAATGCATCCGTATAGGCTTATATGTAATGCAGTATCTTGTCAATATCAATACATCATTCAACCATTGTGTCGTGTATGTTGTTTGCATGTGTTTATATCTAATGTTCGTTTTGTAGACAAATTCTAGACTTTCCCATTCAGTTTTTGGTTGTCATACTTTGTCTGTACAAGGCTTTCTGGACTAGAGCCAAGCCGTCTCATGCTAGCCTTGGCCATATGACTTGAAGGGAAAGCTGTCTGACTGTTGAGCTAGGCCATTTGGACCTCAGACTGGACTGTTTGACTGCTATGTTGTGCAGGGCTGTTGGAAAGATGCTGCAGGCTGTCTGGACTGCATGTTGTGAAGTTGCTTATGTAGTTTACCCTGTCATTAATAATTGTTCTTCCAAGCGTGGAATACCACCACCTTGCTACATTTGGTACCGTTGCTATTTGAAGTTCGAACTAGTAACCATGTGAAGCTTGGAGGCAGGAAAAGTGGATGACAGATAACTTGCTGTGAGGACGTGGGAGACGTGGATGTCGAAGAGCGAGAAACCAACCAATAAGACAAAGTTTGCTCATTGCACAACAACAAGAATGAGGAGAGCGTGGGCATGCTGAACACAAGGACGACTTGCATGTCGGAAAGGGAGACTTGCATTACGGTGGAGTATTGATAGAGTCTATGGGTGAGGAGACATGAGCACCAAAATTGAACATATTGGAACCCTTGGGAGGAGGGAAGTTTGGATGAGGAATGTGAAAGGTGGCAAATGTTGTTTTTAACAACGAAGGACGAAGCGCAAGCGGAGGCACAACATGCAAGCGAGGTTCAGATCTAGCAAAACTTTCGCTCAAGTGGTGAAGAAGGTGCCAATGTGGATTGTGCGCAAAACGAGGCAAAGTAGCTAGTGATGGCAGCACAAGTGCAAGGGAGAGGGCCTAGAAGTGCAGAGGATGAAGTCAAGCACAAGGGAAACCATGAGAGTGTGCTCAAAAGACCAGGACTAACGCTAGTGTATTCGTGAAGTGTAGGTGCACAAGGTAGCGAATGGAGATTGTTTGTAGAGGACTTGTCGTAAAACGAAGGTTCATTGAGCGTAGACGAACAACCACCTATGGCAAACATTGCTACAATGGTGGGCTAGTTGAAGTGCTTGAAGTTCGCCAAATATGGAAGAGAAGATCATAAACGCCATATCAAAACGTGCAAGAGGATGCGAAAGGCGAATGGTGTGACCAATGAAGATACATGGATGAGATTGTTCCTAGCAACATTGCGTGGAGTAGCAATCGATTGGCATTTGAAAAGGGAAGAACCCTTCATGGATTGGAATGAGTTGAAGACTGAATTCAACAAGGAATTCAGATTCCTATACGATGACACAAAGATCATTGACAATACTCGACGAAGCAGAAGAAAGATGAGAACATAAAGTCATATAATCGTTGTTTAAAGGAACTCATTGGCAAGATGGAGACAAAGCCGATAGATGGGCTGCAAAAGCAATGGTTCTTGGATAGGCTACTACCACATTACAAGAAGAAGATGGTGGTTTTGCCAACCACCTATCAAGAAGCTTTCGAGAGAGCACTGAATTTGGAAAGTGAAAGGAAGACGACAACCTGTGGAGGAAGTGTAAGTTGTGATCGAGACGATGATTGATTATGACCATGATGACTTGAGCGCAACGATCCAGGCCATGTGGAAGGATTTGGTTTGCATGATCAATGATGTGAACGTGGAAAAGGAAAAAAAGGACATTTGGTGTTTTGATTGTAAATTAGAGGGACACACCAATGTCAACTGTTCGAAGAAAGCATTTAGCAATATTTGCGAAGTTGTGGGACATGCTATTACAAACTATCTATTTGACTTGAAAGGTGTGAGACACCAAACGTTGATGGTGCAAAAGGAGGTCAAAGATGACAAACCAATCACTTAGAAGAGCGGACAAGGAGCGACAAGTGACGGATATTGAAACAGCCACCAAGGGACAAGATATCCACAACAAGGGAATTGATTTGTAGGAGGAAAGGGTCAATTGCAACATGATTCAGGCAATTGATTCAGATGGGAGGCCAATCATACAATGTCAAAGATGTCAAGAGTGGGAACACTATGGGACAAAAGGAGGTCAAAGATGACAAACCAAGCACTTCGAAGAGCGGACAAGGAGCGACAAGTGACGAATATTGAAACAGCCACCAAGGGACAAGATATCCACAACAAGGGAATTGATTTGCAGGAGGAAAGGGTCAATTGCAACATGATTCAGATGGGAGCCAATCATACAATGTCAAAGATGTCAAGAGTGGGAACACTATGAATGCTCCAACAGAAGGGGGCAGTGGGAACGACACTACAATGATGTGCAGATGGTGTGGACCTTACACCCACAAGGAGGCAAATTGTCCAAAGAAGGCGAGTGTAACTTGTGGAATGTCGATTTCATTGACATTAACGAGCCTCCACAAGACCAACAATGTAATGTCCCCTTTCTGAGCATTCAACTCGTTATGGTGTTCTAGCCTACTTCTAGGCTCCCGTAGGCTATGACAGGTGCGTGGGAGCCTAATGGAGGTCGTTTAGTCGTCATCCGGATGCCGAGTGCTTTCTATTGCCTTTCTTTCGGAGCCATTATGAGCATGGAAGCATGGACTTACTATTTTTAGTAAGTCAGATTGTAGGGTTTCTGGTCGGAGGGCAGTGTAGTGTTGTTCTTCGCCGAAAAGGGTATCCAGATTTATCTTCAGTTGGCAGATTGATTAACCAGAGGTCAGAGATTTTAATGAACAAATGTTTGATTATATTAAATTAAATTAAATATTTAATTTAATATAGTTATAACTTTATTTTATTAAGTGGAGATATGAGAGGACATAATTCACTTAAGTGATAAATAATATTTTATAAAGTGACTTGGGAGTTATGTTATTTATAAAGTTACTTTATTCCGTAAAGTGACTTTATGTTTTTAAAAGGCAGCAACTTAAGTTATAAAATAAAGTTGTTGACCCCTTGTTGAGTGCCTAGGTAAAAAGGGGGACGTGGGACTTAAAAATAAAATATATTTTAAGTTTTATCACACATTGAGTGTGCAAATGGAGTTGTCTCAACAAAAGGTCTACATATTCAATTGCTTGCTCTCATGATAGACATTCTGGATATTGGAAATTGGTTTCTCTGAAGAGACTTCTGGGAGTTTTGGCTACAGGCTCTATCGGCTGTTGGGGACGAAATCCTCCTTCGGTAACAATATCTACGGGTGTGAAAGATCACCTCTGGATATTTATCTGCCGATTTCATTTAGAGATCGGGATTGCATTTCACAAAGATATTTCACAGGGGATTTACTGGAGATTGATAGAGTTTCAGAGCAAATCGTGGCATCTTCAGTCAGAGACTCTCTTATACTGAGTGCACCATTCTGGGTATCACTGCATGGGATTATATATTGCTGTTCAAAATCGATAGCAGCAAAGGGGTATGCTTGTATTGTTATTTTGAAGCTATTTGGCCATCTGGGTATCACTGCATGTGATGATATATTGCTGTTCAAACTCTGTAGCAGCAAAAGGGTATGCTTGTATCGTTGTTTGAGTTGATTTGGTCACCTGGGTTTTGTTACTTTGTACGCCAGATTATTAAATTCGTCAGAATCAGTTGCATGTTACCCTATCCTTCAGAGTTTTAGTTGCATGTTACTGGGTATTCATGAGAATTGATTTTAAAGTGTTTCATGTATCTGGGTATTGTTATTTGTGCATTATTTTGTAATAATCTCCAAAAATAGTTGCATGTCATTTCTTTTTTTAGAGATTTCAGTTGCATGATTGTGGGTTCTCTTGAATATTGATTTAGAAGAGTTTTAAGCATCTGGGTATTGTTGCATGCAACTCTGTTTGTTGTATTATCTTATACGTTGTTACTTCAGTCAAAAAACACAAAAAAATCAGAAAAGCAGAAATCAGAAAACAAAAAATATTGTAGAACAGGGGTGGTTTACTACAAACAACAAAAGGAGAAGCATGTGCTAGCTATAACTCGTGGGCAAGCAAAGAAAATGAAGTAGTACCCGAATCCTGACAAGGAGGAGAGATGGCCGGAAGCACATGTTTAGATTGAAGATGTAACAAGAAAGACCAATCAAGAGAGATAGCTATAGGAGAAGAAGTTGAAATAACCCATCACGATCGAAGAGGATGAGATGTCAACGTAATAGTTGGCTACACAAGTGTTGAATATAAGTGTCGACGTGAAGGTATCTGACTTACTATGCGCAATACTAGAGTTGTATGCGATGGCAGGAGAGATGGTGTGGACAAGAAGAGTGGAGGAGCCATAATGCCAATTGGAGGCATGGAGAATATCTAGGTATCAACACATTGACCTAACAGTCTTGATGATAGATGTCGAGAAGAGACCAACAGTGATCCACGTTGAGTTGTTAAATCATATGCTGACACAAGTGATCGTAGATGGAGGTTTGAGTGTGAATGTATTGCCCAAAAATATGTGGAAGGAGTTGGGGCCACCATTTTTGTGTTCTCCTAACTTTCGGCTATATGGTGTAGATCAATATGAAAAAGATGAAGGCAGTGTTGAATGCACTAAAGGTGAAGATTAATGATCAAATGTTTATCATGGACTTTGTGGTGATCGCTATGCAGAAACTAGCCTACGATGCATTGTTGGGACGCAGGTGGCTATGCATGGTGAAAGTGAATCAGAACCGGTAGAACGATTGCTTAACGTTCAAGAATGGCCAGCACAAGTATGTCATTAATTTGAAGAATCAGTTTGTAAGCGAGGAGTAGGCAACATCCGACGAATTGGGAAGTTCATTGTTAGAATATGACGATCATGTAAATGAACACGAACTGAATGGAGTGCATGGAAGATGAGTACTCAGATAGTGGATTTCTACATTGGTAGATGGAATATTGTGAAGTTTTCCAACCAACCTGCATGTGCATCAATGCATAGGAAGATATCCAAGATGAAACATCATAGAGTGTGTACGAGATTAGCAAATGCAGTCAAAATGCCAAGCCAACAATCAAAGTTGAAGAGGAGAAGTGGACCTTTCAACGGAATTTTGTGAAGTATAGTGTTGGCGATGCACAAATTGATGAAAGGCTTAACACACCCCTTTGATGTGGTGAAAGTGGCAACAAAGCCTAATACCATAAAGTATGAAGGACCAAAAATGGTGTAGGTAAATCTTGGCGAAGGAGATGAAAGGATGATCCATTGTGGGGACCGATGGGACCTAGTTTTAAAAGCAACAACTTTTAAAATATTCATGTAGTATAAGGTCTTCTCATGGACTTATAAGGACTTACAAGGGATTCCACCTAAGTTATGTGTGCATTGGATTCTATTGGTTCCTCGTGCACAACCGGTAAGGAGAAGGTTGTATAGAATGAACCCAAAGTACGTGGCCTTGGTCAATGCAGAAATCAAAAAGGTGTTGGATGCTAGAATAATTGCAAGGTGACAGTGAGTGAGTGGGTGTTACCAGTTGTGATCAACTTGAAAAAGGAGAGTAATTAGATCCGCATTTGAGTAGATTTCCAGAGTTTGAATGCAATGACCGTAAAGGATCCCTTCCCTATACCATTTACTAATTCAATCTTGGAAGAGGTAGCAGGGCACGAGATCTATTCATTTTTGGATGGATTTTTGGGCTATAATCAAATCAATATTTCTAAGGAGGATAGATTGAAGACCACTTTCATAGTGGAGAATGGCATTTATGCATATAAGTGGTTGCATTTCTATTTGTGCAATGCCCTTGCCACATTTCAGAGGATAATCTTGTATATCTTTGAACAAATGTCAATAGGCAAATTCAAAGTGTTCCCGTCTTGCGCATGGGCTAGACTATGTCGCGTTGGCTAATGTGGAAGAAGATGGAATTGAAGGCAAGTGACTTAGTTTTGAAGTATAATGGAAACCGAGAAATCAAGCCAAGGAAGCTAAAGAATTTATGGTTTGGACTCTTCCAAGTGGAGGAGGTGATGATCAATGGCGCAGTAAGGTTGAAGGGTAAAGTAGTTTTTAATGCCCGTGAGTCCATAGGCCATATGAGACGACCCTTATAGAGGATGTTTTTTACCCAATATATCATCATCCAACCATGCTTTGGTTACTGAAGCATGGTGTACAACCCTACCCCCCCAAGATTCAAACCTTGGACCTCTATTCAAAGTTCCAAAGTCTCCACTGTTAGCTTACTCAGGTTGTCCACTAGATAGGACATTTCTTAAGGCAGTTCATGGTTTGAATTTGAAGCTGCATAGGATGGAAGCATAAGTAAATATGGTGAATTTCAAACCGACAGACAAAGGAACAAGTACGGGTAGGTTGATCGTGGCACCAAGTCAGTCTTCGAGATCCTTTCAAAGAATCTTGATTTAGGAGTTTGGAGAGTCAAGCCGTACTAAGGAGGAAGATGGTGCAACAAATAATAGTGACTTAGACAACTAACTTGTGGAACACTTGGCATGGTTGTACGAGGAGGAGAATGCAAGTAGGCAGGAAGTGGATATGTAACCAGTGATTGAACAATAGGAATTGCGACCTCGATCTACGAAGTGTAGATGGATTTGGGTGCATTTCAGTTTTGAATGTAGAAGAAGAACGACTGAGATTACTAAACGCGGAAAACATACAATTAATGGCGACGATGTATGTTGGACAAGGGACCACTAGAGCAAGAACCTTGAAGTGAGGGCAATGAATATGAAAGAATGAGTTTGCTTGTAGCCATTGGACATGCACAATAGAGAATGCTGGAGGAAGCACAACAGTTGTGAGAACAAAGTGGGCAACTGAATAACTGGATTGCGGAGTTAAGGAGACAACATGCACAAGAGCTTATTAAGGATGCGACAACATAGCCAAGTAATGGGTAGAAGTTTTTCAAAAAATGGGACAAGTCCAAAGGAGACCCTGGGAGGTGTGTAGCAAATAAGCAAGTGTTGGGAGTTGCTAATAACTGTGCATAGAAATTTGGGTTTTTGGAAACGGACTACTAATTCAGTGAGTAGACTTGCAACAAGCAAATTGGAATAGAGAGACATCCACGAAGTACCATTGCCAAGTAGAGGAGAAGTTGTGAACCTGAGACAAGAGTCCAACAATGTATCATTGATGAGTTCAAGCAGTGATGAAGAATATTGGAGCAGTGCTAGCTCAGGCTTGAAACTGAAAAGAAGAGTAAGGAGAGGAACACCAAGAAGACAATAATTTGTCCAACCCACAGGCAATGGGAATGTATAGCAGAAAGAAACTAAAATACATAATGCCTTTGAGATAGGTAGGCGGATGAGTTGGAGAAGTCATGATCTGCCAAGAAACTTCAACGGTGCCTTGGGGAATTGAAGTGGTCTGCAAAGGCTACCCGTTGACCCAAGGCGTGTTTTCGACTTAGGCAATTCAGGTAGTTTGGGAGTATTGTCAAGACCCCAAGGCCATCTAGATCATCCGAGCCAAGGGGGGAGGCCGTTTGGCCTCCTTCTTGGCCGGTTGAGGGGAAGAAATTTCCTTAGACTTCCCATAGGCCGTACAACTAGCGATGTGGGATTTCTGAACCATCCGTTGGCTGTCTAGGAGCTAATAGGAGGACCCAGGTGACCCACAAACTAGTAGATCCGAGGGCTAGGTTGTTTGGACTTGCCAGAGGTCATCCAAGAGGGAGAAACTTGAGACAAAGTGCCACTAGGCCGTCTGAAGAGCCAGTTTGACCAACGACAATGGCAAGGCTGTCTGGCAGAAGAGAAATTGAAGGAGAAGTCGGGTTGTTCGAAGAAGATATGGAAGTGTCGGAAGAATGAGAGATTGAAGGAGTCGAACTGGAGCTCGAAAGGTTGTCGCGCAGGAGTTGGCAATGAAGGAGGCAGTCAGGATGGGGTGGTGGGCAGTTTGGCCACTTAGGCTGTTCGGAGCATGTTGTTAGACCAAGACAACAATCAATAAGATAGGGCCGTTTGGGTTAGCATTCAAGGCCGTCAAGGTAGACGAGCGGCCAAGTAGAACAGGCAGACGAGTCATCTAGTCGCCTAGGCTATCTAAGCAAGGCAAAGGAAAAATCTCAAAGTGGCCCCATAAAAAAATGCAAGATGGACATGCACAAGGTGGCAGAAATATAAATAAGACAAAAAATGTGTATGAAGATGAATGTGAGGATGTGCATGAGGAGAACATGTGCAAAGACATATGGTCAAATGTGCATAGTGATGCGCAAGTTGTGATGCAGCCATATATAGAAGGAAGACAAGGTGTGCAAACACCTGTGCCCATTTGAGTAGAACAAAGACACACGGACAACAACGATAATACTATTTGGTGTAGGAGGCAGTTTTGATGTGGTGCCAACACACATGCCACCTAAGCCTTAATGTAAACATGCGTATGGATGACCTATACATACATAGTAATGTTTGTACATAGTTTGTGTTTTATGTAGATGGACGTTGCATGAGTGCACGATGCTAATGTTAGCTTTATGTAAAGTACGAGGTTTAATTTTGTTTTGTCCATACAAGCCCAAGCAGGTTGTGTAGTTGTTGCACAACTACCTCCCTCCACCCAAATGCTATATATACAACCCATACTTTATCACTTGTATCATTGCATCATCTTGCATAGTTGTGCATATATTGTATGGCTATTCCTTATAAAGATTGTATTGTACATTCTACATTCTTGTAATATGAATTCTTTGTGTGATCCTTATTTGCATATACATGGACCGTTATTATGATTGTCGCATTGCTCTTGTGATATTTCTTGTACCTTTTGTTGTGTGCAATACCAAAATACTGTGCTAATTTTGTTGTCGTTCCCGCAATGAGTTCGGATTGAGGATCGTGGTGACATTTGAAGTGAAGTAGAAAATTGAATGAGCAACAATCCATGAAGTGTACGCGAACAAACGAGAGAAGAGCTGACATAAAGGTCTGAAAGGATAGTGCTGTGAACGTTGCAATGAATAATCGTGGTGAAGACAAGTGCACAAGAACATGCATGAAGACATGCGTGGGGAGTCTGTGCATGAAGATGAACAAGCAAATGTGTGCAGTAACGTGCAAGCTATGACGCAACCACAAATGAAAGACAACATACGTAGACATTTGCTTTTTTGAATAGAATGAAGATGCTTGGACAACAAACAAGACCATTGGAGAGGTATTGAGGGTTTCATCACCAAAATTTGAATGTGTTGCCCCTTTGGGAAGAGGGAAGTGCTTGGCTGGAAAGGGCAGATTGCGACGGGGAGAGAATTGAACAACAAAATTGGTGGGAAGCACTGTTGCTATTGGCAATGAGGAAGACATACACAAGAGAATGCATTTGTGCAAATGAAGACATTCATGCCAATGAAGATGTTCACACAAACGTGGAAGTTCACATAGACGGAATGGAACATGATGGAGAGACTCGCACAAATAAATAAGGTGTTAAAGTAGTAACTTTGATAGTGACACCAATGAAAGGGAGAGTGTTTGGAGGTGTGAGGGACAAGAATCCAGCATAGAGACAACCACAACGAGATGTGTTGAAAAGTGGAGTTTTGGTATTCAATCGGAACCAACGTCTGTATACACATGGAGAAGATCACGAAGCAATAGTGTGGACATTGGTAGATGTTTAATTTTCGAAGAAGCCACAAGAGAAGTGCCATCCAACAAATAATCTAAGTTGTCGAGCACACCACCAACATGACTAAGACCTAGTGGGAATACAATGTAGTCGGCAATGGTTGTGGCAGAGGGCAAACATAAATGCCTAAAGTCTTTGGGATACAGTTGGAATATGTGGTGGTTAAGCTTCTCTTGAGGCCACAATTGACTTTTGTACTTGTATTGATCATATTTGCCCTTTGGGCCCATGTAAACCTTGAAAAAGGTGCTTTTGTAATATTTTATTCTTGAAGGTTGGTCTCACAACCTTGACTTAAATATAACTTGTTATTGGGTATAAATACCCCTTCTACCAACTATTAATCATCGATTGGAGTGTAATTTCATTTATATTTAGTGAGATTATTTGGTGTCCACGGACACCCCATTATATATTGTGTTGTTTTTCGTTTTGTGTATTTCTTTTTTAAGCAACATTAGGTCCATTCGTTTCTAAAAACAATTGTTAAATCCAACACGGTATCAGAGTGGGTGTGAATCTCCATTACTTGATTGCTTTTGCCAACAAGTGTTTTCTTCTAGATTCTCTCAAGGGCAACTATTATTGGAGCAAGCCAAGAAGATTTTCTTTTGAAGGCTGTCAACGTAATCGGAAGAAGGGTTTTTTGATAAAACCCTAGGTGGACTTGGATCATGAGAATCTCACTAGGATTAGCATATTTGCTCCAGGAGAAACATTCACCAACAAGTTCCTTTTTCCTCTCATTGGTAGCCAACATTTAATTTTTTTTTTTTGACCAAATGGATGCCCTAGTTTAAGGATTGAATTTTTTGAGTTTTTTCAAAAACCTTATTTATCCTTTATGGATTTTTCCAAAAAGTCCATTTCCTTTTCTCTTTTGGCTTTTTTTTGTCCAATAGTAGTACAAATGAGAGGGTAGATTGCTTGGCCGCCATGTAAGAAGAAGGTAAAAAAAGTAAAGTAGTTTTTAATGTCCATGAGACCATAGGTCATATGAGACAACCCTTATAGAGGATGTTATTTATCCAATATTTTTTTTCCAACCAAATTTTGGTTAATGAAATATGGTGTACAACTCTTACCCCATTGACTTCAAACCTTGAACCTCCTATTTAAAGTTCCAAAGTCTTATCGTTAGGCCCACTCAATTTGTACCAAAATTTCTTTAGATAGACCTCGAGTGCCAAAGAAGCCATGGGCAGGCTTCCATGCTTAGCAAAGACCTTTGAGCCACTTGACAAAGTTGTAAAAATGGTTTGACAACTCTGTTGTTGCATAGGCATGAAAGGATGTCTTGTTTGTGTTTGATAAAAGGGTTGTGTAGGGCAAACCATGATAGATATGGACAAATTGTCATCATTTTTGGATTCTTTGCAAAATTTCAGGGGGGTTTCCTAGTTCAGCACTTTGGCTCGTTTTGCCTCTAGGTACTCCAAATCTGTGTCCAAAAGATTTTGTAGTTGCCCTCCAAAATTTGAATTTTTGAATTTTAAAAATTATATTTCAAGTAATACTCCTTGGAAAGGCGCAAAAAAGGGCGCACAAGCGCACGCTTGCGTTAGCATCATTTAGGCATGTATCATCATGGGGCTCAAGGGGGCAACTTTGGTTTGCATTGATAATACATATGCTTCTTGTGTCTTATCTCTTGAGCATTGTGCTTGGGGAGATGTCTAGCAAGAGGGATGTAAGCCTTTCTCCCATGGGAGGTCTCAAGTTTGCTTCCCATCCCCTACATTTTTTTGATGACAATGATGACATCACCCATGACTTGGCAACCCTTAATAACATGGAAACCCTTATTGATGTGGCATTGTGATGACATGGCACTAGATGACATCACTTAGTTGCATGCATGTGATGACATGGTAGTGGTGTACAACTGATGTGGCAATCTATACAGGTGATGTGGTAGTACGTATAGGTGACATAGCACGACACGTGGCAGTCCCTATACGTGACGTGGTGTGACACATGGTGGCTAGCGTAGGCACTACCTCAGTTGATGACGTGGCATAAATCACAAGGTGACATGTGGAAAGTGATATAGGGGGTGATGTAGGTGCTGATGTAGCGCTTTTTGATTTGGTCAACGTGGTAGATTTTGATTGGGCTGACGTGGCAGTCTTTGATTGGGTTGACGTGGTAGGTGTACACCATTGGATGCATATAAGCACGGGTTCTACCAATTACATCTTGCCAATTCATTGAACTTGATAAACTCACACAATGAGCAACAAACTTGGTGACGCATAAATTTCAGAGCGAATTAGGACACGACAATTGGCGTAGTGTGGTTTGCAAATTAGGTAACAAATCATGTCATGACAAGTGGCGTCACGATTTGAAGGTACGCTGCATAATCAATGCATGCTTGGCACCCCCTCAGTTACTCACATGATACGTGGTGGCCTCTCTTTCGTTGTAGGTATTGATTTTGTCTTAAAAGTTTTGGAAGCATTTTTTGAGGTTTTAGGGCAAAACTTTTGAGGGTTGTTTTTGTTCACAATTGCATGCAAATTTTTGTATTTTGGTAGAATAGTTATGGATCACCATGTGCCCTTGTTGAGTGGTCCTAACTATGCTACCTAGAAGATCAAGATTGAAGCTTTGCTCCAAAGTAAGGGGTTACTCAAATATGTGAATGAGGAGCCTCGTGATACTGATTCTGAAGAAGTGAAGCAGCTCTATAGGGACAAGAAGGATGAGGCTCATGGTGTCATTGCTCTTCATGTTGACAATGTATATGACACTCATGTTAGCAACACCATGGATCCTAAAGTGTTGCTTGAGAAATTTCAGGGGTTGTGTGATCGAATTGATTCCACACAAATCAGTAGATTGGAGGCTGAGCTTGCAACCTTGTCCATGGACTCATTTGATACTATTGATGAGTATATCAGTCGGTTCAAGAAACTGCAAGAAGACATCCGAATTGCAAGAGGACTACCCAAGGAGAGAAGAGAAGGACAAGAAGCATTGGAGAAGGAAAAGAACACTGAACTGCTCAACATTGTCTTCAACAATGTGTCTGAAACATATGAGATAGTTGTTGTTTTTGAGATGCTTTATGTGTACTTTCTAGATTCTCCTACACCACCCATTGATGAGGTATTTAAGTACTTTTTGCACCATCAGGCTAGAAGAAATAGGCATAAGGGAAATTTTATTTTCAATCAGGCTCACCCAAAGGAAGTTGTTGCCAAAGTCTAGAATGACAAGAAGCCAAAATAGAATGAGAAGAAGCCCAAGAAGTCTTTCAAGAAGCCTACTTGTGAGTTTTGCAAAAAGGAAGGGCACAAGGCAAAATTTTGCAGGATTCAGATCAAGAAACTTGAGGAAGCAGCAAGAAAGGGGGTGTTGATGTTGCTCTCTTCTATGCACAAGGTGAGGACAGTTTTGATGGAGAAACCTCACAAGCACATGTAGCGGTTCATTTTGCATATTGGACATCCACTTCTTTAGATGAGTGGATTGCAGATTCAGGGGCAACTAGGCACATGACGAAGCACAAACATCTCCTACAAGGCTACAACAAAGCACATGCAAGGGAACATGTTGTGATTGGAGATGATTCTTCATTACAGGTTGTAGGGTGTGGAGACATCAGCATTGGATCTTCATCTTTTGATGAGGTACTTCATGTTCCTAATGTTGGCCCTAACCTTTTGTCTATTTATCGCATTACTCATACAAATAAGAAGGTAGAATTTTGGCCTGATAGATGGGTAATTAAGGATATAGACAATGGGTTCAAAATTGTTGCTTCTAGCTATTGTGATGAGACTGACCACATGTATAAGTTGGGAGAAAGACCTGCCTCTTTTGCCCCTCCTCTAGGAAGAAAAACTTTGTTGCTATGGTTGCACATGCAGATAATGAAAGTCAAAAGTGGCATCATAGGCTTGGGCATCTCAGCTATGGATCTTTGAGATACATGAGTCAACATCAGATGGCCATTGGGCTTCCATGCATATCCCCTCCAAGTGGTGCATGTGAGGGGTGTATTCTAGGAAAGCATCATAGGGAGACCTTTCCAAAAGGGGTTGCAAGGCAAGCATCTCATCCCTTGGAGATCATACATAGTGATATTTGTGGACCTATGGGCACACCATCTCTCTCAAGAAATAGGTACTTCCTTCTTTTTATTGATGATTTCTCTAGATATGTGTGGTTGTACACTATTCGCACTAAGGATGAGGTCTTTGAGAGGTTTAAGACCTTCAAGGCCCTTGTTGAAAATCAGTTGGATAGGAGAATCAAATGTCTAAGGACAGATGGGGGTGGTGAATATGTTAGCTATGCTTTTCATGATTTTTTGGCTTCTCATGGGATTGCATATCAGAGGATTATTCACTATACTCTTAAACATAATGGTGTGACTGAGAGAAAAAACATGTGATGCATGATTCATGCCAAGGGGATGGATCATAAGTTCTGGGGTGAGGTTGTCACTTGTGCAGCATACATCATCAATAGAGTTCCTACCAGGGTAGTCTAGGGCATGACACCTCTTGAGAGATTGATAGGAGATAAGCTTGATGTGTCCTAATTTTGTATCTTTGGGTCTTCAACATGGGCTCACATACCCAAGGATCTTCGGAAGGAGGCACCAAAGAGTCATAAGTGCATTTTTGTGGGGTATTCAGATACCTCAAAGGCATATCATCTTTATGATCCTTAGAGGCGTGAGGTTTTGATCTGGAGAGATGTCATCTTTGATGAGGTTCTTCTAGGTACTACACCACTTGAGCTTTTAGCATATGATTGTTTGACCCTTTGACCATCTCAGATTCGGTTGTTTCTTTTGAGGTTTTGGTTGGTTCCAGTCCTATTAGAGCATTGCCTTCATCTTCTCCTTCTCTATCTTCATCTTTGAGTGGTAGTCCATTGCCTATTGATTTGACCCCTTCACAAGTAGTACCATAGGAAACACTTTCTTCTCTAGGTTCAAGGCATGATGAGCAAGACACATCAGTTCAGAATGCTTCAACCTTGCATGATGAGGTGAGTGGTGATGTTGAGTTGGATTCTTCAGTTTTAGCTTTTGATGTTGAGTTGTCATAGAATACACATGATTCTTCCTTAGTTCATCCAACACCCAAGTGGGTTAAGATGCTTCTAAAGGATGCTCAACCTATTCTATCTCTTGAGTGACATCGGAAGGCTCCTTCCCGAGCATTGCTTTCGAAGGTAGCACATTCTCAAGATCCTCTCACATATTCTCAGGCTAAGGGCAGGCTAGAATGGGAAGATGCTATGTTGGCAGAGTATGAGGCTTTGATGAAGAATAGGACTTGGGAGTTGGTTCCTCTTCCAAAAGGGAAGAATGTTGTTGGCTGCAAATGGGTCTATAAGACCAAATACACTTTGGATGGTCAGGTAGAGAAGCACAAGGCATGCCTTGTTGCTAAGGGATTCTCTCAATAGGAGGGAGTGGACTATTCTGAGACATTTGCACTAGTGGCTAGGATGGACTCAGTCAAGATGATTCTCTCCATTGCTGCCTCATATGGATGGAAGGTACATCAGATGGATGTGAAGAGTGCCTTTCTACATGGGGAGCTTTAGGAGGAAATCTACATGCAGCAACCACTTGATTTTGAGCTTGAGGGACCCACTCCATTGGTTTGTTGTTTGACTAGGTCCTTGTATGGACTTAAGTAGGCTCCTCGTGCATGGTATGAGAAGATCCATTCCTTTTTCCTTAGTTGTGGGTTTCAGTGATGTGAGGTTGAACATGATGTTTACATCAAACATCAGGATGGGGAAACTTTGGTGATTGTGTTGTATGTTGATGATCTTCTCATCACTGGCAGCTCCTCTACTCTGATCTAGGACATGAAGTCATGACTTTGTTCCACTTTTGAGATGATAGATTTGGGGCTTCTAAATTATTTTTTGAGGATTTAGATTGATCAGATAGACTTTGGCATTACCATTCTCAACCCAAGTATGCTTTGGATCTTCTCCAGTGTTTTGGAATGGAGGATTGTAAGTCTACTCGGACTCCTTTTGGCATAGGCATAGGCTTGAAGCTTCTGGCCAGATTGCACCACGCCTTTGGTAGATGCCATGTTGTATCGATCTCTTGTGGGAGGACTTCTCTATCTTACTCACACTAGACCTGATATAGCCTTTGCTGTCAGTTATTGTTCTAGATATATGTAGGCACCCCAAGAGAGTCACTGGACAGCAGCTAAGAGGATTCTCAGATACATCAAAGGGACCTATCAGATGGGTATTCACTACTCCATTGGCTCCCCTCCGATTTTGATAGGATTTTCAGATGCTGATTGGGCAGGTGACTTGGATGAGTGATGGTCCACCATAGGCTTTGTGTTCTATTTGGGATCTGACCTAGTTTCTTGGTGTTCTAGACGCCAATCCACTATTTCTCAGTCCTCCACGGAGGCTGAATATTGTGCTGCCAATGAGGCAGCTAAGCATCTTAGGTGGATGCTCATGATTTTGGAGGAGATTGGCATTCCTCAGAGTTTTCCAGTCACCCTTCGATGTGACAATCAAAGCACCATCCAACTTGTCCGCAATCTAGTGTTCCATCAGCAGACAAAGCACATAGAGATATGGATGCACTTTGTGAGATGGCTTCATGCACGTGGGATGCTTGATCTAGTGTTTGTGCCTTCATCAGAGTAAGCAACAGGATATTTTGACCAAGGTCATGCCCAAGGTCACTTTTGTGCGCATGCGGGAGCTTCTTGGAGTTGGAGAGTGTCCCTTAAGAGGGGATGACAAGTAAGGGTCTCTCTCCATGTCCCTGGGGGGCCCTTTCTTTTTCTCTTTGGGCCCATGTAAACCTTGAAAAAGGTGCTTTTGTAATTTTTTGTAATATTTTATTCTTGAAGGTCGGTCTCACAACCTTGACCTAAAGGTAACTTGTAATTGGGTATAAATACCCCTTCATACCAACCATTGGTTATCATCAGTTGGAGTGTAATTTCATTTCCATTTAGTGAGATTATTTGGTGTCCATGGACACCCCTTTATATTTTGTGTTATTTTTCATTTTGTTTATTTCTTTGTTAACAATATACAGAAGCAATTGACCGATGGATTCCAAAAGTGGTGGTTCATGGACGGTCTTCTTTTGAAGATTTAGAAGAAGATGAAAGTCGTGTCCCTGATGTCATACTAGGAGGCGTTTGATAAAGCGCTAAACTTGGAGAGTGAGTTGAAGACGATGTCGGGGTGAGTGGAACAAGGATGGTAGTAGTTCTAATGACATTGTGGATGAGAAGACAGGTGCGACCGTCCAAGCATTCAAGAATGATATGATGCACATCATGTGCAATATAAAGGAAGAAAAGAAAGACAAACATGTTGGAGATTTGGTGTTTTGATTGTTGGACTGAAGGTTACAAGAAAGCCAACTTTTGACGGGCTGCCAACTTTTGCCAAGATCTAAGTTTGAATTTACTGGATTTGACCATCCTTTGACTTGTCTCGGTTATATTGCCATCGTAGAAACATCCCATCATGCTTCTTGGGGTTTTTTCCATGGTAGAAAATCCATTATCTATTCATTGCACCAAAAATTCGCTTTTGAGCTTTCATCTACAACACATCTCAGACTATTTACAATCACATATCTACAACAACTGATAAATCAGCATACAAGTGATCCCTTCCCCAACAGTGTGGTAGGGAAGATCTATTTCACCTCTCAAGAATTCAAGTATTTGCACCTCACTATCTTTGCTTCATTATTGATCCAGTTTCTAAAACAATCTTCATACAAGTTTGGCCTAAAAGGGTCATGTTCATAGTTTCCAAATGGCAAATACTATATGTTCCATGAAGTTTCTGGGACAAGGACAGTACAAGATATGGGACACGTTTCCAGGATGACGGGATGGGTTTTCAGGACAGCGGGATGCATCTATGAGAAAACATTCAATACTTATACCTCCTTCCTATTACAGAATACAATCTCTTACTCATTTGAATAAGTACAGTTTCTTGCTGCTTTTGGCCGCTTGCCATAAAAACTTTTTCTAACTCCTTAGCTCTTGCTTTAGAAGCTGACAACATAAAGAAAAGATACACTGGGGGAACCTGGGTAACAACCTTATGAAAGTCTATGCCTCTTCAATGATGCCATCTTTTCTCTCCCTTTAGCAGCAAGGCCCTTGCAAAGCTATTGGTTACATGTGCTAGTGAAGAGAGGAATACTAAGACAAGAGCTGGGAATAGTTTTTTTTGAATATTTAGCTGGTACAGTATTCTTATTGTGCCTGATCATGGATGTTCAGGTAGAAGCACTGGGACTTCTTGCACTTGATTACTTGTCTTGCTGCTGTGTCATAGGTGCAGGGAACCTGGGTAACAACCTTATGAAAGTCTATGCCTCTTCAATGATGCCATCTTTTCTCTCCCTTTAGCAGCAAGGCCCTTGCAAAGCTATTGGTTACATGTGCTAGTGAAGAGAGGAATACTAAGACAAGAGCTGGGAATAGTTTTTTTTGAATATTTAGCTGGTACAGTATTCTTATTGTGCCTGATCATGGATGTTCAGGTAGAAGCACTGGGACTTCTTGCACTTGATTACTTGTCTTGCTGCTGTGTCATAGGTGCACAGGATCTTATTCCAAGCTAAAGCCTCACAGACAGAGGGCTCTCTGGTGAACCATCCACAATTTGCTAGTGAGTCATGAGGGGCAAAGAACTGACACTTGGGCCTTTGATCTACTTTTGTCTGAGAGCTGTGTTCAAAGCCCTTCCCATGGAATTTGTCATTATAATGAACATAGTTGAGAAAATCTGCAAAAAATCCCGATTCCAGTCAATTTTCCCGACTCATAACCTGGCCGATTTTTTCCAAAATATTGTGATATGCATGAGAAAAGCTTTTTTTCATATAAAATTTGCATTCTCTTCAGTTTTTTCAATGAAAAATTACCCATTTTTTGCAGATTTTTCCCCTTTTTTTTGTTGATTCCCAAATTTTTCCAATTCTCTTCCCATGCCGATTCCGATCTGATTCTGATTTTCTCAACTACGATAATGAATAAGGAAGGTGAGATTGGGTCACTCTACCTCAGCCCCCTTGAAGATTCGAAAAATCCTTGATGAAATCTATTGATGAGTATAGAGAAATAAAATTAAGATTTGTAATCTATTGACACATTATCTCCATGCTTTTGAAAAGTCTATCCTAATATCCCTCGAGTATCCTAGAATTTAAAGGTAGCCTAGAATTTTTTCGCTTGCTTTACCTCAACCCCTTGAGTCTGATATTAAAGGTTTTGGAAACAGCATCTCCTGCCTTTCTTTCCATTCTCCATCTTTTTTAGTTAATCTATGTGATCCAATTTGGCTGCCTTCAAACCTTGATTGGTTGATGGGACTGCTTGGTTTTTCTGTCCCCAGATTTCAGTCAGCACTCTCTAACTTTTTTTTGTTTCCTATTGACTTCTTTTTCTAGATGGCCATGTAGCTCCTTCAAGGCTGATTTCTCTTGTTCCAAATATTCATCCTTCATCCCGTCATCCTAGGCTAGCTTTTGGAGGGTTTCTAGCTTTTATTCTTTATCCTTAATATTTTGAACAATGTTTAAGAATCTCTGTTTATCCCATTTTCCTAGTTTTTTCTTGTAATATGTTTTAATTCCTGTTCCAAGCATTACATCTGTGTTCCCTTGATCAAGTCTACCTCTCTCCATCCTTTGGTCACCACATCAAAGACATCAGGTTCTTTAGTCCTCATTAGCTCGAATTTGAATGGGGAGTTTTGAAGTGGGTTGTCTCTGTCTATAGTTAGTCAAATTGGCCAGTGATCAGAGTCCACCATGTTTAGAGTTTCCGATCTCATTATCCATTCTTTACCCATACATACCTGGAAAGCAAAAAAGCTGTTATTGCATTACACTATAGAGCCAACAACTATTTTGTGATTTGATCAGCTGTATTGGCCAGAATAGGAAGGAATATCCCATGTGTGACTTCTATTCAGAAACAATTTGAAGCCCATCATGGATTGTGTCAGGCAGGCAGTGCTGCCTCTTTTTTCTTCCAAATTGACAATGGCATTGAAGTCCCCTCACAAGATGATAGGAGTGGATTCCATTGAAGGCATATAGGCAATCGGTTCATACCTTCATCTTTGCTTGCCTTGGGGTAGTGCATGGGCTGTACATGTTGGTAATTACACCTTTGATTCCTTTGGTGTAGTAGTGGTATTTAATTTCCAACCAATTAGCATAGCTAACAAGTTTTTCACCTTTCATCCTAGCCATTTTTACATCGTTACTAGTCCCCTCAAACCCTCCAACTCTATACGGCTTTTTGGTTTTATCGTTAGATCCTGGCTTTTCTTTTCTGATTGCTTGTATTCTGTCAAACAAATGTATGGGAGGAGAGAGGAGTTGTCATTGTAATAATCTTGTCTTATTAGGGATGGTCAGACACTTGATATTCCAAGAAATGATCTTCATGGCTTTTTGGAGGGGCCTCTCCCCTTCCCACTTCTTAGGATATCTAATAGTTTTGATTGAAAGATTACTTCCAGTGTAGATTGAGCATTAATTTGTAGCCTTTTCACCTCTGTTTGTGGCCTTTATTTTGGAAGGGCCTCTCTCCCTCCCTTTCTGCAGCCCTGGCTGTTGCATCTCCTATCTGGACATAAGGCAAGGGCCTTTAGGGCTTAAGTAAGCATTCGCTGATAGAGTGAGCTTGAGCTCACATAAAATTGAAAGCTTTAACCTTATGGTGAGAGAGAGAAAAAAGAAAGGGCCCTTCTTCATAGGAATGACATGCAATTTTAGTGGGACCTTAAAAAATGCTGATGTTTCCTGGACACAGCTAATTTCTGGTTTCTCCTCCCAAGAAGGTGCAGGCTTCACTTCCACTAGGTCCTGTGGAATATGCAGCTTCGGAGACTCTTTCCATGGAGGGCCATTGAGGGATGAGTGTTTTTCTTCTTTACCTCTTTCTAATTTTCTTTTTTTTTCTTGTGATGTTGATTTGGGACTTTCTTCTTTGTCTCCTATTTCTCTGATTGGGGGCTTCCCATTGATCTTCATCTTTGGAAGGCAATCTTAATGTTAGGTAGTTTCTTTGTAAATGTTTCTGAACGTGACGACAACTGTATCTAAAAGGTAAGTTTTCAATATCAAGCTGATGCATTCTTTAAAATTCACTTGCCTCTAACCAAAACCTCTTTGGCAAGAGATTTTGAAATGTCCACCAAAATGCAGATTTGGGTAAAGGTGTGAAGAGTCTACAAGGCTATAAGTTTGGCAATGCAAGTAAACTGCAAGAGATTACTTTTTCATCCAAAGACTCCTGTGGGAGTCCATATGTGCATACCTAGATTGTGACATTTATGATTTTCTCATACACAAAAGTGAAACCCAGATACCAAGGTTTGAGAATACGCATTGCATTGCGGGAAGAACCAGGGACCTCTTGATTGTTTTGTTTTGTTCTTCTGGACAAGCAAATGTGATTGGTAAATACTAAATATCCTTTCTACAGGGTATGATGTTCGCCTATCCTTTTGCTTTCCATTCGATTTATATCCATGATACTATTTCAGGTATCACTGGCCACATTTCATTAAGGTGACATGTCAAGGTTGTCACACATATGAGATCAATCTTAGGTTTAATCATGTCCCTGGTAGTTTTTTCTACAGTCCACAACGGGGCAGCCTAGAGACAGCCTGCTTCATCTGTTCAAGGGAAAAGACCGATGATAGCTTTCCCACATTGTCTCCATATTTCAAAAAATCCTCAAAACTGGTACTATGAGCTGCTTCCTTCTTTTGTGTCCGTCTTTAATCATTCCACAAACCATACAATTCCTATAGCAATTGACGAATGTTTCCGATTTCTTTTTGCTATAGCAAAATTTTGCTTTTTGTGAAACCTGTCCAACAATGCTTTGATATTATTGCCAAGAATCTTTTATAATTAAAGATGTATGAAACATAGCATTAATGATGAAGATCTTCACTTATCGGTATTATCATCTTTCTACCACCATGGGAAGAATTAGGGCATTTCCAACAAAAATGGTTAATTGTCTAGCATTAATACCATTTACAATTCAATTTCTGGGCATCAATACTTAGCATCATAGTTGAGAAAATCTGCAAAAAATCCCGATTTTGTCGATTTTTTCCCGAAAAATTCTGATATGCATGAAAAAAGCTTTTTTTCAATGAAAATTTGCATTTTTCTTCAGTTTTTTCAATAAAAAATGCCGATTTTTTCCCTGATTTTTTGCTGATTCCGATTTTTTGCCGATTTTTAAACCAGCCGATTTACTACCCGATTCCGATTTTCTCAACTATGCTTAGCATTGTTCTTTACTGCTCACTGAAGTAGAAGATGAATATCAATTGTGAAAAACAAAATACACTGGTCAACTTGAGGTCTTTAAGCTACAATCATCTTTGATGTATTTAGGCTTATTCAGTGGAGTTCCTTTAAGCTGTCATGTAAAGACACCAATACCAGATCTTTCAAAACCCTGCTTCATCCTTCTATGTTGCTTCTTTAACCATATCATTTCAAAGAGAGGACTAAGAAACATGTTCTTTGGTGTCATATATGTCCTGTTATTAAACTGTATTGGTCATATGATATAACTCATGTTCTTAAGTGTGATTTAATTTGGATTTGTTTAGAAAAAGGCATCTAATATTTAGCAGAGAAAAATTTACTCTTTTCATTGTTTCTTAAATTAGTCATTCTATTGCCTTTCTATTGGCTTGTACATAAATAAAAAAGGTGTGACTTAAGATTGTTATATAAGAAGACTATTTCATTACATTCTATGCATATACTATGGAAGCTCATGCTATTCATGCTTGTGTTCTGAAGGTTGATTGGGATGGGTATACAATTGGTTATTATGGCCGTATTTTTGAGGCTCGAAATAAATCTAAAGGCGGGTCATTTGAGGTACTCCACTCATTTGGTCATCCTTTGTAATTTAGATTTGTTTATGTTCTTTAATACATTAGTTGATTGCAAAACATAATGCACAATTTTTCTTGTTTTTGTTGGATTGTATCTCTTTTGTTCACTGAGTATGCTCATGAAGTTAAAATGTCATCATTCTGTATGCGCAATTGTACTCAATACTGTTCATTTCATGCAACTGTGTATCATTCTTTTAAAAAATTATATTTTGTTTACAGCTTTGATTGTTGAGCCTCTATCAACTCTAGGTAATGTGAGAGAGGAAACATGAATTTGTCTTAGGATTTAAGGAACTTTGTTAGTTATGGAAAAGAAGTAGCGCAAATATTTCCATCTGGAATGACTACCCTATTTTATCTATTCACCCCCAATATCAATAGCCATTCAAGTTAGGATCTTGAAATGGTCATCTTAGTGAGAGTCATTGTAATCTTGGAAACATTTTATCAATTCATCGACTGTTCTTCTGCATGTATACACCGAGTTTATCAATCTCTCTTAAAAGTGTGGACTATAAACTATCCCACTGCATGAATATACCAAGTCTGTGCATCCTGCTTATAAAACTGGCCTAAAGTACAATCATCTTACACCAAGTCTATATACTCCTGTTAAAGTATTCCAATGCAGAGTTTCTTTCCTGTTGCTTTGATGAATCCATTCCCTATTACATGATCCTTAAATTAACCTTTGTCATTGCAAACTTTTATGTGTGAATATTGTATATAAAAGGTAGAAGAAATAGAAAAGCAAAATGCATAAATGAAATGAGAGGCACTCGTATTGCTTGTCAATGATGTGTTCATTGTCATTAAAAAAGAATGCATAGTGATTTGTTGTATTTTGTTTGTCCTTGGAGAAGTTAAGGCTCGTCTTTTTCTTTCAATTATTTTTTCTGAAGCCAATATAATTTGCTAGTCTATTATTGCTCAACAAGAATAGTAGACTTTGAATAGTGCACCGTGCATGTTCCAGCAGGTGCTCAAATGAATGCTGAGTAAACATTTAAAAAAATAATAATATGGGCATGATTCCTGATATATGTTTCATTGATTCTTATATCTATTTTTCTATCTATCTATCTATCTATCTATCTATATTTGTCAAAGGATTCAAAGGTCATTTGAGATCCTATAAAATGCCTTCAGTGACTCTCATAACGTCAGAATTTTTCATATACTAATATTGTACTGCTATGCTATGCTCATACTCATGCAGAGGAATGCCTGAGAAATGTCAACAGTTCAATTATCAATGAAGAAGATTGATACATGTTATGGGCTACATATCACTGATAAAGACAATCCCCTGTGCCAGAATCATGTGGCTGATTATTCTTGGGCTTGGCATGTCTTCTGCAGTTTTACATTTAGGCCTTGTACATGCACTTTATGCATTTTATGATGCATACTTATATTCATGGTTGGTGCATGTTTACAGTTGTATATGTGTGGGACTTGTAAGTGGATTTGATGAACAATGTTAAATCCACCTTAGCGGGTGAGCTTATGCTGAATTCAAACTAACCTTGTAATTGTAGAAATTCGCAATAGAGAGGAATGAACAGAATCAACACATCACCCAGATACAAAACAGGAAACAGCAAAAAAAAGAAACATGAATATTTAGAAAGGAATCTGTGAGGTTTGATGTGGTGCCCTTGTAAACCAGAATTCTTCACTAACAATGAAAGATCTCCAATTGATGTACAAAGCAATATGTGAGTGGAAGTATTAAAACCATAGTAGTCAGACTCGGCCGAGTCCGAGTCGAAGTGGGCTCCGCTGCGCCGAGCCCACTCAGACTCGTTTTTTTCCTGGACTCGGCCGAGTCCGAGAAATTTTCAAGGAGACAAAAATAATGCTCTCAGTGCGCTGACTAGACAGTTGAAAAATCGCTATAGAAAAAGGCTGACATTTGTTCATGGCTTTCCTTACCGACATGATTTTGGTACGGTAAAGTGCTCAAGTAACTTATCACCAGTCCACTGCAAATTTCATTGAGCATATGAAAAAAGAATTATCGGTAAAGCAAGAAGCATATTCCTGTGAAAATTTCGTTGCGAACATGAAAAATATTTCCCTGGAAAGCAAGAAGCATATCCCGTTAGGATGCACAGTCCAGTGCCAATTTCATTGAGAATATGGAAAAATATTTCACGGTAAAGCAAGAAGCATCTTCCGTGATGATGCAAAATAAAATAAAAAAAATTGTGTGGATGACGCTATTCCTATGACGTTTTTTTTTTAATTGGGTCTGTGTCTAGAAACTTTATAAAACTGTTGGCAAGTCAGTCCTCTATCAATTGCATACGGAGTACGAACATCTTACGCTCTAATATTCAATTTAATTTTTGAGAAAGTGATGTTCTGTAGAGAGTCAATTCGCTAAGTTTATAGCTACGAAACCTTTTTATCTCATAAATTAATTATATAGACATTGAAGTGGTTCGAAGTGTAAAATGAAAAGGTGTCGAGTTGTCTAGAATTCACAATAAATTAATACCGGCCATTATCCATTAGCAAATAAATTATATATAATTCAGAAAATTGTGATGTATATTTTTTAAGGGTTATGTATTTATATAATATATTAGTTCAATTTTTAAAATTAATTTTATAAAATAAAAATCAAATTGTATTAGTTTAATCCGTTAGATTTCTTAATAAAAGAAAACTTATGTTTGAATCTTGCCAAGTGATACATGAATAATATTTAAGTTTTTAATACCACTATGTTACCTTTAATTTATTATTTGTATAATGTTGAATGTTGAGTAAGTGTGTTAGAATTTACTAATAAGTAATATGCATCAAAAAACTTATTTTTTCAATGATTTTTTTTTTCCTTTTTGCCGAGTCCCGAGTTCGACTCCCAAGTCGACCTTGCCAAGTCCAAGTTTTGCTATTATGATTAAAACTAGCCTCAATAAAAATGACACAGATCCTGATAACTGTCAAACCCACATGTTATTGGACCACGATATAATACATGGATCACCCTACAAGGTGAAAAGGCACATGTGGGCCAATACAACAATTCAACACAAGTACAATGTCAGCCATGGCCAAAAGTGAAAGAACACATTTCAACAGTAATACCCAGCTGTTCGTGCACTATCACTGTACCTATTATTACTTTTTCTCATTCCAAAGTCCATTCAACTAGATTGAACTCAAATGTAGAGGAATTTCTTGTTGCATCCCAATTCAAATTGCACCTCATTTTTGATCTGTAATTGATCATAGACCCTATGTTTTCTCAAATTCGACACAAACCCTAGGAATTGTTATATTATGTTTGACACAAAAGGAAAGAAATGGTGAAATCTCTCATCTCTTTAATCACTATCAGTCCGTTATTAACCAAGTTAAGGATCTTGATACAAATATAAGGATTTGTAGAAATATCTATCACTTCTTGCTGTTAAGAAGTGAAGTCACTATGCAGTACAGGCAGCAGAAAAGAGGACTGCAGCAGGCCAGACGTCTGTCCAGCTAGACGTCTAGGTTAGACGTCTGACCTGCTAGACGTCTGGGTCAGACGTCTAGGCAGCGAGGCCAGACGTCTGACCTGCTAGACGTCTAGGTCAGACGTCTAGGCAGCAGGCCAAACGTCTGGTCTGGGACAAACGTCTAGGCTGGCAGACGTCTGGACTACCAGACGTCTAGGCTGGCAGACGTTTGGGCTGCAAGACGTCTAGGCCAGACGTGACGGCTGCTAGACGTGACGGTTGCCAGACGTCTTGGTCAGACGTCATACCAAGTAGACGTCTAACCAAGTAGACGTCCAGATAGACGTCTAACACGGAAGACGAACAGGTTCAGGCGCCTTCCTTGGGAGCGGAAACGAACAGTTTTTGGAGGCTTCCGTCGGGAGAGGAAACGAACAGTTTGGAGTCTTCCTTCTGCTCTATAAAAGGGATGTGATCCCTTGCATATGTTATGTTGTTGAAAACGTTGAGAAACGTGAATGTAAAGTTTGCTGAAAATAATAAAAGGAGAAGTTGCCATTGCCCCGTGGTTTTTCCTGCACATTGCAGGTTTCCACGTAAATCTCTGTGTCACTTGTGTTGTTGTTTCGTGTTTCTATTTTTGTTATTGTGTTTCCTCTTGCAGGTGTAAAATCTGAAGTTTTTCCTAACATCTGGTATCAGAGCTAAGGTTTTGTGCGAGTGGGAGCTGCAACAATGACAGGAGGTGTAACCAAGTTCGAGATTGAGAAATTTGATGGCAGGAACTTCGCTCTATGGAAGATGAAGGTGGAGGATTTGTTGGTTCAGAATGACCAAGCTCAAGCCTTGAAAGGGGTCGCGAGTAAACCGAGCAGCATGAAAGATGAGGAGTGGGCAACGCTTGACAGGAAGGCGGTTTCTACAATCCGTCTCTGCCTAGCGGACTCTGTCTTGTTCAATGTAGCTGAAGAGAAGACCGCGGAAGCCCTTTGGCAAAAGCTTGAAAAGTTGTATGAAACAAAATCAGCAACAAATAAGGTTTTTCTGAAAAAGCAACTTTATAGCTTGAGGATGAAGGAAAGTTCATCCGTGGTAGATCATTTGAATGAGTTTAATACTCTTATCAGTAAACTGGTTTCAATTAATGTGAAGATGGAGGATGAAGATAGAGCTATCACCCTACTTTGTTCCCTCCCGGACACTTGGGATCATATGGTGATGACCATCAGTAATTCATCATCAGGAACTCTCAAATTTGATGATGTGGTAGCCGCTTTGTTGGCAGAAGAGTTGAGGCGAAAAACGTCTCTGGAACCCTCGACCAATGAAGCCCTATCTGTGAGAGGTCGATCTTTCGAGGGGAGTAAACAAGGTAGAAAACAGTCCAGATCTAAGTCTAAAGGACGTAAGCAGAAAGGGAAGTGTTGGCATTGTGGGAAGCCAGGACACTCCAAGAAGGATTGTTGGCAATTAAAGAATGGTGAAAAGCAAAATCAGCCATCAGCTGAGGCCAGTGCAGCAGATTCAGGAGAGACGACAACATGTGAAGCCTTCTGTATCAGTAACAACAGATCTGTTTTATATACCTGGGTTTTGGACTCAGGTGCATCTTTCCACATGTCTCCCCACAGAGACTGGTTTGACAAATATCAGCCATATTGTGGTGGAAAGGTCTATTTGGGTGATGATCACCCTTTAGAAATTGTGGGAAGAGGGGATATAAGGATCAGGTTGGACGATGGTAGAGAAAGGATGTTATGTGATGTGCGACATGTGCCCGATTTGAGGAAGAATTTGCTCTCAATCAAAATGATGGATAAGCTAGGGTATTCTGTCACTTTCAGTAACAACTACTGCAAGATTACCAGAGGAGCTCTTGTAGTAGCAAAGGGAGAATCTTATGGGACCTTATACCGTTTATGCGGTGATACGGTGACAAACCATGCAACAACAACAACTTCTGTTCAGGATGCAGTAATGCTATGGCATCAACGCCTAGGCCATATGAGTGAAAAAGGCCTGAAAATTCTGCATGACAGAGGTATGCTTTCTGGGATTAAGTCTTGTAATTTAGACTTATGTGAGCACTGTATTTTTGGTAAACAGAAGAGGGTTCGGTTTACTGCAAGTCCTGGTAAGAGTTCTGATTTTCTGCAACTTATACATTCGGATATATTTGGACCAGTCCCCACTCAGTCCTTGAATGGCGCCATCTATTTTCTGACTTTTATAGATGATTATTCTAGGAGAGTGTGGGTTTATTTTCTGAAGAAGTCGGAAGCTTTGCAGAAATTTAAAGAGTTCAAAGCACGGGTAGAGAAGAGTTTGGGCAAGTCGATTTTATGTCTCAGGTCAGATAATGGGGGTGAATATTGCTCCAAGGAATTTGATAAATTTTGTATGCAGGAAGGTATTAAGCACCAGAAGACTGTACCATACACTCCACAAAAAAATGGTGTGGTTGAGCGGATGAATCGCACAATCATGGAACGTGCAAGAAGCATGCTTAGCGCAGCCATGTTGGAGAAAAAGTTCTGGGCGGAGGCTGTTAATACAATTGTTTATCTTATTAACAGGTCACCTACAACTGCGTTGGATGGACAGATTCCGGAGGAGGTTTGGTGTTGTAAGCCAGTTGATTACTCTCATTTGCGTACCTTTGGCTGTGATGCGTTTGCCCATGTACCCAAAGAAAAAAGGTCCAAGCTTGACCCGAAGTCAAGCAAATGTGTTTTTCTCGGCTATGGAGATATAGTGAAGGGGTATAGACTGTGGGATCCTACTGCCCACAAGGTAATTATTAGCCGGGATGTAATTGTTGATGAAAAATCCATGCAAAGGAAGGAGGTACAACAAAATCCTAATGTTGTACCTGTTGAAGTAGAATTGAGTGAAGATGAACATGCTGAAGTTTTTGATCAGCATGCAGAACAACAAGTAGAGCAGCCACAACGGTCACAAGACCAAGAGCCACAATCGACAGATCATTGGGTTAGAAGATCTACACGTCCACAAAAGTGTCCGGAAAGGTATTCTCATGTGTATCAGTCCTCTTTTGCTTTGTTAACTGATGATGGTGAACCTAGTTCATTTCAGGAAGCTAGAGAGTCTGAGAATGCAGAAAAGTGGAGGAAATCCATGGAGGAGGAAATCGAGGCACTTCGCAAGAATAAAACGTGGGAACTTGTGGATCTCCCACCTGGAAGAAAGACTGTTGGAAACAAGTGGGTGTACAAAGTGAAGAAGAACAACGATGGGCTGTTGGAACGCTATAAAGCTCGCTTGGTGGCAAAGGGCTATGTGCAGAAGTCAGGTGTTGACTTTAATGAAATTTTCTCTCCAGTTGTGAAGATGACTACTATTAGAGTTCTACTTGCACTTGTAGCTGCACAGGATTTGGAACTGGAGCAGCTTGATGTAAAGACTGCTTTCTTGCATGGTGATCTCGAGGAAGAGATATATATGGATCAGCCTGAGGGCTATGAAGAAAGAGGCAAAGAGCATTTGGTTTGCAGACTGAAGAAATCACTGTACGGGTTGAAACAGGCGCCAAGGATGTGGTACAGGAAATTTGACACCTTCATGAAGAGCCAAGGTTTCAGCAGGAGTGAAGCTGACCATTGTGCATACTATAAGAGGTTTGATGATGGCAGTTTTATTATTTTGTTGTTGTATGTTGATGATATGCTGGTTGCAGGCCCCAACATGAAGAAAATCATTGATCTTAAGGCTCAGTTGGCTAGGACATTTGAAATGAAGGATTTAGGAGCAGCAAACCAAATTTTAGGGATGAAGATACACAGGGACAGAAAAGGAAGAAAGATCTGGTTAAGTCAAAAGTCATATGTGGAAAAGATTCTGCAGCGCTTCAATATGCAGAAATATTAAACCAGTTAGTACCCCACTTCTTCCACACTTAAAGTTGTCTTCCAACGAGTGTCCTAGAACGGAAGCAGAGAAGACAAGCATGTCTCGTGTACCGTATTCATCAGCAGTAGGAAGCCTCATGTATGCCATGGTGAGCACCAGACCGGATATTGCCCAAGCAGTGGGAGTAGTCAGCCGGTACATGGCAAATCCTGGTAAGGAGCATTGGAATGCGGTGAAGTGGATATTCAGATATTTAAGAGCCACTTCAGATGTTGCCATTTACTTTGGATCGACAGATTTGCAAGTTACAGGTTTTGTGGATTCTGATTATGGTGGAGATAGAGATGGGAGAAAATCCACTACAGGATATACCTTCACTCTTGCTGGTGGAGCGGTGAGTTGGGCTTCTAAGTTGCAGTCTGTTGTGGCTTTATCAACCATTGAAGCAGAATATATTGCAACGACTCATGCCAACAAAGAGGCAATTTGGCTAGAGCGATTGTTGGGTGACTTCAAGGTAATGCAGGAGAAAATTACGTTGCATTGTGATAGCCAGAGTGCTATTCAGCTAGTGAAGAATCCAACATTCCATGATCGCACGAAACACATTGATGTCAAGTACCACTTTATCAGAAATGTGGTGGAAGAAGGTAGGATCCTGTTGCAGAAAATCGACACTGAAGTGAATCCTGCAGATATGCTTACAAAGCCGGTCAAGGTAGAGAAGTTTGAGTGGTGCAGAACTTCTCTGGGCTTGCTGAAAAAGTAATAAGGGCAGCATTGGGCAATTGGCATTGGATGAAAATCTTTGGCAGAAGAATTCCTGAATACTGACTTCAAGTGGGAGAATGTTAGGAAGTGAAGTCACTATGCAATACAGGCAGCAGAAAAGAGGACTGTAGCAGGCCTGACGTCTGTCCAGCTAGACGTCTAGGTAGCAGGCCAGATGTCTGACCTGCTAGACGTCTAGGCCAGACGTCTGGCAGTCCAGACGTCTAGGCTGCTAGACGTCTGGGCTGCCAGACGTCTAGGCTACCGGACGTCTAGGCCGGACGTGATGGCTGCCGGACGTCTAGGCCAGACGTCTAACCAAGTAGACGTCAAACTAGCGGACGTCCAGATAGACGTCTAACGCGGAAGACGAACGAGGTTCAGGCGCCTTCCTTGGGAGCGGAAACGAACAGTTTTTGGAGGCTTCCGTCGGGAGAGGAAACGAACAGTTGGAGTCTTCCTTCTGCTCTATAAAAGGGATGTGATCCCTTGCATATGTATGGTTGGTGAAAACGTTGAGAAACGTGAATGTAAAGTTTGCTGAAAATAATAAAAGGAGAAGTTGCCATTGCCCCGTGGTTTTTCCTGCACATTGCAGGTTTCCACGTAAATCTCTGTGTCACTTGTGTTGCTGTTTTCTATTTTCTGTTATTGTGTTTCCTCTTGCAGGTGTAAAATCTGAAGTTTTTCCTAACACTTGCTGAGAATACATCCCCTAATATTTTTCATGATAGGTAAGAAAAATTTAAACTGAGTATTTTCTATCAACCAATAGCATTTAAATAATTGCCCAATTCTCTGTTGACAAAGCAATTCAAACAAAAGAGAAGTTATTGAACAAAGCTATACAACCTGTGACAAATGATCATTAGAACATGTCAACACTCATCAAATTATGATGAATAATGTTAATTTTCATCAACCAGTGTCAAAGAAATCATAGATTAGGCCCTACGACATCCTCACTACAAGACTTTTCAACCATAACAACAAAGTTCTGGAGGGTTTGATAATCAAATTACAAAAAACTCAGGAACTCAAGGTCAAAATTTTGCATGTCAACAAACTTCAAATGTTAACATATGACAAAACTCGATGCCAATCGAAGTTCATTTAGGAGGGATTAGTGAGTCAGTTCATTGTTATTGCCAACTCTTATTGAGGTCCTATCTTTTATCTTCTGGTTGTGCTTCAAGGATAGATCAAGTGCAAGCTAGAACAACATGTAGCATACCTGATGAAACATTGTTTATTACCAAAGGATGATATATACAAACACAACTTTATGTCCATATCCCTTGTCACATGCTTATATCAATCCACTCTTCTCATCTACTTGCTTATTAGTTATTAGGGATACTGTTTTGCCTAATTATGTGAATATCTATATATTCCTTGAGTTTACCTATTCAGTATGTGCCCCTGATGGACATTGAAAAATTCAAACCAATGCAATAGGCTTTAAATTCAAAGGGTCTGTTGACAGTAGGAAATTACATCATTATCAAACTGGATTCTTCTGTCACTTGCACATAGAGTTGATAACTTTTCTAGGAGTCTAGCATAGGGATATACCATCAATACCAGGATTGCTAGGGGAATTATAACTCCACTAGCATCATCATATTTGGGCCCCACATTTCAGTGGGGAATGCACGGCATAATTAGCATATTACTATTTTTTCCCCGCTTAATTGGTTATATTGGTTTGAAACGGGCCCCACCTGTATTATATCATCACTGCATTATAGCGGTATTTCCACAAACCACATTATTGTGGCATCACAACAGACCACATTATCACAGGTAAACTGCTCTTGAAGAGGGACTAGTCACCGTATGCCTACTACTCAAGAAAAACTTGCAATTATGTTCTAGCAAAATTTTGGAAAAAAATTAGGGACATCAAAGCCTGGACTAAAATCAAAGTCTTCGTATGGTTAATGCAGCAAAACAAGATTTTTATGAGAAAGTTCATGAAAAGGAAAGGTGGCAAGGAACAACTTGTCATGCACTAAGTGAAATTGTGAAATCATTTATTCATAAAATGCTCCTTGTCCCAGAGATCATGCTAGGAATCTTCAATTTGATTTTACATAAATTACCAAACTTATACCAGCTTCTAAACATATCTCTATTGGCTAAAATTTTGGTTTCATTCTTCACTCACTTTTCCATGCCTTTCTCCTCACCTTTTCCTTTTTGGTTAGTTGATCTGGTAGATGATTAGCATCTCTCCTCTACACCATTCAAGCTCAAATTAGATCAACTGATCCAGTCATCACCTCCTTCATCTTTCATAGTCACCTCCTCCATCTTTCATAGTGGCTAAACCCTTTCATTTTGCTCTTTACGAATAGGACTTGTTCATAACCATTTTCATAAATTACACATTAAACCTTCTCCTCATTATCCTCTTATGCTCTCATCGTTGAAACTTAACTTCAATGGAGCCAATAAGCATAATCTAGTTTGTGCAAGGTTTGGAGGCATTTAACAACATGGTTAAGAAACTTGGACTCAGCAATGTTAGGAGGTGAAGTCACTATCCAGAGTTTTAGTCAGCAAAAGCTAGGCAGCAGAGGCTGTTGCTAGACGTCTAGGCAACAGACGTCTAGGCAGCAGACGTCTAGGCTGCTAGACGTCTAGGCAGCAGAATGTGCCAGACGTGTAGCTGCGGAAGACGAACAGTTTTCGGATGCTTTCCCTTGGGAGTGGAAACGAACAGTTTTTCGGAGGCTTCCTTTGGGAGAGGAAACAAACAGTTTTCGGTGTCTTCCCTTTCTTATCTATAAAAGGGGAATGACCCCTTGCATGTATATGATGTTGCGTGAATGTAAAGTTTGTTGAAATCAATAAAAGAAGAAGTTGCCATTGCCCCGTGGTTTTTCTTTTACATTGCAGGTTTCCACGTAAAATCTCTGTGTTACTTGTGTTGTTGTTTTGTTCTCTGTTATTGTGTTTTCTGCTTGCAGGTAAAATATGAAGTTTTAACTAACATCTGGTATCAAAGCCTAAGGTTTTGTGCAAGTGGGAGCTGAAACAATGACAAGAGGTGTAACCAAGTTTGAGATTGAGAAATTTGATGGCAGGAACTTTGCTCTATGGAATATGAATGTGGAGGATTTGCTGGTATAGAATGACCAAGCTCTAGCCTTGAAAGGGGTCGTGAGTAAACCAAGTAGCATGAAAGATGAGGAGTGGGCAATGCTGGACAGGAAGGCGGTCTCTACAATCCGTCTTCAATGTAGCTGAAGAGAAGACCGCGGAATCCCTTTGGCAAAAGCTTGAAAAGCTGTATGAGACAAAATCAACAACAAACAAGGTTTTTCTGCAAAAACAGCTTTATAGCTTGAGGATGAAGGAAATTTCATCTATGGTAGATCATTTGAATGAATTCAATACCCTTATCAGTAAATTGGTTTCAGTCGGTGTGAAGATGGAGGATGAGGACAGAGTTATCACCCTACTTTGTTCCCTCCTGGACACTTGGGATCATATGGCGATGACCATCAGTAATGCATCATCAGGAACTCTAAAATTTGATGATATGGTAGCCACTTTGTTGGCTGAAGAGTTGAGGCGAAAAACGTCTCTGGAACCCTCAACCAATGAAGCCCTATCTGTGAGAGGTCGATCTTTTGAGAGGAGTAAACAAGGTAGATCACAATCTAGATCTAAGTCTAAAGGACATAAGCAAAAAGGGAAGTGCTGACATTGTGGGAAGCCAGGGCACTCAAAGAAGGACTGTTGGCAATAAAAAATGAAAAGAATGGTGAAAAGCAAATTCAGCCATCAGCTGAGGCTAGTGCAGCAAATTCAGGAGAGACGACAACATGTGAAGCTTTCTGTATCAGTAACAACAAATTTGTTTTATATACCTGGGTTTTGGACTCAGGTGTTGTTGCCACATTTTGCACGGGGTGCAATGTTTTCAATTTTGTAACAGTGCTGCTCTTCTTTTTCCCTCTTCCTCTATTTTCCTTTCTTCTTCTCTCCCTTTCTCTTTCTTTCCTACATTCTCTTTCTTCCCCCCTTTCTTGGAGCCCCTCAGTTGAATTTTAAACTTGGCAGCGGTTACCTGAAAAATGGCTAAGTGTTGGTGCGAAGTTCGCACTTCGCCCAGTTTTGGTGCGAAGTCCGACTTCGCCCCTTTCTGGGCGCACCTTGTAACTGGCAGGCTGACAGAAGAATGATAAGTGCTGGGGCAAAGTCCGTACGTCGGCAGATACCAGTTTTCACCTGTGCGCAGTCCGACTTCGCAGCGAAGTCGGAGTGCGCCCTTGACAGGTGCGTAGTAGGGAAACAAACTCAGAAATACACCCAAGGCATGAAGGCCTTCCCAACTGCGCTGTTCTCTGCCTGTGCAACCCGAGACGCTCTGATCCCAGGCGAAGTTGGATAAACTGCCTTTCAAGGCAGACACATGTCAAACAGCATGATCCATCATCTGACAAGTGTCCAGCTTCGGGATTTGAGCCAAGAAGTGCCGAGAAAAAGGACGAGCATGGGCTGCACTACCTATGCCAGTGGCCTCATTTAAAGTTGATTGGAGGTTCTACCCACTCCAGCTACCCGCATTCCTGCTAAGAAGAAGTTCTGCCCAACACACCGCCACCTAGCTGTCCAGCTTCTAGGAAGACCATGCTGCGGGTACAGTCCGGTCCGACAAAGGTTAGCATTTGCAGCTCTTTCGCCGCTTTTGTCAGCTATTGTTTGACTGGGACCTTTGTGCCCATTAATGTAACGGGAGGGACTCGGGCTATAAAAACCCACCATGATTTCATTGTAAAGGGGTGGAAGGGGAATGTACTGTTAGGGAACCATTGTAACCGTGCTTCTGCTTATAAATATAATTTGTATGCACGGTTACGTTCTACTGCTTTTATTTCTTTATGCTTATGCTTAACGCTTCCCTGTGTCACGGCTCGTTGATTCATTTCAGCATTTGGTGATCAGGCGCCTTTAGCATTGTTTGTGTACTTTTAAATCTTATATAATAGATGTGGTAGCAGCTCCATCAGTTGTGTGTTACGTTGCTGTCCGTAGTGGTGATTGATGCGTTGCCGTGCTGTTAGTTCTCCTTGTAGGGAGAATGTTTGCTAGGGGACCATTGTAGCTGTGCGGTTAAATTCTCTGCATGACACATATACCCGGTTCTGACATCTCTTAGTTACTTTCTGTTTTGAGTTTCCGTACGTAGTGGTGATTGATGCATTGCCGTGCTGTTAGTTCTCCTTGTAGGGAGAATGTTTGCTAGGGGACCATTGTAGCTGTGCGTATATTGCTTAGTACAGAAAGTACACTTAGATTTTGCAGTTCTCAGTCATGCTTTGTATTTATGATGCAGTAAGTATTGGTGATTGCTGGTTGCCGTACTGTTAGTTCCCCCCACCAAACTCCAAGTACATTTGTAAATTCTTTCCGTTCATTTATCTCTTTCCTGCACTCTTAGCTTAAACCATAAAACCCCCCCAAAAGGAGCCGGCCTTCTCCGGAGATTGGCTCGGAAGGCATCTCTTCCTTCCGGCATTTCATGCTGGTGGGCGAATCTGGGCGCATTAACCCAAAATCCTTTCCTCATGGCAGATTCGTAACCAACGGTTTCTCTAGCACGCCCGGTGGGACCGGGGTCCCACATTTGAAGAGAGATTTTCTGATCAGTCTCCACCTAGCACTGACAGTGGTTTCTGAGCACTTGGTGAGACAAGGAAGTTTCTCACCCCCAACAGAATTGAAGCACCGGTGTTCGCTTCATTGCTGTTCGAAATCTGAGCACCTGGCGACTCTGCATGAACAAATCCTCTGAGTCCGAAAGACCGGTCCCAACACCTTCATGCAAACAAGAAGGTGGCAAGCAAGGGATCCAAGAAGCCCGCCTGACTTTTACGAACTGGACATCAACGCTCGAGGCGAAATTCCCAGGCTGGCTGATCCGCAAGCTCGTGTCGACGAAGCCGAGGCTGAAATCCAAGAAGAAGCCGAAGCTGAAGTCGGCGGAGCTGAGTACGAAATAGAAGAGGCCGAGGAAGAAGAAGCACCTGCATCCTCGGAAAGTACCGACACTGAGTACACAACCGACGGAGGAGAAGAAGAAGAAATGGCTGCTCAGCAGCAAAATGATGATGATCTCTTCCCGGCGGTGGACTCTACAGGGCCCTTGGCCCTGGTCGGACAACAAGCTGTGCCCCCTGCTGCTTTAAAGTCTATCCTTACATACGACGGCTACGGCAAGACGGCGTACGATCACATCCAGGACATCCTTGCCCTGGCCGCATTACATTCCATTACCGATGAGAGTGTGAAGACCCATCTGCTGGCCCTTTCCCTGAGGGGAAAGCTTCTCTATCGGTGGAGATCGCTGCCAGAGGGATCCATCACAGGGTGGCCTGGCTTGCCGGAAGGCTCGTGAAAGGATGCAATGAGTCCGCCGACCCTACTTCTTTCTTTGCATCGGTTCCAAGCTATCCGAGAGACATCCTCAAGAGGAGGTGTCTGATTTTAACATCAGGTTTGCGAGATCCTAGAAACGGGTACCTCGCGAACTTCGGCCTTCAGCTGGCATGGCTGCTCACTACTATCTGAGATCCTTCAACTCAGACATATGCCTGCTGCTGAAGATTGCCAGAATAGATGAGTTTCCTGCTCTGTACGAGGTTGCCCAGCAAGCTGAAGCTGATATTATTTCCATCGGCGAGACTCCCGTCCGGGTGCAGGGAACCCATTCATCCTGACTTCCCCGGATCCCGGTATCCTCCTGCTTCTGGTGGTGCGCCGTCCACATCAGGGCAGCAACCCCAACAACAGTGGAATCCGGCGCCGGTCGTAACTCCTTACGGCCCGCCTCAATTGCATTATCCTCACCCGCCTCCTCCTGCTCCGCATTTTCCAGCACTTCCTGCTCCCCCGTAGTACGCACCTTATTCTAACCCTCCTCCATTAGCCGCATTGCCTCCACCGGCACAGTTGCCGCCTCCTGACGATAGTATTCAGAATACAATCCTCCAGGAGGTGCGGGCTTTGGCCTCGGGATATCATGCCATGTCCAATGACATGACCGCTCTAAGAAGAAGCGAGGCCGGATGGACCTTGCTCCTAGGAGGCCATATGCGCCCCGGCGCTGACGAAAGACAAGCCCCCGGAGCACCAGCCGCAGAGGCGTCCGCCTCCGAGAAATGCTTGCTATAGAAGACCCGCCTGGTCCTTCCGACCAGGTTAACTGGTGCACTACGTGCAATGACCCACATTCGGAGGAAGACTGCACTCTGCACCAGCACTACATCCAGACCTTGGCCGGCAGCGCCATAGAGGACGATGAACTGTACATGATCCTGGACGGCGAAGCCAACTTTGCCCTCCCAGAAGAGAATCTAGTGCCGCCCGCCAAGGAAGAAAAGAAAACCGCAGATGCTGCCAAGCCTTTGCAAGTTTATGCCAGAAGAGAAAAACCACAGCCCGGTGGGCTACCACCATACAAACGGCTGTGGCCCTACACAGCCCAGGAGAAGGCATCCAAAGATAAAACTCCAACCAAACCTTCTTCGGCAAAGGCTGCCCCTGTTCCAGCCAAGCCTCCTATAGCAAAAGCCCCAACTCCGGCTAAAGCTCCCGTACCTCAGCCTCCAGCAGAAACCAAAGAACAAGCCCAGGAGAAGCTGAAGTACCAGTCTCTGACCAAGAGATAGCGAGTTGAGGCTACCCAGCAGTACCGGACAAAGTATGAGCCGGCAAAAGAAGCAGAAGGAGCTAGTACCTCGGGCTACAGCATAGTAGACGAGTTGAAAAGAACACCTGCTAGAATCAGCATGTATGATGCTCTTCTGCTCCCAGGCCAAGTGGATCTGCTGCAAGAATCTCTGAAGAACATGAAAGGCGGCAAGCAGATACAGCCCGCTGTCCTGGTTCAACCTCTGACAGTCTCAGCCACTGGGAAGAACAGACCGCCTCCCTTTTATCTGTCTTTACGGATGCAAGGGCACATAGTTCACAACTGCATGGTGGATTCTGGTGCTTCCACGACTGTGATGCCGAAGGCCGTTTGCGATGAGATCGGGATGGAATACACACGGAGCAGCCAAGGCGTGCTGCAATTAGACGACACCCCTATCAAGACAGTTGGTGTCATAAAGGACATCCCTATCCAGTTGCACAAGGCTCTCGACATCGTGGTCATCCAAGAGGTCGTGGTTGTTGACTTGGCTCCCTACTTCGGCATGTGTCTCTCCCGGGAGTTCACTGCGAAGTTGGGCGGGTACCTGTCTCTAGACTACTCACACATGGAAGTGCCCTTCAAAGGAAGGAGACTGAAAATTTTCAATGAGAAGCCTTCCACCTTCCTAGTAGAGAGGATACCCGGAGGAGAGTTGGACTGCATGGTTCAGCTGTCGTTGGAGGAGCTGGTGATAGTAGAGCTGACTGAGCAAGCCTTCGAAGTGCTACAGCTTGAAGATGAGTTCTCTTTGCGGGACTTCAATGCCGTAATTGAGACAGAGCAGGGCTGTTACTCCATTGTACAGCCCGAGAGGCTTGACGGCGCGCGATGCAAAAATGGCGCCGGTGCAGGGGTACTTCTGGTTTCTCCAACCGGAATCCAGAAAGACTATACCTACAGGTTGGCCTGGAGCTGTACCAACAACTCGGTGGAATACGAAGCCCTGTGCTTGGGTTTACGAAAGGCGGAGAGGCTGGGGATTAAACACCTGCAGATCTTTGGAGATTCAGAGCTGGTGTGTCACCGAGTTACGAACAAGTGCGCCTCCAAACAGCACTATCTTAGAGCGTACCGCAACCGGGTGTGGGACCGATGGAGTCGTTCGACTCGTTGAATGTCAAGGCGATATCGCGTGAGAAGAACAAACACGCCGACATTACGGCGTCCGTTGGAGCCAGTGCGTTCCGGTGACGACGTTGTCCAGAAACCGAAGCCGGTTCGCACTATTTACTGGGCCTTACGTGCACGATAAGGACACCCACTGGCAGGTGTTCAGTTGTGACGAGGAGATCGTCACATTCCTGGTTAACAAAGTTTGTGTAATCGAAGGTAGAGACCCTGATGACGAGCAATATGAGGGGTTGATACAGTTAAGGAATAATCATGTCCCAAAAGGTCTGATTACATTGGAAAGTCTCTTTGATCAGAATGACAGAGCAATATCTCACAGGATCAAAGTAGACCCGAAGCAGTATGCTGACCTGGAACTTGAACCTGGTAAAACTATCAAGGTCGGAACAGACTGCACGTCGGAGGAACTTGAGCAGATCAGATCACTATGCCAAGAGTTCCCCGACATCGTGGCCTGGTGCTACGAGGATTTGAGGGGTATGACAAAACTGTCATCCAGCATACCATCGAGCTAGAGGATGGCGCCAAATCATTCCGACAGAAGCAGAGGGCCGTGAATCCAAAGATTGAGGCCATGATGAAAGCCGAGCTCTTGAAGATCTTTGGAGGCCAAAATCATCTACCCCATCAAACATTCATCCTGGGTCGCGAATTTGGTGCCGTGAGGAAAAAGAATGGCGACATTCGTCTCCGTGTCGACTTCAGAAACCTGAATCAGGCTTCCCTCGGGGACCACTATCCGCTTCCCCAAATCGACCAGATTCTACATATCGTTGCTGGAGCCCAGAGATTCTCACTTTTAGATGGATTTTCCGGCTACAACCAGATTTGGGTCAAAGATGAGGACCAGCATAAGACGGCGTTCACCACCAAGTGGGGGACGTTCGCCTATCAGCGCATGCCGTTTGGCTTATCCAATGCTGGTGCCACATTCCAAAGGGCCATGGACCTGGCCTTCCGAGAGCTGCTCAATAAGATCATTGTCATCTACCTTGATGACATGACTGTTTTCTCTCACCAACGAGGGGATCATGTTTCACACCTATGGCAAATATTTGAGAGGTGTCGAGAATTCGGCATTTCTATAAACCCGAAGAAGTCTGTCTTCGCGGTAAAGGAAGGAAAGTTGCTGGGACATGTCATCTCCGAGGAAGGCCTTGCCATTGACCCTGACAGAGTAGAAGCCCTCGTTTGCTTGCTAGCCCCATCGATAAAAAAGGGCTGCAGTCCTTTTTCGGTCAGATTAACTTCATGCGTAAGTTCATTCCGAACTTTGCACAGGTAATCAAGCCTATGGCCGAGCTGCTGAAAAAAGATACAAATTACGAATGGACTGATGAGAGAGAGCAAGCCTTCGAGGAAATCAAGGCTCGAATTGCGCAAGCTCCGGTGTTGACAAACCCGGACTACTCCAAGGACTTCATCCTTTATGCAGTGGGAGAACCCGAAAGTTACGCTGCAGTCCTGACTCAGAAGGGAGACGATGGCGAGGAGCGCCCCATAGCGTTCCTGAGCCAAGTGATTCAGCCGCATGAGGAAAAGTACAACTTTATAGAGCGGCAGGTTCACGCTGTTATGAAATCCCTCCGAAAGTTCAGGCATTTTGTCTCCCAGAGCAAAACTACTGTCTTTGTGATTCACTCGGACGTTCGAAGCTTCATCTTACAAGGAGAACCGGGTCACAAGAGAGCGGGATGGATTGCAAAAATCCAGGAGTTCGACATCGAAGTGCGGCCCACCAAGCTTATCAGAGGCCGAGCCTTGTGTTAGGAATTGGCCCGAAGCGTTGTAGCCGGCATCTCCGCCTGTAAGTGGGAGGACACAGCGACACGCATCTACCTAGCCAACTCCTTATCGGAGGGGAGTGATTGGACAGATGAACTGGTGAGATTTTTCTGCATCGGAAGATGTCCAGATCACCTGAACGCCTCACAACGAAGGAGATTTCGGCTAGGTGCACTTAAGTACACTCTTCGCCCCAAGGGGCTTTACTTCAAAAACATCGACGGCATCCTGTTGCGGTGCGTCAGAAAATCAGACCAGCCCAGGGTCCTCGGAGATTTTCATTCCGGGATGCCTGGGGGTCATCATTCTTCAAGGCCTACGGCCTTAAAAATAATTAGAGCTGGGTACTATTGGCCCACTCTATTTACAGACGCTCATGCGGTCTGTTCTAAATGTGATCAATGCCAGAGGTTTGCTGGCAGAAACAGAAAAGCACCCCTGCCCCTCCAACCAATTCAGGCCGAGACTCCGTTCCAGCAATGGGGTCTAGACTTCATTGGGGTGATTTCGCCTAGTTCCTCTGCCGGACACAAGTTTATTCTTACGACCACCGATTACTTCACACGGTGGGCAGAGGCAATCCCGACCAAGAACGCGAGACCAAGAAACGGTCATCAGGTTCATTGAGAGCACGATTACCCGCTTCGGGGTTCCGAGTCAATTGTGACGAGACAATGGTCCGGGATTCGCGAGCGCTGTACTCACGGAGTACAGCGGCAAACTTGGCATCTATCACAAGATGTCTTCTAATTACTACCCGCGAGGGAATGGCCTTGCCGAGTCTACTAACAAGAACCTCCTCGAAAATCATCCGGAGGACCATTGTGAGAAACAAGCGGACTTGGCATTTACTCCTGAACCGAGCGCTGTGGGCGGATAGAGTTGCATTCAAGAAATCCATCAGAACGTCCCCCTATGCGCTTGTCTATGGCAAAGAGGCTGTCATGCCATCCCACATTGAAATCCTTGCCCTATGGATGTTGGACGAAGACAGGAGCAGCGGAGACCCGGTGGACGACAGGCTGTGCCAACTCCTGCAGTTGGAAGAAGACGAGAGAAAAAGCATACCAGGCCTTCACTAGTCATATTACAGCCACTCAAGGCTGGTTTGCAAAAGGCACCACTGCCCGAGTTTTTAAAATCGGGGACCTGGTGCTGAAGTGGGACTCATATAAGGCAAAGCCGGGCAATCACGGGAAGTTTGATGCCCTCTGGGAGGGCCCTTATCGAGTTGCCGGGTGAACCGGTTCAATGCCTATGTACTTCGGGATATGGAGGGTCGGCTCCTACCTATCCCTGGTTAACGGGTTCCACTTAAAAATTTACCGCTGCTGAAGGTGCCCGAGTGGCCCTTCTTTGTAAAAATTTCCCTTATGCATTTTTGTTTTCCAGCATGTACGGTTTCCAGCTTTCAGCTTTTATTTTTTATTTTTTGAGCCTAACTGCGACATGGGAGAGGAAACAGACTTCGCAGCGAAGTCTGTTGTCGCCCCTCAGAAGGGGCGAAGTTCGGGCTGCTTGGGTGAAGAAAAGAGAAAAAAAAAGCAAAAAAACGGCTAAGTGTTGGCCGCTGCCCGACTTCGCAGCGAAGTCGGGCTGCGCGCCAGCCAAAGAGCGAAGTGTGGAGAAGGGAAAACTGCAAGGCACGAAGAGAACGGACTGCGCTCAGCTTTGCGCGAAGTCCGACTTCGGCCGGCTTGCGCGCGAAGTACGAATTGCGCACAACCTCCGCGCGAAGTGCAAACTTCGCGCGAAGTTCGAACTTCGCCCGAACTTTGGGCGAAGTCCGAACGCGCTCCATTTTTCAAGCGCAGCTCGTACAAGTCGGTCCAAAAGAGGCGTAAAGTTCTAAGTGTTTGCCTCTCCTCCAAAGGTTGCAAGGGGCCGGATTGCGCTCAACCCTTGGGCGCGATAAGAAAAGAAAAAGAAAGCGAGAACAGTCTCAATGCGAACTTCGCGAAGTTCGGACTGCGCCGGATTTTTTGGCGAAGTCCGACTTCCTGGCGAAGTCGGATCGCACCCAACTTTGGGCGAAGTCCGACTGCGCCTTGTTTTCTGGGCCAGCTTGGACAGTTGTCTAAAAAATGAATAAAATATTCAAAAGGTTCCAAGCTGGGCCCAAGGCGCATTACGACCGTTTTAAGGTGGGTTTCCGCACCAAAGGTTTTTTCTTGAGCAGTGTGCCCAGATTGCGGCAGTGACGTCAGCCATGGCGCAGCGTTCAAGGTAAAGTTAATGATTGCACAGTCCTCAATGAAAAGTGCAATAAAAAGAGCATGGCACGGCAGTCGGGATACCTTTTTCCAAACATTCTCCTGCACAGTCACCCAAGAAACTTAACTCCTTCACTTGCCCGGACCTACCCCCTCCTGCGCGGCATTAATGATGCTGTCATTATCTAGAAAAGGGGGTCAGATGCATCCAAACATGCCAGACTGCGCAGATTATTCCTGTGACTGTGTAGATTATTCCTGTGACTATGAAATCTGCTGCAGACGCCCTAAACTTGTAATTATTCTTTGTTTCGGAGAGATGGACAGAGGAAAGATGCCAATGCCAGCGCAATCCAGCGAAGGGTGCGAACCCGAGGATTTACCGCGACCAAGTGTTTTCAAAAGTGAAACACCGCCGGAGCGAAAGTCGAAGTCCCGACCCAAGAAAGTACAGCGTGGGCAAGCCCCACCACCTCCGGTAAATTACTTGGCGGGATACAAGGACGGCTCGTTTTCTATGAGCCTGACTAAACTGCGGACAAATGTGGAGAGTTGGGCGGACAAGGTTTCACCCTCTCACCATTTCGGAGCGGCGTACAAGTCCAACCTTTTCAGATTCTTGTGCCCTCCTGTCCATCAATGCCCGGAGCTGGTAGACCTGATTGTCAGACACTACAGACCAGTTACCCGACAGATTTGCAGCTCCAGCGGTAAACCCTTGTTCGCGCTGCGCAGGGAGACTGTCCAGCCAGCTTTCGCCCCAGGGTTGGAGTATGACTCCAGCACAATTGTCAGAAAGATAAATCTGGGCGAGCAAGCGGGATGCTTCACGCATACAAAAAGGATGAGGGATTTCCTCAATTCAGAGCTGAACGCCCCGCTTACAGTGTGGACGATGTGCCAACCGGCCCCATGCCCTTGGCGAGGTTTCGAGAACAAATATTTATACACCATTACGGCATGGATCCTCGGCTGCGACTACGATGAGTGAGTACAGCCGTACCAGCTAGCGTTGGCCAGAATGTCTCCTGTGTGGAGAATCCTACGAACCGGCAGCGCAGAGAAGTGGAAAGCGTCCCATATTTTTCGACTGGGCGGACTGGCTGGCATACGCCATCCACTCCAGCCTGGTCAAGCTCCAGAAGAAGCAGTCCACCGAATTTCGGTTCAGTTCTGTTCTAGCTTGGCTTTGTTTATATCATTTGCACTCTCGGATGCCGATCCCGAACCTGAAGAAGGTCAACGAGAAGGGAGAGCCACAGCCCGTCTATGGTCGGACGGATGACCTATACCGGAAAGGGTCTTACTACAAGTTTAACTTCAACTTTCTGGGATTGGTCATGTCAGTCTTCAGCGATGGCGAGATCCCTCGCCCCCCGCGGGAAATGACGAACTCTTTGCTGAGTAAGAAGCTCGGGGACGTTTTTAGACTGACGCAGGGGATTGTGGTTAGAATCTACGGATTCAAGGGCAAACCTCATCTGCTGCCCTACTGGTGCACGGATCATCAGTTTGGGATGGAGGTTGCCCGTCAGATGGATTATGTTGAGGAGTTCGGCCTAGGAAAGAAAAGAGGCCAGATTTTTCAATATCCTCTTTCTTGGGCGAACGTTGAGATTTCTGAGGTAGGACAGCATGTCTATCTCGAGCGGGAGCTTTTTGACATTGGTCTGATTCTGCTGCCGCAGCGCTGGAAATACGACCCGTATGGGATAAGGGGAAAGTTCACACATCTCTGCCCCCGGGCAGATATAACTGAAGACAGATGCGATGTGGTCCATGTTGACCTTGACTGGGAAATTGACTTGATGGAAGCTTCGCCTCCATGGCAGGATTTTTATTGCGAGGAGGTGACATATGACCCCAAGCGAAACCCGGACCACCAGTTCTCATCTCCAGGGTTCAAAATTTTCCTCTCCAAAATAGCAGGCCTTAACTGGCCAAAAGAAAATATTATTGAATGCTGGAAGATGAGATGCCGCACGCAGCACGACAAATCCACCAAGAGAAATCTGGCCGTTGATGACGACTTTTCGGCCCTATATGACCAGCACCATGACAGCTGGCGGCCGTTCGCATATCAAGATTACGTTCCCCGAGGTCCCTTTGAGGGTTATAAAGGAGGGTCTTCCTCCCAACAGTTGTACACTTCGGCAACTGCCAGCGCGGGCCCAACGAGACATCCAAGTGGACCCAATGCAGCCCGTGGCTTCCAAGGTGGCGCACGAAAAGGCGAAGAAGCTGAGTCAAGTCAACGCCTGAGGTGACCCTTCGAGGCACAAAAGGCGCCAGCACCACCAGAGGGCAGACCGGTTGCGGCAGACCTTCTGCAAGTCAAACCTCGGTACAAGTTTACCGTGGGAACATCAGCGCCTGCGCCTGCTGCACCTGCTTCATCTCCTTCCCCCGATCCGGCCATTGTTCCAGAAGAGAAGAAGAGGAAGAGAGTTTGGAAGATCAGGCGACCTAGTTTGACAGTGCAGCAGCCAGTCGCAGAGCCGCAGCCGCGTTCAGCCGCTCCAGAGCGAGTTTCTCCGGGCAGTCCCGAGCCAGCCGCCGGAACCAGAATCGCAGACATCCATCCAGCATCGGCTCAGGCGGAGCCCGCAGGTACGTTTGCTGCCCCACTCTCTCTGGTCTCATCTAGCCCTACTCCTACTCCATCTCCCGCTCAATCCGAGCAAGTCATGGCCGCATCTTCCTCCCCGTCTCCACACCCTTCTAGCGGCCCCCATTCTTTTGACCAGTTTGCTCAGAACCCCAACGTTTCTCTATCTCTGAGTCAAACTCCAAACCCTTCGCCTGAAGTTAGTGCTGAAGCCATGCATTCATCGTTACATCCACCGCCTCAGCCGCTTGAAACCCTTTCAGCGTCAGCCGCTCCCATCTCCACTCCCCGGTCGCCCTCAGAAGCGGCCGATCCTTCCAAGGTCCGTCCGGTTCCTCCTGATCCCATTCCCGCAGGAGAGACGTCTCAGCAGAACCCTAGGCTGGGGGAACCAGACTTCATGGACGACCTCCAGAATACGGACGACTTGCCTCTGGCAACGAGAGCTGTAGAGTACCCTATCTCTTTCCTCCAAAATCTGAAGCGGAGGAGACCTGAAGAGATAGCCGCCCCGGTAAAGCGCACCAAGTTTAATTTCGAGAGGAGAGTGCTTACAAGAGAGAAGATAATCCCGAAAGTGAAGAAGCCTCTCCGAGAAATGACCAGGGGCGGACTACGAGCTCCAGGACAAAGGAGAAGAGCTTTGACGACATCAACAAGCAATACGAGATTCGGGGAATCATTCGTAAGGCGGATAATCTCCTTGTCAAGAGTCTGGAGGAACAAGAAGAGCTTTTCGGGTTGCAAGATAAGACAAGACAGCTTGAAGAGGACCTGTCTAGGTCCACTGAGCAGCTGGAAGTGGCGCGGCAAGAAATAGATGAATTAAAAGCCCAGCTGGCCGCTTCTCAGCAACAAGCCACAACCGAAAAGTAGGCACCCTTGGAGCAGATTTCTCAGCTCCAGGAGTCTTTGAAACAGGCGCAGTCGCAATCTGCAGAGAGAGCATCTCAAGCGACGGTCTTTTCGAAGAAGAAAGTTAAGGAGATGCGGGCTGGTTTGCTGCGGGGATGCAAGCCCCACACCTATAAGGCGATGTCAGTTCTGGATTTCGCATCCAGAATTCAAGAAGTTTCTGCCCAGGGAAAGCCTGTGGTAGAGGAGGCCGAACGCCGGGGCGAAGCAATGGCTGGACACGGCAATAAATCTTCAGGAGCGCGAGCGCGATGGCCTCCAATTTTCCCCCATGTCCTCATTCGCTGCAGAATGGGCAGATGCAAGGGTAACCTTGCATAAATATTTTAAAAAAGTAGAAGAGGTGAGGGTTGCCAGACGAATGTTAGACGCATTCGAACATGAAAGAGACATTTGTATGGCTCCCTTTCACGCTCTTTCTGAACTAGGGTGCCCCGGTTTTGTTGAGAATGGCGAGTTTCTCACCCTAGATCAGGTGAAAAAGAATTGGCAGTCCTTTGAAGCAGATACGAGCTGAGATTGATAAGCTGGGTGAGCCAATTCAGGAAAGTCGAGTCACCCGAGATGGTGTCAAAATGTTGCAAGATCAGCTCCTACTTCCAGGAGCTAGGAAAAAGATACCTCACCATCGACCTGCACGCGGTCGCTGCTTTCCACGCAGCATTAGAAGAAGTTGCTGACCGCCGGCCATTCGAAGCAGAAGCCTGGGGCCAAGCCCAGGCCGCATACAACCGCATTTGCGAGGCAGAAGCAAAAGCTGGAGAGCCTTCGGAAGGTGATTCTGAGGGGGCAACTGACAAAAGTGAATCTGAAGAATAATTGCCACGAGGAGAACAACTAGAGTAGCAAAAGGCAGGGAAGCAAGTTCCTCTGCACCCAATGGATGAAGGCATGGATTCTTTGTGCCGAGGCGAGCTCGACACCCCGCGAGCCGCCAGAAATGTTGCCACATTTTGCACGGGGTGCAATGTTTTCAATTTTGTAACAGTGCTGCTCTTCTTTTTCCCTCTTCCTCTATTTTCCTTTCTTCTTCTCTCCCTTTCTCTTTCTTTCCTACATTCTCTTTCTTCCCCCCTTTCTTGGAGCCCCTCAGTTGAATTTCAGATTTGACAACAGTTACCTGAAAAATGGCTAAGTGTTGGTGCGAAGTCCGCACTTCGCCCAGTTTTGGTGCGAAGTCCGACTTCGCCCCTCTTTCTGGGCGCACCTTGTAGCTGGCAGGCTGGCAGGCTGACAGAAGAATGATAAGTGCTGGGGCAAAGTCCGTACATCGGCAGATACTAGTTTTCACCTGTGCGCAGTCCGACTTCGCAGCGAAGTCGGAGTGCGCCCTTGACGAGTGCTGCGAAGGGAAACAAACTCAGAAATACACCCAAGGCATGAAGGCCTTCCCGACTATGTTGTTCTCTGCCTGCGCAACCCGAGACGCTCTGATCCCAGGCGAAGTTGGATAAACTGCCTTTCAAGGCAGACACGTGTCAAACAGCATCATCCATCATCTGACAAGTGTCCAGCCTCGGGATTTGAGCCAAGACGTGCCGAGCAAAAGGACGAGCATGGGCTGCACTACCTATGCCAGTGGCCTCATTTAAAGTTGATTGGAGGTTCTACCCGCTCCAGCTACCCGCATTCTTGCTAAGAAGAAGTTCTGCCCAACACACCGCCACCTAGCTGTCCAGCTTCCAGGAAGACCATGCTGCGGGTACAGTCCGGTCCAACAAAAGGTCAGCATTTGCAGCTCTTTCGCCGCTTTTGTCAGCTATTGTTTGACTGGGACCTTTGTGCCCATTAATGTAACGGGAGGGACTCGGGCTATAAAAACCCACCATGATTTCATTGTAAAGGGGTGGAAGGGGAATGTCTGTTAGGGAACCATTGTAACCGTGCTTCTGCTTATAAATATAATTTGTATGCACTGGTTACATTCTCTTGCTTTTATTTCTTTATGCTTATGCTTAACGCTTCCCTGTGTCACGGCTCGTTGATTCATTTCAGCATTTGGTGGTCAGGCGCCTTTAGCATTGTTTGTGCACTTTTAAATCTTATATAATAGATGTGGTAGCAGTTCCATCAGTTGTGTGTTACGTTGCTGTCCGTAGTGGTGATTGATGCGTTGCCGTGCTGTTAGTTCTCCTTGTAGGGAGAATGTTTGCTAGGGGACCATTGTAGCTGTGCGGTTAAATTCTCTGCATGACACATACCTGGTTCTGACATCTCTTAGTTACTTTCTGTTTTGAGTTTCCGTACGTAGTGGTGATTGATGCATTGCCGTGCTGTTAGTTCTCCTTGTAGGGAGAATGTTTGCTAGGGGACCATTGTAGCTGTGCGTATATTGCTTAGTACAGAAAGTACACTTAGATTTTGCAGTTCTTAGTCATGCTTTGTATTTATGATGCAGTAAGTATTGGTGATTGCTGGTTGCCGTACTGTTAGTTCCCCCCACCAAACTCCAAGTACATTTGTAAATTCTTTCCGTTCATTTATCTCTTTCCTGCACTCTTAGCTTAAACCATAAAAACCCCCCAAAAGGAGCCGGCCTTCTCCGGAGATTGGCTCGGAAGGCATCTCTTCCTTCCGGCCTTTCATGCTGGTGGGCGAATCTGGGCGCATTAACCCAAAATCCTTTCCTCATGGCAGATTCGTAACCAACAGGTGCTTCTTTCCATATGTCTCCCCACAAAGACTGGTTTGACAAATATCAACCATATAGTGGTGGAATGGTCTACTTGGGTGATGATCATCCTTTAGAAATTGTGGGAAGAGGGGACATAAGGATCAGGCTGGACGATGGTAGAGAAAGGATGTTATGTGATGTACGACATGTGCCCGATTTGCGGAAGAATTTGCTCTCAATCAAGATGATGGATAAGCTAAGGTATTTTGTCACTTTCGGTAACAACTATTGCAAAATTACCAGAGGAGCTCTTGTAGTAGCAAAGGGAGAATCTTATGGGACCCTATATTGTTTATGCGGTGATACGGTGACAAACCATGCAGCAGCAACAACTTCTGTTCAGGATGCAGTAATGCTATGGCATCAACGCCTAGGCCATATGAGTGAAAAAGGTCTGAAAATTCTGCATGACAGAGGTATGCTTTTTGGGATTAAGTCTTGCAATTTAGACTTGTGTGAACACTGTATTTTTGGTAAACAAAAGAGGGTTCGGTTTACTGCAAGCCCTGGTAAGAGTTCTGATTTTCTGCAACTTATACATTCGGATATATTTGGACCAGTCCCCACTCGGTCCTTAAATGGTGCTATCTATTTTCTGACTTTTATAGATGATTATTCTAGGAGAGTGTGGGTTTATTTTCTGAAGAAGAAGTCGGAAGCTTTGCAGAAATTTAAAGAGTTCAAAGCACGAGTAGAGAAGAGTTTGGGCAAGTCGATTTTATGTCTCAGGTCAGATAATGGGGGTGAATATTGCTCCAAGGAATTTGATAAATTTTGTACGCAGGAAGGTATTAAGCACCAGAAGACTGTACCATATACTCCACAGCAAAATGGTGTGGCTGAGCGGATGAATCACACAATCATGGAACGTGCAAGAAGCATGCTCAGCGCATCCATGTTGGATAAAAAGTTCTGGGCAGAGGCTGTTAATACAGTTGTTTATCTTATTAACAGGTCACCTACAGCTGCGTTGGATGGACAGATTCCGGAGGAGGTTTGGTGTTGTAAGCCAGTTGATTACTCTCATTTGCGTACCTTTGGCTGTGATGCGTTTGCCCATGTGCCTAAAGAAAAAAGGTCCAAACTTGACCCAAAGTCAAGCAAATGTGTTTTTCTCGGCTATGGAGATACAGTGAAGGGGTATAGACTGTGGGATCCTACTGCCCACAAGGTAATTATTAGCCGGGATGTTATTGTTGATGAAAAATCCATGCAAAGGAAGGAGGTACAACAAACTCCTAATGTTGTACCAGTTGAAGTAGATATGAACGAAGATGAATATGAAAATCAGCATGCTGAAGTTTTTGATCAGCATGCAGAACAAGTAGAACAACAAGAACAAGTAGAGCAGCCACAACGGTCACAAGACCAAGAGCCACAATCAACAGATCATTGGGTTAGAAGATCTACACGTCCACAAAAGTGTCCGGAAAGGTATTCTCATGTTTATCAGTCCTCTTTTGCTTTGTTAACTGATGATGGTGAACCTAGTTCATTTCAGGAAGCTAGAGAGTCTGAGAATGCAAAAAAGTGGAGGAAATCCATGGAGGAGGAAATCGAGGCACTTCGCAAGAATAAAACATGGGAACTTGTGGATCTCCCACCTGGAAGAAAGGTTGTTGGAAACAAGTGGGTGTACAAAGTAAAGAAGAACAACGATGGGTTGTTGGAACGCTATAAAGCTCGCTTGGTGGCAAAAGGTTATGTGCAAAAGTCAGGTATAGACTTTAATGAAATTTTCTCTCGAGTTGTGAAGATGACTACTATTAGAGTTTTACTTGCACTTGTAGCAGCACAGGATTTAGAAGCTGGAGCAGCTTGATGTAAAGACTGCTTTCTTGCATGGTGATCTCGAGGAGGAGATTTATATGGATCAGCCTGAGGGCTATGAAGAAAGAGGCAAAGAGCATTTGGTTTGCAGACTGAAGAAATCTCTGTATGGGTTGAAACAAGCGCCAAGGATGTGGTACAGAAAATTTGACACCTTCATGAAGAGCCAAGGTTTCAGCAGGAGTGAAGCTGACCATTGTGGATACTATAAGAGGTTTGATGATGGCAGTTTTATTATTTTGCTGTTGTATGTTGATGATATGCTGGTTGTAGGCCCCAACATGAAGAAAATCATTGATCTTAAGGCTCAGTTGGCTAGGACATTTGAAATGAAGGATTTAGGAGCAACAAACCAAATTTTAGGGATGAAGATACACAGGGACAGAAAAGGAAGAAAGATCTGGTTAAGTCAAAAGTCATATATAGAAAAGATTCTGCAACGCTTCAATATGCAGAATGCAAAACCAGTTAGTACCCCACTTCTTTCACACTTAAAATTGTCTTCCAACCAGTGTCCTAGAACAGAAGCAGAGAAGACAAGCATGTCTCGTGTACCGTATTCATCAGCGGTAGGAAGCCTCATGTATGCCATGGTGAGCACCAGACCGGATATTGCCCAAGCGGTGGGAGTAGTCAGTCGGTACATGGCAAATCCTGGTAAGGAGCATTGGAATGCGGTGAAGTGGATATTTAGATATTTAAGAGGCACTTCAGATGTTGCTATTTACTACGGATCGGAAAGTTTGCAAGTTAAAGGTTTTGTGGATTCTGATTATGGTGGAGATAGAGATGGGAGAAAGTCCACTACAGGATATACTTTCACTCTTGTTGGTGGAGTTGTGAGTTGGGCTTCTAAGTTGTAGTCTGTGGTGGCTTTATCAACCATTGAAGTAGAATATATTGCAGCGACTCATGCCAACAAAGAGGCAATTTGGCTAGAGCGATTGTTGGGTGACTTCAAGGTAATGCAGGAGAAAATTACATTGCATTGTGATAGCCAAAGTGCTATTCAGCTAGTGAAGAACCCAACATTCCATGATCGCACGAAACACATTGATGTCAAGTACCACTTTATAAGAAATGTGGTGGAAGAAGGTAGGATCTTGTTGCAGAAAATCGACACTGAAGTGAATCCTGCAGATATGCTTACAAAGCCGGTCAAGACAAAGAAGTTTGAGTGGTGCAAAACTTCTCTGGGCTTGCTGAAAATGTAACAAGGGCAGCATTGGGCAATTGGCACTGGATGGAAAAACATTGGTAAAAGAATTCCTGTATATTGACTTCAAGTGGGAGAATGTTAGGAGGTGAAGTCACTATCCAGAGTTTTAGTCAGCAAAAGCTAGGCAACAGACGTCTAGGCTGCTAGACGTCTAGGATGTAGACGACTAGGTTGCTGCTAGACGTCTAGCAATAGCCAAGACGTCTAGCAGCAGGCTGCTAGACATCTAGGCAGCAGACGTCTAGGCTACAGGCTGCTCGACGTGTAGGCTGCTGCTAGACGTCTAAGCTGCTAGGCAGCAGAATTTGCAGACGTGTCGCTACGGAAGACGAACAGTTTTCGGATGCTTTCCCTTGGGAGTGGAAACAAACAGTTTTTCGGAGGCTTCCTTTGGGAGAGGAAACGAACAGTTTTCGGTGTCTTCCCTTTCTTATCTATAAAAGGGGAATGACCCCTTGCATGTACATGATGTTGCGTGAATGTAAAGTTTGCTGAAATCAATAAAAGAAAGAAGTTGCCATTGCCCCGTGGTTTTTCCTGCACATTGCAGGTTTCCATGTAAAATCTCTGTGTTACTTGTGTTGCTGTTTTGTTCTCTGTTATTGTGTTTTCTGCTTGCAGGTAAAATCTGAAGTTTTAACTAACAAGCAAGGCCCACTTGGAACTCAGACTCAGACTCGGCAAGGCCCACTTGGGACTCGGCCAAAAAAAAACCTAAAGAACATGCAATTTTCATTTAATTTAAATATTTTTTTCATGCATATCACAATCAATTAACATTATGCAAATAAAAACTTAGTACCGTAAGTGATACAAGCTTAAACTACACATGAAAGTGGCAAGTGATATATATGGTCACTAACGACGATGCCATTCCACTACTCTTTTATTGGATATATACAAAACTGAAAAGAGGGTGGACAGTTACAGCTCAATTGTCACCCTCTCTTACAGAACTATCAACTGACTGCAACTAGTTAGCACAAAACACATTGTCTTTATGTTCAGGTGTGCATGTGACAACCTGTAACACATACAAGATGGCAATTTATAATACTTGATCAATGCACATAACAACATTTATAACTGTTGACAATTCTGTCACATTGCCTAGAGGGGTAGTGAAAATCAAAATTTTTTGTAAAGTGTTTCTTTTTGTTTCATGAATTTGTTCCCTTGTTTTTAGAAAAAACATTTTTAAGTATTGCAGCAATTTTGGCTTTCATTGCCATCCCCCTTGTACATAGAATGGGATATACAAGAGCTTCGCTACTGAGCAAGCTAGGTTTAGGAGCTTCGCAGAAAAAAGAAGGACAGCTTCGCCAAGAAAGAAAAGCAAGGAAGTCCAGATCGCGGTCCAAGGTTACTAAGGCATGAAGAGAGCTTCGCACGCGAAGCAGCCCAAACAGTTGCTTCGGGCGAAAACCTTGCGAAGCGCGATTTGAAAAAATTCAAGTATTGAAAAATTGCTTCGCTAAGAATTCAGCGAAGCATCCACTTCGGACCTCTCTACTAGCGAACCATTTCTACTTCGCCCGAGGTTGTCGCGAAGCATCTACTTCGGATAGCTTTTGTGCGAAGTGCTTTCAACCGAAGCAGTAGTGGCCCGTGAAAAAGCAGAATAGTGTTCTAAGGCAAGAATGCACTTCGGCCGAAAAACTCCCGAACCATGTCATTGAAGAAGGTTCGCGGCGAAGCATTTTGACAGCCCATCAGCGAAGCATCCACTTCGGGCAGGGAATCTCGCGAAGCGGCCTTTAACACACCTTTCCAGCGAAGCAATGAAAGATTGAGAGCCCTGTTTTGAGAAGGGATATCTGCTTCGGCATTTAGCATCCGCGAAGCCATTTTGAGAAGCTCCTTCGCGCGAAGTGCATGACCAAGGAAGATAGACCCGCTTCGGCTCACATCCATTGCGAAGCAGGGTCGCGAACTGAAAATTGGCGAAGCGCTTTAGGGGTACGCACTCCAAGGCCGGGTATTTTTCCGAGGCAATCGAGTGCTTCATAAATGAATTTTTACGTGCCGAAAGACTCGGGGCTCATTTTTGGCAACCTGAAAAGAAATATCAGTATGAGAAGGAGAGCCCGGCGGACATGGCGGCCACTCGAGCCCCGCACCCGGAGAAGCCTAGGACGAGTCAGGCGGCTCATAAATGCGAATTTCCCCGGCTGACCCGGTCACAGCTGCTAATTGTAGAAAAGGATTTGAGAGCTCAGTCACGGGAGTAGCGGGAGCCGACTTCTCTGGTTTTCGAGGATGTACTCCTCGATTTTGTGCATTGATGGCTCAGAGGGTCGGGTCCTCTATAAAAACCCACGTATTGTAATGAAAAAAGGGGGGAACTTTCTGCTAGAAAGCTGCTGTAACTTGATTTCCTGCAATTAATACTAAGAGCTTCGGGCCTCATTTCTCTCTTGTATGCTGCCTTATGTGATTATTTCTGTTATCTCATTTCTTCATTTGCATATTGTAATTCTGAATTCTGGATTTAGGTGTGTGATTGGGGATAGAACCCTGGAATTTTCCCGAAGGATACATAGGGGAGAGAACGCTGTGATAGTTTTCTTGTATGCTGCCTGTGGATAGTGTTTCTGCTATATTCACTTATTTCCTAACCGCCGTAATTCTGAAATCTGGATTTCGACGTAAGGGGAGGGTAATCCTGGAACTCGTCCAGAGGATACATAGGAAGGCTAGTACTGCGTTCATTTTATTTTATTCTTGGTATTTATTGTTGCTATTTCGAGCTGTTAGCCAGTAATCGTCTTGCTTGGTTCTTTCCCTCTTAAATCTATTGACATTCTTTCCCTTACTCTGTTTATTTCTTTCCTGCACCCTTACTATTTTTATCTCTTTCCTGCACTCTTAGCTCAAAACACCAAGTAGTTTAGTAAAGGAGCCGGCCTTTCTCCGGAGATTGGCACGGGGGGCATCTCTTCCCCTCGGCCTTTCAATGTTGGTCCGAGGTCTAGGGCGCGTACACTTCCCAAAATCCTTTCCTGTGGCAGATTTGATGACCAACGGTTTTTGGCACGCCGGTGGGACCCGGTCAGTCTCACCTTGTGAGTGGTAGTGAGAACCGATGCTTGTCTCATTGCCAAAAGACTCTAGCATCTGGCGACTCTGTTCAACTTGAGAATCTTAAAGTCGTAAGAGACCGGTACTAAAGTATCCGTGCCTTCATGCAAACAAGATGGAGAGTTAGGAATAGTGGAGAGGAGACTGAGTTCTTTGAACTCGATATTGACGCCTTCGGGGAACGTTCCAGGTTGGTCACCCCTGAGTCACTATTACGTGGAACATCCTCGCAAGAGGCTGCTCTTGACGAACAAGGGCTAACTTCGGATAGCACAACAACTAGCCTTCCTCCCAATCCTCCCAACTCGCCAAATCATCCAAGTGCCTCCGTTCCAATTAGTCATCCGGTTAGCAATCAACGAGGAACTTCGGGAATTCCTGTTTCTCGGAATCCAGGCGCGAACATGGCACACCAACAACAACAACAACAACAAATGCAGCAGCAGCAGCAACCGCCGCCCAGGTTGTTCCCGGCGTGGAATTCTTCCGGACCATTAAATCTAGCGGGACAAGGGCAAGTTCCGCCTGCTGCTATGAAGAAAATCCCAACGTTTGATGGAACGGGGAAGACTGCTCTGGAACATATCCAGGACATTGTTTCTTTGGCGGCGATTCACGACATCACGGAGGAGAGAGTTATGGTAAAGCTTCTGGTTCTATCTCTTAGAGGGAAGCTCCTCTACTGGTATAGATCCCTACCACCCGGCACTATAACGGGATGGGACCAGTTAGCCGGACAATTAATGAGAAGCTTCAATGAGTCCGCCGATCCATCCTCTCTTTTGCATCAGTTCACAACGATCCAGAGACATCCGCAAGAAGAGATTGCTGATTTCAATGTTAGGTTCGCTCGAACCTGGCAAAGGATACCAGTTGGGCTCCGGCCAACTAGCGAAGCTGCAGCGTACTATTACCTTAGGGCTTTTAACCCTGACATCAGTGTAATGGTAAGGTATTCGAATATTAATACCTTCCCCGAATTGTATGAATTAGCCCAGAAAGCGGAAATGGATTTAATAGCCGTGGGTAAACTTCCTCAAAGGATGCCGATGCCCATACTTCCAGATTTCCCCCAACCCCAGTATACAAATGCGGCCGCTTCGCAAATCTCCGCAACCCCTGCGTATCCGATCTCATCTTGGAACCCGAACCCCATTGTGTCTCAGATCACTACTCCACAAATACATTTTCCCACATTCTCGGCATCACAGCCCACTGTCCCTTCGGCATTTCCTGTATTGCCAGCGCCACCTCAACACCCTGCCCTACCTCCAATACCGACGATGGCTCCATTGCCACCTATCCCCAAAGCTGAGGATATGCAGGCTAAAATACTACAGGAAGTTCAGTCCCTGAACTCCACAGTACAAACCTTGTCTAACGACATGACCATCATGAAAAAGAAGCAGGCGCAGCAAGAGTTTCTACCAAGAAGGTCTTATCCTCCACCAGCGCTTACTAAAGATCAAGCGGTACAGCAAGGGAGATCATTGGCAAGAAATGCCGTGATTGACGAAGCTCCAAGCACTTCCGACTACATACATTGGTGCTCCACGTGTAATGACCCTCATGAAGAAAATACCTGCATGCTGCACCAACATTACGTACAAACGTTGGCGGGTAGTAGCCATGGTGGTCAAGTCAACATTATCAGGCAAATGGATCAGAACCTGGTAATTGGCGAAGAAGAGCAAGTTTCAGTCCTTACCAGAGAAGGAAAAAGGCCAATGGAGGTAGATGTTGTTCAAATGGCCCCCTTAAAGGTGTATGCTCGCCGCGAGAAGGGACAACAACCTTCCCAGGCCCCGAGCGAAGCTCCTCACCCTGCACTAGTAAAAGAGAAGGCCCAACAGGCCCCTGCAAATCCACCTCAGGTGGAAACTAAAGAGCAGGCTAGAGAAAAGCTTAAGCTCCCTTCGCTGACCAAACGACAAAGGGTCGAAGCCATGGAGCGGCATCGCACGAAGTATGAGGCAAAAAGGGAACCTGAGGTGCACAACTCCCTAGTATACAACATCGTAGATGAGCTGAAGAAAACTCCGGCCAAAATTAGTCCGTACGATGCATTACAGCTACCGGACAAGTGGACTTGCTTGCAGGAATCCTTGAAGACAACTAAGGCAAGAAAGTCGGCACCGCTCGCCCTAGTGCAAACCTTATCCACGTCCATTACAGGGAAGAACAGGCCACCTCCGTTCTACTGTCTCTACAAATGGAAGGGTATGTTGTCCACAAGCTGTATGATCGATTCCGGGGCCGCGACGACAGTCATGCCCAAAGCAGTGTGCGAGGAGATAGGAATGGAGTACACGCGAAGCAGCCACGGCGTGCTCCAACTGGATGGTACTCCTGTAAAGACTGTCGGTGTAATTAAAGATATACCTATCCGACTGCACAAAATGCCTCAGATCACGGTTATACAGGAGGTGGTAGTCGTCGACCTAGAGCCATATTTTAGTATGTGCCTGTCAAGGGAATTTACAGCGAAGTTAGGAGGATACCTATCCATGGATTACTCACATTTAGAGATTCCATTCAAAGGAAAGAAGGTTAAAATCTACAATGAGAAACCTTCTACATTCCTCGTACAGAAGATGTCTGAGGAGGAAAGCAGTGATCCCATACATGCAATAGCGGAAGGGATAGAGCAAGTGGACCTGGTTGAAGAATCCCTTGCACAGTTGAATTGCGAAGATGAGTTTTCATTGGCAGATTTCAATGCCATGATAGAAACAGAAATGGGATGCTATGCTATCACCAAACCAGAGAAACACACCAAGCCAGAGAATAAGATATGTGCCCAAGGAGAACTATGGAGATTGTTCTTTGATGGCGCCCGATGCAAAAATGGCGCTGGGGCAGGAATACTTTTAGTATCACCGTCTGGAGAGCAAAGAGAATATTGCTACCGGTTGGTTTGGAGCTGCACCAACAACGCAGCAGAGTACGAAGCCTTGTGCCTAGGACTAAAGAAAGCAGAAAAGTTAGGCATAAAACATCTCCAAGTCTTCGGAGATTCGGAATTGGTATGCAATCAAGGTCACCAACAAGTGCATTTCAAAAAAGCACTATCTCAAAGCATACCGTAACAGGGTATGGGACTTGTTTGACCAATTCGAATCGCTCAATCTGCAGTCCATTCCACGTGAGAAGAACAGACATGCCGATGTCTTGGCGTCCATCGCAGCTAGATATTCTCCAGCTGACGACATGGTGCACAAACCCAAAGCTGTGAGGATGATTTACAGGCCCTCTGTACCAGACAAAGATATGCATTGGCAAATTTTTGACAATGATGAACAGATTGTGAATTTCTTGATCCAAGAAGCAGCTACGGTTGAAAGAAGAAGCCCGGATGATGAGGAATATGAAGGGCTAGTTCAGTTGAAGAACAACCACGTCCCAAAGGGGTTAATTACTCTGGAAAGCCTTTTCGATCAAAATGATCGAGCAGTTTCCCATAGAATCAAAGTCAACGCGAAGCAGTATCAGGATTTGGAGCTCGAATCCGGGAAAGTGATAAAAGTCGGAACAGATTGCACTTCGGAAGAGTTAGAACAGATCCGGTCTTTGTGCAGAAAGTATCCCGACATAGTGGCATGGTCTTATCAAGACCTAAAGGGATACGATCGGCAATTGATTCAGCATACAATTGAGTTGCAGGGAGGGGATCAAACCTTTCGGCAGAAGCAAAGGCCTGTTAATCCAAAGATCGAAGTCATGATGAAAGCTGAGCTCCTGAAGATGCTTGAGGCGAAGATAATTTACCCCATAAAGCATTCCTCTTGGGTAGCGAATCTAGTCCCCGTTAGGAAGAAAAATGGAGATATACGACTATGTGTAGATTTTCGCAACCTAAATCAGGCTTCGCTCAAAGATCATTACCCTCTCCCGCAGATTGATCAAATCTTACACTCAGTGGCTGGGGCCCAACGCTTCTCCCTACTTGATGGTTTCTCAGGATATAACCAGATCTGGGTTAGGGATGAAGATCAACACAAAACGACATTCACTACCAAGTGGGGAACATTCGCTTATCAGCGAATGCCATTCGGCCTTTCAAATGCAGGAAGCCACTTTTCGAGAGGGCTATGGATTTAGCTTTCGGTGAACTATTGAATAAAGTCATTGTCATCTATTTGGATGACATGACCGTCTTCTCTCGAAGGAGGGAAGATCATCCTTTGCATTTACAGCAGATATTCGAAAAATGCCGAGAATTTGGCATTTCAATTAACCCAAAAAAGTCCATATTCGCAATCAATGAGGGAAAATTACTGGGACATGTGATATCAGAGAAGGGTCTCGCCGTAGATCCCGACGGAGTCGAGAGCTCTCTTGAAGCTCCCACTCCCGGCGAATAAGAAGGGACTACAATCTTTTTTCGGCGGATTAATTTTGTAAGGAAGTTCGTTCCAGATTTCGCCCAAGTCATTAAGCCGATGTCTGAGCTCTTGAAGGACGCTGAATTTATCTGGACGGATGAGAGGAAAAGGGCATTTGAAGAGATCAAGGCCCGAATCGCTCGAGCACCGATCCCGACTAACCCCGACTACGGTAGAGATTTCATCCTATATGCTATAGGAGAACCCGAGAGCTACTGCTGCAGTCCTGACACAGAAGGGGGAAGATGGCGAAGAGCGCCCCATCGCGTTTCTAAGCCAGGTAATACACCCCCATGAAGAGAAGTACAACTTCATAGAAAGACAGGTGCATGCCGTAATGAAATCCCTGAGGAAATTCAAGCACTTCATTTCTCAAAGTCGGGTTACGGTATTCGTCATTCATCCTGATGTACGCAACTTCGTTATCCAAGGAGAGTTGGGTAGCAAAAGAGCTGGTTGGGTCAACAAAATACAGGAGTTTGACATTGAGATTAGACCCACAAAATTGGTTCGCGGTCGCGCGCTATGTCAGGAGCTTGCGAAGAGCGTAGCGGCCGAAGTAACAGCTTGTCAGTGGGATGACTTGGCAGCGGAAGGGTGCTTCGCAAATCAAGAAGAAGATGAGAAGGACTGGGTCAGTGAGATAGTTGAATATTTCAACACCGGGAGATGTCCTCCACATTTGAATGCTTCGCAGCGAAGACACTTCAGGATGCGGTCCCTCCGATACACATTACGTCCCGAAGGCCTATTCTTCAGGAATATTGATGGTGTTCTTCTCAGATGCATAAAAGAGGATGATAAGAAAAGAGTCCTAGGTGAATTCCATTCAGGGTTATCCAGGGGCCACTTCGCAGGAAGAACAACAACTTTAAAGATAATTAAGGCAGGTTACTATTGGCCTACGCTCTTCGCCGATGCCTTTGCGGTGTGTCGCAGATGTGAGCAATGTCAGAAGTTCGCCAGCCGAAGCAGAAGTGCTCCTATGCCCCTCCAACCAATACAGGTAGAAACGCCCTTCCAACAATGGGGGTTGGATTTCATAGGAGTTATATCGCCGAACTCCTCCGCAGGACATAAGTTCATCCTGACTGCAACCGACTATTTCACTAGATGGGCCGAAGCAGTACCCACGAGACACGCCGACCAGGAAACCGTCATTACATTCCTAGAAGGCTTGATTACCCGGTTCGGCATCCCGGAAGCAATAGTAACGGATAATGGTCCTGGGTTCACAGGCGCCAAGATCAATGAATTCATCTACAAATATGGGATGTACCACAAGGTCACCTCCAATTATTATCCACAGGGTAACGGATTGGCAGAATCAACGAATAAAACTCTGTTAAGGGTGTTGAGGAAGCTCATAGATAAGAACAGAAGAACTTGGCACCTCCTCCTAGATCGAGCCCTGTGGGCTGATCGGATTTCTGTCAAAAAGTCAATCAAAACGTCGCCTTACGCCTTGGTGTATGGCAAGGAGGCTATCTTACCAACCCATATAGAGATTCCTGCATTGCGGCTGTTGAATGAAGAAGAAGAATTTAGTCCCATGGAGAATAGACTAGCTCAGCTACTACAGTTGGAGGAAGACCGTGATAAGGCCTACCAGAGCTTCGCAAAGCATGCCCAGATCACCCGAGATTGGTTCAAGAAAAAGTCCTCCGCCCGCACATTCAGAGTGGGAGACCTAGTATGGAAGTGGGACTCTTGGAAAGCTAAGCCTGGGAATCATGATAAATTAGACGCTTTTTGGGATGGACCATTCGAGATTTTGAAGGTGAATTCAGCCAATTCCTTTATCCTCAAAGATACAGCTGGCCAGACTTTGCCGATTTCTGTCAACGGTCTTCATTTGAAGGCTTTCCATCGCTAAAGCAAAACAAAACAAAACAATACAAAAAAAAAAAAAAATTTAAGTTTTTACTTTTGTATGTAAGATTTTTTATTTGCACTTGTATATACCCTGTTTCAAGACTTCCAAGAGGCTAAGCTTCACACTACCACAACGATAAGCTCCGGCTTCGCTAAGCCTAGCAGAACCTCCTTCGGGAACTTTATGAGCGAAGTGGTTGATGCAAGATGGTTCGCAGCGAAGCCCGGCTTAGAAAGAATCCTCGAAGGACTAAACGACATCAGAATGAAGGCGTGAGAAGTACTTCGCAAAAGGGAGCCCGAGCGAAGCAGTTTTCGAAAGAAATTTGGCGAACCATTTTTCAAAAGAAATAAGCTTCGGGGGTTAACCTTCCGCGAAGCAAGCAGTGACGCGGTGAGGTAAAAACACTTCGGGCCCGAAGTATAAAAAATCAGTTCGCGCTGGAGGTTCGCCGCGAAGTGTCTTTAGCGCCGGCATCAACTTCGCCAAATCAATAAGGCGCGAGGCGGGGAGCATTTAAAACGTGTTTTGAAAGACGTGCCGACGGCAACCTAGGAAAGCGTTCGGGGCAGGTGATTTTAATGCAAAGGTGGCGGGCCATATCCCGAGAGAATTCAGTTATGAGAAAAGCTCTCGCCCAGGTACGAGGTGGCAGGAGGTTAGATTTCCAATGCTGGGCAAAATCCTCGAAGCGCATGGACCCGCGTGCAACGCCGCCGTGAAGCCAATAAAAAAGCAAAACGACCTCCTCCGTCCGATTTATGAATTTAATTTTGGCAAGCACCATAAATAGTGGTAGTTGCCTTTTAGAGCTATAAAACTCAAGCCTTAGCAGTAAAAGGGGTGTTCGCCTACTGATTAATGCAAATTTAAGAGCCCTAGCCGGTAGCCTGCATTTCTCCCGTTCTTCGCGTCGAAATTCTCTGCGTCGAAGACTCTGCTGCCGCCGAAATTCAGAATGGGGAAGAAGAGTTCTAAGGAGAAGAGGAAAGAGCCTGAGGTAGCTGGCCCAGAGAAGATTAAAAAGGGAAAGAAGAGAGGAAGCATAGACCCAAGAGGGTCGACCTCAACCTCCGCCCCGAAAAGCAAGCTATAGAGGAAAGGGAAGATTCGGAAGAAGAGCAACCTGCAGAACCACCGATTGATGGGTGGGAGAAGATAAGGGACACCGAACTTTCAAAGAGCGTGGCCGAGCTCCGATACACTATCGAGTTCATGAAGGGCCGACTCTCCGCAGAGAACAAGAGAGCCGCTGCTTATAATTCGCAGATATACTGGTATTTGACTCCGCTCTCACACCATTGTCCCAAATTGGTCTACGCCATCGCGCAAAACTATCAACCATCCACCAGACAAGTGCTGGACGCCGCGAGCAATAAATTGTTCACAATTTTAAAAGAGGATGTGCAAGGAGCTTTCGAACCACAGCAAGGGCCGCCCAAGGGTTATTCTATTCGCAATGTTATCCTGAGCGAACAAATGGAGAGGTTCATGTTGCCACATTTTGCACGGGGTGCAATGTTTTCAATTTTTGTAAGAGAGCTGCTCTTCCCTTTCCCTCTTCCTCTCTTTCCCCTTCCTCTTCTCCCCCTTTCTCTCTCTTCCCTACATTCTCATTCTTCCCTCTTTCTCTTGAGCCCCTCGGTCAAATCTCAAAAATGACAGCGGTTGCCCTGAAAAATGGCTAAGTGTCAGGGCGCAATCCGACTTCGCAGCGAAGTCGGAGTGCGCCCTCCAGTTGGAGCGCAGCAGGAGTGCAAAGTGCGCAGTGCGACAGGATCAACCAGAAGAACAAGTGTTACGGGCGCAACCCGACTTCGCAGCGAAGTCGGAGTGCGCCTTGCTCTGGCGCACTTGGTAGCGGTGGCGGGAAAAATGACTAAGTGCTGGGGCGCAACCCGACTTCGCAGCGAAGTCGAGTGCGCCCCTTTCCGAGGCGAAGTCCGTACGGCGGTGAGAAATCAGCTTTCACCGTGCGCAACCCGACTTCGCGGCGAAGTCGGGTGCGCCCTTGAGGTGCTGCGATAGGGGAATAAACTCAGAAAAGTACCCAAGGCATGAAGGCCTTCCCAGCTGCGCTGTTTTCTACTGCGCAACCCGACAGCGCTCTGATCCTGGGCGAAGTTGGATAAACTGCCTTTCAAGGCAAGCACGTGTCAAGCAGCATCATCCGACAAGTGTCCAACTTTGGGATCTGAGCCAAGACGTGCCGAGCAAAAGGACAAGCATGGGCTGCACTACTTATGCCAGTTGCCTCATTTAAAGCTGATTGGAGGTTCTACACTTCAGCTACCCGCATTCCTGCCGATGAGAAGTTCTACCTAACGCGCTGCCACGTATCTGTACAGCCTTCAGGGAGACCATCTGCGGGTACAGTCCTGCCCGACAAAGGTCAGCATCAGCAGCTCCATGGCCGCTTTTGTCAGCTAATGTTTGACTGGGACTTTGTGCCCATTAATGTAATCGGGAGGGACTCGGGCTATAAATACCCACCACATTTTCATTGTAAGGTGGTGGAAGGGGAATGTCTGTTAGGGAACCATTGTAGCTGTGCTTCTGCTTCTTAATATAAAGTATATACCTGGCTCTGTTCTACTACTTTTATTTTGTATCTTGCCTCTCTTTGTCATATTTCTTGTGTCATTGCTCGCTGTTGTCTCTGAACTCTGAACTCCAGCATTTGATGGCCAAGTACTCCTGGACTTCATAGATCAGAGGATACATAGAATAAATTAGGTAGCAGTTCCTTCAGTTGTGTGTTATGTTTATGTTGCTGTCCGTAGTGGTGATTGATGCGTTGCCGTACTGTTAGTTCCTTGGAGGGAATGTCTGTTAGGGGACCATTGTAGCTGTGCGTACACTTCTCTGCATAACACATATACTTGGATCTGACATTTCTTGGTTACGTTTTGTATTTATGTTGTTGTCCGTAGTGGTGATTGATGCGTTGCCGTACTGTTAGTTCCTTGTAGGGAATGTCTGTTAGGGGACCATTGTAGCTGTGCGTACACTTCTTTATATAAAAAGTATACTTAGATTTGGCAGTTTCTGGTTATGCTTTGTATTTATGTTGCAGTAAGTAGTGGTGATTGATGCGTTGCCGTACTGTTAGTTCCCCCCACCCAACTCCAATCACATCTGTAAATTCTTTCCGCATTTTTATCTCTTTCCTGCACTCTCATCTTAAACCATAAAACCCCACAGGAAGCCGGCCTTCTCCGGAGATTGGCACGGAAGGCATTCCTTCCTTCCGGCCTTTCAATCTGGTGGGCGAATTTGGGCGCGTTAACACAAAATCCTTTCCTCATGGCAGATTCGTAACCAACAGTTTCTCTGGCACGCCCGGTGGGACATAGAGTCCCATTTATCTCAAGCTCCTCCCGTTCCGAAGCACCGGTGGGACAAGGAAGTTTCCCACCCCTAAACGAGAATCGAAGCACCGGTGTTCGCTTCATTGTTGTTCAAAATCAGAACACCTGGCGACTCTGCACGAACATATCCTCTGAGTCCGAAAGACCGGTCCTAGCACCTTCATGCAAACGAGAAGGTGGCGAGCAAGGGATCCGAGAAACCCGCCTGCCTTTTACGAACTAGACATCAACGCTCGAGGCGAAATTGTCAGGCTGGCTGATCAACAAGCTCGTGTCGACGAAGCCGAGGCTGAAATCCCAGAAGAAGCCGAAGCCGAGGGTCGAAGGAGGCGAGAACGAAATAGAAGAGGCCGAGGAAGAAGAGGAATCTACATCCTCGGAAGGTACCGACACTGAGTATACAACCGACGGAGGAGAAGAAGAAGAAATGGCTGCCCAGCAGCGAATGATGATGATCTCTTCCCGGCGGTGGACTCTACGGGGCCCTTGGCCCTGGTCGGACAGCAAGTTGTGCCCCCTGCTGCCTTAAAGTCCATCCCTACGTACGACGGCTACGGCAAGACGGCGTACGAGCACATCCAGGACATCCTTGCCCTGGCTGCATTGCACTCCATTACTGACGAAAGTGTGAAGACCCGTCTGCTGGCCCTTTCCCTAAGGGGAAAGCTTCTCTACTGGTGGAGATCGCTGCCAGAGGGATCTATCACAGGGTGGCCCCAGCTCGCCAGAAGGCTCGTGAAAGGATGCAACGAGTCTGCTGACCCCACTTCTTTCTTGCATCAGTTCCAAAGTATCCAGAGACACCCCCAAGAGGAGGTGTCTGACTTTAACATCAGGTTTGCGAGATCCTGGAAACGGGTACCTCGTGAACTTCGGCCTTCGGGTGGCATGGCTGCTCACTACTACCTGAGATCCTTCAACTCAGACATATGCCTGCTGCTGAAGATTGCCAGAATAGACTCGTTTCTGCTCTGTACGATGCTGCCCAGCAAGCTGAAGCGGATATCATTTCCATCGGCAGACTCCCGTCCAGAGTGCAGGAACCCATTCATCCCGACTTCCCCAGATCCCAGTATCCGTCAGCTTCTGGTGGTGCGCCGTCCACATCAGGGCAGCAACCCCAGCAGCAATGGAATCCGGCGCCGGTCGTAACTCCTTACGGCCCGCCGCAAATGCATTATCCTCACCCGCCTCCTCCTCCGCATTTTCCAGCACTCCCCTGCTCCCCCGCGATGCGCACCTTATTCCAATCCTCCTCCATTAGCCGCATTGCCTCCACCGGCACAATTGCCGCCTCCCGACAATAACATTCGAGAATACAATCCTCCGGGAGGTACGGGCTTTGGCCTCGGGTTATCATGCCATGTCCAATGACATGACCGCTCCGAAGAAGAACGAGGCCCGGATGGACCTCGCTCCTAGGAGGCCATATCCGCCCCGGCGGCGACAAAGACAGACCTCCAGAACAACGGTGCGAGGCGTCCGCCTCCGAGAAATCTTGCTATAGAAGACCAACCTGGTCCTTCTGACCGGGTTAACTGGTGCACTACGTGCAATGACCCGCATTCGGAGGATGAGCGCACCTTGCACCAGCACTACATCCGGACTTTGGCCGGCAGCGCCATAGAGGACGATGAACTCTACATGATCCTGGACGGCGAAGCCAACTTTGCCCTCCCAGAGGAGAATCTAGTGCCGCCCGCCAAGGAAGAAAAGAAAGCTGGAGATCTTTGCCAAGCCCTTGCGAGTGTATGCCGAGAAGAGAAAGGCGCGGCCGGTGGGCTGCCACCATACAAGCGGGCTGTGGCCCTACACGGCCCGGGAGAAGGCATCCAAAGACAAAGCTCCGGCCAAGCCTCCTCCGGTAAAGGCAGCCCCTATTCCGGCCAAGCCTCCTATAGCTAGAGCTCTAGTTCCGGCTAAAGCTCCCGTACCTCGGCCTCCGGCTGAAACCAAAGAACAAGCACGGGAGAAGGCTGAAGTACCCGTCTCGACCAAGAGACGAGAGAGTTGAGGCCACCCGGCGGTGCCGGACGAAGTATGAGCCGGCAAAAGAAGCAGAAGGAGCTAGCACCTCGGGCTACAGCATAGTAGACGAGTTGAAAAGAACACCCGCTAGAATCAGCATGTACGATGCTCTTCTGCTCCCAGGCCAGGTGGATCTGCTGCAGGAATCTCTGAAAAACATGAAGAACGGCAAGCAGATACAGCCCGCTGTCTTGGTTCAACCTCTGACAATCTCAGCCACTGGGAAGAACAGACCGCCTCCCTTCTATCTGTCTTTACGGATGCAAGGGCACATAGTACACAACTGCATGGTGGACTCTGGCGCTTCCACGACTGTTATGCCGAAAGCCGTCTGCGACGAGATCGGGATGGAGTACACAAGGAGCAGCCAAGGCGTGTTTGCAACTGGACGGCACCCCTGTCAAGACAGTTGGTGTCATAAAGGACATCCCTATTCGGCTGCATAAGGCTCTCGACATCGTGGTCATTCAAGAAGTCGTGGTTGTTGACTTGGCTCCCTACTTCGGCATGTGTCTCTCCCGGGAGTTCACTGCGAAGCTGGGCGGGTACTGTCTCTAGACTACTCACACATGGAAGTGCCCTTCAAAGGAAGGAGAGTGAAAATCTTCAATGAGAAGCCTTCCACCTTCCTAGTAGAGAAGATACCCGGAGAAGAGTCGGATTGCATGGTCCAGCTGACGGAGGAAGAACTGGTGACGGTAGAGCTGATGGAGCAAGCCCTCGAAGTGCTACGGCTTGAAGATGAGTTCTCTTTGCGGGATTTCAATGCCGTAATTGAGACAGAGCGAGGGGTGTTACACCGTTGTACGGCCAGAGAGGCTTGACAAGTCGGCTGAAAAGGAAGTGGGACCTGCACTCGAGAAGGTGTGGAAGCTTTTCTTTGACGGCGCGCGATGCAAAAATGGCGCCGGTGCAGGGGTGCTTTTGGTTTCTCCGACCGGGATCCAGAAGGACTATACCTACAGGTTGGCCTGGAGTTGCACTAACAACTCGGCGGAGTACGAAGCCCTGTGCTTGGGTTTGCGAAAGGCGGAGAGGTTGGGGATTAAACACCTGCAGATCTTTGGAGATTCAGAGCTGGTGTGTCACCAGGTTACGAACAAGTGCGCCTCCAAAAAGCACTATCTCAAGGCGTACCGCAACCGGGTGTGGGACTTGATGGAGTCGTTTGACTCGTTGAATGTCAAGGCGATATCGCGTGAGAAAAACAAGCACGGCGACATTACGGCGTCTGTTGGAGCCAGTACGTTCCGAGTGACGACGTTGTCCGAAACCGAAGCCGGTTCGCACTATTTACGGGCCTTACGTGCACGATAAGGACACCTAGCGGGGTGTTCGATTGTGACGAGGAGATCGTCACATTTTTGGTAAATGAAGCATGTTCAATCGAGAGTAGAGACCACGATGACGAGCAATATGAGGGGTTGATACGGTTGAAAAATAATCATGTCCCAAAAGGATGATTACATTGGAGAGTCTATTTGATCGGAATGACGAGCTATATCTCATAGGATCAAAGTAGACCCGAAGCGATATGCCGACACTGGAACTCGAACCTGGTAAAACTATCAAGGTCGGGACGAGCGCACTTCGGAGGAACTTGAGCGAGATCGGATCAACGTGCCGAGAGTTCCACGACATCGTGGCTCTGGTGCTACGAGGATTTGAAGGGGTATGACGAGAGATGTAATCCAACATACCATTGAGCTAGAGGATGGCGCCAAGCCATTCCGACGAAGAGAGGGCCGTAAATCCGAAAATTGAGGCCATGATGAAAGCCGAGCTCTTGAAGATGTTGGAGGCCAAAATCATCTACCCCATCAAACATTCATCCTGGGTTGCGAATTTGGTGCCTGTGAGGAAGAAGAATGGCGACATCCGTCTCTGTGTCGATTTCAAAAACTTGAATCGGGCCTCCCTCAAGGACCACTATCCGCTTCCCCAAATTGATCAAATTCTACACATCGTTCTTTGGAGCCCGAGAGATTCTCACTTCTAGATGGATTTTCCGGCTACAGCCAGATTTGGGTCAGGGATGAGGACCAGCATAAAACGGCGTTCACCACCAAATGGGGGACGTTCGCCTATCAGCGCATGCCTTTCGGCTTATCCAATGCTGGTGCCACATTCCAAAGGGCCATGGACCTGGCCTTCCCAGAGCTGCTCAACAAGATCATTGTCATCTACCTTGATGACATGACTGTTTTCTCTCGCCAAAGAGGGGATCATGTTTCCCAACTGCGGCAAATATTTGAGAGGTGTCGAGAATTCGGCATTTCTATAAACCCGAAGAAGTCCGTCTTCGCGGTAAAAGAGGGTAAGCCTGTTGGGACATGTCATCTCCGAGAGAGGCCTCGCCATTGACCCTGACAGAGCGAAGCCCTCCTTCGCTTGCCAGCCCCAATTGATAAAAAAGGGCTGCGGTCCTTCTTCGGCCAGATTAACTTCGTGCGGAAGTTCATCCCGGACTTCGCACAGGTGATCAAGCCTATGGCCGAGCTTGCTGAAAAAAGATACAACTTACGAATGGGCTGATGAGAGAGAGCAAGCCTTCGAGGAAATCAAGGCTCGAGTTGCGCAAGCTCCGGTGTTGATAAACCCGGACTACTCCAAGGACTTCATCCTCTACGCGGTGGGAGAACCGGAAAGTTACGCTGCAGCCCTAACTCAGAAGGGAGACGATGGCGAGGAGCGCCCCATAGCGTTCTTGAGCCAAGTGATTCAGCCGCATGAAGAAAAGTACAACTTTATAGAGCGGCAGGTTCACGCGGTCATGAAATCCCTCCGAAAGTTCGGGCATTTTGTCTCCCGAGAGCAAAGCGGTCGTCTTTGTGATTCACCGGACGTTCGAAGCTTCATCATACAAGGAGAGCCGGGTCACAAGAGAGCAGGATGGATTGCAAAAATCCAGGAGTTCGACATCGAAGTGCGGCCCACCAAGCTTATCAGAGGCCGAGCCTTGTGTCAGGAGCTGGCCCGAAGCGCTGTAGCCGGCATCTCCGCCTGTAAGTGGGAGGACACAGCAACAAGCATCAACCTAGCCAACTCCTTATCGGAGGGGAGTGAGTGGACAGATGAACTGGTGAGATATTTCTGCACCGGAAGATGTCCAGATCACCTGAACGCCTCACAACGAAGGAGATTTCGGCTAGGTGCACTCAAGTACACTCTTCGCCCCGAGGGGCTTTACTTCAAAAATATTGACGGCATCCTGTTGCGGTGCGTCATGAAATCAGACCAGTCCAGGGTCCTCGGAGATTTTCATTCCGGGATGCCTGGAGGTCATCATTCTGCAAGGCCTACGGCCTTGAAAATAATTAGAGCCGGGTACTATTGGCCCACTCTATTTACAGACGCTTATGCGGTCTGTTCCAAGTGTGATCAATGCCGGAGGTTTGCTGGCAGAAACAGAAAAGCACCCCTGCCCCTTCAGCCGATTCAGGCCGAGACTCCGTTCCGGCAATGGGGTCTAGACTTCATTGGGGTGATTTCGCCTAATTCCTCTGCCGGACACAAGTTTATTCTTACAGCCACCGATTACTTCACACGGTGGGCAGAGGCGATCCCAACCAAAAACGCGGACCAAGAAACGGTCATCGGGTTCCTTGAAAGCTTGATTACCCGCTTCGGGGTTCCAGAGTCAATTGTAACGGACAATGGTCCGGGGTTCGCAGGCGCTGTACTCACGGAGTACACTGGCAAACTTGGCATTTATCACAAAATGTCTTCTAATTACTACCCGCGAGGGAATGGCCTTGCTGAGTCTACTAACAAGAACCTCCTGAAGATCATCAGAAGGACCATTGAAAGGAACAAGCGGACTTGGCATTCACTCCTGAACCGGGCGCTGTGGGCGGACAGAGTTTCATTCAAGAAATCCATCAGAACGTCCCCTTATGCGCTCGTCTATGGTAAAGAGGCTGTCATGCCAGCCCACATCGAAATCCCTGCCCTATGGATGTTGGACGAAGACAGGAGCAGTGGAGACCCGGTGGATGACAGACTGTGCCAACTTCTGCAGTTGGAGGAAGACGGGGAAAAAGCATACCGGGGCCTTCACCAAGCATGTTGAAGCCACTCAAGGCTGGTTTGCGAAAGGCACCATTGCCGAGTTTTTGAAATCGGGGACATGGTGCTGAAGTGGGACTCATTGAAGGCGAAGCCGGGCAACCACGAGAAGTTCGATGCCCTGCGGGAGGGCCCTTATCAGATTGCTCGGGTGAACCAGCTCAACGCTTACATACTTCGGTATATGGAGGGTCGGCTCCTACCTATCCCCGTTAACGGGTTCCACTTGAAAATCTACCGCTGTTGAAGGTGCCCAATCGGGCCCTTCCTTGTACAAATTTCCCTTTTTGCATTTTTACTTTTCAGCATGTACAGTTTTCCAGCTTTCAATTTTTCCATTTGTTAAGAGCCCAAGTAGGACAAAAGGAGAAGACACGGACTTCGCGGCGAAGTCAGGTGTCGCCCCTCAGAAAGAGTGAAGTTCGTAGAAGGAGGCGAAAGCGAGAAAACGGCTAAGTAGGGTGCGCACCCGACTGGGAGTCGGGCTGCGCACCCCGAAGCGCGGTTGGAGAAGGAGCATAAAGGGAGTTAAGTGTTGGATGAGCTTTAGGGTAGGAGTCGAATCCCGGCGGTTTCGCGGAAGTGCGAGGTGCGCCGATCTTCGGGCGAAGTCGAGTGCGCCCTGTTTTTCGGCGCGCAGCTCGAGGTGGTCCATCAAAAAGGCAAATAAAGCTCGGTTGGATGGCCCAATTTTGGGGAAGTCACGCGGACTTGGATGGTTTAAAAATAAATAAAAATTAATACTCCAAGTGTGGGCCAGGGCGCATTGCGTGTGAAGTTGGGTTTCCGAACCAAAAGGGTTTTCCTTGAGCAGTGTGCCCAGATTGTGGCAGTGACGTCAGCCATGGCGCAGCGTTCAAAGTCAAATTTAATGATTGCGCAACCTTCAAGGAAAACGCAATCAAGGAAGCATGGCGCGGTAACCAGGGTACATCTTTCAAGACGTTCTCCTGTGCGGCCACCAAAAAACATAACGTCTTCACTAGCCGGCCGACCTACCCCCTCCTGCGCACCATTAATGACGCTGTCATTATCTAGAAAAGGAGGTCTGGTGCACCCAGACATGCCAAATCGTGCGATTATTCCTGTGACTGCGAAATCTTGTGCAGACGTCCAAAGGTCATAATTATTGCTGTTTCGAAGGAATGGACAAAGGAAAGTTGCCAATGCCAGCGCAATCCAGCGAAGGGCGCGAACTGGGAGATTTACCGCAGTCAAGTGCTTTCAGGAGTGAGACGCCGCGGGATCAAAAGTCAAAATCCCGGACAAAGAAAGTACAGCGTGGGCAAGCCCCACCACCACCGGTTAATTACCTATCCGGGTACAAGGACGGCTCGTTTTCCATGAGCCTTACTAAACTGCGGATAAATGTGGAAAATTGGGCTGATAAAGTTTCGCCCTCTCACCATTTCGGGGCTGCGTACAAGTCGAACCTTTATCGGTTCTTGTGCCCTCCTGTCCATCAATGCCCGGAGCTGGTCGACCTAATTGTCAGACATTACAGACCAGCTACCCGACAAATTTGCAACTCCAGCGGAAAGCCCTTGTTCACACTTCGCAAAGAGACTGTCCAGCCGGCCTTCGCCCCAGGGTTGCAGTATGACTCCAGCACGATTGTTAGAAAGATAAATCTTGGCGAGCAAGCGGGGCGCTTTACGCATACAAAAAGGATGAGGGATTTCCTCAATTCAGAGCTGAACGCCCCGCTCGCAGCTGGACAATGGCCAACCGGCCCCATACCCCTGGAAAGGTTTCAAAGTAAATACATATACACCATCCTGGCGTGGGTCCTCGGCTGCGACTCTGACGAGTTGGTACGGCCGTACCAGCTAGCGCTGGCAGAATGTCTCCTATGCGGAGAATCTTATGAACCAGCAGCGCAAAAAGTGGGAAGCGCCCTATCTTCTTCGACTGGGCGGACTGGCTTGCATACGCCATTCACTCCAGCCTGGTGAAGCTACGAGAAAACGATCAAACTGAATTTCGATTCAGTTCCTTCTTGGCTTGGCTATGTTTGTATCACTTGCACTCCCGTATGCCGATCCCTAACTTGAAGAAGGTAAATGAGAAGGGAGAGCCACAGCCCGTCTATGAATGGACGGATGACCTATACCGGAAAGGGTCTTATTACAAGTTCAACTTCAACTTTCACGCGGCTTGGTCATGTCGGTCTTCGGCGATGGTGAGATCCCTCGCCCCCGCGAGGAAATGACAAACTATTTGTTGAATCACAAGCTCGGGGACGTTTTTAGGCGACGCGAGGGGATCGTGGTCGAGAATCTACGGATTCAAGGGCAAGCCTCATCTGCTGCCCTCTGCTGGTGCACGGATCATCAGTTTGGGATGGAGGTTGCGCGGCAGATGGATTACGTTGAAGAGGAGTTCGGCCAGGGAAAGAAAAAGGGCCATATCTTTCAATATCCTCTTTCCTGGGCGAACGTCGAAATATCAGAGATAGGACAGCATGTCTATCTCGAGCGGGAGCTCTATGACATTGGAAGTACGACCCATACGGGATAAGGGGAAAGTTTGCACATATCTGCCCCCGGGCGGATATAATCGAAGACAGATGCGATGTGGTCCATGTTGACCTCGGCGGGAGATTGACTCGATGGAAGCATGGCCTCCGTGGCAGGAGTTTTCTTGCGAGGAGGTAGCATATGACCCCGAGCGAAACCCGGACCACAAGTTCACTTCTCCGGGATTTAAGAAACTCATCACCAAGCTAGCAGGCCTTAACTGGCCAAAAGAAAAAGTTGTTGAATTTTGGAAGATGAGGTGCCGCACGCGGCACGATAAATCCATCAGAAGGAATCTGGCCGTTGATGATGATTTTTCAGCTCTATATGACCAGCACATTGACGGTGGCGGCCTTTCGCATTCCGAGATTACGTTCCCCGAGGTCCCTTCGAGGGTTATAAGGGGGGTCTTCCTCCCAGCAGTTGTACACTTTTGCAACTGCCAGTGCGGGCCCGACAGATATCCAAGTGGACCCAATGCGGCCTGTTGCTTCCAAGGTGGCGCCCGAAAAGGCGCAAAAATCAGTCAAGTCAACGCCTGAGGTGGCTCCTCAGGCACAAAAGACGCCAGCGCCGCCAGCGAGCGGACCGGCCGCGGCAGGTCTTCTGCAAGTCAAACCCCGGTACAAGTTTACCGTGGGAACATCAGCGCCCGCTGCACCTACTTCATCTCCTTCTTCCGAACCCATCATTGCTCCGGAAAAGAAAAAGAGGAAGAGAGTTGAGAAAGTCGGGCGACCTAGTTCGACGGTGCGGCGATCGATCGCGAGCCGCGGCCGCGTCCGGCCGCTCCGAGAGGTTGTTTCTCCGGATAGTCTGAGCCAACCGCCGGAACCAGAACCGCAGACATTCATCCAGCATCGGCTCAGGCGGAGCCCGCAGGTACGTCCGCTGCCCCGCTCCCTCAGATCTCATCTGGCCCTACTCCGACTCCATCTCCCGCTCAATCCGAGCAAGCCATGGCCGCATCTTCCTCCCCATCTCCACAGCCTTCTAGCGGCCACCATTCTTTCGACCAGTTTGCTCAGGACCCCAACGCCTTCTTATCACTGAGTCAAACCCCAAACCCTTCACCCGTGGTTAGTGCTGAGGCTGCGCGTTCACCGCTGCATCCATCGCCTCGGCCGCTTGAAACCCTTCCAGCATCAACCGCTCCGCTCTCCGCTCCCCGGTCGCCCTCAAAAGCGGCCGCTCCTTCCAAAGTCCTTCCGGTTTCTCCTATTTCCCTGTTCGCAGGAGAGATGTCACAGCAGAACCCTAGGCTAGGGGAACCGGACTTCATGGACGATCTCCAGAACACGGACGATTTGCCTCTGGCAACAAGAGCCGTAGAATATCCTATCTCTTTTCTCCAAAACTTGAAGCGGAGGAGACCTGAAGAGATTGCCGCCCCGGTAAAGCGCACCAAGTTTGACTTCGAGAGGAGAGTGCTCACGACAGAAAAGATAACTCCAAAAGTGAAGAAGCCTCTCCGGGAAATGACCAGGGCGGACTACGAGCTTCAGAGAAAGGAGAAGAGCTTTGACGATATCCACCAGCAATACGAGATTCATGGAATCCTTCGTAAAGCGGATAATCTCCTTGTCAAAAATGCGGAGGGAACGGGAAGAGCTTTTCCGGTTGCGGGACAAAACAAGACAGCTTGAAGAGGACTGTCTAGGTCCAGCGAGCAGCTGGAATCGGCGCGACGAGAAATAGATGAGTTAAAAGCCCGGCTGGCCGCTTCTCGGCAAGAAGCCGCAACGGAAACGAGGCAGCCCTGGAGCAGATTTCTCGGCTCCGGGAGTCTTTGAAGCAGGCGCAGTCGCAATCTGCGGAGAAAGCATCTCAAGCGACGGTCTTTTCAAAGAGCAAAGTTAAGGAGATGCGGGCTGATCTGCTGCGGGGATGCAAGCCCCACATGTGTAAAGCCATGTCGGTCCTGGATTTCGCATCCAGGATCCAAGAAGTTTCTGCCCAGGGAAAGCCTGTGGTAGAGGAGGCCGAACGCCAGGCGAAGCAATGGCTGGACCTGGCGATAAAACTTCAAGAACACGAGCGCGATGGCCTCCAATTCTCCCCCATGTCCTCATTCGCTGCAGAATGGGCAGATGCAAGGGTAACCTTGCATAAGTATTTTAAGAAAACAGAAGAGGTGAGAGTTGCCAGACGAATGTTGGATGCATTCGAACATGAAAGAGACATTTGTCTGGCTCCCCTTCACGCTCTCTACGAACTAGGGTGCCGGGCTATGTTGAGAATGGTGAGTTTCTCACCCATGAGCAAGTGAAAAAGAATTGGCTGTCCTTTGAGGCGGATACGGCTGAAATCGATAGGTGGACCGAGCCAATTCAAGAAAGTCGAGTCACCCAGATGGTGTCCAAGTGCTCTGCAAGATCAGCTCCTACTTCCAGGAGCTGGGAAAGAGATACCTCACCATCGACTTGCACGCGGTCGCTGCATTCCACGCAGCGTTAGAAGAAGTTGCTGACCGCCGACCCTTCGAAGCAGAAGCCTGGGGCCAAGCCCAGGCCGCATACAAGCGCATCTGCGAGGCAGAAGCCGACGCTGGAGAGCATTCGGAAGGCGAATCCGAGGAGGCGGTGCCGGAAGTGGATACGAAGAACGGTTGCCGCGGGGGAACGGCCAGAGCAGCAGAAGGCAGGGGAAGTAAGTTCCTCTGCACCCAATGGATGAAGGCATGGATTCTTTGCGCCGAGGCGAGCTCGACACACCGCGAGCCGCCGGAAATGTTGCCACATTTTGCACGGGGTGCAATGTTTTCAATTTTTGTAAGAGAGCTGCTCTTCCCTTTCCCTCTTCCTCTCTTTCCCCTTCCTCTTCTCCCCCTTTCTCTCTCTTCCCTACATTCTCATTCTTCCCTCTTTCTCTTGAGCCCCTCGGTCAAATCTCAAAAATGACAGCGAGTTGCCCTGAAAAATGGCTAAGTGTCGGGCGCAATCCGACTCGCGGCGAAGTCGGAGTGCGCCCTCCGGTTGGAGCGCAGCGGGAGTGCAAAGTGCGCGGTGCGACAGAATCAACGGAAGAACAAGTGTTGAGGCGCAACCCGACTCGCGGCGAAGTCGGAGTGCCCCTCTGGCGCACTTGGTAGCGGTGGCGGGAAAAATGACTAAGTCTTGGGCGCAACCCGACTTCGGGCGAAGTCGGGTGCGCCTTTCGAGGCGAAGTCCGTACGGCGGTAGAAATCAGCTTTCACTTGTGCGCAACCCGACTTCGCTGCGAAGTCGGAGTGCGCCCTTTGACAGGTGCGCGATGGGGAATAAACTCAGAAATGCACCCAAGGCATGAAGGCCTTCCCAACTGCGCTGTTTTCTACCTGCGCAACCCGACGGCGCTCTGATCCTGGGCGAAGTTGGATAAACTGCCTTTCAAGGCAAGCACGTGTCAAGCAGCATCATCCGACAAGTGTCCAACTTTGGGATCTGAGCCAAGACGTGCCGAGCAAAAGGACAAGCATGGGATGCACTACTTATGCCAGTTGCCTCATTTAAAGCTGATTGGAGGTTCTACCTGCTTCAGCTACCCGCATTCCTGCCGATGAGAAGTTCTACCTAACGCGCTGCCACGTATCTGTACAGCCTTCAGGGAGACCATGCTGCGAGTACAGTCCTGCCCGACAAAGGTCAGCATCAGCAGCTCCATGGCCGCTCTTGTCAGCTAATGTTTGTTGGGACTTTGTGCCCATTAATGTAATCGGGAGGGACTCGGGCTATAAATACCCACCACATTTTCATTGTAAAGTGGTGGAAGGGGAATGTACGTTAGGGAACCATTGTAGGCTGTGCTTCGCTTCTTAATATAAAGTATATACCTGGCTCTGTTCTACTACTTTTATTTTGTATGCTGCCTCTCTTTGTCATATTTCTTGTGTCATTGCTCGCTGTTGTGTTGAACTCTGAACTCCAGCATTTGATGGCCAAGTACTCCTGGACTTCATAGATCAGAGGATACATAGAATAAATTAGGTAGCAGTTCCTTCAGTTGTGTGTTATGTTTATGTTGTTGTCCGTAGTGGTGATTGATGCGTTGCCGTACTGTTAGTTCCTTGGAGGGAATGTCTGTTAGGGGACCATTGTAGCTGTGCGTACACTTCTCTGCATAACACATATACTTGGATCTGACATTTCTTGGTTACGTTTTGTATTTATGTTGCTGTCCGTAGTGGTGATTGATGCGTTGCCGTACTGTTAGTTCCTTGTAGGGAATGTCTGTTAGGGGACCATTGTAGCTGTGCGTACACTTCTTTATATAAAAAGTATACTTAGATTTGGCAGTTTCTGGTTATGCTTTGTATTTATGTTGCAGTAAGTAGTGGTGATTGATGTGTTGCCGTACTGTTAGTTCCCCCCACCCAACTCCAATCACATCTGTAAATTCTTTCCGCATTTTTATCTCTTTCCTGCACTCTCATCTTAAACCATAAAACCCCACAGGAAGCCGGCCTTCTCCGGAGATTGGCACGGAAGGCATTCCTTCCTTCCGGCCTTTCAATTTGGTGGGTGAATCTGGGCGCGTTAACACAAAATCCTTTCCTCATGGCAGATTCGTAACCAACAGTTCACCACCTCCAGTTATATTATAAAATTTCTGAGCGAGAACCTCAAGGACGGGCTTCCTTCAGGCAGGCTGCCTCAAATGCCTCTCCCCCTGAAGGATTTCGAGAGCACAGACATTTTCTCTATCATTGCGTGGGTCGCGGGCCTGTCTACCGATGCTTCGGTGCACCCCTGGCAAGTGTTGCTGGCAGAATGTATTTCACGAGGGGAGTTTTATGCCCCAGATGCGTCAAGGCCAAACACTAACCCGGTCTTCTTCGACTGGGCGGAATGGGTGGCCCGGACCTTGCATACGCGGCTAGTCAGCATGAAGAATGCTGGGACGGGTCAGTATTTATGATCTTGCTCTTTCCTGGTTTGGCTCTTCTTCTATCATGTCCACAAGCATTTCCCCCATATCGCCATTACTTCAAGCGGCAAGGACGGAACTCCTTTGCCAGTATATCAGTGGACTCCCCTCCTGGCGAGGACGGAGTCGTATTATGTTTTCAATCAGCAGTTTCTAGGACCTGTTATTCAGCTGTTGCAGGGTTCTTGCCCTCGGGTGCCCATTAGCCTTAGAGACAAGGTGGTTAAGGAGGAAAAGGGAGACGTTTTCCAATTGACGCAGGGGCTTGTGGTTCGCCTATTTGGATTTGTAGGGAAGCCCTTCCTACTACCCTTTTACCCCTCTGAATATCAGTTCGCGCTGGAGGTCGCTTGACAGAGCGACGTGACAAATGCCATTTATGGCCACGGCCGAAAATGGGTGCCCACATGCGATTTCCCTTTCAAAATGGGAGTCATTGAGGTTTTTGCCTTGAAGCAACATGTATTCTTGGAGGATAAGCTTGCCGACTTCGGTTTGCTGCAGATTCCTCAACGGTAGTGTTACAACCCCTTGGGGGTGATGAGGGATCATCTTCGATTCAAAAAATTTCATGTTTGCCCTCACCCGGAGATAGTAGAACAAAGGAACAACCCCAATGGGAGAGATTTGGAGTGGCACCTGGAGAGAATGAAGACCTTACCTCCCTGGCATGAGTTTTACTCCATGGAGGTCGAGTATGATCCAGTTCGGCACCCCTTCCCAGGCCCATACTCCACCTTTTGGAGAAAAATAAAAGATGATTTAAGGGAGGAGTTAAAGGGTTGGGGTGAAGAGCAATCGAAGGAGTGGTGGATAATGAGAGTCCATCGTTAGAAGCATAAATCATATGGGCTCTTGGAAACAGATAGAGACTTTGCAATTTTCTACGAAGCCAACGCTGGGTCTTGGAAGCCCATCTCCTTCGCTGACTTCGTTCTCCCCAGTGCCCCAGGTTCAGGCGAAAGCCCAAAGAAAGCTGACGATGCTCCTGAACAAGAGGAAGAAGAGGAGGCAGCGGCGACACCACAAGAGTTGCCTCAGGAGTCTGTTGGAGGTCATGACATGAGCGCCGCGGGGTCAGCGCAGTAATTAGAGAAGGAGGAGAAAAGAAAAAGAAAGAAATTGGAGCAAGTCCAAGTGCCTCCTACTCATCCGAAGCGACCGCGTACCAGGCCTCCAGGTGCTTCAAGCGAACAGCCTGTGATAGGCTCAGCCGAGGTGAATGTTGAAGGGGCAGCGTCGCAAAGGGCCGAGGTAGTTTCAGAAGTAGACGTCATCAATGTGGAGGAACTCCTCCAAAAGGAAGGGGGCCTAGAAGAAGAAGTCATAGAGGTCGGAGGTACAGAGGCTGAAAACGAACGAGAGCCGACCACGCTGGAAGCTACCACTTCTGTTCTCTTGGCAGAGCACGCAGGTACGCATTCCTCACCCTTTACCTTGGTTTCCCAAGTCATGTCTACAACAGTCCCGACCGAAGGTCCCCCTCAGTCTCTCCCTCTCTCGGCTAAATCTCCCCTGGAGATTCAGTAACCCCATCGCATAGTACCCTTTGCCACCACGAGTTTGCCTCGCGATCCCGCCAGCTTCATAAGCGTATCCACCCCTTTCGAGTCGTCAGGCCGGGACAAGTCCATGAATACCACTTCGCTCGCCCACGCCACCATCCCCTTGGTATTTAGTCAGGGCGAAGATACTGTTCTAGCTCCAAACCCCGACTCCCACTCCCCCCTCACGCATGGCATTGTTTCTCTTGCCGAAACCCCCACCACACCTGTCGCTGAACCCACTGGCGAAGCATCCCCTGTACATTCATTGTATTTGTTCACCCCCTTGGTTGGAGACCTAGCCTCATTTGAAACAGAATTGGCTATGATCAAGGAACGTCCTCTAGCTGAGAAGCTGCTCCAAGCCCGGCAGAACACTGACAAGATGCTGAAGGAGGCAAGGAAAAAGAGAGGGCGCTCTCTAGCAAAAGTAGAAAAATGCGCTGTATTTGACTTAAAAGGTGGAAAGTTGTATTTGACTTAAAAGGCGGAAAGCTAAATAAAGTGAAGAAGGTCCCCAAGGTACAAAAACCCCTGGACGAGATGACCCCTGCTGATTACGACTATCAGGAGAAGTCCAAGGACCTGGAGCACTTGGATGTGGATAATGAATCTGCATCTATGCATGTGAGAATAGAAACATTTCGCGCACATGCTAATATCGCCAATCAGTGCCGATACGAAGCAAAGAGCGCCAACATTAAGTCGGAGGAGGATCTAGCCAGGACTCGCTCTAAGCTAGAAGATGCAGAGAAGCAGTGCGAGCAGATGAGAAAAGAAGTAGATGCCTTAAAACAACAGGTAGAACAACTGTAGGTTACAACTGAGAATCAGAGCAAGATACAGGCCGAATCTGAGCTAAAGGCCAAAGAGTTTGAAAGCAGAATCTTGCAGATGCAGCAACAGTTGTATGAGAAGGAGAGCCTAAAGCTGTTTAATAGAGGCCGAATTAAAGAAATCCGCTCGCACCTACTTAAGAACTTTAGATCTCGGGCCTCCAGTGCCCTATCAATTTTATCTTATATCACCGAAGCCTAGTATGCCGTTGCTCAAAAGGGACCAATAGTGGATGAAATTATACAAGAAATTAGAAGCCAACTCAAATTGGCTTTTGAGGTTCAAAGTATCAAATATCAGGACTTGCAGGTGTTATAATCACAATGACACTGAGAGGGGGGGTGAATCAGTGTGTTCTTTAAAAACTTAAAAGCAATTTAGACTTTTAAATAAACAACAGTAGATTAAAACAGAAATAATAAAAGTACTAAGAGCATCACACATAACACGGCATTTTAACGAGGTTCACCGATGTGGCTACTCCTCAAAAAGACTTGCTTGGACTACCATCCAAATCCGAGTCAAATGCAAAGCTACAACTTTACATAATCATTCACCGGCACCAAGCGGTAAGAGGCACCAACCTCTAAATTTTATCTGCTACAACGAGAATGGAGCACCGACTCCAATTTTTCCAGCTCCAACTGGAAAGAGGCACCAACCCCTTTTTCAAGCTACAACTTGAAGATAATAATAAAAATTGTAGAATGTAAACTGTCACCTCAATTTGCACGATCTGCTATTTTTCTTGCGTTCTGCTGCTTGTCGGCATTCGACTGCTGCTGTGAAAAATGATTCGCACTTTTTCAACCACTCCTCTATATCTCTCCGCGTTCTCTGCTGCAACTTCACAGAAATATTACTTCTACAGCCAGCACACTGTCATTTCACACTCGAAACACGACTTCTGCATACCGCGTTCTTATCTTCTCTTTGCACCACTCACTCTGTTGCACCTTCCATGAAATCTCACTTCTACCATCTGCGTATTTTTGCCTCGGACTTTAAACACGCCGTCTGCATATCGCTCTCTTTGTTCTCGATCAGTCGATACGCACTCACTCACTATCTCATCGCTGCGATCTCTTTTCTTTAACTCCAAAGAACTATCACCGACTTACACTCTGTTGCACACGAACTTCATTCGCATATATCGCATCACGCCCACACTTCAACCTTGCAACAGTCCCGCATTTTTATAGAAGAGAATATCCCATCAAAACATTCTCAAACACGTCAGCTGCAACCCTAATTAGGTCAACATGAAACCCTAGAATTTTTTGGTTGCTTAACCTTGCTTTGTCAATGAGGAAACCCTAATTGATCCGTTGCAAAACCCTAGCAACGTCGGCTTTGAAAACAAGCCGGTGAACGACTTTAATTTAATTTTAAAATATTAATTTAAATTTTAAATAAATAAATAAAATTTAAATTGGATATTTAAAATTAAATATCTTCATCATCGGAGCACCTTTTTCAACAAAACGAAGAGCTAACTTGGGTTTTAAGAAAAACCCATTTCAAAACTATTGACCATGGATTTAAACAAAACCTATAATTTAGTCTGCCTTGGTTTTCACAAAAACCCTTCCGCTCTTTGACATCAATGACAACATCAACACTTGAGCAAGGGCAATGTACCCAAGGTACCCAAAATTGCCAACAATCTCCCCCTTTGTCATTGATGGCAACCCTTTACTAAAAACACATCTTCAAGAGCCAAAACTGAAATCAATCTCTTTGAAGTTTTGCTCCCCCTGACTTGAAGCTTTCCTCTTCACTTGAAGCTCTCCCCCTTACTCATATCTCTCCCCCTTTGTCATCAATGGCAAAGGGCCACCTTTGGGGCTCGGAACTAAGAATGAGCCTCTTAGCTTAGTCCCTCCCCCACCTCCTGATGAGGTGATTAATTCTGGGGTGGGAGTAAAACTCCCATTAGGCACTGATCAACATCAACGTCTATAACTTCCTTGTCGGGTCTTCTCTTGAACTCTTTGACCATATTCTTGTTCCTGTCATTGTTCTGATCCTTGGACCTGATCATGCCACTATTCTTGTTCCTATATCCTGGAATTTCAACTCTGCATTGTCTGACAGTGTGACTTTTATTGTTGCACTTATAACAAGTAATAGTGTTGTTTCTTTTAGGCATACCTGTTCTTTGAATCCACATGTTCTGACTAAACTTGTTTTGACCAAGCCTGTTAGTGTGATGTTCTTTTGTTTTAAATGAAACTCTGGTCTGTTTACCCTTCTGACATGAAGCACACATACTATTTGCAGGTTTTTTAATGATTGGAATATCTCTCACTGCTTGTTTAGCGCTAATTCTTACCAGATTATCAAAACTTATGTGTCCAAGCCTCTTATGCCACAACCGGTTCTCTTCTTCTTGTCCCATGAAGCACATACCTTCTGAAAACTCTGAGAGTGTGTACAGATTGCCAGACGTCCTTGAGCCGGTTGCTATTAATTTCCTCTTTGTTTATTTTTCGACTTCACAACCATGCTTCTTGAAAACTACTTCATGTCCTTTGTCACGGATTTGACTCACACTCAATAGATTATGTTTCAAACCATCCACATATAAAACTTCCTCTGACTTGATCTTTCCTTCACTAATTTTGACCGTTCCTTTACCTATTATTTTGGCTCCGTCATTGTTGCCGAATTTTATAGAACCACCCTCATACTTTTGTAGATTTTTGAATTTCTGTTTGTCACCTGTCATATGACTTGAGCAACCACTATCAAGAATCCAAGGAACATGTTTATTCTGAGCTCTAAAAGTTGTCTGCACTATTAAAGAATCTTGTTCTTTCCTGAGCTATTCTTTTTGTTTCCATTACTGTTTTAAGCTGTGGTATTGGGTTCTAGCTGTGACTTCCCCTTTTTAGAATTTTGCACATATCCTTCAGTATAAATTCTATTTTGTTTTGCTCTATACGGTTGAAATCTGCTTTCATGAGGTTGATATGAAACAGACATACTACGACAATTTCTGGCAATATGACCAAAGTTGTGACACTTAAAACACTCTATTGCATAACTCATTAAAGGAGCAAACGCATTTCTACTAGTGAAACTTCTTGGACCTACGTTGTATTTGCAGTCAACAATTTTATGCCCATAAACATTACACTTGAAACAAAAACCATAGAAATAATGATTAAACCTGAAAGATGGTCTTGGCCAGGTTGTTTCTGGAGCCTTGGATCTTCTATTCTTTTGATGTGTGACCTTAGTAAAGCCATCATTGTCAGTTGCTATTTCAGGTCTGGCATTATATCTTTCTTTTGCTTGATTCTTGTCTTTGTTCTTTTCACTTTCAACATTGCTTGCTTTTGGTCCAGTTGATGATTCTCCTTTAGAAAAGCCGAGACCAAATTTGATACCTGTGGATCTTTGATCGCTCAGAATTTTGTCCAATTTCATCGAGCTTTCTTCACGTTTTACATGACAGTTGATTTTTCGATCCAGCTCTTGTATCTGTATTCGAAGACTCACATTTTCTTCTTCCAATTTGCTGCAGTGGTCTATCTTCATGGATACCTGTATTTCCAGATCTTCAGACATTTTCTTGTATTCTTCAGTCTGTATTTTTAAACTGGCAATAATGTTGTTTGCATCCTTAAGTTTCCTTGACAATTTTTCATTCTTCTTTTTCTCCGATTCCCATTCCGTAAGGGCAGACACTAGCTCACCCTCTAAATCAACTTCAGCCTCAACTTCTTCAACTTCAGAGTTCATTCCTTCTGCCATTTTTGGTTCAATTTTCTCAACCATAGGAACTGAAACTGGTTGGGATGCCTTTTTGGATGAGGATCTATTCTTCTTAGCCATTGTGTACTAATCCAAGATCAACCCTGACTGATTTAGCCAAAATTGGGAACCTTGCTCTGATACCAATTGTTATAATCACAATGACACTGAGAGGGGGGGTGAATCAGTGTGTTCTTTAAAAACTTAAAAGCAATTTAGACTTTTAAATAAACTGTAGCAGATTAAAATAGAAATAATAAAAGTACTAAGAGCATCACACATAACACGACATTTTAACGAGGTTCACCGATGTGGCTACTCCTCAAAAAGACTGCTTGGACTACCATCCAAATCCGAGTCAAATGCAAAGCTACAACTTTACATAATCATTCACCGGCACCAAGCGGTAAGAGGCACCAACCTCTAAATTTTATACTGCTACAATGAATGGAGCACCAACTCCAATTTTTCCCAGCTCCCAGGAAAGAGGCACCAACCCCTTTTCCCAAGCTACAACTTGGAGATAGTAATAAAAATTGCAGAATGTAAACTTTCACCTCAATTTGCACGATCTGCTATTTTTCTTGCGTTCTGTTGCTTGTCGGCATTCGGCTGCTACTGTGAAAAATGATTCGCACTTTTTCAACCACTCCTCTATATCTCTCCGCGTTCTCTGCTGCAACTTCACAGAAATATTACTTCTACAACCGACCTGCTTGTCATTTCACACTCAAAACACGACTTACGCATACCACGTTCTTATCTTCTCTTTGCACCACTCACTCTCCTGCACCTTCCATGAAATCTCACTTCTACCATCTGCGTATTTTTGCCTCGGACTTTAAACACGCCGTCTGCATATCGCTCTCTTTGTTCTCGATCAGTCGATACGCACTCACTCACTATCTCATCGCTGCGATCTCTTTTCTTTAACTCCAAAGAACTATCACCGACTTACACTCTGCTGCACACGAACTTCATTCGCATATATCGCATCACGCCCACTCTTCAACCTTGCAACAGTCCCACATTTTTATAGAAGAGAATATCCCATCAAAACATTCTCAAACACGTCGGCTGCAACCCTAATTAGGTCAACATGAAACCCTAGAATTTTTCGGTTGCTTAACCTTGCTTTGTCAATGGGAAACCCTAATTGATCTGTTGCAAAACCCTAGCAACGTCGGCTTTGAAAACAAGCCGGTGAAAGGCTTTAATTTAATTTTAAAATATTAATTTAAATTTTAAATAAATAAATAAAATTTAAACTGGATATTTAAAATTAAATATCTTCATCATCGGAGCACCTTTTTCAACAAAACGAAGAGCTAACTTGGGTTTTAAGAAAAACCCATTTCAAAACTATTGACCATGGATTTAAACAAAACCTATAATTTAGTCTGCCTTGGTTTTCACAAAAACCCTTCCGCTCTTTGACATCAATGACAACATCAACACTTGAGCAAGGGCAATGTACCCAAGGTACCCAAAATTGCCAACAATCTCCCCCTTTGTCATTGATGGCAACCCTTTACTAAAAACACATCTTCAAGAGCCAAAACTGAAATCAATCTCTTTGAAGTTTTGCTCCCCCTGACTTGAAGCTTTCCTCTTCACTTGAAGCTCTCCCCCTTACTCATATCTCTCCCCCTTTGTCATCAATGGCAAAGGGCCACCTTTGGGGCTCGGAACTAAGAATGAGCCTCTTAGCTTAGTCCCTCCCCCACCTCTTGATGAGGTGATTAATTCTGGGGTGGGAGTAAAACTCCCATTAGGCATTGATCAACATCAACGTCTATAACTTCCTTGTCGGGTCTTCTCTTGAACTCTTTGACCATATTCTTGTTCCTGTCATTGTTCTGATCCTTGGACCTGATCATGCCACTGTTCCTGTTCCTATATCCTGGAATTTCAACTCTGCACTGTCTGACAGTGTGACTTTTATTGTTGCACTTATAACAAGTAATAGTGTTGTTTCTTTTAGGCATACCTGTTCTTTGAATCCACATGTTCCGACTAAGCCAGTTCTGACTAAACCTGTTTTGACCAAGCCTGTTAGTGTGATGTTCTTTTGTTTTAAATGAAACTCTAGTCTATTTACCCTTCTGACATGAAGCACACATACTATTTGCAGGTTTTTTAATGATTGGAATATCTCTCACTGCTTGTTTAGCGCTAATTCTTACCAGATTATCAAAACTTATGTGTCCAAGCCTCTTATGCCACAACCAGTTCTCTTCTTCTTGTCCCATGAAGCACATACCTTATGAAAACTCTGAGAGTGTGTACAGATTGCCAGACGTCCTTGAGCCGGTTGCTATTAATTTCCTACTGTTTATTTTTCTGACTTCACAACCATGCTTCTTGAAAACTACTTCATGTCCTTTGTCACGGATTTGACTCACACTCAATAGATTATGTTTCAAACCATCCACATATAAAACTTCCTCTGACTTGATCTTTCCTTCACTAATTTTGACCGTTCCTTTACCTATTATTTTGGCTCCGTCATTGTTGCCGAATTTTATAGAACCACCCTCATACTTTTGTAGATTTTTGAATTTCTGTTTGTCACCTGTCATATGACTTGAGCAACCACTATCAAGAATCCAAGGAACATGTTTATTATGAGCTCTAAAAGTCTATCGCACTATTAAAGAATCCTGTTCTTTCTGAAATTTATTCTTTTTGTTTCCATTCTGTTTTAAGCTGTGGTATTGGGTTCTAGTTGTGACTTCCCCTTTTTAGAATTTTGCACATATCCTTCGAGTATAAATTCTATTTTGTTTTGCTCTATACGGTTGAAATCTGCTTTCATGAGGTTGATATGAAACGGACATACTACGACAATTTCTGGCAATATGACCAAAGTTGTGACACTTAAAACACTCTATTGCATAACTCATTAAAGGAGCAAACGCATTTCTACTAGTGAAACTTCTTGGACCTACGTTGTATTTGCGGTCAACAATTTTATGCCCATAAACATTACACTTGAAACAAAAACCATAGAAATAATGATTAAACCTGAAAGATGGTCTTGGCCAGGTTGTTTCTGGAGCCTTGGATCTTCTATTCTTTTGATGTGTGACCTTAGTAAAGCCATCATTGTCAGTTGCTATTTCAGGTCTGGCATTATATCTTTCTTTTGCTCGATTCTTGTCTTTGTTCTTTTCACTTTCAACATTGCTTGCTTTTGGTCCAATTGATGATTCTCCTTCAGAAAAGCCGAGACCAAATTTGATACCTGTGGATCTTTGATCGCTCAGAATTTTGTCCAATTTCATCGAGCTTTCTTCACGTTTTACATGACAGTTGATTTTTCGATCCAGCTCTTGTATCTGTATTCGAAGACTCACATTTTCTTCTTCCAATTTGCTGCAGTGGTCTATCTTCATGGATACCTGTATTTCCAGATCTTCAGACATTTTCTTGTATTCTTCAGTCTGTATTTTTAAACTGGCAATAATGTTGTTTGCATCCTTAAGTTTCCTTGACAATTTTTCATTCTTCTTTTTCTCCGATTCCCATTCCGTAAGGGCAGACACTAGCTCACCCTCTAAATCAACTTCAGCCTCAACTTCTTCAACTTCAGAGTTCATTCCTTCTGCCATTTCTGGTTCAATTTTCTCAACCATAGGAACTGAAACTGGCTGGGATGCCTTTTTGGATGAGGATCTATTCTTCTTAGCCATTGTGTACTAATCCAAGATCAACCCTGACTGATTTAGCCAAAATTGGGAACCTTGCTCTGATACCAATTGTTATAATCACAATGACACTGAGAGGGGGGGTGAATCAGTGTGTTCTTTAAAAACTTAAAAGCAATTTAGACTTTTAAATAAACTACAGCTGATTAAAATAGAAATAATAAAAGTACTAAGAGCATCACACATAACACGACATTTTAACGAGGTTCACCGATGTGGCTACTCCTCAAAAAGACTGCTTGGACTACCATCCAAATCCGAGTCAAATGCAAAGCTACAACTTTACATAATCATTCACCAGCACCAACTGGTAAGAGGCACCAACCTCTAAATTTTATCTGCTACAACAGAATGGAGCACCAACTCCAATTTTTCCAGCTCCAACTGGAAAGAGGCACCAACCCCTTTTACCAAGCTACAACTTGGAGATAGTAATAAAAATTGCAGAATGTAAACTTTCACCTCAATTTGCACGATCTGCTATTTTTCTTGCGTTCTGCTGCTTGTCGGCATTCGGCTGCTGCTGTGAAAAATGATTCGCACTTTTTCAACCACTCCTCTATATCTCTCCGCGTTCTCTGCTTGCAACTTCACAGAAATATTACTTCTACAGCCAGCACACTGTCATTTCACACTCGGAACACGACTTCTGCATACCGCGTTCTTATCTTCTCTTTGCACCACTCACTCTGCTGCACCTTCCATGAAATCTCACTTCTACCATCTACGTATTTTTGCCTCGGACTTTAAACACGTCGTCTGCATATCGCTCTCTTTGTTCTCGATCAGTCGATACGCACTCACTCACTATCTCATCGCTGCGATCTCTTTTCTTTAACTCCAAAGAACTATCACCGACTTACACTCTGTTGCACACGAACTTCATTCGCATATATCGCATCACGCCCACACTTCAACCTTGCAACAGTCCCGCATTTTTATAGAAGAGAATATCCCATCAAAACATTCTCAAACACGTCGGTTGCAACCCTAATTAGGTCAACATGAAACCCTAGAATTTTTTGGTTGCTTAACCTTGCTTTGTCGATGAGGAAACCCTAATTGATCCGTTGCAAAACCCTAGCAACGTCGGCTTTGAAAACAAGCCGGTGAACGACTTTAATTTAATTTTAAAATATTAATTTAAATTTTAAATAAATAAATAAAATTTAAGCTGGATATTTAAAATTAAATATCTTCATCATCGGAGCACCTTTTTCAACAAAACGAAGAGCTAACTTGGGTTTTAAGAAAAACCCATTTCAAAGCTATCGACCATGGATTTAAACAAAACCTATAATTTAGTCTGCCTTGGTTTTCACAAAAACCCTTCCGCTCTTTGACATCAATGACAACATCAACACTTGAGCAAGGGCAATGTACCCAAGGTACCCAAAATTGCCAACAATCTCCCCCTTTGTCATTGATGGCAACCCTTTACTAAAAACACATCTTCAAGAGCCAAAACTGAAATCAATCTCTTTGAAGTTTTGCTCCCCATGACTTGAAGCTTTCCTCTTCACTTGAAGCTCTCCCCCTTACTCATATCTCTCCCCCTTTGTCATCAATGGCAAAGGGCCACCTTTGGGGCTCGGAACTAAGAATGAGCCTCTTAGCTTAGTCCCTCCCCCACCTCTTGATGAGGTGATTAATTCTGGGGTGGGAGTAAAACTCCCATTAGGCACTGATCAACATCAACGTCTATAACTTCCTTGCCGGGTCTTCTCTTGAACTCTTTGACCATATTCTTGTTCCTGTCATTGTTACGATCCTTGGACCTGATCATGCCACTGTTCCTGTTCCTATATCCTGGAATTTCAACTCTGCACTGTCTGACAGTGTGACTTTTATTGTTGCACTTATAACAAGTAATAGTGTTGTTTCTTTTAGGCATACCTGTTCTTTGAATCCACATGTTATGACTAAGCCAGTTCTGACTAAACCTATTTTGACCAAGCCTGTTAGTGTGATGTTCTTTTGTTTTAAATGAAACTCTGGTCTGTTTACCCTTACGACATGAAGCACACATACTATTTGCAGGTTTTTTAATGATTGGAATATCTCTCACTGCTTGTTTAGCGCTAATTCTTACCAGATTATCAAAACTTATGTGTCCAAGCCTCTTATGCCACAACCGGTTCTCTTCTTCTTGTCCCATGAAGCACATACCTTCTGAAAACTCTGAGAGTGTGTACAGATTGCCAGACGTCCTTGAGCCGGTTGCTATTAATTTCCTGCTTGTTTATTTTTCTGACTTCACAACCATGCTTCTTGAAAACTACTTCATGTCCTTTGTCACGGATTTGACTCACACTCAATAGATTATGTTTCAAACCATCCACATATAAAACTTCCTCTGACTTGATCTTTCCTTCACTAATTTTGACCGTTCCTTTACCTATTATTTTGGCTCCGTCATTGTTGCCGAATTTTATAGAACCACCCTCATACTTTTGTAGATTTTCGAATTTTTGTTTGTCACCTGTCATATGACTTGAGCAACCACTATCAAGAATCCAAGGAACATGTTTATTCTGAGCTCTAAAAGCTGTCTGCACTATTAAAGAATCATGTTCTTTCCTGAGCTATTCTTTTTGTTTCCATTCTGTTTTAACTGTGGTATTGGGTTCTAGTTGTGACTTCCCCTTTTTAGAATTTTGCACATATCCTTCGAGTATAAATTCTATTTTGTTTTGCTCTATACGGTTGAAATCTGCTTTCATGAGGTTGATATGAAACAGACATACTACGACAATTTACTGGCAATATGACCAAAGTTGTGACACTTAAAACACTCTCTTGCATAACTCATTAAAGGAGCAAACGCATTTCTACTAGTGAAACTTCTTGGACCTACGTTGTATTTGCGAGTCAACAATTTTATGCCCATAAACATTACACTTGAAACAAAAACCATAGAAATAATGATTAAACACTGAAAGATGGTCTTGGCCAGGTTGTTGTTGGAGCCTTGGATCTTCTATTCTTTTGATGTGTGACCTTAGTAAAGCCATCATTGTCAGCTTGCTATTTCAGGTCCGGCATTATATCTTTCTTTTGCTCGATTCTTGTCTTTGTTCTTTTCACTTTCAACATTGCTTGCTTTTGGTCCAGTTGATGATTCTCCTTGAGAAAAGCCGAGACCAAATTTGATACTGTGGATCTTTGATCGCTCAGAATTTTGTCCAATTTCATCGAGCTTTCTTCACGTTTTACATGACGAGTTGATTTTTCGATCCAGCTCTTGTATCCGTATTCGAAGACTCACATTTTCTTCTTCCAATTTCTCTGCGAGTGGTCTATCTTCATGGATACCTGTATTTCCAGATCTTCAGACATTTTCTTGTATTCTTGAGTCTGTATTTTTAAACTGGCAATAATGTTGTTTGCATCCTTAAGTTTCCTTGACAATTTTTCATTCTTCTTTTTCTCCGATTCCCATTCCGTAAGGGCAGACACTAGCTCACCCTCTAAATCAACTTCAGCCTCAACTAGTTCATTCCTTCTGCCATTTCTGGTTCAATTTTCTCAACCATAGGAACTGAAACCGGCTGGGATGCCTTTTTGGATGAGGATCTATTCTTCTTAGCCATTGTGTACTAATCCAAGATCAACCCTGCTGATTTAGCCAAAATTGGGAACCTTGCTCTGATACCAATTGTTATAATCACAATGACACTGAGAGGGGGGGTGAATCAGTGTGTTCTTTAAAAACTTAAAAGCAATTTAGACTTTTAAATAAACTACAGTAGATTAAAACAGAAATAATAAAAGTACTAAGAGCATCACACATAACACGGCATTTTAACGAGGTTCACCGATGTGGCTACTCCTCAAAAAGACTGCTTGGACTACCATCCAAATCCAGTCAAATGCAAAGCTACAACTTTACATAATCATTCACCAGCACCAACTGGTAAGAGGCACCAACCTCTAAATTTTATCTGCTACAACAGAATGGAGCACCAACTCCAATTTTTCCAGCTCCAAGCTCGGAAAGAGGCACCAACCCCTTTTACCAAGCTACAACATGGAGATAGTAATAAAAATTGCAGAATGTAAACTGTCACCTCAATTTGCACGATCTGCTATTTTTCTTGCATTCTGCTTGCTTGTCGGCATTCGGCTACTGCTTGTGAAAAATGATTCGCACTTTTTCAACCACTCCTCTATATCTCTCCGCGTTCTCTGCTGCAACTTCACAGAAATATTACTTCTACAGCCAGCACACTGTCATTTCACACTCGGAACACGACTTCTGCATACCGCGTTCTTATCTTCTCTTTGCACCACTCACTCTGTTGCACCTTCCATGAAATCTCACTTCTACCATCTGCGTATTTTTGCCTCGGACTTTAAACACGCCGTCTGCATATCGCTCTCTTTGTTCTCGATCAGTCGATACGCACTCACTCACTATCTCATCGCTGCGATCTCTTTTCTTTAACTCCAAAGAACTATCACCGACTTACACTCTGCTGCACACGAACTTCATTCGCATATATCGCATCACGCCCACACTTCAACCTTGCAACAGTCCCGCCTTTTTATAGAAGAGAATATCCCATCAAAACATTCTCAAACACGTCGGTTGCAACCCTAATTAGGTCAACATGAAACCCTAGAATTTTTCGGTTGCTTAACCTTGCTTTGTCAGGAGGAAACCCTAATTGATCCGTTGCAAAACCCTAGCAACGTCGGCTTTGAAAACAAGCCGGTGAACGACTTTAATTTAATTTTAAAATATTAATTTAAATTTTAAATAAATAAATAAAATTTAAGCTGGATATTTAAAATTAAATATCTTCATCATCGGAGCACCTTTTTCAACAAAACGAAGAGCTAACTTGGGTTTTAAGAAAAACCCATTTCAAAACTGCTGACCATGGATTTAAACAAAACCTATAATTTAGTCTGCCTTGGTTTTCACAAAAACCCTTCCGCTCTTTGACATCAATGACAACATCAACACTTGAGCAAGGGCAATGTACCCAAGGTACCCAAAATTGCCAACAGCAGGTCGCCGCTATGAGTCGGACAGCCAGAGATTGGTCCACCGCCCAAGCTACTGTCCACGCCTTCTTCTCCAAAGTGAGGAAAGCTCAGAAGGCTAAGGACCTCATGGACGTATTTGAACAGGAGCAGCGCACATCACTGGGGTATTTTCAAGATCTCTCAGTATTAGGTTTCCCAAGTTTCACCGATGATGATGGGAACCTTTTGACTAAGGAAGAGCTCAAACCGACTTGGCTCAACTTTGAGAGTGACGTCTCAGAGATAGACGAGTGGGAGGAGCCAATCACAGAAGGGCAAGTCACGGATTTTATTCTGAGACATTGCAAAATCGCGGCCTGCCTAAATGATTTGAGCACCAGAGCCAAACATGCCGACATAGGGCAAATTGATCGATTCCATGTTCTGGTCAAAGCACTACAAGATCGAGAGCCATTCCAGAAAGGTGCCTGGGCTCACGTCCACCGGACCATGGAACGCATCCGTGATCGCTTTCCCCCACCACCGCAGCAAGAAACCATGCCGGAAGAGGAAAAAGAAGAAGAAGAGGTAGCTGCAGAAGCACCCCCAGAAAGACAAAGAGGAGAAGGGTCTGGAGGCAACTCTGGCCCAACAGATTAAGGTTGAGGGTTCTTGCACCGAGGCGAGCTCGTTGCCCCGCGAGCCGCCAAGAATGTTGACAATTTTGTCACATTGCCTAGAGGGGTAGTGAAAATCAAAAAATTTTGTAAAGTGTTTCTTTGTGTTTCATGAATTTGTTCCCTTGTTTTTAGAAAAAACATTTTTGATTATTGTAGCAATTTTGACTTTCATTGCTATCCCCCTTGTACATAAAATAGTATATATAAGAGCTTCGCTACTGAGCAAGCCAGTTTTAGGAGCTTCGCAGAAAAAAGAAAGGCAGCTTCGCCAAGAGAAGAAGGCAAGGAAGTCCGGATCACGGTCCAAGGTTGCTAAGGCATGAAGAGAGCTTCGCACCCGAAGCAGCCCAAACAGTTGCTTCGGGCGAAAACCTTGCGAAGCGCGATTGGAAAAATTCGAGTGTTGAAAGATCGCTTCGCTAAGAATTCTGCGAAGCATCCACTTCAGACCTCTCTACTGGCGAACCATTTCTACTTCGCCCAAAGTTGTCGCGAAGCATCTACTTCGGATAACTTTTGTGCAAAGCGCTTTCAACCGAAGCAGTAGTGGCCCGTGAAAAAGCAGAATATTTTTCCAAGGCAAGAATGCACTTTGGCCGAAAAACTCCCGAACCATGTCATTGAAGAAGGTTCGCGGCGAAGCATTTTGACAGCCCATCAGCGAAGCATCCACTTCGGGCAGGGAGTCTCGCGAAGCGGCCTTTCCAGCGAAGCAATGAAAGATCGAGAGCCCTGTTTTGAGAAGGGATATCTGCTTCGGCATTTAACATCTGCGAAGCAATTTTGAGAAGCTCCTTCGCGCGAAGTGCATGACCGAGGAAGATAGACCCGCTTCGGCTCACATCCATTGCGAAGCAGGGTCGCGAACTAAAAATTGGCGAAGCACTTTAGGGGTACGCACTCCAAGGCCGGGTATTTTTCCAAGGCAATCAAGTGCTTCATAAATGAATTTTTACGTGCCGAAAGACTCGGGGGCTCATTTTTGGCAACCTGAAAAGAAATATCAGTATGAGGAGGAGAGCCCGACGGACATGGCGGCCACTCGAGCTCCGCACCCGGAGAAGCCTAGGACGAGTCAGGCGGCTCATGAATGCGAATTTCCTCGGCTGACCCGGTCATAGCTGCCAATTGTAGAAAAAGATTTGAGAGCTCAGTCATGGGGGTAGCAGGAGCCGACTTCTCTGGTTTTCGAGGATGTACTCCTCAATTTTGTGCATTAATGGCTCAGAGGGTCGAGTCCTCTATAAAAACCCACGTATTGTAATGAAAAGGGAGGGGGAACTTTCTGCTAGAAAGTTGCTGTAACTTGATTTCCTGCAATTAATACTAAGAGCTTCGGGCCTTATTTCTCTCTTGTATGCTGTCTTCTGTGATTATTTCTGTTATCTCATTTCTCCATTTGCATACTGAAATTCTGAATTCTGGATTTAGGTGTGTGATTGGGGATAGAACCTTGGAATTTTCCCGAAGGATACATAGGGGAGAGAACGCTGTGATAGTTTTCTTGTATGCTGCCTGTGGATAGTGTTTCTGCTATATTCACTTATTTCCTAACCGCCGTAATTCTGAAATCTGGATTTCGACGTAAAGGGGAGGGTAATCCTGGAACTCGTCCAGAGGATACATAGGAAGGCTAGTACTGCGTTCATTTTATTTTATTCTTGGTATCTATTGCTGCTATTTCGAGCTGTTAGCCAGTAATCGTGCTGCTGTTTCTTTCCTTCTTAAATCCATTGATATTCTCTCCCTTACTCTGTTTATTTCTTTCCTGCACCCTTACTATTTTTATCTCTTTCCTGCACTCTTAGCTCAAAACACCAAGTAGTTTAGTAAAGTAGCCGGCCTTTCTCCGGAGATTGGCATGGGGGGCATCTCTTCCCCTCGGCCTTTCAATGTTGGTCCAGGTCTAGGGTGCGTACACGCTCCAAAATCCTTTCCTGTGGCAGATTTGATGACCAACAATAACCACTATTGATCAATATACATATGACAAAACTGTTTATCTACAATACAAAATGAACATGTTGACTCACTGTGTTGGTGCCATGTTCTACTGATTTTGCTGATCTGTCTGACTGCCTACAAACTTGAGGTTTTTTGCTGGACCAGGCCTCCTTTGGAGTGAGTTTTTGGATTGTGGTTGGAAGATGTATTGCTGTATTTATTCCTTCTAATCAGCACTGATAAGACACTGCCTTCCTGTGCAACATTCACCTGAGCATTTCTACAACTGTCTTATATGTCCTTTCCACTACCTCATTCTCCTACGGGGTGTAAGGGGCAGTAAACCACATTTGTATTCTCTCCTGTGCACAAAAATTTGAAATTTTTTGGAGCCCTAATATGTCTATTATTAATTTTCGGTGAAATGTTTGAATTTGACAAACTGTGCAAAAAATTTGATTTGTTCTTCAGGAAATAAACACGTTGTTTTGCAAAATCCATCCACCAACAAAAGAAAATACTTTGCCCTGGAGACTTTGGGTGTTTTCATTGATCCACAAAGATAAACATGAAGCAACTGCAAGATTCCTCTGGCCAGTATTGGATGGCTGTCTTGTGTTGTTTCCAAGCTAGACACTCACCATATCCTGTTTTTCTTGAATGGAAGGCAGCCTGTGAACCATATTAGCTTGACTAAGTGCAGAAAAAATTGAAAACTTAAATGCCTATACTGTTCATGCCAAAGGAAACTGCAATTGTCCCATAGTGCCAATGCCTGTGAGCTCTCTTTACCAGAACCAATACGTGTATACAACCCTTTGTCTCCAATTCTCATGGAAATCACTTTTGCATTCAACATGGTCTTAAGACTCTTAACCATGCACTGATTACTCTTGAAGACCACAGTAAAACCAGGATTCATTGTGATCTCATTGATGGACATTTTTTTTGTTTTGTCGTGTTTCCTCAACCCATCTGGCGTCGACCAAGTTTTTGCTTGGGACTCGATGAGTTTTTGAGAGTTTTTAAAAAACTCGCGAGTCTTGAGTAGTTGGCTAGTTTTTGAAAAACTTGGCTGAGCTTGGAAAACTCGTGAGTCAAGAGCCTGAGTGACTTGGCAAGGCAGACTTGGACGTGGACTCGGGTGATTTTTGCCGAGTTTCTCAACTATGGTCAACAATACCAACAAACACCTTATTAACATGTGTGTTAATATATGCATTAACTGAAACAATGTTTCTGAAGCATATACTTTCTTAGAGGGCGTACTATTAACCACCAAGACTCAAGGTATCCCACACATAATGATTGAGGATGGCTCAAAATTCCTAATTCCAAAGAAGGAAGGTAGAGAGGATGTGGAATAGTGGAGGGATGGAGGGGAAAGAAGAAGGGGTGAGTCTAATGAGAGAGTCTGAAGGAGGAAAATAAGGAGAGCAGATTGCAGGCAGAGGAAATCCAGGGAAAAAAATGTATGACGAGGAAAACAAAACAATGACATGGGGAAATGGTAGGTGGGATTCGTGGACGATGGTGGAGGAGCAAGGAAAAAAATGAGATGGTGGTAAATGTAATAAGGGATGATGACCATCAAAAGGGTAAGGTATTTTCTTGCCCCTTTTTAACAATTTTTACATTTAAAATAAAATAGAATGGAAATTTGTGCTTTCAATATGGTCTGCCTTGATGGGGGTTGGCCAAACTCCCATTTTCCTGTTGGTTACGAATCTGCCATGAGGAAAGGATTTGGGTTAATGCGCCCAGATTCGCCCACCAGCATGAAAGGCCGGAAGGAAGAGATGCCTTCCGAGCCAATCTCCGGAGAAGGCCGGCTCCTTTTTGGGGGTTTATGATTTAAGCTAAGAGTACAGGAAAGAAATAAATGTACAGAAAGAGATTTACAAATATATTCAAAGGTTGGTGGGGGGAACTAACAGTACGGGAACACACCAATCACCGCTACTTACTGCATATAAACACAAAGCATGACAAAGAACTGCAAAATCTAACGTATACTTCCGATACCCAAGCAGTGTACGCACGGCTACAACGGCTCCCTAACAGACATTCCCTACAAGGAACTAACAGTACGGCAACACGTCAATCACCACCTACGGACACTAACATGGGTAGAAAGCAATCATAGAGATATCAGAGCTGTGTATATGTGTTTATGTAGAGAATTTAACCGCACAGCTTCAATGGCCCCCTAACAGACATTCCCTACAAGGAACTAACAAGACGGGCAACGCACCAATCACCGGATACGGACCAAGCAACAAAACACACAACCGATGGAACCGCTACTACATCTATTCTATGTATCCTTTTAATTCATGAAGTACGGGGGTGCTTTAAACAAGCAATGCTAGAGGCACCCGATCATCAAATGCTGAAATGAATCAACGAGCCATGACACAAAGTTAGCCTAAGGCATGAATATAAAGAAAGGCAAAGATAAAAAATGAAGCAGCAGTAATGTAACCAAGCATACAGATTATATTTATAAGCGTAAGCACGGTTACAATGGGCACAAGTGGTTCCCTAACGTACATTCCCCTTCCACCCTTTACAATGAATTCACGGTGGGCTTTTATAGCCCGAGTCCCTCCCGTTACATTAATGGGCACAAGGTCCCGACCAAACATAAGCTGACAAAAGCGGCGAAAGAGCTGCAAATGCTGACCTTTTGTCGGACCGGACTGTACCCGCAGCATGGTCTTCCTGGAAGCTGGACAGCTACATGGCGGTGTGTTGGGCAGAATCTCCTTCTGGCAGTGATGCGGGTAGCTGGAGCAGGTGAAACCTCAGATCAGCTTTGAATGAGGCTACTGGCGCAGGCAATGCAGCCCATGCTTGTCCTTTTGCTCGGCACGTTTCGGCTCTAATCCCGAAGCTGGACACTTGTCAGATGATGGATGATGTCGTGGACACGTGTCTGCCTTGGAAGGCAGTCCGTCCAACTTCGCTTGGGATCATAGCGTCTCGGGTTGCGCGGGCAGAAAACAGTGCAGTCGGGAAGGCCTTCATGCCTTGGTCAAATTCTGGGTTTGTTCCCCTATCACAAGCACTCGTCAAGGGCGCACTCCGACTTTATCACGAGTCGGGCTGCGCATGTGGAAATCGGTGTCCGCCGCCGTACGGACTCCCGCTCCGGCCTTTTATCATCTTCTCGTCACCGCCACCGTCAATCGCTTGCAAGGTGCGCTAAAGTGGGGCGAAGTCGACTGCACCAAAATCGGGGGGCTGCAACGTGCGACTCGCACCCAGAATCGGGCGAAGTGCGAACTTCGCACCAACACTTAGCCATTTTTCAGGGTAACTTGCTGGAAAGTTGAAAAATCAACTGGGGGACTCCAAGAAAGGGGGGAAAGAAAGAGAATGCGGGAAGGAAAAGGAAAGGGAGAGGAGAAGGAAGGAAAATAGGGGAAGAGGGAAAAAGAAGAGCAAGACAGTTACAACACTGAAGACATTGCACCCCGTGCAAAATGTGACAACATTTCTGGCGGCTCGCGGGGTGTCGAGCTCGCCTCGGCGCAAAGAATCCATGCCTTCATCCATTGGGTGCAGAGGAACTTGCCTCCCCTGCCTTTTGCTGCTCTAACTGTCCTCCTTGTGGCAACTGTTCTTCGTATTCATCTTTGTCGCTTGCCCCCTCAGAATCACCTTCCGAAAGCTCTCCATCTCCTGCTTCTGCTTCGCAAATGCGATCGTATGCGGCCCTGGCTGGGCGCCAAGCTTCTGCTTCAAATGGCCGGCGGTCAGCTACATCTTCTAATGCTGCGTGGAAAGCAGCGACCGCGTGCAGGTCGATGGTGAGGTATCTCTTTTCTAACTCCTGGAAGTAGGAGCTGATCTTGGAATATTTGGCCACCATCCGAGTGACCTGACTGTCTTGAATTGGCTCACCCACCTATCAATTTCAGCTGTATCCGCTTCGAAGGACTGCCAATTCCTTTTCACCCGATCTAGGGTGAGAAGCTCGCCATTTTCAACAAAACCTCGGGCACCCTAGTTCAGAAAGAGCGTGAAAGGGGGCCAGACAGATATCCCTTTCATGTCTGAATGCATCAAGCATTCGTCTGGCAACTCTCACCTCTTCAACTTTTTTGAAATATTTGTGCAAGGTCACCCTTGCACCTGCCCATTCTGCAGCGAATGAGGACACGGGAGAAAATTGGAGGCCGTTGCGCTCGCGCTCCTGAAGATTTACCGCCGTGTCCAGCCATTGCTTCGCCTGGCGCTCGGCCTCCTCTACCACAGGCTTTCCCTGGGCAGAAACTTCTTGAATTCTGGATGCGAAATCCGTAACCGCCATCGCCTTATAGGTGTGGGGCTTGCATTCCCGCAAGCAAACCAGCCCGCATCTCCTTAACCTTTGTCTTTGAAAAGACCGTCGCTTGAGATGCTCTCTCCGCAAGTTGCGACCGCGCTCGCTTCAAAGACTCTTGGAGCCGAGAAATCTGCTCCGAGGCCGCTTTCTTTCGGTTGCGGCTTGTTGCCGAGAAGCGGCCAGCCGGGCTTTGAGTTCATCTATTTCTTGCCGCGCCGCTTCCGCTTGCTCGCTGGACCTAGACAGTCCTCTTCAAGCTGCCTTGTTTTATCCCGCAACCCGAAAAGTTCTTCCCCGCTCCTCCGTACTTTTGACAAAGAGATTATCGCCTTTGCGCATGATTGATCGAATCTCATATTGCTTGTTAATGTCGTCAAAGCTCTTCTCCTTTGTCTGGAGCTCGTAGTCCGCCCTGGTCATTTCCCGGAGAGGTTTCTTTACTTTTGGGATTATTTTCTCTGTCGTAATCACTCTCCTCCCGAAATCATACTTTGCGCGTTTTGCCGGGGCGGCTATCTCTTCATGTCTCCTCCGCTTCAGGTCTTGGAGGAAAGAGACAGAATACTCTACAGCCCTCGTTGCCAGGGGCAAGTCGTCTGTATTCTGGAGGTCGTCCATAAAATCTGGTTCCCCCAGCCTAGGGTTCTGCTGAGACGTCTCTCCTGCGGGGATGGGACCAGGAGGAACCGGACGGACCTTGGAAGAATCGGCCGCTTGTGGGGGCGACCGGGAAATGGAGATGGGAACGGCTGACACTGCAAGGGTTTGAAGCGGCTGAGATGGAGGATGTGACGGTGAACGGACAGCCTCAGCACTAACCTCAGGCGAAGGGTTTGGAGTTGTGCTCAGAGAAAGAGAGACGTTAGGGTTCTGAGCAAACTGATCAAAAGAATGGGGGCCGCTAGAAGGGCGTGGAGACGGGGAGGGGGATGCGGCCATGACTTGCTCGGATTGAGCGGGAGACGGAGTGGGAGTGGGACTGGATGAGACCAAAGAGACAGGGGCAGCAAACGTACCTGCGGGCTCCGCCTGAGCCGATGCCGGATGGATGTCTGTGCTTCTGATTTCGGCGGCTGGCTTAGGACTGCCTAGAGACACTGTCTCTGCGGCGGCAGGACGCGGCTGCGGCTCTGCAATCGGTCGCTGCACTATCAGGCTAGGTCGCCTGATTTTCTCAACTCTCTTCCGCTTCTTTCTTCTGGAATAACGGTTGGATCAGGGGAAGGAGATGAAGCAGGTGCAGCAGGCGCTGATGCTCCCACGGTAAACTTGTACCGGGGTTTGACTTGCAGAAGGTCTGCCGCAACCGGTCTGCCCTCTGACGGCGCTGGCGCTTTTCGTGCCTGAGGGATTGCCTCGGGCGTTGCCTTGACTAATTCTTTCGCCTTCTCAGGCGCCGTCTTGGAAGCCACGGGCTGCATTGGATCGACTTGGAAGTCTGCCGGGCCCACGCTGGTAGTTGCCGAAGTGTACAACTGTTGGGAGGGAGACCCTCCTTTATAGTCTTCAAAGGGACCTCGGGGAACGTAACCTTGATATGCGAACGGCCGCCAGCTGTCATGATGCTGGTCATAGAGAACCGAAAAGTCGTCATCTACGGCCAGGTTTCTCCTTGTTGATTTGTCGTGCTGCGTGCGGCATCTCATCTTCCAACATTCAAGAATCTTTTCTTTAGACCAGTTAAGGCCTGCTATCTTGGATAGAAATTTTTTGAACCCTGGAGATGAAAACTGGTGGTCCGGGTTTCGCTTGGGGTCATATGTCACCTCCTCGCAGAGAAATCCCGCCAGGGAGGAGAAGCTTCCATCAATTCGATTTCCCACCAAGATCCACATGGACCACATCGCATCTATCTTCGGTTATATCTGCCCGGGGCAGAGATGTGCGAACTTTCCCCTTATTCCATACGGGTCATACTTCCAGCGCTGCGGCAACAAAACCAGGCCAATCCGGGAAAACTCCTGCTCAAGGTAGACATGCTGTCCTACCTCAAAAATCTCAACATTTGCCCAGGAAAGAGGATATTGAAAAATCTGTCCTCTCTTCTTTCCTAGGCCGAACTCCTCTTCAACATAGTCCATTTGTCGGGCAACCTCCATCCCGAACAGGTGCTCCGAGCACCAATAGGGCAGCAAATGGGGTTTGCCCTTGAATCCGTAGATTCTGACCACAATTCCTCGCGTCAGTCTGAAAACGTCCCCGAGCTTCTGATTTATCAAAGCGCTCGTCATTTCTCTCGGGGGGCGAGGAATTTCGCTTTCACTGAAGACTGACATGACGAATCCCAGAAAGTTGAAGTTGAACTTGTAGTAGGACCCTTTCCGGTATAAGTCATCCGTCCAGTTATAGACGGGCTGTGGCTCTCCCCTCTCGTTGACCTTCTTCAGGTTCAGGATCGGCATCAGGGAGTGCAAATGGTACAAACAAAGCCAGGCTAGAACAGAACTGAAACGAAAATCGGTAGACTGCCTCTTCTGGATTTTTACCAGGCTGGAATGAACGGCGTAAGCTGACCGATCTGCCCAGTCGAAAGAGATGGGACGCTTCCCACTTCTCTGTGCTGCCGGTTCGTAGGACTCTCCACATAGGAGACATTCTGCCAGCGCTAGCTGGTACGGCTGTACTCACTCATCAGAATCGCAGCCAAGAATAGATGCCAAAATGATGTACAAGTATTTGTTCTGGAATTGTGCCAAGGGCATGGGGCCGGTTGGCCACTGTCCAGCTGCAAGCGGGGCGTTCAGCTCTGAATTGAGGAAATCCCTCATCCGTTTTGTTGGCGTGAAACGTCCCGCCTGCTCGCCCAAATTTATCTTTCTGAGAATGGCGCTGGAGTCATACTCCAACCCTGGGGCGAAAGCTGGCTGGACAGTCTCCCTGCGCAGTGTGAACAAGGGTTTACCGCTGGAGCTGCAAATTTGCCGGGTAGCTGGTCTGTAGTGTCTGACAATTAGGTCTACCAGTTCCGGGCATTGGTGGACAGGAGGGCACAAGAATCTGAACAGATTGGATTTGTACGCCGCTCCGAAATGGTGGGAGGGCGAAACTTTGTCAGCCCAACTCTCCACATTTGCCCGCAGCTTCGTCAGGCTCATAGAAAAAGAGCCGTCCTTGTATCCCGACAAATAATTCACCGGAGGTGGTGGGGCTTGCCCACGCTGTACTTTTTTCGTCCGGGACTTTGACTTTCTCTCTGGCGGGGTTTCACTTCTGAAAACGCCCGGCCGCGGTAAATCCTTTGGTTCGCCACTTTCGCTGGACTGCGCTGACACTGGCATCTTTCCTCTGTCCATCTCTCCGAATCAGCAATAATTGCAAGTTCAAGGCGTCTGCAGCAGATTTCGCTGTCACAGGAATAATTTGCACCGTCCGAGGAATAATCTGCATAGTCTGGAATGTTTAAAAACATCTGACCCCCTTTTCTAGATAAAGACAGCGCCATTAATGCCGCGCAGGAGGAGGTAGGTCGGCTGAGTTAAGGCTCTTTGGTGGCTGCGCAGGAGAATGTTTGGAAAAGCGCGCTCCGGCGGACGTGCCATGCTCTTTTGCTTGCACTTTCGTTGAGGAACGTGCAATCATCAATTCTGTCTTGGACGCTGCGCCATGGCTGACGTCACTGCCGGAGCGCGGCACACTGCTCAAGAAAGAATCATTGGTGCGGAAACCCACTTTGGAACGGCTACAAACGCGCCTTGGGCCCAGCTTGGGACCTTTTTTAATTTTTTATTCATTTTTAAACGTTGCCCCAAATCGCCTAAAACGAGGCGTACCTTCGCCCAAGGTTGGCGACTTCGCGTATTCGCCCGACTTGAGCGAAGTTCGAACTTCGCGCAAGTGCGCGTTCGAATCGTTCCTTCTTTTCTGTGTGCCGCGCCCAAGGTTTGGGCCCCCCCGGGTCCTTGCAACCTTGCCCTTGACCACACTTATCATTTTTCTTTAGACCGATCCGGACAAGCCGCAGGCAAACGCCGAGGCGGGTTCGGACTTCGCCGAACTTTGGGCGAAGTACGAACTTCGCGCGAGGTTCGCACTTCGCACGAAAGTTGGGGCAGCGCGGACTTCGCGCGAAAGTTGGCCGGCGGACTTCGGTGGGAAGTCGGACTTCGCCAAAGCTTAGCGAAGCCTGTCTTTAGTGTGCCCTTGTGGCTTTCCTCTCGGTCGCGCTTCGCACCGTGGCTGGCCCGAAGCCCGACTTCGCTGCGAAGTCGGACTTCGGCCAACACTTAGCCAATTTTTTGCCTTTTTTCCTTTTCTCTTTTCTTTGCACAGCCGAACTTCGCCCCTCCTGAGGGCGACGACAGACTTCGCTGCGAAGTCTGTCTTTCTCTCCCATGCCGCAGTTAAGCTCAAAAACGAAGAAAAACAATTTAAAAGCTGAAAACTGGAAACTGTACATGCCGGGAAATAAAAAGCATAAGGAAATTTTTACAAAGAAGGGCCACTCGGGCACCTTCAGCAGCGGTAAAGCTTCAAGTGGAACCCGTTAACAGGGATAGGCAGGAGCTGACCCTCCATATCCCGCAGTATGTAGGCATTGAACTGGTTTACCCGGGCAATCTGATAAGGGCCCTCCCAGAGGGCATCAAACTTCCCGTGATTACCCGGCTTTGCTTTATATGAGTCCCACTTCAGCACCAGGTCCCCGATTTCGAAAACTCGGGCAGTGGTGCCTTTGGCAAACCAGCCTTGAGTGGCTGCAATGTGATTCGCGAAGGCCTGGTATGCACTTTCTCTGTCTTCTTCCAACTGCAGGAGTTGGCACAGTCTGTCATCCACCGGGTCTCCGCTGCATCTGTCTTCGTCAATCATCCACAGGGCAGGGATCTCGATGTGTGATGGCATGACAGCCTCTTTGCCATAGACGAGCGCATAGGGGGACGTTCTGAGGGATTTCTTAAATGCAACTCTGTCCGCCCACAGCGCCCGGTTCAGGAGCAAGTGCCAAGTCCGCTTGTTTCTGTCAATGGTCCTCCGGATGATTTTCAGGAGGTTCTTATTAGTGGACTCGGCAAGGCCATTCCCCCGCGGGTAGTAGTTAGAAGACATCTTGTGATAGATGCCAAGTCTCGCCTGTACTCCGTGAGTACAGCCGCCTACAAATCCCGGACCGTTGTCCGTCACAATCGACTCCGAACCCCGAGCGGGTAATCGTGCTCTCAATGAACCTGATGACCGTTTCTTGGTCTGCGTTCTTGGTCGGGATCGCCTCTGTCCACCGCGTGAAATAGTCGGTAGCCGTAAGAATAAACTTGTGGCCGGCAGAGGAGTTAGGAGAAATCACCCCAATAAAGTCTAAACCCCATTGCTGGAACGGAGTCTCGGCTCGAATCGGTTGAAGGGGCAGGGGTGCTTTTCTTTTTCGGCCAGCAAACCTCTGGCATTGATCACATTTAGAGCAGACCGCATGCGCGTCTGCGAACAAAGTGGGCCAATAGTACCCAGCCCTTATTATTTTTAAGGCCGTTGGCCTTGAAGAATGGTGACCCCCAGGCATCCCGGAATGAAATTCTCCGAGGACCCTAGGCTGGTCAGATTTTAAGACGCACCGCAACAGGATGCCGTCAATGTTTCTGAAGTAAAGCCCCTCGGGGCGAAGAGTGTACTTGAGTGCACCTAGCCGAAATCTCCTTCGTTGTGAGGCGTTCAGGTGATCGGGACATCTTCCGGTGCAGAAGTATCTCACCAGTTCATCTGTCCAATCACTCCCCTCCGATAAGGAGTCGGCTAGGTAGATGCGTGTCGCCGTGTCCTCCCACTTACAAAGCGGAGATGCCGGCTACGCCGCTTCGGGCCAATTCCCGACACAAGGCTCGGCCTCTGATAAGCTTGGTGGGCCGCACTTCAATGTCAAACTCCCGGATTTTTGCAATCCATCCCGCTCTCTTGTGACCCGGTTCTCCTTGCAAGATGAAGCTTCGAACATCCGGGTGAATCACAAAGACAGTGGTCTTGCTCTGGGAGACAAAATGCCTGAACTTTCGAAGGGACTTCATGACAGCATGAACCTGCCGCTCTATAAAATTGTACTTTTCTTCATGCGGCAGAATCACTTGGCTGAGGAATGCTATGGGGCGCTCCTCACCATCGTCTCCCTTCTGAGTCAGGACTGCAGCGTAACTTTCGGGTTCTCCCACTGCATACAGGATGAAGTCTCTGGAGTAGTCCGGGTTTGTCAACACCGGAGCTTGTGCAATTCGGGCCTTGATTTCCTCGAAGGCTTGCTCTCTCTCATCAGTCCATTCGTAACGTGTATCTTTCTTAGCAGCTCGGCCATAGGCTTGATCACCCGTGCGAAGTCCGGAATGAACTTCCGCACGAAGTTAATCCGACCGAAGAAGGACCGCAGCCCTTTTTGTCGATGGGGCCGGCAAGCGAACGAGGGCCTCTCGCTCTCGTCGTGGTCAATGGCGAGGCCTTCCTCGGAGATGACATGTCCCAGCAGCTTTCCTTCCTTTACCGCGAAGACAGACTTCTTCGGGTTTATAGAAATGCCGAATTCTCGACAACTCTCAAATATTTGCCGTAGGTGCGAAACATGATCTCCTCGTTGGTGAGAGAAAACAGTCATGTCATCAAGGTAGATGACGATAATCTTATTGAGCAGCTCTCGTAAGGCCAGGTCCATGGCCCTTTGGAACGTGGCACCAGCATTAGATAAGCCAAATGGCATGCGCTGATAGGCGAACGTCCCCCACTTGGTGGTAAACGCCGTCTTATGCTGGTCTTCGTCTTTGACCCAAATCTGGTTGTAGCCGGAAAATCCATCTAAAAGTGAAAATCTCTGGGCTCCAACAACGATATGTAGGATCTGGTCGATTTGGGGAAGCGGATAGTGGTCCCGGAGGGAAGCCTGATTTAGGTTTCTGAAGTCGACACAGAGACGAATGTCGCCATTCTTTTTCCTCACGGGCACCAAATTCGCGACCCAGGATGAATGTTTGATGGGGTAGATGATCTTGGCCTCCAACATCTTCAAGAGCTCGGTCTTCATCATGGCCTCAATCTTTGGATTCACGGCCCTTTGCTTCGTCGGAATGGCTTGGCGCCATCCTCTAGCTCAATGGTATGCTCGGATGACAGCTCCGTCATACCCCTCAAATCCTCGTAGCACCAGTGCCACGATGTCGGGGAACTCCCGGCACGCTGATCCGATCTCGCTCCAGCTCCTCCGACGTGCGATCTGCTCCGACCTTGATGGTTTTACCAGTGTTCAAGTTCTAGGTCAGCATACCGCCTCGGGTCTACTTTGATCCCGTGGGATATTGCTCGTCATTCCGATCAAAGAGACTTTCTAATGTAATCAGTCCTTTTGGGACGTGATTATTCCGTAAATTGTATCAACCCCTCATATTGCTCGTCATCAGGGTCTCTACCTTCGATTACACACACTTCGTTAACCAGGAATGTGACGATTTCCTCGTCACAACTGAACACCTGCCAGTGGGTGTCCTTATCAGGCACAGAAGGCCTGTAGACAGTACGAACCGGCTTCGGTTTCTGGACAACGTCTTCACCGGAACGCACTCGGCTCCAACAGACGCCAGAATATCAACGTGCTTGTTTTTCTCACGCGATATCGCTTTGACATTCAATGAGTCGAATGACTCCATCAGGTCCCACACCCGATTGCGGTACGCTCTAAGATAGTGCTGTTTGGATGCGCACTTCTCCGTAACTTGGTGACACACCAGCTCTGAATCTCCGAAAATCTGGAGGTGCTTGATTCCGAGCCTTTCCGCCTTTCGCAAACCCAAGCACAGGGCTTCGTATTCCGCCGAGTTGTTAGTGCAGCTCCAGGCCAACCTGTAGGCATAGTCCTTCTGGATTCCGGTTGGAGAAACCAGCAAGACTCCTGCACCGGCGCCATTCTTGCATCGCGCGCCGTCAAAGAAGAGCTTCCACAACTCCTCGGGTGCAGGTCCTACTTCTTTTGCAGCCGACACGTCAAGCCTCTCGGGCTGTACAATGGAGTAACAGCCCTGCTCTGTCCCGATTACGGCATTGAAGTCCCGCAACGAGAACTCATCTTCGAGCTGTAGCACTTCGAGGGCTTGCTCACCACTCCACCGTCACCAGCCTCTTCCTTCCGACAACCGGACCATGCAGCCAACTCTCCTCCGGTATCTTCTCTACTAGGAAGGTGGAAGGCTTCTCATTAAAAATTTTCAGTCTCCTTCCCTTGAAGGGCACTTCCATGTGTGAGTAGTCTAGAGACAGGTACTCGCCCAACTTCGCAGTGAACTCCCGAGAGAGACACATGCCGAAGTAAGGCTCCAGGTCAACAATCACGACCTCTTGGATGACTACGATGTCGAGAGCTTTGTGCAGTCGGATAGGGATGTCCTTTATGACACCAATTGCCTTGACAGGGGTGCCGTCTAATTGCAGCACGCCTTGGCTGCTCCGTGTGTATTCCATCCCGATCTCATCGCAGACGGCCTTCGGCATCACAGTCGAGGAAGCACCAGAGTCCACCATGCAGTTGTGAACTATGTGCCCTTGCATCCGTAAAGACAGATAAAAGGGTGGCGGTCCTGCTCTTCCCGATGGCGGAGATCGTCAAAGGTTTGAACCAGGACAGCGGGCTGCATCTGTCTGCCGTTCTTCATGTTCTTCAGTGATTCTTGCAGCAGATCTACCTGGCCTGGGAGCATAAGAGCATCGTACATGCTGATTCTAGCAGGTGTTCTCTTCAACTCGTCTACAATGCTGTAGCCCGAGGTACTAGCTCCTTCTGCTTGTTTAGCCGGCTCATACTTTGTCCGGTACTGTTGGGTGGCCTCAACTCGCTGTCTCTTGGTCAGAGACGGGTACTTCAGCTTCTCCTGGGCTTGTTCTTTGGTTTCAGCTGGAGGCTGAAGTACCGGAGCCTTAGCCGGAGTTGGGGCCTTTGCTAGAGGTTTGGCTGGAACACGGGCAGCCTTTGCTGGAGAAGGCTTGACTGGAGCTTTATCTTTGGATGCCTTCTCCCGGGCTGTGTAGGGCCACAGCCGCTTGGATGGTGGCAGCCCGCCGGGCTGCGGTTTTTCTCTTCTCGCGTAGACTTGCAAAGGCTTGGCCGCATCTGCGGCCTTCTTTTCTTCCTTGGCGGGTGGCGCTAGACTTTCTTCCGGGAGGGCAAAGTTGGCTTCGCCATCCAAGATCATGTACAGCTCATCGTCTTCTATAGCGCTGCCGGCCAAGGTCTGAATGTAGTGCTGGTGCAAAGTGCAGTCTTCCTCCGAATGCGGGTCATTGCACGTAGTGCACCAGTTAACCTGGTCGGGAGGACCAGGCGGGTCTTCTATAGCAGCATTTCTCCGAGGCGGACGCCTCTGCGGCTGGTGTTCTGGGGCTTTGTCTTTTGTTAGCGCCGGGGCGCATATGGCCTCCTAGGAGCGAGGTCCATCTGGGCCTGCTTCTTCTTCATAGCGGTCATGTCATTGGACATGGCATGGTATCCGGAGGCCAAAGCCCGCACTTCTTGTAGAATCGTGTTCTGGATGCTGCTGTCGGGAGGCGGCAACTGTGCCGGTGGAGGCAATGCAGCCAATGGAGGAGGGTTAGAATAAGATGCGTACTGTGGAGGAGCGGGAAGTGCTGGAAAATGCGGAGCAGGAGGCGGCGGGTGAGGGTAATGTAATTGAGGCGGGCCGTAAGGAGTTACGACCGGCGCCGGATTCCACTGCTGCTGGGGTTGCTGTCCTGATGTGGACGGCGAACCACCAGAGGCGTAAGGATACTGAGATCTGGGGAAGTCGGGATGGATGGGCTCCTGCACTCTGGACGGAAGCCTGCCGATGGAGATAATGTCAGCTTCGCTTGTCGGGCAGCCTCGTACAGCGCAGGGAACTCATCAATTCTGGCGATCTTCAGCAGCATGCATATGTCTGAGTTGAAGGATCTCAGATAGTAGTGAGCAGCCATGCCGGCTGAAGGCCGAAGTTCGCGAGGTACCCGTTTCCAGGATCTCGCAAACCTAATGTTAAAATCAGACACCTCCTCTTGAGGATGTCTCCGGATAGCTTGGAACTGATGCAATAGAGAAGTAGGGTCAGCAGACTCGCTGCATCCTTTTACGAGCCTCCTGGCAAGCCGGGCCACCCTGTGATGGATCCCTCTGGCAGCGATCTCCACCAGTAGAGAAGCTTTCCCCTCAGGGAAAGGGCCAGCAGACGGGTCTTCACACTTTCATCGGTGATAGTATGCAATGCGGCCAGGGCAAGGATGTCCTGGATGTGCTCGTACGCCGTCTTACCGTAGCCGTCGTATGTGGGAATAGACTTTAAAGCAGCAGGGGGCACAGCTTGCTGTCCGACCAGGGCCAAGGGCCCCGTAGAGTCCACAGCCGGGAAAAGATCATCGTCATTCGGCTGTTGAGCAGCCATTTCTTCTTCTTCTTCTTCTTCTCCGCCGTCGGTTGTGTACTCAGTGTCGGTACTTTCCGAGGATGCAGGATCTTCTTCTTCCTCGGCCTCTTCTATTTCGTACTCAGCTCCTCCGACTTCGGCTTCGGCTTCTTCTTGTATCTCAGCCTCGGCTTCGTCGAAACGAGCTCGCGGGTCAGCCAGCCTGGGGATCTCGCCTCGAGCGTTGATATCCAGTTCGTAGAACTCAGGCGGGCTTCTCGGATCCCTTGCTTGCCACCTTCTCGTGTGCATGAAGGTGGCGGGACCGGTCTTCTAGACTCAGAGGATTTGTTCGTGCAGAGTCGCCAGGTGTTCAGATTTGGAACAGCAATGAAGCGAACACCGGTGCTTCAATTCTGTCGGGGGTGAGAAACTTCCTTGTCTCACCGAGAGCTCAGGAACTGTCAGCGCCAGGTGGAGACTGATCAGAAAATCTCTCTTCAAATGTGGGACCAGGGTCCCACCGGGCGTGCTGCAGAAACTGTTGGTTACGAATCTGCCATGAGGAAAGGATTTGGGTTAATGCGCCCGCATTCGCCCACCGAAGATGAAAGGCCGGAAGGAAGAGATGCCTTCCGAGCCAATCTCCGGAGAAGGCCGGCTCCTTTTTGGGGGGTTATCGTTCAAGCTAAGAGTACAGGAAAGAAATAAATGTACAGAAAGAGATTTACAAATATATTCAAAGGTTGGTGGGGGAACTAACAGTACGGGAACACACCAATCACCGCTACTTACTGCATATAAACACAAAGCATGACAAAGAACTGCAAAATCTAACGTATACTTCCGATACCCAAGCAGTGTACGCACGGCTACAACGGCTCCCTAACATACATTCCCTACAAGGAACTAACAGTACGGCAACACGTCAATCACCACCTACGGACACTAACATGGGTAGAAAGCAATCATAGAGATATCAGAGCTGTGTATATGTGTTTATGTAGAGAATTTAACCGCACAGCTTCAATGGCCCCCTAACAGACATTCCCTACAAGGAACTAACAAGACGGGCAACAGCACCAATCACCGAGATACGGACCAGCAACAAAACACACAACTGATGGAACTGCTACTACATCTATTCTATGTATCCTTTTAATTCATGAAGTACAGGGGGTGCTTTAAACAAGCAATGCTAGAGGCACCTGATCATCAAATGCTGAAATGAATCAACGAGCCATGACACAGGTTAGCCTAAGGCATGAATATAAAGAAAGGCAGCATAAAAAACAGAAGCAGTAATGTAACCAAGCATACAGATTATATTTATAAGGTAAGCACGGTTACAATGGGCACAAGTGGTTCCCTAACGTACATTCCCCTTCCACCCTTTACAATGAATTCACGGTGGGCTTTTATAGCCCGAGTCCCTCCCGTTACATTAATGGGCACAAGGTCCCGACCAAACATAAGCCGACAAAAGCGGCGAAAGAGCCGCAAATGCCGACCTTTTGTCGGACCGGACTGTACCCGCAGCATGGTCTTCCTGGAAGCTGGACAGCTACATGGCGGTGTGTTGGGCAGAATCTTCTTCTGGCGGTGATGCGGGTAGCTGGAGCAGGTGAAACCTCAGATCAGCTTTGAATGAGGCTACTGGCGTAGGCAGTGCAGCCCATGCTTGTCCTTTTGCTCGGCACGTTTCGGCTCTAATCCCGAAGCTGGACACTTGTCAGATGATGGATGATGCCGTGAGACACGTGTCTGCCTTGGAAGGCAGTCCGTCCAACTTCGCTTGGGATCATAGCGTCTCGGGTTGCGCGGGCATAAAACAAGCGGCCGGGAAGGCCTTCATGCCTTGGTCAAATTCCGGGTTTGTTCCCCATCGCGCACTCGTCAAGGGCGCACTCCGACTTTATCGCGAAGTCGGGCTGCGCACGGTGGAAATCGGTGTCCGCCGCCGTACGGACTCTCGCTCCGGCCTTTTATCATCTTCTCGTCACCGCCACCGTCAATCGCCAGTTGCAAGGTGCGCCGTGAAGTGGGGCGAAGTCAGACTTCGCACCAAAATCGGGCGAAGTGCGCACTTCGCACCAAAACTGGGCGAAGTGCGAACTTCGCACCCAGACTGGGCGAAGTGCGAACTTCGCACCAACACTTAGCCATTTTTCAGGTAACTTGCTGGAAAGTTGAAAAATCAACTGGGGACTCCAAGAAAGGGGGGAAAGAAAGAGAATGCGGGAAGGAAAAGGAAAGGGAGAGGAGAAGGAAGGAAAATAGGGGAAGAGGGAAAAAGAAGAGCAGCACAGTTACAACACTGAAGACATTGCACCCCGTGCAAAATGTGACAACATTTCCATACCTCCATATCCTTTGTGGCATATCTCCTAGGTTATGGGATGCCATGGTCATACTCCTACCATGGTGTGGGGATTTTCTAGAGGGGGAAAGGGTAAAAATAAAGACAGTTGTTTGGGTCACTGCCAACCCAGCTTGCCTTTCAGGCATATGAGATCCCTTTTTGTGAGCAAGGGAATGTATGTCACTTATATCCAGCTCATTTCTTGCATACTTTATCCTTGATATGGTGACGACACACTTCAAAATGTCTCGTTTGATCATGAGAGAGTAGATTCTGTGCTAATTCTGTAGCATTATCTGGTTATTTTAATTTATCTTGGTTGGTTAAACAATTGTCATGAGTTGTAATCACTATGGACTTTTATCCTAACTTTGTTGATGAGATCAATGGCTAGTTAATTCTTAGTTTGTTAAGAACAAATAAAGGTACTGGTCTAAAACAATGTTTGGATTCCAATTTCATGTTTCATACCCAACCCAACTAGAATCTAAAGAGGATCGAATTTAAGGATATCATTATGAATTAACTCTAAATCATAATCAATATAGACACTCATCTTTTGATAAATAAACTCTCAATCATAGTCTACCTATCTATATGTATAGTTCTTTTTATTTAGTAAAGTATATCTATAAAAATTATAAAGATATATACATATATTTATATTCTTCTTTACCTTTTTGGAAAATTTGGCCTCAACCAATACAGAAGTGGACTATTAGCCTGATTTTCAGTCAATGATCAACATTGGACCATAAATTCTAGAAAGTGGCTTTGGTACTCATTATATAGAGGAGATTTGTAGAAATGGAATACAACATACTGCAACACAATTCCATTACCACTTAAATAAACAAAATATACAATGTGAATAACTTACAATTACAATGCATACACTTTGCACACAACATATATCAAACGACCTTGCACAGCAGTTCAGATTGCCCAGCACAACTTTCAGACGGCCAGGCACAGCAGTTAGATGACTTGGCACAATAGTCAAGTGGCCTGGCATAGTAGTTAGATGAGACAACAGTTTAGACTGCCCAGCACAGCATTCAGACAGCTTGGCACAGCAGTCAGACGACTTGGTATAGCAGTTCAGTTGCCCGGCACAGCATTCAGATGGCCTGGGATAGCAGTTAGATGGCCTGGCATAGCAGTTCAGACTGCGTGGCACAGCATTCAGATGCCTGGCACAATAGTCAGACAACCTTTTAGAGCAGTTCAGATGGCCTAGTGTCTCATGTCTAATTTCACCCAACTGCTACTATGTGCAATGCTAATTTACAATATTAATCTCGATACCCACATACAATACCAACCTCGATACCCACGTACAATACCAACCTTCGACACCACCCTTCAAATGAATGAGGAAGGGGTCTTATTTATACAATTAAGGAGGTAGTTGCATCCTCCAACTAACTACCAGACACCTCATCATTTTCTTAAATTACATTTGACATGCATTTGACTTACATTTACATTTCATTTCATGACTCACTTTATGACTTTATTAATTATACGTACGCATTTTGTCAAACACTTTGCATACAAACTACAAAATAACACAAAATGACAAACTTTATTCATTGGTCACTTCACCTGCCTACAATATGTAGGAGGATGTTACATATCCCAAGCTTATATGGATTGGCGAGATTCAAATTTTTCCAGAAGCTTAGTGAAAACTTTTCTTTGCTCTTACAAGGGGAACTCCTAAGCCCACGTGGTATGCTGCCTTGGCTCTGACCAAAAAAATCACCTTCACCTTCACCTTATCTTACTTTGTATAGACAGGAAGGAATAGAGAGAACAACTCTTGTCGAAGATAGGAGGAAAGGTAAATGATACACCAATGTGTATATAGTGTAGGGTTGTAACCCTGCAAGGCAAACTTTGGTAATTAAGTAAATGGAAGACAAGAAGTCTACTTTCTGAGCAAAAATGATGAAAGTGTTGTAGAATCCCACCCATTCCCATACACAAGGGAAGCATCCAAACCTATGTCAGTATCTAGAGAAGTCACTGGGCTGCTTTTGTTTGTGGTATGATTTTTGGAATAGGTGCTCATGTTTGATGAAGTTTGCAAGGGCACAAACAGTTTTCTCACCCATTTGTTGGATCATCTATCAAGCAGCTTACCATACAACACACCAAAACATGGGTGGGAGACTAAATATTTTCAAAGTTATCAACATCAGTTGTGGGTCATAGTTAAGCGAGGTGAGTGGATGGACTGAGATCTAAGGGAAAGGCCAGTACATGCACAATAAATCTAAGAAGTCAGAAAGAAATTTATGCAATTTCCGACAACTCTCACCTCCTCAAATGACCTAAAATAGCTGGACATGTCTAGCCACCAGTGGCTCACACAAAACAGAGGACATAGCACAATTTGACATTTCACCTTACAATAGCAGCCATGGCACAAATATTGGCTTGGATTTGAATAGTGTCAGGAGCAGAAGCTACATTTCTGGCAGCATCCTCATTCTTTAATAAGTGATTCAATTGCATCAGTAGTCAAATGTGAAAATCTTTGCCTACGTGCAATTGCCAAAACCTCAGGGAAGTTGTATCATGACAATTAATCTTTAGTGATCTCATATTAGCATGGACAGGATGGAACCATATGTACTGTTACCTTATGAGTTTGAAGTCCTTATTTCCTTTTAATTGCAGAACTTCTGTGAGGCTGCAGTTTTATACATAATCTCCTTATATAATACAGTTTTTCATTCTCATAAGAGAAAGGTTGATCAGCATATGGATAAGTATACTGCTAATACTGGGATGATGATTCCACAAATTTTAAGGTCCATTTTTTATGTACATAAAACTGCCTATATGAATGGACATGCAGTTATAACCAACTTTAAGCCCAAATCACTGGATCATCTTGCTGAACCTATATTAGGAGGTCTGTAACATAATGACAACAGCATAGCATAATGTAGTATCCCAAAAAATATGCTGGAATAATAAAAAACAACAACAATCACAAATACATGCCAGAGAAGGGTTTTCGCCTTTTTTGGATCCGGAGAGGGGTTCTGTCCTCTTCGGTGCATGGGGTTTTTGTCCCAATTTCTTCCCAAGAAAGAAATCTCCAAGTTCTTTTTATAATGATGAAAAATGAGTGCAATACATCAATATATAGCCCTTTTGAGCAAGTCTATTCACCTACCTACTATATGTGGGATTAACAATTTTATTATCTAGGGACCCTATAGACCACCTAACACCCTTAATGACTAAATATTGACTCATCAAGGTACTTTTATAAGTACAAATACCTTGTTTATTACATTTATTAAATTTGGGGACATCACACAATGATATATGGGACACAATACCCATCATTCCTAGGTAATGATACCAAAAAATGATGATGATGCTTAAAACATAAAAGTGAGCATAGCTTGATATGGGAGGCTCCATTTGAGACTTCGTATGCTAAGCAATGTCAAAGGCAAATGTCATCTACACTTTATTTTTTTGCTAGTCTTGGCACATTGGATTGTATAAAGCTTGAAATCCATTTATGGTGTTAATTCATTTGCATCTTGTTTGAACTGATAATCTTCTTCCATTTGGAGTTAATCTTTTGTCTTTGCCTTTCTTGCCTTTTTGTGAGGATCTTGTGCAGGTGGTTTCATGCAACCAGAATTTCATTTTAGATGTAATCTTTGACGAGTTGGCTGGTGTTGTTCCATTTCAATCATGTTGTACTCTGTTATGTGTACTTATATTTCATCACATAAGGGTCATGTGTGTGTATTCATTCTATGGTTTCTAGAAACAAATTTTTTGACCAAGTTGTACCTTATGCCTAGTAGAGCTATTGCATAAAATTTTACATAGGTCTGAAATCTTATGTTCTATTTTCCTAGTATATTACTTACTCAAAGTATGGTGAATATTAGTTAATTCTATAGATCACTTTCTGTTTGATCTTAATCATTTAGAACTGATAACTTCAATAGTCTTAATTGCTTTTACCAGTTGTTCCTGCCTGGGTGAAGGGAAATCTAACATCCTTTTATGTTTAAATGCTAAAGAACTAGTAATTGCTGGATATATTATGCATATATTCTTGCTTGAGTGGAGACTAATTGTCCATGGTAGAAATGTCCTTATTCCTAGAAATTAGAGCTATATTGAAAATTCATGCTTCTTGAAATTTTGTCTTACCTGTTCTACTTGTTCATCTAATAATATATTGCTAATATTGCCATGTGTATGATATATCTATGAGTAATTCGTTCCTTTGAGTAGCAACATATCTTTGGTAGAGATTTTTAAAGTAGTCCTCTCCTATTCTATGTTGCATGTGTTCCAATGCATTTTCTTCTTGTGAGTTTAAGAAAATAAGTCTCGTGTTTAGTTCATCTCCAATATTACTTATAGTACCCTTAATTACTTCATAATGTTTGTGCATTTAATTTTGTTTTAATGAAAGTAATGTCAGACGTCAAGGCTTGGATTTGTCTTCTCTAGTTGGAAAGTGGTTACTCTGGTTTTTTTTGCCACTGAAATTGGCCATTTTCCAACACAAGCAGATGCATTGGGTTTTGTGTAGCTATGTAGGAGACATTTGCTGATACAAACCTTTATTTTGGAAGTAGTCCTGAATATAATTTTTTAATATGCAGGGAAATGAGAAAGACTATTTCAAATTTCAGCTTGGGTCAAAACAGGCAAGTATAGTTAGTTTATGTAATCCATTAACCATTTATTGTATTGAAATCTGAGATGACTTGAAATGGAATTTATTTGACACAATTTATCTTGCACATTTTTATCTTCTTTCAAATCGATTTGAGATGGTACAGAGACATGAAATATTGAGCAACTCAAAATATTATGTTAGTATGCAATTGATGTTACAGATACATGCTGAGTACAACAGGTTTAGGAGATGGGAACAGGGTGGCATGCCTATTCATATCACAGTTAATATGAAATTAGGGTCATAGCACCATCATTTTCATGTACACATCTTTGTATAGCACAGGTTATATAAAGTTTTTACATAAAGCTGTCTGCCAAACTTTTGCATGAATTTTCATGTCACATCTGTCACACAATCCCACTGTATGGTGGGTAATGTCAATGTGCACATGTATGAGAGGAGGAACAGAGATGTTGATAAGAAACTTAAGGCATTGTATGATAGGTATTTGTGTATAGTTGTAGGCATCTTGTCACAAGCAAAATAGAGCGTACGTCTGCTACTAAACAGCTTCATTGACAAAAGGATAAATTAAAGCCTATTTTAGGAGAGGTGCACAAGTATCTACAGGGAAGTCATTTTGTTTGTTCTTGGTTAGGAATGATCTTGTGATCATCATGGAAAGAAACCCAAGAGAGAGAAAGAAAAAATAAAAAAATGCCCCACACATGGAAATTCGGCATGTATTTGAGATAATTATAGAAGTATCGTATAGCCACAATCAAAATGTCTTATTCTTAATTGAATTATTTTGTACGATTCTTTGGGTTGTTATTGCAATACAGAGCAAACTCAACAAAATATATATTCAACTGAACACAACTATGCAATAATTGCTGATCTGGTCTAGAATGCGAACATTATTATGTTTTACACTTTCAGAAATAGAAAGGGTGCATGATATGTTTGTTCATTTCTTATTAAGGGTGATAATGTATTTATATTAATAATGTTATAACTGGAATTGTTGATATATTGCTGTATATCGAATACAGGTATGGATATGGTACTTCCCAGATACTGTATCCAAACATTATCCAAATAGATGGATATCATGTCTGCATTTATCAAAATGCATGCCCATATCTGGTCCATATGTATCTAGATGTATTCTAATACATGTGGATAAGGCTTAGGCATGTCTGGAGCTGTATCCATGATAGGTTGATTTAAAGAAATAAAACCTGATCCTTTAAAAATTAACTCTTAAATAAGAAAAATTAATGAGAAAACCTCCTCTTAAAGAAAATATTCTGTTTACAACTTATATTTGTGTAAATTTTTTTATGTTCTATTCTTTTTAATATAGAAAATATGTATGCTTTATTATGTTGTATCCGGTAATATTTATATCAGGCAGTTCTTTAAATTAGCCGTATCTATCTTGGATGCCATATCCGTTTCCATGCAACACTTCAGTGACCAATCTTAGATGACTATGAGAACTTAGGTGGTGAAAAGAACTAACTTATCTCTATATTGGGATATTAGACCAAAGAACTTGTCCATAAATATGAAATGTGGCTTCGTTGTGACCCTAAACTTCTGCCGTTACTGCTTGTGTTTTGACTTTGCCTCCTTGGTTCAGGTTTTGCAAACATGCATTAATATGTACCTGCACCTGCTGGTGTAGTTATGCCACGATCTTGCTTCTGGTTGCCACCATGGGTGAAAATGTAGTTTCTGGTCCTGATGTAGTGGGGTTCCAAGCTTAATCCTAAAATGCATGTCATAGGTGAAGCTAGAGGCTGAAAAATTGAACAAGCTGGGTGACATCCGAAACCCTTGGACATTTGGGAGCTGCTACTTAATCAAAATGTTCAACTCCTCCATGTTGTTGGTGAGGTTAATGTAGATAGGTATTCTAAAATTTTATTTTGAATTTCTTGTATTTTTGCACATATAGGAATGATCTTGCAACTGCCTTTCCCTTCTGTTACTACACTCTTACCATAAATCTAAATGATTCCAGTAAATTCATTGAAGGCCTTCAAGTACCAGGATCCTATGGATAGGATGTTATAATTAAATAATGCATAGTAAGTTGAGAAGTGTAAGTTCCAGCAAATGGGTAGGACTGGATTTTATGACTTTGAATACTATCTCTTCCATATTTGGCTTTGATTTTGCAAAGTCCTATGGGTGAGGCTTGTCTCAAGGTGAGCCTGATGTGGGATTGTAATCCTTCCTCTACATTGACTGCATGGAGCAGTATTTTGGTAGACCCTTAAGAATCTCCTTATGTAGTTGTAATTTCTTATCCTCCATTGCCTGCAAATCATCTACCAAGTAATCATAAGCCCTAGCCTTCAGCTTGGGTGTCAACCTTTTTCTTACTGCTTCTCCAGTCAACTGAGCCTTTGGTTGTCTGGTCTATATTGTTACTCTTTGTGCATGAGTGGACTACCATGCTGACTACAGATTTATCCTAGGGACCAAATCTAAATTCTATAGCTGTACAGCTACCATCGACTCTTGAATCAAATGGGAATTAATCATGATGGAAATTTGACTTCCTCCCCCTTTCTAGAGTTTGTGATGTTGATGGCACAGTTCAAGGGATTTTCCATCAAGTACTAGCTTCTTGCCATCGTATATAGATAGATTTTTCAAGGCATGAATTAATTTATTGCCTGCCTTGGTATGTGAGCCATAGTAATATTTTCAGAGAACCTACTTTCTTTTATGGGGGTCATTAATGCTCTTAACTTCCAATTCTTAAATGAGATTGAATTTAGACACTAGTTACAGCATCTAGCAATGCATGTCACCAACAAGAGGGATAAATATTACAGTTTACTCATTGTCTATAGGGTTTGCATGACATGCTTTGCATGTGTGTCGAAGAGATCTGATTACAATCATTTGAAGAACAATCAGGAACCAAAAATTCTAGTGAGGGTGTTATGTGTAATCCATCAATTGCAAGTGTAGATGAAATGCATATCCCTCTTCTCACTCCCAGAGATCTCCATCCACAAGTGTGAATAGTATATTATACCTATCAGCATATATAATCAATGTGAGTCACCTTCGGTGACATTGTAATGCCTAAGCTTTTAGCTAGGTGTAGGCCTTCAGAAATGGCATGTACTGAAGAAGCATTGTCTAAATTCATTCCTATGCTGTCATGTATGCTTGATAACACAAGCATTAGCACTTCTTATTATGCTTTAGATCCCTGCACACCCTAAAATGTGCTTTAATGTTGTAATTAAGTTTCATGAAGGGAATGTATTAAGGAGAAAGTGTGGCAGCAAGGGAATAGTTTGATGTATAGTTTTGGAAAAGGTAAGTTGGAATGTGCCATAGCCATGCAAGACATATTTGTAACTGGACACCTTGAAGGAAAGGTAAAAGGTAAAGTAGTTTTTAACATCCACGAGACCATAGGCCATATGAGACGACCCTCATAGAGGATGTTGTTTACCCAATATATGGTTATCCAACCATACTTTGGTTACCAAAGCATGGTGTACAACCCTACCCCCCGCAGGATTTGAACCTTGGATCTCTATTCAGAGTTCCAAAGTCTCCACCATTAGGCCCACTCAAGTTGTACAGAGAATTTGGACAGAGGCACCATGGATCAATCTTGGAGTTGCAGATATTGAGGTTTTAAAATTGACAAAGTTTGGCTTTTAAAATATGGTGTTTGCATGTATGCTAGAGCATGTAACAGACAAAAAGGGAGTTCAGTGGCAGATGGTAAAAACTGGGGAATAGAATTTACATCATGACCATCGAGGAGAGATGTTTTGACTATTGAGGGTGTTATAAACATGAAGAGTCTGAGTGGAACCAAAGTGTGTTCCCTCGGTGAACGAGCATTCCATGAATATGTGTGGCATTCGTTTCTTTTTTCATTAAAGAGAATGCATCAAGTTGATCCTTATCATCCTTTGTTTTTAAAGACTTCTTAGTGAGTATCTTGGAGATAAAGTCTTTGATTTTGGGCCAGGTTTTTCCTTTCCGATTTTTTCCCCTAGACTTTTCAAGAAACCATCTCAAATAGCTTGATAGGGATGAATTGGCTGCCTGATTTTTAATTCACTATGAGAGGGGCCCGCCTAGTAGTGTTGGTAGAGCAGGTAAATATAAAGTGGTGTTTTGCCAGTTCTTCCATACCTGTTGAAAAGGGAGGAGTGAGCTTAACTGGAATGTCTTTTTTTCTAATGATAATTTTAATGCTATAGTAAAATAGAATCAAGGTTGGCGAGCATAATATCCCATTACCAAGGAATCCTTTCCATTTGAGGACTTGCTGCCCTGGTTTGACTTTGAAGTTTGTACTGATACTTAGCCTCATGCATGTCCTCCATCTCTTTGTCTAGAAATGTACCTTCTTTCCTTCTTGGATTCGAGCAATTCTGACTTATCTGCTGCATGCCTTCAAAATATGTTACAAGTCATTGATCCTTTTGTTCATCAATGTCGTAGAAAAGACGTTTTCTGGATTTGAAGAGTGCAAGTTTTTTTTTCCAAAATAAGTTTTGGGCAGGGGGGAATGCTAAATTATTACTATTTTGATGAGCATAAATGTAGGCTCTATGTTATTCTCATGGTCAAAGCCTGTTTAAAAAGTTGAAGGTCAGTGAAATGGCCAGAACTCAACTGGTTAAATAAGTTGGCTTTCATGGCAGAGACTAGGGTTCAAATCTTGCCAAGCGATATATGCATTATTGACGAGATGTTTTAATACCATCGTAATGCGGTTGTGATGTAATACAAGTGGGGCCCATTTCTATCCTATATAACCAATTTAAAAAAAAATAAAAGAACCTGAAGGTCACAAATATTATTGCTCCCTACAGATATTGGCCCGGTTATCTTCTACCATGAAACGAGAAGAAAATTTATTATGATTATAAGCCTCTCCATAAGATGCTTCTCTATATTTGAGTCACTTCTAGGTGGATCTAGTTAGATGAGGCAAGAGTGGTAATGGGTAAATTGGTATTGCCTTTAAAATTGACTTTATTAATTGGATCATTTCGGAAAATTATTGCTCGATTATGTAAGTTTGCTTGCACTCTACCTTGGAGATCTATGTATTGTGTTGACATGCATTTTTGTGTTAGTTGTAACCCCAGGTATTTGGTTGGTAGAGGCAGATAAAAATCCAATCAATTTGACTAATGAAATCTTTTGCCTGGAAAACACAGTTTGTGAAAAATTTATTAAGACTTGTCACGATTTATCACTTGTCTTGATGCTTTGTAGAAGTTGATAATTCTTTAAATTTTTTTATCTCTTTAGGGAATGGGTGGAAATGAGTAGCATGTCATTTACAAATGGAATGGGCATAGCTCTTTCCTGTGTTGATTTTATTTCATCAATATGATGTCTGCTAAGATTTAGCATACTTATTCATTACATTGGCTATATTATTAACTTCTAGTACAAATTTTTCAAGGTTTGTTTTTCTAACTCTTTGGTGTGTACTTGAATTTTAGAGAAGGTACATCCTTTGCTTTTTAGAGAGCACATAGAACTTTGACTTGTCTTAGGCAACTTTGCATGAATCTTAGAATGCTCACTCGAACAAAATTATGATGGCTAGATCGAACTTGATCCTTGTACAAGAAAGGAGATAAACCCCAGCGTTAAAATTTCATTTGTGTGATAGACGTCAATCGTAATTGTGAATTTGTTGATAGATCGAACTTGATCGTTGTGCAAGAAAAGAGATGAACCTCAGTGTTAGAATTTCATTTGTGTTAGAGATGTCAATCGTAACTGTGAATTTGTTGAACTAGTCTTACATACTATTGCATAGTTTGACTGGTTGATTGGGTAAATGTAAGCATGTTTTGGTGAGACCCTTGGACAATAATGGGGCTCAAACAGTTACAGATAATTTTTGTGAACAATTTACATGTTTGTGTTTGTTGATTACATTCAAGATGGTGCAAGATGCTTGTCACCATGTTAGAGCTTGATCTTCCATCTGCACCTCATCAACCATGACTTTTTGTGAATCAGTAAGTTGGTAAAATTAGATGTCTACAACTCCATAGCTGGTTTTTGTATTTAGTATCCAACTTATTGGATCTGGAGGAGTGTTCTTGGATAGTATCCATTGTGTTTAGGCTAAGCTCATGGAGAGGATTAAATTTTCTTGTTTGTCTTATACATCTTCATTTGTTCTTGCTGCCACTTTTCAAGACCCTCTCAACTATCAAAGGTGCAAAGGATACAAGAGCTGACAGAGTTTATTAAACAAATTCTACTAATTGAAAGCAAATGCATGGAACTGAGTATGCAAGGGGAAATTAACTTTAAAGTTTTGAAGCTCTTTCGTCATCTACATTTTACATTGTGCTGTCTAGGTTGAGTCTGTGTAAGATGATTCTCATTTAATGTACTTTGCCATTTTAAAGGTAGTTTATTCCTTTTATGTGTTATATGGTAAGTCAGTTTTTGCATGTTCTGATCTTTAAAATTTTGATACTTGAACTAGGTCAAGAAGTGGTTATAGACAGTTCAGAGTTAATTGGCATTTCACAAGAATAACTTTTACTTAAGGAAAAGGGATGCCTTTGAGAAATCCAACATCAATAAAACTAAAAAAATTTAGATCTTCACATAAAGCTCATGTAAAGCATAAAAAGGCTTCCTTGGAAAGAGACAAGAATGTAAACCAACATTTATTTGGACACTGTAAAATTGTTTGCTTTGATATTTGTTCAATTATTTTTTACGAGACTGGAAAAAAAACTTTAAGATTTCAATATGAGCTTCAAGATAAGGTTTGTGATAAGGAATGGCACATTTATACTGCTTTTGCAGGTCATTCCAGCATTTGAGGAAGCTGTTGCAACTATGAATGTTGGTGGAATAAGAAGGTCTCCTATAAGCCTTCTCTTGAGAATTGTGATGCTAAATAGATGTCTTATGGTGCTAGCTTATATTTATTATTTATTCATGGGAATATTTTGTATGTTGAAGCAGAATGTTGCAGTTTGATTCTTGCTAGTAGTCTCATTCAGCACAATCTTGAAAGAAATTGATTACTTCCCTTATGAAATAAGTATTTGGATTTTTTATAATCCTCATGATGGGCTATGCACAACATTTCTCCACATTTTTTTTCAGAATTTGCAGGTTTCTATTTAACCCAACATTGCCTCTATCCATTTACTGTAATTTATATGAAGTTTAAACTGAATCTGATTATCAGATTCCCTTTCATCTCATTTCTTACACTGTTAACGACCAGTTCTTCATGCCTTTTTCACTTGAAGAGATTGTTATTGCAAGGTTGGTGTATACATACCAAGTGTTATGTCTGTTTGTCCTTGCAAACACAATCACCTGGAGATGATATACCTTTGTTGGTTTGGGCCTCAGCAAAATACACAAAACATAAAAACAAGAGAATTTGTACAACTCCTTTACCTTTAATTATTTCTTATCAATTATTGTTTTCACAATAAGCTGTTACATATATCTATACAAATTGGATACTTGTCCTTATTTGCAGAATGGGATTCCTCTCCCTTGAGTTACTTAAGTCCCAGCTAGGTTCACAAACATATATTTATACAAACATGTGTCTTAGCTGGATAGCATCTGTTCAATTCTGCTGGTAGAGGCATTGGAGGCTTTGGCGGTAACTTGCCTACCAGTATCAAGATTTCCTCCACACGAATGGCTTCTTGGTAAGCATGTGGAAAGGTCATTCTGTTGGCTTTTCTTATCATCATTGCTTACTCTGGTTGAAGGGCTTTTACATAATATACAAATGTCTGTGCATGAGCAGTTTTAATAGTGGCTGGGATTCTATTCCATGTCGGGTGAAACTGAATGTTGAAGTCATCATTGTCTTCTGATAGGTGCCTGGAAATGGTATTGAATTAAAGGAGGCATGAATATGCATCTGAAGAATCACTAAATCTTTGCATGAACATATTCACTAACATGGCTCAATATGTGGTTGAATCAGCAGTTAACCTCTTGTACCACTTCACTGCTTTTTCCTGTAAGGAAAAGGTGAGCAGTTGGACTATGATGCCCTCATGTTGAACTGTGTGAATGGCCTTCAGGGTATTCAAATCTTGCAGATGTTTGTATGCTGTTCTTTTTCCTGAGCCACTGAAAGTCAGCAAAGCTTTCATGACTGCTGTTGGAATCTGATTGTAGTTCTGCAAATTCTCTGGGCCTTGGTTGTTCCATTGTGGATAATTTACTTGAGCAGTCTCCGGAAGTTGTTGAGCCATCTTAAACATGTGTGAGTGAGATTTACCTGATCTGCCTTCTGCTAACAGACTGAGTACTTTGGGGAGAGAGATCTCCTCATTGCTGATATTTTGTTTCTCACTAGAGGCGGAAGTTTGTAAAAGGTTAGAGGGACTTCAGCTTGCTGAGCCTTAGACTGTGTGATCCTGCAATTTTGGGTTTATTTGTGGATTTGCCTTTAAATTTTTCATGATTTGGATCTGGACGCAGATCTGATTCCGTGTTCCACCTGGAATGCAAAAAGCTTGTACTGTTGATATGCCTATGTGCATATGGCTTGGATCATATTATGATTTGATGACTGAATATGAATATGATTAACGTCCAGAGAGGGCCAACTCTCTGTTTTTTATTTCCTGAAGGCTGAGAGGAAAAGGGTTAGAAGAAAACGCACTTAAAAGTAAAATACTTGAGAGAAATGGTCTATTCCAATCCAATGATCATGGATACTTGTTGAAATAACTACAAACTTGTTTCATACATTCATTTACAGTAATATAATTCAACGCATTCATGCATTCACAACAGGACTAACAGATAAGGGAGGGAGTCAAAAATCAATAACCGTAGTCTGAATTCCACATTCACGAGGGATGACAAACGATACATAGACGAAAGTAAATCAGCCATGCACAATTGTGAATTTCATTGAAAGTTTTGTTGTAAATGATATCTTAATACAAGAAAGAGTAGAATAGCCAAGTTCAAGGATCATGAAAAGGATCCTTCACAATGTGCTGTAGCACTTATTTATAAAATCAGAATGTCTAAAATTAGTTGAAAACTAAACTCTAGATCTATCTATGAGAGATTTCTACTTAAAAAGCTTTGATCATTGCATTGTTTGGTTGCAAATTTTACTTGATAGTGGATATCGCTGCTTCATCTTGATTTGGCATGCTTTCTCCAGTTGCATGACTTTTTCCTTACTAAAATGGTCACTTTATTTTATTTTATATGCAATTCTGAGTTGGCACCTTGAATTCTGCAATCTTCCTGCCCAAAATAAGCTCATCGAGCCTCATAATGTTATTTTTTGCCTCCTCTTCAATGGATCAATCGTCTCTTTTGTCCAGTTCTGTGGTTTGGTCCTTTTATATTCTTTTTCCCATAGATTGGACGTTCTGACTATTTTAAACCATGGATTGACTGCATCTTTCATGCCAGATTGTTTCATCTCACCCTTTGTCCAATTGGTGGCCTTTGACGTCATTCTTGGTGTTGTCTTTGAGGAATCGGATGCTACAAGCACCCAACATCACAGATTGGTCGATCTCTTTCCTTGGGATCTCTCCCCTTGTCATCTAGTTGTTTGGTTGGCTTCCATATCAGACTTGATGTCAGTGCTAGTGAGTTTGTTGTCCCGAGTGCTTAATGTCATGGGTCGGTCATGTTTGACTTCAAACCCTTAAATTTTTCTAATACCTTGTTTCTTAGCCGATCGATAGTCTTATATGTCAGCTATGATGTCATCTCTAGCAGATTGGCAGTTTGGAGAGGCTGTTCTCTTCCTTTCTCTTGAAATTTCCGATTCTTGCTCATAATTGGTTTGCTTATGTCACATTTACCTCTTTGTCTTTTGAGGATTGACAACACACAGATTGGACGATCGATTGTCTAGGACTTTAGCACCTTTTTCTGAAAATTTGATTTTCTCTGTCACTGATCAACGTCCCTTTGAGGCTGATTTCATGTTTGAGATATGATTTGTTCAGCTTATTTTATCCCTCCAGCTCCTTATTTCATTGAGATTGCTCTGCCTTTCCTTGGTGATATTGATTTTGAATAAATTACCTAACAGGGATGGTGCTAACCACTATAGCTATAACATGGTCCTTTTGAAAATCTTGGCCATGAAGCATTTTCTAGTTCCTCCCAAAATGTTAGTTTTGGAATTCAAAGGCTCTCTATGGAAAAAATTTATTGTTCTTTGTGGAGACCCTTTTGGTTAGCTTTCTTACAACAATCTTGCGGAGGTGCTATATCAGTTTATGGGTGTTACATAATACCATCATTGCACTCTATGGACACCTTTTGGTTCTTTCATTTCCTGTGGTGCTTTTGCTTGATTGGTGGTTGGGAGTTATTACTGCTTTCCCTTCTCTATGCATGGCTTTATTCTTTGAGACCATATGTCCCTAGAGTTTCCTCTCTTTCATGCAACAAATGGACCTTTTGGGATTGAGAGAGATCCCAAATTCTCTGCATCTCACAAATATGTGCACAAATGTAAACAGTTTGGTCATGAAGGTGCCCCAAGATGATTTCATTGATCAGTCCTTCAAATATATTATCCTTAGCTCTTTGGAAAGTTACTCCTACATTTGGTAATCCAAATGACATTCTATAACATGCAAATGTTCCCCATTTGGTTGGTGAATGTTGTTTTGTGTTTGTCTTCATCCTTCATCTATATCTAGGTATATCCTGAGAATCCATTTAACAAAGAGAGCATTTTTGATCCTGTTACTGTTTGAAGGATCTGATCCATGGAAGGCATCAGATAAGTGCCTTTCAATGAGGCTTTGTTCAGGTTTTTGAAACCCATACGTTAATAAAATGTCTCTATTTTTCTTTCTCACCTATACTAAATTAGCCACCTGCGTTGAGTGCTTAATGGGATTTATTGTCTTTGCTTGGAGAAGCTTCATCAACTCCTTCATGAACATCTCGATCTTAGGATTTACAGGCCTTTGGTTCTTCCTGAATGGTCTTGCGCTGAGTACGAAGTTGATTGTATGCTTCATGATGCTTTTGTTGTACACCTTTATATCATCATAACTCCAGGCTATGATATTGTCATACTTCGCACAAAGCTCCTTGAATTTCTACACCTATTCCAAAGAAAAGTCCTTTCTTAGCAACAAAGATTTTTCATTACAAACTTGGTCAGGATGATAGTCAGATGACTTTATATGAATGCTGTTTTTCTTGTCCTGGTCATATGGATGGTAAGAGCTTTCTATCATGATATGTCCTTTTGGGAGTTGATTTCCCTTTAGCTGAATAACAACTTCCTTCACATCATCATTGTAGTCCCCTTGTGCATCGTCATTTTGTGTTTCTATGGTAGTTGACTACTACTATCACCTCTAGACAGAGATTTGTAGCGCAAAATGAGATGAACACAAAGGAGACCAAGGCAAAGACGTAGGAGTGTCCCGATTTAGTTAGATGTGCCCAACTCAAGGGAGGTGCCCTGCTCTAGTAGAAGTGCACCTTGTTCAGCATAGGTGTGCCCTGATCGGAGGAAGTGCACCTTGCTCTGCGCAGGTGCCTCCCACTCGAGGCAGTGTGCCCTGATCAGGCTAGTGTGCCCCACATTCAACCTTGGGTGCCTCATTTTGGGTGGCATGCTTAGTTTTGGCAAATCAGCATGCAATTTTGTCCAAGAATAGATTAGATTTTGTTTATGTGATTTTGGATTGCAAGTTCAGAGATAGAACTATGAGTCAGGCTTATTTTAAAATTCTAGATTGCAAGTTCAGGGATAGAACTTTAAGTCTAAGGATAGATTAGGTTTCATTCTTCATATATCAATAAGAGATTGATTCTCATTGTAAGGGATTTTTGGCTACCCAGCATACCAGAGCTACTCTTTGGAAATCAATTGTATTTGACTCTTGAGATCAATAAAAGTGAAAGATTATGCATGACATTCTGAAATGATTGTGTCTACGACCTTTTATTCATGAGCGCATGGAATTAGTAGCTCCGCTCTCTTTCTTTCTATTATTCCTACTTTCATAACAATTGTTGAGTACCATTTTGAAGATTGATTACACTGAAGTTATTCATTCGCTGATAGATTTGCCGATGGCATCAACTTTGTTCTCGCTACAGCTTGGCCATATTTTCTGCTTTTTCGTTATTTCTTTCTCACACTCTTTTCCTTGAAAAGTAGATCAGGTTTACTTTTAATGCAAATAGCTTGGATTTGAATTCTTGCATATTTAGATTAGTTTATTTTCACATTTTTCAGCAAGCTAGATGGGAACTGTCCCAAAATCCAAATGCTGGGGAATGTAAAACCCTCCCCATCCATTTGTTGAACTGCAAACATAGGCACAAATTGCACCTGACATTTTCTGTGTTCAACAGTTTCCATGACAAAATAATTTAAAGTCTGCTGGTCATGCTAGAAAACTTGCAAAAAATCTACATTTCCTGGGGCAGAGGGTAGGAAAATCAAATCAACATCCTCTGAGTTAGATGACATGTCACTTGTAGGATCATAGCTAGCTGCCTTGGCTGCTAGATGATCTGCTAATTCATTCTGGTTTAGGGTATTGCTTGGATGTTTAGGGTATTACATAGATGTTTACTGCTTACAATGCTTCCGTTAGGTCTCACACCCTGTGTTTGTACAACCTCAATTGCTTATGTTTTGTTACACAAAAGGAGAGTTGTGCTTGACAACCAATTCTGAGTAGCCGAAGATTTTCAGCTACTAGACTCTCAATTGTTCTGCTTCATGGAGACCAAGATACAATTCCTCATATTGTATCATGCTGTTTCTGCAGATGAATAATAATATGGAGGCATATGTCCATATCTTTTTCTGCAGATTTATCAGGAATAGGATAATCCTTGAACCAACACCATTCTTGGTTCATGCGCCATCAAAATACATTGTCCACATCTGACCTAATGTCTGGAATTCGTGCTTTGTAAGAGCTAGAGGTTCATCTAGGTTGCTTAAAACCACATAGTTGTTGTCGTCTATTTCTTCATATGGGGTCCAGAATTCCTCAAATTCTTGAAGGATTCCAATAATCATGTCCACTTCACTGATTTGATCATCTTTATGTGGTTCATCTTGATTGAAATATCCATTTTAGTGTACTGCACCCTGGTCTTGTTATTCATATCCTTCAACATGATACACACACACCTTTTTGGATTTGGTTCTGATTAGTTAGTCTTTGTAAGACAACTTTATATGAGCATGAAATATTGAGATGTATCCCTTTTCTGACAATTTGTTTTTCCATTCTCGGGATAGAAGCGTGCCAAACAATGGGGGTAGGTCTACAACTATCACTTATTACACGTCTATCAGCTTAGGATGCGAATACACTATCATCATGAGCTTATTATGTGCTTTCACTGTGTTCATTGGTGTTCCATCCATCTCTATTGGTCCATGGAAGGTGCAGGCATACCTAAGGTTTGGTTAATCGCATACTGCCTTATGCATTATTGATATTGCTACGCCGAGTCTTCTATTGTGGTGTGCAAGAGAAACTGTTCAACTCTTAGTGTTATATTGAATGATAGAGGCTTCATTACTTTCAATCTCTACGAGTGATCCTGCATGGTAGCGTTGGTATTGACCTTGGGATTCTGATTATGAGCCATGATGTTCTGCTGATTTGAAACTGTAGTTAGTTCTTTTGGTGATGCAGGCTTAACCTTCTGCTTAAACTTTTCTTCTTCCTTTAGTGCTTTCTGCAAGAGTTCAAATTACCCAAGGAGAAAGAGAGTGCCGAACATGCTTACCTTTACTGGCGTTCTTTAAGTTCTTCGAAAATATCGAATCGTCTAGATGGTGCATGTGCTTCAACCCTGGTGATGAACCTCCTCAACTGTCTGGTGGCTTGCTGTCTTTAGTCCTTGGTGAGTGGAGGGAATCATAGTTTCTTTACTGCATTCTCTTTCCCTTTGGCTTGCACTTCCCTTCTGGTAGAAGGTTAGGTTGCATTTTCACTTAGCATGGGTTCTTTCCCTTTGGCTTATTGGTGTGATTAATTGTGATCTTCTGGGGTTAAAAGAACTGTAGGTGATGCTGGAGTTTGCCTTTGAGGAATGGGATCAGCTCCGCCTAGAATTTGAGCACTTTTTTCAGGATAGTATGAATTTGATCATTTGCTGTCCTAGGCTGCTGTTGTTCTTTTTTTGCTCTTTTACTAGTTCACATCAAGTATTTCCACTATTGGTATACACCATTATATTCAAAAGAGAAATATGGGTCTTCCTCACCTAATCTGAAATTTGCTAAGACAGCATTAGAGCCAAAAGTAGAGGCCCATAATTTTATGGATTTGGATGATTAGACATTGCCAGTTGCTACTAAGCTCGCACCTTCGCTTGAGCCCTTTGCTGTTCCAATATGCATGTCTATCAATCATGCATATCATTGTCGGTATATCACTAACATTCTTTTTTATTAGCATTCATTGAGGCAATTCAGGGCATTCCTGGAAGCCATATTAGCCATGTTGTTTGTTGGATTGGGACAGCCTGGTAATTGTGGCACATTACTATGGTCTCTAGTCAGATATGACATCCTTCTCTATTGCCATTTTCCATCATAATGCTTCTAATGCCCTTGCCTTTCATTGATTATAAACTTGTTTAATGGATTTGACCACGGAAGATAATTGTTCAACTTTTTTTTCTATTCTATCAATGTTGCCCAATCATAATCTTGAGATACAAGAGGTGCTAGGAGATACATTGGTTGATGTCTTGGCGGCAATGCTAGGTGTGAAGACGGACTAGGAGGATTTGGAATCGACATCATCTATGGAGGTAGAGGAAATTATTGCGAACTTCATGTTGGATAGACTCTGTTTAATTTTATTGGTAAAGGCATTGGAGGCTTTAGTGGCAACTTGCCTACTTGGATCAAGTTTTCCTTTACACATATAACTTCTTCATAAGCATCTTGAAAGGTCTTTTTGGTGGCTTATCTTACCATCGTTGCTAGCTTTGGTTTAAGGGCTTTTACATGATATACAAATGCATGTTCATGTGGTTGGGATCATATTCTATGTCTTGTGAAACTAAATGAAGTCATGAATGTCTTCTAATGGGTGCCCAGAAATGGTATTAAATTGAAGGAGCAACGAATATGTGATTGAAGAATCACCAAATCTTTGTATGAACACTTTTGCTAATGTTCCCCAATCAATGATTGGACCGGCAGTTCACCCCCTTCTACCACATCATTGCTTTTCCTTGCAAGGAAAATGTGAGGAGTTGGGCCATGATGTCCTCATGTTGAAGATTGTGAATGGCCTTCAGAGTATTTAAATCTTGCAGATGTCCATATATTGTTTTTTTTCCTGAGCTATTGAAAGTTGGCAAAGCTTTCATGGCTGCTGCTAGAATTTGATTGTAGTTTTGTAGGTATAGTGGGCCCTGGTCATTTCATTGCAGATAAATTTACTTGAACAGGTGCTGGAATCTATTGAACCATCTTAAACTTGTGCAAGGGTGAGATTGACCTGACAAACCTTCTCACAATAGGTGAATGAGTACTTTGGGTGAGAGGGATCTACGCCTTGCTGATATTTGGGTTCTCACTCAAGGCAGAAGTTCATAAAAGGCCATAAAGGCCTTGGGCTTGTCGACCCTTGGATTGTGTGATCATACAATTATAGATTTATCAGTGGAGTAGCCTTTGTATTTTTTATGACTCTAGATTTGGACATGGATCTGATTCCATGTCCCACCAGGCATGCCAAAATATTTTACTGTTGATCCGTTTAAGGTTATGTGAGTGTGCCCTAGATCATAGTACAATTGAATGATTGAAAGATGAATTTGATCAACCTCCAAACAGGGTCAGCTCCCTGATTTTTATTTTTTGAGAGGCAAAGAGTTAGAATAAAATGCAATTAAAAGTAAAATAATGGAGAGTAGTCGTCCAATTCAATTCAAAGATCACAGTGACTTGCAGAAATTACTACAATTTTGTCTTATCCATTCATTCACAACAATATAATTTAGGACATTCATTCAATCACAAGAGAACTAACAGGTAAGGAAGAGAGTTGAAACTGGATAATTATAGTCCCACCTCTGATCACATTCATAAGGTATAACAAAAGATACACAAATGAAAGTAAATCAGCTATGCAAAATTTTGAATTTTGTTAAAATTTTTGTTTTCAATGATGTCTTAACACAAGAAAGAGTAGAGTAGCCAAGTTCAAGGATTGTGAAAAGGATCCTTCACAATGTTCTGTAGCACTTATTTATAAAATCGAAATGGATAAAATTAGTTCAAAACTAAACTCTAGATCTATTTATGAGAGATTTTTACTTAAAAAGATTTGATCATTGCATTGATTGGTTGCAAAATTTTGTTTGATTGTGGATTGCTTTGTTTGACCTCAATTTGGCATGTCTTCTCTAGTTTCATGAATTTTTCGTTACTAAAATGGTCCCTTTCGCAATTCTGAGTTGGCGCCTTGAAATCTGTGATCATCCTACTAAAAATAGGCTCCTCGAGTCTCAAATGCTATTTTGAGCCTCCTCTTTGATGGTTTGGTCGCCTCTTTTTCCTAGTTTTGTGGATATGTCGCTTTAGATTCTCTATCCTAGGAATTGGTTGTTCTGACTATTTTAAACCAAGGTTCCACGAGCCTAGGGGACGGGGGGACGGGTTTCCGGGGACGGTGGGGGACGGCAGGCCGATTTTAGGGGACGGCTCGAGGACGACTGGGGGGACGGCTAGTATAATACTATAAAAATTGAATTTTTTTAGAAATTTAGAATAATCTACACATTCAGAATTCTACACCCAACAAAAATGATATTTCATATTACTAATCAATTATGTAAGTGCAGCCATTCATATTCAGATTAGTTACTAACACATAAGTGCAGCCATAATTGAGTCATTTAACATTTTCATATTCATATTAGTTACTAATTTGCAGCCATTTAATTGTTTCAAGTTCAACAACTATAACTTGAAGGTTCAGCCAAGGATATCAAGTGCAAACAATGTTCAAACAGTCATCATTTTTTCAGCCACCAATGTTCAAACAAAGACTGTCATTTTTAAAAAATTTCAGTCACTAACTGTCACTAACTGTTCAAATTTTCAGTCACTATACCAAAAGAATTGGTATTGTTTAAATAAACCTCCTTTTAGTCTTGTAATGATGGCATTATAGCATAATTCCAAAGACCCTTACCATAGGTCCTTGGGGATTAGACCCCACAAGTGAATTAGTTTAGTGTTGGCTTTGGTGGGGAAATTTTGTAAGCCTGAAAGTTTGATTTTAAGTAAGGGGTAAGAACCAAATTAGGGCTAACCTTATACAAATCAATATAAAGCAACTCTTTTCTTGCACGCCTTCATATTGGAACCCTAATTTTTGGTGAAAGAGAGAGTGGAGGTCTGAACCATCACTGCAAACTAGCAAGAGGATGCAATGGCACTGCCTCATGGAAGCCATGCCCTAATCAAACCTCTGATTTTGCTGACTTCTTGCAAAACCCATTTGTGGATTCTGATTGAAATGAGAGGGGTACATGGAATGAGATGGATTTGGTGCTGGAAATGCACCATTTTTGGTCTTATAACAATAAACCCTCGGAGGTTTGGGACACCGACAAAAAAAGAGAGGAAGCGAGACAGTGAATAGAGAAAGCTTGTGCAAATTTTACCAAGAACATCTAGGGTTTTGTTGCAAATAGAACCAGGTACTATCCTTGGTTAAATTATTTGTTTACCATTCATGTTGAGATGGAAAAAACCTGTGTAGAAAGAGTTTTTCATGCTGCTGTGGAAATAAGTGAAGTTTTCTATTTTCACTCCTTGTTTTGTTAGGTTTAGGGTTTTATGGGGGTGAGACTCAAAATGGGTCCCACCCCTTCCCATTTTTTAAGTTAATTTTTTTTTTCTCCCCCCTTGGGTGAGGACGCCCAGCCGTGGGGGACGGCTGGGCCCCATGGGGGACGCTCAGACCATCCCCGGGGACGGTTGGGCGTCCCCGGGGACGGTCGGGCCCCATGGGGGACGCTCAGACCGTCCCCAGGGACGGTCTGAGCGTCCCCTGTGGGGCCCAGCCGTCCCCGGGGATGGCTGGGCGTCCCCGGGGACGCCCCAAAAAGGGGGACGTCCCGGGGATGGGAGGCCACAGGCCTTAGCCGTCCCGGGGACGTTTCCCCCCATCCCGCTTTTTGGGGCACGGAAAAAGAGGGACGGTTGGGAAACGTCCCCCTTGGGGACGGTCTGAGCGTCCCCTATGGGGCCCAGCCGTCCCCGGGGATGGCTGGGCGTCCCCGGGGACGCCCCAAAAAGGGGGACGTCTCGGGGATGGGAGGCCACAGGCCTCAGCCGTCCCGGGGACGTTTCCCCCCGTCCCGCTTTTTGGGGGACGGGAAAAGGGGGACGGCTGGGAAACGTCCCCCTTGTCGTCCCCCCGTGCTAGGGGACATGGGAAACGGGGGGACGCGTCCCCATGGAACACTTGTTTAAACCAAGAATCAGCTGTATCTTTCTTGCCAGTTTGTTTCATCTCATCCTTCATCTGATTGGTGGCCTCTGATGTTGTTGTTACCAAATCATATGCTACAAGGTCCTAGCATCACAGATCGATTTATCTCTTTCCATGTGATCTCCCTTTACTTGTTATCTAGTTGTTTGGTGGGCTTCCACGTCAGCTTTGATGTCAGCACTAGTGAATTGGTTGCCCTAAGTGCCTAATCTCATGGGTCATCCAAGTTTTGGATTTCAAACATTTTAGGTTTTCTAATTCCTTGATTCTTAGTTGATCAATAGTCTTCCACATTAGCAATGACCTCACCTCTAAGGGGTCAGCAGCTTGGTGAGGCCATTCTTTTTCTTTGTCCTGAAATTTCTGATTCTTCTGCCTGGTTGGTCCACTAAAACCACTCTTACCTCATTATCTTTCGAGGATCAGACACCCCAGAATGGCTCCCACAGATTGACAACATACGGATCAATCGACCGATCAGGGTCCTCTTGGGGTTGATCTCATGTTTGGGACTTTTCTTCACCTGATTTTAGCCCTCCATCTCCTTATTTCATTGAGATTGCTCTGGCTTGGTGATATTGATTCTGAATTGATCACCCAACAAGAGTGTTGTTAACCACTATAGTTATAACCTGGTCCTTTTGAAAATGCTGGTTATGAGGCATTTTCTAGCACCACCCAAATGTTGTTCTGGCATTAAAGGGAACTCTATGAAAAAGGTTTATTGTTTTTTGTGGAGATCCTTTTGGTTAGCTTTCTTAAAACAATCTTGTGGAGATGCTATATCAGTTTGAGGATGTTAGATAATGCTAGCATTGTACTCGATGAACACATTCTGGTGTCTCTCTTTTCCTCTGGTGCTTTTCTTGTTTGGTCTGCTGGGAGTTATTATTGGTTTCCCTTCTCTATGCATGGCTTTATTTATTAGTGTCATCAGATGTTTCTGATTCCTTTCATGGTGACGTTCCTTTGTAGTCTAATATTAAATGTTTTGATAAGTATCACTATATAGAACTTTCATAAACATAAATTTTGCCCTCAATGCAATCTATCATGTGTAGTAGTTTTTCCAAAATGCTAGCATATTTATATCTAATTGTTAATGGGTCATTTGTGAAGTACTATTGGTTACAAATTTGATATAATAAGGCAAATTTGCAGTACGAGGAATGGGTATAAAAATGATTGAACCTAGTCTTTTAGCTAAATTGAAGCAATTAATAGATAGACAGTTTGAATGAATGTATGACATTTCACCACTTCATCGGAAGATATCCCATAATTTTGTTCCCAGCTCTCTATGATGCCTTTTCTTGGAGGAGTTGATCCCATGCATCTTTGGAAGAGGATTTCATTTGTTGCAGCAAAAACCTTCGGAGATCATATCTTTGACAATCTTCTCAGAATGAAATTTGGAATAGCTTAGGAGATGGCAATTACCTAAGATGTTACAAACATTATTGGATGTATGTTTAAGAAGTAGAGGTCATGAAAGGTGTCAACATATCTAGTTAAATCTTATTTTAAATCCACATACTCAGAAATAGATATTTTACAGTTCATTGCATTAGCTTTAGGGAATGTTATACCTATACCATTTCCTTAGTCTTGGGATTTCCCATCTTTTGTGACACTGTCAACTCGATCTTACCCAAAGATCCTAAGGAAATAGTTAAACATTTGAGCTTCTTACACAATCTACCATTGAATATTTTTTGAAGGTTGCAATCCTCCATACATGTGCATTGTGTTATACTTTTTCACTCGGCACACATGGCATAAAACATGGATCTTTTGTTGGTCCTATGCAATGTCACAAGATTTGGTGAATTTTATCAGAAATGTCCAAATTTTGGCAACTTTCAATCTTAGGCGAACATGACGAATATATTTGAACAAACAATAGTCAATGAAAAATCATATATATAACACCTAAAACTTTTCCCATTTCCATCTTTCATTCTAACATCTACTTGATTCCATTCTACATCTATAAAATGTAAAGGTTGAAACAGAACAACTAAAGAAAATGTTTAAAGACAGTAAAATGATTTTAGGACAACTCATTCATAGATCCATTTGCAATTTAATGTCATTTTTTGTATGAAATATGAAGTTCTTTATATATATATATATATATATATATATATATATATATATATATATATATATATATATATATATTTATATTTAAATGGGTTATATAGGATTGAAACGGACCCCACCCATATTGCATCATGACCACATAGTGGTATTACAAGTTCACAATTATGCATGTATCACACATGGAAAGACTCGAACTTGGGCCTCCTCTAGAGTTCAAGAGTTTAACTGGTTGAGCTCATGACATCTGATAAAATAGTAAGGTTCAGCCATGAGATTTGGCCCTTGGTTTATGATTTTAAACTACTTACTTCTCACCACTTGCCCTAAACCCCATAGGCATATTTATTTTAGATATTTACATTAATGAAATTGTTTATTTCCTTTTTCGAACATCATAATGAACTTAATAGCTAATGTTTCCAATCATGATTTATCTCTTCAATTTTTATACTTTTCAAATTAAAACATTAACCTGAACCTGATAATTTTGGAATGCAATTATGTTCCAATCCATACAACATGACTTGACATGTATTTTAACTTGTAATATCAAAATCTAGCTTAACATCCTACAAATAAGCATGAAAAACACAATTGTTCAGCAAAAGAAGTTTGTGGCTACTTTTTTGTTTTGTCCCTTTAACTTTTCTAACTCATTGTCAACATTCTCAACTTCCTTTCTAATAATTTGTTTTGGCTTGACCGATGCCTTGTATGGATAGAGATTTGCTACTGATATTTTTTTAGTTGTTTTATATTATCAGCCATTGCTAACTTGAATGCTCTTATGATGATGCAGAGTCATTGTACCACCTGAACTAGGTTATCCTGATAATGACTACAATAATGCAGGTCCAAGGCCAACTACATTTTCGGTAAAGTATTTGCGGTCATTGCCTTTCTTGGGTCATTCATAGCATTCATTCCAATGCATAAAACACAGTAGAACTGAATTTCATGTTCTGCATATCAAGGGAACAAAATTATAAGCTGCATTCTTTTAAACTTCTCTAAACATCAGTATCGTTGTTGACATTGAGCTTTTCAATGTAGGGGCAAAGAGCTCTCAGCTTTGTATTGAAGAACCAGGGGTTGATTGACAAGACTTTGTTGTTTGATATAGAACTATTAAAAGTGATTCCAACATGATTAGCAATTTTAAAGTACTGTTGAATCAGAGCTCATATGTTTCGCATTTACTGTAGAAGAGTTGCAGGGCCGAGGATCTCTCTGTGTGAAGGTCAATTATATTAAGAAGTTGTCTATCTTTGGTATTATTTTCTTGCATTGTTGATGAACATGGGTTATACTTTCATGAGGTCATATAATTATATGGACTTTGATTCAAAATTTAACAGGGGAATTTTGATGACATAACTTATCAAGTCACTTAATATAATAACAAATGCCACATAGTGGCTAGTCTTTGTGGGATTTGCGGAGTTTTTGAAATAGCATAATTGTATGCTAATGACGCTCTTGCATGGTAGCATTTAAAATCAGATGGCATTTCAGATTGTTGCCATTTTATATTTCTAGAAAGCCGCATTTGATAGGTAGGGAGGATGAATAAAAACACACTCTTGACAATATGCAGCATTCCCATCCTAGAGTTGATATTAACGTATCTTATACTTGGTTGCACTCTTTAATGTGGATAACATTGCGCATCATCTTCATTGTGCTAACCTAAAATTAAAAAAATTGAAAACTAACTCTTTAAGGCTCATCTCTTATTGTGTCTAGTTAAAGGTTTAGGGTGATAGATCCTATTCAGCTCAATTGATTTCATTTACAATGAACGACTTAGAACCCCATATAAAAAATATCAAAGTTTTAACTCTCTTTCATTTTAACTTTTGGACCCAAGTTATCAAAATTGATATGATGTATAGAATAAAATAAAAACCAATGTAAAACTTGAAGTGCTGTGTTTGTTCCTCTTATAAAAAATATCAAAGTTTTAACTCTTTCATTTTAACTTTTGGACCCAAGTTATCAAAATTGATATGATGTATAGAATAAAATAAAAACTAATGTAAAACTGGAAGTGCTATGTTTGTTCCTCTTGTGGCTTATAGGTAAGTCAATAGGATATTAAAGTTATATCCATCCATTTCAAATCATCTAGTCAAATGGACAATATTTACTTACATCTTATTTTGGACACATGCGTGAGCATAGATTCCATTCCAAATGATTGTCGTCGCTCTCATTTGATCTTTCACTTTTTAGCTTTTAGCCTAATACTAGCTTAGTATACATCTTTGCATCACTTGGCATATTATTGCTTGCATCACAAAGATAAAAAGTTCAAAAGTATCCTAAGTTAGGCAACCTAATATGAGTGGGGATTGACGTCATTTTAGAGCATGAAAGGACAATCATCTTTTAGAGCATATGACTTTATAATGGCATACACTAGATCTCAAATGGCGTCAGACTTGGCTGACCAAATGTTTGCTTTAGCCCAAACTGTTGGCAATTTGGCCAACAAAGTAGATGAGATTTCAGTTCAGTATGCTCCTAAAGAAAAAGCCCCTAGAGATAGTAAATCTCATCTCAAATGTGATGTCAAGATCTATGATGGTTCCCAAAATCTTGATGTGCTCAATAACTGGATCATGGACATGGAAACCTGGTTTGCTTATACAGAAGTTCCATTAAATGATAAAGTTCCTTTTGCTAAACTCAAATTGAGTGGGTTAGCAAAACTAGTCATCTTAGATCGACAAGATGAACAGAATCCCATTACTTTTTGGGATGAATTGGTTCAATATTTGAAGGATTCTTTTTATCCTTCTAATTATGCACAAGAATTGAAAGTGAAATGGTTTAGATTGTGCCAAGGTTACAATATGTTTGTACATGATTATATCTCTTCTTTCAATAGGTTACGCATTTTGTTGAGTGTAAAAGATCCTGCAACAGAGTTGATTGTAAAATTTACAAGTGGCCTTCAAGAGCACTTGTATAGGGAGATCAAATATACTCCCTTGGAAACCATTGATGCGACCTTCAATCATGCACAATTGGCCGAAGAGAAGTTTGCCACTCGAGCACAAGAAACTTCTCGCTCTTCAAATCAACAGCAGTCTTCGAAGGCCAAGATGCCTTCCAATTCTTCTCCTTCTTCTCCTAGTTCTTCCTCTTCTTCTCCAAAGTCTTATAATGCAAAGAAATATTGTAATCATTGTAAGAGTCTAGAACACTTAGAATCTGAGTGTTTTAGGAAACAAAACTTACTTGTACAACCTATAGTGGAGGAGCCCCCAAAGGTCGCCATTGTGGAGAAGGGAGAGCATATGATGAATTGAGAGGAAAACTAAACAATGTTACACTACTGCATCAAAAATGTGGGTGTGATCGTTTGTTTGTCACCAAAGCCCACCTCACACATGACTTCTTTGTGGATTGTATTATCGACAATGGATCCCAAACCAATCGGATTGCACAATCTGTTGTCGATAGGCTCAAATTGCCTACGAAACCACATCCTCATCCTTATCCATTGGGATGGAAGGATACAGATTCCAACTCCTACATCACAAAGACTTGCATTGTGTCATTTGCTTTTGGGCCTCATTATGTAGATCGAGTCACTTGTGATGTGACTCCCATGGACTACTATGGTTTTATTCTTGGGCAACCCTATTAGTTTGATAAGAGGGCTATTTATGATGCATACCATTAGACCTACACTGTGCATCATAAGTATAAGCAATATTGTCTTCATTCTCAGCCCCAAACCACACTTATGCATAATTGTTATCTACCTGAGAAGATAACCATTATCTTCAATAGGCCTCATGACACTTGCTTCCGCTGCACCGCCTCCTTCCAATGTGGCATCATCATCATCATCTTTCGCTGCATTGCCTCCTCCTACGAAGGCAATTTCTTCATTAGCACCTCAACCTATTGCTCCAACTCTTCTTCCACCTGTTTTACAGCGGCCATCATTGCCATCTTCATTGGTTCCTATTTTTTAGCAGACTTCACCAGCTTCGCAGCAGACTATTGGTGCTTCTTCATTGCCTCATCGAGATCCTACATGGATTAGTGATCGAGATGTACCACGACATTCTACTCCAACATCGACTGCGACTTGTGGCCCACATGATCTTGTTCAACATCTCAGTCAACTTTGTTTTCAACATGTTGTATCTCACCCCTTCACCCCTATTGTAAAAGCATTGGAGTCTAATGCTTCTATGGTGGAGAGGGATGATGTGGATATCTTTAGATCTAGCTAATGTTTATTAGGCTTAGTTTATTTTATAATTTACTTAAAACTGAAGTCCTAAGTCTAAGTTAGAATGTGTGAGTTCTAGACTAGGTGTTAGCTTTACTTATTTAATTAAGTATTAAGTCCTAAGTCTAGGAATAATTCAATAATATCTAATTCCAAATTGTAAATGTTGACAATCTTTGGACGACATAGTCTTGGATTAGATTTGTTAGCTTAGTGAGAGTTAGCAACTTGAGTTTGAATGCTTAGTCATAGATTCTCCTATTTTGGGAGATTATGGTTGTAAATTGTATTATTTAAGTCCTTCATGTGAATAATAATACTTAGTGTATTTTTGAATTTAGTTTCCTTGTCAAATTCACACATGGGATGACTTGGTTATAGCTTTGAAGGCAACATTTTATCCGTCCCATTATGATGCTGACTTGCAAGTTCATTGGCTTCGCATTCGACAGGGACAAAATCAATTTGTTTAGGATTGTGTTTCAATTTAATCGTTTGCGTGTTTTGCTGCATGTTACTGATCCTGCAGATTCTCTGATTCTTAAGTTTAAAAGTGGGCTTTATGCACACTTTTACCATGAGTTGAAATATACTTCATGTACCACTCTTGATGAGGTATTCAACTATGCTCAGCTTGCAGAGGAGAAGTTCATTGCACAACACCAAGGTCCTCGCTACTCGTCTAGTGGTTCCACAAACAAGTCTCATCAACAACAAGCACCATGACACTCTTCTTCTTTTTCCTCTTATTCTTCTAATCCCGCTTCTAATAACTCCCATGCTTCTAAGAAAACATTTTATTCTTCTACTTCTTCACAATTCTATTGATATTGTAAAGGACCAGGGCATGACGAATCTGCATATCCCAAGTTACAGAATTATAACAAGAAGAATTTTATTGTAAAGTTTGATGAGGGAACATTTGATAACCCCATCAAGGCTACTGGCGAGGGAGAGATTTATGAAGAATTGAGGGGTCAATTGAATTATGTAACATTGATGCATCACCATTCCACAGCCCATGACCGTGATAATCTGTTTGTAACACATACACATTTGCTACATAATTTTGTTATAGATTGTATCATTGACAATGGCTCGTAGAAGAATTTGATTGTGTAATCCATTGTTGATAGGCTTAAACTTCCCATAAAACCTCATCCTTATCCATACACTCTTGGGTGGAAGGATGATAACAACACTTCACAAATCACACACACGTGCTCAATTGCCTTTGCTTTTGGTCCTAACTTCAAAGATAGGGTCACTTGTGATGTGACACTAATAGGGATTAGTATTGTATTGTATTTAATACTCACACAGATCGTGCGTATTAAATGTTGATTGTAAATGCAAACATGCCTATAAATATGTTTTTGGATTAATGCAATGTAAGTTTTCATTTGTGTTATTTCGTGTTGTCTATTAAGAGTATTTCCCACATCATTGGTATAAGAGCCGAGCATTGGTTAGGTGAGTATCCTCTTCCTCTAGGCCAATCTGGTTCAAAAGAGGAACAAGAAAACCATCAACAGATCTTGGCATTGGGTGAACATTTTTTCCTTTTTTCGCAAACACCTTCGTGCACTTCGATCTTGAAAAATCTCAGCTTGGGTCCCTCTGACTCTCGATCCTTAGCTCTTGATCCGAGCATTCATCCTGGATTTTTCATTTATTGACACAAACTCCGTTCATGACCATCATTCATAATGTCGACCATTTTGCTTTGCGACTTCGTCGTTAAATTTCAATAATTTCGTGCCGAAATGAAAGCCCATTTTTAGTAGCTTCACGAAATGATTACCGCTGCTAAGGAAGAAATCATGGAAGAAGATCAAGATTCTGCCTTTGATCCAGAACTTACATAATTTACAGCCACACCTGGACTCGAACTAGGATCTTTGGGTGAAAAACCTAGCGTCTTTCCCTTAGATGATGTGGCTCTTGATGTAGATCAGGCTCCTGTTGCTGAGCCAGAAGACGTTTCACCATCCGCCATGGTTCCTGCGATTCCTACATCTTTACAGTCGAGGAGTTTCAATCTCCTAATTTTGAACATTGATCCATTGCATATGGTTTTCACGTCGTCATCCTTGGTGGCTCTGTAGCTCCTCTATGTTTTTTCGACGGTTACTTCATGTGATCTGCTGCATCTTGCCATCAGATTCCACACTACACTTAATCACAACAACCGTTGTCACATTTGGCCATCATCGCCTGAGTCCATTTGCCATGATCCACCTCCACTAATGTTGCCATTGATGCACACATCCTTCTGTTGCTTTGTTGCATGTTCATCGTTCGAAGTCGTTGTCGTCAACGTCATTTTCTTCACAATTTATTTACCAGCTCCTCTTGTGCGTCGTCGCTACAGATCACGTGTTTCTAACAATCTCTGTCTTGTCGTTGTGCATCCTCTGTCGAAGCCACCACCAGCCTGGCATTTTCACCGCCTCTCGTGCCATTTTCATTTTCGTCGCTCGATTCCACATACCCATGATCCGCCATGGCCTCCACCATTCCATAAATTAAATTAAATTAATTTTTAATTTAATTTAATTTTTAAATACCCATTTTTAATTTTCCCGCTTCCATCCTCCAACGATGATAAATTAAATTATATTATTATTTTTAATATAATTTAATTTTTCTCCACCCTTGACCCACTCCATTAAAACCCACATTCAATTTTCAACCATAAATTAAATTATATTATTTTTAATATAATTTAATTTTTCTCCACCCATTAAATGCATATCACCCCACCTTCAGTCTTGACCATTGTCCCGGTCTCCAATAATTTAATGCAAGCCGAATATTGTCCACTTGATTGTTGTCCTGGTCCACCAATAATTAAATGCAAGTGGCTCACAATTAACCACGAATAAATTAAATTAAATAAAATATTTTTTTAATTTAATTTAATATTTTCCTTAACCATTAATGCACAACTCAGCCAATTCAATGCATGCTTGCTTGTCTTAAAGACCGCAACAATTAAATTTTCTTTGGCACGTGGTTCAAGAATATTTTGTTGCATCTCCTTCCGTCATTAGTTGCTGCTTTCTTCTACCGTTTCAAGGGATCAATTTCAGCTATCCATTGGCATAGCAATGTTTACAATCATTGGAGAGTGTTTTTCGAGCCTGCCTCAAATCTAGTGCCAGATTTTGGTTTTATGAAGACATTCAAATTCATCATTTTGTTCTTCGTTTTTTGTAACAAGAGTGCATTTTCGATTGTACCCGACACTCTTCAACTACCCATCTTTCTCTTCCACCCTTGTATGCATTGGGGACCAATGCTTCCTCAGTGGGGAGGAATGATAGGGATTAGTATTATATTGTATTTAATACTCACATGGATCGTGCGTACTAAATGTCGCTTGTAAAGGTAGACATGCCTATAAATATGTTTTTGGATTAATGCAATGTAAGTTTTCATTTGTGCCATTTCATGTTGTCTATTAAGAGTGTTTCCTACATTAGACACCCATGGACTGTTGTGGGTTTTTATTGGGCAAGCCATATCAGTATGAAAAACGTGCCACTTATAATGCCTATCACAATACATATGCTTTGCAGTATGAGAACAAATCCTTTCTTGTTTGTAGTGTTTCACCCACTACACATTGGGCTGGCACTCATTTGAATCATGCACGATCCATTGCTTTGATTTTTAGCACACCATAGCACCAGGACATTCAACCACGAGCACTTTTTTTCACTCCATAGCACATACATCGGGCTCTTACTCCTATTGTACCTGTAGTTGTTGCACCTGTAGTTGTTCTTGTTGTACCAACAGTTGTTCCTGTTGTACCAGTAGTTGTTCTTGTGGCACCAACACTTGCTCCTATTGTTGCGCCAACATCTCTTCGTGTTGCTCATGCTCTTGCTCCAGTTGTATATCCTCCAGTTCTTCGTTTAGTTCCCACCATTCCGCATCCTGCCTCCTTCACATTGTAGGACTTTCAACATTCAATGGTATATCAAAAATTACCATTCATACACACTCATCCTATTCATATTGGCAGTCCACATTGCATCTACATGGAGCCTCATTATGGAGCATCCCCACAGCCTTTGGGATTCACACCACCTTTCTTCCCTTTTGTATGCATTGGAGGCCAATGCTTCTTTAGTGGGGAGGAATGATAGGGATTAGGTGTGTTGTTAGATGTAATTTAATAAATGATGGTCGTTTATTTTTAATGTTAGTTGTTAGTTGGGATAAGGTGCATTGTAATCATTGAATGTAACCTTATCTGTTACATCAGTTTGTAATGCATATTTATCGGCTTTTGTTATCAATGGAAAATCAATTTTGGAATTGTCAGTTGTTTCCTTTGTGTGTTGTAACCTCTTCCACATCAAATGCAACCTTGTGAAGTCAACCATTCAAAACAAGGGCAGTGACGATTTTTCAAGTCATGAAAAATGAAATTGCAAATATTTTTCAGCTAGGGTTCAAACAATGGGAAGAACAATGAAGGTCTAAAACTTCAGTGTGGCAAGACATTCTGTCTGGACAAAGAAATTTTCAGCTAAGTTTTTTTGCTTTCTTTATCTTTGAAATTGTGCATAAAAAAATTATAAAGTTTTTATCAAATATTATATTTGCTATAGGATATTCAGATAAATTTCAATAGATTTTGAGTTTTAGTTTCCTTTCCATGGACCGATTTATAGTTAAATCCTTATAATAATCTCTAGTGGTAGAGGTTAGTAAGCACACCTTAGAGAGATCCTTGTTGCTCCAAGATAGGGCAATTTTTGGTAAATTTAATGGGTATTGGCTAGGGACTTTAGCCTTGAGAAAATGGATTGATAGGAGTTAGAAGTTTCTAGGAGTGATTCTATCATTTCTTCCCAAAGGTTTATTCCTAGCCATTTTTTGTTCTAGGGAAGAAAGAGAAATAATCCTAAAAGGGGGTCCTTGGTTTATGGGAAGAGCAAGACTCTTCCTTACCCGCTGGTATGAAGGCTTTTCACCTGAAAATGTAAATCTATCCCTAGTACCAGTTTGGGTTAGGATGTTTGGGTTGCCCATTGAATTTTGGAAAATAGATACCTTCAAGGCAATAGGCAACACTCTAGGAGAATTCCTTGAGATTTTAGATACGACAAAATATGGATTCTTGGCTATTTATGCTCGAATATTGGTCATGATTGATATAAGTAAAGCTTTACTAGAATTAATCATTCTTAAGTATGGGGATAATATGTGGATCCAAACTATAGATTATGAAAACATATCTTTTAGATGTAGAAGATGTCATGAGGTGGGGCATATTGAGAGATCATGCCCTAAGAAGAGCCCAACATAATCATTTGTAGAAAATTGTAAGAGAAACTTACAAATGGTTATGGATGAAGATGGTTTTCAACTTCCAAAAAATAGATCTAGAAAAATAAAATAAAAATAAACAATGAAGATCAATAAGGAAGGATATTGGAAGAAGTACCAACTCTTTTGAGGCTTTAGCCTATGAAGAAAAAGTAGATCAAAACTTAGAGGACACAATACAACAATTTCAACATATTACTAAGGAACCGCCTATTCAGTATGATCCTAATTTAAGGAAGAACATTTGCAATGAACCTAAGGAATGTATCTCATCAGATTTTGAAGACTCTCTTGAAGTACCATGCACCATTCAAGAGAAAAAAATAGGTAAAGAAAATGCAGTTTTAGAAGTTAATACTCTGCCATTAATAAGGAAATACCAAAAAATGAGCAGGATAAGTCAAAAGCTTCTATAATAGAGCCAAGAGAGGATAAATATGATGAAAAAAATTGTGAAAGAATATTGAGGAATAGAATAATAAGACCTACTCTTGATATAGGCAAGGCAAAAAGAGGAAAACCCTCAAATTATCAAGCAAGATCTAGGGAAGCAAGAGCAAACATAGAGAAAGGAACACACACTAAGTTGGTTGAACTTCTCTTTACCAAACAAAAAAATGATATTGGTAATACATAGGTGGGGCCAAAAGCCTCTAATGAGACATGATTATCATCTCATGGAATATAAGGGGTGCTAATGCCCCTCAAAGCAGAGGTGTATTAGGGACCTATGTTTAAGTAATAAACATGATATTATCTTTATCCAGGAAACTAAATTGATAAAAGAATTTTCAAAAAATATGAAAGTAGTATGGTCAAGATGTGAATGGGATGCTATGGATTTTGAAGGAGCAACAGGGGAGAATTCTAACTTGTTGGAATCCTTCTAGAACCTCTTGTGTAACCATTCATAAAACTAGGCATTGGATAGCCTCTTTAGTCACATGCTACTTTGTAGATATTCGTTTCATCCTTATCAATGTCTATGGACCTAAAAATCATTCTAGTAGATTAAAATTTTGGAGTGGGATTGAAGCCTTTACGAGAAGTAAAGACCAAGAAACCAAATTCATGATCATTGGACATTTTAATGCCATAACCAATTTAGATGAAAAATTTGGGGGAATTAAAAAATTGACCCAAAGTATGAAATATTTTTCAGCTTTTATTCAAAAAAATAATCTATGGGAAGTTGAGTTTGAAGAAGACAACTATAATTGGACCAAAAACAGATAGGCCAGAACCTAAAAACAAAAAAATAGATAGATGCATTCTCTCAGATCATTGGCTAGATGAAGGAAATTATGCTAAAATTAATACCTTAATAAGGATTGTTTCAGATCAGTGGCCAAAAAGAGTTAAAATGGTGGTAAGTGAATTAAAAAAGATCATATTTTAAATATGAGCAGATGTGGGAAGACCATCCTCAATTTGTTGATATGATAGCTCAAACGTGGAATTCTTTAGGTAATGGTGGGTTGTATGCTCTTCCAAATCAAAATAAATCTATGACACCTAGATTAAACGAATGGAACAAGAACAGAGATAAACTTTCAAAATTCCAAAATGGTGATAATAATAATCCAAAATCAGAGGAAAGGAAGTTGCTTAGTGAATATCGTAATATTTTGAGTAAAATTTTAGAGATTAAAATCAAGATTGACTTGGTTAAAAAAAGGAGATAAAAATACAAAATTTTCATAGGATGGCTATAGTACAAAGATCAACTTCCAGAATTAGTAGAATTAAATCAATAGAAGGGGTTTGGATTGAAGATCGGAGTGAAATTAGAAAAGAGGCAAAGTATTTTTATCATAATATTCTAGGTTCAAAGGAGACCGAAGTTCTTAATGATAAACTTCTTCAAGATGTTCCTTCAGTTATAATGAATGAAGACAATAGGAAACTGATGAAGCCTATTACTCTAAAATAAGTTCATTTAGGTCTTTTCTCTTTTAATAAGGATAAATCCCCAGGTCCATATGGACTCTCTACATTTTTTTACCAACATAATTGGAATATAGTGAAGGATTATTTATTGGTGGCAATGGAACAGTCTAGGGTAAAACAATATATACCTTATAAAATAAATGCAACATATCTTACCCTAATTCCAAAAAAGAAGGATTTTGAATTGTTTGATTCATTTAGACCCATAAGCTTATATAATATGAATATAAGATTATTTTCAAAATTACGGTGAATAGATTAAGGTCGTTGTTAGACAAAATCATTTCAGAAGAGGAAGGAGGATTTTTGAAAGGGAGATAAATTCTGGATGGGATCATAGTATCTCATGAAGTTATACATTCAACAACTTCAAGAAAAGAGAAAGCAATGATCTTAAAACTTGATATGAGTAAAGCCTATGATAGGATTAAATGGGATTTTCTTTTTGCAATTTTAGATAAGTTTAGTTTTGGGAAGAAATGGGTTAGATGGATTAAAGCTTGTGTCTCTACAATTTTTTATTCAGTGTTGGTCAATGGGTTAGTGATAGAATATTTTGAAGCCAATAGAGGCCTTGGACAAGGAGATCCTCTATCTCATTATTTGTTCATTATTATGGCAGAAGTTTTGAGTAGGAACTTAAATAATGCTTACAAATATGGGCTTATAAGTGGACTTAAGGTTAGTAATAACATCAATAACATAACCCATCAATAGTTTTTAGATGATACAACCCTTTTTGGAAGGGCAAGGATAAATGAGGCCAGATATTTGAATAATGTTTTAAAAGAGTACAAAAGAGCTTCAAGGCAAAAAGTTAATAGGACTAAGTCCAAAATGTACTTCCTTAACACTCATGCTAATATCAAAGCAAAAATTTATAGGTTGCTTCAAATGGAGGAGGCAAATTTACCAATAACTTATCTAGGGATGCCTTTATTTGAGGGGAGAATGAAGATATATTTATGGAATCCAATTATTAGTAATGTTTAGAATAAAATTCCAGCTTGGAAAGGTAGATGGTTATCATTAGCAAGAAGAGTGCAGTTAATTAAGTCAGTCTTACAATCCATTCCAACATATTATGTCATTGTATTCTATGCCAAAATCAGTTGAAAAAAGTTTAATCTATATCGTGTGATCCTTTTTATGGTCAAGTTTACATGATAAAATAAAATTTCATTTGGTGAAATGGATCAAGTTGTGTGATGATAAGACTAGGGGAGGTCTTGTTTTAAGAGTTCTTACAAATGCAAACTGAGCTCTTAGGGGAAAATTTATTTGGATATTGTACAAAGAGAGTCAAATACAATGGTCAATAATTTTCCTAAGTAAGTATGTTGATCCCAATGACCCAAGTTTAAAATTCACTGCATTATCTCTACCAAATGGTTTTGCTCTTTGGAATGGTTTAAAAAATCTATTGATCTAATGGTTAAAGGTTTAATATGGGTGGTGGGAACTGGATAAACAATTTCTATTTGGATAAATACTTGGTGTGATAAAAAACCACTTAATTTAGATCCAATTTTGTAACCTTGGATGAGATTGCTTCAAGACAAATATGGTGATAGGGTTTCAAATATTTTTTACAAGGATCGAGAAGGAAGATACAAGTGGAAAGAAGATTTTTTACAAGTATACAAGACATTGATGAAGAACATAAGCTTATACTAAGATGAGGGGTGAACAATATAAGGCCACTTTTTACTTTTATTTACCCAAATAATTTTATCCAATATATTAATGAAATGTCAATAATAGTAATCAAATCAATGCATAAATCACCACACACAATAGAGACACCAATTTAACATGGTTCACCCAATGTGGGCTACTCCAGAGAGAAAATATTTCACTAAAATTTTTTCAACAAATCTCTTGGAAATCCTTCCCTATTACAATGTTTATGGACCTCTATCCAAAGGAGACACCAATCCCCTAATCTGGTTTGTGGGCACCAACCCACAAGAGACACCAATCCTCTAATCTGATTTGTGGATCTCTATCCACAAGAGTACTCCTCCTCTGCTCTAGTTGGTGATCCTCTAGAAGACTACTGCCTCCACTGCACTGGCTTGTGGATATCTCTCCACCGAATATCTCTATCCTCTTTGCCCTGGCTAATGGATCTCTATCCACTAGAGACTATTGTCCTTTGCTTTATCACCTTCAAATCTTGCTCTCAGCTCAAATATGCACTAAACACGGTCCTTCGATCTAGCACAAATATGCTCAATATTTATCTCTGATCTGCACTAAACACAATCCTTCGGTCTAGCACAAATCTTCTCAATATCTGTCTTTGATCTGCACTAAACACAGTACTTTGATCTAGCACAAATCTACTCAATCTATGTCTTTGGTCTGGCATAAACCTTTCCTCAAATATGCACCAAATTTTATCCTTAAATCTATCCTCAAGCCTTAACACAAAGCTTGATCCAATCACAAATCAACTCTGCTAGATATTCCCCAAAACTTAACTCAAGGTTTGAACAAATCAATCAATCAACTCTGCTCTCAAGTCTTCTCAAAGACTTACCTCAATTCTGCATTGTAAGCTTCCACAAAATCTTACACTAATTTGTCCACAAGTCTTCACCAAGACTTACCTCAAATTTGCTCAACAAGTCCTCACTAGAACTTGTCCAATATGCTCAATAAGTCTTCACCAAGACTTACCTCAAATATGTATTATAAGATTCCACAAAATCTTACTCAACTATGTCCTTAAGTCCACTCTAGAACTTACTCAAATCTGTCCACTAGCTTTCACAAAATCTTATTCAACTCAACTCAATCTATCACAAAACCCTTCAATCACACAAACAAGTTTCACACATAATCTTGTTTTAATCTCACAGAAACATATATAGAATGGTTAGAGACTCAATATATTTCACACTCACAACAATACTTAATCACTTTCAAACTCTCTTGTTTAATCACAAAAACATATGGAGAATGGTTAGAGACTCAATATGTTTCACTCTTACACAACACTCAATCACTTCCAAACTCTTTTTAAATCAATTAAGAATAAAGAATAATTTATTTCACAGAACTTGAACTATCACTCCAACACTCTCAATCAACTATGCTCAACCAACTTCACTCAATCAATCACTCAATGAAACACAACTTGTTTACAAACCCTAAACAAGTGTTTCACTTCACTTCCAACAACTCACACTATGAATCTCAATCCTTGACTCAAGGTGATTCCTCATTCACATAACAATAATATGCATGATATTTTCACAAACCCTAATCATGCACATGAAAATTTACTCAAATATTTCCAACAATGCTTATCAAACAATCTCACATAACAATGATACTCATGTTCTTTCACAAACCCTAGTTCAATATAGTTCTCAATCTCTCACTCAAATTTTTTCACAAACATTCACCAATCATGCACATGAAAGATTACTCAACAATGCTTATCAAACAATCTCACATAACAATGATACTCATGTTCTTTCACAAACCCTAGTTCAAGATAGTTTTCAATCTCTCACTCAAATGTTCTCACAAACATTCACCAATCATGCACATGAAGGCTTACTCAACAATGCTTATCAAACAAACCTTTTCACTCCAACTTAGCATTCACAACATTCAACAATATTTCACTCACAAGGAAGATATGCCCATACTTTTTCTTGATGGAGAAATGACCTCAAAACCTGTCTCAACACAATCAACCTCTTTGCCAATATTAATGGTTAGATATCAAAATCTATCCTCAATTATTTCCTTCAAATATTTCACCATACAAAAATTATTAATTCTCAAATACACCTTATAATCTCCAACTTTCAAAATAATATTCAACAAATATCAAATCACAATAACCCTTATTACTCCTAACTTCCTTTTCATAAAAATAAAATTAAAGCCTTATAACTCCCTACTCAAAATTGCATTTTCAAATAATTAACTTTATAAAACAATGCAATTTATTTTTAACTTTCAATAAAAATATTTCTCACTTTTGTCTAAGGTAAAAATAATTTACCTTACCCCTTTTAACTCCCTAAGCTCTCAACAAAAAACAAATACACCACGTGCTCATAAAATTCTCACTACACACATTAACCTAGGTGCCAAAAATTAAATACCTCAATGCGCTCCTCGATGGGACTCGATCCCTAGACAAAGCATCTCCTGCGCCTTAGCTGCGTGAGCTTAGTGCTCCCATGGGAGGCAAAAGCACCTAGAGCGCTTTGTCTCCTCCTCCCCTATGCCAAATCCAAAAGGCTTTGGTACAGTGTCATCGTCGAGACTCGAACGCAGCACCTTTGCGTTCCCAAAGCCTTATGCACCTCAAACCTACCGCTAGCCCAACCGTTGGTTGGTGTTTATGATTTCCTTCCTTGGTTGCTTTGTTTTCCGTGTATTGGGGGTAATTCAAATTTAAAATATTTTTCCTTTGTTGCTCACGAAAATATTCGCCTTCTCTTTTCACAAAATCACATGCACAATATTTCAGAGACTTACCTTTGTGAGGTAAGTGCTATGGTATTTATACCATATGCTTTTATTGTTCAATGTTGGCGGAGGAATATGAAATTTAAATTAAACTTGGCTCCCAACCCAACTTTGGGTTATAAAATTATTATTTTTATAAATTAATTTATAATATAAATATTATAAATTATTTATAAACTACCTTAGGCATTAATTAAAATTTTAATATTATAATAAAATATTATAATATTATTTCCTTTAGGCCTTTTCTTCAGGGTATTTAACCGTCCTTTTGACCAATCATGTGGAGCTCTTAAACCAAATATCTTGGGCTTAAAATATAAATATTTTAACCCTTCTTTTGCCAAGTCCTGCACTGATTCCTGACACTGACTCTTGACATCAATGACAACACAAGTAACTCAAAATTTCCAACAATCTATGGTAGGAGGCAATTGAGTAGAAAGATAACAACTATGATTATTTTGAGGGGAGCCAAGGATAAATTGATTTCAGAGTTGAATAGCTCAAGAAATACACAACAAGAAGTGGATATAATGTTCAACACCAAAAAAATAATAATGTCACTAGAATATGAAGAGATATTTGGGATAGCCCAAGCATTCCTAAAGTCAAAATGTTTGTTTGGCTAGTAGGTCATAGAAGAATTTTATCTTGGGATAACCTTATAAAAAGGGGTTTTCATGGTCCCTCTTAATGCATTTTTTTAAAAAGGAGAGTATAGACCATCTCTTGGGACATTGCTCAATAGTCTAGGATATATGGCAATGGATTCTTAATATGTTTGGTAAATGCATAGTGATGAATAACAGAATTGAAGATTGGTTCAAGCAATGGCAAAGCACTTACAAAAGTTAGGCTTTACAAACAATATAGGATATATCTAAAGATACAATACTTTGAACTATATGACTAGAAAGGAATAGAAGAATATTTAAAGGAAAGGAAAGTAATTTAGAGGTAATGAAAAATAATATATGTTTAGCCATAGAGGAGTCTAAACCAACCCTATCAACTCACCCAATCCCTAATTTGGAAGTAGAGAGCCTTGATAGATGGAGTCAAGTCATTAAATGTAATTATGATGTTGGGTACAAGAGAAGAAAAAAGAAGGTAAATAATATAAAGTGGAAACCACCATATGTGGAGTGGGTTAAATTGAATTTTTATGGAGCATCTAAAGGAAATCCAAGACCAATAGGAGGAGGAGGAATAATTAGAAATAATAGAGGAGAGATTTTATCTCATTATGCTTTCAATAGCATATTTAAGATAAATAATGAAGTTGAAGCTTGGGCAGCTTTAGAAGGGTTAAAAATATGTAAACAAGTGAAATGGAATAAAGTATGGATTGAAGGTGATTCTCTCATAATAATAAATGCAATTTTGAGGAAAGCAAAGGCTCCATGGAACATACAAGAGATAATTGTGGAAATTCAAGATCTTGCTAAAGAGTTTGAAGAAATTAGGCTTACACATATTAAGGGAAGGAAACAAATTCACAGATAAGGTAGCCAATAGAGGAATTTTTATTGAGGATCATGAAGTTAAATTCTCCTTTCTATGGTTAGAGGAAGTAGAAATTTTAGTTAAAATTGATAAAAAATTGTTGATTGCTTGAATAAATTAATGATTAATATTTACTTTAATGTTTTCCATTGATAATTTCTTCTTTATTTTATAACAATATTGTGTTTTCATTTAGATTATTTATTATAATTTTTGGGGTTGCACTTGTATTTTAGGAAGGAATCTAACAATCCAGATTTGGTAAAACGGACTATGATAGTGCAATGTTTTGGAAATATGACTCTACTAAGATGCAAGGCATAGATAGTAGAGGTGAATTTTTGGTATTGTGAAGGCTGCTATAGGGAAATGTCAAGAAAGATGCTAAATTATGAATTAATTGTATTCATACAAAAATTTGAAAAGACACAAAAAATAAAAATTAAGAATTCAGACATCTTATGTAAAATGATGTAGGTTTCTAGCTATAGAATCTCAATTGAGATGAGAAGTGTATCTATTTGTAAACTCTCAATCTCTAAATAAGAGAGATGTAATTTTTCAAGGGTGGGGGACCCAAGTACAACCCCTTATTATCCAACAAAAAAAAATAACAGACTAACTTCAAAATGTGCTTCAAGGGTTTTATTTGAATATTTTTATATGAAAGGATGTGTTGGCTTAGAATTTTTTTAAATATGGTGGATACTCGATGAAGTTGGGATATGAGAATTTAGAGCAATTAAAATTTCCTACTCTCAATTATTTCATTTGGAAGAATGTTTGGTCATAATAAGCCTTCCCAAGCCATCAATTTTCCTTTGGTTAGTATTCCAAAGAAAAGATCTTATAGGAGAGAGTCTATAAAGAAGATAATATCTTGGACCTTTCAAATGTGCCTTGTGTAAGAATGATCTAGAAATATCAAACATTTATTTCTTTATTGTCCCTATTCTAACACCATTTGTGGATGTTTTTTCAAAATGTGAACATAGATTGGGTAGTTCTAGAGACATTGAAAGCATTGATGAGAATTTGAATTAATTATTTCAAAGCTAAAGCATTATGCATTCCAAGGAGGATTAGTCCTATTGACATAAAAAAAATTCATGCTCTTTGCATGTATAGTAGTATGTATAATATATAAGTGGATGGCTTGTTAGAGAAAATTACAACTTGATAGCTTATTTGAGATGCTTGCAGCATAATAGATTTACTAAGAACATTGTGGTAACCATTAAGAAAAAACAATATTACAAACATAATGTTTGTTCGAAAGGAGTATAATAAGAATATTGTGATAGAGATAGGTCAGAGTAAAAAGTATCAATAAAAAGTAAAAGTTACAATATTATTGCATGATAAATTATCTTTGTCAAAAGGAGATACATCGTAGATAATATCTTGTAAAATCTCTATAAATCAAAGGTAGTCTAAAGTAATTGTAGAAGTATTATGTAATTATTAGAATATTATGATAAGAGTCCAAAAGGAATTTCTCAAGGAGTATGTGATATTTTGAATATCTCATATAATCATAAATATCATAAGAAAAGTCCACATATCTAGAATATCTTGATGTTACAGAAAGAGTCCAAAAAGAAGACCACTAAAAAGTGTTGTCATTTTTCCATCTAGAGTTCTCAATGTATGTAATATGTATCACCCATGAGTCTTTAGATAGGGAAAAACCCCTTGTGGGAGGCATGTTGAGCAAGTGTGAGCTCAAGCAAGTAAGAGAGAGTCCAATGTGAGAGTAAGGGTTAGTAACTCAAGCTAGCAAAGGAAAGAGTGCCCCTTTGTACAAAGTGTATCTAAGATTATCAAAGTGAGTACAAAATACAGTTGTTGGGAACATATAGAGGAGGTAGAGGATCAAAGGAAGGTTGGATTCATCCACTAATAAAACCTACTAAGTACTCATGCAATTTTATAGTTTGTATATGTAATAAAATACCTCCTATTTCTTTTGACCACCCTATTGTGTTGTCATCACTAACTCTGTTTACTATTTTTCATGGTATTGTAAATATTTTATTGTAGATGAGAGTTATGTACTAGATTTCCACCAACAAATGAATACTATGCATAGACAATAAACATCGTAAAGAGAGGAGGGCTCAAGGAGACATTGTGTGCATGCTACATTTTGATATTTTTGGTTCCATTACGAGGACTACTACTCTTTGGTGATGGTTTTCTCTAGTAATTACATCTTTACATCTCCAATAACTTTAGTTTTACCCTTTGTTACTTTTAATGTAATAGCTATCAAATTTTCCATGTAGTAAAACATTTTTACTTTTGTTATGGTAATTTTTATTTAAAAAATGGTACCTCATTTTTACCATGGTAACTCTAGAATTTACTACATGGTAAATCCTATTTACTGGGGTCATTACCAAATGATACGACTAGTCAATATTGTTTGTTGTACTTGCTGGAGTGTGTCTAATGAAGTGTGGTCAACAAGTCTATGCCTTGTGATCTTGTAGATGGTTTGTGATTACCATATCATAGTCTACCATCTGGTTTACCTTCTTTTTATCTATGTTTATACTTATGGTATAATATTAAAAAACCAATAGGTAGAATTTAGTAGATGTTGTATTCATAGTACTCTACATGTAGATTCACCTTTTAGTTTCTTGGCTTTTTCACTAGGAAGAGTTGTACTTGGGATTCCAAGGCTATAGTAAATATGGAAAAAGATCCTATCATTTTAGCACAATATTCTAAAGATGCCAAGAATTTGATTCAATAATAAAAGAGAGCATGCATTTATAATGTCTTGACATGGATAAAGAAATGGATGAATTTCCTTTCAATATTTTTGAATGGTGCTACTTTAACATGGTATAAAATGCAAAAGAATCAGATTAAAAATTTATGGGATGAGATTAGAAAGATATTTTTAGGGAGTACAACCCATACCAACAATACTCTGAATTGATGATTGAGATATTAAAACTAGTCCAAGGACATAAAGAGAGTTTTCATGAATACTATGCATGAGTGCAAGAGCTTCAAAGGAAATTGAAGGTCCAATTATGAAAGGAGAGCTTACCGAATGACCTAATGGGTTGCATTGATAACATGATTTGTAAAAAAATTATTACAAGTCTAAAGGAAACAATTAGGAAAAGGTTTAAGTATGAACAACATGCATACAAGGTTGCAAAGTGATAAAAGAAAAGTTTAAAGGAGCTAGTTCCTCTAGAACTAGTTACACCGGTAGCTCCTAGTCAGGTTCTACAATAAGTACCAATAGTAGCATTAATAATTCCATACTCCTCTACTTCTACAATTGAAAGATAAGATCTAATTAAAAAATGGAATAACTTATAATCAATTTGTTGTAAGGAAGGGACATAGACACTCAAAGATCCCAATATGGAGATAAAAGTATCAAAAGGAATATATTTGAAGTAGTCTATTATGAGTGAAAAGAGAAAGTACATCATAAGACAAATTTCCCTAATAAGATATCTACTTCAGGAATAAAGAATAATGAAAAATGCAAAGCTTTAGTTAACATTGTTGATCATGTTCAAGATAATGAAGAAGAAGTGATACCATAGGAATGAAGTGAGATCAAGATAATTAAATCCTAATAAAGGAAAAGTGACTAAAAAGAACAAAGAAGAGCCAAAAAGAATAAAAAATCTAGGAGTCCAATATTTTCCAATCTTAGTAGGATAGGTACCATACTCAATCATAGTTGATTTGTTGAAATATAGTGCCAACATCATGTATGGGAAGCTATTAACATTATCATTAAAAAAAGGGAGATACATAGTAGACTAGGTTTCAAACAAAGGAAGAAGGTCAAAGTCACTATGTTTGACATAGAGGTCGACCCATATGGTCCACAAGCTAAAGTCTTTTGCAAAGGTAATTTTATTTCTAATGTTATGTTAGATGGTGGAGTCACTATCAATATAATGACAAAATATTCTTTCAAGATATTAGGGCTATAGATAGATCACAAATATAACCTAAAGTTGAGATTATTGATCAAAGAAAAAAATCAGTAGTAGTCTCTCATGCAACAATTCTAGTCATGGGAGTGTCTTGTGTGGTAGATTTTTAAGTCATGAAAGATGGTTTAGTAGCCCATCCAATGTTGTTATGAACACCATGGATAAGAAAAACCTATGCTTCCAATTACTAGTAGGAATGGTACATAACCATTGATTAAGGTCCTAAGCGAGTGAATATGAATGTGGTACCTCAACCTTATACATTTAGAAAAATAAAAATAAAGGAAGAAAGTGAGTGGACAACTTCTGATTATGCCAATATAAGTGAGGTGGATATAGAAGATGAAGAAGAAAGAAAAGTTGATGTATTATTACTTGAAAACCTTCCTAATGCTCTAGTGGACCACCCAAATTAGTTTTTTGAGGAAGAGGTCGAGAGCCGATTGCACAAGTAACACTTTGGGGATACAATAGAAGATTAGGAAAAAAAGGATTTACTTCCAACTCTTCAACTTATATATTCATTTGTTCACTTGTGATCATAAAGAGTTATGACAAGTGCTTTGGCTAAAGCATCAGGTAAGTTGGTTGATGATGCTAAACCTATGAAGAAAATACCATATCATATGAGTTCAAATTGTTTTGAGTCTATCAAGAAAGAGATAGACAAGTTGCTAGATGTAGGCTTTATTTTTCAAGCAAACTACTCATATTGGTGTCTCCAATCATGATTGCAAAAAAGAAGAATGGGAAGCTAAGGGTATGCATTTATTATTAGAAGTTGAATAAGGTTATAAAATAAATACCATTAACCATCCAATAGCTTTAAATAATACTAGAGTGGTTATAATTAGGTTCACATTATAGAAAAATACTATTTAAAGATAAACTTCACCACTTCATGGGGTACCTTTGTCTATCGAGTGATGTCATTAGGGTTGTGCAATGCACTTGTAAGTTTCTAGTAACTGATGAATGAGGTGTTTGAATATTATAATATAGATTTTATTAGGATTTTTTCTAGACATTGTTTGTATTTATGGGAAGAAAGTAGATAGTATAGCTTCTCTTAAGAATGCATTTTGGTGGTTAGATGAGGTCAAGGGATCACTTAATCCTAAAAATGTATATTTAGACGCACCAAAGATGCATTGTTGGGACTAAGGTTACAAATAATCCACAAGGGATCACAAATAATCTTGCAAATGTTACAAAGATTAAAGATATTCCATTTCCTATCAATAAGAGTAAGTTGTGATCATTCTTGGGCCATATGGGATATTATAGAAGGTTCATCAAGAATTTCTCAAAGATTACACTACCATTAATAAAGTCCCTCGAGAAGGATATCCCATATGAAGTATGAAAAGAAGCTAAGTCTACATTTGAGGAACTAAAATAGCCCTTAGTCACTTTTCCAATGTTGAAAATGTAGATTGGATAAATCCATTTATTGTCTACATAGATGCATCTAACATAGTGCTTGGAATCATATTCAGTCAACATGATGACAATGGATACAATCATCCCATATACTTCAATATTATACAAATGAATAATATTGAGGTAAACTATAGAATTGAAAAGAGACCCTAACTATCATATTTGCTCTCAAGAATATTAGGAACTATCTTCTATGGTAAAATTTTACCATTGTTATAGACCATGCTACCCTCAAGTATATTGTTAATAAGCCAAATCCATTGGGAAGAGTCGACATATGGATTCTCCTTTTACAAGAATATGGTTTAAACATTGTTGATCAACTAGGTAAGAAAAATATCAATGTAGATGCTCTTTTGAGAGCATATGAGGAAGATTTTAATATAAATATTATGAGTCTCTTGATGTAATGTTACTAATAGTAGAAGCTATTCTAGAGAAATATTCAGATATTTTGTGGTACTTAACTGAAGTCAATTTTCCAAATGGTGTAATGCCAAAAATAAAGAGGAATATTGCTTAGGCAAGTTGTCCATATTGAATAGTGCAAGGATTTTTGTATCAATTGAGGCCAAAAGGGAAGTGTTAACAAGTAAGTGGACAAAAGCAAGGGAATCAAATGGTTGTATAGTTTCATTATGATATGTATAGAGGGTATTTCCATAGGAAGTTTATAGCGAGAAGGATTTTAGATGCATGATATCACTAGCCAACACTTTAAAGATTGCATGGCTTACTGTAAAACATGTGATGTGTGTCAATCCTTTAGTAATAGAACTTTAACTACACCATTATGTCCTATGTTTCCTCTTGGATGTTTTAAAAAGTAGGAAATTGATATTATTAGTCCCCTTCCTATAACAAAACTAATAAATATATATATCATTATTATGATAGATAGTTTGAGTAAGTGCATTGAAGCTCAACCAGTGAAGCAAGAGACAGAGGAATAAGTTGTATGGTTCATCTAAGAATAAAGTTTTAGTAGGTAATGATATCTATTAGATCAAGTACTCACTTCTTGAACAAAGTGGTGGAATATTTGATGACTTGGTTTATGATCAAGCATTGGAATATGACTGCATATAAATTGAATACCAAGGGGTAAATGGAATGAACAAATCATGTGTTATGTCAAATCCTTGCAAAGAATGCAACTTTTTAAGTTGACACATGGGACAAAAGAATTTATGCAATATTTTAGACCTATAGGTCCACAATTAAGTCAATTATATAGGATATTCCTCATTCCAGTTAACATATGGAATTGATCATATCCTTCCTATCAAATATGATATTCCAACCATACAACTGATGATACATAATAGGAAGAATGAAAGTGAATCTATGAAGGAACATATGGTACAAATACACCATTTGTATGATATATAGCAATTCAAGACCACATCACCAAGAAGAAGGTGAAGGAAAAAGAATAATGGGAAAAAAAGGTCAAGTGGTCCCCTTCAAAGCCTATGACTTGGTGGTGATGTATGATTCCCAACACAATTTTTTTTCCAACACATATGGGTCTCTATAGAATAGTTGTGTATGGCAATAGTACCTATAAGCTTGAGGAGTTAAATGAAAGGCTTATAAATATATGGATGGACCATGATATCCTTAAGTTATTTCAACCTCTAATATACATTAGGCCTACTCCAAGGGTGAAGTAGAAATTATGAGGAAGAGGGATGACATAAAATTTTGTCATGCTATTAGCATGAATAATAGTATGTACAATATATAATTGGATGTTATTTTAGAGAATATTATAGCTTGAGAGCATGTTTGAGATGCTTGCAACACAGTAGCTTCACCAAGAAGGCTGCATTGACTATTAAAAATAAAAATTTTACAAATAGAATGTTTGTACAAAAGGAGTATAAGAATAATATTATGATAGTGATAGGTCACTGTGAAAGGTAAATAGTAAAAAGTAAAAGTTAATAATAAAAGTTAAAATGTCATCATCACAATAAATTGTCTTTATCAAGTATCTTTTTCACAAGGAGATATGTTATAAATAATATCTTGTAAAATATCTAGAAATCCAAGATAGTCCAAAGTACTTTTGGAAGTATTATGTAATTATTGAAATATCATAGGAAAAGCTCAAAAGGAAATTTTCTAGAAGCATGTGATATTTTAACTATCTCATGTAATCATAATTATCCTAAGAAAATTGTAAGAAATATATCTAAAATATTTTCATATTATGAAAAACTCCAAAAATGATATCTCTATAAAGTATTGCCATGTGTCCATGTAGAGTTCTAGATGCACATAATATCGAGCTCCCATAAGCCTATAAATATGGGAGAGAACCCTTATGGGAGGCAATTTGAGCATGATGTCGATTGGCTAGATTATCACATAAGTTCTTTTATCAAGGATCAAATATTAATCACAATATAATGCTATCAACTATAATTGTTCTCAATCAATTTCAATATGTTATAATGAATGGAATTTTATCTCTATAATATAACCTTACAATACGACTCTTCAATATTTGACTATTGCTCTTCTCAAACATCTAAGAGATGCATATTTTTATATTCCTCACATATAACAAAACTCTCATGTCTCTTCACTTTACATCTTTCCACATATCATGTGACTCTTCACTTTGATACTTGACACATACATTAAAAAAAATAACTCATACTTCCTAATCTAACATTTACAAATGTACAATGTACCACATGGTAATTTAACGCTCCCAAATAGTGTAATATCTCTAACAAAGCATGTGTGAGCTCAATAAAGTAAGAAAGAGTTCAAAATGAGAGTAACTGCTAGCTAGTCAAGTTAGCTAAGGAAAGAGTGTCTATTTGTACAAAGTGTGTCCCAAATAGTTAAATTGAGAGTGTGGAATATAGTCATTAGAAAATACCATAGGAGGGAGAGGCTCAAAAAGAGGGTCACGTTCACTCATTGAGGTAATCTAGTAAGCACTCATATACTCTTATACTTTGTATATGTAATAAAGTTCTATTTTTATTGTGTTACACTATTGTGTTATCATTTTTACTCTCGTTTACTATTTTCAAGTTGTTATAAACATTCTATTATGGATGAGAATTATGTGTAATCTTGCCATACCAAAATGAAGATATTATATTGACAATCAGGGAGACATTGTGTATGTACTACATTTTGATAATCTTGCTATTATTTGTTGGAATTTATGGCTTGAAAAGTACAATAACATTTTTAAAAATAAAATTTAAAATCATATCCAAGTTTAGAATCATATTATTGCCTCTCTTACAAAATATTTATAGACATGATGCTCATCATGTGAAGTCTCAAGTGTAGACAAAGAGGTGCTACCATCTTGTTTGCGGGGTTTGAACGTGCATGGAAGGGTAATCTATGGCATTGGAGTTAACACAAAAGATTTGCTTTGATCTATGGTATAATAAAAATGTCAAAAAACTGGGTTTATCAAAATTAATTTTGATAGTTTTGCCAAAGAACATAAGAAAAAAGCTAGTGGAGATGTTATTTTTGCAATAATGAAGGCAAAATTCTTCACTCAAAATCATATGGAACTTCAAATAACTACTATGTACATGCTTGGGCACTTCTTATAGGGATTAAAATTACAATTGAAAAAATATGGAAATATATTTCAATTGAAGGGGATTCACAAATTATCATTAATGCTATCAACATAAATGGATGTGGGGATTGGATAAAAAATAATATTATTGTTGAAGGTTTATCATCTATTATTGAGGTAATCTCTTAAAAACGTGAGTATATCTATAGAGAAGGAAATTGAGTAGCAAGTAATTTAGCCAATAGTGGTGTTGATCTTCTTCTTGGTGAAATTCAGATTTTAGAAGGCAAGTGTATGAGTGATACTTCATCCCTTAATGAAAATAATTGCAAGGAGTTGATTGTAAAAACATAACAATATGAGGAAGATGACAGATATATTTGACAAAAAAAAAATGAAGAATATCTTTGTTAAAAGGGCTAGTTGGATGTGGTTTAGTTGAACTGACATATAGCTTATTAAAAAATAAATAATAAATAATATAAAAAATAAGAGATTAGTTAAAAGTTACACATTTTTTAACGTATTAAATTTAAAAACAAAAATAAATATAGAAAATAATATTTTCAAATAAAAAACATGATCATTTTTAGTTAAAATTATTAATTTCATTAAATTTTCAACAAAAATCATCAATTTTATTAGAAGTCACCATGAAATAATGGAAACATGCCCAAATGTTTTTCAATTTCTCTAAAAAAATTAGGGTCTAGTGAGAGGGTTAGCATTTCATTTAAATGTTATCATGCATTGAATATTTTGTAGCTCTAAAAAGGTATAGGATTGGCAATTTTGGATGGTGCTCCCATGTTGATCAGGAGATCCCAAAACTATCCAAACAAAGTGTTCCTCTATTCCCCCTAGGCATCTTATATGAGCTTCATGTTGTCTTAAGAATTGGTCTTTATTGAATATGATATATCCATCTTAAATATTACTTTAAGAATGAGGCTTTACAAGGTAATCAAATATGAAACCTTATGTGATATATTTTTTCTGATACCATGATGATGTATGAGTGAACATCTGGCAATTAAACAACTAGAGGTTTTAGTGAAACTTCCAAGTGCAGGTAAAATTAGTGGAGCCATTACTTGGGTTAAAGTATATAAAAGGTGATCCTATGGAATCAATGGTAGTTAGCCATAGGTGATGATTTCATTATATGTGTAGAGTTAGGTACTTCATTCATAGTTCTAAAGTTTTTTATTTTTATAGATAACTCTCTTTGTTTTTTTTTTGAAAAAAATGAAAAATATGTTATATTTATAGAAGCTGTATTACAAGGTAAAATGAACTGGACAGGCATCAAGGGAGACATAAAATCCTCCTCCAATCCCTCCTAGCTCAAAAATTACCCATAAAACATTACCTTACATAATGCAGATATCCATACCCTCAGCACTACCATAGCTGAATTCCAGCTTTATCCAATTTATCCGAATTCCGTAAACTATCCATTTATCTTCATGTTGTGTTGCTCTGTGGCCTAACTGTGATAGATTCATTAGACTCACTGTCTACTCTTCTTGTTCTACTATCTGCTTGTATCACCTCCCGCATCCCTTGGATTCTTTGGCACAAGCTTATCTGATTTTCCATCTGAGAGTCCACATATTGCCCTTTCTCCAGATCTTTTCCCCATTTTGCTAAATAGTCTCGCCACCCTATTTCCCTCTCGCTTTATATGTGTAATAAAAACATCTTGAAAAACTTGCCATATCTTCTGGACTGCTTCCACCTTCCTTCTCTCTCCAATTCCTAGCACCTGAAAGGGCCTTATCGGATCTAATATTCCAGCCCATACCTGAGAGTCCTGTCTCTATCCACAACTTATGTAATCGTAGATTTGCAGCTATCACCGATGTTGAAAAGATCGCCTGTCCTTCTGCTTCATTATTTGTTGCCTCCCCCATGCCTTATGCTCTCCAGTACACCCGTTCTCCTTTCCAATTTCGCATGATAATACCAAAACCAACTTTCCCAGGGTTTTTAGTAGAAGCCCCATCTGTGTTTACCTTCACCCACTCTTTAGGAGGTGGCCTCCACTCTATGTTATTCAAGGGGATCACACCTGTGTACCCATCCTTAAGTTGTTTCTCTGCTACAATTATTCCAAGGCTCCGTAGAATAATCACTTCCTCTATTTTTATATTTGTTTCCTCCCCGTAATCTGATAAATAGTGTTTCTGTTACCTTGCTCATAATACTCTCCCATACTTGCTCCCTTGTTCTGAGCTCTGATCTAAATATGCATGCATTTCTGTTCTAGTCATAATTGCCACCATATGAAGCTAGGTCCTAGTTTCCATGCAATTTTCATTGTTTTAGTCTGAAAGCCGCATTGTTTCCATTTCTCATAAAAGCTTTCCCAAGTCTCAAAAAATTCCCAATGTCATATCATTTGCCTCCACCAATTGATCCATATTTCTTTAGCAAAAGAACACCCAAAAAAGAGGTGATTCAAGGTCTCCTCTGCCTTTCCACACAAAACACATTTAGAGGGCCCAAAGAAACCTCTTTTTATCAAATTATCAAAAGTCAAGCACTTTTTGTGGTTAATCAACCATGAGAAAATGTTAATTTTTGGCCATCCTTCCTTTTGCCAAACAAATGTCCATGGAAAGGGTGATGGGGTAATCTCGTATCCACAAACTACCTTGTATCCCTCCTTTGCCTTATAAATTCCCAACTTACTTCCTCCCCATCCAAGTATATCCCTCTTAGAACCATCCTGAATTGGGTGTCTTTGAAGATATCTCCACAGCTTTTTCCATTAGTTCCTCTCGTACCCCTCACCGGCCATTCTTGGGGATGTTTCCATCGTAGTAAATCTGGCACATGTTGATTCCATGATTTCATATAGTAAGAGGCTTTCCACCACCCCGCTTTTTGGAGCTCCGATTTCCAGCTCTCCATCTCTCGGGAATGTCTCGAATAATTGGTTGTGATTGATTCCATGAATCCTCCCAAAATAAAGCATCCTTTCCATCCCCTAACCGCCAATATAGGTATGGCTTTATTAACTCTTGGCCTACTAACATTGTCCTCCATATGGTAGATCCCTCTCCTTCCACTTTGTATCTTGGAATGTTTTTCTCATCCACTCCTGGGTAATATTTAGCTTGTAAGAGTCTACTCCATAAACCCCCAGTAGCTGTAATCCATCTCCAATATAGCTTCCCAGCTAGTACCTTGCTGCTCTGGAATGCTGATCTTATCCCCAATCCTCCTTGTTTTTTTGGTTGGCATATCTTCTCCCAACCCACTAGTGCTATTTTTTGTTCTTCCCTTGCACCTGACCACAAAAACTTTCTTGTGTGTTTGTCAATATCTTTTAGAATTCTCTTTGGAGCCTGAAGTACAGAAAATTTATAAACCGGAAGAGCTTGTAGCACAACTTTAATCATTGTATTCCTTCCTCCTAAGCTTAGCCATTTATGAGTCCAGCTTGCTCAGCTTAGCTTGAAGTCTATCCATCAACCCTTTCCACTCTTTACTTTTTGTTTTCTTTGCAGATAAAGGTACTCCTAAATACTGTATGGGTAAAGGAGTTTCCATGAATTTCAACAATTGTATAATTTTATCTCTCACCCTCTTCGTTGTATTAAAAAAAACAATTTGAGATTTTTTTTCATTAAAAGTTTGCCCAATAGCTTGAGTATACCCATCTAAAACTTCTTTTATGTTTCTTGCTACTATGAGATTGGCTTGACTAATAAGAGCAGTATCATCCACAAACTGGAGGTGATTTATCTCAATTTGAGAACTTATTTTCAAGCCCTTTAACCTCCCCTCTTGTCTCCCTTTTTTTAACAGTCTCCCGAGACCCTCTGCATAAAGGATAAAAAGGTAAGGGGAGAGAGGGTCCCCTTGCCTCACCCCCTTCCCCGCTCGTGAACATGGGAGAGGGACCGCCATTTACCGAACCGAGAATGATGTAGTTTGTGTACAGGCTCTTACCCAATCTCTCCACCCTCTCGCAAAGCCCATTTTTTCTAAAATATTTTGCATAAAGGACCAGTCTACTCTGTCATAGGCTTTAGAAAGATCTAATTTAATAAACATACCTGGGTCCTTTTGTTTTGACATTGTGTGTATCACCTCCTGGGCCACTACTATTCCATCTAGAATTTGTCTGCCTTCAACAAAACCACCTTGCTCACTTGAAATCAGATTTGGTAAAAACTGTTTCAACCTTTCTGCCATAAGCTTTGTTAATATCTTGTATACTACATTACATAGTGAAATAGGCCTATAATTATCAATTATCTCACTAGATGGGCCCTTAGGAACCAAAGTGATAAAAGTATGATTCAAGGCTTTTAACATTTGCTTACTCTGTCTGATTTCCTCCAATGCCTCCACCATTGCTTGGCCCACAATTTCCCAAAAATTTTGATAAAATTCAATGGGGAATCCGTCTGGTCCCGGAGTCTTTCCTGTTTGCATTTTTTGTATGATCTCGCGAGGTTTCTTCCAAAGAAATTTCCTCCATTAATAATTTATTGTGTTCATGTTTAACTAATTGTGGAATTGCCTCTAGTATCTTCTCCTGCCATATTGCATTCAAATTTTCATTACTGCTAAAAAGTGTATGGAAGTACTGATTTGCTATACTTTTCATTTCACTTCCACTGGTTTTTACCTGACCCATCATATCTGTAAGACCCATAATTCTATTTTGTTGTCTCCTGGCTGTTGTTGTCTTATGGAAGAAAGTCGTATTTTGGTCCCCCTCCTTTAACCATGTGATTCCTCGGCTCTTTGCCTCCAATAGATTTCTTCTTGTTCCTCCAAAGCTTCCTCTTTTCTAATAATTTCTGCCTCACGTTGTAACAGCTTCTTCCGTGATAGTTCCTTGTCTTATCTCTTGAGCAATCTTCTCCTTTTGATCCTTGATTTCATTCTTTTGGATTCTAGTTATTTCCTTCTTCTCGTTTACTCCACTCCTTTAGTTGGGTCCTTACATATTTTAGTTGTTTGTGGAGTTTGAATTGGGCTGTCCCAAATCTTGGTTTCCCTGATTTCCACCATTCCTTTATACGGTCCCCTAGCTCCTCATCTTTCAGCCACCATAGCTCAAATTTAAAAGTTCCCACAACTTTATGATTATCTTCTTCTATGGTTAAACTTACTGGAAAATGATCTGAAGAAAGCCTATCCATGACCCTTGCTTGATGCTTGGTATGCAAATATAATTCCTCCCCCATGAAGAAACGATCCAAGCAAGATTTGACCATCTCACCTTCCTTTCTTCTGTTAGTCCAAGTCATGGAGCTATCCACAGCTTGGGATATCTATTAGATTTATTTGACACGTTATTGCTGAAAAAACCCGTACTTTTCCTCCAACATGGCTTGCCTCCTTGTTGTTCCTCTATTCTAAGCTTTGCATTGAAGTCTCCTCCCACAATCCATTGGTCCTCCGGGTAGTTTTCTTTGAAAGCGTGGATGGCTGCCCATTGATCCCTCTCGTAATCTAACTCGTTTGTGCTCCATAAAAATTCACTATAGTCCAAATTTTTCCAGCTTCCCTATTTTGTAACCGGACCATCAACACCCCTCTCGTAGAGGCCCCCCTATCTCTAGGAACAGTTGGTGATTCCACATAGTGGCCAATCCACCTGATTTCCCTTGTGACGATTGAGTAAGGATCTCTCCTTTTTGCCATATCCTCCTATTTATTTTTTGTAAGTCTTCTCCTTGCATTTTGGTTTCCTATAACAAAATTATATCTGGACTCATATCTATGATAATATTTTTGACTGCCTTTTGTCTGGGGCGATTGCCTAAACCCCTCACATTCCAAGTGATTAATATCATTGAGAATTAGGAGAGAAAAAATCAGCCATCGATTTTACCTTTCCGTTCTGGCTCAAATCTCTTCCCTGCTCCTCCATCTTTTCCTTGTTTGACTTCCTCCCTGCAGATTGGTTTGGTTTTTGTTTCTTCTCCACTTGATGAATTCCTAGAGTAGGGCTTTCTTTGTTCTTATTTCCTTCTTTCATCTCTATTTCCCGTGTCAAAAACATCCTCTCGCTCTATTTCCCTCCTATGGTCTCTCTTGTGGGTTGAATCTCCTCTTCCATGAGAGAGGTTGTGTCTCGGTCTTGCTCCTTGCTTGTTCCCTAACACTAGATTGGAATATTGTTCCTGATCAACTATTGTGACTTGCTGAGTATCCTCCTCTAACCCTTCCATTTGAAAATCTCCTTCGGTTTCCAAGTTTCCCAGTTGTTTGAATATCTCATATCTATTGGTTGTTCTTACAACTCTTTCTCCTTGTCTCTGGTTACTGTGCTGATTTTTTTTGTTTGGCCTTCTCATTACTTTTTGAAAACCCTCATAATCTATTGGGCCTTTCCCTTCCTTTTGATTTCCCTTTTGCTGAAGAGATTGACCTGCCATGTTAAAATTTTCTTTTGTCCCCTCTTGTTCAGATTGATGATCCTTAACTGTTGGGCACATTCTAGCTAGATGTCCAGGAGCGTGGCACACCCGACATCTGAATGGAATAGCCTCATAATCCAGTTGTTGGCGCCAGACAAAATCCCCTATTTTTAGGTCTATCTCTATTGGAAGAGGTTTGCTGAGGTCCATTTCTACACAAACCCTAGCAAACATTGCCGATCCTCCTAAAACTGTTTCTCTTGATCTACCTTGATAATGCCCTAATAAGTTGCCTATTGCCTCAAGTATCTCCTCTTTCCAAAATTCAAGGGGAAGGGCAAATAATCTTACCCATATTGGTACTTCTGTCGGTTCCACCCTCGGGTCAAATCCCATCTTCCATGGTCGCAAGAATAGTCCCGCTGGTCCATGATGATATGGTCCTCCCTCAAATACTTTTTGTCGATCTGCCACCGATGTGAACTCCACAGAAAAATACCCATTTGCGAGAGTTAGAATTTCGTATTCTCCTTCCAGATGCCATTGTTTCCTTATCCATGTGTGGAGGAAGTGCACAGATGGTTTGAAACCCACAAATTTACCTATCAGGTTGTGTTTTGACTTATAAACAATATCCTCAGCTACCCAGTCCTCAGCTATTTCCAACATCGGTATTTCTTTTGCTTGTGGTAGACATCCGTTCACCCTCCCAAGCAGAGAATCCTCCTTTTGTCGCTTCCCCATGGTGTTTATGATTTTCTTTGCTTGTGTTTGACAGTCGTTGAAACTATCTTGGGTTCCACATAGCTTATCCCGAAATGAAATTCCTTCGTTTGGAGGATTTGGTACCGAAGTACCTATGTCCCCCATTCTTGGCCGTGATCCTTACTATTGACAACCCTCTACCTCAGCTTCTGAAACCCCAGTTTGATTCCTCAGATCTCCTCTGAAGCACCTCCAAACTTCTGAAACCAGATAACTCTCTTTGTTGTAGGGTTTTTTTTTTGGGTTTTCTTCTCCATAGGGATCGGAGCCAGGGTTTTATGGGTTTATTTTTCCACAATATTAGAGCCATTATTTTTTTGGGTTTGCTTCTCTATAGGAATGAAACCCAAGATTTTTCTAGGTTTGCTTCTCCACAAGAATTAGAGCCTGGGTTTTTTGGATAAGATTGTGTTGCATATGAAGAGAGATTGCAAGGTAGAAAGGGATTTAGGAGATAGCAATGAAATGAATTTTGTTGTTAGTAGTGAAAATCTTGGGTGCAGGCAACATTAGTGGAGTAATTACCTAGGGAAAAATTTATAGAAGGTCATCTTGTGGAATCATTGGTGGCCAACACAGGCGATGGTATCATTGCATCTGTAGAGCTGGGTACTTCCTTTATAGTTTTAGAGTTTTTGACCTTTCATAGATAGATCTCTTTGTTATAAGGCTTTTTTAGGTTTGCTTCTCTATAGGGATCCAAGCTAGGTTTTTTTGGGTTTGTTTCTCCAAAGAAATTAGAGCTATGGTTTTTTTGGGTTTGCTTGTGCACAAGAATCAAACCCAAGATTTTTCTAGGTTTGCTTCTCCATAAGAATTGGAGCTAGATTTCTTGGGTTTGTTTCTACACAAGAATCAAAGCTAGTTTTTTTTGGTTTTGCTTCTCTATAGGAATAAGATCTAAGGTTTTATAGGTTTTAGAGCCATATTTTTTTGGGTTTCTTTTTCCTTAAGAATTGGAACCAAGGTTTTTTGGGTGTGCTTCCCCTCAAGAATAAAATACAAGTTTTTCTATATTTGTTTCTCCATAGAAATTAGAGCCAAGATTTTTTTGGGTTTGCTTCTCCATAGGAATTAGAGCTAGGTTTTCCATTCTACTCAAAAAGTACTTACAACATTTATGGATGCAAGAGTGGTTTTATTGGATATGGGTACGATAACTATGATAGTGATAGGGATAAAATCTAAGCGAACAAACACCTATGGAAGGATTCATTTGATAGAACCACTAGGTGGGCAAAAAGGACATGCAAAATTGAGCAGGAGGGTAGATGTGGGACCTATATTTACAAATACAAGGTAAATTTTAGAAGGAGAAAACCTTAACCTTAATGGAAACCCTAGGTGATAAGTAGTGAAAATATAGAAGGAAGCCTAGATGAACCCATGGACCTCATGAAATATCTATTGGGGGGAGTTTTAAAGGAAAATAGAAATTATGAAGTCAAATTAGGAGAGATAAGAAAAGGAGAGAAGGTAGGAGAAAGCTCAGTGGATTGTGCTAAAGGAAGAAATATTATTAAACATGAGGAGAATAAAGATAAAATCTTAAGCCTTATAGATATAGATGAGGAGGGTATCCTCTTGAAAATTCTAGACAATATATATGAGAAAGCACAAAAAATAATGGAAAATAGGTTGATTGGAAAATTTATGGGGGTGAGATCAATGATGGAGTAGATTAAAATATGGAGCACCTCAATATGGGGAGTAAAGGGGTATGTGGATTTTTTAGCAATGCCTAAGGGATTTTTTTGAGCCATATTTATAATAATAGAGGACTAGAACATAGCTTTAGGGGGACAATGGTTTATGGATTATTCTAGCCTATTCTTAGAAAAATGGAAGTCTAGATTCAACCCTGAGATTGAAAAATTAAGATATCCCCCACTTGGGAAAAACTTCTTGCCCTACCCCTAGAGTTATGGGAGGAAGATATTTTTGAAATTATAGGGAATAGTATTGGCAGATTCATGGCTATGGATTATGTTACTAAAGAAATAAAGAGGGTCTACTTTTCTAGAATGTGTATCTTAGTAGAATTTGGTAGGACTTTACTGGAGAAAATTAAATTGGTGTTGAGTGAAAGATTATGGACTTAATAATTGGTATATGAAAACATTCATTTTAGTTGTATATTTTGTGGGAAAAGCAATCATATTGCAAAAAACTATATATTTAGAAAGAACATTGCTAAAAGGAAGGGAAAAAAACACTCAAAATGAAGCAAGCATGGATGGTAAAGGAGAATAACAAGGACAAAGTTATTGATAATCAAGGATCTAGGCAAGAACAGGGATAAAATACCCAACTATAGAGCCTATGTGAAAGAGAAGTAGAAAAAAAGAATGAATAAATTAGGAAAGACACTAGAATGCAATTTTCACAAGAAAACTATCAAGCATTGAAAGATCTAATAAAGAGGATTTAAAAAAGAGGTGCAATGAATGACCAATATATATAGGATGATCCTGTTAACACTATTCAAGAAGTTGTTCTATATACATTCCCATATATTATTGAATATAAACTCTTTTCTAATATGAAAAAATCAACACAAATCAAGAGGTAAATAATAGACAATAACTTGATTAAATAAAACTCAAATACTCCAAATATAATAGATTACAAAGCTTTTATAATATAGGAGGAAGAGAAGGTTGGTGATACATATCACCATATGAAACCCAAATGACATGTGTCATGTGAAAAGCACACACATGTCAAGGGTAAAAAAGGAGAAATGTACACATTATAATATTTCTAACATCCCCCAATGCGTACTTTCCTAAAAAATTGTAAGTCAACATTAGATACATTAGGAGGAAGAGAAGGTTGGTGACACATGTAACCATATGAAACCTAAATAACATGTATCATGTGAAAATCACACACATGTCAAGGGTTAAAAAGGGGAAAGGTACACATTATAATATTTCTAAGTGGCTATCAAATCTCCACCTTGAGGATAGTTAATGGTGGAGAATACATCTCCAAAGATATTTTTTAATATTTGTAAGAGTCACGGGATAAGGAGGCAGTTCATAACTCCTTATACACCTTAGAAAAATGAAGCAACTGAGAGGATGAATCGGACCATCACAAACAGGGCCAAATTTATGCTAGTTGTTGTTGCATTATCAAAAAAAAATTGGGGAGAAGTTGTTCTTAATGTTGCATACTTGATTGATAGGTCCTACACTAATGCTTTGCATGATATAATACCAAAGAAATTATGGAGTGGAAAGAAGCCCTATGTGGGTGATTTCAAGGTCTTTGGATGTGATGCCTATGCCCACATACCTTATCAAAAAAAGTAAATTTGATGACAAGACCAAAAATGCATCTTTGTTGGCTATAGTGAAAGTGCTAAAGCGTATAAGTTATATGAGCTTATTTACAAGAGGATTTTTATCTCTAGGTATATTACCTTAAATGAGTATTTCAACCAAATAAGGAAATAGTTACTCCCTTGGCATCCACTCCCTCACATGATCCTTCCTCCTCCATCACAAGTCAAATCCTTCCTCAACATGAGGACCTCCCCACTCATGATCCTTGTTATTCTTCTCCTCTTATTTATCCTCCATCTCATGATAATGCCACATCATCAAATACTTTATCTAAGTGGGTTCAATCTACCATAGATGCAACCCAAAGCCACTTGCCCACTTATACAAGTAAAAGGCCTTCTACCCTAAGACACCAAGTGAACTATGCTCTCATGGACAAAGTCTTGAGCCAACTAGAACCTTCTAATGTCAAAGAAGTACTTGGTGATACTAAATGAACTCTTTACATGGCACAATAATTAGATTCCATTGAATGAAATCACACATGGGATTTAGTCAATTTACTTTCAAGAAAATCCATCATTGGAACAAAATGGGTGTACAAGGTAAAGCATAAATCAGATGGCTCATTAGATCACTACAAGGCTCTCCTAGTAGCTAAAGGCTATAAGAAATAATAAGGTATTGATTATGAGGAGACCTTTGCTCCTGTTAGTCACTCAAAAATATTTGCCTATATATCAAATGGATGTAAAAAGTTCCTTTCTCAATGGTGTATTGAAATAAGAAGTATATATTGATCAACCACTAGGGTACATAGTCAACGACCAATAAAACAAAGTACTTATATTGAAGAAAGGTCTATATGGGTTGAAGCATGTACCAATAGCTCGATATGCCAAAATTGATTTTTATTTCATCAACCTTGGTTTCATTAGATCTAAAATAGAATCTATTCCCTGTGTGAAACATTAGAGGAATCACATCATTTCTGTGATAATGTATGTGGATGATATTCTCATTACAAGTGATGACATATATGGAATAATATTTCTCAATGAGGACTTATGCAAAAACTTTGAAATGAATTATTTGGGCCTCCTTCACTACTGCTTACACATAAACGTATGGAAATATCCTGGCAAGATCTTCATCTCCTAGGCTAAATATATTCAGGCTCTCTTAGAGAGGTTTCACATGCTAAAGTGTAAAAAATTCCCCTCCCATGGGAACCTGATTGAGATTGATCAATAATAATGATGAAGAAAGGGTTGATGGCACCCTTTACAGACAACTAGTTGGAAGTTTGATCTACATAACTTCAACTAGACCAGATATCACCTATTGAGTGGGCCTTGTTTCCAAATTCATGTAGGATCCCAAGAAGAGTCATTGGATAGCAACTACAAGGATTTTGATATTCCTTAAGGGGACCCATCATCATGGTATTATGTACACAACATATGATGACATTTTATTGATTTAATACACAAATTTAGATTGGGCTAGTTATTCTGAAACTAGAATATCAACTACTGGCTATGGATTTTAGTTGGGTCATGGTACCATATTATGGAGCACTAAGAAACAACATACAATTTTCTTGTCTTTAGTATAAGTCAGCAGTTGAGACAACTAAGGAACCAATTTGGTTGAGGTAGCTACTTAAATATGTTGGGCTACTAATAGATGGTCCAATACATATATTGTGATAATCAAAGTACCATTAAGATGATCAAGAATCCATTCTTCCATACCTGAACAAAGCACATTGAGATCCATCATCACTTCATCATAGAAATGGTCCAAGAGAACATCATACATATGGAGTATGTACCTACTCAAGATCAAGTGGCTGACATCTTCACCAAGTCACTTGGACTTGACAAATTCTCCAAGTTTAGAAAAATGCTCTATGTATGTTGTAATGAAAGTCAACATTTAGGGGGATGCAACTAATGTTGACTTAACATTTTTAAGGAAAGTACACATTAAATGGGGGTGTTAGAAATATTACAATGTGTACCTTTCCCCCTTTTTACCCTTGATATGTGTGTGCTTTTCACATGATACATGTCATTTGGGTCTCATATGGTGACATGTGTCAGCAACCTTCTCTTCCTCCCAATGTATCTAATGTTGACATACCTTTTTTAGGAAAGTACACATTAAATGAGGATGTTAGAAGTATTATAATGTGTACATTTCCAATTTTTTACCCTTGACATGTGTGTGTTTTTCACATGATACATGCCATTTGGGTTTCATATGGTGACATGTGTCACAAACCTTCTCTTCCTCTTGTATTATAAAAGCTTTGTAATTCGTTATATTTAGAGGTTTTGAGTTTTATTTAATTAGGCCATTACATGTTATTTACCTCTGGATTTTGTTTTTTTATATTAGAAAAGAGTTTATATCTAGCATATATCTCAATAGTTGAGGAGATGAAGCATGATGATTCAGGTCACAAGGCATGTCAACCTACATAATAAAATATGGAGATGAGAGAAATAGATGAGGATGAGGAGATAGTGCATCCCATGAAGGGGTGTGATATGGTGGAAATAAAAATTAGATACAGGAAGAAGGATACATCTAGTGAGGTAACATCAACACCTAATGTGTGGGTCACTAGAAGCTCCCAAAAATTTCCTAACTTGGGAAGAGAGGAATCCAATAGAGTAGGAAGACTGTCATTGAAAGAAAAGAGGATCAAAGAAATAGAGGAGGATAAAGCTTACGAGAAACAACAAACCCTAGAGGAAATATATGTAAACAGTACTTAGAAGCCTACAACACGAGGGAGATGAAATTACTAAGTTGGAATGTTAGGGGCATGAATGCCCCTAACAAGCATAGGTTGGTTAAAGATCTAATTAAGAACCACCAACCAAATATTCTACTCTTGCAAGAAATAAAACTTAATAAAACAAACTAGAGTAAGATACAAGGAATATGGAGTGGAGAAGGTTATCAGGAAGAATCCCAAGGGGCATCAAGAGGTATAATTACAATGTGGAATTTTGAATACTATGAAGGTGAAATCCTAGCAAAGAGTGTGAACCAATTAACAACTCTAATTACAACAAAAATATCCAAGTTAGCTTTTGTGATCACCAATATCTATGCCCCTAACACTAATAAGGCCCAAAAGGAATTATGGAGGGTTGTAGAGAAAATGGGACAACTTAGAGGATTGAAATGGATAGTGGTGGGTGATTTTAACACCCCTCTCACACCTATAAAAAAGAGAGGAGGTACACAAGAGTACATATATAGTATGGAGGAGCTAGGTAAGTTTATAGCTGAAGCAAACCTTTTTGATGTAGACCTAAGTGGCAACAGGTTTACCTAGTCAAATAGAAGGATAGGAGATAGCTTGATTCAGGTTTGATTAGATAGGGTTCTTCTATTGGAGGATTGGTTTCAAGGGAACTATGAGCATAAATTAATATCCTTACCAAGAATGGGTTTGGACCATAACCCCCTTCAATTTTGGTGCAACCTAGAAATTAATAGAAAAAATACCCCATTTAAATTTGAATATATGTGGCTACACCACCCAGATATATTCAAGGAGATGGAAAAGTGGTGGGATATACCAGTACAGGGATCTAAAATGCACATTGTGGTAAGTAAATTGAAGACTATGAAGGAGGTAAGGAGGTGGAACAAAGAGGTCTTTGGAAATATCTTTCAAAAAAAGGAACTTATCATAAGAGAACTGAGTAAGTTAGAAGAAGAGATCAATAAGAGTGGAATGGATCAAGCTCAATTCTTAAAGGAAAATGAGCTAAATTTGGAGTTGCACACCATTATGGTGAGAGAGGAGGCCTATTGGTGATAAAAATCAAGAAACCAATGGCTGGAAGAAGGTGATCAAAACACAAAGTTCTTCCATGTCTCAACTATAAAGCATAAGAGCTCATCTAGAATAATGGAGATACAAAAGAAGATGGCCAAACCATAAGGGAAGAAATAGAAATTAGACAAGAGGCAATAGATTTTTTCCAAACACTACTGTCAAAAGATATGGTGGAAGATCAATCAGTAGTTGAGGAGATAATTCAGCATATACCAAGGTTGATCACAATGGAAATAAATGAACAATTGACTAAGGAGATCAGTGAGGAAGAAGTGAGAGAAGCAATTTTCTCCCTTGGTAAGGACAAAGCACTAGGGCTTGATGATTTTCAAGCAAGTTTCTTCCAAATATTTTGGGACATTATTAAGAAGGATGTTATTGAGGCAGTCAGGGAGTCACATCATACAGGGCAAGTATTGAAGGAGTACAATAATACATTCTTAGCCTTAATCCCAAAGAAGCTAGGGCCAAAAGATTTTAAGGATTATAGGCCTATAAGCCTTTGTAATGCAATCTACAAAATAATATCAAAAGTGATAGCCTTGAGGCTTAAGTTTATACTCCCAACTATTATCTCGAAACAACAAGGGGGTTTTGTAAAAGGGAGGCAAATTTTGGATGGAGTAATAACTCTCCATGAAACTTTACATTTTGTAAAGGCTAGTGACAAGAAAGGAATGATAGTTAAACTTGATATGAATAAGGCCTATGATAGAGTGTCCTGGAGTTTCCTAGATAGGGTCTTATTCAAGTTTGGGTTTAGCAGGCAATGGAGAAGATGGGTAGGCAATTGTTACAAAGGAGCTAAATTCTTAGTACTTGTAAACAATTCTCTAATTGGTTTTTTGGTAGTAGTAGGGGCTTAAGGCAAGGGGATCCCATATCACTATTTTCCATTCATAATAATGGTTGAGGCTTTGGGGAGATGTATAGGAGCAATAAAGGCTTTAAGAACACTTCATGGATTGAAGCCAACACAAAACCTAGAAGGTATAACTCACCAACAATTTGTGGATGACACAATACTACTAGGGAAACCAATAGTGGCAAAAGCTAGAGAGTTTAGAAGGATACTGGATCTATATGAACGGGCATCCCATCAAAAAATTAATATGGAAAAGAGTAAGGTTTTCTTCATAAACACCACAATAGACAAACAAAGAAGAGTAGCTAGAGAGATTGGTTGCTTAATTTCAACCCTACCCTCTACATATTTGGGGATGTCGATGTTTATAGGAGACTGTAAAGAGCCATTATGGAATGGACTGATAGATGAATTTTAGAAGAAGATGGTAGGATGGAAAGAGAGTTTACTTACCCAACCTAGAAAAATACAATTGGTGAAGAGTACATTACAATCCATCCCAGTATATTAGTTAGTTTTTAAAATACCTTTCAAAGTGGTTAATATTATGGAAGGAATCCAAAAATGATTTCTATGGACTGGTTCAGAAGAAAGGAGTAGATTACCTCTAATATCATGGGAGAAGGTATGCCAACCCAAGACACAAGGAGGATTGGGCCTTCGGAGAATTAGAAACATCAACCTAGCACTGGCTGCAAAGGTAGGGTGGAGAGTTATGAAGGAGGGACAATCAATATGGGCTAAAATATTGAAGGAAAAATATTTAGATAGTATGGAAGATGTTAGACTGCTTACTACATAGGATCCATGTTGAGGGTCTTCATTATGGAATCACATTGTGAAGGCAAGGGAGTTATTATGGAAGGGAGTACAATGGAAAGTAGGGGATGGTAGATCCATTAGCTTCTGGGAGGATGCATGGTTAGACATTAAACCACTAACCATGGATGAGGAGATGCATAGACTATGGGAGGATCTAGAAGCAAGATATGGCAGGTTAGTAAGTGACTATATGGTGATGGTAGGAGGTCGGTTAAGATGGAAAGAGTTGAACATGAACCAAGAGAATAGTGAAGCATTGAGTAAGTTGAAGGTAAAACTTAGATCATATTATATAAGTTCAAAGATGCAACAAGATTCATTGATGTGGGAAGCCACCCAAGATGGTGAATTTAATGTCAAATCAGCTCATGACTTGATTGACCTAGCTATAGAATATGGTTTTCCATGGAAGAGAATATGGGGGAAGAAAGCAATTCCCAAACAAGAGGTCTTCTTATGGCTGGATGCACAAAATAAGATATTGACTATAGACAATTTGCAGAAGAGAGGAATTCACTACCCAAATAGATGCTTCCTCTATGAGCAGAGAGAGGAGTCGGTTCAACATATCTTCCTAGAATGTGACTACTCACTGAAGATACTTTAGGCACTAATAAATAAGGTGGGGGTAGTGTGGGATTTATCGAATACCATGCTAGCTTGGTTAGAGCAATGGGAGAAGCCTTTCATCAGTCCTAGGCTCAATGGAATTTGGAATCTAATTCCTTTCCACTATGCTTGGGGAATATGGCTAGAAAGGAATAGGAGAATATTTAAGGAGGAGAACATAACAATAGGGAGAAACATGCAGATTATTGTATGAGCAATTGAGAAAAATGTGAAGATAATAAAGTTTTTGACCAAACCTAAAATAGGATATGAGGCTAGATTGAGCAAAACTTGGAACTTAGACCCAACTGGTAGCTTGGATGGTACTCAGAACCAATCAAGGGCCAAGACTAAATGGCTACCACCTCGAGAAGGATGGATGAAGATGAACTTTGATGGGGCCTCAAAGGGGAACCCAGGGAAGGTGGGGGTAGGTGCTATTGTTTGAGATGAACAAGGAAGAATAAAGGGTGCAGCCTATGAATATTTGGGAATCACTACAAGCCACCAAGTAGAAGCTCGAGCTCTATTGATAGGGGTAGAACTAGCAAGAGACTTGGGAGTTAGAAAGTTAGTAGTGGAAGGAGATTCTCTAAATATCATTAACTATCTTAAGCAAGAAGCAAAGACAAATTGGCAAATAAGTAATATTTTTCAAGATATTAGGAATGCTCTCCAAGCCTTTGTTGAGGTGGAAGTAGTCCATATATATAGGGAAGGCAATATGGTAGCAGACATGTTAGCCAATAGGGGAGCACTATGAGAGGAGGATAAAAGGTGGATACCCCTAGGGGAGATCCACCCAGATATTTTCAGATTAGTTCAGAAAGAGCAGCTTCTGGACAATACATAGTCCTTGCATAAGGATGGGGAGCAAAGGGACATTGCACTAGGATCTGTGGTAAATGGACACCAAGTTGAGATTCCAAGAAACTTACAATTTGTAGGAGGTAAAGACTATTGGAACTTTAAATTATTGTAGTATAATCGCCATGGATGTGAAAGGGCTACAAGAGATGTATGAGCAATTTAGGAAGCAACTAGATGATCTACATGCTGAGCAAGAATGTTGGTGGAAGTCAATGCTAGATATGCTTGATGAGCATATGAAAATTCATGAAGAAGAGAAGGTGCTAGCCCAATGGAAGTATGATCTGGACAAAAGAATGTATGTATGGGATGATCAAAGCAATGAGTATGAATATCAACTTCAGGAAGTTCACAAAGAATTTAATCAAAAGTGGAAGGAGCATGAGAAACAACTGAATCAAGATGTGGGTGTGCATGGTTTCTATTCTACTATGGAGCTGAGTTCTGGTTCAGAGGATTCATAGGGAAGGGAGATCCAGAAGACTACAAAATGTTGGTTTAAATTTTGTCTTTCAATGTTTGTAAGGTTGGGGGTGAACCAAAAACCCTATTTTTGTGCTTGATTTGGACATTTGTGGTTTATTTAGAATTAGTTGTAAGATTTTTTTGTAAGGTTCTGGGTGAGCTAGAACTCCTTGGGCATGTGAGCTAGGAGGTATTATTGGACTTGTGTTACCTTTAGTAAGAAGGATTTTCGTATCTATAGTTGTACTTTTGTAAAAGGGTTCGGGCCCTTTCAAAATCTTGATTTTACCCTAATAAAAACCACTATAACAAATAAAATGAGGTATAGCATTCTACAATGAGAAATCAAAACTCATCTAATAATAATTGATTCAAACCATAAGGCCCATTATTGTGGCATAAATTATAGCTCCCTTAACTAGCTTGTGGCATCAAGTAATGAGTTAATTTTATGTAGTAAAACAAGGCATAATAGAAACTTTCTCTCCAAACAACAAGGAAGATTTATTTATAGTGAATTGTAGAATACAAAACTCATATAGCATGGTAAATTTTAGTATTTACACTTGATTACATATGGGAAATTATACATTTTATTCCTATGTTGTGAAGCAAGAAATGAAACAAATTCTAGAGAATTGCAAGAACAACGAAATCTATAGTAAGGGAAGAGAGAAATGAAGAAAAGTGACAAAGAGATAAAAATACAAAAAAATATACAAACTATAGTCCTAGATTACATACATGATATGCAATAATTATAAATTAGTCAGGAGGGAAAAATAAACTTTTAACTAACCAAGAAGTAATTTTATTAGGTAATTACATAACCATTTGTATTGCTTCTCTAGATTTGGAATTAGTTATCAAAAAAAATATTGGCAAGACAAGATAGTTGTAGCTTTGTCTCTGATGCTTAACATTAGGAAGATACTCTATGTAGATATTGATATTGGTGTCATATGTATCTTTGTGTGCTTATGTATTTTTCATAGTTGATGTTGGCATGGTATGGATTATTTCATGGTATGCAAGACATCGACACTAGAATTGGTGCCAAAGATGAAGTTGGCATCATGCCTATTCATGATGCCATAGCCTATTATGGTATTAACCTATCTTGTCAAAAGTCACGATGGGAACCTAGTCTTGATGGTTGGCATTATTTTAACATCATGACCTTTGAAGACATTAGTGATCCCCACTTTCCTCAAATTAGGGCTCCTTTAGTAATTACATGTATTTTTTATTTAACAAGCTTTTTATAACTTAAATTATCTCTAAAAAAGGTTTAAATTTTATTTTATAAATATAAATTCTTTAGTTGATGGAGCTAGATCACAAGAATCATTAAGGAGTAATATTGTATATACACCTCTAGTTTATCATATTCGATAACTTTATTTTATTTATTTAAATATTAAAGTATTCAAATAATTTAGATGAAATTGTTATAATGATGTAATTTATAAAATAAAATTATGTAATACTAAAATATTAAAGTGATCATCGAGGCATTATGGAGCAACTATAAGGTGGATTCAATCATATGGGCAATGATTCACATTGAAATCCTAAATTGAGATAGACACTCCTATAATAAGGTCTTTCCTTATAATATAGTTTGTTGTGTTGGAATATATGGTGGTTAATATTATCTCGAGGCCACAACAAAATATTTGCTCTATTTTACCTTTGGTCCCATGTAAACCTTGAAAATATATTTTTGTAATTTTTTATTATTTTATTTTCGAAGGTCGATATCATGACCTTGACCTAAAGGCTTCATGTTCTTAGGTATAGATACCCCTTCTCACTAATAAATTATTTATTGGTTTCATTTTATTTTTTATTCTCTTAGAGTGGAGATATTTTGTTGTCTATGGACACCCTACATATTCTATGTTTTATATGTTGTGTGTTTCTTTTGTTATACAATACTAGGTAATGTTTGATTCCATTCACTTCTAAAAACTACTGTGAATTATTACATTCTGAAACACTATAATCAAATGGTTAAATGCAATAGAATAAAGTCTTTCTATAATTATATAGTTTTTTATAATATGACGATACCATTATTAATTGAAATAGATGTAATTTGCATAGACTCATTTCAACCCCATGTAACCAATTAAAAATATAAATTTGATGTCCATAGTATTATGGAGTAATGGTACATGAGATGGAATTGCATGAGAGTAACCCAAGTTCAAATATTTATATTGTGATGGACACTCCTAATAAGATGACTTATAATATTATGATTTATTATAGCATCATAATAATGTGGTTCATTGAAGTCTAGAAATACATGGTCAATGATGTCATATTTTTGGAGCTCATTCAACCCAATATTAACAATAGAAAAGTATAAAGACGATATGAATTTCAACTCCACATAACCAATGGAAAATCATAAAACTGACATCCAAGGTATTGTGGAGAAAAAGATAAATGATATTCAATCATATGAACACAACTCCAATTCAAATTAGATAATTATGTAATAATATAATTCATAATAATAGAATTTGTTACAATATTATATTATTGTGGTTTATTAAAGTACCAATTTAATATGATCATGATACTTATTTCATCTTGAAAGTAGTTTTTAATGTCTATGAGACCATTGACCTTACGTGACAACACTCATAGAGGATGTTATTGGCCCTATATATATTTATCCAACCAACTCAAGTTATCAAGGTATGGTGTAAAAATATACCCCCATCATATTTGAACCTTGAAGCTCCTATTTGAAGTTCCAAATCCTTACTATTGGCCCACTCATTCTCTCTATATATAATACCATTTATTGTCTAATTGTTCTAGTGATAATAGAAGTATTTTCTTTTGGTTTTCTAGTAAACTTAGAATTCTCAAACATCTTGATTTCTATTAAATGATTCATTTAAATTTGGCATGAGAAAATATTCATAGGATTTTATGCATAGTATTATTCATGTAGTGATAAATCACTACAACTTTGATATATTACACCCCAAAAGAAGATGAGGAGCTTGAACCTAAAACTAGGGGAGCGCAATCCATGCCAACCTAAAAATATTCCATGTCAAATTTCACCAAATAGATATCTCCAAAGGGTAGAGATAAGAGTGGAAACTCTCCTTCTATGTGGGCAAGTTGACCACCTGATAAGAAGATGGCCCACAATGAGTAGTTTGTAGCCTTTTCAGTGATTGAACCTCACTCCTAATAAAAGTTAATGAGCCTTTTCGATGTTATCTAAAAAGACTCGATTATAGGAGTATCAACCCAAACATCAACCAGGGTAGAATTAGCAGAGCTCATCATAATTTATATTAGTTTGGGTAAGAAGCCTCTGGTAACTCATGCATCATCTCACCACTAGATACACAAGGATATCCTTAATGATGGGATATGGCAAAGGAAAACCAACAAGTGGGAGAAGCAGAGGGATCTTTGTGATCACTCTATAAGAATAGAAGTTTAAAGATATATACTTCGCCATATTCAAAAGAAATACCACTAGGGTGAAGGATTCTCTACAGCAATAAAAGAATTAGTTTAGTCACCACCAGAGTAGGCAAAAATGGAAGAATCCTAGGACAAAGGTTGGCATGAATAAAGAGGAAGAAGAGGAGCATAAAATAAAACAAAGGGAGAAACAAGAAAAGTGTAAAAGTAAATCATGAGTTTTGATGAGGTTTAACAAAGAAGGAAGGTCCAATGAAAAAGGATTGATTGAACGACTTGTAAAAAGTTTTAAAGTCTCGAAGAAAGAAACCAAGCAACAATATTAATTAAAAAGATCTCGATCATGCAGATGAAGGATGCTATAAAATTTCTGAAACAAGGGATAGCTCTGAAGGTGGATGAGGGAACCAAGACCAAGGAGGAGGTAGGTGAGTGCATGGTTCCCTAAGAAGAAGAAAGATAGTATGCCATTACTAAGAAAATATGACTATCTACCAATAATACTTTGGCTCTATGAATCAAATGAAGGTAGGTAAACCATTAAATGCAAAGGAAGGGGACCTATAGCCACGACAACTATAGACTGACATGAATGATAACCAAGGGCTACTCCATTAAATATTTAGAATCCCTAAGAGATGGGTAGATAGAAAGTCAAATCATCCTACAAATTTTGGAGGGAAAATTCTCCTCTTGTAATATATAAATAGCAGTAGTATTAGCTTTGTAAAGGATCAACAAGTTTGCAATTCTATGTATTTGTAGGATTTCCTTTCATTTCTCTTTGTAAAAATAATTGTGGTTCTTGAGCGACTTGTGGGAAATCTCGAACCCTCGCTTTTGGCACAATATTTGTAATTACTATATATATTAATGTGTTTGTGTTTATATTATATATACATTATATATATACATGGAGCCTATGTCTATTTTTAGTCTTTGCTTACAGAACTATTGCTATCTATGTGTGTGTTTGTGGTATTTTACCTGAATATTAAATTTGCTAAGTGTATGTGTGTGTGAGGGGCTTGCATCTATTTTTGAACTAAGTCACTTACTAGCTTGGCTCTCCTACGGGACCCACCTACTCATATATGCATATAACTAGTATATTTTGATTGCACTTCACTGTGTCAAGGAGAGAAAGTGTTCACCGCTAGCACATAGCATTCAAGCCTATTTTTGCAAGAAGATCTTAGCAGATCTCTTGGTGCATTGCCCCATTTTACTTTTATTTGTTGACTTTTTTTATTTTCTCGCACCCCTTTCCCTTTGTAGAGAAACTAGCACCTTGAAGATCACATTTTAACAAGGATCCAACCTTGTAAAAAACTCTCGAAGGCCCCCAATTGAGTCGAACCCCACGCTATTGGCTATGGTATGTTGTGTTGCTCCATCATGACGTACAATTTTCCTAGGTGAGGATAATCAGAGATGGCAATAGTTTAATGGCACATCCTTGTGGGACCCTAGTGACACATCATTGGTCCTAGAATCATAACAAGGAGTAGGATTGAGACTTGGTGAGGGTCTTAGTCTATTTCCTACCTTATTGAAGCACCTCTTTTCTCACCTAGTGACTCTGCTCTAGAATGAACACCAGAAGAAGCCACTACTAAAGGTACTAAACTAAGGTTTGGGTGAAGACCTCTATCTATCTGGTTTTTAGAAGTAAGAAGCCACATTCACTTGGCAAATCCATCCTGAAGAAAGAACCCAAAGATAACCAAGCAAAAATCCTTTGTCTAGGATCTTGCATCCATTAAACATGATAAGAGTTGCTATCACTATCTATAATCATTCCATGAAGAAGAAGAGCCATAGTCCATAATATGGCTACTCCACCCCCACTTCCACCCCCTAGAACATTCCTCGCTTGGAATGATAAAGGTCCATTGGCACCACCAACACCAAATAACATGGGAGGAGATACCCCAGTCAAATTTGAAGTCTCTCACCTATTTCATGGGTGAAGATCTCACCACCCCCATTGAGCACCTTAACCATGTGGTGAGCCTGTGTATGATCCACAACATATCAAAACAAAATATAGCTTTAATGTTGTTGATGACATATTTCAGAGGAAAATCCCAAGAATGGTACATCACACTACAACCCAGTTTGATCACCAGTTGGGACCAGCTTGACAACATCTTCATTAAAATATTTAGAGAAAAGGTGGATGGGGTGTCTCTCCTACAACAATTGGCAATAATAAAAAGATATCCCATGGAGGAAGTGGAAGATTTCAACCTTAGATTTCACAAATCTTGGCACAAAATACCAGAGGAAATGTGCCCCCCACTAGGTATGGCACTTATATACTATTTGAAATCCTTGGATTCTAAGATTTCAATGATGATTAAAGCTAGAGGAGGAAACTCCCTACCAAAAGCATATGAGTTAGCCATCCATGCTGAGCATGACCTAATTTAGATTGGAAGACTAGCCCCTAGGCTTCCCATGCCTCTATACCCCAATGTGTGACCCCTAATTCCTATTGCTCAACCAACGATTCTCCCAGTCATCCTCTTATTCACCCTCAATTACTACATCCTCATAAATCCCAACTCCATTGAACCCTAGGGACCTTGAGAAAGACTCATCCCATAATATTCTTGTATTTATAGCTAACCAAATTTTAGCCATGAGAAGGGAGCAAAATACCCTGAGATATCCCTATCAAAACAACTATAGGTCTTCCTCCCCACAAGGAAACTAGAGATACATCAACCCACCCATGGGAAATCCTAGATCCTAGTTCCAAAATACTCGGGGAAATGGTCAATTCCAAATAGTCCCAATGGCAACCCCTCTACAAATAATAGTTCCCAATCATGCTAGGGAATTGGCTCCTATACAAAATAATTATATAGAGGAACCCACCACATGGTACTACCCACCTCTTGAAAACTCCCTCAATCAATTCAACCTAGGAGAAACATCACAACTATTGGCCACTTCAACACAAGAAATGAAACCATCTGGTTCATATCCCAAAGCTGAAATCTAGATGCTAGAATACAATTCCCAGACCACCACCATAGAACCTAGTCATGTTTCTCAAGATCAAATCCTAGCGACATGGGATGAGGAAGAGATATATGCAGTATCTAACCAAATGGGCAATCTAATGGGAAAAAGACCTCAAGTCTAGTTATATTATCTAATGAGGTCTAAGAAGTGGGTAATGGAGGAAAATGATGCAAGCAACCCACCAACCCTTGGTAGTCAACATAAGTCAACTTGGTCAAAACAGCAACCTTTGACTACAATGCCTCAATGGTCAATGACTTATAGACCCCTTGCCATCCCTCAACCAAATGACCTAAGGGCCCAAGGTAGTCAAAATAGAGAAGTCAAAGATAATGCTATGGTATCAACAATGACATCACCAAAAACCCAAGTACCCACTAGGCAAAATATCTCAATGACTATAGGATATCAATCAATGCCATTGCAACCAACCAAGGAAGTCTAGCTAATCCAAGAGAAATTGCTCTTTGTTCCTCCAAAAGTGGTATCTTTGGAGTCCTTTAATATATTAGATCAACTAAATAAGTGTACTATACATTCCCAATATAGAATAACTTAGCCATTATAGGGCAAAAGGAATACTTGTAGAAGGCCCTGAAATAAGAAGGAAAGAAGAAATAATAAAAGTCCCAACAAACTAATATTGTCCTACAATTTTCAAGTAGTGAATTAGATAGAATAGAACCCCAATTCTATATATCTCTCATATATGAGGATAAAATAATTCATAATTTCATAGTGGATCCTATATCTAAAATAACTATGCCTAAGGATATTTTAGATGCATTGAGCATTGAGTACCATTATGCTAGTAGAAAAATAGTATGACCAGATGGAAACTTAATTCAAATTTTGGGTGAAAAAAAAAAATTACCATTGGTCTTGAATACTTGTCCCAACATGACTTTGACATAGGACAAACATGTAATTGATATTCTAGCTTCATTCATATTATATTTATCATAAAGTTTTATCATAGAAATAGGAGGATATATGCATCCAAGCTAACCCACCATGGTGTTTAAAACATGGTATGGGATAAATTTTGAACTTCAATTTGAACCACATTTCTTGTATCACATAGAACATAAGACACCATTAGAAATAAATCCCAACCAAATCTTAATAATGGAAGAAGATAAATTAGAGGTTTTCATTGATGAAATGCATTCATATCTCTTTGATGAGCAACTGGATTAGTGGACGATAGAATGGTGGGGAGCTGTCTTTTCAAAGATACACAAGTGAATAGGCATGGGATAGAAGACGACTAGAAATGACCAAAAACTATATGTAAATTAAAAATTATGAAAATTTTGCTTTATTTTATTCCATTTTGTAGGATATTTTTTGAAAGAGAAAGCCAAAAAAATCCATCAATAAGGCCATTCTCAAGAATAACACCAAATTTAATGATCAAAATAAGTGAAGTGGTAGGCTTGCATAAGATAAAATAATTATTTATAAGATGAAATTCAATCCAAAGTTTTCACCATATCACTTTGGGCACAAAGAAAGAGGCTCACCCCAATGAAAAGATAAGAGAAGTGAGAGAAGGTGTTGAGCCAAGTATGGTGAAATAAAGGAGAACGAGCCTCACCAACCCCAAATGAAGGCTATAAAAGAAGACCAACGTCCTCCAAAAAGCTATTCCTCTGCAAATATGTGCCCAATGGATAAAGGTATTTTAGCTTCTGAGTTCATTTTCATTTTGCAAGTGGAAGGACCCCTGAGAGCCACTAAAACTATAGTGATATATCATAATTCTAATAGATTACACCCTAGAAGAAGATGAGAAGCTTGAACTTAAAACCAAGGGAAAAATCCACTAAAAATATTCCATGTCAAATTTCATCAAATAAATATCTCCAAAGGGTAGATACAGGAGTGGAAACTCTCCTTCTATATGGGCAAGTTGACCACCTGATAAGAAGATAGCCCACAACGAGCAATCTACAGCCTTTTTAGTGATATTTGAGACAAACCTTGCTCATAATAGAAGTTTTTGAGCCATTTTGGTGATATCTAAAAAGACTCAATTATAGGAGGAGGATCAACCCAAACATCATCCATGGTAGAATTAATAGATCTCATCATCATCTACATTAGTTTGGGTAAGCGACCTCTAACAACTCATGCATCATCTCACCACCAGACATGTAAGGATATCCTTGATTATGGGAGATGGAAAGGGGAAACCAACAAGTGGGAGAAGAAGAGGGATCTTTGTGATCACTCTATAATAATGGAAGTTAAAAGACATATACTTCCCCACATTAAAAGAAAGGATGCCACTAGGGTGAAAGCTTCTTTGCAACAATAAAAGAACTAGTTGAGTCACCAGCAGAGTAAGTAGACATAAAGCATCCCAATACAAAGGTTGACATAAAAAAAGAGGAAGAAGAGAGCATACAAAAAATGAAGGAAGAAATAGGAAAAGAGTAAAAGAAAATTGAGAGTTTTGATAAGGTTCAACAAAGGAGAAGGGTCTAATGAAAAAGGCCCAACTAAATGACTTGTAAAAAAATTTAAAGTACGAAAGAAAGGAACCATGTAAAATTATTGATTAATAAGATCTCGATCATTTGGATGAAGTATTCTAGAAAAGTTACAAAATAGCGAACATCTCTGAAGGTGGACGAGAGCACCAAGACCAAGGGGGAGGTAGGTGAGTGCATGGTTCCCCAGGAAGAAGAAAGATAATATGCCATTACTAAGAAAAATGGCTATCTACCAAGAATACTTGGACTCTACAAATCAAAGGGAGTTAGTAAACCATTCAAGGTGAAGGAATGGTGATGGATTTTTAAGCCTTAATGTTAATATAATAGTTCACAAAATAAATTTCATAAGATCAAATAAAAGATAACTATAATATAGTAAGATCAAGATAATGATGTAAGTAGAATAATATGAGCTAACTAAATTGTATATCGTCTTATGATATATCAAATAATATTTATTAAGTAGCAATATGATGTAAATATCTTGAATCATACATGAACAAAGCATGTAGCACAACTTACAATATTAGTTGCTCAAAATGTATGCAAACTTTATTACTCCTCTTTCTCTTACAAATACAATATTTGCTAATTATATGATGGATTGGATTGATTTTGGATTGATATGATTTCCTACCCCTCCATGAAGTAATATATAGCCATGGTAGAATTAATATTTAGCTACTTGACTATTCTTTTCCATATGACAAGTCTCATGACTCTTGGCTTCTCTACTTGACACTTGCATACACATGACTCTATCTTGTATGCACACCTAGATATGACTCTTCACTTTGCACACTCTAATCTAAGGACACTTGTGCATACTTACATATAAGACACTTGTGCACATAAACTCATATTACACTTGCACACTTACTCACATGACACTTATGCATTTCCTGCACATACTCACTTATATAACACTAGTGCATTTACTACACACTATTACATTACATAAAATATTTACTCACTCCCTAATATAATATTTACAAGACGTACCATGAAGCATGTACTAAATAATGTAATATACTACAACACACCTCTGTATTACATTATTTGGTTATTAAAAATTTTAGTCTTCAATCATGGTCTTCATCCTTCATCTTCAATCTACAAGTGACCTTGCAATGCATGATATCTAATTTCCTTGTAAGACAAATTTTGACCATGTGTGATCCATATTCCTTTTCATTATTTTTTGAATGGTTTCATTTCCTGTACTTAAAAAATTGCACACTTGAATCCATTGAAAAATATAACCTAATATGAATATTAATGCTCTTTCAAATCTCTTACAATACTTGTAAATAACTAAAAATATATGAATGAGATTTTCTTCCACAATATTTACATGGATGAAGACTCCAACAATTTTCTTTTTCATGACCAATTCTATTGTAATAGACACATCTTGATGGTATTTTTATTTCTTTATTCATCCTTCTTAGAGCTTCAAGTTCACCCGTCTTCTTAATAAAATAGCATAACCATTTATGTACAACCAAAGCTATTCTCTCCTTATTTTCCATGTAGATAAATAGTAGATGATGAAAGTCTTCAATATTTTTAGTAGTTTCTATTTTTGAGATTGGAGAACTAGAATAAGGTTTTGTAGCAACAAGATCCAATTGAGTGTTCTCTTGACTATTTTGCCATCTTTTTAATTTTTCTTATTATTTAAGTCTTCTATAATTTTTGAAAATAGCCTTTTAGTTTACTTGTTATATCTTATTTACTTTATACACTCAAAAAATTCTTCCATGATATCCAAACAATGTTAAGAATATATTCAAATAAAACTTACATAATTACTTCAAAATAGAACTGATCACTCCAATTAAACTATATAAATTAACCAAAATAAATAAACCTTATTACTCCTTTAATAAATCAAACTTTAATACTTTAATAAACCTTCTAATTCCTACCTTATCACTCTTAAAATATTATAAGCCCTAAAATACTTTGAAGTTATCTTTCAAAAATCATGTGTGCCTTATATTATCATCAAAAGCTGCAAGAATGAATGAATGTTGCTTATGCAAACTGAATTTATCAGGTCTGCCAACTATTATAGTACTCAAGTGACTCCTCAAATGGAACATGAAACTATTACATACATGTGGTGAACAAATTTCCTTCAGGTGAAATGAGAGCTATGCTTAACCAGATGCTTTGGAGACATTTCAAAGATAGATGTTACTCATTCCTCATACGAAAAATGACTAGGGTGGCAAATGAATTACCAATCATGTGTTACTTGATCTTCTCCTTATACAACTAAAAAATGTAAGCTTCTATTTAGACCTTTCTATTGGACACTTGGTATACTCATTGTTTATTTTAGATGTCGCACTACATCTTCCACTGCACCTTACTATATCTTGGATGTTGCACTGATGTTTCTTAGACAATTCTCTAGTAAGATTGCATTCTTCTCAAGATCTTATGTGTACTTGGGATTCTTTTGAGCTCTCTTGGATGGATTGGAATATTCTCAAGCTTCTTAAGCTTACTTAAAACAACTCTGTAAACTTTACATCTTTCTTGGGTGTGAGGTGAACGACTCAATCAAAATGTAGCTGCACTTTCCCTAATGCAACAATGTCATATTGGTTTTCATGTTAGGCTTACACATCCTATGATGTAGCTATTTCTAATAGATAGTCTTTGTTTCTAATGCTTGTATAGACATCCTTCTCGCTAGTTGCTCTATATTCCTTTATCTTGCTATTTCTTATCTTGCGGTTATGGAACTAGATATTGCACTCTATTATACATCTAATTGCATACACTAATATGGTCCTTTAATAAAAAAAAATCTCTTAAAATTTATGCTTGCTAATGATTCTTTTTGTACTTTAGGATCTCCTTCACTAAATCTTCATATGGCTACCAATGTCAAGGTCAATATCTAATGACTTGATTCTTCTAAAACTTTATCAAGGTCTCTCTTCAAGACCTATTGTTCCCATGAACCACCTCTATTCAGATAGCATTTTAGAATAGATAACCTCAATATTTTTTACTCTTCTATCTTTTTCAAGGTATATATGACCTAAGTCTTCAATATCTCTTAAGTCAAGTCTCACTTCAAGACCTAAAATTTCTTTATGTCAAGGTCTATCCTCAAGACCTAAATCCTTAATATCCTACAACTTAAACTGATCCTCGCTTAATGAAATCTTACATTTGGATAGATATACCAGTACTTGATATAGACTTATCCTTTTATACATACTCTTGCGATGGAAGATAAAATTATTCTCTATCTGTTGTAGAAAGCTTCTCACTCTTTTGATGATTAATATCTATTGTAGCAATATCTTAGGTCACACTTAAGAACCTAAATAATTAATATCAAGGTGACTCATATTTCCTTGATGCCTCAAAAAAAAACAAAATGATTTTATTGTACGGAATCCTTCAACTTCCTTCTAAGTTGATAGAAAGCAGTGTCAAGGATTATTTGTCCTTGAAATTTTTTTGATATCAAGGGTTGGCTATTTTCCTAAATGATCAACTACTTAAATTTGATTCATCCTCCAATATATGAGTCATTGTATTCACTAGTTGTAACCATGAAAATACCCTATAGGTGAGTCATATTCTTCACTAGTTATTCTACAACCATGGAAAGACTCTATAGCCAAGTCCTAGTCTTCACTAGATATTCCTATAATCGTGGAAAGACTCTAGTCTTTCTACATATTTTGACCTTACAATAAAGCCCAAGTCTAACTCCCTTTAAATTAGATAGACTCTAAACCAATTTTATCAAGCTGGAAAATTTTGATTTTATATACAACTAAATAAATTCAACCTATGCAAGAAACTATTTGCAGTAGCTCTGATGCCACTGATGGATTTTTAAGCCTTAATGTTAATATAAAACTTCACATGATAAATTTCATAGGATTAAATATAATATAGCCACAATATAGTAAGATCAAGATAATGATGTAAGTAGAATAATATGAGCTAACAAAATTGTATATCCAAGCTTATAATATATCAACTAACATTCATTAAGAAACAATATGAATGTAAATAGCCTGAATCATACATGTACAAAACATGTAGCACAACTTACAATATTAGTTGCTCAAAATGTATGTAAACTTTATTACTCCTCTTTATCTTACAAATACAACACTTGATAATTTTATGATGGATTAAATAGATCGTATTGATTTTGTATTGATCTAATTTCCTACTTCTCCATGGAGTAATATATAGCCATATTAGAATGACTCATTGGCTACTTGACTATTCCTTTCCATATGCCAAGTCTCATGACTCTTGTCTTCTCTATTTAACACTTGCATACACATGATCCTATCTTGTATGCACACCTAGACATGACTCTTCACTTTGCACACTCTAATATAAGAACACTTGTGCACACTGATATATAAGACACTTTGCACATAAACTCATATTACACTTGCACACTTACTCACATGAAACTTGTGCATTTATTGCATGTATACACTTACATAACACTTGTGCATTTTTTGCACAATATCACATCACATAAAATATTACTCACTCTCTAATCTAATATTTACAATATGTACCATGAAGGTACTATATTAGCATGTACCAAATAATGTAATATACAACAAATAGGACCTGCAAACACGATAGCTAAGAATGACATGAACAATAACTCAAGACTACTCCATTAAATATTCAAAATCCTCAAGAGATGTGTAGATAGAAATCCAGATCATCCTACAAATTTTGGAGGGAAAATTCTCCTTTTGTAATCTATAAATAGCAGTATTCTTAGCTTTGTAAAGGATCAACAAGTTTGCAATTCTATGTATTTGTAGGCTTTCCTTTCATTTCTCTCTATAGTAACAGTTGTGATTCCTAAGTGACTTATGGGAAAACTTGAACCCCCACTTATCGTATAATCTTTGTAAGAATTTGCTTGCATTATATATATACATGGGAGCCTGTGTCTATTTTTTGGAATTTTCCCATAGACCCATTGTTGTGTATGTGTTTTTGATATTTTTCTTGAATATCATATTTTCTAAGTGTATGTGTGTGTGAGGGGCTTGCATCTATTTTTGGACTAGTCCACTTACTAGCTTGGCTCTCTTGTGGGACATGCCTTCTTATATATGCATATAAATGGTAGATTTTGATTGCACTTCACTGTATCAAGGAGAGGAAGTTTTCATCGCTAGAACATAACATTCATACCTATTTTCATAGGAAGATATTAGCATATATCTAGGTGCATCACCCCATTTTTCCTTTTATTTATTGAATTTATTTATTTTCTCACACCCCTTTCCCTTTTTAGAGAAACTAGCACCTTGAAGGTCACATCTTAACAAGGAGTTGGCCTTGTAAAAACTCTTGGAGGCCCCTGATTGAGTTGAACCTTGCACTCCCATTCATGGACCACTATATCACTCTAGTGCAAGGTGCAATTATACTGGTAGGGACAATCGAAGATGATAACAATTCAAATAGAAAAAAAACTATATAAAATTGTTAAAATATAACAATTTAAGTTAAACAATAAAACTATAAAAAAACTCAAGAAATTGAAATTAGTGATTAAAATATGCATAAATACAAGAAAAAAAATTAAACCCCCCACCAATCCCAAATTAGAGAATATTAGATTTCATAACCAGTTAAAAAAAGAGTAATGAATTGTAAATCACAAAAGTTAAAACTTTATGCTTAATATTGAGTTTATATTTAACTATTATTATTTTTTGATCAATTATATGGGATTTAAATATACCCCACATATATTACATCATAATCCCATAGTCATATTACAACAACATTGGAATTATGCATGTATCACTTGGTAGGTTTGAACATAGGTTTCCTCCTTGAAAGTTGAGGAATTTTATCAGCTAGGATCATTCCATTTGATTAGTTAGCTATTACTTTCTTAAATATTTCCTATGATAAATTTCCAATCACAAAAAAGTTAAAAAATATATTATTATATCAATAGTCAAGGTATCTAGACTTGACACAAGGATTGACTCTATAAATCTACAGTATAGCACATGCATTGAAGGTATACTAAGGATCTTTAATTTTTAGTTTCTATCTCTACAATTAACCTCTTCTTCTCATGCAAATATTTCATCTCAAAATTCTTAGTTTTGATCTACACTGAGATAAGAATTTTAGTGTGATAGATAATTCTAACTATGATTACATGAATTATTAACAAAATAAATACTAATATAACATATCCAATAATATAAACATTAAATAAATGAAACATGGAAACTTAGAATAATAGCAATAAGGAATTTGGGACAAGAAATATTACTTTCACCGACCTCTTCAAGGGCACAACCTCCTTAAAAAAATATTTCAAATCTTCTCTAGTCCCATAAGGGTTACGTCCTTTCCTTTTTATAATTTTTACAAATATATTTTTGACATTCCATGACAATATTCCTAACTACATATTCTATGATGAATATATACATGATTCCAAAGCAATTACGTAAATGATTCTATGACACACCTTCCTAACTATTTCTAACTTAACACATGCCCACTTTACATACTTCATATGATACAATATCATGCCAACCCATTAGAGAATATTTCTCCTCAAAGCTGAAAGGTTGGAAATTGCTGCTAAAGATCCTGCAATGGATCCAACATGGCATCTTCTAGTTGTAGCTTCTGCCACTCTACAAGAACTTTAGTAATATCACAAGAGCAAATATAATGAGTTATTTAATCCAAGATGGATATTGGTTGAATAAAAATAGATCTATCTTCATCTAATTTAGGAAGGATTGTCTAGACCTAGGTATGTGTCCCCATCACCTTCTTTAGACAAGACATGTGAAATATTGGGTGGATCTTGGATGTCATCGACAACTCCAATTGTAATCAAGTTTCCCTACCCATTGAATTATCTTATAGGATCCATAGAACTTAGGTATCAACCCTTTTATTTTAGGAATATTTTCTTGTAGGGTTGAAGACAGAGGAAAACCATACCCTTTTTTGCATAATCCCTCTCATTATTGTGTTTGTCCACTATTGTTTTGTGTGATTTTGGGTGACTATTAAATTATATTTTAGGAGAGCTAAGACCTCTTTTCTTCGAGTGATAATTGTATCAAATTCTTTGACCTTTGAATTGCATGCTAGGTAAGAGATAAGTGTTGGATGTGGTTGATCATATACTAACTCGTATGGATTCATATTTGTGGTGGTTTAAAAAATGGTGTTGTACCACCATTTTTCTAGATGAAGCCATTGAATCCACTTGGGTTGGTGATCAGAGATAAATCATTGAAGGTATACCTTAAGACATTTATTTATGACCTTTGTCTAACCATTAGTCTAGGGTGATAATATGTGATTTGATTTAGCTTTGTTCCCAAGATGTGATGTAGTTCCTCCTTGAACTTACTAGTGAACACCTTGTCATGATCACTAACTAAGAAGTGTGGGTTCCCATGGAGCCAAAATATATAATCCATAAAAGTATGTGTCATTGTCCTTACAATATAGGGATGACCTAAGGATAAAAATTGAGCATACTTGATCAACCTATCCATGATCACCATGATAATAAATTTTCCACTAGACAGAGGGAGTCCTTCAATGAAGTCCATAGAAATATCTATCCATGGTGACTCTAGAATGGGTAAAGATTGTGGAAGATGTAAAATTCAACACCCAAACAATACTTAAACAAATGAAATACAAGAAAACATAAGATTACACAATAGAATAATTTTCATTGACGGGGGGAGCCTAGAAAATCCATTTTTTACAAACTTGGATCCTTGAATACTTTTGATACAATATTACAAAGGGGTTAGGGTTCTCCAAGACCCTAACAATCAAAGTTGTGATGTCTTCAAGTGCGTATTGATCCCAAAATGGTTGAGTGGGCTTTTTGATATCCAAGGTCGAGCCACTCCAAAATATGATGTAGCACTTCAGATTTGCACACAATGACACAACAAAAATAGTTAGTAATACTTACGAGGGCTCCATAGTGTGAGGCCCTCTATAAGCAATAATAAACCCTAACTAAATGTTGCAAATAGAGTGAATAGAAATAAAAGCACATGCATAAAATAATAAATGATGGATCTATTTTACTTATTGTGCTTTGATGTGAGATGTATGATGCAGGTGGCTAGTGTCGTGATGCCCTAGCATCGTCCGGAGGCTAGGGGGTCTTTAGGAGTGATAACGTAAAACACTCGTGAGCACTTGGCTACTACAAGAAATGCCTATGGTGCTTGGGGATGAGGAAAAGGTTTCTACAGAAGCAGATCCAATGAGGAAGAAAGGATGGTGATGGCGATGGGGGTTATGGCGAGTGAGGATGATGACAAAAGTAATGTAAGGCAACTTAGGGCACTTAATAATTTTAAGCACTCAGGGAACTCAAAAAATTAGGAAATTCAAGGACTTAGAAATTTTAAAAACTCAAGTCCTTAGGAAAAGACTTAGGGGTTGAGCCATCAAAATGGCTCCTATTTATAATCCAACCTAGGGCATGATAGGGTTTCAACGACACTAATCGTGTGGCTAAGATTAAAGCACATATAAGGGTAGATATTAAATCTAGGGTGTGGCATGGATTGATGTAAATGGGTGGTCGATATTAAACGGTATTGGATGGCTAGGATTAATTCAATTAAATAAATATATATTAAAATATAATATAAAATATTATATTTAAATATATAAAAATAAATATACAGAAATAAATGTGAATATTATTCAAAAATTGTAGGAAATAGGAATGGTGAACAAACTGGATATGTTTTGGTAGTGGAAACGGTGGGAAAGCATGGGTTGAGGACAAATAGCTAGATTTTAGTATCTAAAGATGTCCCTTTTTGTACTGTGTTGTGTGGAACACAATGTAGTGCAAAAATACGTGACACCTATTTTGACCAGGTGCAGAAGCAACTTCTATTTGGATGTGGAGTGTAAGCTTGAAGATAAAAGAATAAAATAATTTTGAGTTTTTGTGTAGCTTACCCCCTCAATTGGCGAATGAGGTTATGGATGAATCCCATGAGCCAATTGAAAAGTTTGTGCAAGTGGAATGTGGATGATATGAATTATGTAAAATGTGATATTGTTATTACCCCAACAATGGGAAGGGGATTTTTGAGAAATGTGTCTAATTTTTCCCCAACAGATGAAGGGTTTTGTGAAAATATGTGATGGAAAATATGCCTGTTTTTATCCCAACAAATGAAGGGTTTTGTGAAAAGATGTGATGTAAAATGTGTCTATTTTTGCCCCAAAATATGAAGGGATTTTTGCCAAGTGTAGATGCCATGATCATGTAAGATGTATCCCATTGCGGGAAAGTCAAAATAAAAAATGGTTACCCCAAATTTGGGGTGATTCGGTGCTATTGAAAAATATGCCTTCTGGCATCATTGATATGCAAAGATGATAATGCAAAGAAAGAATCAACCTTGGATGGCCTGCTAGTGATTGTTTGAATAATTCCCATAATTGGAACCAATTATCCTAGCTAGTGCCTATCTCTGTGGTGTTAAGGAGTTTTTTGAATGATGAAATTTGAGTTTTGTCCATGTTTTAAGCCTCACGAACTAGGCCATCAATGACAACGGTTGTGCAAATTATTCTTAGCAATGTTTCACTCTAAAGGTGAGGTACCAAAATTGATTTTATTTTTGAGTAAGGAGATAAGTGATGATGATCATGAAAAAGTATCCTTATTGTAGGTTATTCATCTTACCGAATTGCATGGAGGTAAATCACTACAATCGCTAAGGAGATAGAATAAACCACTAGATATGAGGTTCACTTGAAATTGTAGGTGAACTTAGAAAATATGTAAATGATGATGTGATATGAGGTCGAGATGATGTATGAATGATGAAAAATGCTGACGATCATCATTTGTGAAGCTTTTGACCCTCTAAAGGTGCTTTTATAGCATGTTTGGTGAATTTACAAAATGTGGTCACAAGAAAAAATTATGCATCCAAATTAATTGGAATCTTCACAAAACTTGATAAAATGATGAAATGTATTGATGAATGCAATTTGGAGTAATTTGGTTTGGGACAGCTACTATTTTGTGCTAGTTTTTAATTCTGTCAATGTTGACATGAAATGCCCATGGTTGCTTGTGACCTATAGAAACACCCACAAGTGCTTCAACACGTTAGAAAAAACCCATGGGCACCCCAAAGCACCTGAAGCAGCTATAAATAGCCTGATGGGAAATATTGAAGCTCATTTTTGCATTTAGGAGTTTGAGAAGCTACGTCTGAGGATTGAAGGGTGAGTGAGGAGTGAAGTGAGGTTAGGCATTTAGAGAGTGGAAGCTATGTCGATGGAGGGAGTTTATGCGGAGGTCGAGGCTACATCTGGGGTGTGAGTTGTTAAGGCAACCCATTTTTTTGTTATGCTTTTTGTATTGTGCAAAATTTTATTTTTAATTATTAACAAATGTGTTGTGTTGTGCTACAGCTTAGAGTGTTGGAGGCTCAACATCGATTTTTGCCCTACATCCTCGAGATGAGGAAGGCAATTAAGGAGGATGAGTTGGAGTTGCTAGGGGAGGTGGGGCCAATGGAGGTATCACGAGTTACATGCAATATTTATACATATATATACATACATGGCTTTTACCTTTCATGTTATATTTTTGTGTGAGTGCTTTTTATGGAATGCATGTTTATGTTTATGATTAATGCATATGATATGCTATGGATGACTAATTCAAGACAGAATATATGGATGATTAATGCAAGATGATATGTGCTAATGATCATTTATGGTTTAGATCTTTGCTTTACCCTTTTGTTATCATTTTTTTTTAATCAGGGGCACTAGACATGGTGGCGAATGGGATGCATGATGTATGAACTGACATAGATGTTGACACAAAAGAAGATATGAATGTTGATATGGAAGAAGATATGGATGTTGATATGGAAGAAGATATGGATGTTGATATGGAAGACTACCTATTTTTCATAGACTCAAACATCATAGTGGTATCAAACAAATCCACTAAAACAACCTAATCCTTCTAGGACTAAATGTGTATATGCTGTGAATTTATTTACCAAATCAAGAGTATGGTAATAAACTGAGACAATAAAGAACCAATGTGTGTGCAAGTGATTTCATTAACTCATCTTGAGTAAATTGGGTAAACCTATTTATGGTTGAATCCAATAATCTAGCTTGTTCATATGAGCAGTCATAAGTCTATTTTAAAAGAGACATGTCACCATGCATGAGCGTACTCCATTGCCAGTCAAGCATCTATAGCTTTGGTGGAGGCTAACTCCATAGTCCATGAATTTTGTTTTTTTATTTTAAGTTTTCGGGATGACTACCTAACCATATGATTGGAAATATAGTACAATCCTTACAACTCAATTGATTAGTGGTGTGTGATAAAAAATATTTAGAGTTTTTGTTAGGGATTTTTCCCTACTCTTTATTTTATTTTTGGAATTGTGATAGTGGTGAAGACCACTATTTTTATGGACTATGTTGCATGATGGGACTAGCAAGGATGACCACTTTCACTTCAAGGTTCCTACCAAGTATGGTGTTATCCCTTTTTGACACAAGATGTTTTTAAGATGTGAAATTGTGTTTGGTTCAAGAATGTTTTGGAGTCAATTCCCAAAACACAATATTTTATTAGTTTATATATGCAATGGTCTTAAAAGGAACTCAAAATATATTTTGGAGGTTTCTTAAAACACTAGGAGTGGCTAAGTAACTGAAAATACCTAGGAATTTTGAATCTGTGGTTTGTGCTAATGGCAACTGGGTTTAGTGGAATTGTGTGTATGACATTGTGAGGGTGCCCCTGATTAAGGCAAAATGAATTTTGTTGGACCAATTAAGATCTTGAGATTAATAAATTATCCCTATATAAAATGTGGAATGTGAATGTGAATGCAATGTAATTTATAAAATGTGAAATGCAATATGAAATATGGGAGAATGCATTATTTTGGGAATGTGAATGCAAGTGAAATGCAATGTTGTGAATGAAGTGTATGCAAATATTTTTGTGTATTAGCCATGTATATATATATACATATAATAATAAAATTATGCATAGAAGAGGACCCCCAAATGAGGAAGAGCTAAGATCGGTCTCAAAAATCAATACTAACACGTATCACCCTATTAAGATTACAAATGGGTACCATGCTTGAGAGCCAGTCAAGATATTCTGATGTCATCTAACTCTTCTAGCTTATCCTCATCTATTTCTGCCTAAAAAACCTCAAGATCCAAATGTGAAGGTGAAGTAAAAGGTTGAGGGAATGAAGGAATGTAGTTGGCAAAAGCCCTTAACAATTCCTCGAGCAAGAAAAATTTAGCAAATGTTGGGGCAAGAAAATTTGATCCATATCAATAAGGCTTATGCCAATTGGAATTGGCTTAGCCAGATCATATGGATTATAGAGTGGAGTAAATAAATCAATAGAATTCATGTTGACTTATAGGAAAAGTGGTTAAGGTTGGGTGGAATTGATGGAACCTAGGAATCGATGCTAGGTTCTTGGTTAACTTGAAAAATAGTAAGCAACACAAACATGTTTTATTAAATGATATATTTACATATGTAATGCAAATAAAACAAACATGTTTTTGATTTTTGATTTTTTTTTTGTAGCGGAGACAACCACTACTTTTGTTTTATGTACATATGTTACAATTTGGCTTATGGAATGGCTCAATGGAATGTAGGTGGTGGTTCACCTGTAGGGGTGGCTCATTCTTGTGGAAGAAGCAAGCGAAAAATGGGCTCATGGATGGGGAACATGTTGAGGTAAAACTAATATTATTCATAATGGGGAATTATGGGCTTTGATTCTTCTTCAGATTCATCTGAAATTATCGACATAAGTTCAAATTCTTCATAGATTTCCTCATCAAAATTATCGGGATGGAGGGCTTCTTCTCCTAGATTGAGGTTAAGCCTTTGGAAGGCCTATTCAAAAGAAGAGGTGGTAGGTAGTGGGTGGTAGCCTAGACCTGAATGGTCATGCATCTCTTGATATGGAACATCGATAGGTTGATGCACTCCCTGTTCATGCAATCCTAAGCCATGGTCTTGCCAATTAACAATGTGGAAATATCAATATGGAGATCCTGTCATGTTTGGAATTTTGGCAAGTTGTGGTTCTTTGGGATCTTCTATGGGTGCTGGAATTGATGAAGATTCAATCCTACCATATACAAAATTTATGATATTTGGAGCTGAACCTATGTTATAGACTTCTCCTATTGCTAAAGGTTGATCATGTGGGTGACCGAAATACTTAGCACTAGGTATGCTGAGAGGTGTAACGGTAATGTCTTGGACCATGCATTCATCAATACCAAGATTAGTGAGATGGACCTCAACTTGTGTTGACATGGAAGGATTATGGTTGGGTGATGGCTCGGGCAATGGTGGAAATGGAGGTATTTCAGAATCCATTAATTCAACTTGTAAAACATTGGCTTGGGGAGGTTTTTGAGTGGGTGATGATAATTTGTATTACAATTATTTTGATGATGTGGAATTACTGTGACCACATGTGCATGTATTCAATGATGACGATGGTGGGGATATTGAGGTTTGATGATGGTTGGTTATGGGGAGCTCTTCAAGAATGATATCCTTTGATGAAGAGGTTGGTGAAGTGGAGGATGGATTGGATGATGGCGATATGAAAAGGTGAGTGGAAGGGAGTATGGAATCATAAGAATTTGAGATGAAATTGCAATACTTAAATGGCTTGACATCCGTTGGTATGCAATGTACCTATCCCTCATGAAGATTATTTAAATATTGATGTAGTATTGAAAGGACGCATCTCATTTCCCCCATCCAAGGTCTTCCTAGGAGTACATTGTATGCCATGGATCCTTCCAATATGTGGACCATTGTGTGCAATGTTTTAACCCCTACCTCGATGGGTAAAACAACAATGCCAACTATGGAACACAAAGCATCATTGAATGCTTTGAGAGTGAACAATGACTTGGTGATGTGAGATGGAGGAAAGTTAAAATGATGGAGAGTGGATGTGGTAATGATGTTGATAAAGGAACTTGTATCAATTATAACTCTTTTAAATGACTTCTTGTCAATTAGAGCCATGATATGCAATAGAGGGTCTACTAATTCTTTTTATATTGGCTTAATCTCAAAGTCATAAAATATTATGGAAGGCTCCATGCATGTTTGGATACTCCCCACAAAGTTGGTAAAGGCATTGGGATCTTGCAATTGCAATTTGATGGATTTAAAAATTTCCATTAATGCCTCTCGATGTGGGGGATATTGTTGGATTAGCTCATAAATCAACAATTTTGTGGAAGCTATTTTTAGACTTGTGGTTAACCAGCTACTCAATGAGATGATTGGTTGGGGTGGATGATTGATGGGTGGATTTTATGGGTTTGATTGACTAGGTATATGAATGGGTGATGATGGATTAGGGGACACTTGGATGGGTGGCAATGTAGAATGTTGTGACACACTTGCTTGAGGTTGTTTTCATTGTTGGTTATTCCTTTGACCCCTAGTGACCACATGTATAGCCCCTACAAACCCTTGGTATTGTTGAATATGGTTGACTTGGTTAGGGGAATTTTTGGTGTTAGATCCCTCTACATTTGGTTTCACATCCTTGAAGCACATAAGCTTATACTGAGAGGGGGTTGAATAGTATAAGACCACTTTTTAATTTTCTTATCATAGTCAATATTATGCAATATATCAATGGCAATATCAATAGTAGAAACCAAAGCAGTGCATAAAACATCACACACACATGAGACACCAATTTTACGTGGTTCACCAAATATGGGATACTCCACGAAGAAAATATTTCACTAAAATTTTCTCAATCAATCTCTTGGGAATCCTTCCCTATTACAATTTTTATGGACCTGTGTCCAAAGGAGATACCAATCCCCTAAATCAATTTCATGGATTTCTATCCATAGGAGAACTCCTTCTCCTCTGCTCTAGCTGGTGATCCTCTAGAAAACTATTGCCTCCACTGCACTAGCTTGTGGATCTCTCTCCACTGAAGACTCTTGTCCCCACTTAGAATACTTATCCTTACTGCCCTGGCTAATGGATCTCTATCCATTGGAGACTACTATCCTCTCTACTCTGTCACCTCCAAAGCTCTATCTCAAATCTATACTAAACACAGTCCTTCGGTCTAGCACAAATATGCTCTATCTCTGTCTCTGGTCTGGCATAATATTGTCCTCAAATCTGCACCAAACTCTACTCTCAAATATACACTAAACATAGTCCTTCGGTCTAGCAAAAATCTATCCTTGATTTCTAACATCAAGCCTTAACTCAAGGCTTGTCTCAATTCTGTTGGATCTACCCTAAACCTTAACTCAAGGTTTGAACAAATCAATCAACTCTACTCTCAAGTCTTCTCAAAGACTTATCTCAAATCTATATTGTAAGCTTCCACAAAAGCTCACACTTATCTATCCACAAGTCCTCTTTATAACTTGATCAAATATGCTCCACAAGTCCTCTCTAGAACTTTCTCAATTTGCTCCACAATTCCTCTCTAGAACTTACCTCAAATCTGCTCAAAAAGTCTACACAGAACTTGGTCAAATATGATCAACAAGTCCACTCAGAACTTGTCCAATATGCTCAACAAGTCCACTTAGAACTTGTCCAATATCATAGAAATATAAAGAGAATTGTTAGAGACTCAATATGCTCTATACTAATCACAATGCTCAATTTCTTTTAATCACTCTCTTACAAACATAAGGATAATTGTTAAAGACTTAGTATGCTTCAAATACAACTCAATGCTTAATCTCTTTTTCAACTCAACTCATAATATAGAATAGTTTGTTTTATGGAACTTTGAACAATCACTTCACATACCAACTTGACTAGGTTCAACCAAACACTCAATGAAACAAACCTTGCGTACAAATCCTAGTCCAAGCTTATGATCACTCAACTCAAAATGTTTCCAAAAATTCTCAACATCAAATCTCACATAAAAATGATGCTCATGTTCTTTTCAAACTCTATTTCAAGTTCTTTTCTCAACAACTCACTTCAACAACAATGCTTATAAAACAATATTCACATTGCAATGATACTCAATCCTTAGTTCTAGTTCTTCGCACAACCAATGATTTCAACAACAATGCTTATCAAACAATCTTCTCATAGCAATAGTACTCAATCCTTAGTTCAAGTTATTCACACTACCAATGACTTCAAAAACAATGCTTATAGAATAAGGTTTTAACAACTCTTTATTTCAGAAAACCTTGAAGCATTAACTCAACTCATTCAATAGGAAACCCTAATCAAGTCCTTTTCACTCCAAACTTATTTTCCAGAAAACCAACCAATCAATTTAACTAAGGAAGAAGGTGCTCATAGCTTTTTCTTGGTGATGGAGGAATCTTATAAATCTACCACAAACATAAACACTCTTTTTCCAAGCTCAAATAAATTATTAGATAATAATCTTCCTCAAAATACAATGTAAGTATCAAGATAAATATACACCTTATCACTCCACCTTTAAGAAATAATTCATCAACATTTACAAAAATTAATATACCACTTACACCTTATTATATCCATAACTAAAATAATATTCAATGCACTCTTCTTTTAAAAATAACTCAATGCTTAGAATTTCCATTTATCCTTTTATAAATTCAACAAATCAATGTGAAACCAACACTCTATTTAAAAATAAAGAAAGCACCTTATTCCTCCAAATTTCAAAAGATCAATACTCAAAATAACAATATTTTAAGCAACCCTTTTAACTCCCTAAGACCTCATGTCAACTTTAGGCAATATAAAAAAATAATCACAAATTTTATTATCTTGGCCTTGGTGGGAATCGAAATCACAATGTAGCCTTCACCCAACGGCCTAGCCATGACTCCAACTTTCGTGCAAGCTAGGCGCTCGCTTGGGGACTGGAGAGCACCATGTGCTCAATAAACTTCCCTGCTTTGCCAAGCAAAATGTGTGGCATTCCCTTGGCGATTCCAACACCTATGCAAATACTAGAATTCGTTGTTGTTGTGTTTTGAATGTAAGTCACTTGGTGCCTCAAACACTTTGACTAATACCTCCTTGCCAGTAGGCCATGCTGCCTAGATGGCTCCCAATTTTTAGCGCTTTCGTTTTTATCCTTATTCTCTGGCACATAAAACACAGCATTTGTTTCCCTTTTTTGCACGAGCTCTTCAATTCAAATTTGGATACATTAAAATGTTCGAGCAAGTATAATTAAAATACCTCTTAAGGCATGGTTTATATAGTCCTTTCCCTCCTTCATGCAAACATGTCGGTGCTCGAATTGCCTCTAAACTTATTAGACGTCGATGCTCAAATTTCCTTTGGAGCTTATTAATTTATAAAATATTTAAATTCATTTGAATTTAAATTTTATAAATTAATTTTTTAAAACCCTTTGGTTTTATTAAGACCATATTCCATTGCATACCTTGGTGTAAATAATATTTATTAATAAAATTTAAATTCACTTTGAATTTAAATATTTTATTAAATAAATATTAAACCTTCTTTTAGATTTGCAATAGTCTTCGTTGGGTTTTTATGAAAAACATTTTAAATTATGCTTCCATGTAATAAAAAATATGGAGTCCTTTTGCCTTTAACCTCTACTTTATTCCTCTTGACCTTTGACATCATCAATGGCTTATTTTTGGAGATCAATAACAACTCTTGACAAATTTTTTTCTTGACAATTTCCTTGACATTTAATGATGACTTCATTTATTGACATCAATGACAACTTTGACTTAAGTGTAGACACCAAAACAACACCAATCCGATTATGTGGCTACAAACGCTGATCGCATTGACACACACAGCCCCCAGGGCAGCCCCTAGAGGTTAAACAGTGGTCCTAACCACTCTCACAATAGTTTTTGAAGGTCAGAGATCGATTTGGCACCTCTCAGGCACTCTGCTCCTTATTCGTTCCACCCAGGGATGATTACAAACTGGTATTCATCCCACCCAGGGACGATTAGCAGTATTCGCTCCAGGGTGGGGCGAATAGCAGGTTTGATGGGCAAAAGGTCAAATCTCGACAAATGGCAGCCCAGATCCACCACTTAACTCCTCCTTCATTGCATGGGAGTGCGAGTGAGCATTTTGGAGCGCTAGAGGCAGTTACAGAGGCAGTCATGGAGCCCTTAATCAGGGAGGAATCTTCTCCCCCCTGGAAAGGCATGATTGCCAAGTGGCGCCTCTGCATGCTCATACACAGAGACCGTCAGGTCTATAAAATGGTGAGTCTTCTCACCCCAAAGATATACAGAGAAGGAGAATTTTGAGCAATGAAGTGCTGCCATTTTGCATACTCACTTTTGATTGTGCCTTTCACATCCTTGATCTCTCTTTTGGAAGGGAGGTCATTGGGTGGTTATTGGAAGCGCAATCCGGACCCCAAACCCAACATTTGGCCATAGTATCCCACCCAAATTTTCTAACAACACCCCACAAGAGGTTTTGGACCCATCCCAAGTGGATTGGTGCCAAAATCGGGCCCCAAACGGTGGGCGTCCTGCCCTCGGCGCCCCCGCACTGCTGTAGTCCTAATCGCCCCACCCCGGAGTGATTAGAAATATGTAGTATATTTTAGTTCTATTATTTTTGCATTTTATTCTAGGTTTCTTAGATAGGCTTGCATTCAAATTTCATGTAATTCTGAGCAGTTTTGATCATGTTTTTGTTATTTCTCGCTTTCGCTAACATGCAGGTAGCATCATCAAATTCTCGGTGATAGAGGCCGAATTGGCAAAATATGACCTTCTGGGTCTTTCCAAAATACCCCATTTTACCTAACCCCCAACTTTGTAGGTGATTTGGAGCCTCTCGGATGGGACATTTGGGACAGTGCTTTCTGACATTTTGTTGCAGGTCTAATCGTCCCACCCCAGAGCGATTAGAAATCCGTGGCGAATTTTTTGACTGTTCTTTTTGTAGTGCCTTCCCGATGATGTTCTCATGCCTCTTTCAAGTTTTTAGCTTATTTAGATCTCTTTTAGTTATCATTTTATTTATCTTTTTGCATGCACTAATCGTAGGCTTGGGGATTGCATGTTTCATTTCATCCGTAGGTGCTACTGATTGTTTTCTGTTTCCTTGAACGTAGGATCTCGACACCGGAGGAGCAGCAAAGAATCAAAGACCCTTTCATGCAAGCGATGGCAATGTTTGGTCCACCCATTTTACATGTGGGCACGCGGAAGAAGGCATACCACCCATGGTGTAACGAAACCTTATTTAACGCTCCTAGCCCCTGAAAAGGGAGGAGACATGTTGTAACCGAGATTTAAAGCAAATTAATAAAAAGGGTTGTATTCCATATTTGCTTTCTATCTGGTTTCGATTCGTTTATGTTTCTCTCCTTTCATGCATTTTCAATTCATAGGATTTAGCGTTATCTTTGGCTTCACTTGCATCGCACTTGGTGTTTCCTTTTTGCTTCCGTATCCTCATGCTTTCAGTGGCGATCACGGTGGGACCCTGTCCTCTATTTTTGAGATCAAACTTCTGATCAAAAATTGCTTGTTTTTGCTTGCAGGTACCAAGTTTTCAAACGCTGGACTGTTGTTCGTTCCAGTCTGTGACGAGTACAGAGCTGGAATTCATCTTATCCAGGGACGAATGGGCATTCGCCCCACCCTATGATGAATACAGTTCTGTTATTCATCCCACCCAGGGACGAATAGCTCTCTGTGCAGTTTCAGGGCAGAAACTCAGAGGCATCCGATTTGGGCAGAGAAGAGGTAGGGGTCCTAAACACCTTCTGTCATTTTTTGCTTTCTGTTTTTTGGTTATTTGCTTGCATAGGAGAGTTTTTAATGCTTGTTTTCTTCATTTATGCAAATTAAAAAGAACCCCACACACCACGTGGTAATTTAAACAACAAGGAGTTGGTCGTAAAACCCCAACCCTTGATCAAGACCAACGGTGGATTTCATCACCACCTTGGCTTGAATTTTTGCATCCATAACCCCGATCGCTACTATTGCTAGACGTAAATCCTGATGAAAGCTGACCGAGTGTAGCTGGGGTGATTCCCAATGCATGAGGATAAGTCTTCTATGGTAGGTGTCAAAAATAGGGTGATCCCCCTTTCGTACCGCCTATGTTCCACGTACCATTCTGCTCTCGCGTACCAATAGTTTCCCTCACGTAAGGGCGGGTATATTGAGAGGTTTGGTATAATGGCCTGGCAGTGGTATATCGAAGGGGCGACCATTTTGGGAGACATAAGAGACATCATATTGCATATACAACAACACGTTCTTTACAAAGCTTTCAAAACAAAAATCAAAACACACTAAACCAGATTTAGGGCACACCTTTAATCTATAAACGAGATAATCACTTCTTTGATTGTGTGGCTCTTGTTTGTTTAGTGTAGCATAAAAAAATCATAAAAAAGATAAAAACCTACATAGCTTGTAGAGAGACACCACCATGGTGTACACCCGTAGCCAAGCCCAATCACGGGCAGGAGCTACGAAGAGTGTACAAGGGGGCACAAGTCACCTCCGCTATAGCCCCAAGGACTTGGTCATACCACCTTGGCGGCTCGACCCACAAGATAGTCCACATCGTGCCATTTCAGAATGGGACTATAGAGGCACCCCTTCGAGGGGCACTCCCATTCAACATAGACCCTTTCAGGAGGAGTCCCTACACGTGGCACTCAATATAAATGGGAAGGCTCCCTTAGATGCTCGGTATGAGTGGCCACCATGCAATGAAGCGCTAGAACAACATAGGGTCCATAAGGAGAGGCCACATGATTATGTCATCCCTCCTCTACCCCTCATCACTGTTAGGAATAACAAGCCAAATCCAGAGCACAAGGCTCTTCAGATAGGGTGAGCCAACTCTGCCCACCCCTTTCACATATACGAAAGGGAGCACGAGGAAGACCATCACATTCCTCAAGAGCAATACATAGCATGGGAGCAATGCACCTCCGCACCTACTATCTATCAGAATCACCTACTGAGGCCAGAACCTCGGGTGAATGCCACCAACCTCGATAGAGGAAAGTGACCTATAGAGATCTCGGATCATCATGACCGAGATAAATACGTAGGAGAGGCATCTAGGCCCCCTAGACCTAAGACGATGGAACAAATTGACTTGGAATTTTCCAAACATGCCACCCACCAAGCGCAAATCACGCAGCTTGAGCAAGACCAACAATAGTTGGAGCACCTGTATCGCCTTAGCAAAGAGCGCATTCGACGTCAAACAGATGAGCTGCTCCATAACACTATGCCTGAGAGGGTTCCAACCCCTCACACCCAAAGAGCAGAACTATATGAGAGGCACAACCCCTTGGTGCGAGACAGGTCCCCATGACCTTACCAAGTGTTGCCTCCGAGACCTCCTAGACCTGAGCGGGAGGCCACTCCTAGGAACAATGATGGGCACCCTCCACGGGGACCCACCCATGTTTATAGGTCTCACCCAGAAACTCCTCAAGAAGCCTATGAGGAGTATGAGCAAGAAGAAGAGCGGGCCGAAATGCCCTACCAAGGCAGAGGGGGTGCTATCCGGCCACCCCTCCATAGGCCTCAAGTTTCCCACAACCCACAACGGGAACTAACCAAGGAGGAAGAGATCAAATCTTTCGATGCATATAAAGCGCTGCTAGAGCGCTTAGAGTCTATGGAGACCAAGACTTCTGGGCCCCAAAAGCCCACTTTATGCCAACTCCGTAGTCACCCAGTGCATCCGTCAGTGCCAGCACCCCCATACCCTGAACACTTTAAGCTGCCCTAGTTGGCAATATTTAGAGGTGAGGAGGATGCCCAAGAGCACGTGACTAGATTCTTGAGCCAATGCTTTGGCATTCAAGACAATGATGCTTTGCTGTTAAGAACATTTATAACCACATTCGTAGGCCCTACCTCGGATTGGTTCACTCAATTGCCAAAGCATAGCATCAGTAACTTAGATCAGCTAGTGGACGCGTTCCTCGAATGCTTCACCTTCAACACCAAGAAGAAGGCATCACTAAGCGACCTAGCCAACCTCAGGCAGTATGAGGAAGAAACCATGGCAGCCTATGGGAATCGATGGAGGACATTGCTTTCAAAGCTGCCCTACCTCCCTCCTATGGCCGACCTTACCCAAATGTTCTCAAAGAGCTATTTGAGATCGATCTCCATGCTATTGTAGCTGCAACAATATGCCACTTTAGAGGAAGCTCTGGCGCAAGCCAGAATCATTGAGGAGATCAAGATTCAGGATGGCGAGATTGCCAAGCCAAAGAAGAAAGAATGGTCTAAAAATGCCAAGATAGGGACCATGCAACCGAAACCCATCATGGTCAATCAGGTTGCTATAAATGTACCTAAGCCTACACAAGCAACACAACCCCAAAAGGCTAACTATCAGGCGGTCCCTCTTGATAGTTATGAAAGGGAAAATCATCGACAAGATCAAAATCAGCAGCGTCACCCTAGGCGATAATTCACACCCTTCACAGAGTCTAAAGACTCCTTGTTTGACCGTTTGACCATGGCAAACTTGATGAACTTTCTAGAGAGTCGACCTGTAGACCCCAACGCGCCAAAACCCAAAGGTTATAGGGAAGACTTGTACTGTAAGTTTCATCGATAGAAGGGACATGACCTCTATGCATGTTGGAAGTTTAAAAGCTTCGTGCAAGACCTAATCGACAACAAGATGCTAGTGGTGGATAATCCAGTAGCACCAAACAACCAATAGATGGAGGTCTTCAAAGACCCCCTACCTGCCCATGATGCATAGGCAAAGACCCTACAAGTCAATGAGGTGACACAGAACTACCCCATGCAGGGGTATGTAGGGATGATCAGTATAGTGACTCAAAACAAAAGGTACCCGAGCACAGCTACCCCCACGATAGCTACAGGAGATGTGCCAACAATGTCACAACCACAACAACACCCTACGCAACCTCCTCCGCCTAGACCAGTGGCCACAATTCAGACCAAACTCACCCAGAGTTTGAGGACCACGTCGGCTAGGCTCTCCATTTACGAGCTCATACAACAATCATCACCCCATCGGGAGGCTCTAATGGAGATACTTAAAGCCATCGAGTTGCAGCCCCATGAAGCAAACTCTTTCAACAACTTTGTAGGACATGTCAAACGATGCACCGAGCCAGTTATCACCTTTAGAGAGGATGAATTGAAATCAGTGACTGGTGACATGGCGGATCCACCCCTGCACGTCATTGCATGGGTCAACGAGATTCCGTATAAGAGGGTGTTGGTGGACACTGGCTCATCCAGTAATATCATTACAACAGTGGCATTGAAACATTTGAAGTTGCCAGCATCTCACATCGTGGCCTCCACCTACACTCTGCGAGCATTCAATGATGCGATATGCTCGATAGTTGGCACAATTGTCCTACCCATCCAAGTGGGACAAAAGACTATTCCTACATTGTGCCACATCTTGGAGGGTGAGATGGCTTATAACATTTTGTTGGGCCGACCATGGATCAGGGACATGAAGTGTGTCCCTTCAATAGCCCACCAATGCTTAAAGTATACATTCGAAGGGCAGGTGCATGTAGTCCCGATGGACTTAGAACCCTTCAAGTATTGCAATGCGGTGCAGCTGATGCCGCAATCGACCCTTCCATCAACACATTTGGATTTTTAGTTGAATCCATCTAAACAGGGTCCGATTCCGCATACATCCCCATTGTTAAGTCCATCAAATCCCCAATCGGGTCCATCTTCATCATCTGGTCCTTCACCAATGATGCCACCTACGGTGGCCACATCGAAGGACAATGGGAAGAAACCCCTGGAAGAGGCACCGCCATCAGTCTCAACCATCTCTATCGAAGAGATGCCTAGCCGAGTGGAAGTCGAGACGCCTAGTTCACCTAACATGGAGTGGACTCAGGAAGAACTCCCATTCCCTCCCCCTCAACCACCAACAATCACTGTTGAGATGGCCAATACGGGCCTAGGGGAGTATCTGGTGTGAAACATTGTAGCAACGCCCGCACTTGAGTCCATGCAGGACATGGGGAGACCTCGCCTCCCCATAGGCACTATTGTTCCTCTAGGCTACCCACCAAACCAGACAAACTTTGTATATGGGGGCCTTGATAATGGCATTGAACCTTACATGCAAGAAGAGGAAGATGAAGAGCCTTTTGCTGAAGACGTCAACTATTTGTCCAACCCAGACTTCGCTTTAAGATATCTTGGCCAATGCAATTGGCATGGATATGGGTTGGGCAGATATGAGCAAGGAGTGCACGTTCTTTGCCAACCAAGATATCAGATGCCATATGACAAATCAGGAGTAGGGTTCAACCACCCCCTGCCCCTGGACATCTTGGTAGAGAACATGCAAGGCCTAGGGATAGGCAACAAGGATGGGTTGGCATTAGATCCATATGCCAATCCTAACACAACATATACATTGGGGGATTACCTCCCATTGTTGACGACCAACCTTGTTGACCTCAACAACCCCTTCCCTTTAACCGAGAAAGGAGAAAGTTCGAGAACTCACCTACAAAGGGGAAATAGACAAGGTCAGGAAGGATCTTCGAAAGATGAGTCAGAGTATGAGGTAGCACCATGGGACCCTTTCGAATCGGATAGCAATCACTCACAAGTGACCCCCATGGATGACTACCAAGAAAGCCTCTTGGCAATGTTCCCTTTGGATGCTCCAATCGAGCAAGTACCACACCAAGAAAATTAGGTCCCCCCATAGAGAGCGGAACAACCCCGATGGGACCATATCAATTTGCTCGAGCAAGACGAGCCTCAAATATCACAAATAGTTGTTGGAACCAATGAAGGCCTTTGGATCTTCGACAGTGATTATGAAGATGAAACTAAGATGGCCTATCTCAATCATATGCGACAACAACAATACCCCATGGACATTGATGACATGTTCGAATAGCTAAACATAGGGCCAAGGCATAGGTGGCACCTAAACCTAGCACAATTGGACCAAGTGTTGCATCCACCACTATGGGCATACAGAGAGCACCTTCCACCCAGAGACCCTATAGCGATATCAGTGCCGAGGGTAGACCCTATCCTCCTCTCCGCACATAGGGCCGATCCATTCATGCCAATACCTCCAGAGCCCGATCCGAAGCACAAAAATCATCTAGGATGTCCGAGTCACCACACCCATGGTAATGGAGACCAAAATCATTTCATCAACATGATCTCCATTGACTTAACCGCCCCCATCCACAATCCAACCGATCCAACAAAGTCATTATATCTAGACATAGATGCCATAGACTAGGATCACGTCAATTCACCACCATCCCCATCAGAGTACTGGCCTTGCGGTGAGATGCTTCATTTCACCCCAGGACCAACTCAGGATATCTTCCATGCTGAAGAGGAACCCGAAGTTCCTAACGTAGATCTAAATTCAGCGAATGATATCCACTTGATCCCAACTCCACACCAGTTGGAGGATGGGTCCCACATGTCAATCGAGGAGACGACTGACGTAGACATCGGCTCTGATCCAATGAATCCATAGATAATCAAGTTGGGGGTAAGCCTATCCCCCGAAGAGCAAGCCGACTACATTGCCCTTCTCAAAGAAAAGAAGGAGGTTTTTGCATGGTCCTACAAAGACATGCCGGGCTAGATCCATAGCTAGTCATGCATAATCTAACGCTTGATCCGACAGTCAAGCCAGTTAAGCAAAAACTATGTAAGATGCACCCAACAGTGGCCTTAATGGTCAAAGATGAATTACAAAAGCTGTTGGATGCACAGTTTGTCATCTAAATGGATTACCCACCATGGTTGTCCAACATGGTGCCCATCAAAAATCTTGATGGGAGGATTCGCATATGCACTAATTTTTGAGATCTAAACAAAGCGAGTCCTAAGGATGATTTCCCCTTGCCTAGCATCGACGCATTGGTAGACGCTACAGCGGGCCATGAAATGCTTTCCCTCATGGATGGTTTCTCGGGATACAATCAAATTCGTATCAATCCCGAGGACCAACTAAAAATGGCATTCACAATGCCTTGGGGGACATTTTGTTATAAGGTCATGCCCTTTGGCCTTAAAAATGTTGGCGCCACCTACCAACGTGCCATGACATACATCTTCCATGATCACATGCATAAAACTTTGGAAGATTACATGGATGATTTGTTGGCCAAATCTCTTTTGCGCCCAGATCATCTCGATGACTTAAGCAAGATCCTCGATCGCCTCATCGAACATAAAGTCAGACTAAACCCCAAGAAGTGCGTATTTGGCATCACATCTGGAAAACTCTTGGGTTTCATAGTCTCAAAGTGAGGCATCGAGGTAGACCCAAACAAAGTCAAGGCAATCCTTGAAATGCTTCCCCCAACTACCATCAAGCAGCTCAGAAGCCTACAGGGAAAGGTCACGTCAATCAAGCGCTTCATAGCGCAGCTATCTGACAAGTGCCGACCCATGAATAAATTATTGCACAAGGGGGTAGCATTTCACTGGGATGACGAGTGCCAGTCAGCCTTCGACGATATTAAACAATACTTGGCTTCACCACCAGTATTGGCACCACCTAGACCAGGAGTGTCATTCTACTTATACATCTCAGCTACTGAGGTGGCACTGGGCGCCATGCTAGCCCAAAAAATGAACTACACAAAGAACAGGCTACTTACTATCTTAGCCGCACCCTGGTCAGTTATGAACTTAACTATGCATACATTGAGAAGCTCTGCTTGGCAGTGGTGTTTGCTACCAAAAAGCTACGCCATTACATGCTGAGCAACATGACGTATGTTGTGTCTAAGGAGAATCCATTGCGGTACATGATGAGTCATACTTATCATAGTAGCCGCACGATGAAATGGATCATGTTGTTGATGGAGTTTGACATCGAGTTCATTGGATAGAAATCCATCAAAGGTCAAGTCATAGCCGATCAACTAGCAGAGGCTCCTCTCGAAGATGATCAGCCTCTGACCATAGAGCTACCCGATGATGGGGTCTTCCATGTCTCAGAATCACCAGATTCTGATGAGCCTGAGTCACAGGCCGACATAACCCTATTTTTTGATGGTTCTAAATGTGAGCAAGGGGGTGGCATGGGAATTGTATTCTTCACACCGCAAGGGGCTCCAATGCCTCTATCATTTAAATTAGATTTCTCATGCACCAACAACAATGCCGAATACGAAGCCTTGCTCATAGGTCTTCAGACAACAATCACCATGAACATCAAATGTTTGAACATCTTTGGTGATTCATTGTTAATTTTCAACCAAGTCAAAGGGGTATTCCAATGTAAATGCCTAGTTCTACAGGCCTACAAAGCCCTTGTGGATAAATTCTTGGCAAATCTTGAATGGTACGACATCGAGGCACTCCCTCGATCATCGAATCATTTTGTGGACACTATGGCCTCCTTGGGGTCACTAATCCCGCAAGACATTTCTGGTGATATGACAACCATTCAAGTCAAAACACTATCACAATCCATGATGGAGCGTGCAAGCTCTGACTTAATGCTAGGAATCCACCTGATCCAGATTGAACCATCCCTAGACAAGTTCTCTCGAATCCATGATTGTCTGAATCATGCCAACTAGGGGTCCTTATTCTCCCCTACTCCCCTTAATAGCAACACAACACTATTCTTACAAGTTCTTTCCCGCTCAACTTTTGCTAGGGATGAACTTCAAGAGGGATTGGTTGTTCATACCATCGAGGTTTCTGATCAGCAGGATTGGTATACACCCATACGAGATTACCTCAAGCTAGGTAACCTCCCACTTGGATTGACACATGCCACAAAATGATCATTCAAACAGAAAGCGGCTAAACATGTCTTGCTAGGAGACATTTTGTACCATCGTAGCTATGAAGGAATCCTCCTTCATTGCTTGGACCAGCAGGAGTCCACTTGGGCGATCACCCAAGCGCACGATGGTACATGCGATGGCCACTTCAGCGGTATGGCCATCGCAAAGCGCATTCTTCGCATGGGCTATTATTGGCCATCTTTAGAGCAAGATTGTTGCGCATATGTAAGGAAGTGCATGAAGTGTCAACACCATGCTAATTTGACACACGTACCTTCTCAGGCCTTGCAACCGATCCAATCAGCTTGGCCATTTTCATAGTGGGGCTTAGATCTAATCAGAAAGATCTCCCTTGCATCGTCAGGTCATCACACGTTCATCATAACGGCCACAGAGTACTTCACCAAGTGGGTGGAAGCAATTCCGCTAACCTCTACGACTGGACCCCGCATTTCGGAGTTTATTTTACATAACATCATATGTCATTTTGGTATTCCATCCAAGATAATCTCGGATAATGGGACGTCATTCAAGAACAAAGACGTGCGTGCTTTGACCACAAAGTACAAAATTCAGCATAGTTTTTCGACACCCTATTATCCATAGGCAAATGGGCAAGCAGAGGCGTCAAACAAAATGCTAGTCGCTATCCTCAAAAATATAGTCATAGATAGTCATAAGGATTGGCACATTCAAATCCCACTTGCTCTATGGGCTTATCGCACTAGCATTCGGATGCCCACTAGGGCAACTCCATTTTCGTTGGTGTATGGCTCCGAGGCAGTCATGCCTCTAGAGTTGGAAATACCTTCCTTGCGCATATCAATGCAAGAGTTCATCGATGATGACACTACATGATAGGCCCGGTTAGACCAACTTACGTTGCTCGATGAATGATGCATCAATGCTCTCGAGCATTTGCGTATCTATCAAGAGCGACTTAAGAAAGCATACAACATGAAGGTTCACCTGAGGGACTTTCAGGTTGGTGACTTGGTCTTAAAAGAGAACCAACAAAACTCTAACTTGCCGCCCCATCTAAGGGACAAGTTCATGGCAAATTGGTTAGGTCCCTATGTAATTGATAGTAAAATAGGACCTGGAACATACCGGCTAGCTTCTCTTGATGGAATCAAGGAACTAGAACCCTTGAACATCAGTCATTTGAGGCCATTCCATATTTAAAAGAGCCATAGCCCAAACCAAAAGCTCCAAGGATTCCCATAATCGCTTGGTCAACCCCAAATGCCCCAAAGGTTCCCATTATCCCTTTGGTCAAACCAAAAGCTCCAAGGATTCTCACAATCGCTTGGTCAACCCTAAAATGCCCCAAAGGTACCCATAATCCCTTTGGTCAAACCAAAAGCTCCAAGGATTCTCACAATCGCTTGGTCAACCAAAACCAAGTTCACCCTTGGTCAAACAAAAATTCCAAAAGGTATCAATCCTTGGTCACCCAAATGCCCCAAAGGTACCCATAATCCCTTTGGTCAAACCAAAAGCTCCAAGTATTCCCACAATCGCTTGGTCAAAAACAAATATTCAAAAAACAAACAAAAAAATAAAATCATCAAAAATAACAAAAAAAATATATTGCATCTCAATTTCATGAATACTCATAAAAATTAAAATACAAAAAAATAATAAACTGCATCAGACATCACATACATACATTGCACATTTGTTGATCATACAAGTCAAAGGTACCATAGACTGTAATTACTTGGCAATTCCATCATTCTCCATATTTGTTCCACTTTGAAAATAATGCATAAACACCATACATATTTTTCACCACACCATAGTCAGTTGTCTTCTAATGTATCTAGAGTTTTTGTCATTCAGCTGTCATTAAATTTCTAGCCAAATACTATACAAATTCAGATAGATTTTACAAAGGTAGAGTTCTACTTGGATCACACCTCGTTACGTAGCATCCCAACACAAGTTAAAACACATAAAAATTCCCAAGTTGTGTGAATGAAAGATGAAACCTGCAAAGCAATCTAGGATACCATCTAGTGAAAAGGTTATCTTGCTCATCCCCCTGTGTGAATGACCCCAAGAATGCTGAGAGTTGGCAAAAGGACAAGCATCTTCCCTACCCAATTCCCCAAGAATCCCAAGTTCTCAAAAAGTTGCAAACATCAAAAAATTTTTTGCAAAAGTCAAAACTCCAAAATTTGACATCAAAACCAAAGTGCATACATCAAAAGGCACAAACAATAGTGATTCTCATCACTCAATATTCAAATCCCTTGCTCAAAAGAAAAAACAAAAATAAATAGTGATTTTTATCACTATAGACGAGCAAGTATCCCAATACAATTGAAGAAAAGAAGGGAGTCAAACTTGAATCCTTGGAACTCTCAGCATTCATAAGGTCATGAGGTGAACCTCAGTATCGGTTTGGTGGATAGCCTATCGGTCACTGGTGGCAAAACCTCCCGCATGACGATATATCTATCACATTAAATTGTGTGCAGATCAATGTTTGCATGTGGATGAGCTAGCTCATGGTATCCTAGATAGCACCGTAGATTAATCTGACTAAATACAACAAAGGAGTTAGTGGAGCTAATTAGGGGATCCTCAGTACAGGTTTGGTTGACAGCCTATCTGGCACTGGCGGTATCCTGACAAATACCACATAAACGAATTCAATTGCACACACAAGGATGTGAAATAACTTGGTCAAACTCAAGTCTGATTCGTACCTTGTTCAAAAAATCTTGTGAGATAAATGTATAGTCTTGGCTAGTTAGTTAACACATCTGAATCTCAGAAAACCTTAACTACATTTTAAAACAACTGGTACATTTCATTACTTACATCAACATCAAAAAATATGAAAAAACAAATTTATACATGCAAAGTCATTCCATAAAGCAATCACATAAGTACAAAAAGCCAGTAAATCTTGTATAGTCTATGGTGCCATCAACAAGTTATCAACAACTCATTTCATTCATTCCATATGCATACATCATATAATTAGAAACATCACATTCATAATAACACATGCATACATCATCATAAATAAATGTGCATTAAACAAAAAAAATAAATCATGACAAGTGTATAACCAAAAAAGAAAAGTCATGTATATATATATCATCAAAATGCCTGTAGGCTACAATAAATCGGTCCTCTGACCTCACAAAAAAGCAAAATTTCAAAAACCCCAAGCCTAGGGCATCGGCCACCATGATCACGTAGGATCGGTGCGACGGGAACTACCCCCATGGTGTGGGTCCTATGGGACCTCTCAGGGTGGCTGCTGCTAGCCCCTGCATCATGCCCACTAGCGCCCCCTCATCCAACCGCATCGATGAGATGATGTCGACTGCTCGATATCCTCGTCTCTCATGCGTGATGACCCACCTCCAGTAAGCGTAGGTATCCACCCATCGAGGTGGATAATCTCTCCTCTACATCAATTCGATGCCGAAACAACTCCATCTCCCATCGATGATACATAACCACTATCATCTTTGCGAATAAGTTCGTAGGAGATCCATCTCTCCACAGCATCTGTGTCCCCATCCCATCGGTGGTACATAGCAAATGCATTCTCCCTCTCTGCCAAATAGTTCGTAGGAGATCCCTCTCCTGCAAAGCCTCCCCAAGATCCTCATCCCATCTTCGAAGTAGCTCCTCCAATCATGCTATCTCAGTGTGATCCCTCACATCCACACCCTCTAGGATAGACCGTTGCATAGGCATATTCGAAAGAGCTGCTCCGGCTCCCACTGCTCTGGGACGTCCTATGCATCTAGGCTACTCTAGAATCCCAAAATTATCCTCCCCAAAGCTATCAACCTCTACCATGTTCGCATCCTCTAGTGAAACCCCCAACCCTCTCCTGGTGCCTCTCCACCCTCCCTGCCTGTTGCTACCACATCTGCCCCTCCTAGAGGCCCCTCTCCTCGCCATCGCCAATGTCCACCACTGCTCGTACTCAGTAGTAACCCCGATGTCATCCATGTCTAGGACATCAATCATGGTATCTCGCATCCTCCCCTAGTGGCTCAATGATCGCCGAGCTAGTGTCCTCTCATCCCCCTGATGTCGATAGATCAAGGGCTCACTAGGCAACCCCTGGTGTAGCCCAAATTGTCGTGTCACTCGAACATATGGGAAGTACTCCTACTCAATCTCGTGCTGCCCGATCAGCCACCTCCCCCTATGCACCCGTTAGAGCCACTCCCTACCTCGAGCCAATGGGACAATCTAGGTATGGTCACCATACTCTCCCTAGGAGCAAGCCATGAGAAGGCATCAACGTAGTGCCCCATGACACCTACCCATCATCGACTATGCCCCTGCTCCTCCGACCTATGCCACAGTGCCGCATACCCTATTTCTCTATCAACCATCTCCGCTCGAGTCATCCATGGTAACCCCACTCCTCTCCACAGCTATGTGCTACCACGCCCAACACTGCAATAGGTAACTACATCCAATACCCTTTCGCCTCTGGTAGCGGACCTCGTACAACTCATCATAGAGCTATGCCAGTAGTGTCTACCCCCACCTCATAATTAGGGGTACCTCCGTCGGACACTCCACCAACCTGAAGACCACCTCCAGTAGGTTCCACGGGAACCTCACACCTGAAGAGTCAAGCAGCAACATGTTGGAAATGAGGCTCATCAGTAATGCATGCCTCACTCCCAACATGCCCCTCTCTAGCCACCATCATACCAAAATGCCACCAATCTGGCAGTCACCCTCTGCCCTCTCCATCGGGCTATCCACACCCAACTCCTCCCCATGACCGAAGCATCATGTCAGTATTATCATCCGTTGATCATGGGCATCGTCCTGATAGGAAGCCCATCTATCGAAATCCATAGAATTTGATAGACGTCCTCGAGAGTCACTGTCATCTCCCCTGTTGGGAGATGGAAGGTATTGGTGCGGGGATCCCATAGGTTGATCAACGTGGTCAGGTATGCCCGATCCCCCACCATAGGCTCTAGTCGCGTCACATGCTTGAGCCCAAGGGCGTCAAGCCACTCCCAGTCCACCAAAGTCAATGCCTCCCGGGCGTCAGAGAACACCGTCGACTGACGGTACCGGCTCTTCACCACCTACAAAACAAAAAACATTAAAAAAACATGATAACAAAAAATAACCAAACTATAAAACAATGCATAAAAATGTACAATAAAAATACAAATAACAAAAAAAAATTAAATAAAAATTTAACACTAGGTTTAACTTAAGTTTAAATAAATAAAAAAAAAAATCAAAAAAAAATAGTTTGTCAACACTTAGGGTTTTTAACTTTAAGTTTGAAACTGACTAATAATAAATAAAAAAAAAAAAAATTCAAAAATAGTTTGTCAGTACCTAGGGTTTTTAACTCTACGTTTAAATTGATAAATAAAAACAAAAAAATCAAAATCAAAATAATAGTTTTTCGTTAACCTCGGGTTTATAACTGAAGTTCACAAATGAAAAATCAGAATAAAAACAATTTTTCTAAAGCTAGGGTTTGCTCTCAGTTTAACCTAGGGTTTTAGTTTTAAAACAATAAAAACATCGCATTTAAACCTAGGGTTTCTTATAACCTTAACAAAAATACAAACAAAAAATAAAAAACATTTCTTTTTAGCCTCGGGTTTTACCTTAGTTTAAATGGAAAAACAAATTCAAAATAAATTGTGATTTTAAAACTATAAAATAAAACACAAGCTAACTAAATGAGAAGGAGCACTTACCGGTCTCGCTTCGGCTCCATCGCTCGATCCGGTTCGTGAACTCATGGTGTCAGGAAAATTTGATAGCGCTTCGCTTCACAGACTCGACCTCCTCCTCCTTAGAGCTCCAAATCGCCAAAAAAATCGAATGAAAATGAGCCCAAACCCTAGTTTTGGCCCTTAAATAGGCTCTTAGGCCTGTAATCATTCCACCCTAGGATGAGCACTCTAGTTAGTGCTCGTCCCACCCTGGGATGATTACTAACTGGCATTCGTCCCACCCAGGGATGATTACAGAGCAAAAATTTCAAAAATAGTAAAAACTGCACAAAATGCACAAAAACAAGCAATAAAATTGTCCAATAAGAGTGCTTTTGCACTTGACATTCTTGGCATGAAAAATAGATGTTGGGGTCACAAATCCTCACTATCCTACTCCCTAAGAAGGCTACCATAGTCGGACCGCTCCACGGGAGGATGGATTGTTGAGAATTTCATCCCCAAATGGCGTCCCAAAAAGGGTCCAAACCCACCCAAAAATAGCAATAACATTGCCGAACAAGGTGCCTTTGTGCCTCTTGGCATGCAAAATAGATGTTGGGGTCACAAATCCTCACTATCCTACTCCCTAAGAAGGCTACCATAGCTGGACCGCTCCACGGGAGGACGGATTTTTGAGAATTTCATCCCCAAACGGCGTCCCAAAAGGGTTAACACCCACCAAAAATAGGTCTAAATGTTGGGAAACTGCACACACATTCAAAGATAAACAACTGAAAGGCACCCTTACACAAGTCACCTTGGGTCAAGCGACTCGTCGCTTTTCTCATGTAGGTCATTCCCTCATCGATTCGTCGCTTGAGGGGGTAGTCACACTTAGTCACCAATCAACAAATACACACCCAATTAAGGAAATGGCATGCATTCGAAGAATCATTGACAAAGACAATCACGCCCCTACTTGGGGCAGCAAACAAGCAATAATCACAAGCTGATCAAACACTTGGCATTCATGAATCATGAACTCAAGGTTCCCACAGACAAAAGGTTGCGCCCTTTGCCTATTCATGACTGATCAATGTCCAAGATCAAGTAACACCTCACCGAAAAAGGTTAACACTTGAATTGAGTTCCTTAGCTCGTCAAAAGCAAGGATTCAAGAATGCATGCCCTTTCCATACTTGGGGCATCAAAATTTGGTTAGGTTACTGAGAAACCCTAATCATTAGTGCTTTGGTTATCTATTTTTGCTCAGCACTGTGCCACGCACAGCGCATCCCAAAAAGGGGCATCTATAGACACCAAAACAACACCAATCCGATTATGTGGCTACAAACACTGATCGCATTGACACACACAGCCCCCAGGGCAGCCCCCAGAGGTTAAACAGTGGTCCTAACCACTCTCACAGTAGTTTTTGAAGGTCAGAGATCGATTTGGCACCTTTCAGGCACTCTGCTCCTTATTCGTTCCACCCAGGGACGATTACAAACTGGTATTCGTTCCACCCAGGGACGATTAGCAGTATTCGCTCCAGGGTGGGGCGAATAGCAGGTTTGATGGGCAAAAGGTCAAATCTCGACAAATGGCAGCCCAGATCCACCACTTAACTCCTCCTTCATTGCATGGGAGTGCGAGTGAGCATTTTGGAGCGCTAGAGGCAGTTACAGAGGCAGTCATGGAGCCCTTAATCAGGGAGGAATCTTCTCCCCCCTGGAAAGGCATGATTGCCAAGTGGCGCCTCTGCATGCTCATACACAGAGACCATCAGGTCTATAAAATGGTGAGTCTTCTCACCCCAAAGATATACAGAGAAGGAGCATTTTGAGCAACGAAGTGCTGCCATTTTGCATACTCACTTTTGATTGTGCCTTTCACATCCTTGATCTCTCTTTTGGAAGGGAGGTCATTGGGTGGTTATTGGAAGCGCAATCCGGACCCCAAACCCGACATTTGGCCATAGTATCCCACCCAAATTTTTCGACAACACCCCACAAGAGGTTTTGGACCCATCCCAAGTGGATTGGTGCCAAAATCGGGCCCCAAACGATGGGCGTCCTGCCCCCGGGCGCCCCTGCACTGCTTCGTAGTCCTAATCGCCCCACCCCGGAGCGATTAGAAATCTGTAGCAGATTTCAGTTCTGTTATTTTTGCATTTTATTCTAGGTTGCTTAGATAGGCTTGCATTCAAATTTCATGTAATTCTGAGCAGTTTTGATCATGTTTTTGTTATTTCTCGCTTTCGCTAACATGCAGGTAGCATCATCAAATTCTCGGTGATAGAGGCCGAATTGGCAAAATATGACCTTCTGGGTCTTTCCAAAATACCCCATTTTACCTAACCCCCAACTTTGCAGGTGATTTGGAGCCTCCCGGATGGGACATTTGGGACAGTGCTTTCTGACATTTTGTTGCAGGTCTAATCGTCCCACCCCGGAGCGATTAGAAATCCGTGGCGAATTTTTTGACTGTTCTTTTTGCAGTGCCTTCCCGGTGATGTTCTCATGCCTCTGTCAAGTTTTTAGCTTATTTAGATCTCTTTTAGTTGTCATTTTATTTATTTTTTTGCATGCACTAATCGTAGGCTCGGGGATTGCATGTTTCATTTCATCCGTAGGTGCTACTGATTGTTTTTTGTTTCCTTGAACGCAGGATCTCGACACCGGAGGAGCAACAAAGAATCAAAGACCCTTTCACGCAAGCGGCGGCAACGTTTGGTCCGCCCATTTTACATGTGGGCACGCGGAAGAAGGCATACCACCCATGGTGTAACGAAACCTTATTTAACGCTCCTAGCCCCTGAAAAGGGAGGAGACGTGTTGTAACCGAGATTTAAAGCAAATTAATAAAAAGGGTTGTATTCCATATTTGCTTTCTATCTGGTTTCGATTCGTTTATGTTTCTCTCCTTTCATGCATTTTCAATTCATAGGATTTAGCGTTATCTTTGGCTTCGCTTGCATCACACTTGGTGTTTCCCTTTTGCTTCTGTATCGTCATGCTTTCATTAGGAAATCAAAATGTCCAACAATCTCTCCCTTTGTCATTGATGGTAACCCAAATTATTTTTATCGTAAACTTACCTTTTCTTTTGTTCTGCTCCCCTAGGACATTGCTCCCCCTGGCTCAATGCTCTCTCAAATACCAAATCTCTCCCCCTTAATTAAATCTCTCCCAATTTGACATCAATGGCAAAGGGTCACCTTTAGGGCTCAGGGCCAAGAATGATCCTCTTAGCTTAGCCCATCCTCCACCTTCTCTTGAGGTGGTTAATTCTGGAGTGGGAGTATTTTTACTCCCAGAAAACACTGTTCTTTACCTTTATCCTCTTTCATTCTTATCTAATCCTTCTGATTCCTCTGACTGTTTCTTTCCATGTCCATGTTCCTATTCATGTCTATATTCCTATCCTTGTTCCTATTCATATCCAATTTCCTGTTCCTATACCTATTCATATCCATGTTCTTGTTCCTGTTCCTGTTCTTGTTCATGCTTAATTCTGGAATGTCTGTTCTACACCACTTTTATGTATGACCATCATTATTGCACTTGTAACACTTAATGTTATTATTCCTTGGAGGTGCAAATATTTTAGGATTTCTCCTAGTAAAGCCATACCTTCTTCTGTCATGAACCCTGCAATTCATTACCTTGTGATCAAACTGATTACATGAGTAACAATATCTATGGAAAATTTGTCTGTTCCCATATTCCTATCTTTCCTATATCATGCACTGTGAAGCCATGTGCCCAAACCTGTGATATGAGAAGCATCATCCATTAAATAAACCTTGCCTAGACCCCATTGGTCTCTTAGTCTCTTCTACCTATTTCCTGTTCCATCTGTTTCTTACTTGTGCATTGTTCCTTTCCTTGTTGAACTTTATATTTTCCAACTTATCCTTAGAAGTCTCACTCTCTCTTTTACTTACTTCTTTTGATGCTTATTATTTTATGGTGTTTGAGCTTGAATCCCCTTTTTCTTCTTCTTGTTTTCTTTGTTCTTATTTAGAACTAAGTATTATTTTGGTGACTGATGACTTTTGTGCATTGATAATCCTATCCAAAGTCTTTGGATTCTCCTCAAACTTGTGCAACTTGTCCTTAGTGCATTTTACTTACATCCTTAGTGAAACTATCTCATGCTCTAATATTTCACACTCTAGATCTTTTATCTTTAATTTTTTGGCTATACCTTCTTCAAATTTTCTTACCTCTTCAACCTTGATTTTGAAGTTGGTGAGTTCCTGTAGAAACTTTGCTTTTGATTTCTCATCTTATTGAGCTTGAACCCTTAATCTTGAGTTCTCCCTTTTTAATTCTTCAATAGTAACCATAGGTCTTTCACATTCTATCTCTTTACCATTGATTGTTCAACCATACCTTTTTCAACTTTCCTTACCTCTTCAATATTATCTTTCAAGTCAAAGAGATCTTGTAGAAGCTTTGTCTTATATTTCTCATCTTCTTGTATTTGACCCTTCAATTCTACATTCTCTCTTTTCAATTCAACAAGTTCCTTAAGAGTGGCTTCCTATTTTTCTTTTTTTTAATCTTCCTCTTATTTATTTCTTTGATCTTCTATAGGAGCATATTCTTTTTCTTCTATTATTAAAAGTAGAGTTTTTCCTTCATACCTATTTTGATTGTCCCTGTTATCCTTTCTTAAACCAACCTCTGGGATTTTATTTCTAAAAATATCATCTTTATCTTCACCTCTACTAAACCCATTGTAATAACCTACATCATGATCGAGTTGACCACAAACAAAACATTCTTTGCCTTCTTGTGGAAAATAAGCTGCATGGTGACCTGTATTCCTACATCTGGTACAAAACTTTATCAACCTGGTTATTTCTCCATTGCTTGATTCATCTCTTGAATCTATTTCCATTCTTCCTCTCAAAACAAAAATATTGAATTAATATCCCTTTTCTTTCATGACCATGTGTGTTCTTTTCTTCTTGTGTCTCATGGTTCTAATTTTGCCTTTCTTTGCCATTTGTGTTCTTGTAAGATCTTCCTTAAAACTGTTAAACCTTTTATGAAGGAACCAGCTTTGATACCAATTGAAGAACACAAACTTATACTGAGAAGGGGGGCGAAAAGTATAAGACCACTTTTTACTTTTATTATCACAATCAATATTATGCAATATATCAAATGGAAATATAAACGGTAGAAACTAAAGCAGTGCACAAAACATCACACACACATGAGACACCAATTTTACATGGTTCACCCAATATGGGTTACTCACGAAGAAAATATTTCACTAAAATTTTCTCAATCAATATCTTGGGAATCCTTCCCTATTACAATTTTTATGGACCTCTATCCAAAGGAGATACCAATCTCCTAAATCAAGTTCATGGATCTACATCCATAGGAGAACTCCTCTTCTCTGGCTAGTGATCCTCTAGAAGACTACTGCCTCCACTACACTGGCTTGTGGATATATCTCCACTGAAGACTCTTGTTCCCACTCAGAAGACCTGTTCTCACTACCCTAGATAATGGATATCTATCCACTAGAGACTATTGTCCTCTCTGCTCTATCACCTCCAAAGATCTATCTCAAATTTGTACTAAACATAGTCCTTCGGTCTAGCACAAATATGCTCTATCTTTGTCTCTGAACTGGCATAAACCTGTCCTCAAATCTGCACCAAAATATGCTCTCAAATATGCACTAAACACAGTCCTTCGATCTAGCATAAATATGTCCTCAATTTTTGTCCTCAAGCCTTAACTCAAGGCTTGTCTCAATTCTACTAGATTTTCCCTAAATCTTAACTCAAGGTTTGAACAAATAAATCAACTCTACTCTCAAGTCTTCTCAAATACTTATCTCAAATCTATATTTTAAGCTTTCACAAAATCTCACACTAATCGGTCCACAAGTCCTCTCTAGAACTTGCTCAAATCTGCTCCACAAGTCCTCTCTAGAACTTTCTCAATTTGCTCCACAAGTCCTCTCTAGAACTTACCTCAAATATGCTGAACAAGTCCACATAGAACTTGCTCAAATATACTCAGAAATTCCACACAAAACTTGCTCAAATATGCTCAACAAGTCCACTCAGAACTTGCTCAAATATGCTCAAAAATTCCACTCATAACTTGTCCAATCTGGTCAACAAGTCCACTCAGAACTTATCCAATCTCATAGAAACATAAAGGGAATTGTTAGAGACTCAATTGCAATGCTCAATCTATTTTAATAACTCTCTTAGAAACATAAGGAGAATTGTTAGAGACTCAATATGCTTCAAATACAACTCAATGCTCAATCACTTTCTCAACTCAACTCATAATATAGAATAGTTTGTTTTATGGAACTTTGAACAATCACTTCACATACCAACTTGACTAGGTTCAACCAACTTTACTCAACCAAACACTCAATGAAACAACCCTTTCTTACAAACCCTAGTCCAAGCTTATGATCACTCAACTCAAAATGTTTCCAAAAATGCTCAACATCAAATCTCACATAAAAATGATACTCATGTTATTTTCACACTCTAGTTCAAGTTCTTTTCTCAACAACTCACTTCAACAACAATTATTATAAAACAATATTCACATTGCAATGATAGTCAATCCTTAGTTCAAGTTCTTCACACAACCAATGACTTCAACAATAATGCTTATAAAATAATCTTCTCATAACAATAGTACTCAATCCTTAGTCCAAGTTCTTCACACTACCAATGACTTCAACAATAATGCTTATAGAACAAGGTTTTAACAACTCTTTATTCCAGAAAACCTTGAAGCATTAAATCAACTCATTCAATAGGAAACCCTAATCAAGTCCTTTTCACTCTAAACTTATTTTCCAGAAAACAAACCAATCAATTTAACTATGGAAGAATGTGCTCATACCTTTTTCTTGGTGATGGAGGAATCTCATAAATTTGCCACAAACATAAAAACTCTTTTGCCAAGCTCAAATATATTATTAGATAATAATCTTCCTCAAAATACAATGAAGTATCAAGACAAATATACACCTTATCACTCCACCTTTAAGAAATCATTCATCAACATTTACAAAAATTAATATACCACTTACACCTTATGATCTCCCCAACTAAAATAATATTCAATGCCCTCTTCTTTTAAAAATAACTCAATGCTTAGAAGTTTCCTTTATCCTTTTATAAATTCAAAAACTCAATGTGACACCAACACTTTATTTTATTTTTTTTGAAAAAAATTGAAAAACTTGTATTAAAACAAAGAACAGTTACAAAAGGGAGTAAACACATCCCTACCAAGAACAAAGAAACAAGATTACAAGCGCAGAGCGCAAAAAGTCAACACTTTCCACCGCAGAGCACAAAAAGTCAACAAGGCACGAAAATGCGACATGTCACGAAATCGCGACATGTCGCGATATCGCGACAATCAAACCAGCCTTGGCCACGCCAGAGCAACAAGTCACGAAATCGTGACATGTCACGATATCACGACAGCCAGACCCCGCGGCGCCTGATCACCAAAAGTGTCACGAAATCGCGACGGCTTTTCCCCTTGGCGCCCCATCACCAAAGGTGCCGCGATATCGCGACGAGTTTTCCAAATGGCGCCTGATCTCCAAAAGTGTCACGAAATCACGACGAGTTTTCTCCTCAGCGCCCAACCTTCAAAAGTGTCACGATATCGCGACGAGTTTTCCACTTGGCACCCAGTCTTCAAAAGTGTCACGATATCGCGACGATTTTTCCCCATGACTCCTATTCGCCAAAAGTGTCGCGATATCGCGACGAGTTTTCCCCTCGGCGCCCAATCCTCAAAAGTGTCACGATATCGCGACGAGTTTTCCACTTGGCGCCCAGTCTTCAAAAGTGTCGCGATATCGCGACGAGTTTTCCCCATGGCGCCTGTTCGCCAAAAGTGTCACGATATCGCGACGAGTTTTCTCCTTGGCGCCCAATCTTCAAAAGTGTCGCGATATCGCGACGAGTTATCCCCTTGGTGCCCATTCTTCAAAAGTGTCGCGATATCACGACGGTTTTTCCCCTTAGTGCCAATTCTCCAAAACTGTCACGAAATCGCGACAACTTTTCCCCTTGGCGCCCAGTCGCCAAAAGTGTCACGAAATCGCGACGACTTTTCCCCTTGGCGCTCATTCTCCAAAAGTGTCACGAAATCGCGACGTCTTTTCCCCAAGGCGCCAATTCTCCAAAAGTGTCACGAAATCACGATGATTTTTCCCTTTGGCTCCCATTCTTCAAAAATGTCACGAAATCACGACGGTTTTTCCCCTTGGCTCCAATTCACCAAAAGTGTCACGATATCGCGACGATTATCCTCCTTGGCGCCCCTGCTCCAAAAGCATCACGAAATCATGACAGCTTCCAGCCAAAGGCCGTGACGGTGCAACAGGTCACGAAATCATGACAGCTTCCCACCAAAGGCCACGACAGCGCAACAGGTCACGAAATCATGACAACATCTCTCCAAGGGCCGCGACAGCGCGACATGTCACGATGTCGCGACAGGTTCCCTCCAAAGGCCGCGACGATGCAACCTGTCGCGATATCGCGACAGCTTCCCTCCAAAGGCCGCGACGACGCAACAGGTCACGATATCACGACAAAAACCACCCTTAGCATAAACTTTGCTCATTGTCTCAAGGATCGTTCAAGACCCTGCCTAATCACTGCATCCTCCATAGGCATGTCACTGTGCAGCTGCACCCCTACCTCTTTCTCAGCACCCATCTTTGCAAGGAAATCGGCCACCTTATTTAAATCTCTACTCACATAGACGGGGATCACATCATCTAATTCCCTCCATAGTTCCTTGATTTGAGAGACCAGAATCCGCAACCTCCATGCTTTCGAAGCAAAGTTCCTCATGCAGTCTAGAGCGCCAACCAGAATTTGAGAATCAGACTCGAGAATTATCTTCCTGTGTCCCTGATTAACAGCCCAGATGGAAGCAGATTTAATAGCAAAGGCTTCTGCTTCATTGTTTGTGGCTCTTCCCAGACCTTGCATTTCCCAATAGAGCACAGACCCAGCATGATCCCGACACACTACACCAATTCCAGCACTACCCGGATTGCCTTTTGCAGCTCCATCAGTATTGATTTTGATCCAACCTTCTGGGGGAGGTTTCCAGCTAGCTCTGTCCTGTCTCTCTTGCTCTACAGCTCCCTCTTCCAGTGGCCCAGGACCAACCTGATTTTCCTCTTCAACATAGATGGCAACCGTTTCCGCGACTTTGCTCCAGATGACCTGCCAAATTCCATCTAGCGAGGAGAAGGTTTCTCTAAAAATACGAGCATTTCTCTCCAACCACACCTGCCACCAGATGAAAAGTAAGCCAAGCTCCCAACCAATTCGAAGAGCTTTAGATTTAAATCTACCTCTCTTCCATCTTTCCCAAATATTGGTCCGAGTCAGATCACCATTAGCCTGGAGTTTATAGTGAGAGAACCAACGCTTCCAAATCTGACGCGTGAAAGGGCACTCAAACATCAGATGATCAGCTGTTTCCTCATTCTTGTGGCATAAAACACACTGAGATGGACCGATGATTCCTCTATTTTTGAGATTGTCAAAGGTGAGAATTCCATTGTGCATAAACTGCCAGGCAAAGAAATTCACTTTCGGCCAGCCCTTGGAATGCCATATCTTCCTCCAATCTTGAACCGAAAATAAATGTGGGGGAGGCTCTGGGAGGATCTTATCGTATCCGTCCTTCACTGTATATACCCCAAGGTTCCCATAGCCCCAAGCTAGTTCATCCTCCTCGTCTCTCCCTGTGAGAAACCTTTCTGTCAAGATTTTGGTCAAGATGGGTGCCAACTCCGGAGGGATTGTAATTGGCCACTCCTCCAACCGCTTAAACTTCTTGAACTTATACTCCCCCAATTGGCTAGTGTTGAAATAACTCTCAATATGGACCCAGCCCTTGGCTTCTATGGCGGATTTAATTGGTTGCAATTCGGGAAACTCAGCAATGATGGGTGGGTACTGGTCCCATGAATCAGTCCAAAAACGTGCCTTCTCCCCTCTCCCCACTTTCCAAAACAATTGGTCTTTAATAACCTGAGATCCAAGCTTGAGAGCCTGCCACACTAAGGATCCATTACCATCCAGAGGGAAACGGCCCACTTCATTGGGGTGAACATGACCCAAGTATTTACTGGTTAGGATTCTACTGAATAAGGATGTTGGCTGGGAAATCCACCTCCAGTACAATTTTCCAGCCAAAGCTTTGTTGTTAAGCTTGGAGCTTCTCAGTCCCAACCCTCCTTTTTCCTTGGGCTGGGTAACTTTATCCCAACCAACCAAGGCCCATTTCTTCTCCCCTTTTGCTCCTTCCCATAAAAATCTTCTAGCCATTTTGTCCAGCTCTTTCCAAATAGAATGTGGGGCAGCCAGGATAGAGAATTTATAGATTGGCATGGCCTGAATAACTGACTGTAAGAAAGTTAATCGGCCCCCATAGCTTAACCATTTATGAGACCAATGGTTCATTCTATCTTTGATGCCATCCAAAAGATCCTTCCATATATCTATTTTTAATTTTTTGAAATGCAAAGGAACCCCCAAGTAAACTACTGGCAGAGAGGTCCTAGTGAATCCCAAGATCTCTATAACTCTGTCCCGTAGCCTTTGGTCAAGATTGAAGAAGACCACTTTGGATTTTTTATCATTGATGACTTGGTTTGAGGCCCTAAGGTAGACATTAAGAGTATCTCTGATTCCTCTAGCTTCCCTGAGGTTGGCCACTCCAACCAGTCCTGTATCATCCACAAACTGTAAGTGAGTCAAAACTTCCTCACCCACCTTGATACCTGTTATCAGGCCTTGATGTCTTCTCCTCAAGAAGAGTCTACCTAATCCTTCAGCCAAGATGAGGAAGAGATAGGGAGAGCAAGGGTCCCCTTGACGAAGACCACGTGTGGCTCCAAAAGGTGGCGAGGGAAGCCCCTTGATTAGAACAGAATAAGAAGGCGTAGAAACACAACTCATGACCCAATCTATCCAGTCCTGAGAGAAACCAAAGGCTGCCAACATCTTTGACAGGAAGCCCCACTCCACCCTATCATAAGCCTTGGACATATCCAGTTTAATGAACATTCCTTTATTACCAGATTTTTGCATTGTATGGATTGCCTCCCGGGCGAGGACCACCCCATCCAAGATCTGTCTACCCTCTACAAAACCCCCTTGCTCCGAGGAAATGATGTTATGAAGGAGAGGTTTTAGCCGTTCAGCCATTATCTTTGTGATTATTTTATAAATCACGTTGCATAAGGCAATAGGTCTGAAATCATAGATATGAACCCCCTCCTCCCCTTTTGGAATTAAAGTGATGAAGGTATGATTTATTGCCTTAAGCATTCTTTTATTAGTTCTGGACTCCTCTGTGACACCCAAAACATCCTCCTCCAAGGTATCCCAAAAGGCCTCGAAAAAACTCAATAGGAAAACCATCTCGGACCTCGGAGATTTGTCGGTGCTCATTCCAAAGACCACATTCTTCAGTTCATCTCTATCAATGGGTCTAAGAAGGGCCTGATTTTCTTCTTGAGAGATAATAGAGGGTATGACATCAATAACTTCATTTTGAGCCTCCACATCTTGCTCCATACTTTCCTTAAAAAGTTTAGAAAAATAATCCATTGAGTGGGAATGCATACCAGGAAGAGTATCAAAGGAGTGTCCATTCTCATCTTGAAGGACTTCCATGTTATTCATCTGTCTCCTAGCACAGGTTGATCGATGGAAAATTTTTGTATTTCTATCTCCTTCTAATAACCAAGTGTTTCTTGCTCTCTGTTTCCAGTAAGTCTCCTCTTGGTTATCAATGTCCTCAACCGCTTTGCGCAAGGCATCATCCTCGGTTTTAAGCTGCTCAGTAATTGTTCCTTCCCTGAAGTGTTTTTGCACCTCTTCCCATCTGGCCACCAAGGGAGCTCTTTGGAGCTGGAAATCTGACTTATTAGCTTGCCTCCACTGTTTCAATTTAACTTTGACAAAATGAAGCTGTTTGTGGAATTTAAACATTGCTGTCCCAAAAGGTAGACGACCTTCTTCCCACCACTGCAGAATTTTCTTTCGAAGATCCTCCTTTTGTAACCAAAAATTCTCAAATTTAAACGGTTTGTGGTGCTGCCCTGTCATAGTCCCTCCCTCCAACAAAATGGGAAAGTGATCTGAAACTGGGCCCTCCAAAATCTAGAATTTAATATTCCACTTAACAAATGCCTCCTCTGAGACCAAAAAATGGTCTAGCTTTACCTTCCTGCTGTGTGGCTCCCTCCTCTTGTTAGTCCAAGTAAAGTAGGTTCCAGGGCCTTTGATATCCACTAGGTGAAAGGCCTGGACTTGGGCAATCAGAATCCGGTCCCCTGGATCCAAAACTAGGGTTCCACCTTCCTGATCTCGAGCAGATAATTTAGCATTAAAATCCCCAAAAATAATCCAGTCTAAATCTTCCCTTGAGGACCTCATGTTGTGTACAACTTTCCATTGGAGCCTCTGGCCATCAATGCTTTGAGCCCCATAAAAATTTGTAATTAAAACATGTTCAGCTGTGACATTATTCCTAAAATGAGATGTGAGAACACCCCTCCAAGCTATATGTTCTATTGCAGTCCATTCCAGAGGGTTCCAAAGAGTAACAATCCCCCCTGAGGCACCTTGAGCAGCCACATCCATATAACCAGCGCCCCTCCATATTCTACTAACTATTTTACACATAAGATCTAAAGACATTTTTGTCTCCTGGATGAGCAAAAAGTCTGTTTTGCATTTTCCTAAGAGTCTTTGAACAGCAGATTGATGGGTTCTACTGTTTAAACCCCTAACATTCCAAGATTGAATAATCATTGAAAACCTTGAGAGCAATAAGAATCAATTGTCCTCACCGATCCTCCAGTGATCAGCTTGTCTCCTTGCACTGCTAGTAGATCCTTATTAGACTTTCTGCCCGCTCCTTGAGAGTTACTATTTTTGGATCTCTTTTCCACCTGAGTAATCCCTAGGGCTGGCCTTTCTCTGTTCTTTTTTGCACTTCCCATGCTGACATCCTTAATTACTGGCTATGCTTGGGAGTGTATTATCAATGCCCCTGGATTCTTTGGCTGCAATAACTCAGTGGACTCAATCACCTGTTCTAAGACAGGAGGAGATGAAGGAGAAGCATGAGTGTGGATGTTATTATCCTCTATATTCCCATCCACTCCTTCCATGACTTGGTCCTCTTGATCCACTAGTGACTTAAAAATTTCATACCTATTGGCTGGCTTGAGTTGTGCTTGCTCCTTGCCATTTTTCTTTTGCTTTCTCCTTCTTTTGGGCTGTTCAAAGCCATCTTTCTGAACATCATTACCCTGAGGAGTATTGGATGGTTCTTTGACAAGAGTAGACTTACCCTCTTTGGGGCGATTTGGCATTCCAAGCGGAGCCTCCGCTTTTGTGTTCAAAATATTTGGACAAAACCGTGCCAAATGGCCATGCTTATGGCAAACTCTGCATCTGAAGGGCAGGGCCTCATAATCTAACTGTTGGATCCAGGATAGTCCTGCCAACTCAAGTTCCACCTCTGTCGGTAGAGGCTGGCTAATATCCATTTCCATGCAAATTCTTGCAAAGACAGCTGTGTTACCCTCTATGGTGTCCTTGGAGACGCCCAGATGTCTACCGAGGGAATTACCAATCATTTCCAAAACCTGCTCACCCCAAAACTCCATCGGGAGAGCGTACAACCGGATCCAAACCGGGACAGCCGTGGGTTCAATACGAGGATCGAAACCCACTCTCCAGGGTTGAACAAATAACCCTGCCGGACCGTGGTTCCTCTTTTCTGATTCAAATGCTCTGTTTCTATCGGCTAAAGAAGAGAAACTAATAATGAAATACCCATTGCTTATAAACCATAAGGAGTACTCACCGTGAGGCTCCCAGTTCTGTCTGACCCAGGTATGCAAAAAATTTAGGGTAGGTCGGATACCCATGAATTTACAAATCAGATCATGGTTAGCTCGGTAGATGATTGTGTCTTCGACCATCTTTGGTTCGATGACAATCTTAGGTCTGGAGGCGGATTGTGGGAGGCATCCATTAACTCGGTGTGTAGTTGAGCTCTTGCCAGCATTCTTGAAGAGCGTTTGAAAAGCATTCCTCTGAGCTTCGTCATTGGAAGACGAAGCATTTTCTTTTAGCATCTCAGCATATGAGCTCTTTCTCCCAGAGAGAGGATCTGGAGGAGACCCCATTGGGCCCTCCTGGGGCAGCAGACGATCCTTCAGAGTAACACTACGTCAACCCACCAAAGGCCCTGGATTTTCCTTCACTCCAGAAACCCTAGAACATCGCCTGTCGCCTGCTCAGAAATTTTCTCGCCAAATCGCCAAAGCTCCGTTTCGAAAAATACCCCTATACTTTTAACCCCAAATAAATATGGCTCATTAACACCAACTCTTTATTTAAAACTAAAGCAAGCACCTTATTCCTCCAAATTTCAAAATATCAATAATAAAAATAAAAATATTTTAAGCAAGCCTTTTAACTCCCTAAGGCAATATAAAAAAATAATCACAATTTTTATTACCTTCACCTTGGTGGGAATCAAAATCACAATGCAGCCTTCACCCACCGCCCTAGCCATGACTCCAACTTCTGTGCAAGCTAGGCACTCGCTTGGGGACTGGAGAGCACCATGTGCTCAATAAACCTCCCTGCTTTGCCAAGCAAAATGTGTGTCATTCCCTTGGCGCTTCCAACACCTACGCAAATACTAGAATTCGTTGCTATTGTGTTTCGAATGTAGGTCACTTGGTGCCTCAAACACTTTGACCAATTCCTCCTTGCCACTAGTACATGCTACCCAGATGGCTCCCAATTTTTAGTGCTTTCATTTTTGTCCTTATTCTCTGGCACATAAAACACAGGATTTGTTTCCCTTTTTTGCACGAGCTCTTCAATTCAAATTTGCATACATTAAAATGTTTGAGCAAGGATAATTAAAATACCTCTTAAGGTATGGTTTATATAGTCCTTTCCCTTCTTTATGCAAACATGTTGATGCTTGAATTGCCTCCAACCTTATTAGGCATCGGTGCTCGAATTACCTCCAACCTTATTATACGTCAGTGCTTGAATTTCCATTGGAGCTTATTAATTTATAAAATATTTAATTTCATTTGAATTTAAATTTTATAAATTAATTCTTTAAAACCCTTTGGTTTTATTAAGATCATCTTCCATTGTATACCTTGGTATAAATAATATTTATTAATAAAATTTAAATTCACTTTGAATTTAAATATTTAATTAAATAAATATTAAACCTTCTTTTAGATTTGCAATAGTCTTCCTTGGGTTTTTATGAAAAATCTTTTAACTTATGCTTCCACATAATAAAAAATATTATGGATCCCTTTTGCCTTTAACCTCTGCTTTATTCCTCTTGAACTTTGACATCATCAGTGGCTTATTTTTGGAGATCAATAACAACTCTTGACAACTTTGTTTCTTGATAATTTCCTTGACATTTAATGATGACTTCATTTATTGACATCAATGACAAATTTGACTTAAGGACTCAAAATATCCAACATTCCTCATGATGAGGAAGTGGTGTTTGAAATATACCAAGGTTTTGGTTTTGTTGAGCGAGGGGGTTATCAAACTTGATTGCCTCCAATTCAATGAGGTCTTCGACTGCATTTTTATACACATTGCAGGTGTTTATATCATTCATGATATAAAATTTATTACTATTTTTTTTGCATAAGTTGTTGTTGAGCCATTATCGGCTATTTCATGACCACTTGATTGACTTGATTATATTGGGTGGATGGGGTAACCTTTGTTGATTTTTGTTGGCCTGAATAGTTGCTTTTGTATTGGCCCTTATTTTGCCATTCTTTCTTCTTAGGCTTTAATATGCCTTCTTGGATTTTGATATCTTTAATAACACTAGCCTGAGCTAAAGCTTCTTCAAATTATTGATAAGTTCGTAATTGGAACATCCAAGAGATAGGTTTTAAGCAACTCTTCGTGAATAGCTTAATTAGCTCGTCCATTGGTAGGGTGAATGGGAACTTAGTGATGATAACCCTCCAACGATTTCTGAAATCATAGATAGATTCATCATCCTGTTGTCTTAAGGCATAAATATTAGATAATAAGATCTTATTTTTAACATTTAGGATGAAACAATCAAAGACTTGGTCAATCAATTAATAAAAAGTATAGATACTATAGCTTGGTAATTGATTGTACCATTCTATGGCATCTCCTCCAAATGTTTGAGGAAAATTTTGAAGCATGAGAGCATTATCATCTTGAATTTTGAATCATGCATAAACAAAGGTGCTCACATGTTCTTTGGAATCCTCAGTTTCCTTAAATTTGTCAAACTTGGGTACCGTAAAATATTCCAGATATGGCGGTGATGGTATCGAAGGATGAATTGGTTTATTTATCAATTGGTGTAAGGTTAGTTTCTTGTTGGAAAATCTAGGAGTGAATTGCATCAATTGATCTATTTGTTTCTACATGGCCTTAATTCGAGGGTCTTCCTTAGGAATGTGAAAGCCCTGAATTACCTAATGAGCTTGTGGTGGCATGGAGAGATGTTGTGGAGTGATCAAATGATGAGGAGATTGGTATTGATGACTAGATGAATTGGATGGGATATGATGAATGGGATATTTTTGATGAAAATATGGGGAATTATGGAATGATTTGGATTGATGAAGGTTATGGCTAGGTTGTCCAATGGGAATAGGATGGGTGATGATTTGATTTGATGGGAGAAATATGAGAGAGACCACAGAAGACTATGGTGCCCATGATGGACCCTAGTTGACAAGTGCAGTCTGAGTAGAGTTATGTAAAGGCGTAGGATTAACCTGTACTTTTTTTTTAGCATTTTGATGCTATCTAAGAAATTTTTTTAGGTTTTCACATGCCTCACTAATATCTCTATCAGAGGCTAAGGGTATAGAGGTATATGGTATGGAATATGTGGCTTGGACACAAGTTACACTAGGTATGCCAACTTGTGAGGCTGTAACTTGTGAAGTAGCATTGACTTGTGCCTCATACAAGGGGTTTGTGCAAGTGGAGGTATATGAGGTGCTAGGAGCACATGAGGGTTAGGGAATGGATGCATGGGATGAATGTGCAACTTATGCCTCAAAAATAGGGTTAGTATACACCTGGGTAACGGTGGATGGGGGTTGGGAGTAAACAGGATCCTGTTGTAAAGTAGACTCCTATCTAGATGAATTGGGAATAGACTCTAAGACATAATTAGAAGACTTCATGAAAGCTTCTACTCTTGCCATGTCTATATGGGTAATGTGATTGTCAATGGTAGGGGAGGTTGACTCCTCTTGAGGCATGGCCATGTAATAGATTATGGATGGTAAGGAATGTGAGGGACCTGCAGATAAATCTGCATGTGTCACATTCAGGGATTTTGCCACAGAAGTGGTGGGGAATGTGGATGAAGTTTCAATTAATTTATCTTGACTTATAGATTTCTTTTGATTTCTAGTTAATACCATAAGACAAATAAATCAAGATACAAATTAAAACACCAAATGTAACACAAAAAATAAAATTCTTAAGGAAATAAACAATCAATGCTAAGTTTCAACCAATATGGCTTAGTTTATTCATTGATTATCTCCTTTTAATGTGTATTCATTTTATGTGCCAGCCTTGTGTGTTTTGATGTTCTAATATTGCTTAATGAAATAAAGGTAAAATATATGGAAAATATAGGGTAACGAGAGTCTTGTTGATGATGAAATCCAACAAGTTTTCTCGATGGTATCCTATGGTGGCTAAGGCCAGATATCGGTGGATGGAGATGAATGCCATCGTCATCAAATATCAAGCAATGGTTGGTGATGAAATCCAACCACTACTGTTTTGAATGAAATGTGTTGTGTGTAAATTTATTTTAAAAGTTTTGTTTATTACTATGTACAAACAATTTTAACAACAACAAATTTTATAGATCTAAATTAGAAGCGAAAAAGAGAATGCCAAGTTCTCCAGAGTGTGAAGTACACCACTTAAGACCCCTTGTATAAATAACTAGAGGATTCGTCCACCTCTTTGGATGGAATCACCCAATTGGAAGGGGTACTTTTGGCATCTTAATGATGTTCCTACTTAGATAAAAAAAAAGAGCTACTTTTAACCCTAAAATGCAACACTATGTTATGCAATTTCTTAGTTTAGAAGCAAACAAAATGCAACATTTTATGTTTGTGAATACGTTAAAAATAGGAACTTTAAAGTAGAATGTATTGATGAATGCAGATCTAAGTGCAAAATAGAATGATTTCATTTCTATATTATTTAATGATGGTTCATTTTAAGCTTAAAATTTGAAAATACTATAGATAACCCAAAATACGTAAAACAAAAGACTAGGGTTTTAGATAACAGACTTACTGGACAATCTATGTATTTGCTCCTAGCTCTTCATAAATCCCCCTGGGTACTTTTGAATACTTTTGAGATGCCCATCGATATTTTTTGGTTACCCTCAAAAGTCGCTAGGCATTTCGCTCACCTTCTGCAAGCTTTTGTAGACTTCAAAAACCCTAGATCTAGTGAAACCTACAAAATTTGTGCTTCTAAAAAACTTGCAAGATGACAAAAAATAGCAAGAAAATTAGTAAAATAGATCATAAATAGAAACCCTTAGGGGGTCCAACCATGATCGTCATTTGAAATATGCAAAACGCAACACCCAAACAATGCTTGAACAAATGAAATACAAGAAAACACAAGATTGCACAATAGAATAATTTTCATTGACGAGGGGAGCCTAGAAACTCCATTGTTTACAAGCTTGGATCCTTGAATCCTTTTGATACAATATTACAAAGGGGTTAGGATTCTCGGAGACCCTAACAAGAAAAGTTGTGATGTCTTCAAGCACATCTTGATCCCAACAGGGTTAAGTGGAATTTTTGATATCCAAGGTTGGGCCACTCCAAAATCTGATGTAGCACTTCATATCTGCACACAATGACACAACAAAAATAGTTAGTAATACCTATGAGGGCTCCACAATGTGAGGCCCTCTATGAGAAATAATAAACCCTAACTAAATGTTGCAAATAGAGTGAACAAAAACAAAATCACATGCATAAAATAATAAATGATGGATCTATTTTACTTACTTACTATGCTTTGATGTGAGATGTCTGATGCAGGTGACTGGTGTAGTGATGCCCTAGTGTCACCCAAAGGCTAGGGGGTCTTTAGGAGTGATAACGTAAAATACCTACGGGTGCCTGGCTACTACAAGAAACACTTGTAGGCACATGGGGCTAAGGGAAAGTATTCTATAGAAGCAGATTCAGTGAGGGAGAAATGATGGTGATGGTGATGGGGGTTACGGTGAGTGAGGATGGCGGTAGAAGTAATGTGAGGTTGCTTAGGGCACTTAAGGATTTTAAGAACTTAGGGAACTCAAAAACTTAGGAAACTCAAAGACTTAGGAAATTCAAAAACTCAGTTCCTTAGGAAAAGACTTAGGGGTTGAGCCATCAAAATGGCTCCTATTTATAATCCAACCTAGGACGTGCTAGGGTTTCAACAACACTAATCGTGTGGTTGAGATTAAATCACATCTAAGGGTAGATATTAAATCTAGGGTGTGGCATGGATTGATATAAATGGGTGGTTGAGATTAAACGATATTGGATGTCTAGGATTAATTCACTTAAATAAATACATATTTATTAAATATATATTAACATATAAAATAAAATATTATATTTAGATATATAAAAATAAATATACATAAATAAATATGAATATTATTCAAAAATGGTGGGAAATAGGAATGGTGGATAAATTGGCTATGTTTTGGTAGTGGAAATTATGGGAAAGCATGGGTGAAGGAAAAATGACTAGATTTTGGTGTCTACAGGTTGAAACAACCTTAGTGTTTTAACTATTTCTCCTTTCTGGTGTTAATAGATATCACAAGTATCTATAATTTATTTTACATCAAACTTCAACTTGAGCCAATAGAAACTATGTTTAGAATAACATAGTGTGTTCCCCTATTAGAGAAGAATGAAGTTCTGTTAAAATCTAGGATCTAATATCTGAAGTGGATAAAATCATAATCCTATGCTTGTAGCATAATAACCTTCCATGCATAATGAGAAAAATTCTTTGTTGCTATTTGGAGGTCCTAAATAATGGTTACATGTGTGGGATTGCCTTGCCATTCTAACCTGAACACCTCTAGCCAATCATCCTAGAGGATGAATACTACATAGAGAGTATCCTATGTTTCTAAGAGTTTAGAAAGAGCATATGCTACCATGTTCTTTTTTGCCTTGCGATAGACTATCTCATAGTCATACCCTAAGAGTATAGTGACCCATTTTTGCTACTCAAAGGAATAAATAATTTGTTCCAAGAGATACTTAGGACTATAATAATCCATTTTGATGATGAAATGTTTCTCTTACAAGTATGGTTTCCAATGGAGGGTTGTAAAAATGATGGCCGTAATTTCCTTCTCATAAGTTGATTTTTCTAGATTTTGCCCAAATAATGTCTTGCTTATGAATTAAAGGTGTCTACCTTTGTGCATGAGTAAAATCCCCAACCCCACTCCTAATGCATCACTTTCAATTATAAAGGTATTATAAAAAATAGGCATTTTCAAAACTGGTGTATGGGACATATCATCCTTTAGAGTCAGATAGGCAAATTTTATGCGACAATTCTAAGCAAACATGTCCTTACAAAGCATAACTATTAGGGGGGATGCAATATTACCATAATCATTGATAAATTTTTAGTAGTACTTTGTGAGTCCAAGGAATCCTTGGAGGCTCTTTGATATTGTTAGTTTGGGCCATTCCTTCATATCTTTAATCTTTTCGAGGTCTACATGCATACCATCACTGGTCACAATGTGCCCCAAATATTTTACCTCTATTTCCCTTAATGTGCACTTAGATTGCTTGATATATAATTTATTTTTCTATATAAGGTCCAATACTTGGTCAACATGTTGAAGGTGCTATTCTTGTGTCCTGCTATACACTATAACACCATAAAAAAAGACCAATACAAACTTTCATATATTTGGATTGAGAACCTTGTTCATCAAACCTTGGAAAGTTGATGGTGCATTAGTGAAACCAAAAGGAATAACCAATGACTCATGGTTTCCCTCATAAGTCTTGAAATCCATTTTGGTTGTCCTCTTCCTAAATACAAATATGATGATACCTTAACCTTATGTCCAATTTGGTTAAATATTGAGCACCATGTAGCTCATCCAACAAGTCACCAATCACTATAATTAAATGTTAGGAATTATTACATCATAGATAATGTGAATGCAAATTGAGTAACCACTCAACACATGGTATGTAAGGTCCACTAGAGGATGAGGTCAATTACAATATTAGTTAAGGTTTTTTATAACATATTTGGGCATCCATTGTATTTATATACCCTTTATTCCATAATTTAAGATATCAAAGCATATAAGAATTAGTGGTATTAGTGGTATGAGAGCATGTGGAAGGAAGAGTAAAATCTCCTTTTGATCCATTCATTTTTCTTTGATATAGAGAGGTTATAAAAGCACTCTATTAAAAAATGGCCTTAAGAAAAAGAACCTTTCAAAATACCAACTAAGGTTTAAACTCAAGAGAAAGAGGTAACTATTCTCTTTGTGAAGCATTCCCATGGAAGATTTCAAAAGAACAATCCCGACTAGGAAGAGTCTTAGCATATAAAATATTTCCAAATACCATAGCAAAAGAAGTGCTCTCAATATATTAAATCCCTCCAAGAATCATCTTAAGGTAAGTTTTATGCCATAAAAGAGTTGCAAACATAAAATTGAAGGTGATCAAGCATTTGTTAGAACATTGGCAAGTAGAAGAAAGATACCAAGTAGAAGAAAAGCACCAAGAGTATAGAGAAAATGCATTTAGAGAACAAATAATCCCTCAACATATTTTATACATTCCTTTTATTTGTTTCAAAAATAGAGCAAAAAATAGTCACTAGGAGGCGCACACAGACAAGATGCATACGAGATCAATATGATAAGATACATAGGTACAAAAGCAATATTTTCATAACAAGAAATAACATATTTCTAACATCAATCTAACTCCTAGGTGTTCTATGTTTCAACCATTTATAGAATAGATTTGGATATTTATATAACAAGCACTTAACAAGAGAAGATATGCCTTAACTAGAATAAATACATCAAAGATATGTTGTATCAAACATAATAATATAACAAGGAGGTTGGATGATTTCATCTCTAGAGAGATATTTAGAAAGATATCAAATACATGTTGTGCCAAATAGGAGAATATAACAAGGAGGATGGAAAATTTCCTCTTTAAATCAATATGTAGAAATACATCAAAGATATGTTGAGCCAAACAAGACAAGATAACAAGAATGCTAGACGTGTTGAGCTCATCAATAAGACGTCAAACAAAAATGTTGGAAACCCAACATCAAAAGGTGTCAAATGAGCACCTAGACCTTGACATTGATGATAATTAACCAACCAAAAATGTAGTATATAGGAAATGTTGGTATGATTAGACATTCTCTTAAACATATTAGAAGAATAAACCATTTAATTATCTTTAGTGGATGCAAAAATAGAATTGAAGAATGTAGTCAATCAAGAGCTATAACTCAGTTAATTTCCTATGGAAGATAAAAAATAGTGCATAAATATTATTAGCTAAAGATAAGAGACAAGAGAATCTTATAAGAAGTGATTCATTTAGGCATACTACCCAAAATCAATTGCCCATGATCTAGTGATAAGAGGAGACACTTTGGATTTTCACATGAGAACAGATGAAAAACTAAAGGTATTTTTTTAAGTTCAATCAATTGAAATTTCTCACATTGATAGTGGGAAGGCTAGAAAAGCCTATAATTTTGTTGCTTATTTCTCTTGTTGATGCATGTGAAGAAATAAAGGCACATATTGTATTTTAAAATACAAGAATATTTCAAAGAATATTCTCTAAAAGATTCTAGTAGGAGAAAGAAACTCCATCTATATTTTTCCTAGCAAGACACAAATTTTCTTGCAATTTGAAGCATCCGTTGAATCATGAGTATAAGTTTATATATACTTGTTGAAAATAATGTTTTGAGGCTAATTTAGTGGAATAATGTTTTTCACTTTTATGAAGATTTACCATGGCTAGTGGTGCACTAAAGTTCCTATAGCTCAATGCCCAACTATTGAGGGGGAATAATTATTCTAACTAGAAGACTAAAATTAGAGCAAAACTTAAGTTTGAATAAGTATGGGAATTTTTAGATGAAACCATTACCCATACCAACGTAGAAGGTTAAGAGTAGACCAAATTTGACAAGGTGAATAGAAAAGCATAATTGATCATAATGTTTGGAGTAGTCAATGAATTACAACCATACATTTGAAATTCTACCACTATGAAAGATGCATAGGAGAAAATTTATATAGTATTTAAGGCAAGGAACCAAAACTAATTCTATTTCCATAGGTTAACTTTATTTCTTGAAAATGAAGAATGGAGAAAAACTCAAATCCTTCTCAATGATAATTGTAGAACTATAAGCATCACTTCAAGCTTTGGGAGAAAATGTATCTATTGAGACACTTGTTCCTATCATTTTAAGATCTCTCCCTTCATAATATAATGTTTTTGTGACAATTTTGAATATCATTGCACAAACACCAATATTTAAAAATTTGGTGAAAATGCTTCAAAAGGTAGAGGTCTCATATACAACACAATATACGAACAAGTTCTTACAAATAAAAAAGGGAAGCAATCATTTAGAAGAGGCACATAACCTCAACAATAGTTCTAGCAATAGAGAGATATTTTTTCACATGCATAAACATTAGCAAAAAAGAAGGTCATCAATTAATAGAAATAGTCAACAACATAATAGTATTGCCAAAGATGATCACTCCAAAAAAGATGAATTTGTTGCACATGATTAGCTAAGTTAGATTAATGATGTTTGGTATGTTGATTTTATATAAATCATATACATGATAGATTGAAAATATTGGTTTTAAAATCTAAAATATTTCAAACATGCAAAAAAATTCTTTCTAGGTGATGATCCATCCTATAATATAAAAGGTATAAGTGATGTCAAATTATGACTTGGATCACACACATGCAAAACCCAAGAATTATTATATATTATATGACTCACTAAAAATCTACTCTCAGTAAACTAATTACTTGATCACAACTTGAAGTTTGAGTTTGACAAGCAACAAGGATGTATGGTATGCTTCATTTGTGGTAAAACTAAGAATTCTAAGATCATTACATATGGAAAAGAAATAGAAAACATGTTTTAAATTCACATAATTCATCATGGAAATTTAGCTTTATTTATCCACCCCAATATATCTACATTACTCTAGCATTGACAATATGGTCATCTAAGCTATGGCCATCTTATTGCATTGCAAAACAAAAATATAGTCAAATTTCTTCCTTCTTTGAATAATTCCATGCATATTTACTATTTTTGCTTAGATAAAAAGCAACACTGAGCTATTTTGGTATATTTATAATATTGGTCCAAAACACCTCTTGATTTGGTCCATACCAATCTTTGCAGACCCATGGCTCTAAGCTATAATGGATTTAAATATTTTTAATTTTTTTTATGATCATACTAAAAAATATGGGTATATTTTTTGAGGAACAAATATGAAGCTTTTTGTACTTCCAACAATTTAAGGCCCAACTTGAGACTTTCATAGGATGACAAATCCATATACTCCACTTAGATCACATTAGGATTTTACCAGTTAATTTTTAGCTTCTCTAAAGAAATATGGTATTTTTTGATAGTTGATATCCACCTACACACTAGAACAAAATGGTATTATAGAAAAATGAAATAGAACCATAATAGAAATGGTCTAGTATATGTTGAAAGACTCCCAACTTGCACACTCTTTTTAGGCACAAGTGGTACATATAGTAGTGTACTTACTCAATCGGGCTCCCACTATGTCACTTGAACATATCACTCTTGAAGAAGCATGGATTGAACATAAACCATCAATATATCATCTTTGATCATTTGGTTTTAGATCATATATGTATATCCCAAAGGAGAAGAAACATAAATTGGATGAAAAATCTTGGTGATGTGTTCTACTAGTCTACAATGATGAATTCCTACAAATTATTCAATCTAGTTAGAAATAAATTATATATTGGTCATGATTTCATCTTTGATGAAGAATAAAAATCACTCTCATCACCTCCATAGGAATTTTCATTTGACTTAGTTCTAGTAATGCTTAAAAGTGATGAAGACGAAGAAGTTACTAGTAAAGAAATTTTCAAGGACAACAATGATGAAGATAGTAATGGAGATGTGGATCAATCAACTCTACCACATCACACATGAAAAATACCTAAGCGTTATATTAGCATTATAAGAGTCTCAAGGATAGATAGAGTTCTATACACATCTACCACAAGACCAAGGAAATGAAGTATGACTTACAATAGATAAACTATGGCTCTAATGAGTATAGTTGAATCATCCATCATACAAGAAGATCTTTAGTCAAATTCTAGAAAATTTGCTATGAATATTAAATATCAAGCATTTTTAAAAAATAAGACTTGAAAACTTGTTGATATTCCACTAGGTTAAAAGGCTATTGGATGAAAATGGATCTTCAAAATCAAATACAAATTAGATAGCAATATTGATAAACACAAATCATGACTAGTAGCCAAAAGCTATACATAAAAAGAGGGTTTATATTATAAAGAAAAAATTGCACCTATAGCATAAATAAAATCTATTAGAATAATATTTGCTCTAGTTACACTTTGGTTGGAAAATTCATTATATGGACATAAAAAATACCTTCCTTAATAGAGATTTAAAAGAAGAATTCTATAAGACTCAATTAGAGGGATTCATCATACTAGGACAAGAAACAAAAATATGTAAATTGATCAAATGTATCTATGATATCAAACAAACCCATTGAGATGTACACAAAAATAGATGAGCATTTTGGAAAGCATAGTTTTAAGAGGAAACCCATATGATCCAAGTTTATATCATAAAGATAAATGGGAGGAAATTATAATCATCAATGTATATGTGGTTGATGTAGTCATCATAGGAATTTCTAAAAGAATGATTCTAGCTACAAAGGAATATTTGAACAAATATTTTGACATACTAGAACTTGGACTATTGTACTATTTTCTAGGTCTGAAGGTATGACAAAACCATCATCACATATTTATCTCACAAATAAAATATGCCAAGACTCTCTATGAGAAATATAACATGGATGACTATAAGCCTATGACAACTCCTATAGAATTAGGACTATAAATTTATATTTTTATTCCTCTCCTCTAATAAATGCAACTCCCTATCACCAGTTGGTTGGAAGTCTTATCTAACCTATACTAGATCAAATATCAACTTTGTTGTCAATTACCTTTCTTAGTTCATGTAGGAACCAAAATTGATGAATTGGAAGGCAATAAAAAGAGTTCTAAGATATATAAGGTACCATTGAGTATGGTTTGGAATTTAAGAAGAGTGAATAGTTTCTCTTAATAGCCTTTATAGATGAAGACTACATCAAATGTATTAATGATAAAAAAATCCACCTCTAGATATGTATACTTTCTTGGATATGCACATATATCATGGGAAATAAAGAAAAAACAAACAATTTCTCAACCTTCCATCAAAGTAGAATATTGTGTAGCAGGAGGAGCTATTTGTGAAGCAATATGGTTAAAACATATGTTGACTAGTGTGGGAGTACCACAAGATAAACCAACGACCATGCACTGTGAAAACTAAGAAGTGCTAAACTTGTTCATAATCATGTATTCTATGAATGGACCAAGCACATTGACATGAAGTATCATTTCATTCACAAACATATTCAAAAACACAACATTCAACTCAAATTCTACCCTCCTCAAGACCAACATGCATGCATATTCATGAAGCCACTTGGACATATCTGTGGATACCCAATTTTATGCATCCCCTAATTTGCTCGACTAACATATTAATACTTGGGGAAAACATGTCTTCTTGCACACTATTAATTTTGTAAAATTAGTTCCCATGATCCCTTGGATGCTCACTTATTTTATATTGCTCGATTCTTTTCACACTATATATTGGCTTCCACATTATAGTTTGGTTTCTCTATTGCAAAATTCTTCTAATGGTGTGTATTGAACTTATTCAATGTGGATTTCCTTCTGCACCACAAAATGGTGCCACTAATATGGATCCCTCATCAAGTTGTAGATTCTCATAAATAACCTTTTGATGCTTCAGAATGTTAGCTAACAACTATTATGCAACACACTTATTTTATTATCTTCCTCTTTGCTCATATCCCTAAGACCTCTAATGCAATAAGAATGAAATATCATGGAAAGTATAGTACTACCAAAGGCCAAATGCATTTATGAAACAAGTATGCTATACCACAACCAATAATAAATATGCCCAACTACCCTGCTAAAAGTGGCCTAGAAAAAAATATCGATCAAAATCTTCATGCTTTAACTAAAATAGGTCAAATTTCCTAGAACCTTGCTCTAAGACTTTTTAGATCTAAATTGTTTTAGCAATTGAACATGGTCACTTAAGCAGAACTATCTCAATCAACCATACCTAATCATAATAAGGTACTCAAAATGGTCATCATGCCCAATCATCATGGATATGTGGTCATGATCCAATGTACATAACGACTTATATTGATATCACATCTCCCACAATATTTTAGAAAATAAATAACCCTCCTAAAGAAAAAGGATAGGAAATGAATTAATTAATGTTAATTAACTAATGCACACGTTAACAAAATGTCAAATTATCACTAGGATAATTTCCTAAAAACTAACTTAAGTAATATTTTCTCCTTAGTCATATTATGTACATTCAATTATCATAGAGTACTAGTATTATCAGTATTTACTATTATAGTCTTGTTTCGATTACAAACTATATGCTTCCATATTTGGCTGCTTTTATTTTTTTCAAATTCAATGTAAAGAGAACTAGGAAATGGCTATAAGATCAAGGACACACATTATTCCTCCTAGTTTTGGTAGTCCCCATAAACTCTAACACCTTCTATTGTATTTTGGCAAATTTTTTTATTACATTTTTTTGTAGGTGATATTTTGCATCACTGAAATTTTAACAATGATAGATAGCTAACTCAAGAGCAAAATATTAGTATATTGAATCCTGTACTACATTTTTTATTTCCAATGATGCTTTCCCCATTTTATTTCAAAATATAATTTTATTTCATAGTTATTGCTATTTGATGTTTTATCTTAGTTTGATTTCATTATTTTATGTAAAAGCGAATAAACAAGTTTGACCCAAGATCAAATAAACCACGAGTGTTCACATGTAATGTTTTATTATATTTCTTTTTTATTTTTAATTTGTACATATACCATGCATGTGTTGAGGTAAGGAAGGGTAAGTGATATTCCTAAAGGGGTAGGTATTTTTTCATCCTTACATTTTGGTGAACCTGATGTAAACATGTTTGTAGGTCATTGAATTTCTCTTTAGCTTTCTTTTCCTTCTTATAGACCTTTCCATAATCTTCTTTTAATGTTGATCTTGTTATAAAATAATCAATATTATCTCACAGTATTCAATCATAAGATCATATATCAATCAAAATATCATTAATATTAAATTGTATATCAAATGAACATCAATATCACATAAATCACACTAAAATATTTATTGTAAAACTCAAGCAATGCATAAATCAAAGCTTATTTGAGTTACATTTTACATGGCTTTGTCTCCAATATAAATATACATGAGACTCTTCACATTACATGACTCTTGGCTTTTGCTCTCCTCAAAATCATGGGAGAACTTGACTCTTCATATCTTTTGTTACATAATAAGTCCCACATGTTACATAAAGATAAATTATCTCATGATTGCTTATAACTCCAACTTAACACATCACACTCATAACTCTTCACTTCCTAACTAGACACCTCACACACTTAAATACATGACACATGCTCACACCTACTAACTTGACACATACTATATACATAAAATCAAACTCACATCCTAATCTAAATATTTACAATGGTACCAAATAATGTAATACCTCCAACAAAACTCCATGTTATATTATTTGGTTTAAAGCTCTTCAATTTTTCAATATTTTTTATTTATTTTGGTCTTAACTCTATTACTCCTTAAAATTTAGGTATTGAATATGTTCTTTAGGGCTAATACCTATAATTCTTATGAGCAAGTCATCACAATAATATATTTCATTAATAGTGTTCTCAATAAGTTATGAACTTAGATAATTTTCAAATATTCCAAAGTTTTTATCTTTGGCTTCTCTAAAAATTGAGTGTAAGTCCTTTAATTTCATTGATATGTCTCTTTGTTCATCAATATTTTCCATCAAGTGTTGTGTGTGAAGTTTTAGACACTTCAATATTTCTTTACTTTCTTCAAGTAATTCATTATGAGTATTTTTTCCATGTTAATTGATCCTTAGAATAGTTATTCTCTTCTATTATAGAACTCCTTATTGCTCCCAAATTTACAAACTCCTTTTCAACAATAAAAATCTTTTATTTAATCAATCAATTCAATTTCACATTTTTGTTCAAGCAATTTATTAATCAATTTCTAAAATTTAATTTATCCTCTCTTCAATTCATAATTAGTTTCTTTTTTTTAATTTCATATTCTTTTCAATTTAATCAAATCAATTTCATTCACTTCTTATAACTCCTTTTAATCAAAATTTTAGTCCCCTTGCCAAATAAATTCAATAACTTTTTCAATTCATTCAAATATCAAATCAATTTCACAATAATTAAATTTCTTCAAATTAATTCAATCAAATCAATTAAATTTCACCAATTCAAATTTTCCTTTCTATATCTCCTAATTTCAATTAATCATCAATTTAGATTTCACCCTTGCAATTATCAATTCAACCAATCAATAAGTAATTAACTTTCCTCCTCTTTAATTATTTCCTTCACCAAATTTAATTCCTCCTATCAATTAATTTCTTCAAATAATTAATTCATTCTACTTATAACTCCCAACCATTAAAATTTTAATTAATTTTTCTTATCACTCCATATTAATTACTTCACTCCAAAATAAAATAATCAAATTAACCTTTTTATAACTCCTCAAATCAAATGAATTCAAATACAATTGGTGACTTATTAATCGAATAACATAAAGGTTAAAATATTACCTTTATTTGAAGTGCTTATTCTATGCAATTCAATCATCTCATCAACAATAATTTTGCTTCTCCTCTAGGCTTAGAATTACAAATATAACTGTGCTTCTAGAGCATTTATAAGATGCTCTAGAAGCACAGTTATCCCAATATGTGATACTCTCTTTGTTAGGTGCTTCTAGAGCATTTATAAGACGCTCTTAGTTAATATGTTAGACATTCTCAATGCAACAGGCTATTTTCCTTTTATAGAGTGCTTCCTCTATGTTTTCTTCAATGTTCATTTCTGATGTAGCAACCGTAGCCTGAATACTCCTTTACATTCTTTATATGTGGCCTCTCAACACTTAACACTTCACAATGTTCTTTATGCATCATCTCTTTTGAATATAATATCTTCTTTGAGTATCTTCCTTGAATGCTGCATCTACTCTAAATTTTGGGTACTTCTCCTCAAATTCATAAGTTGTTATTTCCTTATAATTATAATAATACACTTGTTCATTCCTCATATATTATCAATCCAATATTTCTCTAATCTACATTTCTCCTCTAATATCCTCTTCAAATATCTAATCCACTGTATCTTCCTCCAATACTCAATGTCCCTTTAGAAATACTTGCTATCACTCTAGAACCTACAAGCTTTTCCTTCAACGTGACTCCCTTCCAATTAGATCCTATCAAATATTCATTCTCTCCACCTTGGATAGCTAACAAATTGTGGCTCTGATACCACTGTTAGTAAATAAATTATCTCATACGATTCAATCATAGGATCGTATATCAATCACAATATTATCAATATTAATATCAATATCAAATCATTATATCAATTTAACATCAATATCATATAAATCACACTAGGATATTTATTGTAAAACTCAAGCAATGCATAAAGCAAAGCCAATATAAAAATACATGAGACTTATCATATTACATGACTCTTAGCTTTTGCTCTCCTCAAACTCATGAGATAACTTAACTCTTCATATTCCTTTGTTACATAATAAGTACCACATGTTACATAAATATAAAGTATTTCATGATTGCATATAACTCCCTACTTGACACATCTCACTTACAACTCTTCACTTCCTAACTAGACACCTCACACACTTAAATACATGACACATTTCTATACCTACTAACTTGAAACATACTATATATATATATATAATTAAACTCACACCCTAATCTAAATATATATAATGGGATAAAATGTAAGCTTACTACAGTGGTAATGGCTTTGGCCTCTCTTTGAGAGGTCCAAGGTTCAAATACCACTCAGTATGAGGGGACCAAGACCCCTCATAAAAACCATGTAAACTCATTGGGAAAAAGTATATATAATGGGACCAAATAATGTAATACCTCTAACAAAGCTATGGCTAAATAGGGACTTTAGAGCAAAGACCATGTAGGGTCTCCTCTTCGGTTATCCTTTGAAAATAATTATGAGGAAGAAAATACCTTCTATAATCCCACCTTTAGTGAATATGAATAGAATGACTTTTACTTCTATAGATCATCTAAGAGAGTTTGTGAAGATGAATTGTTATGTCTTCATGCATATCATTTAGGATTAAGACAATAACAAGGCTTATCTCAAGCCCAAAACTCCTAGTCAACATATTCAAGTTCTTTTGTTAATCCTTATGATCAACCTCATGATAATAGTAACCCACCTAAGAAAGGTGTTAAACAAGTTGTTACTATAGGTCCTAGTATATTTGTTCCCCATTATATAAATTCCACTACTCCCATTGTTTCCATTATAAGTAGTCATGCTCAAATCATACCCTTTACCACTCGATATAATCCACCCATGATCCATGTAGATATCTTGAATCCAAAGGATAATCCACAAATGTACCAACTAAAATTTACCCATATGTCTATCCCTCAGGCTACTCTGAGAAGCACTTTTACTTCTCAAAATTTACCCCCTTCACCTCGTAATCCATCTCTATTAATCCCTTTGTTTCTAGTGTACCTAATACAATTTATATTCCATCATCTATGGTTTTTCTTCCACAAGTTTCCCAAATTTTCTTGGCCATCTCTCAACCACTTTTCAATATAATCTATCCTAAATCATTTAGGACAAACTCCAAGATAAAGGATAAACTGGATCAAATAAAGAGACAACTAACCTCCATTCAAATAATTTCACTAAGCCCATAATATTTTTTGATGAGTTATCTAATAAAAAATTGGATCCATCCATAATTGGTCAACCCTTTTTACCTAATTTTGAAGCACCTAAATTCCCTATATATAAAGGATTATAATATCTAATCAACAATATTCAACATTTCAAAACTACTTGTAGGATAGTTTCTTACTAGCCTTGGTGATGCTACTCTAGAATGGTAGTGTGTATTGTCTTTCCATCCATTAAAGCCTTCTGAGAGTTAGAAAAAATATTTATCCAATATTTTTCTATGTATATTAAAGAACGAACCTCAATTGATGATCTTTATCAGCTAAAACAAGCTAAATATGTTTATGCATTCCTCCACCAAAGGACCTTCTATAAATTTTCATGTGTAGTTTACATGATTAGCTATCTTCCCATTTAGAGATAATTTGAATTCCTACATTCAAGGCTATGGTGGATCTTGCTAAGAAAGTGGAATCCATTCTTCCATGGAGAGTTTAGCTTAAACTTTGAAAGGAGGAAGATAAGCCTAAGAATCAATATAAAAATAAACATGTTGTAGGTGATAGAATCATTGATGCCTACCAAATGAACAATGTGAATATGACAACCCCAACAACACAAAATATTTTCTTAACCAAGTAGCAAAAGCCCAATCAAAATTTTACAAGGTTAGAACTACCTCAATCCACCATTTTGAAATAGCTCATTGGGGTTAAACTAATAGAGATTCTACAACCAATCCCATAGTCCTATCACAATGAACACATCATTGGTATAACCCCAATGAACACTATAATTTTCATCTTGTTATGGATCATAAGAATGATAGGTGTGACACCTTGCATAACCTTATCCAAAATCTCATAGATTGTCATCAATGATTCTAATTCTCATTCTTCCTCTAATCAAGATCTTAGGGTTTTCCAAAACCTCTTACCTAATCATAACTAAAAAGACACTAATAATATAACCTTTTAAAAAATGGTAGGTGTAGTTTCTATCCATATTATAACCCAACAACAATAAAATATCCAACCCTCTGATTAACCTTCTCAACCCCCTTTAGTCTTAAAAAATAAAGGGAAAAACCCCATGAAAGATAAGACTTCTCTAATTATTTAGTCCTCTAATATTGGATCTTTCAATTTATGCCAAAAACTAGAGATCATGGCTACTAAATCTCCCTCCTTGAGCTATTAAGGACATCCCCTACTCACTATGACATGCTTCTTAAAATATTGAGTGAGCAGGTGATCCCTCATGATTTGTAGCCCAATGATAATACTAATATTGTTTGGAATTTAGTAGGACATCATTTCATTTATTTTCAAAAAATAATATTCCTCCATATATTATTCTTTAGGACCACCTCCTTCACATCACTTATCATATTAGAGAAAAATACATTAAAAGGGTCCTAGTAGACAATGGATGTGGCCTCGATATTTGAAACCTAGAATTCCTTAGCCACTTTGGATTGACATAGAGGGACTTGTAAAATTTGGATTTGATCATCATAGTCTTTGATGGCAAGGAGTAGGAAGCTTGTGGTACCATAACCTTATCTTTAAATGTAGGGCCTCAAGTTCTTGATACCCTTATTTATTTCATCTCCTATAAAACCTCTTACAATATCCTCTTAGGTTGTCCTTGAATTCAAGCTATAAAATCAATTCCTTCCATTTATCACTAGTGTCTCAAGTATGAGTATCAAGGCAAATCTATTATATTCATGTTGATACCAAGCCCTTTTCTTATTTCTAGATGGTTTTAGCCCCAAAATTAAATTATCCATCTTTGTATCTTGCCCCCTCTATCATCTCCCTCTTAAATTACCTATGGTACCTCAAAGCCATCTTCTATGGAATAGACTACTAATATGGATGACCATATATCTAAAAGCACTAAAATTCAACACTTGCCAAATGATCCTTCTAAGGTTGATAATGCCTAGATCAACCATGACCCTTTATTAGACCTCTCTATCCTATTTATCTCACAATTTCTAAAGGTGTAACTATAAAGATAGGAATTTGTTCCCTTATATATGTTGGAACCGCTAATGATGAGCATGTCAATGATGATAATATTTTTCCACCTAAATGGTAGTATTCCTTGTGTTATATGTCCCTAACTTGTCCAGTTCCTAAGTATATTCTCATCAATATGGGGTACCTCAAAAAGGGCCAAAGATAATACAAATAGTGTATTAAAGATATATTAGGAGCCAACATCTAGCCTAGTTGCTATGGGATTGGGTATATTCCCAGTAAGATTGAGCCTCTTCCTTTCTTGAAATTATCTAATTATGACAATGAAATAAAACCCTCTTCACATAATTCTTTGGATGATATCTCCTCCCCATATGGATCATAGTGGGGTGAGGAGGACGAGGGAGAGCTCTAGCCACTTCAACAAATTGGTTCCTACTATATTACAATATTTTCCAGTGTAAATCTTGTCACCCTAGTTTACCTTAGGTCAGCTGAGACAACCAATAATATGCATCATTCCAAGATGGAATTCATTCCTTTTGATTATTCGAATCATAATACAATATTTTTTAGGGAATTCACATCTGTAGTACCCAAATTCATCATCTAAGATTCTCTTAAATTATCCTCTCTTAGTCAAACAAATATCGAAGACTTAAGGGTCATGTCAGTACCTCCCCAACTTGAATATGAGTCTCATATCCTTATTGAGGATACTATGGATACCATAATATATCAAACCCAAAATCATAAAACTTGGTGCTACTCTAACTCTCACAAAATACCAAGAGTATATCGATCTCCTAAAATAATTCCATGACACCTTTTGCTTAGACCTATGTTGATTTGCCTAGTTTGTACCCGTCTCTTATTATACATCTTGAGGCTAAACCTGTTAAAAAAAAATTACATAAAATGCATCCTAAGGCTACCCTTCTTGTTAAATATGAGATATAAAAACTTTTAGATGTCAACTTTATCGATGCAATATACTATTTAATGAGATATCTAATATCATGCTTGTCATTAAGGAGGAAGGTTCTATACTTGTATGCATTGATTTCTATGAAATTAATAAGGATTGTCCAAAATATGATTTCCCTTTGCCTAACATTGATATGGTAGTCAATTTTACTATTACTTGTGGCATGCTTCCCTTATGGATAAGTTCTTAGGATATAACCAGATTTGGATTACCCCTAAGGACCAAGCTAAAATGACTTTTATAACTCCTTAGAAAATGTTTTTTTGATAGGCCATGACCTTTGGCCTTAAGAATTTTGGTGCTACATATCAATGGGCAATGACTTATATTTTCCATGACATGATGCATGATATTATGGAGGACTATATTGATGAACTCCTTGGATATTCGATCAATTAGGAAAATCATGTTCATGATCTTCGTCAAATATTTGAATGATTGAGAGAATAGAAGATCTACCTGAAGCCATAGAAATGTGTCTTTGGTGTCACTTTCGATAAACTATTAGGATTCATTATTTTTCATAGAGACATTGAGGTAGACCCTAATAAAATTAAATCCATTACTAATATATCTCCTCCTAGGAATTTGACTAAGTTGTATAGTTTTCAAGGAAAGGTACAAGCTCTTAGGAGGTTTATTACTTAGCTAGCTGACAAATGCTAACCTTTCCCCAAGATTCTATGTAAAAATAATAAATTTTAATGGGATGATGAATGCCAAGTGGACTATGATTCCTTGAAGGTATACATCTTATTACCACCTATTTTAATTCCACCTAAATCCACTAAGCAATTTCTATTATATACGTCAACATTAAATCATGCCTTACGTGCTATGTTGGCCCAATATGATGATCAATGATAGGAACAAGCAATTTACTACATAATTTGAACACTAATTAGCTATGAAACTTGTTACACCACTTTGGATAAGCTTTTCCTAGCTATTATCTTTGCTTTCCAAAAGTTGAGACACTACATGTTTTGTTGGTTGTGGAGCTTGATTCGCTCTCTAATTCGAAGGCCTTGTTTTCAGTTGCACTTGGATCCACTCCACAAAGAGGGGATATAGGGGGGGCAACATCCCCCCTACTTGTGTCCACCAAGGAAATATAGGAGAGTGTGGTGACACTCTATGGAGCCCCCCCTGGTGAGGGTTTTGGAGGCAACGCCCCCGAAGCCAAAAATAGATGTTTTTTCTCTATGTAAATATGGACCATTTATTATTAGGTCACACATCAAACAACAAATTTTAGGTGGGCTTTTTTACCCTAAAATTGTAATGTATTTTTTTTAAATGAGGACGATGTATGGTGGCTATATATATGGTAATGTACGATGTACTAATTATAATTGACGACGATAGAGCGAAGAGGAAATTAAAGAGGATCTGCTATAGGTTGTATCCCTTCATGATTTTTTGGATGGAATAAAATTTCTGGTTATTTTCTCCATGGACGTATTCCACATTGGGTGAACCACGTAAATTTGTGTCTCGTGTATTGCTTTATTATTCTGCATTTTATTTTTGCATGTATTTATTGCTCACATTTTATTATTTAATCCTAACATGCTTATCCAAAAAACTTATGTTATTGTAAAGGATGATCCTTTATAGGATCTTATGTCTAAACCCCATTTGTTGCTAGGTTTCTCCACTCAAGAAAACTATTTCCAGGTTTGAAGTAGGTTGATTTGGACTTTTGTGAGCACTGTGTTTATGGAAAGTAGAAAAGAGTTAGATTTCTCAAAGTTGGAAAAGAAAAGAAGAGTGAAAAGCTAGATCTTGTGCATACAGACGTATGGGGACCAACTCAGGTATCATATCTTGGTGGCTCTTATTATTATGTTATGTTTATTGATGATGCAACTAGAAAAACTTGGGTTTATTGTATCTAAAATAAATCGGATGTCTTTGATACTTTTAAGAAATGGAAAGCTTTGGTTGAGAATGAGACAGGAAATAAGTTGAAGTGTCTCAGATAAAATAATGGAGGTGAGTACTACAGCAAATATTTTGATAATTATTGTTCATACCATGGGATTTTTAGAGTGAAGACGGTTCTAGGAACTCCATAATAAAATGGTGTGTTAGAAAGGATGAACAGGACTATCATGGAATGTGCTAGGTGTATGAGATTACATGCAGGATTGCCCTTACATTTTTGGGCAGATGTTATGGATACTGTTGTTTATTTAATAAACATAGGGTCTTCAAGTTCCTTGGATGGTGGGATTCCATAAGAGGCATGGAAAAGTAAGCCTATTAACTACTCATTTCTAAATAATTTCGGTTGTGAAGCATTCATGCATATTGATAAAGAAAATAGAACTAAAATTGAGGCAAAATCCAAGAAGTGTACTTTCATTGGATATGGAGTTAATAATTTTAGTTATCATTTTTGGGATTATGAAAATAACAAAATCATTAGGAGTAGAGATGTGGTATTCAATGAGAAATTCATGTATAAAGACCAGTTGCAACAAAAGAAATAGGAAAAAGTAAACACATAATACACAGTGCTTGATAAAATTGAAACTTCAAAGGTGACAGAAAATCAACAACAGTAACAATAAGCACCTCAAACTCTTGAAAATGTTGTTAGAAGATCTACCCAGATAAGTAGATCCCTAAACGTTACTCTCCTTCATTATATTATGTATTATTGTCTAACTATGGTGAACCAAAAACATATGAAGAAGCGATGTAGGTAGAAACCAAGAAGAAGTGGTAGCAAGACATGGAAGAGTATATGGACTCCTTAGTATACAATCAGACTTGAGATCTGGTTTGGTTTCCTGTAGAAAAAAGAATATTGCAAAATAAAGGGGTTTACAAAGTGAAATAAGAAGATGGAACTAAAAAGAGGTATAAGGCTAGACTGGTTGTAAAGGAGTTTGCACAAAAGAAAGATATTTATTATGATGAATTTTTTCTCCTGTTGTTAAAATGATTTCAATTAGAACTGCTTTAAGCCTAGTGGTTGTAGAGGATTTGCATCTTGAATAATTAGATGTAAAAATAGATTTTCTCCATGGGGATTTGGAGGAAGATATTTATATGTAGTAGCCACAAGGGTATGAGATCAAAGGGAAGGAGGAATTAGTATGTAGGTTGAAAAAGAGCTTGTATGACCTGAAGAAAGCTCCAAGGCAATGGTATATGAAATTTGATAGATTTATGTCAGAACAAGGTTGTAGTAGATTTTATTTTGACCATTGTATTTATTTTAAGAGATTGGATAATGGTAATTATATTATCCTATTATTGTATGTAGATGATATGATTGTTGCAGGGTCTAACATACAAGATATAAATATGCTCAAAATAAAATTGGCAGATTCATTTACAATGAAATATTTGGGTTTTCCAAAGCAAATCCTTGGTATGAGAATAACAAGAGATAAAAAAAATGTAAATTAACATTGTCTCAGTGTGAGTACATTGAGAAGGTATTGGAAAGATTTAATATGCAGGATGCAAAACCTGTTAGTACACCTTTGGCTAATCATTTTAACCTGATCAAAGATATGTGTTCTAAGACACAGGATGAGATAAACAACATGTCCAAGGTTCCTTATTCATCAGTAGTTGGTAATTTTATGTATGTAATGGTTTGCACAAGGCCAAATATAGTACATGCAGTGGGATTTGTAAGCAGGTTTATAAGCAACCCAAGAAAAATGTATTGGGAGGTAGTAAAGTAGATTCTTAGGTATTTAAGAGGTATTATCACTCATTTATTATGTTTTGGAGGTACCAACACATTTGTACAGGGATATGCTAATATATATATGGCAGGTGATATAAATAGCAGGAGTACCATAGGATACATCTTTACTATAGGTGGAACTACAATAAGTTGGATTTCAAAATTACAAAAGATTGTTGCACTTTCAACAACGGATGCAGAGTTAAGGCTAGTAAAGATATGGTTTGGTTACAAAGGTTTATGGAGAAATTGGGAAAGAAGTAGGAGAATAGCATATTATATAGTGACAGTAAGAGTGCCATTCATCTTGCAAAAAACTCAACCTTTAATTCTAGGGTTAAACATATACGAACAAATTACCATTTTATATGATTAGTTTTGGAAGATGGACAATTGAAGCTGGAAAAGATACACACTACCCAAAATCCTGCAAACATGTTAACAAAGGCAATAAACAAGGATAAAATAATATCTTGCTCAGTTTTAGTCGGTCTTTAAGCATGACAATAAAGGTGAGAAAATTTCCTGGCAGGTGCAGTAGCAGTGGAGTTACTGTGATCAGTGTCCAAGTGGGATATTGTTGGTTGTGGAGCCTGATTCGCTCTCTAATTTAAAGGCCTTATTTTCATCCACACTTGGACCCACTCCACAAATAGGGGATGTAGACGGGGAAACACCCCCCTAATTGTGTCTATCAAGGGTTCTAGAGAGCGGCGACACTGTATGGATCCCCCCTAGCAGGGGTTTTAGGAGCAGCACCCCCGAAGCCAAAAATAGATTTTGTTTTCTATGTAAATCTGGACCATTTATTATTAGGTCACAGATCGGACGATGGATTTTAGGTGGGATTTTTTACCCTAAAATTGTAACACGTTTTTATTTTATATGAGGATGATGTATGGTGGCTATATGTATGGTAATTTGCAATGTGTGTAATTGTATTTGACGATGATAGAGTGAAGACGGAGTTACATCGGATATACTATAGGTTGTATCCCTTCATGGTTTTCTATATGAAATAAAAGGTCTAGTTATTTTCTCTGTGAACGTAGTCCACATTGGGTGAACTATGTAAACTTGTGTCTCATGTATTGCTTTATTCTTCTGTGCTTTATTTTCACATTTTTTATTGCTCGCGTTTTATTATTTAATCCTAACATGCTTATCCAAAATACTTATGTTATTGTAAAGGATAATCCTTTATAGGATATTATGTCTAAACCCCATTTGTTTGGGTGGACCACTAAATGGGTTTTATCCCTTAATGAATTTGATCTTAAATTTGTCAACCAAAAATCTATTAAGGTCCAAGTGATTGGTGACTTATTAGCAACATCTCCCCTATGATACAAACACCCCTTAGTTATTGAATCCTTGGATGAATATATCTTCTCCATATAGGCTACCCATTTGGATGCCTAGACACTATTATTTGATGGTTTCCATTGCATTAAAGGTGTAGGGGTTGTTGGAAATATTTGTGCAAATTGTTGTCATTGATGTCAAAAGAGAGATTTCATTGATGTCAAGGAAAATTCTCAAGGCACAATTATTATTCTAAGTAAGGTCAATAATGAAGGCATAGGTTTATCTCAAGAGAAAGGAAATTTGTTGAGAAAAGCATTATAATATTTATTTTTGAATATTATAATGAAGGACAAAAGGCTTAAGAGTTCTTTGGAACAATGGTTTAAAAATGAAGGCAAGATATTAATATTATTGAAGGCAATAATATTAATTGTGAAGGCAAGGTTCAAAAGGATTAATATTATAATATCTTTATTATAATATAAATATTTCAAGTTATAATATCATTTGAGCGCCAAGTAATTGAAGGTAATTCAAATTAATTTCGAATTGAGGTGGTCGACGTCATATGGTGTAAAAAAGACAAGGTGGACCGACTTTGGACAAAGAGGAAATTAAATCATATTAATACCCCATGCCTAAAGTCATTTTTGAGTTGTTCAATATGGTGCAAGCAATAATCTCGATATTCGATTCGTTGCACATGGTAGAGAAGGAAAGGAAAGGAGAGTGCAGTCTTCTACAACGAATAGTGAAGGTTTATGTTCGGATTGGTGCACATCAAATACCATCCATCCAGCTAGACCAGCTGGTGGTTGAGCCTATGCGAAGGTGTTGTGAGAAGGAGGTTTCGGGTTCGAAATCCATCGTGGACCATTTTTGTTTGGTTGGGTAGAGTTCATGGTAGGAGGAAGTAAAAGGTGATTGGTGCCTTTGTGTTCTCATGGGCTGCATTAGCGTAGCTGGTCGTGGCCCTTTGGTTGGGCGCCTTGCTCTCACGAGGTGAGAGGTTCGAGTCACATTGAGGGCAGAATAAAAGAGGTATTTATTTTCTCAATTGTGATTTGATTTTTGTGGGAGTTATAAGGTTGAGTTGTCATTTATTTTTGCTCATTTGATATAGGAGAAATAAGGTGTGAAAAGGGTCTTTTGGTATTGAAATTTAAAATCTGTTTAGAAGGAGAAATAAGGTGTGATAAGGATTCTTTCATTGTATGAGTTGATTGTGTGTGTTTTAAAAGTAGGAGTTATAAGGTGTTTTGTGGTTTAATTATTGTGTGTATTTTTGCATGGTGAAAGAAAGTTTAAAGGTTTTTGTTCTTTGATTAAAAAGCCTTGTCTTAGGAAATTAAAAGGAGTATAGAGCAATATTTTTGTGCACAATTTTTGAGGAAAGGTTTTCATGTGGATGATTGAAAAGTGCTATGCTAACTAACCCTTGAAAGTGGCATAAGAAAGACAGAATATTTTGAGATAGGTTTTGAGGGCACTTCTTCATCAAAGCAAGTTAAGAGGTATGGTGACATTATTCCTTCTTAAAGGTGTTTGATTGAGAAAATATTTCTGAATCATAAGGTGGAGATAAAAGGTTTGATTAGTGTGGATTGTTGGAAATATTTGAGCTAGGGTTTGTGAAACAAAATGTGCATCCTTGTTGAAATAAATTGAAAATATTTGTGTTAGATTTTGTGAACAAGTTGTGCTTTATCCTTGAAAGAAATTGGAAACACTTGTGCTAGGGTTGAGAGCAAACTTGTGCATTATTGTATTTGATCTTTGAGAACAAGTTGTGCATTGAGTTGAGTGTTCTTGAAAGTGAATGTGCAAGTGTTAGAAATCATATTTGTGAAGCAAGTGTGTGCATCAGTTTTGATTGTGGGAAATACATAAGAAGGTCAGTTATCATGTGCTAGACTAGAGCTACCTTTAGAATGCAATAAATGTGAGACATGTGAAAGCGACAGACTTAATGAATGTGTAGAACATATTGAGCATTTTTCAAGTGCATATCATTCTCTATATGTTCAAGAGGTTAAACAAATTATGGGTAGAATATGTCTAAACTGCTTCAAGTTAAAGAAATCACATTGAAGATTAGATAAAGCACTTGGTGACACTATTATGCAAGATCTAGAAATAGATGAACATTATTTTGTATGCAAGATTTGGAGAGTTGAGAAGAGGTTTTGATGAGCATATTTGAGTATGTGTTTTGAGCAGTTTTTGAGCATGTGTTATGAGCAAGTCTTTTGAGAAGGCTTGTAGGTAGATTTGAGCAAGTCTTGTGAGAAGACTTGAAACAGGTTTGAGGTATATTTGAGCAAGTCTTGTGAGAAGACTTGAAATAGGTTTGAGGTAGATTTGAGCAAGTCTTGTGAGAAGACTTGAAATAGGTTTGAGAGCATATTTGATGAGCAGGTTTGAGATAGATTTGTGCTAGTCTTGTGATGAGGCTTGGTGCAAATTTATGCAGAGTTTGTGAGTATATTTGAGATAGATTTGTGCATGTAATGTGTACATATTTAGGATAGAGTTGAGACATATTTGTGCATGTAACATGTGCAGATTTGAGCAGAGCTAAGAGCAATTTTTGTTGTTGATTTGAGGAAGCCTTGTGTGAAGGCTTGAGGTAGATTTGTGCATGTAACGTGTGCAAATTTGAGCAGAGCAGGATGATGGAGATTGAGTAGAGAAGTGAGAAGGATTTGGAGTTGACCAGAGTAGATAGGAGAGAAGTCTCATGTGGATAGAGGTCCACTAGCCATAGTAGTGGGGATAGAGGTCTCCTATGGATAGAGGTCCACTAGCTAGAGTAGTAGGGATAGAGGTCTCCTATGGATAGAGATCCACTAGTAGAGTAGTGGGGACAAAGGTCTCCTATGGATAGAGGTCCACTAGCCAGAGTAGTGGGGATAGAGGTCTCTTGTGGATAGAGTTCCACTAACCAGAGTTAAGGGGATAGAGTGTCTCCTATGGATAGAGTTCCATAAACTAGAGTTAAGGGGATAGAGTTCTCCTATGGATAGAGTTCCATGAACCAGAGTTAAGGGGATAGAGTTCTCCTGTGGATAGAGATCCATGAACTTGAGCATAGGGGATTGAGATCTCCTTTGGATAGAGGTCCATAAACATTGTAATAGGGAATTGGTTCCCAAGAGATTTGTTGAGAAAATTTAGAAGAAATATTTTCTCCGTGGATGTAGCCCACATTGGGTGAACCATGTTAAATCTATGTCTCTCATGTGTGTGATGATTTGTGCATTATTTTACTACTGCTATTGATGATATTGGTTGATACTATTTTTGGAAAGATATTGCAATTGATAACATTGGATAATATTGTTTGGGAAAGAAAAGTAAAATTTGATCTTATACTATTCACCCCCCTCTCAGTATAAGCTTGTGTTCTTCAATTGGTATCAGAGCGGGTTCCTTTAGGGAAGCCTAACATCTTGAAGGAAGATCTTACAAGAACACACATGGCAAGGAAAGGCAAAATAAGAACCATGAGATCTAAGAAGGAAGGAACACACATAGCTATGAAAGAAAAGGAAGATGCTCTAGTAATTGAAATCCAAGAAAGTGGAAAAGAAGCTAACTTTGTAAAAAGGAATAAGAAGGAACTAAGAATACTCAAATATTTTATTTGTGGTAACTTTGGTCACCTTGAAGATCATTGTTCAAAAGCTGGGTATAGTAGTAGTGAAGAAGAATGTTTTGTTTGTGGTAACCTTGGCCACGATGCAACTTATTGTAATGGGTTTAGTAGTAGTGAATATGAAAAGGAAAATAGGGATAGTCAAATTAGGTATGCAGAGGAAATTCTACTTTCGGATAATAGAAGAAAAAGAAGACACTCCTATTGAAGATCATAAGTAGAAACATCAGAGGATATTTTATCATAGAAAAGAAAACAAGCACAATTATGACCAAGAATAAGATAAATAAGATGCTCTTGTGATTAAAGATCTAGAAAAAGAGGAAGATTCAAAAAAATAAAAGGAGGAAGCCATAGTTGAGGAACTTGTTGAGTTGAAAATGGAGAACTTAGAATTTAAGGTTCAAATATAAGAGAATGATAAAACTAAGACAAAGCTTCTACAAGATCTCTTTGATTTGAAAGTTAATATTGAAAATGCAAGGAGAGTTGAAGAAGGTATGGTTGAGCAGTTAAAGGTAAAAGATCTAGAATGTGAAAGACTTGTTATTGATCTGAAGAATTGAAAAGAGAGAACTCAAGATTGAAAGCCCAAGTACAAGAGGATGAGGAAACAAAGGCAAAGCTTCTACAAGATCTCACTAACTTTAAGGTTAAGGTTGAAGAGGCAAGGAAAATTGAAGAAGGTATGGCTAAAAAATTAAAGGCAAAAGAGCTAGAATGTGAAATATTAGAACATGAAGTGGTTTCTCTAAGGATGGAAGTGAAAGATGCCAATGATAAGCTACACAGGTTTGGGAAAAGTTCAAAAGATTTGGATAACATTACCAAAGCACAAAGATCTTCATTTATCACTTGGATTTGAAGGACAAGGGAAGGAAGAAGATTAGTCAAGCTCAAGTTCAAAAGAAATAGAAGAACCAAAAGTGATTGAAGAAGAACCTAAGACTTACGTTGATGTGTTGAAAGGTGATAGTATCAAAGAGGAAGAAAACAATGCACCATCAAGGGACAGAGATCATCACAGGAAAAGCAAAGAAAGAATAATGAGATCAAGGCAAGATGAATATTTATTCCAGGGTTATTGTTACTCATGTAATCAGTTTGGTCATAAAGTAGTGCATTGCAGGGTTCATGGAAAGAAGGATTATGGCTTCACTAAGAGGAACTTCAACATTTGAAGATGGATATTTCTTTCAAGGTCATTGCTACTCATGTAATCATTTTGGTCACAAAGCTATACATTGCAGGGTTCATGATAGAAATGATTATGGCTTCACCAAAAGAAATTTTAGGATATTTGCACCATTCAAGAACTACAACATCAAGTGTTACAATTGCAATAAGTTTGGGCATAAAGAAAAGTGGTGTAGAACAGAGTTTCCAAAACTTCCAAAGACAAGCAAGGACAGAGATGATCAAAAGGTTCAAAGAGGTATGACTACAAAGGTATGGAAAAAGAAAGTTGAGAAAGGAGAAGAGCATTGTAAGTTGGGAGTAGATTTACTCCCACCCCAAAATTGATCACCTCAAGGAGAGGAGGTGGTGAGGGGGTTGAGCTAAGAGTCTTATTTTTAGCCCCAAAGGAGTCCCTTTGCCATTGATGTCAAAGGGGGAGAGTTTTAATAAGGGGGAGAGAATTCAGTAAGGGGGAGCAACTTCTCAGGAGGAGCAGTTTGGAATCCAGTGGTAGCAAAAGGAAGTATTTTAGAAGGGTTGCCATCAATGACAAAGGGGGAGATTGTTGGAAATATTTGTGCAAATTGTTGTCATTGATGTCAAAAGAGAGATGTCATTGATGTCAAGGAAAATTCTCAAGGCACAATTATTATTCTAAGTAAGGTCAATAATGAAGGCATAGGTTTATCTCAAGAGAAAGGAAATTTGTTGAGAAAAGCATTATAATATTTATTTTTGAATATTATAATGAAGGACAAAAGGCTTAAGAGTTCTTTGGAACAATGGTTTAAAAATGAAGGCAAGATATTAATATTATTGAAGGCAATAATATTAATTGTGAAGGCAAGGTTCAAAAGGATTAATATTATAATATATTTATTATAATATAAATATTTCAAGTTATAATATCATTTGAGCACCAAGTAATTGAAGGTAATTCAAATTAATTTCGAATTGAGGTGGCCGACGTCATATGGTGTAAAAAAAGACAAGGTGGGCCGACTTTGGACAAAGAGGAAATTAAATCATATTAATACCCCATGCCTAAAGTCATTTTTGAGTTGTTTGAAATTGTGCAAGCAATAATCTCGATATCCAATTTGTTGCACATGGTAGAGAAGGAAAGGAAAGGAGAGCGCAATCTTCTACAATGAATAATGAAGGTTTATGTTCGGATTGGTGCACATCAAATACCATCCAGCCAGCTAGACCAGATGGTGGTTGAGCCTATGCGAAGGTGTTGTGAGAAGGAGGTTTTGGGTTTGAAACCCATCTCGAACCATTTTTGTTTGGTTGGGTAGAGTTCACGGTAGGAGGAAGTAAAAGGTGATTGGCACCTTTGTGTTCTCACAGGCTGCATTAGCGCAATTGGTCATGGCCCTTTGGTTGGGTGCCTTGCTCTCATGAGGTGAGAGGTTCGAGTCACATTGAGGGCAGAATAAAAGAGGTATTTATTTTCTCAATTGCAATTTGATTTTTGTGGGAGTTATAAGGTTGAGTTGTCATTTATTTTTGCTCATTTGATATAGGAGAAATAAGGTGTGAAAAGGGTCTTTTGGTATTGAAATTTAAAATCTGTTTAGAAGGAGAAATAAGGTGTGATAAGGATTCTTTCATTGTATGAGTTGATTGTGTGTGTTTTAAAAGTAGGAGTTATAAGGTGTTTTGTGGTTTAATTATTGTGTGTATTTTTGCATGGTGAAAGAAAGTTTAAAGGTTTTTGTTCTTTGATTAAAAAGCCTTGTTTTGAGAAATTAAAAGGAGTATAGAGCAATATTTTTGTGCATAATTTTTGAGGAAATGTTTTCATGTGGATGATTGAAAAGTGCTATGCTAACTAACCCTTGAAAGTGGCATAAGAAAGATAAAATATTTTGAGACAGGTTTTGAGGGCACTTCTTCATCAAAGCAAGTTAAGAGGTATGGTGACATTATTCCTTCTTAAAGGTGTTTGATTGAGCAAATATTTCTGAATCATAAGGTGGAGATAAAAGGTTTGATTAGTGTGGATTGTTGGAAATATTTGGGCTAGGGTTTGTGAAACAAATTATGCATCCTTGTTGAAATAAATTGAAAATATTTGTGTTAGAGTTTATGAATAAGTTGTGCTTTATCCTTGAAAGAAATTGGAAACACTTGTGCTAGGGTTGAGAGCAAACTTGTGCATTATTGTATTTGATCTTTGAGAACAAGTTGTGCATTGAGTTGAGTGTTCTTGAAAGTGAATGTGCAAGTGTTAGAAATCATATTTGTGAAGCAAGTGTGTGCATCAGTTTTGATTGTGGAAAATACATAAGAAGGTCAGTTATCATGTGCTAGACTAGAGCTACCTTTAGAATGCAATAAATGTGAGACATGTGAAAGCAACAGACTTAATGAATGTGTAGAACATATTGAGCATTTTTCAAGTGCATATCATTCTCTATATGTTCAAGAGGTTAAACAAATTCTAGGTAGAATATGTCTAAACTGCTTCAAGTTAAAGAAATCACATTGAAGATTAGATAAAGCACTTGGTGACACTATTATGCAAGATCTAGAAATAGATGAACATTGTTTTGTATGCAAGATTTGGAGAGTTGAGAAGAGGTTTTGATGAGCAGATTTGAGTATGTGTTTTGAGTAGTTTTTGAGCATGTATTATGAGCAAGTCTTTTGAGAAGGCTTGTAGGCAGATTTGAGCAAGTCTTGTGAGAAGACTTGAAATAGGTTTGAGGTAGATTTGAGCAAGTCTTGTGAGAATATTTGAAATAGGTTTGAGAGTAGGTTTGATGAGCGTTTGAAACATATTTGTGCTAGTCTTGTGATGAGGCTTAGTGAAAATTTATGTAGAGTTTGTAAGCAGAGTTAAGATACATTTGTGCATGTAATGTGTACAGATCTGGGATAAAGTTGAGACAGATTTGTGCATGTAATGTGTGCATATCTAGGATAGATTTGAGATATATTTGTGCATGTAACATGTGCAGATTTGAGCAGATATCAGAGTATTTTTTGTTGCTGATTTGAGGAAGCCTTGTGTGAAGGCTTGAGGCATATTTGTGCATGTAACATGTGCAGATTTGAGCAGAGCTGAGAGCAATTTTTGTTGTTGATTTGAGGAAGCCTTGTGTGAAGGCTTGAGGTAGATTTTTGCATGTAACATATGCATATTCGAGTAGAGCAGTGATCAAGATTTAGAGATGACCAGATTAGAGAGAAGAGGAGTCTTCTGTGGATAGAGGTCCACTAGCCATAGTAGTGGAGATAGAGGTCTTCTGTGGATAGAGATCCACTAGTCATAGCAGTGGAGACAGAGGTCTCCTGTGGATAGAGATCCACTAGCCAGCGGTGGGGACAAAGGTCTCCTATGGATAGAGGTCCACTAGCTAGAGTAGTGGGGATAGAGGTCTCCTATGGATAGAGGTCCACTAGCTAGAGTAGTGGGGATAGAGGTCTCCTATGGATAGAGATCCACTAGCCAAAGCAGTGGGGATAGGTGTCTCCTATGGATAGAGTTCCATGAACCAGAGTTAAGGGGATAGAGTTCTCCTGTGGATAGAGTTCCACAAACCAGAGTTAAGGGGATAAATTTCTCCTGTGGATAGAGTTCCATGAACCAAAGTTAAGGGGATAGAGTTCTCCTATGGATAGAGATCCATGAACTTGAGCATAGGGGATTGAGATCTCCTTTGGACAGAGGTCCATAAACATTGTAATAGGGAATTGGTTCCCAAGATATTTGTTGAGAAAATTTAGAAGAAATATTTTCTCCATGGACGTAGCCCACATTGGGTGAACCACGTTAAATTTGTGTCTCTCATGTGTGTGATGATTTGTGCATTGCTTTACTACTACTATTTATGATATTGGTTGATACTATTTTTGGAAAGATATTGCAATTGATAACATTGGATAATATTGTTTGGGAAAGAAAAGTAAAATTTGGTCTTATACTATTCACCCCTCCTCTCAATATAAGCTTGTGTTCTTCAGGGGTAAGAATCATCTTGAAGACCCCACAATGGTAGCTCATCCCCTTATCCTTCAAGCTTCAATTATCCTACACTAATAATATTGCCAACTATGAAGCCCTTATATTAGGACTTCAATCTACACTAGCCCTAAACATCAAAGTATTATCTATATTTGGTGACTCTCAATTAGTTATTAACTATATCAATGGTGTATATCATACTAAGAATGATAAATTAACATTTTCTTAACTTATTATTGAAAATCTTGTCTTGTTTTGATTAGATTACAATTGAGTTTATCCCTTGGTCAATTAATCTCCATGCAGATGCCATGGCAATCGTTGTATCCTTTATACCTTTAGAACTTAAGGATGAACAATATACCATTGCCATTCAATAAATTAGATAACCAACCACAACCTCACCCAATTTAGCACCCCTTGACATGCTTTTCATTGATACTTTCCCTTCTTTGGACCCTTGGTACAATGAATTTCTCACTCTTCTTAAGGATGAAATCACACCTAAGGGTCCCAATCATAATGAATGTAGGAAATTTTTATAGTGTGCTTGTCATTATGTTGTTATTAGAGATATTCTCTATCGATGCTCCTTTAATAGCATATTGATTCATTGTTCAACCTTTATAGAAGCTCAAACAACCATATGTGAAGCCCATGATGGCTTGTGTGGCATCCATTTTAGTGGCATCACCATTGCCTAAAATATTGAACTAGTTGTCTGCTATTGGCCCACCATGGAGGACTCTTGTGAGTATGTTAAGAAATATGATAAATTTTAAAAACATGATAACTCATTTCATGCTCCTTCTTAGGATCTTTAGCCAATAACTTCTCCTTGGCATTTATCCATTTGGGTTCTTGATATCATTGGTAAAATCAACCCTTTCTGCTCTAGCAACCATAATTCATCATCAATGCTACAAAATATTTTACTAAATGGATGAAAGCTATGCCATTATCTTCTGTTATTGGTGTCTAGGTCTCTATGTTTTTGTTCAACCAAATCTTGTGTAGGTATGGATACCTTCAACCATAATCTTTGATAATGAGACTCCCTTTAAGAACAAAAAAGTATAAAAATTTTATGCCAAATATAAAATTCACCATAAATAGTTCACACCATATTATCCTTAAGGCAATGGTCATTTTGAATTATCCAACAAGACCATGATTAAAATCCTAAATAAAATCATCAATAAGAATGGTTGATATTGGTATTTGTAACTTTATTCCATTCTCTACGCTTATCACCCTAGTTTCCATACTCCAACTAGAATTGTCCCTTATACTTTAGTTTACATGTTTGAAGTAGTATTTCCTCTTGAAATTGAAGTTTTGTCCCTATGGATGTTGCTTTAGGACTCACCTATTGGGGATGTATATCATGTAGGCTACCTATCTTAGATCAAGTTGCTTGATGAATACCAAGTTAATACCTTGGAACATTTAAGAGTCTACCATGATAAGCTTCAATGATCTTATCATAAAAAGGTATGACACCACTCTTTTGAAGTCATGATTTGGTTCTTAAAGAGAATTAGAAAATATTGATGCCAAGGATGGTCTTAAAGGAAAATTTGAACCTAATTTGTTAGGTCCCTTTTTTGTTACTGCTAAAGTTGGATTAGGGGCATACCTATTATTTTCTCTTTATGGAATATAATTAAAAGAACCTATCAATATAATGCATCTCAAAATATATTATGATTGAATTTGCATGATTTGATTTCCCATGTGCCTCATTACATGACTTCTTTTATGCATGACTACCTACATAACATACCTACTTAAAATCATGTTCTTGATTATGTGGTTTCTTGGGATTTCCTATTCATACCATAACATCAAGAGGTTTTATGATGGGGTAATGATGATCCTAGCTAGCATATAGAAGCATATACATTGTATTTGCACTAGGTCACTGAGCTAGTGGACCTCATTGAAGCTTTTAACTCCCTCTCAATCCTCTTATTGTTGTTGAGTATGGAGAGGAGCTTGAGGTATCAATGGTATGAATTCCTATCACAAACACAATTCATGGCACAATACCATTCCAATACCTTAGCCTCTTCTTCTAGATTATAAAATACCTTAAGGGTGCTCTACTTGTGACAAGTGGTAACTTAAAAATTAGGCTCTTTACACATTATGGGTTACTTTCCACACTATGGATTTGATTGGTATTGTAGATTACTTTCATCTTGTGGATATGTGTCCAAACTATAGATCGGATCCATACAATGGATTTTGGGTTGCACAATGGATTGCACCCATGACTATCCTCACACTCTCATACTTTATGCCTTGGTAGAAATGTTGATTTTGTTTATTGTATGTGCTTATTTCTTTTTGTGCAACTTTTACACATGTGTGCTTATATGAAATTACCTACGCTTACCTATTTGCATGTGTTCCATTATTACATTTATGATATTTTGCTTGATTATATACCTATATTATAGGTGTTTTTAGGGGGCAATGACAAGATTTGTCACAATTATATACAATAGCCATTCAACATTCCTTATTCAATTATACAATGAACTTGCATAAAATTCATTTCAGACATCTATATTTCCTACTAAAAGCATTTTCCAACATAGACTACATAATTTTTCTTGAGATCTCTTACCCATCCCTACTTTGTTGATGATTTTAGGGTGTATCTCTTCATTGGTATGATACCACATTCAATTGTATTCATGTTATAGCCCAACAAGGTCACTAGATGAACTCATCAATCAAAGCATGGACTTTTAATGACCCCAATGGGGGTAAACTATTATTACACTTAAGCAACTTAAAAACCTCTCCAAAACATGCATTTAGTTGAGCATATCTAAAACACCCATTTGGTTGAGCATATCTATAAAAATAGAAATAAAAAATAAAAATAATATAATAATAAATAATAAATAATAAAATTTCAATTGAAAAGCACCATCTAATTGCAGTAATATTAATAAGAAAATTATTTATACTTTATAGGTGTGAACCCCAGTATTGTCAAATATTACGGATGACTTCTCATGCAAATATTTAATGAAAATTTTAAATTCATTCCTTTTTAAATCCATGTGCTTAATCGGCCTGACCCAATGAGTAAAAATGTATCTAGTGTTTCTTAACTTGAACTAGTGGTTATCATCAGGTATTGTTTATCAGTAACTAAATCATATTAATGGAAAATAAAAGTAAATAAATTATAATTCATTAAAAAAAATTGTTTATGTTTTAGAATCGACGTTGAAGAAAGAAATTTTAAGGTAAATTTTGAGACAAATAATTGTATTGACAACTTTTAAGAATGTCAATCTCATAATTTGAAGGTAAACTTTGAGATAAAAAATTGTATTGATAACTTTTAAGAATTTCAACTTCATGTTATCTCTATGATGAATAGAGCTACATATTTTTTAGTTAGGTCATAATGAATATGATCCTGTAAAGAGCCTTTATTTTCTTTAAATAGATAATAAAACCTATCATAAATATCATCTTACACTGGACACCTAATACAAAATGCTTCTCTTATTTTGGTTCATTATTACAAAGCGCTCTTTATGTGAAGCTAATGAGAGCATAGCCAAAATTGGCCTAAAGGAAATCTCAAGATAAAATAGAGTCTAATGTATTTGGGAGGAATAATACATCCATATTCTATTTAAATATAGCGATCTAAGCAGTGATGTATTTTTTGTTAGTGGTTTTATTAGTTCTATCTAAGTTGATATTATATAGATTTTATAGATATCATCACTAATAGCTCTATGAGCATTTGTTTTCAACACATGTGGAAAGCATTGATGGAAAATGTATTCAGAGGAAGACAAATATCAATATTAATTTCTTGCATGAAAGACATAGAAAGGAGAATAAAATAAAATTCCCTACTACTGACTTCATTATATTTATAAAGTAGCTTGGAGTTAACTTAAAATAACACTACTAGGTGCTTTTCTTGTTCATTGATATAATAAGCAACTGATAGCTTTTTTAATGTTGAAATTGAAGCATTTGGTAGTGACATTTATCACTATGATTGTTTTATGTTATCCTAAAAAACAAACATGATGGTTTTTCCAAATCAATTTGGCTTCCCAATATTCTCCATATAATAGACTCTATAATCAATACACTAGTACTTCCAAGAAGAATATTAGTACAATAAAAATATTTGTAATGAAAGGAAAATTGAATATCCTTTTTCTACTTTAGGGACTAATCACTTTGATATATACTTTAATACCCATTTCTTACCAAAGTGTAAATACATAGATATCTTCATTAAATATTTCTACTGAATTGCAAAAAAAAACTTTATATTTATCTACAATTTTATTTTAGTAATCTTGGAATGAAGGGGCAATGCCCCTTTAAACCTCTAGATATAGATCGGCTCCCCACCATCTCTACTAAAATCTAACTAATCTAATATAATTGCTTGAAATTGAATGCAGAAAAATAAATTTGAGAAATTATAATGCATGGAAAAAAGTTAATTTGGAAGTTTAAGGTGAAAGAGATTAAAAGTAAATATGGTTGTAACCATCACAAGGAGAGTGTGATAAATTAACTCATGAGGAAATTAAATGATAACAAATAATCCCATATGTATAAAATACAATTCACAAGGGATGATAAGAGGATAAAAGTGTAGTGCCACAACTGTTACACATTCCAAAATCCAAGAGGGTAGTGCCCCTTATGGAAAGCAAAAAGTCTCATCAATTCCTCATTAATCCCAAGAAGGAACAAGTACAATGTGGGCCTAACAATAGATCCCATGTCTCCTATTTATAGTAGGAATTCTCCTCTAAATTACCTTGGGTGATAAATGATTACTTCCTATTAAAAGTAAATATATGGACGTATCTTTAACGAAATGATGCAACTCCAAAGGTTACATGCTTCTAATAACATTCCTAAATAACTTAGAAGGCATCTAAAGTGTTTAGTGATTCCATAACATGCCAAAATATTTCTTTCTCAAAATATTCCTTGGGATCTACACATCTCTTTTTATCCCTTTAATTATCCATGAGTGATTTTCTCTAGGGGGGAGCAAATCGGTCCTATCTAGGGATACTTTAGTCTGGTAAAGCTTTGCTTTTGTCAACCAATTACTTGTAGTCTACTAGTGTTTCACTTCGTAGGAACTAATCACATTATCTTGATCAAATAACTCCTAAGATATTCACTTGGAAAAAGTTATATTTTAGAGGCATAGGAGTATTAACAAGATTAATGAACTTTTATAAGCGTATGGTCAGAAAACTATTGATATTCATGAAATTAGAGCAGAAGCAGATAACTACGTTGAGTCTTTACTGGGGGAGAATTCAAATGGGGATGAAAAAGAAAAAATAAAGCTATTATCTAGCATATCATAATTGGTTACATAAGAGATGAATTCTATTTTGATCAACCCTTTTTAGAGAAAATAAAAAAGGTGGTATTTTCCATGGGGGGTTGAAAGCTCCAAATTTAGTCAGGTTCTCTCCTATCTTATTTCAGAGATACTGACACATTGTGGGGAGAGATATTGAAAATGCTTTGAAAGAGGTTCAGAGAATAGGGTATATTTTTAGGGATGTTAATTCCACATTTTTTATGCTCATTCCTAAGTCTCAAAATATAAAGGATTTCAATGATTTTAGACCTACTAGTCTATGCGACACAGCGTATAAAATTTTCTCTAAGGTTTTGGCTAATAGACTAAAAATCTTCCTCCTAGAGATCATTAATCCAGCTCAGGCAAGTTTTGTTGTTAGAAGATAAAAAATGGATGGGATTATTGCTATGCACAAGGTCATCCATTCTATGGATAAAAGTGGAAGAGCGATTCATTTTCTCAAATTAGATATGAAAAAATATTATGATCATGTCTCTTGGGAATTTTTGATAAAATTTATGCATAAATTTGGGTTCCATCAGCGGTGACTCAGTTTGATCAAATATTGCATCTCGACATCTTAATTTTTGGCCTTAGTGAATGGGTCAGTAGCTGAGTACTTTAAGAGACAAAGGGGGCTTCTCTAGGGTGACTCTTTCTCCCCATTTATATTCATCCTACTTGTAGAGGTGCTCTATAGAGCCATAAAAGTTGAGTCAGATATCGAGGGTATTAGTCTGAATTTACACTTTGATCACATCTCTCATAACCAATTTGTGGATGATACTCTTTTGTCCATTGTTGTGTCCATTCTCTACATCAAAATTATTAAAGATTTTTTGACCTTTTTTGAAAATGCAATGGGTAAAAATATTAGTTTCCACAAGAGTATACTTTTTTCTCAAATACCCCCTCAATAGGTACAGAAAGATTACCAAAATTTTTAGTTGTGAGGTAGCAGCTCTATCATCCTCTTATTTAGGTATGTCCTTGTTTAGTGGAAGAATGAAAAAGAATCTCTAGGACCCAGTCTTAGATAGAATTAAAAAATCTTGTAGGCTGGAAAGAGGCCCTTCTTAGCCAATATGGAAAGGTCCAGGTAGTTAAGGCAACTCTACAAAGCATACCAGTCTATTTCCTCTATATTTTCAAGGCCCCAATAAAAGTAAGTCAAAAGATTGAACAACTCCAAAAGTATTTCTTATGGTCTAGTTCGAAGAATAAGAATATATTTCATCTTGTCTCGTGGGAACAGGTCTGTAGAGAAATCAAAGATGTGGGTCTAGGTTTTAGAAGGATCAAGTGGATGAATGAAGCTTTGATAGTGAAGTAGGCATGGAAATTGTTTAAAAAGAAAAACATTGGTTGGGTGAGTATTGTGTTGGCTAAATATGTTTCTAGCAGATTTAATTTCCTAAATGATCCCTCTTTGACCTCAGGATCAACCTTTTGGATTAATATTTTGAAAATGAAAAGCATCATCTAAAGAGGGTATAGATCGATTTTGGGCAGTGGGAATGCTATTGATTTTTTGAAATATCCATGGATCCAGGATCAACCTTTAATATCCTCCCAAGAATTTGTTGTAGCTGAACCCATAGCCATTGTTGTGTTTGGTTCTAAGGTGGATAATTATATGTAGATTCAATAGGGTTTAAAAGTTAGAAATTGCTTAGAATGTGAAATATGAATATGTCAAAATAGAGGATTTTTGGCCACATTGAAGATTCATTAAGGCTTCAAGCTATAAAGAACATGAAATATGAAGACAGTTTAATTTGGAAGAATGAAAGTGATGGGTTATTTTCAGTTAAGTCAATCTACAAGATTTCTTCTGATGCCTCAAAGGAAGGCCCTACTTTCAAGATAATTTGGATTAAAGGTCTAACGCCAAAAGTAAATTTTTTCTTTTGGTTGGCATCTTAGGATAAAATTATTATGGTGGACAATCTGCAAAGAAGAGGTATGATAATTACAAATTGGTGTTCCCTTTGTAAAAATTCTAATGAATCCACCAGTCATTTGTTTTTCCAATACCCTTTTTTGAGGGAAGTGTTTTCTCTCCTAATGGATTTTTTAGGAGTTTTGTGGGTGTCTCCTGGTTCATTACATGATTTCATTGAGTAGTGGGTCTCTCCATTTTTCAATCCTATTTTATGTTATTTTTTATCCTTCAGCCTCCCACATCTCCTTTGGGGTGTTTGAAAGGAGAGAAACAAAATAATTTTTGAAAGCATGGAGAGACATGTTGAATCAGTCTGGCTTAGAGTGTTAATGATAATTATTGAAAATGTGGAGAATTCAACTTTTGTTCCTATCCATAGAGGGGTAGTAGAGATTACTCTTTTGAAAAATATGGGTTTTTCTATCAATACCAGAATGATAGATCTTTCAAATAATATCATAACCTTTGTTAAATGGCAACCCCCACTTTAGGATTGAATTAAATTTAATTTTTATAGAGCATCAAAAGGGAACCTAGGGCCTACGGGGGTAGGTAACCTATTTAGAAATCACAATGGGAATATTCTCCTTGCTTTTGCAAGAAACTTGGGATCTCAAACTTGTCATTTAGCGAAAGCAAGGACGATGTATCAAGGCACTAAACTAATGGAATATTTGAATTGTAAAAAAATCATTATTGAAGGGGACTCTAGTTAAGGCCTTTTCTGGTGATCAAAATACTAGTTGGAACATCCTCAACTTAATTAAGGAAACTAAAATATTTTGTCAAAATTTGGAGGGAATTCAAGTCAGACACATCTTTAGAGAAGGTAACAAGAGTGTTGACTTATTAGCTAATTTAGGGATAATCCAGGATAATCTCTCTATTTTGAGATAGAATTTTCCAATAGAAGCTGAACATTTTATTTGATGATTCTCATTGATAATTGTGAGTCTTTTTGTATTGGGGGTCAACACATTCTTTTGGCTCCTTTGAAATTATTGTGAGTTTTCCCTGGTGGGTTGGCTAGTCTTAAGTCCATGCATGGACTGATTTCTTTTCTTACTCCTTTTGATAATCTGGTAGGCTTGGCTCTATTCTCATTATAAAATATTCAAGGACCTTTCAACACCCCTTCTATAAGTATAAAAAAAATAGATTTTAGAGGTTTTGACTGGTCGATTAAAAAGGATTTGTACATATCCAAAATGGTTATAATCCCAAGATAGTAACCTATTACTATAATTTTGGAAATTTCATGGGGTTCCAAGTTCAATTGGTGAGAGATCCCATATCCTTCCTTTATCCTTGGACATGAAGTCTACAAAATTATAATTCTCTATTGTAAAATCATAAAATTACTGATTATCCTAGTGCATTTCAAGGTAGTAGCCTCAACAGCTTCTACCATTCTTTATCCTCTAGTAGCTTGATTTCAGTGATATCTTTTATATCTCCTACTATGTCAAACCCATCTTGTTTTATCACCATATTTTATAGTTTTCTAAGTAGGGTCTCTACATGTTTGGTTTTTGTGTTGTAGTTTTAGCTTCATCTGTAGCCTTTTCTCTGACCATCACATTCATGATGTCACCATAAAGGAGCTTCTTTTTATGATCAAATATATTTGGAAATAAAGTGTCAACTAACCCCTAAATTTCCTTCTCCATTCCATGCACTAGGGTTTCCAAAGAGACTATTGTGTTCTTACAAGTTTGAAGGTCTCTCTAAGCATCATGGATTCTTTCCAATTTCTTGATGATGTCCTTCTTGTTTGTCCTTATCTATTGTGTTTGTAATACTATCATTATAGACAATTGTTTGAGCACTTCCTAGTACCTCTCCTTCATAGCCAACTTATTTTTTATTTTTTTTATAATCCTTACCACTTTTTTGAGGATGTTTTTATTGTTAACCACAAACTCAAAGTACCTCTTAGCACTTGTTACCTCTGTTTTTATGTCATCCCATAATAAATTCACTTTTTCTATTTATTAGTACTTTTATAGGTTATTCATTGCTCCCTTCTTTAGTTTTGTGGTTTCATCCTAAAACTCAAAGATATTTTGATATTTCTCTTTTCGGGAAACTTGCAATTGTTTTAATTATTTTGCTAGTTGTGACTTCTCTTATTTAAACTAATTTTCCACCAGTACTACCCTTATGTAAGGCATTATGAAATATATTCAATATGTGGCATTTGCTTGTTGTTCTCAACAAATTGGGGTTTAAGTTCCTCAACATATTTTTGTAGCTTAGCTATTTCTACAATGTCCTTCCTCAAGGTTTCATTTTTCTACTTTAGTCATGACTCTTTTAACTTTAGTCAAGTTATCTTTTCTTCATGCTTTATTGCTTTACTTCTTGCTATATTGTTATCCACTGTTAGTTGGCCAAATTTCATGGCCACTCTAATTGAGAGTTGGTTGGAAAGCTAGATCATTTGATACAAACATGTATTGGTTAAATCCAACTTTGAAACTCTAGTAGTGAAGTCAACAAGTGCAATAATGGGTTTAGAAGGGTCATTTGGGACTACTTATATAATAAGGACCTTACACCATAATCCAATTGTAATTGCTTTATAGCTAGTGCCATTGATGTCCTATCCTTCAATTGTTTGTATTCATTTTGGACCTTTTATTCCTTAGCTTGGATGGATTTAAATGCTTCTTATATATTAGTCTCTTCTTAGGAACTAGTAAATTTCATACAAAGACCTATGTAGGCCCTAGAATTGAAATAGATCTGGAGCTATTTTTATAGGCTGAATCACATGAGTTGAAGTTGGTAAAATTATGTCCTCAAGTAGGAGTTGTTTGGCTTGAGTTATGGGGTACCAATGAGGATGATATGATGTTAGGTAGAGTGAGTTGGGTGAATATGGGAGTGAGTGAAGAGGTGGAAGTGAATGTCCTCCATATCCATTTGAACCAAAATCTCAACTATAGGGAAAGTAGTTGTAAGGGTGAAGGGTTTACAATATATGATACCAATGGTTGTGATGTCATGATTGTGATGGTAGATAATAAGAATTAAGTTATGGTGGTAGTTTTGATGACATGGGTTGTGGTGGGAGGTAGGGTGGCTCTAGGATATCCTATGGCTACAATTATCAATGGTAAGGGATGTATGATAGAATAAAGGGATGGGATTGAATAAGTAGAACAAAATAATTAAAAAGAGATAAAGAAGCAAGAATAGAAGAAAGTAAAAGGGAAGAAGTGGTGAAAGTTGTGGTGGTATCAATTTGAGCCTTGGTTGTTCCTAACTTAATATGAGATCCTTCTCGAGGAATTTTCCCCTCCTTGAGAAGGTGGCTCACCCTTCTACATGATGTGGGCCTACTTCTTCCATTGTAATCTTCTTAAAAAAATATGCATGTGGATCTCCTTCTTGCCTTGCATGCCTCTCCCTTATTGTCTCCTATACTATAGTGCTCACCATTACTAGTGTTGTTGGTAGTGTAAATATTATGATCTTTGGTATTGTGACAAGAGGTGGATTAGATGGACTTCCTTTTGGGGAATACTTTATCCCTTCCTTGTGTTTTTAATCATAGATAATTGAGTATTGCTTATTGAAGGAACCACTATGCACTAGTATTTTTGTATTTCTAGTTTCATACCTCATCCTTTGTTAGACATGGATTTTCCTTCAAGAGTGCCCAAGATCCTTCAAGGCCTTCATTGCTTGATGTTTCATATTATAATCAAGGTCAAAGTCATCTCTAAATTTGGCCTTGACATGGAAGATGAACCACTTTGTAGGATGAGTGTTATCATTGAATCTCATCTTTATATCCTTGCTCATACCCCATAGTGGCTTGGGCTACTTTTTCCAATGATTTTGTCATTTCTCTATCTTATATCTCCTCTCATGTACATAAAACATGTGCAAACCCTTACCCTCCAATTGTCATTAGATATCCCTCAAGGTCATAGGACTAAACATCCTTAGTGACTCCAATCTTATTTCTTTGAGTTTATCTTTAATGATATGATGGAACTCTTGTAAATTTAGGGCTATCTACATGATTTGTTTGTTTAGACGATATAATTTGGCCTTCTTATATCCTCAAAATTACTTTAAGTCCATATAGTCTAACTACCTTATATAATCAATGTTAAGCAGATAATTGGGCACATGGCATGTAGATCAAAAGGCATGTCCTTGAAATTAAATAAATGTATGAAGGATCTAGACTTACCTATATAAAAGTCTTCATTTGGCTACTTCTTGGACTTTAGTAGATTTTAGGCCTCTTCAGATAGCTTGGGCATCTTCCCCTCAACTTTATCCATTATGGTGTGATAATATTATGTCATAGAAGATTTAGGAGGTCCTTTCCACTTCTTAACATGATAAATCTATGTTGTCAACTATTAGAAGTGACTTGTCATCTAGCCTAATTTGGTTCAAATACTAGGAGGGGAACAACTCTTTCTTCTAGTAAAGTATCAGCCATACAAGGTAAGAAGTATAGGTGAACTTCTTTTCCTCTTTGAATTCCTTCAATTCCTCAATAAGTTTCCTTCCAATTTAAAATAGGCACATAAACACAGAAAATATGTATAGGAAATAGAGTTTATGACCTTTCAATTTGAAAGGATTTTAAAGAGATTTCTAAATACCAAAACATCTTCAAAAAAGGATGGAGATCAAACTGTCACACACTGTAGGACCTCCAAACTACTCTTATCCAAAAATAAAGTATTCTTCGTATGGTTTGAACCTACATCTCTATTGCACAAGAGTATTTCAATGCAATATACTAGCCACAAAAATAGGATCTCTGATTTTTTCTATATAATATAGTGTCTCCATAGAAAAATCTATATTATTTTTAGCTAAAAATTGGCACATGATTTATAGCATCAAAATTAAAAAAATTAAAAATTTGAATTTAAATAGGATTCCCTCCAAAGAAAGGAAGAAGGGAATATTTTTGTCTTTTTCTCTTATTGTCATCAAACAAGAAGATTTTTCCTATATAATTGAGTGAAGCAACTTTGATATTGGAATTCATAATATTTTCCAAAAAAAATTGAAACATACATTTTCCACAATGATATGCATAAAAATAGAGAAGTAAAACAAAGAGAGCAATGCACGCGTACGCTCTCACACACACGTGTGTGTGTGTGTGTGTGTGTGTGTGTGTGTGTGTGTGTGTGTGTGTGTGTGTGTGTGTGTGTGTGTGTGTGTGTGTGTGTGTGTGTGTGTGTGTGTGTGTGTGTGTGGAGAGAGAGAGAGAGAGAGAGAGAGAATAAATAAATAAATAAAATAAGGGGTGGGTACCTGTTGGCACCCCACTATCTCAAATATCACAAACTAATATAATGGATCAATCATTGGGGGTTATTTATAGTGATGATTAATCCCCAATTAAATTTTAACCTCAAGCTGACATAACATGACTTAAAGGGTAAAGTACAATATAATATATGTATTAAACCCTTTAATCAAGGTTAACAATAGGGATGGTTAACCCAATATCTCTAATGGTGAAACATGTTGCTCATAGTCTTACATAAATATGCTTGTAGGCTTACATAGAAATATGCCCATAGGCTTACATATAGAATTTTATAAGCTTACATAGAAGGAACCCATAGGCTTACATAGAGAACACCCAAAGGATTACATTGTACTTGCTTATAGGGTATATTAAGAACACCCATAGGCACTTTAACAATAATGACCTTGGCCCAATAAGATCATATTATAGATATCCCAACACCTTGTTACTTGAAACTATGGTCAATGTGTACCTTGTTGGAAACTAAATATTGTGTCCTTTCTTACTAAACAAGCACCTTGTTTCCCAAAACTAAAAATAGTCTAAATATTGTTTAGTTTTTTTAAAGCACTTTGTAATGCCTTAACTAGTCAAAAAGCACCATGTTTCTAACAGCTTAATTTAGGGGAACTTTATTAACCAAAACTAAAAATTATGAAGTTGCTAAAATGGAAAATGTGTATTTGCACTTGCTTTATAAGACAATTTGACCTCATGACCTATTATTTGTAAGCTTTCAACTTACCATTATATTTGTACATATTCATTTGTCATAATAGGATCTATAAGTTAATTTTAAGAGGACAAAAATGTGATATTCTCTACATGAAAATTACATACTATGTATTTAGATTGTAAAATTTTGGGCATCCCACCAATTACACTATGGACCAATCACACATGTTTCTTATTTTTCTATGCGTAAAAGTACATGATTGATAAGCCTTTCCTCCAAGATGAAAATATTCTAAAGTGACACATATGTTACTAGCTTCAAATATTATTTTCATCAATTGTTGGTGCTTAGAAATATCTCTCATGCAATTGAAGTGTATAACTCCCTCTCCAAGAACTAATACATATACTTAAGATTAATGTAGCATTGACATTCATAGAACCACTTACCCCTAATTTTGATATGTACATATTTCATTCTAGTATTCAAAATATTGAGTTCATAAACGCTTCCTCCTTCCTATTACAAATTTAGGCTTAACTTATCCACTTAGTTTGAAAGGTACAGTTTGAAAATTACATAAGTTTTAAAAAGTTAAAAAAAATAGTTGTGTGTTTTCTTTTACGTTTAATAATTTAAATATTAATTAAAATAAATATTGACATGATGAAATTTACTAATGGATAAGTATTGTATTTGAATAGATTTGGATTAAGTGATGTGGAACAATGTCTTTCACACCATAATCTAAGGTTCCAATCCTAAGGATCAACCTTAATATTTTGACCATTTGATTTGGGATGAGTGATAGAAAGAAAAGAGTTTCACACCATACACCAAGGTTCCAATCACATATACAAACCTTAATATTTTATCTCAATATATTTGGGAAATGGTGGCATTGGAATACTTTACCACTCTAATTTAAGGTTCCAATTCCATCAATGAATCATATTTTTTCAATTGGTCAAAAAAACAACGGGGATGAAGGAGCTCGCATCATAAACTAGGGTTCTAATATTATGGTCAAACCTTAATCTACAAGGTTTGTGCAATCAAAGGGGGGTGAGGGGTTACACACCATAAGCTAAATTTTTAATCCCATGGGTGCACTTTAATGTTTAAGTCTAATCTATTGTTAACCAATTATATATGAGATGCAATCGTATAAGGACAACATAAATTTAAAATCCTACATTGTGATAGGACCTATTAAGAGTTATTATATCATAGACCACATGAGAATTCAAGTGGTATAACCACCTCTTACAAGGTATATGCATGTAGTATAGGAAAAGACAGTTGCAAGTTTGTTTGGTTTTGTTTGGAGGTTTGCTATGCCTAAATTAGGCATTCTATGTACTTAAATATCATTCACTACCATAATGAAAAATATTTGAAGTTTAAGTTCTAAGATGACCTCCACTCTACGATAGACCATGATTTTATGATGATGTGGTATATTGATACCATAATAATATCATCAAGAAGTAACTTAATTATCATTTTTCAACCTCATATAACCAATTTAAGAAATAAAATAATAATTAGATACTCTCAAACACTTGTGAATAAACTCAAAATGAAATTGATGGTTTGAATTACATTTCTTGATCAATCACCAAGATACAATTTGAGATTTTTTCATGGTTTCTTTTAATATATCAAAACTTTTCCAAGTCTTGGTGGGGACAGCACAGTGGTTAGGGCTTTGGATTTTCTTTGGGAGGTCCAAGGTTTAAACCGTGACGCATGTGTGTAATGATGTGTGTTGTGTGTGTTACAAAAAAATATCGAAATTATAATTGTATTTCCTCTAACATAATTTTAAAAGGGCCATAATTTGAAATTAATTTTCCTTCTCTGAAATAATTTTAAATAATAAATATAAATTATGATTTTGATGGGATGGATTCTTGAATAAATTAAGAAAAAGGTATCCATGAAGGTATTAAGTGCAAACCATATCTCTTGTTAATATTTTTATAGATGTGTTTCTATTTTAACCATTACACACTTTTTTTCTCTTGAAATTGTAGCCCTAATTGAAAATTAATTTCCCATATTCAAGATAAAGTAGTTGGTTGATTTTACTATATAATTTTTAGGTGTTGTCTTTCATGTCAATTCATAATGTAGATCTTTGAAGTGCTCTTTAATCTTATTTTGAATTGTTCTCTTCATCTATACAATGTAAGTCTAAATGCATGAACAAGGATTAAGGTACATTCGTATAGAGATTAGGATCAATCATATATTTCATTCATATCAATTTTTTTGTTGACTAATTAGGTGGATTAAATATTTTTCCTATTTAAAATTTTGTGAATTATCTTTAAAACATCCAATATATAGGATATATTCTTTTTCTTTATCCTAAATTTCCATTCCTTTGGAAATAAATGAAGCTTCTCTTGATTTATTACTATGAATATCTATTAGACTTAAACACTCTTATGAGGTTTGACTTCTTTGTTAGATTTCACAATAGTTTTCAAAAATGAATAGAATCGACATATTACCTAGTATTGCTAAAAGAGAAATACACATAAAGAAAATAAAACATAATATATGGAGGTGTTTATGGAAAACAAATAGTATTACTATTAATAAATAAAATTACACTCCAATTGATTATACAATGGTCGATATTTTTGGGTATTTATATCCAAATACAAGCTATCTTTAGGTCAATGTTGTGAGATTGACCCATAGGAATAAAATAATAAAATATTACAAAAGTACCTTTTTCAAGGTTTACATGGGCCCAAATGGCTTTGTATTTAGTGGTATTATTGGTATAGGAAAATTTATGAAAATAACAAAAAGGTTAGCTTTTGTAGGGGAGTGGCCAAGATGACCCCTTCCCCTACTAATTAGGTTGTAAAGCAGTAAAAGTGAAAAGTTATAATTAGTTTCCTAGTGGTTAGGTTGTTTACTTTTAATTTTTTTTTTTAATTTACATGGTGGAATCGGTAACCACCATGAATTTGGGTAGGTTTTCTGACTTTTATGGACGCCACAGTATTTTGCATTGTCTACCTTGAAAGCGACCACATAATTATTCACATAGTCCACCCCTATAACCACCATGCCACAATCATTTTAAACCTTTTATGCCACGGAAAGAACCAGGAAAGGGATAAGTATTTAGTCTAGTGAGGTCCAATATTTAAACCTTGGACCTCCACCCCCTTACGGGGTTTGGTCGAACCAATTGGTCTACACCTCAGACCTTCTTTTAATTTATTTTTGGAATATTTAAGTTAGGTTATTAATTGATTGTCGATGAGATTTGGAAGATATATCATATCTTGTAATTTTGGCATATATTATGCCTAGACATGTATATTTTTCACAAAAATCAATAAAGGTTTCTCCCATATTATCGATATCAGAGCTCTCATTCTAACCAATGAATTTGGGTTACCTTGGAGACCCTCTAGTTTAGATTTTGAAGCTCTCATTAGCAATATTTCTATAGAAACATTGTGGAAATTTTTTATTAAAGCATGTCACATCCTTGTTTGCATAGCTCTATATTAATAGCTAGGCTCCCCCCTTGGATCTATCAATTGACAATGACCAATCTATGATTTTTCTCTATGGTAGCAATATTTTGTTTAAGACTAGGTATAATGGAAGGGGTGCTTCAACTGTCTCGATACCTTGACATGAATTTACATATCTATTTTCATTGCTAGAATTCATTCCCTCCTCTTGGTCTAATGGGGACTTAAACTATTGTCTTGTTAGTATTTTGTTGGATCCCATCATTTCAGCCACCTTTACTTCTTAGTTTTGGTACTGCGAGGATTTGAATCTGGGATTGAGTTTTAGCTGTGCATGATTTAATGAAGTGGAGAACATTAAGCATGCTAGCTATAATTATGGAGATCATTAAGCATCTTGAATATCCCAAGCTGTAACAATGGAATTTTTCACTGGCTCCAACTCGCACCATGGCCACCAATCTAGATTAGAAAACGGTTGAGATTACTAAAATAGTCAACACATTGACCAATAAGGTTAATGACATCAATGTTCAAACCATGCAATAGGATGTTAAGGCTTTTGATACTCATTCGAAAATAAAATGTGAAGTCAATATATAATAGATCTCAATATCCTAAATTACTTTATAGTTGGATTATGGACATGGATACTTGGTTTGAGTATAGTCAAATGTCTAATAAAAATAAAATGTCCTTTGTCAAATTCAAGCTCTTTGGTGGTGCTAATATCTTGGTCACTAAATGTCAAGATACTCAAAATCCTATTAACACTTGGGATCAAATTGTCATAGATTTGAAGGAGACATTCTATCCTTGCAACTATAACTAGGAATTGCATATTAGGTTGCTTTGTTTGTGATAAGGAAGTCAAATATCTATGTAAGATTACATCTTCCAGTTCAACCGACTGTAGATAATACTCCACATGTTAGATCCAGCTCCTACTCTAATTCTCAAATTCAAGAGTATATTATAGGAACACTTATTTAGGGAGTTAAAATACACTATCCTTTCAACACTTTATGTTATGTTCAATCAAGAAAAATTGGTAGAATAAAAACTCGTTGCCCAATATTGACTTGAATTCTTAGTCTCAGTAGTATTCTTCAAAAGTGAAAAAGTCTTTTTTTTTTCTTATTTTTCTTCTCATGATACACGTTATCCTTCTTCTATTGTTAAAAAATCTCATTAATTTTGTACTTATTGCAAAAAGCATGGTCATAAAAAGTATGAGTGTTTTAAATTGAAGAAGAAAAATTTGATTGTACAATCTCCTACTAAGAAAACAACAGTTGTACCCATTGATATTTTTGGTGATGTAATACATATGATGAGTTGAAAGGTAGGCTCAATAAAATCATCTTAATTAATTTTCATTCTTTTATAGGGGAATGTGACAATTTGTTTATCACTCATGTTCACCTAACATAATTTTTCTATGGATTGTATCATTAATAATTGCTCATATAAAAACTTTATTGTGAGATACATTGGCAACAAACTACATTTGTCGATGGACCCACATCCTCATCCATATTCACTTGGATGGAAGGATAGTGGCTCATCCTCACAAATCACACACATGCATTAAGTATTTTGCATTTGGTCCTAAATTTATTGATAAGATCACCTATGATGTGACCACTATGGATTGTTGTGGTTTGTTGTTAGGTAAACCCTATCAATATGATAGGAAAGCTTATTATGATGCCTTTAATAACACATATACCCTACAACATGATAATAAAATATTCTTAATCAAATATACTAATAACACCACAAATTTGGCACTCAATTGCAGGCAAGCATATAAATTTATCAATCAAGCACAAGAGTTTGCATTAATTTTTATTAGGCTACAATATGATGAATCCCAAGAAAAATTCACTATGTCCAAACATCATGCTACTATTGAAAAATTATTGTAGTCCTATTGACATGTGTTTCATCCTAAGACACTTCCCTTGGCTTGAGCACTAATCACAGTGTTGAACTTCTTCCTACATCACCTCTTCCTAATGCCCCACTATATCAACAATCAATTATATAAAATTATGAAATCAAAAGGTAAATTCATTACATATTATCCAAAGGTCTCATAAAACCAAGTAAATTCCCTTGTACTTCACCATTTTTTCTTGTGTTCAAGAAGGATGGAACTTGGAATCATTGCATTGATTTTTGGGCATTGGACAAGATGACCATCAAAAATTGATATTCACTCCATCACACTAACAATTTCTTAGATCAACTTTAGGGTGCCAAGTTTTTCTCCAAGATTGATCTAAAAAATGGATATTATTAGGTCAAAATTTAGGTAGAGGTCATATGGAAGACAACTTTCAAGACCAAAATGTGTCTTTTTGAGTGGCTTGTGAGGTCTCACTAATACTCTTACCACTTTCATGCAATTGTTGAAAAAAGTCTTCAGGGATTGTTTGGAATTTTTTATTATCATATAATTAGATTATATTCTATTATTTTTTAGCACTTGGAAGGTACATCTTCAACAATTGGAACATGTTATTCACAAATTTAGCATAATAGTTTGCATGTCATCCTTTCTAAGTGTTTTTATGGTTAGACATCCATATCATATATTATATTTCTCATTGATACACGTGGCATTTGGGTGGATCTAATGAAAGTGGAAGTTATTCTCAAATGATCAACTTCTACAACCCTCATAGAATTGCAAATTTTTATTGGTCTTATGAACTGCTACCACAAGTTCATCCCTTGCTATTTAGATATTATCGCATCTTTATATCACTTGTAAAGGATCATTCATGTTCCTTCCATACATTGAAGAAAAAATTATGTTTTGCACTTGTTCTTGTACTACCCAATCTTTCATAGTCTTTTCAGATCAAAATAGATGCTTTAGAGTTTGTATTTGGGGCGATTTTGAAAGAAATGGTTAACTAGTGGTCTATCATTCAAAAGCCTTCTCTGTTGCTAAACACAATTACTCCATATATGATAAGGATTTGAATGCATTGGTTCAAGCCATTAAGTACTAGAGACAACATCTTTTGGGAATGAAAACAATTATCCATAATGATCACTTGCCTTTACAATTTCTTCAATTATAAAATAGATTGCAGAAGCTAGGCATATGAAGTGGGCCTAATATTTACAATAGTTCACTTGATTATCAAATATAATAAGGGGAACACTAACACTACTTTAGAATACTTGATTCATCCTCATATATGTTGAGCAAGGTGCAGCAACAGTATTGTCATTGTTGTCAACACACTCAGATGGACAGGTTGATGCAGTGGACAATTTTTCAAAGGTTTTTCGGAGCATGTACAGTGATGTTAAATTCTTATAAGGATTTTTTTGATGTTCGGGTGAAGTTGTTACAGGTTGTTCGTGCAAATTTGCAAAAGTTAAAAAAATCATCAAGAAGTTGTCAAAAAATTACAAAAGTCATCACGGGCACAGTTGGATAGGATGGATCATTTTGGAACATGCCAGCATATTAGGAAACAGTCTAGAATAGTTTTGGATGTGTCAGCACAGTGTTTGGATTGATCGGTGACGTTTCTAGTATCTTGGCGGATGATTTGGCAAGTGGTTGTACAAGCCAAAAAAGGGCAGTTTTGTCAGAAGCATTGTGAGAAAACCAAGAAGAATTTGATAGCAAAATTCAAACTGGAGGTGATCGTTATCTTCAAGAACATGTTTTCCAAATTTCCACAAAAATGGAGAAACGAGGTGAATATTACAAGCGTTGCAAGACTGTCACAAAAATGCTCTTTTTGGAAAAAGTGTGTCAGCAGCAGTTTTCATGGTGGTACAGGTGAACCGTAAGGATTTATACAGCGATATTCTTACTAGATGTAGTCAGCATTGTAGAGATTCTACGTTTCAAATTTCATAGAAAAAAGAGTTACGAGGTGAGAGTTATGATTGTTGTAAAAATGGTACAGGTCACTTTTATGTCAATTTGTTCCACTTGTGCAAAATCCTTTAGTTGGCCATTTCGACCTTGCAGAGTCGCCAAAGTTTTAGTTTTAGTGTTGTTACACCTTCAAGGCATCAAATATAGCATCTTTCATTTTTTGTTTGAGGTTTCACGTGGCTCCGAAGTAAGAGAACGAGTAAGATGTCAATTCTTTGCATGTGACGTGTTTGACGAAATGCCTTCTCAAAATTAAAAAAAAAATAAGTTATATTGTTTTAAGAAGCTTCATTAAAGAAAATATTTTTAAAATTGAAAACGGAAAAAAATGCAAGTGTGTGCTTTTTAAGTGACAAGGGATTTTATTGAAAATTGGGGACTTTATTTTGTGAAGAGAGAAGTGTGTGGAGAAAAATAAAGAGTGAAAATCCATGATTTTTGGAGTGGTGAAAAACATCACTTCAGTATTTTGGGAGGATTTTGCAGACAAAGTTTTGCACACTACCCAGACAAATTTTAGCAATTGGCAGAACGAGCTAAGAGAACAATCAGTTTTTTTTTTGTGAGAAGAGAAGATTCAAATTCTGAGTAATGCAGAGAGAGGGATGTTATACTGGGTGAAATAGAAAGTTTTAGAAATTGAGCTTACAGACCATAGAGGGTTCTGGTTTTAGGGAAGACATTCATATATGTCATTTTATTATCAATATAAAAATCAAGTGGGTGCTTGGTAGAAGGGTTGGTGCTCCTTTCTGTTGGTGCAGATAAATCAGGGGTTGGTGCTCCTTCCAGTGGGTGCTGGTTATTTTTTTGTAAATTTGGTGCTTTGCAAAGGCTGGATTTGGATGGGAGTTCAAACAATCATTTTTTAGTATGTAGCCAAATCGGTGAACCTTGGTACATCTTCTGTTGTGTGATGTTCTCTTATAATACTTGCTTTATTTGGTTTTATGTTTTCATTGTTTTAGCTTTGAGTGTTGAAGATTTAAGTTTTAAAGAGCTACACTGATTCACCCCCCCTCTTAGTGTCATTATGAGACTGACAATATAGCACATATTTTAACTGTTGTAAATGCTTCTTATTTGGGATTTCAAACTTGGCCTTCTCAATATGCTCATGATCCTAACTTTGGACAAGTCTATAAAAGTCTTGAAATTTTTACCTCTTCTAGTTTAGCTGCTTTTTAGGATTTTCACATCAGGGATGAACTGCTCTACAAGTTGGATAAAATTTGTGTTCCTTGTGAACATTGAACATCTCTTCTCAAATAGGCACACTCTACTCTCTATTGTGGTCACTTTGTCAAACATAAAACACTTCATCCTTTGTAGCATTTCTTCTATTAGCCTCATATGTAGCACAATGTTATGTGTTTCTTACAACTATATGTAGTCTATTACCATTTCAAACCAACAAATAGAAATTTGGGCTTAAGTGTTCCTTTGCCTATTCCTACTCATCATTGGGAGATCATTTCCATGGATCTAATTAGTGGCTTTTCATTGACAGTTCACCAACATGACTATGTTTTTATGGTTGTCAATAGATTTAGCATGATTGCTAAGTTCATTCCATGCCATAAGATGAGTTATGTGCATGAATTAACTCAAATATTCTTTGACTTTGTTTGGATATCCTTTGGTCTTCCTACCAACATTTTTTCCAATATTAACTCATGTTTTGTGGGTCATTTTTGACATTCCTTGTGGAATATTTTAAGAGCTTCTCTCCTCGTGGAATATTTTAAGATATTCTCTTAACTTTTCCATCATCTTTTATCCTCATTTTAATGGTTAGACTAAATTTGTGAACCACAATCTCATTCAAAGTTTGAGGATATACCAATATACTTCTCCTACCAAGTGGGATTTGAGCCTAACCTATATTGAGAATACATACAACTAGGCAATCCATTATTCTACAAGTCATTCACCTTCTAAGGTTTATCTTAGTTTTTAACCTTTGGCTCCCTATGAGTTACCATTATCCTTATCAATTCCAACAACCATGTATATTTAGAAAGAGCAATATAAGGCCCACTATTTCATCTAGTAAGATAAGGATAAAGTATGGCTATACTTGGACAAACATCACTTCTAGGAATAGGACCATAATAGAATCAAACCACTTCATTATGGGCCTTACACTTTTCTTCAATAGGTGTTAGAGAATAATAATTGACTTGACCTACCTGCATAGTTGGGCATTAATGATATTGTTAATGTTGATCTCCTCAAGCACTACCATGAGTCTACATTGATATCAATGGCAATATCAATAGTAGAAACCAAAGCAGTGCATAAAACATCACACACACATGAGACACCAATTTTACGTGGTTCACCAAATATGGGATACTCCACGGAGAAAATATTTCACTAAAATTTTCTCAATCAATCTCTTGGGAATCCTACCCTATTACAATGTTTATGGACCTGTGTCCAAAGGAGATACCAATCCCCTAAATCAATTTCATGGATTTCTATCCATAGGAGAACTCCTCCTCTGCTCTAGCTGGTGATCCTCTAGAAAACTATTGCCTCCACTGCACTAGCTTGTGGATCTCTCTCCACTGAAGACTCTTGTCCCCACTTAGAATACCTATCCTTACTGCCCTGGCTAATGGATCTCTATCCACTGGAGACTACTATCCTCTCTACTATGTCACCTCCAAAGCTCTATCTCAAATCTATACTAAACACAGTCCTTCGGTCTAGCACAAATATGCTCTATCTCTGTCTCTGGTCTGGCACAATATTGTCCTCAAATCTGCACCAAACTCTACTCTCAAATATACACTAAACATAGTCCTTCGGTCTAGCAAAAATCTATCCTTGATTTCTAACATCAAGCCTTAACTCAAGGCTTGTCTCAATTCTGTTGGATCTACCCTAAACCTTAACTCAAGGTTTGAACAAATCAATCAACTCTACTCTCAAGTCTTCTCAAAGACTTATCTCAAATCTATATTGTAAGCTTCCACAAAAGCTCACACTTATCTATCCACAAGTCCTCTTTATAACTTGATCAAATATGCTCCACAAGTCCTCTCTAGAACTTTCTCAATTTTCTCCACAAGTCCTCTCTAGAACTTACCTCAAATCTGCTCAAAAAGTCTACACAGAACTTGGTTAAATATGATCAACAAGTCCACTCAGAACTTGTCCAATATGCTCAACAAGTCCACTTAGAACTTGTCCAATATCATAGAAATATAAAGAGAATTGTTAGAGACTCAATATGCTCTATACTAATCACAATGCTCTCTTGTTATACTTGCTTTATTTGGTTTTATGTTTTCATTGTTTTAGCTTTGAGTGTTGAAGATTTAAGTTTTAAAGAGCTACACTGATTCACCCCCCCCTCTCAGTGTCATTGTGAGACTGGCAATATAGCACATATTTTAACTGTTGTAAATGCTTCTTATTTGGGATTTCAAACTTGGCCTTCTCAATATGCTCATGATCCTAACTTTGGACAAGTCTATAAAAGTCTTGAAATTTTTACCTCTTCTAGTTTAGCTGCTTTTTAGGATTTTCACATCAGGGATGAACTGCTCTACAAGTTGGATAAACTTTGTGTTCCTTGTGAACATTGAACATCTCTTCTCAAATAGGCACACTCTACTCTCTATTGTGGTCACTTTGTCAAACATAAAACACTTCATCCTTTGTAGCATTTCTTCTATTAGCCTCATATGTAGCACAATGTTATGTGTTTCTTACAACTATATGTAGTCTATTACCATTTCAAACCAACAAATAGAAATTTGGGCTTAAGTGTTCCTTTGCCTATTCCTACTCATCATTGGGGGATCATTTCCATGGATCTAGTTAGTGGCTTTTCATTGACAGTTCACCAACATGACTATGTTTTTATGGTTGTCAATAGATTTAGCATGATTGCTAAGTTCATTCCATGCCATAAGATGAGTTATGTGCATGACTTAACTCAAATATTCTTTGACTTTGTTTGGATATCCTTTGGTCTTCCTACCAACATTTTTTCCAATATTAACTCATGTTTTGTGGGTCATTTTTGACATTCCTTGTTGAATATTTTAAGAGCTTCTCTCCTCGTGGAATATTTTAAGATATTCTCTTAACTTTTCCATCATCTTTTATCCTCATTTTAATGGTTAGACTAAATTTGTGAACCACACTCTCATTCGAAGTTTGAGGATATACCAATATACTTCTCCTACCAAGTGGGATTTGAGCCTAAACTATATTGAGAATACATACAACTAGGCAATCCATTCTTCTACAAGTCATTCACCTTCTGAGGTTTATCTTAGTTTTTAACCTTTGTCTCCCTATGAGTTACCATTATCCTTATCAATTCCAACAACCATGTATATTTAGAAAGAGCATTATAAGGCCCACTATTTCATCTAGTAAGATAAGGATAAAGTATGGCTATACTTGGACAAACATCACTTCTAGGAATAGGACCATAATAGAATCAAACCACTTCATGATGGGCCTTACACTTTTCTTCAATAGGTGTTAGAGAATAATAATTGACTTGACCTACCTGCATAGTTGGGCATTAATGATATTGTTAATGTTGATCTCCTCAAGCACTACCATGAGTCTACATTGATATCAATGGCAATATCAATAGTAGAAACCAAAGCAGTGCATAAAACATCACACACACATGAGACACCAATTTTACGTGGTTCACCAAATATGGGATACTCCACGGAGAAAATATTTCACTAAAATTTTCTCAATCAATCTCTTGGGAATCCTTCCCTATTACAATGTTTATGGACCTGTGTCCAAAGGAGATACCAATCCCCTAAATCAATTTCATGGATTTCTATCCATAGGAGAACTCCTCCTCTGCTCTAGCTGGTGATCCTCTAGAAAACTATTGCCTCCACTACACTAGCTTGTGGATCTCTCTCCACTGAAGACTCTTGTCCCCACTCAGAATACCTATCCTCACTGCCTCGGCTAATGGATCTCTATCCAATGGAGACTACTATCCTCTCTACTCTATCACCTCCAAAGCTCTATCTCAAATCTATACTAAACACAGTCCTTCGGTCTAGCACAAATATGCTCTATCTCTGTCTCTGGTCTGGCACAATATTGTCCTCAAATTTGCACCAAACTCTACTCTCAAATATACACTAGACATAGTCCTTCGGTCTAGCAAAAATCTATCCTTGATTTCTAACATCAAGCCTTAACTCAAGGCTTGTCTCAATTCTGTTGGATCTACCCTAAACCTTAACTCAAGGTTTGAACAAATCAATCAACTCTACTCTCAAGTCTTCTCAAAGACTTATCTCAAATCTATATTGTAAGCTTCCACAAAAGCTCACACTTATCTATCCACAAGTCCTCTTTATAACTTGATCAAATATGCTCCACAAGTCCTTTCTAGAACTTTCTCAATTTGCTTCACAAGTCCTCTCTAGAACTTACCTCAAATCTGCTCAAAAAGTCTACACAGAACTTGGTCAAATATGATCAACAAGTCCACTCAGAACTTGTCCAATATGCTCAACAAGTCCACTTAGAACTTGTCCAATATCATAGAAATATAAAGAGAATTGTTAGAGACTCAATATGCTCTATACTAATCACAATGCTCTCTTGTTATACTTGCTTTATTTGGTTTTATGTTTTCATTGTTTTAGCTTTGAGTGTTGAAGATTTAAGTTTTAAAGAGCTACACTGATTCACCCCCCCCTCTCAGTGTCATTGTGAGACTGACAATATAACACATATTTTAACTGTTGTAAATGCTTCTTATTTGGGATTTCAAACTTGGCCTTCTCAATATGCTCATGATCCTAACTTTGGACAAGTCTATAAAAGTCTTGAAATTTTTACCTCTTCTAGTTTAGCTTCTTTTTAGGATTTTCACATCAGGGATGAACTGCTCTACAAGTTGGATAAACTTTGTGTTCCTTGTGAACATTGAACATCTCTTCTCAAATAGGCACACTCTACTCTCTATTGTGGTCACTTTGTCAAACATAAAACACTTCATCCTTTGTAGCATTTCTTCTATTAGCCTCATATGTAGCACAATGTTATGTGTTTCTTACAACTATATGTAGTCTATTACCATTTCAAACCAACAAATAGAAATTTGGGCTTAAGTGTTCCTTTGCCTATTCCTACTCATCATTGGGGGATCATTTCCATGGATCTAGTTAGTGGCTTTTCATTGACAGTTCACCAACATGACTATGTTTTTATGGTTGTCAATAGATTTAGCATGATTGCTAAGTTCATTCCATGCCATAAGATGAGTTATGTGCATGACTTAACTCAAATATTCTTTGATTTTGTTTGGATATCCTTTGGTCTTCCTACCAACATTTTTTCCAATATTAACTCATGTTTTGTGGGTCATTTTTGACATTCCTTGTGGAATATTTTAAGAGCTTCTCTCCTCGTGGAATATTTTAAGATATTCTCTTAACTTTTCCATCATCTTTTATCCTCATTTTAATGGTTAGACTAAATTTGTGAACCACACTCTCATTCAAAGTTTGAGGATATACCAATATACTTCTCCTACCAAGTGGGATTTGAGCCTAACCTATATTGAGAATACATACAACTAGGCAATCCATTCTTCTACAAGTCATTCACCTTCTGAGGTTTATCTTATTTTTTAACCTTTGGCTCTCTATGAGTTACCATTATCCTTATCAATTCCAACAACCATGTATATTTAGAAAGAGCAATATAAGGCCCACTATTTCATCTAGTAAGATAAGGATAAAGTATGGCTATACTTGGACAAACATCACTTCTAGGAATAGGACCATAATAGAATCAAACCACTTCATGATGGGCCTTACACTTTTCTTCAATAGGTGTTAGAGAATAATAATTGACTTGACCTACCTGCATAGTTGGGCATTAATGATATTGTTAATGTTGATCTCCTCAAGCACTACCATGAGTCTACATTGATATCAATGGCAATATCAATAGTAGAAACCAAAGCAGTGCATAAAACATCACACACACATGAGACACCAATTTTACGTGGTTCACCAAATATGGGATACTCCACGGAGAAAATATTTCACTAAAATTTTCTCAATCAATCTCTTGGGAATCCTACCCTATTACAATGTTTATGGACCTGTGTCCAAAGGAGATACCAATCCCCTAAATCAATTTCATGGATTTCTATCCATAGGAGAACTCCTCCTCTGCTCTAGTCGGTGATCCTCTAGAAAACTATTGCCTCCACTCGCACTAGCTTGTGGATCTCTCTCCACCGAAGACTCTTGTCCCCACTTAGAATACCTATCCTTACTGCCCTGGCTAATGGATCTCTATCCACTGGAGACTACTATCCTCTCTACTCTGTCACCTCCAAAGCTCTATCTCAAATCTATACTAAACACAGTCCTTCGATCTAGCATAAATATGCTCTATCTTTGTCTCTGGTCTGGCACAATATTGTCCTCAAATCTGCACCAAACTCTACTCTCAAATATACACTAAACATAGTCCTTCGGTCTAGCAAAAATCTATCCTTGATTTCTAACATCAAGCCTTAACTCAAGGCTTGTCTCAATTCTGTTGGATCTACCCTAAACCTTAACTCAAGGTTTGAACAAATCAATCAACTCTACTCTCAAGTCTTCTCAAAGACTTATCTCAAATCTATATTGTGAGCTTCCACAAAAGCTCACACTTATCTATCCACAAGTCCTCTTTATAACTTGATCAAATATGCTCCACAAGTCCTCTCTAGAACTTTCTCAATTTGTTCCACAAGTCCTCTCTAGAACTTACCTCAAATCTGCTCAAAAAGTCTACACAGAACTTGGTCAAATATGATCAACAAGTCCACTCAAAACTTGTCCAATATGCTCAACAAGTCCACTTAGAACTTGTCCAATATCATAGAAATATAAAGAGAATTGTTAGAGACTCAATATGCTCTATATTAATCACAATGCTCTCTTGTTATACTTGCTTTATTTGGTTTTATGTTTTCATTGTTTTAGCTTTGAGTGTTGAAGATTTAAGTTTTAAAGAGCTACACTGATTCACCCCCCCTCTCAGTGTCATTGTGAGACTGGCAATATAGCACATATTTTAACTGTTGTAAATGCTTCTTATTTGGGATTTCAAACTTGGCCTTCTCAATATGCTCATGATCCTAACTTTGGACAAGTCTATAAAAGTCTTGAAATTTTTACCTCTTCTAGTTTAGCTACTTTTTAGGATTTTCACATCAGGGATGAACTGCTCTACAATTTGGATAAACTTTGTGTTCCTTGTGAACATTGAACATCTCTTCTCAAATAGGCACACTCTACTCTCTATTGTGGTCACTTTGTCAAACATAAAACACTTCATCCTTTGTAGCATTTCTTCTATTAGCCTCATATGTAGCACAATGTTATGTGTTTCTTACAACTATATGTAGTCTATTACCATTTCAAACCAACAAATAGAAATTTTGGCTTAAGTGTTCCTTTGCCTATTCCTACTCATCATTGGGGGATCATTTCCATGGATCTAGTTAGTGGCTTTTCATTGATAGTTCACCAACATGACTATGTTTTTATGGTTGTCAATAGATTTAGCATGATTGCTAAGTTCATTCCATGCCATAAGATGAGTTATGTGCATGACTTAACTCAAATATTCTTTGACTTTTTTTGGATATCCTTTGGTCTTCCTACCAACATTTTTTCCAATATTAACTCATGTTTTGTGGGTCATTTTTGACATTCCTTGTGGAATATTTTAAGAGCTTCTCTCCTCGTGGAATATTTTAAGATATTCTCTTAACTTTTCCATCATCTTTTATCCTCATTTTAATGGTTAGACTAAATTTGTGAACCACACTCTCATTCAAAGTTTGAGGATATACCAATATACTTCTCCTACCAAGTGGGATTTGAGCCTAACCTATATTGAGAATACATACAACTAGGCAATCCATTCTTCTACAAGTCATTCACCTTCTGAGGTTTATCTTAGTTTTTAACCTTTGGCTCCCTATGAGTTACCATTATCCTTATCAATTCCAACAACCATGTATATTTAGAAAGATCAATATAAGGCCCACTATTTCATCTAGTAAGATAAGGATAAAGTATGGCTATACTTGGACAAACATCACTTCTAGGAATAGGACCATAATAGAATCAAACCACTTCATTATGGGCCTTACACTATTCTTCAATAGGTGTTAGAGAATAATAATTGACTTGACCTACCTGCATAGTTGGGCATTAATGATATTGTTAATGTTGATCTCCTCAAGCACTACCATGAGTCTACATTGATATCAATGGCAATATCAATAGTAGAAACCAAAGCGATGGCATAAAACATCACACACACATGAGACACCAATTTTACGTGGTTCACCAAATATGGGATACTCCACTGGAGAAAATATTTTACTAAAATTTTCTCAATAAATCTCTTGGGAATCCTTACCTATTACAATGTTTATGGACCCCTGTCCAAAGGAGATACCAATCCCCTAAATTAATTTCATGGATTTCTATCCATAGGAGAACTCCTCCTCTCGCTCTAGTCGGTGATCCTCTAGAAAACTATTGCCTCCATCGCACTAGCTTGTGGATCTCTCTCCACCGAAGACTCTTGTCCCCACTTAGAATACCTATCCTTATTGCCTTGGTTTATGGATCTCTATCCATTGGAGACTACTATCCTCTCTACTATGTCACCTCCAAAGCTCTATCTCAAATCTATACTAAACACGATCCTTCAGTCTAGCACAAATATGCTCTATCTCTCGTCTCTGGTCTGGCATAATATTGTCCTCAAATCTGCACCAAACTCTACTCTCAAATATACACTAAACATAGTCCTTCGGTCTAGCAAAAATCTATCCTTGATTTCTAACATCAAGCCTTAACTCAAGGCTTGTCTCAATTCTGTTGGATCTACCCTAAACCTTAACTCAAGGTTTGAACAAATCAATCAACTCTACTCTCAAGTCTTCTCAAAGACTTATCTCAAATCTATATTGTGAGCTTCCACAAAAGCTCACACTTATCTATCCACAAGTCCTCTTTATAACTTGATCAAATATGCTCCACAAGTCCTCTCTAGAACTTTCTCAATTTGCTCCACAAGTCCTCTCTAGAACTTACCTCAAATCTGCTCAAAAAGTCTACACAGAACTTGGTCAAATATGATCAACAAGTCCACTCAGAACTTGTCCAATATGCTCAACAAGTCCACTTAGAACTTGTCCAATATCATAGAAATATAAAGAGAATTGTTAGAGACTCAATATTCTCTATACTAATCACAATGCTCTCTTGTTATACTTGCTTTATTTGGTTTTATGTTTTCATTGTTTTAGCTTTGAGTGTTGAAGATTTAAGTTTTAAAGAGCTACACTGATTCACCCCCCCTCTCAGTGTCATTATGAGACTGACAATATAGCACATATTTTAACTGTTGTAAATGCTTCTTATTTGGGATTTCAAACTTGGCCTTCTCAATATGCTCATGATCCTAACTTTGGACAAGTCTATAAAAGTCTTGAAATTTTTACCTCTTCTAGTTTAGCTGCTTTTTAGGATTTTCACATCAGGGATGAACTGTTCTACAAGTTGGATAAACTTTGTGTTCCTTGTGAACATTGAACATCTCTTCTCAAATAGGCACACTCTACCCTCTATTGTGGTCACTTTGTCAAACATAAAACACTTCATCCTTTGTAGCATTTCTTCTATTAGCCTCATATGTAGCACAATGTTATGTGTTTCTTACAACTATATGTAGTCTATTACCATTTCAAACCAACAAATAGAAATTTGGGCTTAAGTGTTCCTTTGCCTATTCCTACTCATCATTGGGGGATCATTTCCATGGATCTAGTTAGTGGCTTTTCATTGATAGTTCACCAACATGACTATGTTTTTATGGTTGTCAATAGATTTAGCATGATTGCTAAGTTCATTCCATGCCATAAGATGAGTTATGTGCATGACTTAACTCAAATATTCTTTGACTTTGTTTGGATATCCTTTGGTCTTCCTACCAACATTTTTTCCAATATTAACTCATGTTTTGTGGGTCATTTTTGACATTCCTTGTGGAATATTTTAAGAGCTTATCTCCTCGTGGAATATTTTAAGATATTCTCTTAACTTTTCCATCATCTTTTATCCTCATTTTAATGGTTAGACTAAATTTGTGAACCACACTCTCATTCAAAGTTTGAGGATATACCAATATACTTCTCCTACCAAGTGGGATTTGAGCCTAACCTATATTGAGAATACATACAACTAGGCAATCCATTCTTCTACAAGTCATTCACCTTCTGAGGTTTATCTTAGTTTTTAACCTTTGGCTCCCTATGAGTTACCATTATCCTTATCAATTCCAACAACCATGTATATTTAGAAAGAGCAATATAAGGCCCACTATTTCATCTAGTAAGATAAGGATAAAGTATGACTATACTTGGACAAACATCACTTCTAGGAATAGGACCATAATAGAATCAAACCACTTCATTATGGGCCTTACACTATTCTTCAATAGGTGTTAGAGAATAATAATTGACTTGACCTACCTGCATAGTTGGGCATTAATGATATTGTTAATGTTGATCTCCTCAAGCACTACCATGAGTCTACATTGGAATTTGAACCTTCTATCGGCCATCCTATTGATGTTTTTTTTTAGATTTTGATAGATTCAAATCAGGTTATTTGACATGAAGACTCATCATAACTGCTAGGGCTCCACAAATTCTAATCTTATTGCCAAACATGGTCATCTTCTACATCAATCCTGCTAGATATCTCACCACCAAATATCGAAGTATTTTCCTTATTTTTTATAAGTTTTGGAGTCCAATGCTTCTATTGTTGGGAGGAATGATGAGGACTCATTAGGCGTACTATAGGTTATAGACCTTAACATAGGATTTATTATATGATTTATTGGTTATTATATTTATTATATTAGTTATTAGGTTGTAAAATAGTCAAAGTGAAAAGTTATAGCTAGTTTTCTACCAGTTAAGTTGTTAATTCTTAATTTATTTTTGGAATATTTGGAAGATTTAAGTTAGGTTATCAATTTATTATGGGTGAGATTTGGAAGATATCTTATATCTTGTTATTTTGGTATATATTATGCCTATATATAATTATTTATTTTTCATAGAAATTAATAAAGGTTGGGAATAAATTTTGCTTCTATATCACATACTCCTTTGACACATCTAGTGCCATTGAAGAATAGAGTCCAAGAATCAATTTGATCTACTTATAGGTTGAAGACTGGCTCATTACGAAATTCTATTACTAAGGGATGGCTAGCTTCTAAAGGTACAATTACTAATTGGTTAGTAATGATTTGATCTTTAATACACTTTTGGATAGCAAACTCAAGGTCAAATTTTATATACACAATGACCCACTTAATGATTCATCCCAAGATATGAGGTTTAGACATGAGATAACATAAGGGGTTGACCCTTGTAATGACAAATATTTTATGGATGAGCATATAATGTCTAATATTTTGAGAGGCAAACACTACAACTAGGAAAAGCTTATCTAAAGGCATATATCAAACTTCATAAATGACCAAAATCCTTTTGATATAGAAAATAGCCCTTTATCTATGTTGGTTGTTGTACTACATCAACATATATCCTAAAGCATGGTCAATGACTACTATGTATAGAATGTGGAATAAGGATAGGTAGGGATAAAAGGAAGGATTTGAGAGTCAAAGATTGCTTGATAGTCAACATCCCATTCAAATATCATACCCTTTCTTAAAATTTTGGTGAAGAGTTGACACTTGTTAGATATTTGGGAGATGAATATTCAAATGGATTGGATTTTGAATATTCCTAAGTTGGGTTAAAGTCTTATAGAGTGGCATATAGACTTTAGATAATATTTTATTAGGATCAACTCTGATGCCACATATAGATATAATGAATCCAATAGTTTTTCTGTTGTAACCCCTAAGATGTATTTTTAGGCTTTAGGAATACATTGTATTGTTGTAGCTCTTTAGAGATGCATCTTACATCTCAAACGTGATATTCCTTATTAAAAGACCGATTGACAAGGTCATCAGCATAGTCTTCCATGATCTCATGCATCATATCATGAAAGATGTATATGATGGCTCTCTAGTAGGTAGCCCCTATGTTCTTCAGTTCAAAGGGTATGCCTTGATAGCATAAGGTTCCCCACAAGGTTGTTAAATTTTTTTGGCTTGATCCCCTAGAGTAATATTTTTCTAATTGTAGCCTAAGAATCTATCCATCAAATACAACATTCCACATCCTACAGTGAAATCGATAATCATGTCGATGTTGGGTAGAGGTAAGTCATTCTTGGGATGTGTTTTGTTGATGTCTTAAAAGTTGATGCATACTCTAATGCTACTTTATTTCTTAGCATTAGGGAAAATTTTAGATATCTAGTTGAAGTAATCAATGGCTTTGATAAATCTAACATTAAGAATTTTTTGGAGCTCTTCTTTTGACTAGCAATATGACTTTTGGATCCATTTTTATTAATTTCTATTTTTTATGTTTTGCACTAGGAGTGATGACTAGATGGTGGACAACAAGGGAAGGATAAATACTAGGCATGCCAATGTAGTACCAAGCAAATATATATTTTAAACTCTATTAAGATCTTGGTATATTCCTCACACTCGATTGGGATCAAGACCTTGCCTAGCTTAAGGATATTGGGATATTCTAGATTCCCAATATTGATGTCCATGATTTTATCAATTAGAATATGAAATTATTTCCTCCAATTTAGGGGAACTGACAACACTCCTAGGATATCTATATTTGTAGGATCTAAGGTTGGTTGATTGTAGTTGGTAGGCTATTGTATAGTAGCATTGATAATTTAAAAAAAAAAACTACCAAAATAAAAGTTATTTTTCACTAAAATGTTTTAAGGACTATCTTGTGAAGGATCATTTAGCATGTCCTTTGACTCATAGTTTTCTTTATTAGAAATTATCTCAATATAGACTAAGGTTAATATATTTACACTAATAGATTGAGTAAATTGGTAGAAGCTATCTATGAGAAGTGATGACCCATCATCATCTTCCTCATCCTAGTCTAGTCTATTTAAATAAATGGTGTTATTATGGGATACCCTATCAGTATAATTAACTCCTCCTTCACTAATAGAAGAAGCAAAAAAAAGGTCGGTATGGTTGGGGACATAACCTATCCCATAATGACTTGGCCAGGCTTTGGTTTTAGGGTTTCTTTGATGCCCTACTCAAATAATCCTAGTCATTTGCCTCAATACCCTATGTTGGAAAGCATCTACTTAGGGATGGAATATGATTTCAATAAGAAGCATGAAGTATACTATTGCTCAGTTAGATAAGGGCTACTACCATGGATATTCTCCTCATTGGTGGTACTAGCACAAATGAAAGAGCAATTTTCTATTTGCTCTATTTTATCCTTATTTCTAGAGGGTAAGGCTAAGGTTTAATGTGATGGAGTAGCTTGAATAGGTCTAAGATAAGTTGATTATTATCTATTTTTTTTATCATTAATGTTGATTAGTTTTGAAATTTTATCCTTAAGTTCAAAATTATATGGATTACTTAAAGCAAAAGATCTTAATACATCAAAGATAGGATATTGAGAAGAAAAATATTATGGTTCAAAAGATGAAGTGAGAGAAATAAAACAATGTACTTTATAGATTTTGACCTTGATCCCATAGAAATAAGGAAAATATTTAAGGTTAGCTAGAATATGATGGGTCTTACCCTTGTATTCATATTTAAAGCACTCATAAATATTTGAAAGGATGACTTGCATCATGTGGATCAATGGCCTTTTAAGAAGAATGATATATGTTAGATCACATAACATGACATAGAAGAGAGTGTTGACAGTGTGGGGTTTGACTTTAAGGGGTAAGACTATAATTCCACTAACCTCATATTACCCATTGTTGAAAGCTCTAATAACAAGATTAAATTTCTCCATATCTTGTTTGGTTATCCTAAAATGGCTAATGAATCTCAAGATGCAAACATTGAGAACAAAATATTTATCAACTAGGATTCACTTGATAAAATCATTGCCAATATGGCCTATGATGTATAATAGGATATCTCTGATCATAGAGGATTGAGGGATATCATCCTCATGGAATTATATAAATGCATGGTTAACTCCAATGGATCCTACTATGTGATAGAATTTATAATACCTGCTAGAAACAAATAGAAGAAAAACATACACCCCAATATTATATAGAAACTAAAAGAGATGAAATATATTAGGGAACCCATAGGAACCATAAATAATCATTATCCTAGATAATATTACACAAAAATCTGATAAAAATGAGGAGTGTGAGGAGGGTATTTATAGCAATAGTAAAAACCTAAATTACATCATAAATCTTACCTAAACTGACATAACAAGTAGGCTTTATTTAATTACAAATACTAAACAAGGTTTCAACATAAAAATTTTAATCATGGCCTATTGGGCTTACATAATAAATATTACAAAATAATAAATACATTGTGCACAATGAAATACCCTTAGGTCTATCTAATACATTGCACTGGCTCTTGACCATGAATCAAATTACAAATTCAACAACCCCCCATAATATAAACTGAGGGGCCAAGGAAATAAGACAATAGTGGCAATAATATATTTCCCTCAAAATGGATGCTCTAGTTGGACTTTGTAGATGAGGCATATCCATATGAATCTCCCTCATCATACAAAATATATCAACCTTGCTTCAAGAATTTAGCTTCAATCTTTTGCAACTTAAGTAAACAATTCTTTGTAGAATGTCCCTCCATTTTATAGTATTCACAAGTGGTATTTTATTTCTTTGAATACTTAGCCTTCCCCATGGGCCCTTGGGTATTAGCCTCCATAGATTATAATTCCTTTGTGTGAGCCTATATTTAAGGATTTACACCACCATAATTTTGCATTGCAACCTAAAATTAAATTAGCAGGGGAAAAAATTGATCAAGAGTAAGAGTCTTTTGGGATTCCAAAAATATAGGAATCATATGAACCATTAGGTTTAACTTTTGAAAGGAGAAGGAGATATTAGAAAGGATAATTTTAATACATTCTATATCATATTTCTTTTTGCCTCTAAAAGACATAATATCTAACCTTAATGCCTTGAACCTCATAATATAGTCCTCAACATTATCAAACTTAGCTAGCTTAAGAGAAGAATACTCTAATTTTGAGTGAATTACTTCAATAGTATTAACCTTTCCAAAAAGTTCTTGCAACTTTGACCATACCTTGATAGGGTCACTTTCTTTATTGATATGGAAAAGCAACTTCGATTCAATCTATAATAAGAACAAAACTAGAGCTTATTTTACCTTTTGGTATCAAGCTTCATCATCAATAACAATTGCTTTATCCTTCTAAAGGATGCACCATAGTTTCTTACTTCATATCAAGATGATCATTTGAGTTGACTGAATACTCTAATTTCATCCATTAAGATGAGCAACTAGGGTTTTCTGGTCCATCTTACAAAATTTGACCACTAACACCATAGTAAGTCTATGAACTAATGTCACCAATGCATAAAGCTTGAAAAATCATGTGATTTTAAAAAATAGGCTCAAGATGCTTTCGTATGAAAAAGTTATGGTCTAAGAAATTGGCCCTAATGAACTCTAAAAAATAATAATTAAGTCTCCAAACCTTATAAAAGGTATATCCAATTGCTTGTTTCCATGTGGTGATCCATGATTTTTTTATGCTACACATTGATTATTCACCAACTTAGCTTCTCTAGATTGTTATGGTTTCAACACTTGTAGAATTATGACTGGTGGATACTGATTAGATAGTATAAAATATTTTTTGTAGTGCATGAAATCTCCACATTGGCCATAAATATTTCATTATTGACTAGTGTCATCAATATTTGGTCCTAGGTCTCCATTGGCCTAACAACAATGTGCTCTTCAAGATAGCATAGGGCTTGTTGGGTCCTTGAAGTGATGCATGAGCCTCCAAGACTTCAATGATAAAATTAGAAAATAATGGAGAGAAATAAACATGTACCTGAGTGCTAGAAAACGTTTTGGTTGCCTTACCATAACCAACTAGCTAAGCCTCATTGTTGAGACAATGAGGTTGAGCCTATAGACAAATATCCTTTATATCTCTATAGAATATGATAAAGAGATCAGGTCAGGAATCAAACACAGACCCAAACCCTTGTAATGTACCTCCATCATGTCACCTAGGAAATCTACAATTAGCCAAATTTAGAGCAAAAGGTAGAGATATACCAACCAACACTTGCTAATTGGGAATAAACCAAGCTAGGAGCATTCTGAGTAATCAAAGAGTAGTTGTGAATTGAACTCACATCAAAAATATAAAATATCTAAATATTCCCTTGTCTATCTGCCATGTGAATGTATCTTCACCTTGAGTAATATGGACCCCGTGCATATAGGCCTATTGATCACGTCCGTAGGAAACCAAGGCCATTCAAATTTAAAATTTTCCTATCATTTATCTATTTTAAGCTATGGACATTAAGGAATGATGAGGAGCTACTAGAATTTTATTCTATAGGAAAATAAAGATGGTACAAATTATTTTAAACATTTCAGGAAGAAAATAAAATGTAGAGAAGGGCTTCCTTTTATTTTACAACAATAAATGCTAATGGAATTTTGAGGAAAAAATCATCCTAAAACTTGGAAGAAAAATTAGAGGCACCAAGTTGTCTTCCTGCTTGACCAAGTAGTGCTACTCCATACCCACTTTGACACCATGATAGGATTCACAATGCTTTCCAAAAATGAACAAAAATCAAAACATACACCAAAATATTATATGGAAAGAAAAAGAGATAAAAAAGATTGGGCCTACACATAGGCACTGTTCATAATCACAATTTGTAGAAAATATTACACCACTCTGATAAGAAAATGAGTCTAAGGAGGTGTTTATTGCAATACCAAAATACAACATAAAGTTTAATCTAAGCCAACATAACAAGTGGGATTTAGGTTAATTACAAATGTTAAATAATATTTAACCATAATAAGATTAATCATGACCCATTGGGCTTACATAATAAAATATTACAAAATAATAAATACATTGCATAGTGAAATGTACTTAGGCCTATCCAATACATCATACAATATCAACTCGTGGATGTGAATCATATTACAAATTCAACACTATGGAAGTAAGGTCATTTGGGTTGATGTTTTGAGGAACAACTTGTTCACTCAAATTTTTTATTAAGATGTCTTTGTCAGCTGAAAAAGACCAAAGAATTTCAAGAAGGGGTATTTTGGCTAGGGTACTCTCAAGTTGTCATAAATAATCAAAAGCATCCTTAGGATTAGTTATTGGTTGAATGATTAAAGGAAGTCCTTCAGGTGGAATTATTTTTGTATGAAGGACCAAGTGAGGCCTTGAAGGTTGATTGGATGATGGATTTTTATGTTGTTTTCTAATTATAACACAAATATGAAATATATGATTAGAAGAATGAAGTTCCCCAACCACCCCTTTGTTTGGTAATGACATGTACCTACAATGAACATTATTATTGCATTTTGATTTTGGTTGTGAATAGGTAGTAGAATCTGTAAGATTCCTAGATCTTGATTAGAAGAATATTGAGAGTGAGAGCCATTGAGAATAATTTGACCATTGTCAATTAGGTCTTAGGTCATATTCCTAGGGTTCATGCATTTATCAATCACATGACTCATGATCTAGTGGAAGGCACATTGATTAATAGGTAAAAACCAAGGGGTCTTTTTCCTTATAGGTTCAATAGACTTGATAGATAGAAGCTCTATCATTTTTCACTTTTAGGAGAGAATATAGGATAGTTAAAAGAGCATTGTCTAGTCAAAAGTACCTCTTTTTTAGGTTTTTGTTCGTGGGACTTCCCTAAGACAATATTTTAAATTTTTGTAGTAGCAATAACATTGTTGGCCTAGCATGAGTTTGTGACCATCGCCTATAACATGTTTGTTCTTATACTACCCCTTTTAGATTATAGGAAGACTTATCTTTCTCTTTATTTCACTTGGTATTCAATTGGCCTCTCTTGACAAGGTTGGTCTCCACTCTCTTGGCCATGTCAATCACATATTCAAAAGAAGACACATTGGTTATATCTAACTAGAATTTCAATCGCTCATTAAGGTTTCCTATGAATATGTCTAATAGATTTCTAGGTAGAGGGACATATAGAAGTTTCCCCACTAAGGCTCACCATCTTGATAAGAAGTTCATAAAATTCTTATCTTTGGAATATTTGAGTTCTTATAGGTCACTAATGATGACCTTTTTATTAATGTAGATAGATAATTGCTTGACAAAATTTTTAACAAAGTACCTTAAAATTTTTAAAGAGTGCCTTGTTATTCGATGATACCATTCCAAGGTAGGTCCACTCAGGCTATTACAAAATATTTTAGGCAACAATGGTTCATCGTAAGAAATGTTGCTATAAGTTGTCCTAAAAAATCTAAGGTGGTTTATAGGATCCTCCTTCCCATTATACATTTAAAACTTGGGGGTCTAAAATTTGGGAGAAATAGGGTGACTACCTACAAAGGGATCTAGGTGTTAGTTGCACAAGTCATCATATGAATAGTTGTGATTAGATGAAAACCTTGGATACAATTTGTTCCCAAGGTACCTAAGATTAAAGGATTAGAAGGTGAAGTATGAGATATTGCATTATTGGTATTTTGTAATTCCATACCTATTCTTATGAGATTAGAATGAAGATTATTGATATGAGGATTAGATATTGGGACACTTTATGGAACACTTTGATTGGGAGTGTAGCTTGTGCTTACATATTGAGATACAAGGTGGGTAAGCAAAGATGAATGATATTCCAAGGGAGGCAATAGGTTTTGTCCCCCATCATTCATGGAAGTTGTAATGATAGGAAGATTTGAATCATTGAAATGAGATATTGATATACTAAATTTTGCTTATAGATACAAAAGGACGAATCTAATAATTTAAAAGTAAAGTATTTAAATTAGGTTTTGGGGGATGGTCCATGAGTGAACCTTCCCCTACAAAGATACCTAGAGTTTCACAACCTTCCCTAAGAAAAGTTTCTATAACTTTCTTACACTTCTACAAAGTGTAGACCATATGAGTTGTGGATTGGAAAACTACCCTTCCATCCTCGTCGTGGGTAGGACTTATAGAAAGCTCCTCTTATTGAAAAATATTTAGATTCTTAAAGGTGGGTTGGTCATCATGACCTTATATAGGAGGATTAGGATTAATGGTCAATTTATGACCAATGTTATGGGTTAGACAATATTTCTAGACTATAGGTTTAGGAGAAGAAAGGATTAATTAAGTTTTGATATTCATAGAGTTTATTAAATAAGAAATAAAATATTTTAGCAACCTTATATCCCTTCCATTGATATATTGAATCTAACCTATATACCTTAGGGGCCTCCCTATATATAGGAGGTCCCAATATACCTAACTCCTCTCTATATACTTGTTGATACATGAGCTAAAATTGATACATGGGTTGCTAAATATACATGGAAGTGGCCTCCTAGATACGTGGCCAAGATGGTATGTGAGGGGTAATAGTATACCTTCTTATGAGTCCCAATTTCCCACTGCAATATACTCCTTACTAGGCATAAGTACATGTGAGGCCCTATTTGGGCAACTAGTGACCCAAGCTTGCTATATACCCAATATATCCTAGTATCTTGTGCAACAATTACTTAGAGGATTGCAAATATCCTTAGTAGTACTAGAAATTGGTTATCTTCTTGTTATCTAGATTTAATGTGATCCAATATAAACAAACAAATTTTAATGGTCTCAATTAATGTTTGATAAATTCTAGTTTGATTAAGATTTAGCTTGGTCAAAGAATATCTTGGAACCCATGATGGTGTTCACATTAGGTTTACCAAAATGTGATAAAGGGGATTGGAAGGGGATGACAAAGGGCTTCTTCATGATAATTCTCTCTCTTTCATCACCTCAAGCATAGGGATAACTTGTGTGATTTACTTCTAGGGTTTAGTGGATTAGTTAGATAACACCTACATTTCTCCTAAGATTTTCTTAATAAAGTTTAACCTTAATCTAGTCCTAATTAGATACAAATGCATCTTTCAAATAAAACAATTAAGACCTAATAAATAAAATGATTATTTATTTGGATGATAAAAGTAAAACCAATTTTTCTTTCAATAGCAAGGGTTTAAGAAGGATGTAGCAAACAAGACTAAATACAAACTATATGCAAATATATTTTAATAATGGCAATATTAGAGATATAGTTGGTCCCCTAAATGATTAAAATGCTAAATAGTCTCCTTACCTTTTCTTTATCCTTAATAAATATATAGAAAACAAAAATAAACATAGGACAATAAACAACCAATCTTAAGACCTAAATGTTAAAATAAAGGATCATGGGTTAGACAAACCTGGTTTTGCCATAAAGGCAAAAGTGTTGTCGGCCCCACAAAAGTGCTACTAGCACTACTACACCTTGGTGGAACATTTTCTTACCTATAAAATAGATAGAAAAAGAGTAGATTGTTGATCAAGGAATCTAGCTAAGTTGGAGGAGAGGATGTGGATCCCTTGTCTAGCATCAAACCCCTATTTAAATATGAGTTGGAAAACAATAAGCTAATGCAAACATGGACCATGTTTCTAGTGGTAAAAGCACCATTGGGTGTGTGGTACTGCTATCAACACTTTTATTTATTTATAGTGATTTCATTTTTATGAATATGTCTAAAATAGATAGTGACAACACCATTAAACCTATAATTCATCAGTGCTTTTGGTTAAATTTGTAGTATAATGATGTCTAGGTATAGGATTTATGGTTTTATAAAAGCTACAATGAGGATCCCAACAAGGAGGTGTAGGGACCTTGATAGATACAATATAATGGAGAGATTACTTGTTAAAAATACAATCTAGTGATAATGAAAGATAATATCACAAGCTAGGTGTAAGTATGATGATCAAGATAAAATTGGTATGTAACAAAACAAAAGATTAAATAGCTATAAATTAAATATAATAACTAAAAGTAAAAGGGAAAAGAGCACAAACCAAGAAAACTTATAGCTCCAAGATGACAAGGTTGATTTTCCCTTGTGTTAAGGAAGCTTCATTGAAGCTTGCTTGTTTGAATATGCTTGAGAGCTTAAAATATTAGGAGCTTGAATGCTTAAGATCTTGTTTTCTTTCAAAATATCATGATAAAAGTTTGGCATAATCTTGCTATGCTTGGAGATGAATTGTTATGAGTCCATGTTAAATTTGATATAATTTTATTGTATTCAAAACTATAATGGGTTAGGCACCCCAAGTGTTGGATTTATAGGAATCCATGGATCCTTAGGGGAAGGATTGCATTAAATATGATAAGATTAGCAAGGCAAGAATTTGTATTTGGATCAAGATGCAATCAATATATTGGAGATTAAAAATGGTAAATTTTGGGCTTTGTATTTCTACTAAGGCTATGGATCAAATTGATGTGATCAAGTCTATTTTAAAGGGTAGTTGAACCACACTAATTGTCAAACTTTACTTTTTTTATCTTTAACAATCATTAGTGCTTGATATTGATAGTGGTAGTGACACCAATACTCTAGGTCTTTTTCTAGGATGATTGTTATCAGTCAAAGTAGGCAAGAAATTATCAAAAAGATAAATTTTTTAAAAGTGCTTCCATGGAGGCAAAAGTGCCACCAATGCTTTTGCTTATGCCCTTAAAATTTTGCTTCTAGAGAAATAAATACTCCTAATTTGATATTGAAGATGATTTATTTACTTTGGCTTCTTGATTGGTTGATTGATAAAAATGCTAGCAAGTTTAGAGATTAATGATGCACTCAAAAGTGGGTGTCTACAATGACCAAACATTCTTCTAAGGAAAATAATTAGGATTAGAAAATTATAATTGCATTAATTCTCGTATCCTAACTTGATCGAGTATCCATTGTCTTTTGATATATTTCAAACCAACTCATCATGTCATGTAAAAATAAGTAAATAAATCTATTTTGAATATTTTGAGGTTCATATACTATTTGTTTGATTTCCTCTTCTTCAATCAATTTACTACTATAAATCCATAATTTGTAGTTGTTGATCACATTAATATAGTCTTTGACCTTTAGACATTTATAAGCTAGACATTCCCAAGCCAATGGTCTCGATTTTGAGTTAAAGATAAGAGGATAAGGATTCAACCAAGCATAAGACTAAAAATATGCATGATCCCCCTCTTTGACTAACCATCTAATATGTTTCTTTATCAATTGTAAACTATCTAATATGAAGTTCCATGTTGGCAATCTTAAATGTGGGGTTGGGGTTTGTTTACTAAATAACTTCATTGCATCAAGAGAACCTATATATTTTTGAAGTAACATTTTCATCCAACTCTTTCCTTGATCTTTGAATCATTTCTAGCCAATTTTTTCACCTAAGGCTAAACTCATAAGTCTACAATTTTGTAAGCCTATACGTCTAATATGTTTTTGTTTGCAAACCCTATCCCACTTGCAAAAAGAAAATCTAAATTTTTCCTCACATCTTTTCAAAATAAAATCTCTTTGAGTTTTATTATTTTTTAATGTTATGCTTGTTGGTAGTCTTGAAAGTAATATCATATAAATAAGGATGGATTGTAATGTAGTGTTTATTAGTTGTATCCTTCTAGCCATGGTTAATAAATTACCTTTCCAACCTACCAAACAAGATTTCATTTTATTCAAAATTTATTCCCAAAGATCCTTCTTTTTTCCTTTATGAGACAAAGAAATATCCAAATATGTTGTTGGTAATTTTCTAATTTTAAACCCTAAAATATCCATAAAAATATGTTGTAACTCTAGGGTAGTGTTAATGAGAAAAATCTTGGATTTTATAGTAATAACCAACTATTCAATAGTTTTCTCATCGCACGATCATAATGATTTATACTCCATGGCTTCACTAACTGAGGGATGATCCAAAATAGAATTATCATGAACAGATTGAAGATGAGATTCAGAGGGACCATTTGTTGTGGCCTAGATGCCTTTGATTTTTCCTTCAATTTTTTCCTCTGAGAAAGCTCTCCCTAATACGTCTGTCAGAATAATAAATAGATATGGAGATAGTGGATCACCTTAGCAAAGTCCATCTGATGACTCAAAGTATGCAACAAGGGATCTATTGATCAAAATAGAATATTTTAGAGTGCTATAACAACATCTAATTAATTCATACCAACCTTGATCAAAACCAAAATTTTAAAAATATCTTGTAGAAAATTCCAACAAACCCTATTATATGCTTTGTTTATATTTAATTTTATAAGCATACTTACATTTTTCATGGAATGAAGAGAATGTATAGTCTCATGTGTAACGATTTGTTTTTTTTAATTTAGCAAAAAATACCTTGTGGGGCCGCCTTGGTCTAAGAAACCATGACCAGGGGGTTCTACACTGTCAAAATCACTTGAGAGTCACGCTCGAACCTAATTTGGGTACCCAATGTGTGTTTGGTAAGGTGGAGATTTGAACCAAGGACCTCCCTTGGAGGATTGCCCTACCCTCTCCAACTCACCTACAACACGTGGGTCATGTGTAATTATTATACCATAAAGATTTTTTTGACCATAAATAAAAGCATCATGTTTCTCTAGGATGACACAATCTATAATGTTTTTCAACTTGTTTGTCATAATTTTTAAAATGATCTTATAAACCACATTACAAGGGCTTATTGGATAAAAATTATTAAAAAAAATTGTCTCACCTTTCTTAGGAACCAATTTAGTAAAGATGACATTAATATCACTTATTGTATCCTTTATTTTTGGGACCTCTTCAACCATAGCCAAAATGCAACTTTACAATATGTCCCAAATATTTTGAAAGAAACTTATAGGAAATACATCGGGGCTAGGTGCCTTACAAGGATGAAAAGAGAAAATTGCCTCAAGTAGCTCCTTCATAGATATCTTCTTCATCAAGCTTTTATTTTATCCTAATGTGATAATTGATTGAATATTTTGTAAAAGCTTACCTTGAGCCTGCTTTTCTTGCTCAACATATAAAAATATTTGAAATAATTAATTTCTTCCATCTTGATATCTTCTTCTTTCTAAGTATTTCTTCCATCTAGAGTTGAAATATTTGTGATGCGATAAAAAGAAGAATATGGTTTGGCTATAGCATAAAAGTTTTGGTATTTTTATCTCCTTCCTTGAGCCACCTCCCCTTGGATTTTTTGAACCAATATTATGTTAGAGTAAATATTCCATCATTTGGATATTTTACCCTTTCCCTACATTCGGTAGATTTTATTTACTGCATGGTAAAAAGTAGCTTGTTACTTTTTACCACTAGTATTTACTTTTACCACTAGGTTAGTTACCTTTTACTATTTATTGTTTACCTTTTGGATATTTATCTAAATATCCTAGGTTAGTCGTAGTCAATTTGACTACGTAGTTAGCTGTTAGCATATTACTCTCCTAACGCGCTCTGTTAGCGTTATTTGTGCTATTTAGTTAATATTACCTATTTTGTAACCTATTTAAACTATAGTTCCTAAACTATATGGTTAATACAAATATTTCATTTCATTCATATTTTCTTGGTCACATTGGTATCAAAGCTGGAGGGAGCCAAAGGGAGGAAGCGCAACGAAACTTCGTTCCACTAGACAAGGCGAGGAAGTACAATGAGACATCTTCGTTTACTGGAGAAGGCGAAGGTGATCGCGTAGGAGGAAGCACCATTTTCATTTGGTGACTTTAATTTATTTTTCCTATCTTCCTAAAGTTCCTAATGTTTGATTAATAATTTACTTAATCCCAAAGGCAGAGGAGGTGGAGATTTCCCAATCATTTTGGGCCACCTTACCTCACCTCAACAGGCGAGCATGAGAGGGCCCGCAGTACGAGCTTGACTGGCCAGGTCAATCTCCCCAACCAAGCTCCATTTACGAAGCCGATCACCTGATAGATATCAGCTATCACCAACGATCGAGCATCATCCTTGAGCTCATAGGCCCAAGGGACTTGCGTAAGGGATCGCGTCCTCGAGGCCTACGATAGCCCACAGGGCCCGCATCCCCGTGGAACGCATCGGCCCACAAGGCCCGTGCCCCCATAGATGGCTAGTGAGAATGTGTTGAGGGCAAGAGCGCCCTCACGCTCCCATGTGGCCTCCCTTACTGGGAGCGCATCGAGGGCAATAGCGCCCTCACACTCTTTGCAGGCAGCGCATCGGGTGCCACCCAAAGACACCTAAACTGGACACGTGGCCGAATCAGATCGAGCCACCTAACCTCACATGCTGGAAACCTAGATGGAACCAGCACAGAGGGCAAGCCAACAACAACAAGACACATGGCAGAAAGCCACTAGACCCAGACTGAACATAACACTAAGCGACACATGGCGGATAGCCATGTGTCACCCGACCAGACTTTTTGCAACACGTGGCGTCTTGACAGCCGTGACACATGGCGACGACCAAAATGAGGCGAGGGTGACTTCCTGAAGGCAGTCAATATGCAAAGGGCTTGAAAGCCCTTTTATTCCCCACAAACTCCCCCGTGCAGGCGATGTGGGATAATTCCCATATTTTTCCCCACCCACGCGAGGAAAGAAGGGAAAGGGAATATCATTCCATTCCCTTCACATCGGGCCTTGTAGCCCGACCGGTTGATCAGGCCGGGCTGAGGCCCTACACGGGGGGGGGCATCAGGGTTTCGAGTCCCTTCGGCGCCAAAAACTTTTGCCACAAGGACCCAACGGCAAGCATAATTAAAGGTAAAAAATATATATATTTTTTTTTGTAATTTTTTTAATTATTTTTAATCATTTTATTTAATAATTTAATATATTTTGTATAAAATCAATTTTTTTTCATAAATTACATTGATTTTTTACAAAATTAATTTTATTATTGATTAAATAATGATTAGATTTATTAAAATTTTGCATTAAAATAGAGAATTAAGGATCTATTTTTGCAATCAAATCAAAAGGAGCTTTTGTTTTCTCCAAGAGGGGATATAAGACATAGAAGAGCACTTATTTTTCTTGCAAATTAGAAAGCCATAAAAACTCTTCTCAACCTTGTTAATTTAGCATACAAGAAAGGATCAAACTTGAATTCTTTTTGCAAATTAGACAACAAGGAGACTGAAATTTTTTGTAAAATTCAAAAGGCAAAGTGTGCATTTTTTTTCTTCGAGGGGGGATATAAGACATAAAATTGCACATTATTTTTTGCAAAAATTGAGAAGAAATTGTAAGCTTGGGCCCATAAAAACTAAGTCGTGTGTCGACTAGTTCTGGAAGCCTTTCAAACGCGGGTTGTGTGTCAACTTGTCTTGGAAGGAGTGCTCAAATTGTTCATTTTTGCAAAATTCAAGGGGGAAGACAACATTGTACTCTTTTTCAAAATTGGAAAACAAAGTAGGAGACATAAAAATATCATTTTTTGCACAACACAAAACACACATTTTGTTGCAAAAATTTAAAAAGGTGCATTATCAATTTTACTCAACACCTTAATTGGAAAACTAGGTGATAATAATTTTGAGGCCATTTCTTGTTTGATTGTTGCATCATTCTTTTTGCAACTATAATTCATATAATCAAGAACATCCAAACCTCAAAATTTCACAAATTTGTGTACATCCATGCACAGATTTAAAGCCAATTTCACTTGATATTCTCTCCTAAATCAACAAAACCCCTAATTCACTCTTATTTGTTTGGCTTAATTTCCTCCAACTTCTCATCCTTCTTGAAGGGTGTTAAGGCAGGTGCCATTAAATATCTTTTTGAGTGAATTATCTTTTGGTACTCTTTTAGGGTAATAAAAAAGAAAGAACAAGTTTTTGAAAATAAGGAACCTTAAAAAGTTGCAATCCTTTGCACTAAGGGGGGATAATTCCTTTCTTCCTTCAAAACACAGATTTTTGACAAGAGGGAACTAAAACTTGTAAAGGCAATCATAAAAGTAGAAGTCATAAAAATTATACCTTTTCTTTTAGACTTCATAATAGCAATCATGCTTGAAGTTCTTACAATAAGGAAGGATGATTTGGTAAACTTTTTGATCAAATTGCCTAGAAAACATAGTTTTGCATAAATTGTAAAAATGACAACCATGACACCATTTAGTGTTGGTTTCAAAACAAGAAAAACTAAAATGGCAAAGACACATCACAGAAGCCATCTTTCTAGTGAAGTGTCTCATTATGATTCTGATTCTGGTTTAGAGAAAGCACACAGAGTGCTAATTTCTAGAACGGTTTTGTAGAGGGAAAACACATGTGTCCCTTGGGCAAAAGCACCATTTTCTCTCTCTCTTATTGTTGGCTTCATAAATAGCATAAGTATTTTGTTTGAAGACCTTGCAATAAGGGGTGCTTGTTCCTCTTTTAGGCTTCATAAATAGCAAATTCTAGGTGTTTGAAGTACTTGTAACAAGAGGAGCGATTTTTTGTGATGTAAAATTGTCTAGGAGGCAATATTTGTAAAATCCTTCACAAAACTCTTGAGTTGCACATATTTTGTAATTAAGGGGGGATATACATTTCTTTTCTTCACAATTTTTTGTAAAAAGAGAAGAAGACTTATAAGGGTGCATTTTCGGCATCGTCCGACACCTTAGTCATGCTTCTTTCAGAAATTAAATACAACATGTTTTGCAACGAGAAGGGGGGAACTTATAAGGGTGCATTTTTGACAGCGACCGACACCTTAGCTACCTTATCTTTTGCAAACTCATATTGCAAAATGGATGAACCTTGTATGAAGTGATCTATTCTACTACACATAGCGATTGCAACGACTAGTTACCCATGCAATTCGGTTGGATGATGTGATTACCATAAGGACATTCATTGGCATGAAGACAAAGTGAGGAATGACCCACTTTTTGCTTAGGAGTAGCTAGAGTACTTTGACAGAGCAAAGAACCAGTAGATCAACATCATTTTCACTGTGTTGGGACAGTTATATACTTTACCCCAATATTATTGTATTAGAGGATATGTATGTATTACCCAAATAATGTAATAAGGGGGAATGTTAGAGTAAATATTCCATCATTTGGATATTTTACCCTTTCCCTACATCAGGTAGATTTTATTTACTGCATGGTAAAAAGTAGCTTGTTACTTTTTACCACTAGTATTTACTTTTACTACTAGGTTAGTTACCTTTTACTATTTACTGTTTACCTTTTGGATATTTATCTAAATATCCTAGGTTAGTCATAGTCAATTTGACTACGTAGTTAGTTGTTAGCATATTACTCTCCTAACGCGCTCTGTTAGCGTTATTTGTGCTATTTAGTTAATATTACCTATTTTGTAACCTATTTAAACTATAGTTCCTAAACTATATGGTTAATACAAATATTTCATTTCATTCATATTTTATTGGTGACATATTACTCCTTTTCCAATACATTATGATAATTAGAAAGTAATTATTTTTTCCACATAATAATTCTTGTCTATTCCATTAATTTCTAATATCCTTTGTAAATTTTTTAGTTTGGATTCAATTTCCTCCTTATCACTTAATATTTTACCAAAAAAATTGGCATTCCAAATCTTCATTTTCCCCTTTACATATTTCATCTTTTGAACAAGTTGTACATACATGATCCTTCAAAATTTACTTCATCCCACCATAACATAACCATCTAATAAATCAGGGTCTTGGATCCATACACACTTAAAGGAAATGACTTTGGATGACCATTTTTGAGTAAATCACATCTCAAGGGAATCGATTTGTGATCTGATCTTTGCTCGTAATGATATATATAAAGAGATTGTATACTTTGTTTCCAACCATGTGTTGAATAAAAAAATATATCCAATCCTTTTGTTATATGAGTTTACCTAATGCATCTGTTAACCTATGTATATTAAAAACTTGAAGGAATAGTATCCCAAAGGCCATTTTAATTGACAAATGAAGCAAAATATTGTATTTATTTAGACCTCTAAGAGTACCATTGTTCTTTTCCAAACGAGGTAGAACTGTGTTTAAGTCCTCCCAAGAATCCATAGATCATAATTGTGAATTATCATTGTATTTGACAAAAATATGCTAAGGTCCTTCTGACACATTTCATGAGGAGTAACTATAGTTGTAGTCCATACATTTACCTCCTTTTGAATTTAAACTTGCACATTGTACTTTTTCATCCCTTGTGTCATTTTTCTTCTAATGGTTGATTCAAATAAACTATAATGACCTTCTCCATTTGATTATGTAAAGGGGATTTCTTCGCCACTTTCTTAGGAGTGGAAATTCTTTGATTTGACCCAACTTCTTTATATGATATGATCTCCCTCCTTCATATTGAAATTTTTCTCATACTTGAAAATTTCCATCTCTTTCTCCATCATTTTAACTTTGTAATCTCTTTTCATGTTTATAGTCCCATAACATTTATGACATTAGAATGCAATATTTTCATAATCCACTTTTTGATCTAATTCTCTTGATTAAACTTTAATCCTAATGGATTGCGACAAAGATTTGATATATCCATGGCAATACATATTTGGGTGTAAATAGCATACCTTCGATCCTTAATAGTCGATCCCTCTTAGATCAACTCCCCAAGAGTATTGTCGATATTTTTTAAAACCTACTTATAGATAAGATGATATAGAAGTCAAAAAAATCTAATCCACACTTAATGCCTTTTAATAGTCTTTGTCTCCATAGAAAATTTTTCACTCTACGATCTTATATATAATGCATCTCTTTTCCAAACCATGTGCCACTATCCATTATTTTTTCAATTTCCAAATTAAAGAAGATGATGAGGAAAAATACTTTTCAAATAAAAATCACAAAGTAATTTGAATTCAGTGGCTACTTCAATTTGATCCAATTTTGAATCTTCGAAAATTTTGGTTAATTACATATTAGCCCTTTGCTTTTAAGAATCATTATGTCATGCTCAATCATCTTATCCTTGATAGTCACTTTTGATGTCCTATTTGCTATTTGGATAAGATTTTCATAGATTTGCTCTTCCTCTTATCTCCAACTAGGGCATCCTTACTTCAAGTTAGTACTTTGAAAAATGACTTTCCTACCAAGCTACCTAGATTTTCTTCAAAAAATATTTTAGTTTTTGAAATTCCCCTAAGATCTAGAATAAGAAAAAGTGAAAATGGCTCCTTGCTTCCTACTCACACTTGCAACACTTGCTTTATTTCTAAAAAAAGAAATGACTAGGCTTACACTTACTCTTGGCTTGTTGTATATTCATTACATTGTTGTTTCAATTAAAATGTTGGATTTTTTTAATTCATACATTGAATTTATTTGTAAGTATTATTTTTAATGGGCTATTACAAATTTTATTTTATAGTGAGGCTAAGACAACTCGCTCAGATGTCAAGCATGTACCACTTCCACACACAAGGCTTTCATGAGCCTTTTCCATAGAAGTGACTTATTTCAACCACTCAAACTCAACCCAATAGACAATATTAAGGTTTTCCCATGACATTAAAACTATACTTTATGGTGTGAAACTCCTTGCTTCTCATTGCATAGACCAAATCACTAACGTAATAAGACTCACCTATAAAATTGGAACCTCAACTTAGAGTGTGAACCCCTCTCACTACATTGCTTGTCTTAGACCTAATGGGATAAAATGTTAAGATTTCCTCATGGGATCGGAAACTTAGCATATAATGTAAAACTTCTGACTTCTTACCCTTGTTACAAACCCCTTCAATTTTTTTGTAAATATCATTATATGGATTTTTTTTGGAGTTTTATAAAAATATATAAGTATAAAATACATAAATTGAATTAAATTATCAATTTCATAATAAATTAAGTAAAATATTACAACCACAAAATAAAGAAAATTGAGTTATTAATTATCATTTCCTAAAATAATTAAATTGTTAATCAATAATTAATCTATATATAATAAAATAATTATATCAATTATATCTATACAAATAAAGTTTATATATATATCTTATTTTCCTTTACATTGTAACCAATTTAATTCCAAAATCTATTAATAAATTTAAAAATCCAAATAAATAATATACATAGTCTAAGGGACAACACAATGGTTCCGGCTTTGGCTCTTCTTAAGGAGGTTCAAGGTTCAAACTGCATCGGGGGCGAGTGTGTGTTGATGCCCAACCCTAAGCATAGAGATTTCTCATACTAACTAAAATGGCTTTAAAAGTTTAAAATGATTGTGGCATGGTGGTGATAAGGCGGACTGCCCAAAAAATTGTGTGGCGGCTTCCGGTGGGACAACACAGAATACTGTGGGGTCATAAAAAGTTGGACAGTCTACGTAAAACAAACTTCAATAAAAAAAATATACATATAGTTCCAATAGTTTGAGCTTTGGCTCTTGTTCAGGAGGTCCAAGATTTGGGAAGTGTGTGAGGGGTAGCTCTCAGCGTTCCGAGGAGTCATAGTTGGAAGAAGACTGCTCAGCCCTATATGTTAATTATAAAGATTTCTCACACTAACTAAATCAAGAATATATATATAATTTTTTTAATATTTGTTTCCATCGTACTCTTTAGTTGAACTTATACATGCCAATTACATACTATTTTAATATGATTTTCTCATACTTAAGTACACATTTTTTATTTTATTAATTTTAATTTTTTAACTTTTATAAATTAATAATATTTATTTATTTATATGTTTGTGGAATAGACTTTTATTTTAAAAATTCAAATTTTAATTATGAAAAGGTGACCTTGATATACTTTACATTTTTATTTATTTATTTTAATATATATATATATATATATATATATATATATATATATATATATTTATTTATTTATTTATTTATTTATTTATTTATTTGGAACAGTCCACTGGAATCCGATTCCACTATATAAAATAAAATAAAAAATATACAATATTTTTTTTATTATAAAAAGTTAAATTAATCTATATACTTCAAGGTTGATTTTCAAAAAAAATATTTAACTCTTCTTAAAAAGTTGGAATTTAAAGGACTTTAAATATTATACTAGTTAATTAAAAATTCAATTTAACTTTTTGAGATTCTTTAAACTTTTGGAAGAAACCTGAAGGTTACTTGTGTATTAAGAAAACTTCAACTCTTAACTTTGTAGTCTTATAATTAAAAGTTGATTCCAAAAAAAATATTTAACTCTTCTTAAAAAGTTAGAATTTAAAGGACTTTAAATATTATACTAGTTAATTAAGAATTCAATTTTCCCTTTTGAGATTCTTTAAACTTTTTGGAAGAAACCTGAAGGTTACTTGTATTAAGAAAACTTCAACTCTTAGTCTTATAATTAAATTTATGAGACGTTGTCATTCATCAATAATAAATAAATAAAATAAAATAATTAATTTTTTAGCATGTTTTTCCACCGTGAATGTAAACCATAATAATAAATAACAAATAATCATATAATATACATATCTTTTAGCCAATAAAAAAACAAAAAAATACACGCATCTTGTTTTAAGTCCAGTTTAAGTTCACTTCCCAAAACAGGTGGAAAAAATCCTGTGAATGGTATTGTCCGACATTTAATTGACGAACAGTCCATAGAATGCCGAAACAGTAAGTTCAGAGAACCAGAAGTATCACATAACAGTAAAAAGCGAAGTTAATGATTCCCCGCCGAAGACCAAAACCGCGGTCACATCAGACGGGCAAGACAAACCCTAGCCGCTAAGCGCCCACCGGTTTTATTTTTCTTGAATGTTACACAAGCTTGAAAGATCCGCCTAAATAACAACAATGCCCACTCCAGTATCTCCTGCAAATACAACTTCGCATGAGAAATTCCTCCGAAGTGTGTGAGCTACTGCAGACAAAATTGTTGTTCTTTTCTTCTTGTATTATTTGCCGCTGTTTGGCTTTAGTTATTTCATTGGCATCTCCATGGATCTTGCGACGGACGTTTTCATTCCAGAGGACTATGTCAGAAGCCGCTACGCAGTAAAAATGCCACCAAAACAGCACTGCTCCTAATTCTGCACATGCGGATGCAAATGCCGATGGGAAGCAGAAATTCTTAGTGGAAAAGAAGGGAAGCCCAGCATCCAGCAGCTTCAATGAAGAAGAGATACTTTTAATTTGCTTGACTCCATAGTAGGCCTATTTAACATCTGTTGTGCTATCTGTAGCTCAGGTTTTAACCTACAAATCGAGGGGTTGTCTTCTAAAGATTTAACCTACAATTGTATTACTTAAGCCTTTTCTGATCTGTCTGTGTACATATCAAGTATCTGTAATGTATATTTACATGTATATTTACGATTTTGGCGCTTGGCATTGAATGAGTAGCCAAGATGAAGTGCAGGATTGATTTTTTTATTTTGGCATGAACTTGAGAGTATGCCAATAACTCGTATTGATGCTAAGTTACAGTAAGAGGGGCTAATTAAGCCCTGTTTGCCATGTAGGACATCAATCACGGTGAACGGTCACTGCATTTTCCACGCAAAGCATCGTTTACAGTCCACGGTGGCGTGGCCAGTTTCCTTTATGCTTCCATAATACTGACAAAAAGAAACATTAGGGTTTGACGAAGCTTCTAGATTTATTGCTTTTATTTCGATGATCTGACCTCAAGGGTGAAGAGATAAAGGAAGGGAAATCGAACCGCCTATGTCCTCTTGAAGCTATTACCACAAAGCTGAGCTTCTGCGGATTCATCTACATGGCCTGCTGGCTCCCCTGTTCAGCATGTGCTCAGCGTCATTTTTGATGTTATCAACAAGGGAATCGTTAAATTTCCCACATGAACATGGAATCCGTCAGCTGATTGATCGTGTCTATGCTTTCGACTCCAGGCGTTATCGAATTTCCCAAATATGCAATGATATGCAAGACAAATCCCTTGGTCTGCCCCAGGTTGGCCTTGCTTTTGGCTTTGGGGTTTATTATGTAGTTTTGATATTTCTTTTTTGCTTTATTTCGATTGATAGCTAGGATGGACATTCTTCGCTATCCCTGTCTAGTGAGGATGATATTCAGTGGCTTAGGGTTAGTGTTGCGGTAATCAAGCTGGTGTGTTTAAAGGACTTAAATCAAATTATTATTTTTACTAATTTGAACCTAGATTTTTTTTAATAAGTACCCAAATAAATATATTGTTTGGTTTTCCTCTTAAAACCTATTAAACTTGATATATATAAATTTGTCGTACTTTTGTTTGAGATGAACACTGTGATTTTGGGTTTCTGAGCAATCTACTATTTCTCGCAGACATGGTAAGAAGTGGCCAAGCAGGTACTATTTGAGCCAACAAATCTAATTTATCTAATTTCGTCTTCAGATGGTATTTATTGCAATGTGCTCGCCTCTAAGTTTGAAACAAAGGATGGATTTTTGGTTGGAGATTGTAAGAGGGTGCAAATTTACAAGAGTATGTTGCATATGCAATAGTGAATTTCAAGGCCTTTCTCCACACTCGCCAATTTCAACACCATTTTCTGCAAATTCATACGAGGGATTAGCGGGCCTTACATTTAGAATCAGTAGAGGAACTAGCAAATATGATAAACAAAAATTAAATAAGTAAACAACAGGTTCGCCACTCATTGTTAAAGTTGTTCAGGTTTCTAATGGTGTTAAATGTAGATTTTAATTGCCATGACGTATACATCATCCGTTGGAATCTCGTTATGTTAGTGATAATAGTCATTTGTCACCACATCATTCATTGGAATCTCGATATGTTAGTGATAATAGTCATTTTGGTGATAAACTGAGACATGATTTTTTTCAAGTTTTAAGCCTTCACAATCTATTGACATGGATACTTGATTTGCATACATAGAAAACTTTGTTTTTTCTTTATTCTTTTAATTTTTAGTATTAGAAAAAAAATTGTGTTTGCACTGAAAAAGTTAATCATTGTTAGTACTTTGTCATAAAATAGGATTAAGATGACAATGAGGTGGAGCTTCATATTGTTTATACTTGTGTTGAATAAGTGTTGAATAATTATTTTCAATGATCCAGGGGAGAACATTTTGAGAACGATGTTAACAAATGTATAAAGGAGAAATATAGTAGGAGAAATTATGCAAACATCAAATAACAAGACTCTTTATACGACGTTGTTCTCCAATCGTATGACCATTTAGCTTTGTACACTCAATGTCTTCTTCATTGTACAACCTCTTCCAATCATACGATTATACTCTTTGTATGATGAATTCTTCTTGTATGATCAAGCCTTTGGTCCAATTATATTATTGTATGGTGACATTTAGTTATACAAGCTTTCATTCCTATCGTACGATTGTATGATCCTTTTCTTACCAATTAGATTGTACGATGATAACATGTAAACAACAACCATTTGCTTTCATTTGTACGACGTCCAAAGCGTGTAATTGTATTGTGCTCTTCAAATATTTGAACAATGACTATCTCCTTTCTTCTATGCGACAACACTTTGCCTTTATTGAACAACTTCTCTTAAATGACTAGGTTTCTTCATTGATCAACACTTCAATCCTAAGTTTGAACAACAGCCCTTGTCTACTCAAATAATACTTAGCAATGGGCATGAACAACAATCAACTTGAACGTTCTCCGCTTGAACAGAGCCTTCACTTGAAGGGTAGTTTGGTTCGGAACATGTTGAACGGTAGTAACTCTTCAATTGTGATCCTATAACTCATACAAGACTCTACCATACATGATTCTAACAATCCAAGGCATTCATTATTCAAGAACAAATGGAAAACAAAATATCATTTGCCTTGCCAATATGCTCGTGGGCTACACATTACATGAGCAACCTCTCATTGTGCCACAATGGCTCTCCAAAATAACCTACTCTTGCTTACAACTAGATATACACCTTGCTATTGTTGTATTTCTCTTTTTGACTATCATTTATTCCCATACTTTTATTGAGGTCATCTCAAATATTCCTCTTGACCTTTGATCTAACCGTTTTTAGACCCTACGTCTCTATGCATCTCGTTTGAATCTTCTTTCTAGATTTGTCTTGCTTCTTTCTATCTCCTAGGTCCTCTTCTTGATCTATCTTCTTGTTTTTCTTCTTTCCTCTTATTGTCATCCTCTGATATCATTCTCTTCTTTTCTCGGTCATTCCCAAACAATTTTCTCCTTCTCTTCCTCTTTTCCAAGTCACCTTCCTCACGTTGTTCTCCTTTTCTTTTCAACATGCTATTTGCTTTTTCTTCCTAGATGTCTTAGCCCATTTCTCGGATCTCTACTCTCTTGTCTCCTCTTTGTCCTTCAATTATTTCTTTCTTAGATCTCTACTCTCTTGTCTCCTCTTCATCCTTCAATTATTTCTCTCTCTACATCCGGTCCATTGTTTCTACTTCTACTTCTCTCTGCCGACTCTACCTTTTCACTGTTCCATCTTCCCTCTCTAGTGCGTCTTCATTTTATTTCAATTTGTTTATTTTTCTTTTGTTTGTCCTTTCATCCAAGTATTATACGTGTGTTAAATATATGTGGGTGGTGGGACAGTTACTCCTTTCGTAACCATCTAGATACTCCTGCATCATACGCACCAAGCAAGAGAAAATGTTCCATGAGCTCCCACTCATGAACATGAATTGCTCTTCCAAGCTAATGAAATTTTAGCTTGGCTATCTCTACAAGGCCAACTTTTTTGTCTTGTCCTTGCCTTCCTTTGAGAACAAAACCTCCTCTTATAGAATGCACTCAACATTTTTTTCATTTTTTTCCCTCCAACTACAATCAACATGTATCATGTTAGCTACCCTCTGTTGGTCTCAACACCTTCTTTTTGAGTGATTGTATCCACAAATTTCAGAAGGATGTAGGTTCAAACGCCTAGTTGCAACGTGTTCAAATTTTCCACACCGATTAAAACAACCCATTCTAGGACCTTCATCTCTTGTACTAATATCTCTTTTCACGAATTTGATCTTATTAGTTCCTGCTTAACCTATATATCCAAGGCCTTCATTCTTTGGCCTTATTTTTAGCATTATGGGTATTTTCACACCCTACCCATATCTTCCCAATCCCTTACTATTGTATCTCATTCTTCGTATTAACTTAAAGCCAATGCCTTTGATGTACCTAGCAAAACACCTAAACCCTTCATCCCTAATTTGATCGTAATGTTCTTCATCACACTTTGAAGAACCATTGTTACTAATATGGCCTTTGTCATAACCATCAATGACCCGATGAGGTTCATCTTCCTCTACTATATTTTTACCACTTATTTTATCTTTCTCTTTATATATCTGCAACAAAATTCTTTGCACTATTGTTTTCATTGTCACTACTTTTGGTGACCTAGACCAACAACATTGTCTTTTCTCCCTTCAACTTGCTCTCATAATACTTTAGGGATTGTTTATTTGTATTTAGACACATTGTAGGACTATTATCCACTCTTTTCCCTTTGTCCTTCAATGAAATTAATGTGTACTCCTTGCCATCCTTTTCAATAGTGTAGGTGTTCACCCTACCATCATGCATTGCCTTTCTATCAAACTGCCATGGTCTACCTAACAAGACATGACAAGCATCCATAGGCATAACATCACATAGTATCTCATCCTTGTAAGAACCAATTTGAAAGTTCACCATACATTGTTTAGTTACCAAAATTTGATGCCCCTTTTGCAACCATGAGACTTTGTACGGATTTGGGTGTTCAATTTTCTTTAACCCAAGCTTTTCTACCATCTTTGTAGACTCTAAGTTATATATACTTCCGTTGTCTACAATCACCTTACAACATTTCCTTATAAATTTACACATTGTTCTGAATAGGCTTCTTCTTTTCTTAGGCTCATACACCTCCTTTGTTGGTTTCAACAATACCCTTTCTATCATAAGGGATTCTCCTTGTTTTGATTCATCTATGTGCTTCAATGAAGCAATATTGTCTTCATTTGCTTGTATAGTTTGATTATGAGATTCCTTTCCTCGCCTACTAATCTACTATGCTTGCGGATACTCAAATGCCCTATGTCCTTCCAAGAATCTATATAACTTGCCAAAAAAACCACATTATCTACCTCTACCAAATCCACCTTGTCCTCTTGATGATTCACCATTTTCTCAAGTACTTTGGCAGAAACTACATTGATAAGTACTAACTTTTCCTTCTTACATATGTTTTCCTCTACCATTATTTGATTACTCTTTCTCTAGAGAATTGTCCTCTTCCTCTAGAATTATTTTGTTGCTTGTGCAACAAATTTTCCTCTGCCTTGAGCGCACATTGATATACCTCTTCAACGATTTTGATTCGAAGTAAACCAATTTCAACTTGTATGGATAACCTTAATCCATATATGTATTTTGCCACCTTCTCCCCATCGTCTTTAATGTGACCTAACCTTATGGTCAATGTATAGAACTCCTCCATATACTCTTTCATGCCCAACCCTTTTGCTTGAGGTTTTGAAGTCTTATAAAAACTCTATTTGGTAATCCGATGGGAAGAATTTGACCTTCAATCTGGTAACCATTTTCTCCCATATCTTAATCTTTTCTTTTTATTTTTTTTGTCTTTCATTTGGACATAATTCCACCATAAGGACACATATTCCTTCAATTTAGTACAAGCAAACTTCACCTTCTTAGGGTCTTTTATCGATTCAAATCAAAATATTTCTCCATCTCCACAATCCAATCAATGAGTTTCTTAGGATTTAAACTTCCATTATATGATGGGGTTTCTAACTTTGGCTTCCTACCCATGTTAGAAATTGCCTAAATTAATCTCTCTTTGGGATCTCCTTCTTGTCCTTTATTGCTTACTTTTTTTTGGTCTACTTCCTCCTATTTATTGTCACTTACGTCTTCTACTTGAACACCCCTCCTTTGGATAGTTTTGATTACATCAAGTTGATCAATAATTCCTCTTAGCATTTCAGATATATCTGCAGCTCAAGGACCTTGCGGTATTCTTTCCCATTTTACCATCTCTCCTTTAGAATGTATCAATCTTTAGGAATCTACTGGCTCTAATATCAAAATGATGCAGATGCCAAACAATAAGACTCTTTGTATGATGGTGTCCTCTAATCGTACAATCATTGACTTTGTACAATGAAAATTCCTCTTGTAAGACCAAGCTCTTGGTCTAGTTCTATTATTGTACAATGACATATATTTGTACGATCTCTTATTCCTATCATACAATTGTATGATCATTTCCTTACTAATTATAGTATATGATGATAACATGCAAACAACAACCATTTGCTTTTAGTTGTATGACATCCAAAGCTTGTAATTGTATGGTGCTCTTAAAATATTTGAACGAAAAATATCTCCTTTCAATATTGCGGTAGTACTTTGCCTTTATTGAACAACTTTTTCTCTTGAACGACTAGGTTCCTTCATTGACCAACACTCCAATCCTAAGTTTGAATGACGATCCCAATATTTACTTGAATAATACTTAGCATTGAGCACGAATGATAAAATCTTGAACATTCTTCACTTGAATAGAGCCTTCACTTGAAAGGTAGTTCGGTTGAGAACTTGTTGAATGGTAGTAACTCTTCACCTGTGATCCTATAACACACAAGAATCTACTGCACACAATTCTAACAATCCAAAGCATTTATCATTCAAGAATAAATGAAAAATAAAAAATCATTTGCATTACCAATATGCTCGTGGGCTACATAGTACATGATCAACTTCTCATTGTTCCATAATGGCTCTCCAAAATAGCCTAGACTTGCTCGCAATTGGAAATACACCCTACTATTGATGCCTTTCTCTTTTTGACTACTGTCTATTCCTAAACGCTCGTCCAAGTTATCTCAGATATTCCTATCGATCATAGATACCAAATTTTTTAGATCCTATTTCTTTGTACCTATCATTCAGATCTTCTTTCTATGTCCATCTTCGTTCTTTTTGTCTATGAAATCCTCTTCTCAAGCTCTCTTCCTATTTTTCTTATTTTCTCTTCCTATCATCCTCTAACGTCCTCTTCTTTTCTTGGTTGTTCCTAGACAAATTTTCTCTTCTCTTCCTCCTCTTTTCTAATCCCCCTTCCTCACGTCGTTTCTCTCCTTTTCTTTTTGACATGCTATTTTCTTTTTCTTCCTGAACGTCTCAATCAATTTCTTGAACCTCTACTCTCTAGTCTCCTCTTTATTCTTCCACAAATTTTCTCTTTACATCTAGTTTATCTTTTTTGCTTCCACTTCTCCCTGTCGATTCCTCTACCTTTTCACCATTACATCTTCTCTTTCAAAGCATGTTGTCCTTTCGTTTCAACTTTTTATTTTATTTTCTTTCGTATGTTCTTTCATCCAAGCATTAGATGTGTGTTAAATACATGTGGATGGAAAGACGGTTATTCTTGTAATTGTTTGGGTGCTCATGCATAAAAAAATCTAACAACTAAAATGTCAATGATCTCTTTTTTATGTTAGAGATCCTACATATTTTTATAGAAGCATGGTATTATGAGGGTTGTATCCTTTACATTTATCTTGTTATAGCAAGCAAGTGCCCACCACTCACCACATCTAGAGTTGATATTAATCATGTCATTGAGTAATGTCAATATTATTTTATAACTTTATTTTTTTTAAAAGTGTGCTTATAAAGCAAGAAATTTAAAAGTGGGTTGGGGATAATTATATCAACAATTGCTAATAAAACCAACTCCTATTATCATACTATCTAAGAATAATATATAATCAAGTTTAGTATATATAAGTTTATTCTTTTGATTTTTAAATTAAAGTGCCTTTCAATCTCGACATTCCATGTAGATATTTTCACCCATTTTTAGGAAATATAATTAGTCCATTAGAAAGTTAAATAGTATAACAATGCTCAATATAAATTCAAGAGATTTAAAATTCGCCCACATGTTTATGTTGAAGTTGATTTAGCATAACCTTTACCAAAGTATTGATGTTTAATGGACCTTAGATTTAAATATTTCTCTTATTGGAAGAGATCTATTTAATAATATCCTATCCAAAAAGAAGGCCTATGAATTTGAAGTTGATAATTGAAATAGATAAACCCTAACAAAAAAGGAGCCTCTCATGTAATGAATCTCATAATCTTTGATATTATTAGATCAGGCCCTAGGTTAGTTAGTCAACCCTTGAGCATTAGGGTTAGGATTTTTATACTTGTTTAGACTATAGATAGATAAACTATGTTGTAGTTGTGGTATCATTCATCCATGTAATATTTTGTTATATCTAGTGTGCATAACTGACTTTGCCCTTGCTAAGTGGCTAAAAATATTTATCCTCCTGAGTGTCTAAGATTATTCCGTGACTTGAAAATTTGGATCTATTTCCTGCTATTGTGAACTTCTATTGTGGAATGTGAGTGCTCTTCCTATGAATGATTTTCTCTTATTGTATCTATGATATTTATTGTTGTTATTGCTATTTTTGAAAGTTGTTTTGTTACAAGTGGTATTAAAGCATCGATTTTGGCTCCTTACAAAAGTGTAAAAAATGATAAAGGGGTATGCAAACTATTCAATCAAGATCTACATTTTTCAAATCCAATAATTTTTATCACTTTTTTTTGCTACAAAATTTTTATGTAGTTTTCTTCTATAATATTATGACTTAGGAAAAACCATTCACATTTAGTGGGAGACCTATCTCATTTGATCATCTCATCAAGTTGATTAAAAAATATATATCTCCTATATACTTTTTTTGTGAGCAATCGATAAAATCTTTATTTTTTATCATCAATCATAATGTATGTGTGAACCCTTATCTTCATCTAGTTGGGCATGAGTCAATGGATGTTTACAACACACAAATCCATATAATAATGATTGTATAAGTCAAAATAAGTATTTTCCAAAAAACCTAGGAAAGCATAATATACCAAGGCACATCAATAATTTTGGTCCTCATACTTTTCTATTTTAGATACTATGAGTACCCCTCCCACTCATGATGGTATCCATCTACTTCTCTCTGGACTTTCATCTAACCTTTATGAGTATTTTGTGGTTAAGTGCAAAAGGGTGAATGACCAACTTTGTAAGGCTAATCATTCCTAGCAACATTGTTGCAAGTAGCTTGATAAAATCAAAACTCAATTGGATCAAATTCCTTATGAAGCATGGTAGTGACTTCCTCAACAGTAAGTTCTCACTAAAGAATGATTTCTAACAATTTTTTTATGCACAACAACAAGATAATATAAGGGACTTGAGATTTCATCAAACAACCCTCCACTTCTTGAGAACTTCTAGTATCATGTTTTATGGTACTAAATATTGGCTTATAAGTAAGACCTAAGGTCCTTCTAATATCAACATCTTGGGTACTACCAACACACAACCTTGGGGAAGGGACTAGGATTCTTCGAGTAGTCACCTTTCAGGAAAGATCTTGGTTGCTCCTACATGGTCCACATGTATACCCACTCTATCATGGGAGCTCCTCCAATTATGTGTGAGCTTAATCTGGAGTTTATTGTTGATCTTGATTCTGTTATAGGAAGTGTGATATTTTTGCTTGAATGACCTCATGGTGTGCTTATTATTAGAATCCATATCTTGATCTTCAAGGGAATTGATCCTTGTAGTTGAATATCCAAGATGGATTACCTCAAATTCTTACACCATGTTCTTGAGAATAATTGAGTCACTTTGGCTACTTCTAAGATGGGTATCCATGCTCATCAATGGCTTCTCTAGGAACTCAAACATCATGGCCATCATATTTCATGGTCAATGTCTAAAAAGATATTCCCAATGAAGTTTGATAAGGGTCCCTATACCTCTTATGTTTTTCACTTGATGTAAACCAAGTAAACTTGTCGTTTAGATTGACTATGATGATTTTTCTATTTTGTCATGGCCTAAAGGATAACATCAGGTGGAAAGTAGACATGCATGATCCATATACCCCCTATGATATAAAGCATTTGGCTTGTGCACCTAAAAATAAACTCTAATTATTGCAACTCCAGCAACATGATTTGAATATTTATCGATCATATTTCAAGCCGTAATGAGAAAAACCCATATTGGTTCTATTATAGATATCAATTATGCCATTCTTGTTATTAGGCATACAAAAAATAATGTAACTTTTAGATGGAAGTTGAGGAAGAAGAAATCTTAGAGGATAAAGTTTTTGTCTTTCCTCAATAGGAGGCACCAATCAAAAAATAGAACCAAGAGCAATATGTGGATACTATGACCCTCTCAACATTTTTCCTCATAGGACTACATGCTCATCACACCATCAAGATCCAGGTCTTCATGAAGAGACAACAAATGTATTTAGAAACTACTAACAATTTCATTGATAGTAAGACAACCATAACCTTAGGGTTATATATCAATAATTTGGATTATGATAAATTATATGTGTTGATTGTAAATTAGGGGTAATATTCAATGGTATGTCATATTGATAATGTGTGTATCTAGATGGGACCCTATGCTTGGTTTGGAAACTTTATGCAATGAAATTGGATAGTGCAAAAGTTATCATGGAAGCTCAATGTCTATCTTAGTTAGGGGATGTTACTTTGAACCTATAATAATTTTATGTGCAAAGGATGTAAAATGTACTATAGGCCCAACCTCTACCTTCTAAGGTAATCAACTCCCACCAAATTAATAGATATTGAAGAAGGGTGGAAGAGGCTTCTTTGTCTAAATTAATTGCATAGAAGTATAGGCCACCTTGTAGTTGTCTCCGAATCCTCCTTTTTATAGTCATTTTTTGATAGATTTGATCCAATATTTGAAAAACCTAAGGGATTTCCACCTAAGAAGACCCATGATCATGTCATCCACCTAATTCTAGGTAGCTAGTCACCAACATTTATCCTAACCACTATCCCTAACCCTAGAAATCTAAAATTGAAAAAATAATCAAAAGGTGTTGGAGTAGGGTATTATCTACCTAAGTACAAGTCTTTATTCATCTCCAATGATCATTATTAAAACCAATGATAATTCTTGGAGAATGTGCCCTAATTCCTTTCCCCTTAATAATATTGCAATCAATGACAAGTTTCTTATTCCCATTATTGATGATTTCTTAGATGAACTTCATGTTGTAAAATATCCTACCAAGCTTGACTTCATTTTGGGTTTCATCACATGAGGGTTAGAGAAGAGGATGTTTGTAAAACTACCTTCCATATGCATGGGGATTACTATAAGTTCTTATTCATGCCTTTTTTATCTTACCAATGCACCTTTCGCTTTCTAAAGCATATGAATTATGTCTTTCAACCACTTCTATGTAAAATTGTGTTGATCATCTTTGATTTTATCCTAGTTTATAATAAGTCATGGTCAACCCATTTGCTTCATGTTGAACATATTCTCCACCTTTTATAGAAGGAACATTTTTTTATCAAGTGGTCCAAATGTTCTTATGGGACATCTGAAGTGGAATACTTGGATCATATTGTGTCTCAGGAAGGTGTCAAGATGGATCCCACCAATTTCAAGGCCATGTAGGATTAGCACCTTCCTAAATCTCTTAAGAATCTTAAAATATTTTTAGGCCTTATAATGTATTACAAAAAAAATTAAGCATTATGGAAAGATTGTAGTTCCCCTAATATCTCTCACCAAGAAGGATGCGTGTGTTTAGCCTGATGAGGCTACCAAGAACTTCAATTACTTAAAATAATATATGTGCACCTCCCTTTTTTATGTTAACAAGTCGTTTATCATTAAGCATGATGCTTTAGGAAAAGCAATTATGGTTTTGATGCAAGAAGGTCACCCTTTGGCATTTAAAATCAAGCAACTCTTTAGAAAGAATCTAGGCCATTCCACTTATGAGAAAGATATTTTATCCATCTTGCATGTGATTAAGAAATGAAATCCTTTCTTGTTGGAACACTATTTTTATTATCAATATAGACAATAGTAGCCTCATATATTGGAATCCTTTCTTGTTATAGTTTTTATGCAGGAAGGCCACCCTCTGGTGTTTGAAATCAAGCAAATATTTAGAAATAATCTAGGTCATTCCACTTATGAAAATGAGATTTTATCCATTACATGTTATTAAGAAATGGAATCATTTCTTTTTGGAACACCATTTTTATTATCAAGATAGGCAATAGTAGTCTCATACACTTCTTGGAAAAACATATCTTTTATTTAGAACAAAACAAATAGATGACCAATATATTGGGGTATGACTTTACCAATGTAGACAAGAAAATAAAGGATAATATAGTGGTAGGTAATCTTTATCATTAGTATGAATACTCCATCATTGTCAAAACTATCTCCAGTCCCCTTTCTCATTGGCTTTCTTGGCTACGTGAGGACTAGCAATCAAATCTTGAGATTGTTTGCATGATTCATGATGTAGATGATGGTAACTCATCCACTCATTTCTTCTCTTGTGTTAATTGGGTTTTAAGAAAGAAGAATCATATTTATGTCACTCAATATTCCATAATCAAGAATATTATTCATTAGGAATTACATGCTTCACCATTGGTCAAGCATTATGGGTTTCTCAAAACCACCAATGGATGAAGTAGTTTTTTTATTGGAAAGGAATAAACACAAATATCAATTAACTCGTTGTTTAATGTGAGGTGTTCCAAAGGAATAAGAGCGAAACAATTAGATATATAGGCTTGATACAACCCCTTCTTATCTAACATTTCTAATGGATGCACATTTACTTGGATTTCTTTGAGGTCTTCATAATCTCAGGGGAAAATAATAATTTTTATCATGGTGGATTACCTTTTGAAGTATGCTCACTTATGTACCTTATAACATCCTTTCACTACTAGCAAGGTAGCCAAGGTATTGCATGACTCTAATTTCAAATTGTAGAGTATACCCAAGTCTATTGTTGATGATCATGATTTGGTTTTTATCAAGAATTTCTGGAAGGAATTGTATACTCTCTATGGTACTCACTTGAATATGAACTCTTCTTATCATCCTTAGTCAAATGGAAAAATAGAGATTGTGAATTAATTTCATGGGTACTTCACTATTTTTTCTAAGATAAATAGTGTCAATGAGTTAAATGACTTCATTTAGCTAAATGGTGGTATAATATGTTTTATAATTTCTCCCTCAAGATGTTTTCATTTGAAGTGTTGTATAGCTACAAACCATTATTTGTGGTAAACTATATTGTAGGCTCCTTTAGTATGGTCCATGTTTATAATTTATTTTAGCAGCATTAGATTATTCTTGAGCTCCTAAATAATAATCATTTTTAGTCACAAAACATATGAAGCAACAATAAATTTACACCCTAATAACAATAATTTGAGGAGGGTGACATGGTCTTTTTATACTCTATCTTTATAAGAAATTATCCATAAAAATCAAGTTTATTCAAAAGTTCACATCTTTATTCTATGGTCCTTACAAGGTGGTCTGCCATATTGGGAAGATGGCCTATTAGTTAGAGCTTCCTCCTACTTCCAAAATCCATCCTATTTTTCACTTTTCTTGTCTTAAGCAGGTGATTGGTTAGAAGGTGTAGTCATAGAGCTTCCAACATTGGATGAAAAAAGGTGAATCAACATTTACTTAGAAGCAATCTTATAGTCCTAAGTCCATAATTTACGATCTTGCTAGGCGAAGGAGTTTCTCATCAAGTGGTAGATTTTTTTAGATAAAGATGCAACATGGGATCCAACTAGCACCCTTTAGTCTTTTCTATATTTGAGGATAAATATTTATAGGGGTCATGTAACAAATCTAATATAGCCACATGACTATATTTGATAGTTTTAGGTCAAGGCCTATGTTAGTTAGTTGACCATTAAGCATTAGGTAGGGTTTTATTACCATAAATAGATGAGTTGTGTTGCAATTATGACATCATTCATACTTGTAATCTTATATTGCCTTTAGTGTGCATAAGAGAATTTGCCCTCTCTAAGTGGCTAAGAGGCCTTTACACTTTTCAAGTGGCTAAGATTATTTTTGACTTGGAATTTGGATTTGTTACTTGCTATTATAAATTTTTGTTGTGGAATTTGAATTTTGTTCTAGTGAATCCTTTTATGTTATCATATTTTGAGACTTATTGTTGCTATTTTTAGTTTTAAAAGTTGTTTTATTACATCTCATGACAACTTCAATCCATATTAGTTTTAGTCAATTGTTGTTAATTCATTCAATGGTAACCCTCTATGATAGAATGGAGGCAACATTCAAAAAAGGAACATGGACAATTTTATGCAAGGGTTTGTCTCACCTTTACTTGTTGGCTAATGTTCCATCCAAAATATCAAGTTTATCATTCTTACTATCTTTATTATTTCTTGGATGAGCATTAATTGAAACCATTGTTTTCAAACACCAGAGGGTGGTCTTCCTGCATAAAAATTGTAACAAGAAAGGAATATGGAAAATTTTATGCAAGGGTTTATCTCACCTTTACTTGTTGGCTAATGTTTCGTCCAAAATATCAAGTGTCTCATTCTTACTATCTTTATTATTTCTTGGATGAGCATTAATTGATTTACATTGTTGGAACCCTGAGGCATATCATGAAGGATAACTCCTTAAACTCATGAGACATGTTTCAAATTATATAATAAAACACAACATAAAAACTATATCAAATATCATGTTGTTAGCTGTAGAAAAGAAATAACAAAGCAAATATCTCAATTAAAAAATACACAAAATTTTTAAAGGATGTAATTAACTAAAAATAACTTCTTTTACATAAATTGCAAATATAGATACATAATTGAATATAATGTATTCAAGTGGCCAAATTCACAAAAAATACCTACTTTAGGGGTACAAAGGCACTACAACGACTATATTGTAAATGCTATGAATATTTTATGATATTACATATTTGTCTCTCAAAGTCCATGTGCAACACGAAAATGAAATATAATCATGAAACCCTGGGAAATAATATTGTGTACAATAGGAAACAAAAATCTAGAAAACAAAGTAACAAGAAAAAGTATGATGTCATAAAGTATAATTTGATAATGCTTCATATTGACAAGACTAATAAGATAAAAACAACAAATAATGGTAAGTGATAACGGTAATTATTTCTTACCAAAAAAAATATTTTTGAAACCTAATATTGAAAAAATGTGGAAGAAGAAATTTGATGATAAAAGCAATTTAAAAATAAAATAAAAATGTGAAAGAGAAACCCATTGCATCTATAATATTTCAAAAACCTTAGTATTAATACATCATCTAAGGCATGAATATATGTATAACAAAAATTCAAAAACATTATACATATGGGATAGAAACTTGAATAGTAACTTTTATGCATAGTGAAACCCTACTAGACCATTGATTTGATGATTCTTAAATCTTGGAATATTGTATTAATAAGTAAACAAAGGGAGGTGGTACAACGTAGGTAGAACTTCAAACACACTTTTTTGAGATAGGTTAGTCATCATAATGTATGGGGTTTTCCATGAGGATTGTTGTAACAATTGAATGATGGTTTCTTAAAGAAACCATAGAAGCAAACAAGTCAATGCAACTTTGATACTTAAAAAATAATTGAACTTAAGACAATCATAAATGACACAAAAAGAGATGCTTACATGAATATAATGGTATTTCTAAAAAAACAATGGTGGTGGCATTTCTAAAAAAACAATGGTGGTGGTATAAATACGATAGTACTAGCAAAATTTTATATTTATATTTGTTGACACATTTTGACAAACTTTGTTTATGACACAAACATGATGATAATAGTAGAAAAGGATGTTTATGGATACAATTATATATTATGGAAAAGTAAAATTTAAAAATAATAATAATATTAAATGTATTTATGACTTGCATAATCACCAATAAGATTGAGGAAGAGAATGAGATATAGGATAAGCACATGTGGTTTAGCCTACAACAAATGCACTTAATGCATATGGTAATAGAGGGAGTTGGCATAGGTTAGGGATATGGTAGGAAGAATGATAGTAGTAGATATATTGATATTGGTATATGTCAAGCTAGGATATGTTTTTGTGGGTCATATATGACCCACCAAAATGGTGAGTAGGTTATTGTTTCATATGTTGCACACATATACCAATATTGTTTGATTATGTAGGTGGAAAAAAATTCCATAGATATTGGGGTAACACTTTAGGGTGTAGATTACATTTATATATTGTTAATTAAGGTTTAGACATGAGTGATAAGGATCCCTACAATGAGGGTCTAAATAACAAAATGGATTAATAAAAAAGGTTTGATTATATTACATTGGTATTATTGCATCATAAGGGATGAGAGATATTGAAGGGATAGTTCTAGCTAAACAAGGGGTCGTCATATTCTTATTCACTCACATTTATTATTATAAGGGGGCAAAATCTATTTTGATCTTATTACTATGACCACGATGTTAGGTAATAAAGGATGATAGTAGTTTGCATGGGGAGTGTTGTGACGTCCTTCACAATGACCCCAAAATTGGGGACCCACCTTAAATTTTGTGATTTCGAGGGATTTTTGTTTATCCAATTTTGCTCGCATCAAGGTCTTGGAAAATTTGCTTTCACTTTGGAATTGCTGACATATTTGCATTTTGAAGGTTTGAATGTAGTTGCAATGCTTGAAAACTGAATATTTTGATTATTTGCATATTAATTGCATTATTTCGAATCAAATAATTTGATTAAAATCATTTTCAAAGGTTTAAATGATTAATTTTCATTTAAATAATTAAATTTCATTTAAATAATTAAATTTTATTTTAGGGTTAACCCTAAAATTAATGCAAAATTGAAATGGACATATCTTGAGGTAGAAAACTCCGTTTGATCTCATTCAAAACTTGGTAAAAAGATATGGATTTTCTCTTTCTAATGATACCAAACTTGCAAGATTCTAGATGTCAGTTTCACCAAAAAATAGCAGGTTAGTTTAGCAATATGAGAACTTTGAAATACTTTTGAAAAAAAAGGAAAGTTACGGGAAAGTAAAGTTTGGTTTTGTTTTGATATTATGATTATTGTTTCATTATGCAGGTAATACAAGGGCAAGGGTTTGATGAAGATAGTTATAAAATCCGTTCCCGATGAAGAAACAAAATAACTAAACTTTTCAAATTATAAATAAATCATTGAGATTCATGGAAAAGGTCGGACATTTTATACAGAGAAGGAGAGGAACGATTGGAAGGAGCAAAGCTACACATTCATTGGAGGAAAATGGAGAAAGCCATTTGCAGAACAATGGAAATTATTGTAAGATTTTATAAATTGTTTTAAGCATTTTGGATCCAGATTTGTGCACAGACTGTATTTGGAATTAATAAAATGTTTATTACAATTTCTTAATAGTTTGTATACCTTAGAAGATTGCATCAATTCATTTGATTTCATTGTGTGAATACTGGTGAACATTGGATTGGTTTTAGAATTATGTAGATGGAAATCTGATCTGTGGATTTTGTCCGAGACATTAAGTTAATTTCTAAAGTTTAAAATCTTTTATTATTATTTTTATTATTTCATTCTGAAAACTATATATTATAACCTAGCATAATTTTTATAAAGTGAAATTATATGGTTAGGTTATAAATTAAATTTATTATTCAAATATTACATCAATTAATATTTGAATTAATAAATTTAAGAAGGGATAAATGAATATTCTATTCCTCACCTTAATTTCATAAGGTTGAGGAACTAGGATTGATATCTCTAAAATTCAATTTGGATTTGGTTTATAATATAGTTCTATTTATTTCAGAAGTCCAAATTTCAAATCGGAGATCACATTTACTCTTTTGAATATTTAATTTCATAAATATTTCAAAAGATAAATATTATAAGCAAATCTAATTTATAAACTTTATTTTATCATAAAATCCAAAGTTTATAGATTAGTTTCATATTAAGCCCTAAGATTTTATCATTGACAAGGTTTTGGAACCTTATAAATTGGGCAAGACATTATTTCATTTATTCACCTCTTCTGGGTTTGATTTATAATTTCATAAGGGGGTTTGAATAAATAATTGCTTTATCAAATAGACATTTGGGAAATGAATTTATTATAAATTTATTATATTCCAAAGGTTTATTAAATTTATAAAATTTCATTTACTTTGATCTTTATCAAAGTTAAATTGAAATTTAATACAAAATGCTAGATTCTTTTTATGCTAATTTCATTTAAAGCATTTTGAGACATTAAATTGAAGAGAGGAAATAAAATTTGGTATACTTTAACCTAAGATCATAAAACAAATTTTATTTTGTTGAATTGATATCAAAGACATACTCCACATGATGGATTCGAAATCATTTACATGATCCCAGGCCCCTTGTTAACAACACTTGCAAGACCCTAGAGTTTTATTCTTAGCACTTATATGAGTTTATGCATAAAACATTGAATACAAGAACCTTGGAGATATATATATTTTTCTTTGCAAGAGAGAACTTAAAGTTCTAAGTTGTCGAGTGGTTTTGTGACTTGACAAAATCACACCTCAACAAATTGGCGCTAGAAGGAGGGCATGAAAGGTAATTATTTTGATTTTAGCATGTGCAATTTGTTATAAAAAAAAAAATTGTTTGAAATTTTCAATTTATGTTGCATTAACGTTAATCTATCATAAATTCGAAAATTAGGTTATGATGCAATTTTTGTGAATTTTCATACATAGCCTTGCATATTAAAGTTGGTTCAATGGCAGAAAATGATTTACCATTTTATAAACATGATGGAACGATTACGCCAAAAGAACATATTCAGGCATATAAAAATATTATGCTTAGTTTTCAAATTATGCAGGAAGATGTTTTCTGTAGAATGTTTCCATACACATTGGATGAAGTTGCTAAAAATTGGTTTATCAATTTACCTGCAGGTTCTACCGCTTCTTGGAATCAACTGGAAACAACGTTCCTTGAACATTTTAGAAAATTGGTTGACACAGATTTGTTATCAAATCAATTTGCCTCTATTTGTAAAAAACCTAATGAATCCATGAGTCAGTTTAACGATAGGTTTCATAAGTTATATGCTGAAATAGAGACACATTTTATTATTTTAGAAGAAGAAGTTGTTCAAATATATTTGGAAGCTTTAGATCCTTTTACGATTAAGTGTTTAGAAATGTTTCCTAAGGATTTATCCTTATCTAGCGTGTATGGTGGGGCAGTAGCTGTAGAGCAATGGTTGATTTCAAGAGGAATTGATGTGGGTAGATTATCATTACATCACTCTAAGGTTTCAAATCAATTACCATCTATGAGTCATGATACGCATTATTTGACACCATCGAATAAAATTGAATGTCCTAGCTTTTCAACCACTTTTGATGTTATCCAGGAAGAAGTGCAAGTTTCAAAGTTAATAACCATTAATGAGGATTGTAGTAGTCAAGTTTATCAAAATGTAAAAATGCATGAATCTTCAGATATTGGAGGAACTTTAGATTTAACTAGCTTTGAAACTTATGATAGAATAGAGTCTTCCACAGAGTCAAATGAAGCAACTGAAGATCCAGAATTAAAATATTCTAGAGGTAGTTTCATTATGATCGATCATAAAAGTTTATTACTTGAGGAAGATGAATTTCTTATTGAGGATAGGTTTTTCGAAAGTGAAGAAAGTGAATTTGAAAAGCATTCAATTGTCAAATTTACAAAATGTGAAGATATGGTTGAATCTCACCCTTTAGCTTTAGAAGATAATTATTATAATGGATGGGGTATGTATGGTGGATCATTGTTTTCTCACACATCTATTGATAAAATATCTGTTTCACTTACTATGCAGGAGGTTGAAACTTCTGTTTCAAAAGAGGATTTCACAATTCCTATGCAATCAGAAAATGATATGCCAATTTCAGAAATAGAACAGGTTCCAAGAGTTGATCATTCTGAACATGAGTTTGTAGAACATTCTTCTGCAGTAGAAAGGGAAGAAATGGTAAAACCTTTTTATGATTCATCTATTTTAGATGAAGAAGAGGTAAATTCTTCTCTTTCATTCTTGAATGTTGAAGGTTTGAGTGAAAATTTTCAGGATTGTATTGAATACTCAAATGAAGAAACTTCATGTATGGCTAGCAAAGAATTAGAAGTTCCTATTCATCCTAAAGAAACTATTGCTTTGTTTGATCAACAAGATTTATGGTGTGGAATAGATGGACACATTCTTGATTGGATGCCAAATTTTGATGCTTCTGAAAAGCAGGTTATTGATGAAGGAATACAAAATGATGGTGGTGATGATAGAGATCATGGAGAAAAAGAAAATATTTCAATGGCTCATCAGGTAGTGGTAAATGAAAGTGCACAAAAGGTAGAATCTTATCCTTTGTATTCAAACATTCAAGAATCAGGTAAATTTTTGCATAATCATTTATTGGCTCCCATTGTTATTTATGATGAGATGTCATTAGAGGTCGATGAAGCAATAGAAGGGATTCTCATTCCCACCACCAATAAGATTGTATTGTCAAATGAAAAAGAAGATATGCTTGAGTTATTGAATCAAATTCATCAACAACTAACAATTCAACCTAGGATACAAAACTATAATGATCCTTATTTTGTAAACATCCTAGATTCTTGCAAATTGTTACATGAATATGATTGGCCTATAAACATGGATGATGATGTTGCTTTAAAATTTTTAGAAGTTGCTTCATATTTGAAAGAAATCCTATATACTTGTAAAAATGAGAATTTAGGTCAAAATGATGAATCAGGGTTTGAAATTCCTACCTTGTTGAATAAGCATAAGATCTTGGAAGATCATGTATTTGCTTGTAAGGTTAATGAATCAAATCTTAAACACATAATTGCTTATAAGTTTGAATCAAATCAGTGGGGTGTGAAAGGAAAAATGAAGGTTGCATGGTTTGGCCTAATCTTCTTTTGGTTAAAATTATGTAAATCTTGGAATGCAAATCATGAGATATGTCTTTTAAGGTGTGTCTATCATGTATGGGATCCAGGGAAATGATGGTAGACATTTTGGTAGTGTCTTGTATATTATGTATATTTTTTGTATATACTATTTTGTCATGTGATGTGTTGTTGTCATATGTTATTGTTGTGTTGTTGTTTTTTGTTGTTATGTTTGTTTTCCATATGTCTTGTTACATTTTGTTGTGTATTGTTGAGCTTAATGACAGTTTGACTTCACCAGACCTTGTTGGAATTTCGTGATTGAATGTTTTTCAATTTGGCAAGTTTTAGGTGAGTCTTCTAAGAGTAGGGTATTTTGATTCTGGATTGAATAGGATGAGATTACCTAGTTTGAAAGCTTGTGAAACTTGAAAAAGAAGAAAAGCGAGGTATTGGTTTATGTCCTCATGAATGTGAACTAAAGATAAAGCAAATATGAAAATTTGGAATTGTATTGCAAAAACTTCGTATCCTTGCATACACTCGCATTTCATAACACATTTCATAATATTGCATACATCACCCTCGCATTCCATATTTCACATCCCATAGAAAGATCATTTATCAAATTCAAAAGTTTTAATTGGTTTTATCAAAAGTCATGTTGCTTTAATCAGGGGCACTTTCACAAAGGCATTTTGTATAAAATTGTAAAAGATAAAGCTTCATGTTTACACACCATAGCTTCCAAATTTCTAAATGTTTTTGGTCACTCAACCATTTCTAGTATGGTAGGCAATCACCGAAAAGCATATCAGATTCTCTTAGGATCATTGCACAATATACAATAAAAGGATCTTGAGATCGGGGACTGATGTTGAAATTGTTTGGAACCAAGCACAGTTTACACATATTAAAATATTTTGGGTAAAATGGTCAAAACCATCCTTGGAAGAAAATGTAGGGTGAAAAGGGGCATCCTTGTCAGTCCTATCATGCAACATAGTCCATAAAACTCATTATTACCACAAATATTTGAAAACTCTAAACAAAATCAGAGTAGTAAGGATAGGGTCAAATTCTCATCATACTTTGGTTGAGAATCCAATTCCCCAAAGCTCTGAGTCTATTTACATCACATATCATCGACTATTGGATCATAAGGATTCATACTACTCATCCATCAGAAGGAAGGGTAGTCATCCCCAGGATTCAAGCAATCAAAAGCTAAAATTATGGACTATGGGGTTAACCTCCATCGGGGCTATAGATGCTTGACTGGTAGTGGAGTACGCTCATGCATGGTGATATGTCTCATTGAAAAGTGAGACCTATGATCATTTCAAATGGGCAGGCTAGCCTTGTGTTTCTTTCATAACAGGTTTAATCATTTTGGTCAAAATGAGGTAATGAACTCACTTGCGCACACACTGGTTCTGGATGATAGTAAGGTCATAACTGAGCTCTTGATCTGGTAAGGAACTCACAACACACACTTTTGGTCCTAAGAGGATTAGATAAGTTTTAGTGTGTTTGTTTATTGTACTAGAGTGTTTGAGTCTTTGTAAAACATGTCATTCATATTATTACATCCTGTTAATACATGTTTCAGTTTACGTCATATCATTTTCATATCATCTTATTTTCATGAATGTTCATTTTAGGGCCCCTGATTAAAGTATGATGACAAGCATGGCCAAAACAAATATTTATATTGAGAATGATCATTAATACATATCACCTGATCCCAACCAGTAATACATCACATTATGCATAAATCATCTCTGATTCCGGTGATTCATATTTGTATTGGTCTATTCACATTCTCTGGATGCTTATCAATGCTTGTGATTCTAATTTTCATGTTTTGTGTGTTTTCAGAGATTGGTTTTTAGTCCAAAATGTCCAGGGACATTTACCAGCAGAGTCACCAATGTTGTGACGTCCTTCACAACGACCCCAAAATTGGGGACCCACCTTAAATTTTGTGATTTCGAGGGATTTTTGTTTATCCAATTTTGCTCGCATCAAGGTCTTGGAAAATTTGCTTTCACTTTGGAATTGTTGACATATTTGCATTTTGAAGGTTTGAATGTAGTTGCAATGCTTGAAAACTGAATATTTTGATTATTTGCATATTAATTGCATTATTTCGAATCAAATAATTTGATTAAAATCATTTTCAAAGGTTTAAATGATTAATTTTCATTTAAATAATTAAATTTTATTTTAGGGTTAACCCTAAAATTAATGCAAAATTGAAATGGACATATCTTGAGGTAGAAAACTCCGTTTGATCTCATTCAAAACTTGGTAAAAATATATGGATTTTCTCTTTCTAATGATACCAAACTTGCAAGATTCTAGATGTCAGTTTCACCAAAAAATAGCAGGTTAGTTTAGCAATATGAGAACTTTGAAATACTTTTGAAAAAAAAGGAAAGTTACGGGAAAGTAAAGTTTGGTTTTGTTTTGATATTATGATTATTGTTTCATTATGCAGGTAATACAAGGGCAAGGGTTTGAAGAAGATAGTTATAAAATCCATTCCCGGTGAAGAAACAGAATAACTAAACTTTTCAAATTATAAATAAATCATTGAGATTCATGGAAAAGGTCGGACATTTTATACGAGAGAAGGAGAGGAACGATTGGAAGGAGCAAAGCTACACATTCATTGGAGGAAAATGGAGAAAGCCATTTGGAGAACAATGGAAATTATTGTAAGATTTTATAAATTGTTTTAAGCATTTTGGATCCAGATTTGTGCACAGACTGTATTTGGAATTAATAAAATGTTTATTACAATTTCTTAATAGTTTGTATACCTTAGAAGATTGCATCAATTCATTTGATTTCATTGTGTGAATACTGGTGAACATTGGATTGGTTTTAGAATTCTGTAGATGGAAATCTGATCTGTGGATTTTGTCCGAGACATTAAGTTAATTTCTAAAGTTTAAAATATTTTATTATTATTTTTTATTATTTCATTCTGAAAACTATATATTATAACCTAGCATAATTTTTATAAAGTGAAATTATATGGTTAGGTTATAAATTAAATTTATTATTCAAATATTACATCAATTAATATTTGAATTAATAAATTTAAGAAGGGATAAATGAATATTCTATTCCTCACCTTAATTTCATAAGGTTGAGGAACTAGGATTGATATCTCTAAAATTCAATTTGGATTTGATTTATAATATAGTTCTATTTATTTCAGAAGTCCAAATTTCAAATCAGAGATCACATTTACTCTTTTGAATATTTAATTTCATAAATATTTCAAAAGATAAATATTATAAGCAAATCTAATTTATAAACTTTATTTTATCATAAAATCCAAAGTTTATAGATTAGTTTCATATTAAGCCCTAAGATTTTATCATTGACAAGGTTTTGGAACCTTATAAATTGGGCAAGACATTATTTCATTTATTCACCTCTTCTGGGTTTGATTTATAATTTCATAAGGGGGTTTGAATAAATAACTGCTTTATCAAATAGACATTTGGGAAATGAATTTATTATAAATTTATTATATTCCAAAGGTTTATTAAATTTATAAAATTTCATTTACTTTGATCTTTATCAAAGTTAAATTGAAATTTAATACAAAATGCTAGATTCTTTTTATGCTAATTTCATTTAAAGCATTTTGAGACATTAAATTGAAGAGAGGAAATAAAATTTGGTATACTTTAACCTAAGATCATAAAACAAATTTTATTTTGTTGAATTGATATCAAAGACATACTCCACATGATGGATTCGAAATCATTTACATGATCCCAGGCCCCTTGTTAACAACACTTGCAAGACCCTAGAGTTTTATTCTTAGCACTTATATGAGTTTATGCATAAAACATTGAATACAAGAACCTTGGAGATATATATATTTTTCTTTGCAAGAGAGAACTTAAAGTTCTAAGTTGTCGAGTGGTTTTGTGACCTGACAAAATCACCTTTCAACAGGAAGAAGGGTTGTCATAACTTGTATTAGATATAATAAAGGTATGAAAAATAGATAATGAAAGTTTATATTTTCTTTGCATAGAAACATGATAATTTTATGATGTTTTAGTTCTTTTATCTGCTATATATAGAGACACCAAGATACATCAAAATGAGGAGTATAGAATAAGAAGTATAGAAGATAACAATTACACTAATAGTATTGGACTTAGTCATGTAATATCATCTAGTTTGGAACCCCAACTAAGATATAACAAAGGATTTTATATGAAATTCAATATAGGTGACATAGTACAAATCATATATAAATCATTGCTTAAATATCTTAGAGTCATATCTAGTGATCAAAATATCAGTATAGCAAGATGTTTGATACATTGTGTTATCTTCTTTGATTGTTGCAGTCACCATTACCAAACACAGGGACCGGATGACCAGACTATCATGTATCACATGGAGTGACACAATAGGGTAGATATGAGAGCATGATAAGCAACTCAATCAGATTGCCTCCAAGGTTTTTTACAAGGTCAACTCATTTTGAGATGTGATCTTCAATGCTCTCTATCCTAACCTATGGGTGCATAGGGGAAAATAAAAGAGAAACATAAAAATAAATATAGGGGAATGGAAAAAATATCCTAAGTAGACCTAAGCTAATGGGGGTGATGCACCAAGATCAAAATAAGATTTATCTACATAACAGTAAGACACATGAACACACGAGTCTAATTCATTGATAACTTAAAGTGAAAACTTTCTCTTCTCAGCATGTAGATTTAAGCATAGATTACACATACAATAAACAGGACAAAAATTAGACAATCACAACCTCTTACACATGCACATAAACATACATAGACACTAGAAACAAGATAAAAAATCTAATAGTCATTACTTTCAATATATATATATATGTAAAGTTTCGAGGTGTAGACCATAAGGGGGGCGGAGGTCCAAGGTTCAAATCTTGGGCCTCATCGGACTGAACGCTTGTTCCTTTCCTGGTGCTTTTAGCGGCGTAAAAGGTTTAAAATGATTATGGCATGGTGGTTATAGGGGCGGACTACGCAAAGATCTATGTGGCGACTTCTGGGACGGACAACGTAGAATATTGTGGCAGCCATAAAAAGTTGGACAACCTGCCCAAATTCATGGTAGCTACCGATTCCACCATGTAAATTTAAAAAAAAATATATATATATATATATATATATATATATATATATATATATATATATATATATATATGAGTATGAATATTATAGACCATGCTAGAAGTGAGGGCTCAAAATATTACTAGAAAAACCACTCAAGGTTTAGGTACTGTTATATAGAATAAAATGAAATAAAAGTTACATATGAAGCTTAAGGCCTGAATAAGCAACTCATCTATCCTTGGCAATGCCTAAATAACTATTATTTATTGATTACAAAAAGGGAAATTGTCCCTTCAAAACTTGTATAGGATCCTTTGACAAACTTTCTTTGGTACCCCCTTGATATGATCCTCCCTATGTCACTTTTAGCCCTTCAAGGTCTCCAGGTCAATTTTGAGATGTTGGACGTTCAATTGCCACCCTAGAATTTCTAAAAACTAGTTAGAATCACCTTATATAATCAATATTGTCAAGTTTGGAATTGCTTCTATTGTGGCTACCATGCCCTTGTCTTTAATAGGCCACCCACTTTTCTTAAATTATTGATCCTAATTGATGTCTATAGGTGATCCTTAACTCTCCTTAATTAACATCTTATCAGTTTAGTTCGTTTACCTTCCTAGAAGCTTATGCACCACTACAAATGTCTTGCAACTTGATCTAATACTTCTCCCTTGTTGGCCATTTTTTGCATTATGATTTTATTCCTAGAGTGATTTTATTCTCTCTTCAACTTTATTTTATCTTTAGAGATGAAGCAATCTATCAATTGTTTGTGAAAATATTTCTAGTCCTTTTGCATTGAAACTTTCTAAACTTTCAAGATCGGTATGGATTCTTATTGAAAGTTTTTTTGTAAAGGTCTTATCCTTTGCCATATTGTCGATCCTTTTGAATGTTCCATATTTTATAAAATTATTGTGGCTTGTAGTCTAACTCTTGGAACTTCTCTTCTCTCTTTCAAAACTTTCAAAACTTTTGATCTTAAGACGTCTTGGTTTTTTTGTGCCCCTCATAAAAACTTTGCTTTTTGGAGCCTTTGGGAAACATGGTCTACATAAATTTTATCTTTTATCTTCCTTTATTTTTTGATACTATTATAAAATGGTGCTAGCCCTTCGATCATAACTTTTTTCCCATATTGGTTTGATGTTTTTTCTACACTGTCACCAATTTTTCCTTCATTTCATATTTCTTTCACAAATCTGCTTAAGGAAAAGAGTGTAGTGAAAAATCCCTATAGAATTGAAAACTCACAAGGGCTTTTTTTCTTGCTAAAGGATAATTTAGAAATGCTACCTTCATCCTTGGACATGGAGTCAAAATTGAAAAAATAAAAAATAAATAGAAAATAATATTGGGGAAGAATAAGGAACATTACAAAGCTGACAACTTGTCTAGTTCTTACTTAATCTCTACCCACTCCTCATTTTAAGGCTAATAGATTAATTTAAAATGCTCATAGACTACTTCAAGATCAAACTAGTCATTTTGGGATAAATTCCTTGTGTGGTTAGCAACCTCGTACACTTGGATCCTTAACGCAATTAAAGGTTTGATTACCCAAGAAATATCCTTTGCCTTAGGAGGATTTAACCATGCTTCAAAAGGAGAGGTGTCTTCTGTATATTTTCTTAGTAGTTGTATGTATCTTTATTCTGAGGTAAGTTTGCCATCTTCATCCTAGAGAGAGGGAAGTCTCTTTTGCAATAGTGAGCCAATTTGACCTCTGAGCTTCTTAGTATTGGCAACTAAGGCAACTACCTAGGCATTGTACGACTATGTAACCCATTCCTTTTAGAGGAAAGCCATGACTTTATATATTTTTACTTCATGAATCCCAAAATGCATTAGCTCAAAATCTAATATAGTGATCAGGTCCACCTAACAAGTTATAGCTTCAACTAGATTTAACTTAATTTTTTATTCACTTGAGTACTTTAGATTATGGATATATTGATAAATCTAAAGATCTAGAAGAGAGCTAGTTGTATAATAGCAATCTCCCTCCAATATGCATCAATGACCTCTTTCACCAAGCTTTTTACTATTTGGCACTTCTTAATTTTATTTTTCTACCTTGACTCTTCCAATTGTTTTTAGATATCTTTTATCTCTTAGTTAAATTTAGCTTCTTGTGTAGCAAGCCTATCTACAAGGCTTTTGAGTTGATCCTCCTTTTATTTCAGGAGATATTTCAAAGATTGATTCTTTACGCACTTGGTGAGCATGTTTACCTAGTTCTATAGGGCTTTAGATTTTTCTTGGGAGTTGCTCAAGGTGTTCTATATACCAATTATTTTTATCTCTTCACCATTTTTTTGGTTGGATAATAAGGGGTTGTACTCAGGTCCCCCCCTTGACAAATTACATCTCTCTTATTTAGAGCTTGAGAGTTTATAAATAGATACACTTCTCATCTCAATTGAGATGCTATAGCTAGAAACCTACAACATTTTACATAAAATGTCTGAATTCTTGATTTTTATTTTTTGGATCTTTTCAAATTTTTGTATGAATACAATTAATCTAGAATTTAACATCTTTCTTGAAATTTTTCTATAGCAACTTTTACAATACCAAAAATTCACCTCTGCTATCTATGCCTTACATCTTAGTAGAGTAATATTTCTAAAACATCACACTATCATAGTCCGCTTTACCAAATCTGGATTGCTAGTTTCCTTCTTGAAACACGAGTGCAACCACAAAAATTATAATAAATAGTCTAAATGAAAACATATTATTGTTACAAAATAAAGCAGATATTACCAATGGAAACATTAAAGTAAATCTTAATCATTAATTGATTCAAGCAATCAATATTTTTTTGTCAGATTCAACTAAAATTCTACTTCCTCTAACCATGGAAAGGAGAATTTAACTTCACGATCCTCAATAAAAATCCCTCTATTGCCTAGCTTATCTACACATTTTTTTCCTTCCCTTAATATATATGTAAACCTAATTTCTTCAAACTCTTTAGCAAGATCTTGAATTTCCATAATTATATCTTGTATGTTCCATGGAGCCTTTGCTTTCCTCAAAATTACATTTATTACTATGAGAGAATCACCTTCCATCCATATTCTATTCCATTTCATTTTTTTACATATTTTTAACCCTTCTAAAGCTGCATAAGCTTTAGCTTCATTATTTGTCTTAAATCCACTATTGAAAGCATAATGAGATAAAATCTCTCTATTATTTCTAATTATTCCTCCTACTGTTGCTAGTCCTGGATTTCCTTTAGATATTCCATCAAAATTGAATTTAACCCACTCCACATATGGTGGTTTCCACTTTATATTCTTTACCTTCTTTTTTTTTCTCTTGTACCCAACATCATAATTTCATTTAATGACTTGACTCCATCTATCAAGGCTCTTTGCTTTCAAATTAGGGACTAGTGAGTTGATAAGGTTTGTTTAGACTCATCTATGGCTAAACATATCTTCTTTTTCATTACCTCTAAACTATTTTTCTTTCATTTAAATATTCTTCTATTCCTTTCTATCCATATAGTCCAAAGTATTGTATCTTTTGATATATCCCATATTGTCTGTAAAGCCTCACTTTTATAAGTGCTCTGCCATTGCTTTAACCAATCTTCAATTCTGCTATTCATCACCATGCATTTACCAAACATATTAAGAATTCATTGCCATAGATTCCAAACTATTGAGAAATGTCCCAAAATATGGTCTATACTCTCCTCCTTATCACAAAAACACATTGAGAGGGACCATGAAAACCCCTTTTCATAAGTTTATCCCAAGATAAAATTCTTCTATGACCTACTGGCGAAACAAACATTTTGACTTTACGAATGCTTGGGCTATCCCAAATCTCTCCATAGTCTAGTGACATTATTAGTATGTTGGTGTTGAACATTATATCCACTTCTTGTTGTGTATTCTACTGAGCTATTCAACTCCCAAATCAGTTTATCCTTGGCTCCCCTCAGAATAATCATAGTTATTATATTTCTACTCAATTGCCTCCTAGCATCAATTTTTTGTATACTTGTAAAATAATCTTCTTTCCATTTGTATCTTCCTTCTCAAGCCTTGTGCAAAATGTTTGAAACCCTATCACCATATTTGTCTTGAAGCAATCTCATCCAAGGTTTAAAAATTGGATCTAAATTGAGTGGTTTTTTACCACACCAAGTATCCATCCAAACGGAAATTTTTTCTCTAGTTTCCACCACCCATATTAAAACCTTTAATCATGAGATCAATATATTTTTTTAAACCATTCCAAAAAGTGAAACCATTTGGTAGAGAGAATGCAGTAAATATTAAACTTGGGTCATTGGGATCAACATACTTAGAAGAATTCTTGCCCATTGTTTTTGACTCTTTTTGTACAATCTACATATAAATTTTCCCCTAAGAGCTAAGTTTACATCTATAAGAACTCTTAAACCAAGACCTTCCCTAGTTTTATCATCACACAACTTGCTCCATTTCACCAAAGGAAATTTCCTTTTATCATGTAAACCTGACCATAAAAAGGATCACATAATATAGATTAAAAAAATTTCAACTGATTTTGGCATAGAATACAATGACATATAATATGTTAGAATGGCTTGTAAGACTGACTTAATTAACTGCACTCTTCCTGCTAATGATAACCATCTACCTTTCCAAGCTAGAATTTTATTCTGAACTTTACTAATAACTAGATTCCATAAATCTATCATCGTTCTCCCCTCAAATAAAGACATCTTTAGATAAGTTGGTATATTTGCCTCCTCTATTTGAAGTAACCTGTGAATTCTTGATTTGATATTAGCAGGAGTGTTAAGGAAGTAAATTTTGGATATAGTCTTATTAAATTTTTGCCCTGAAGCTCTTTCATACTCTTTTAAAAAGTTATTCAAAGCTCTAGCCTCATTTATCCTTGTCCTTCCACAAAGGGTTGTATCATCTACAAACCATTTATGAGTGATGTTATCGATGTTACTAGTAACCTTAAGTCCACTTATAAGCCCATCTTTGTAAGGCTTCTTTAAGTTCCTACTCAAAACTTCTGCCATAATAATGAACAAATAAGGAGATAGAGGATCTCCTTCTCTAAGGCCTCTCTTGGATTTAAAATATTCTATTCTAACCCATTGACCAACATTGAATAAGAAACTGTAGAGACACAAGCTTTAATCCATCTAACCCATTTCTTCCCGAAACTAAACTTATCTAAAACTACAAAAAGAAAATCCTATTTAACCCTATCATAGGCTTTACTCATATCAAGTTTTAAGATCATTGCTTTCTCTTTTCTTGAAGTTGTTGAATGTGTAACTTCATGAGCTACTATGATCCCATCCAAAATTTGCCTCCCTTTCACAAATCCTCCTTGCTCTTCTGAAATAATTTTGTCTAACAATGGTCTTAATCTATTCACCATCACTTTGGAAATAATATTATATGTCATATTACATAGGCCTATGGGTCTAAAAGAATCAAACAATTCAACATCCTTAATTTTTTGAAATTAGGGTAAGATATGTTGCATTTATTTTATAAGATATGTATTGTTTACCCTAGATTGTTCCACTACTACCAATAAATAATCCTTCACTATATCCCAATTATGTTGGTAAAAAGCTTCAGAGAGCCCATATGGACCTGGGATTTATCCTTATTAAAAAAGAAAAGAGCTAAATAAACTTCTTCTAAAGTAATTGGCTCCACCAATTTTCTATTGTCTTCATTCGTTATAATTGAAGAAACATCTTGAAGAAGTTTATCATTAAGAACTTTGGTCTCCTCTGAACCTAGAATATTCTGATAAAATGTCTTTGCCTCTTTTCTAATTTCACTCTGATCTTCAATCCAAACCCCTTATATTGATTTAATTCTACTAATTATGGAAGTTGATCTTTGTACTATAGTTATCCTATGAAAAACTTTGTATTTTTTATCTCCTTCTTTTAACCAAGTTTGTCTTGATTTTAATATCCAAAATTTTTCTTTCTTGCTCAAAATATTATGATATTCACTAAGTAACTCCCTTTCCTCTAATATTGGATTATTATCATCACCTTTTTGGAAAATTGAAAGTTTATCTTTTAGTTCTTTCTTCTCAAAAATATTTCCAAAGGTGTTCTTGTTCCAATCTTTTAATCCAGATGTCATAGTTTTAATTTGATTTGTAAGAGCATACAACCCACAATTACCTAAAGAATTCCACGTTTGAGCTATCATATATCTTCACCAATATTTGATTTAATGATTCAGAATCATATGAAACTATTTATTTAGCCTCCCACATGATTTGAACCTTATCTCTAACCTGAACACTTTTGAGGTCAAGCCCTTCTATCACCAATCACCAATCCTACTATATCATTTCCTCTTTAGGATTTGATACAAGTGGCTCTTTTTGTGTAAACATTAATGCCTTCTTTTATGGGTTGAAGTGGTTAATTACCTGAGTTATATTTGGTAAATGTGAAAATAAGGCCCACTTCTTCTAGTTGTATTATTTTATCTATTGTTGAACCCTTTGAAACTCCTTCAACCAATTCAAAACTTGTCTAGTTGCTTGTGAGCCTTCTTAATGCTCTCAAGGAGGTAAAAATAAGGGCTAAAGGTATAAAAAGTGGGTTTGCTAAAGACAAAGATATTTGGATACCTAAGGTTGATGAGATTGGAAGAATTTAAGATGATTGGCCTATCACTTCTTGAATAGAAAAGGTTGTTAGGGAATTAGAGGGAGCATCGACCATTTTGGCTATAATACTGAGCATCTAAATTGGTGAGGCTAGGACACTTTGAGAGGTTAGAGGATTTTTTGTAATAGGATGTAGAGACTAGTGGAGAGGTTTTGCTAGTGAGGGGTTCAACTTCAAGGTCATCATCTCTTCCTTCTCTCATTATTTTTGGAGTGGCTTCCTGGTCAGAAATTATGACTAATGTTACAATTATGTCTTCAATAACCGATACTTCTTGTATCTAAACAATTAATTTAACCACTTCCTATAGAGACTATGGAGGGGTATTTTGAAGTGCAACCTCACTCCTTTCTCTTTCTTGTGGTGATTCAAACTGAAGTATCAACCTCCACTTCCTTGGAGGAGTCTCATCTCTTCATGTAGAAGCATTTGCATCATATTTTTAATCAATTTTTTTTTGGTCTTTTTGCCCCCTTTCTACACCTTGAGGGGCACTTCTCCTAAGTGCTCTGCATCATCACATTGGTTGAAAGTTTCATCTTCATTTGGGTCCAAGCTTCCAAAAGGTGCTTCAATATTATTTATTTCCTAATGAAATTTCTACCATGCTCTGATTTTATTGTTGCTCCTATGCTTCCATAGGAATTTTTTCATGTTTATGCTAATTCGAAGGACAATGTAGCACGTGTGGCAGTATACCTAGGGGGTGGTGATAATAAATTTAAGGCTAATGATTCACTATTGGTATGCAACAACAACAACCATTTAATTGTATGATCCAAATCATACAATTCCAAAAAATGTACAATATGTTGTACAATCACAAATCGTACAATGTATGATTGTACAATTACCAAAACATTCAGTCTGGTAAAAATATTTAGTTGGTAATCCGTAACCTCGTCAGTTGTCCAAATACAATCGTTCAATTGGCAATTGTTCTACTCAAACAAAGTGTTCAATCTATGAACTCATGCAATATTAGGGAATAACTAGTTGACTGTACATTTTCATAGCCTATTGTATGGTTCATAAACCTTCAACACTACAAGTTAATAAATGTTCATACAACAATCAACTTAATCCTTTACTTCTCGTATGCAAGTACCAATTGCATGAAGGTGATTGCCATATTGTCATATTTATCATTTTAACTCCAACATTCTCTTACTGTTTGTTTGCTACAATAATCTATTCTAGATTATATGATTTCTTGTGTTACATCATTTTGCCATGAATCATATTCTAACAATGCATGTAATAGTAATTAAATACCACAGATAGCATTATCATTAGGGAAACACTCCATTATCCATACATGCACACACGAATTCAGTTCAAAATAAAATTTGCATTGGTCATGGCTACTACACACGACAATGGTACATTATAGACAATGCACATATCCAATATACTCAATATTATCGACACAATTACTCATACATAACATTACTCCTACAATCCTTACAGACATAAATCATCATTTGTTACTTTGTGAACCATTTTATGGACAACCACAAAAATGAAAGAGGGGTCTTATAATGCATATCCAAGTCATTTCTAAGTAATTCTTGGAACAACGTATTATTTACTACTGTCATCCCATAACCCTCACTTCTAATATTTTATTTAATTTCTCTAAACTGTAATTTTATTTTTGTCGAATTACATGTAATATGCATTTTGCCTAACTTTATTAAATTTTAGTTTTTTTCCAATTTATATTTCATACAAAAACTTTTCTTGTACGTTTTTTTAAAGTGATTTTGTTGCCTACACGGGGTCAACCTACTTTACTTTTACATAAAAGCTTTTGTATAATTTCTTCTCGATCTCATGCAACACAAATTGCTCTTTTTAGGAAGGTGAGAAAACCCACAATTGTTATCTAAGTCCCATAGGTTACGTTGGAAGTATCGAAGGTGTTTTGTCCAATAGGTTGCGTGGAAGTATCGAAGGTGTATTATCCCGGTATGTTTGCCTTAAAGTTGCCCTTTTGTTTTCACTATCCAAAAGTCCTAGCTACCTACTGTAGTTGGAGGATAAGATTGGAGTTATTCTCTCCGATTTCAATGAAGAATTAGGTGGAATTTTTGTTTAAATTAATTTTTTTTATAGATTATATTTTATAATTAAAATTTTTTGTTTGATATTAATATTTATTTATTAATAAAAATAAATATATTTATTTGTCTATTATAAAAAATACTTTCCAAATAAAATCTTACTTTCCTTTACATTGTAATCAGTTTAAATCCAAAATGTATTAGCAAACTTTATACATAAATAAAATAATATTTCTTATTATAATATTTGTTTATATAATCTTTTAATATGATATTCTTATATTTCAAATATATATTTTTTAATTATTATTAATTTTGATAATTAATAATATTTATTTACGTCGAAAATTAGAGTTATTGTTTTTAAGTTCTCGTTAACAAAATTTTAAATAAAATCATAAGAAAAATGATCATACTTCATGTCCTACTTCAACCCAATAAAAAATTAGTTTTATTAGGCTCTTCTCTAAAAGTACTTTAAATGTAATTTTTTTATTATATAGGAGAGTTAGTTACAACCATTAGTTTTAGTTTTAGTAACAAGGACTGTTCCCAACAAACCTATTCGTCTCCTTCTTATTGACCTGGCGTGAGATGGGAACCACCTATCCCTCGAGGGAACCACCTATCCCTCGGGTTCATACACTCATCGTCCTTCTGAGGAAAACTCAAAGGATTCGGAACTGACTACTACCTTTACAAAGGGTTCACTCTTTACCCAAAATTTGAACCTAGGTCTTTCCTTAATAAATACTTAGAAACACTTACATATACCAATCCACCTAACCTTTAAAGATTAAAAAAATAAAAAATTAATCTTAAACTTAATAAACAAAATATAATCTAACATTAAAAAAAAAAAAAAAATTACTCTTCGCACGGAAACTAAGTTCACTACTTCCCTAAAACCTTGCAGTACTCAAATTTTCGAAAATGTTTTTTCCCACAGTAAACGTAAACCATAATGATAAGTCACAACAAACGGCTACATAATACACGCACTTTGTTTGAGTCCACTTCCAAAACAGGTGGAAAAAACCTGTGGACGGTATTGTCCGACATTTAATTGATCGGGATATACCACGACGAAGAGTCCAGTAAGTTCAGACAACCAGAAGTTTCACGTAACAGTAGAAAGCGAAGTTAATGATTCTCCGCCAAAGACCGGTCACATCAGACGGGCAAGGAAAAACTTCAGCCGCTAAGCGCCCACGGGTTTTATTTTTCTTGAATGTTACAAGCGCTTGAGAGATCCGCCTAAATAACAACAATGCCCACTGCAACATCTCATGCAAATGCAACTTCGGATGCGAAATTCTTCCAGAGTGTGAGCTACTGCGCACAAAATCATTATTTTTTCTTCTTGCATTATTTGCCGCTGTTTGGGTTTAGTTATTTCATTGGCATCTCCATGGATCTTGCGACGGACGTTTTCATTCCAGAGGACTATGTCAGAAGCCGCTACGCAGCAAAAATGTCTCCAAAACAGCAACGCAGCACCGCTCCTAATCCTGTACATGCGGATGCAAATGCCCATGCGAAGCAGAAATTCTTAGCGGAAAAAAAGGGCAGCCCAGCATTCAGCAGCTTCAACGAAGAAGAGATACTTTTAACTTGTTTGTCTCCATATTAGGCATATTAAACGTCTGTTGTGATATCTGTAGCCCACAAATCGAGGGGTTGTCTTCTAAAGATTCATACTTGCAGATAGGTCAGGCGCCTTTTAGTTCGGTGTATGGCTGAGGAGACTGAAATGTTTTCAATTGTTTTACTTCAAGCCTTTTCTGATCTGTCTGTGTACATATCAAGTATCTGTAATGTATATTTACATGTATATTTACGATTTTGGCGCTTGGCATTGAATGAGTAGCCAAGATGAGTATGTCAATAACTCGATGGAGGAAACTTTCGAATTCTACTTGGATTCTATAGAAGAAATCGTGCCAGTTGAATTAGACGCTCTAGATGCGGATTTTAAAACTTCGTAGACGGTTTAAATATGAATTTTGATGGGTTTCAATAATTTTTATGGTAGAGAGTTTTTTTCTTTTAAACGTATATAAGAGACTCGTTACATTTTTTTAAGATTTTTTTTTATTTAAATTTTTTTCTTTTTAATTTTGTTCGTTGCTATCATTTTAATAAATATTTTTTTAATAATTGTTTTTAGTGGGTTTGACTACTGCACTATAACTTTCCTTTGGGCGAGTAATACCACACGCGCACCAAATTCTACAAAATCCTGATATTTTTGGTTACATGTTAAAAAAAACACTTTAGACCAAACCCTATAGGCTATAAATTATAACCTTTATGGTAGAGAGTATTAACTATCAGTTTACCTAGAATTTGTTTTCACTTACTCTTGTTTGTCATGTCATCAAGGCCCTATAATCCCGTAAAGCTTTCAAAGAAAATGGTTCCTAGTGACTATAGATTATATAGAACAATATCTTCGTATGTAACTGGCCTTAAAAAAATTTAAACCTAAAAACTTTTCTTTAAAATTTAAAATATTTATTATTAAATTAATTTAATATATATACTTTTGACACTCATCAAATGAGAAATCTTTTAACTCAAAACACCCTCGTCTAAAGTGGAGTTGTGTAGTGGAGTTGGTGTGGCAAGGAAAAGAAGCATTATTTTTTTTGTTAAGTAAATTTTTTTATACATATTTACTATGGGATTGAACAAATTCTTTAATTAATCAAACAAATTTGTTTATTTTTATTTTATTTTTTATATTTAAATACATTTTTAATATTTAAAATTATTATTATTTTTTAATTAAAATTAAAATAAAATTTATTTTTATTATATTATTATTATATAATAATATTATAATAAAGTTAGGATATTATTCATGTATGGTTTAGCAAACAAGATTTGAAACTTGGTTTCCTCTTTAAATATTGAAAAATGTAAACAGCTAAACTAATACCACTTGATTTGAAACTATTAATTTTTATTAGTAGTTAAAATTAAAAAAAAAGTGATTATTAAGTTTATAAAGTTTTTTGAGAAAATATAATTATATACAATTATATCTAGTTTAAATTTTAATTTTAATATACCATTTTTGACCCCTAGTGCTAGGTGGATTGAAAAGACTTTGGGCACTAATCAAGAGGAGACCTAGGTTCTCCTATGTTCAAACCTATACCAACCCCGAGCCAAGTGAGGTCTCCCTCACTCTTGGTTGTGTTTATCAAGACGAGTATTGTGTTTATCGAGACAAGATAGAGGTTATAGTGGTAGCACCATGATTTGAAGTTACTATTAGAAGGAATACACTTGACCTTGTGACTAGTAATTCAAAAAATAAAAGTAGTTGACAATTCCTCTTTATATAAATTACAAATAATAATATACTTATTTTTTTAATTTTATATTTTAACCTTAAGTTGATGTGTAATCCATTTTATTTTACTTCTATACTTAAATCTGTTATTAAAAATTCTAAAAATCTAAACCATTAAATAGAAATTCCTTTTTGTATAAATTAAAAAACCGTATTTTTAACTCAATTCTTTTGTCTAGTAGGTTTGCATGTAGGAGACCCAAATTTAAATCTCTATTTAACTTTTTTTTTTTTTTGTCTAGTAGGTTTGCATGTAAAGACCCAAATTCAAATCCCGATACAAGGGATTGGCACCTAGTAAATACCCGAGTTTTTTAACTAAGACCCCCATGGGCCCATTTAGAGACCCAAATTCAAATCTCGATATGAGAGATCAGCATCCCTCATAAGTATTAAAAACTAGGATCCCAAGCCCGTTAAGAAACCCAAATTCAAATCTTGATAAGAAGAACAAGCACCCCTCTTAAATACCCAATTTTTTTTAGAAGTATTAAAAACTAAAACCTCTCATAAAAATTATATTTTTAACTTAAATTTATTTGTACAAACTCTTTTTAACTCAAATTTTTTACAATAAATTTCATAAATACAATAACAAAAAAAAACCTCCATTTTAATAAATAAAATACAAATAATATAGATAACCAGACTATAATCATAATGTAGCCGTTTCAATTCGGGCAACCCATTTAGAAACAAAACCAAAATAAAGAAAAAAATAAAAAATAACAGAACTACATACACCCCAAAGCCAAAAGCAAGGCCAACCTGTGGCAGGGCGAGGGATTTGTTTTACATATCATTGCATATTTATAAAATTCAATCAGCTGACGGATTCTTCGTTGTTGGTATGGCCAATTTAACGATTTCCTTGTTGATAACATCAAAAATAATGACGCTGAGCACATGCTGAACAGGGGAGCCAACAGGCCATGTCTATGAATCCGTACAAGCTCAGCTTTGTGGTAATAGCTCCCACAGGACATAGGCGGTTCAATTTCCCTTTCTTTATCTCTTCACCCTTGAGATCAGATCATCAAAATAGAAGTAATAAATCTTAAAGCCTGTTAAAGCCCTGATGTTTCTTTACGTCAGTTTATGGAAGCATAAAGGAAACTGGCCACGCTACCTACTGTGCACTGTAAACGATGCCGAAAATGCAGTGACCATTCACTGTGAATGATGTCCTACTTGGCAAACACGGCTTAATTGGCCCCTCTTACCGTAATTAAGCGTCAGTACGATTACGTGCATTCTTGTCGGAAAAGAACGCATCGACATTAAATAAACTTTTCATATCATCGTTGAGGAAGGAATTACATTGGGATGGTTTTTTATCTTTAGTATTAAGTTTGAAAATGAATTTTCAGAATGAAAACCCAAAGATATTATTATGAACCTAAAAGAAAGAAAGGAATAGCTTCCCAACCAACTCATGGTTCGATGAAGATTGCAAAAAATGCGAAAATTACTAAAGAAACCAACGAGTAAAACAAGAGCAAACAAAAAAACATGTGAGAAACTAGTAAGGGCAAAAAAAGAAGAATACACTAGAACAAGGAGAAAAGAATTGATTTATTTAGGGAAGCATGAACCAAAGAAATTTTAGAAGGAACTAAGCGTGAAAATGATGCAAACTGAAAATAACATAACAGTTAATCAGTGGTTGGAGTATTCAAAACAACTGTATCAGCGTAGCAACAGGAGACACCCCCTACTATCATTGTCAAGAAAGAACTGTTCACAATTAAAGACATTATTCAAGGAATAAAAAAGTTAGCAACTGGTAAAACCCGTGACATAGACAATCTTCAAGCAGAGCATATAAAATGGGGGGTAGATATCTTGGCATCGCAAATCAAAGAAATTTTCAATGAAGTCATACAAAATGGTTTCCCTACCGAGTGGACAACTAGCTTGACCATTCCTTTGTTTAAAAGTGGAGATGTAAATAATCCCTCAAACTATCGAACTATCATGATCAACCATCTCTTTACAAAGTTGTTTGGGAGTATGATAGAGCGTAGGATCAGCATATGGGCATAAGAAAAGGGAAAGAGAGCAAAGGGGTAAGCAGGTTTTAGGCCCAAGCACTCAACTATTGATCACTGTATCACGCTCAGACACATAGTGGAAAAAATATGGGACAAAAAAGAGGAGGTTTTTTGTTGTTTTGTAGACTTCAAAAAGGCATTTGACACAGTGCCAAGGAAAAAATTATGGAGCGAGAATGGAAGAGCTAGAGGTTCCAATTCACTACAAGGCAGCAGTTCACGGACTATATGAGCATGTAAAGGCTAGAATCGGAACACAGGAAGGGTTATCTGAATGTTTTGGTAGTGACATAGGTGTCAAATAAGGTTGCCCTCTATCTCCGACCTTATTTGGGTTGTACATTGACAAGTTAGAAGAATGGATAAACAAATTTGGGGGAGAGGGTGTGCATTTAGCCAAATATGTGGTAAAACTCCTCATGTATGCATATGATGTAATTCTTGTGGTCAAAACAACCAAAGATCTAGAAGATCACCTTCAAGCTCTAGAACTCTTTTGTAAAGAAGTTGGGATGCAGGTGAACACGAGCAAAACAAAAATTATGATTTGTCAGCAAAAAAGAAGCAACAACTCAAATTTCAGTTTGCAGGAGAATCGCTTGATGTAGTAGTAGAATACAAATACTTGGGCATAGACTTTCATGACAAACTTAATTGGAATACATGTAGGATGAAAATAACTCAAAGTGGTTGGAGAGCACTATATGCACTTCAAAATAGGTGTAGGAATGCCGAGTTATGGGACTGGAAGACCACCAAGGTCTTATTTGACCTACTTGTTACATCGGTTATGTTGTATGGTTGCGAGGTGTGGGCTAGTGGCACAACAAATGCAAAATGGAGGCAAATATAAAGGATTCAAAAATATCTAATCACAAACTTTTTCAAAATTAAGGCCACAACCTCTTATGAAGTTATTCTAGCTGAAATTGGAATGTTCCCTTTAGAAGCAATTGCTATGACCAAGTTGTTATGTTACTTGAAAAAAATAGAAAACATGACAAATGATAGATGGCCTAGGGCAGCTAGAGACGAAGAGTTGCATAGGCGAAAGAATACATGGATAAAACAAAATCAGAAATGGATGAAACGTTGGGAAATCAACATAAATGAATGCCCAAATGTCAACAAAGACATAAAAAATTATGTGAATGAAAAGTTCGGAAGTGGAATGTGGAAAAATGCAAGCAGGAAAAGACAATATTATATTGCAAATTTTAACCCAACGTATGACCACAAGGAAAAAGCGTATATAGGCGTTGAAATCAAGTGGAAGGAAAATACTCATTGCTCAGATAAGGACTAGCTCTCATAGGCTTAGATGTGAGATATGGAGATGGACAACACCCAAAGAACAATGGGAAGAAAGGATATGTACTCTATGCAACACAGGGGCAATAGAGACAGAAGAACACTTCATCTATAAATGCCCGAGTTCTTCAGATATTCGTGACAAATACAAAGAAACACTTGGGAACGAGTTTATGGCAAATTTATTTGAAGACATTAAAATAAAAAAAGTTGGGAAATTGCTAACACAAATCAGCAAGAGAAGGAACAACCTTCTCAAATATATTAAAGATCATATGATATGATTTGAGTAATTGTACTTCCATATTTGAGGTCCCATAGACCATATTTGGGTCTTGCGGACGTAATTAAAATCTTTCATTTCATTTATAAAACAAAATGTTATGTTATCCTTTATAGAATAAAATGTTAGGGTAAAGCACATCCCTACCCTACAAGCACTCAACTACTATCAATTGGCCTATCCTTATTAGGTAAAACTATTTTTAGGATAGAACACATGTTTTGCAAGGGTTCCCTGTCCCTTTGTACTAAAGCTATCAATCGGCCTATTCTTTTCAAGTAAAACTTTAGGGTAAAGCACAGGTTTTTGCGAGGGTTCCTATTCTCCTCATACCGAGACTACCAACTAACCTATCCCTTTCATCTAGAATTTTTAGGTATCTCCTCTTATCGGGGTTTGAACTTGGGTCTCCTCGATGAGGATCCAAGAACATACCACTACATTATTCCTCATAGGACAAAATGTTAGGGTAAAGGTTCCTTGTACTAGGGTCTCGTGGATGAGGATCCAAAGACATATACGATATTCCTCATATGAAAAAATGTTATGGTAAAGCACAATATTTTTTTGAAAGGGGTTTTAATTCCCTTGTATTAGGGTTTGAACTTGAGTCTCTTGGATGAAAACCCAAAAATGAAGTTGGGTCTCTTAGATAAGGATCCAAAGGCATATGATTAAGGTATTCCTCGCATAACAAAATGTTAGGGTAAACTCCTTGTACTCGTATTGGGGTTTGAACTTGGGTCTCCTAGATGAGAACCCAAAGACATACCACTAAGGTATTCTCACAAGACAAAATGTTCAAATAAAGGTCCCCTTTATCGAGGTTTGAATTGGGGTCTTGTGGACAAGGATTCAAAGACATGCTATGGTATTCTTCACAAGACAAACTGTTATGGGAAAGCACAATTTTTTTTTATAAAGGGGTCTAGTCTCCTTTTATTGGGGTTTGAACTTGGGTCACCATATCTCTTATCAAACAAATTTTAGGGTAAAGCATGAGATTTTTTTTTGAAAGGGGTTTAGATCCCCTTGCACTAGAATTTGAACTTGGGAAAGATACATTTTAAGATAAAATACAATTTTTTTTTAAAGAAGTTTCGATCCCCTTTCACTAAGATCTGAACTTAAATCTCTTAAATAAAAAACTACAATATCCCTTACAAACACATTTTTTAAAATAAAACATTTTTTTTTTTTTTAAGTCGCATTCTTTTGTACCTAGAAATTACCATATGAGTATTGTTTTAATGTTGTTGCAGTCTCCCTTTTATGACAGTCAATGCCAAGAGAGTGCTTTTACGTAAATATCCGATTTAATGGTTTACATTTTAGATTTTTTAATAATAAATTTAAGTTTAGAAATAAAATACATATTTTAATGTTTTTTAATAAGTTAAAAAGATGAATCCGGGGGCGAGCTCTGGCAATTTGGCGGGAAATATTCTGAACTGTCGGAGGCCGAAGCTCTAGGGTTCTGGCAAGCGGCTTCTACCAGGGTCTCTGTCGGTTTGACATCGTTCCCCTCTGAAGGCTCGTCCGTTACCCCGGGAGGGCCCTATGGGGTCTCCTCCAGGTTCTCTAGACGGGAAGAAGAGCTCTTATGTCGAGATTCTAAAAGAAAATTTTACGTCTTCTTTCGATGAAGCCCAGCGGGGTGCTTACCAAGCGCTTCTCAAGAATGCTGGCAAGGGTTCTTCTGCAAACAGAGTTAATGGATGCCTCCCGCAATCGCTCCGGACCTAAGATAGTCATAGAACCAAAGATGGTTGAGGATACGATCACTTACCGTGCTAACCATGACTTGATCTGCAAATTCATGGGTATCTGACCCACTCTGCACTTTCTGCACACCTGGGTTAGACATAACTGGGAACCTATCGATGAGTACTCCTTATGGCCTATAAGAAACGAGTATTTCATTATTAGTTTCTCTTCTTTAGTAGATAGAAACAGAGCATTTGAATCAGAGAAGAGGACCCATGGCCCGGCAGGGTTATTTGTCCAACCATGGAGAGTGGGTTTCGATCCTCGCATTGAGCCCACAGCTGTTCCAGTGTGGATCCGGTTGTACGCTCTCCCGATGGAGTTTTGGGGCGAGCAGATTCTTGAGATGATTGGTAACTCTCTAGGTATATTTCTGGGAGTTTCCAAAGATACCATAGAGGGAAACACTGCTGTATTTGCTAGAATCCGTGTTGAAATGGATATCAGCCAGCCACTACCAGCTGAGGTGGAACTGGAGTTAGCAGGACAATCCTGGATACAGCAGTTAGACTACGAAGCCCTACCTTTTAGATGCAGGGTCTGCCATAAGCATGGCCATTTGGCTAGGTTCTGTCCGAATACCTTGAGCACAAAAGCGGAGGCCCCGCTAGGAATCTCAAATCAACCCAGAGAGGGTAAGTTCACCCCGGTCAAAGAATCACAAAACACCCCCCAAGGTTCTGAAGCCCAGAAAGATGGCTTTGAATAGCAAAAACGAAGGAGAAACAAAAAGAGAAATGGCAAGGACCAAGCTCCACTCAAGCCAACCAACCGGTATGAAATCTTTAAATCCCTGGTGGATCAGGAAGACCAAGTCATGGAAGGAGTGGATGGGAACACTGAGGATATTAACATCCACTCTCATGCTTCTCCCTCTTCAACTCCTGCCCGAGAGCAGGTGTTTGAACCCTCTAAGATTTTACAGCCAGAGATCCCAGGGGCTTTGGTAATCCACTCCTCAGCACAGCCAGTTAGTAAGGATGTCATCATGGGAAGTGTAGAAAAGAATAGAGAAAGGCCAGCCCTGGGGATTACCCAGGTGGAAAAACGGTCCAAGAATAACAATTCTCAAGGTGCAGGCAGGAAGTCTAATAAGGACCTAATAGCATCGCAAGGAGACAAGCTGGTCACTGATGGATCAGTGAGAACAATTGACTCTTATTGCTCTCAAGGTTTCCAATGATTATTCAATCTTGGAATGTTAGGGGTTTAAACAGTAGAACCCATCAATCTGCTGTTCAAAGACTCATAGGGAAGGGTAAAACAGACTTTTTGCTCATCCAGGAGACAAAAATGTCTTTAGATCTTATGTGTAGAACAGTTAGTAAAATATGGAGGGGAGCTGGATATATGGATGTGGCAGCTCAAGGTGCCTCAGGAGGAATTGTTACTTTTTGGAACCCCCTGGAATGGTCTGCTTTAGAACATATAGCTTGGAGGGGTGTTCTCACATCTCTTTTTAGGAATAATGTCACAGCTGAGCAAGTTTTAATTACAAATTTTTATGGGGCTCAAAGCCATGATGGCCAGAGGCTTCAATGGAAAGCAGTTCACAACATGAGGTCCTCAAGACAAGCTTTTGATTGGATCATTGCTGGAGATTTTAATGCCAAATTATCTGCTCGGGATCAGGAAGGTGGTTCCCCTGTTTTGGACCCGGGGGACCGGCTTCTGATTGTCCAAGTTCAGGCTTTTCACTTAGTTGATGTCCAAGGTCCTGGAACTTTTTTCACTTGGACTAACAAACGGAGGGAACCACACTGTTGTAAGGTAAAGTTGGATCACTTTCTGGTCTCAGAGGAGGCTTTTGTTAAGTGGAATGTGCAATTACAGATTTTGGACGGTCCTGTTTCCGATCACTCTCCCATCATGCTGAAGGGTGGGACTCAGACAGGGCAGTTCCACAAACCGTTTAGATTTGAGAATTTCTGGTTTCAGAAGGAGGACCTTCATGAGGTAATTCCGCAATGGTGGGAAGAAGGTCGTCCACCTTTTGGGACAACAATGTTTAAATTTCACAAACAACTTCTTTTTGTCAAATTTAAATTGAAACAGTGGAGGCACGCCAATAAATCGGATTTCCAGCTGCAAAGAGCCCCCTTGTTGGCCCGCTGGGAGGAGGTGCAGAAACAATTCAGGGAAGGTTTAATTTCTGAACAACTTAAAACTGAAGATGATGCCTTGCGCAAAGCTGTTGAGGACATTGATAACCAAGAGGAAATTTCTTTGGAAGCGACGGGCTAGAAATTCTTGGCTATTGGAAGGAGATAGAAATACAAAATTTTTTCATCGTTTAGCATGTGCTAGAAGACGAGATGAATAATATGGCGGTTTTAAAAGATGAGAATGGTCACTCCTTTGATACTCTTCTAGGCATGCACTCCCACTCAGTGGATTACTTCTCCAAGCTTTTTGCAGAAAATAGGGACCAAGATGTGGGGGCTCAAAATGAAGTTCTTGATGTTATTCCCCCTATTATCACTCCAGCAGAAAATCAGGCTCTCCTCAGACCTATTGACCGAGATGAATTGAAAACTGTGGTCTTTGGAATGAGCACAGGAAAATCTCTCGGTCCCGATGGTTTTCCTATTGAGTTTTTTCAGGCCTTTTGGGATACCTTGGAGGAAGATGTTTCGGTCTGTTATTGAGGAGTCCGGATCTAATAAGAGAATGCTCAAGGCTCTAAATCATACCTTTATCACGTTAATTCCAAAGGGGGAGGAAGGAGTTCATATCTCTGACTTCAGACCTATTGCTTTATGTAATGTGATTTATAAAATTATCACAAAAATTATAGCTGAACGTCTTAAACCTCTCCTTCATAACATCATTTCCTTAGAACAGGGGGGATTTGTAGAGGGTAGACAGATCTTGGATGGAGTGGTTCTTGCTCAGGAGGCTATTCATTCAATGCAAAACTCTGGTAACAAAGGAATGTTCATCAAACTGGATATGTCTAAGGCTTATGATCGAGTGGAGTGGGGTTTCCTGTCAAGGATGTTGGATACCTTTGGCTTTTCCCAGGAATGGATAGACTGGGTTATGAGCTGTGTTTCCATGCCTTCTTATTCGGTTCTCATCAAGGGGATTCCCTCGCCTCCCTTTGGAGCCTCTCGTGGTCTCCGACAAGGGGACCCTTGCTCGCCCTATCTATTCCTTATCTTAGCTGAAGGATTAGGTCGTCTCTTCTTGAGAAGAAGACTTCAAGGCCTGATAACAGGTATTAAGGTCAGTGATGAAGTCTTGACCCATTTACAATTTGTGGATGACACTGGCTTGGTTGGAGTGGCTAGTCTCAGGGAAGCCAGGGGAATCAGAGACTCTCTTTCTGTTTACCTTAGGGCCTCCAATCAAGTTATCAATGACAAAAAATCTAAAGTGGTCTTTTTCAACCTTGACCAACGGCTGCAGGACAGAATTATAGAGATTTTGGGCTTCACTAGATCATCTCTTCCTATAGTCTACTTGGGGGTTCCTTTGCACTTCAAGAAATTGAAAAATGATATTTGGAAAGATCTTCTGGATGGCATCAAAGATAGAATGAACCATTGGTCTCATAAATGGTTAAGCTACGGTGGCCGTTTAACTTTCTTACAGTCAGTAATTCAGGCCATGCCTATCTATAAATTTTCAATCTTGGCTGCTCCTCTTTCTATTTGGAAAGAGTTGGACAAACTGGCTAGGCGATTCTTATGGGAAGGAGCAAAAGGTGGGAGAAAATGGGCCTTGGTTGGCTGGGATAAAGTTACTCAGCCCAAAGAAAAAGGAGGGTTGGGTTTGAGAAGCTCTAAACTCAACAACAAAGCCCTAGCAGGTAAATTGTATTGGAGATGGATCTCCCAGCCATCATCTTTATTCAGTAGAATCTTGACCAGCAAATATTTGGGTAAAGTCCACCCCTTTGAAGTTAGCCGTTTCCCTCTGGATGGTAATGGTTCCCTAGTTTGGCAAGCTCTCAAGTTGGGCTCTCAAGTAATTAAAGATCAATTGTTCTGGAAAGTGGGAAGAGGGGAGAAAGCACGTTTCTGGACTGACTCATGGGACTAGTTTCCACCCATCATTGCGGAGTATCCTGAACTGCTTCCAATTAAAACTGCCATAGAATCCAAGGGTTGGGTCACTATTGAGAACTACTTCATCACTAGTCAATTGGGTGAGTATAAATTCAAGAGATTTAAGCGACTTGAGGAGTGGCCTGTCACTATCCCTCCGGAGCTGGCAACCACTCTGACCAACATCTTGACAGCAAGATTTCTCACGGGCAGAGATGAAGAAGACGAGTTAGCTTGGGGCCATGGGAATCTTGGAATTTACACTGTGAAGGCTGGTTATGCTCAGATTCTCCCAGAGCCTCCCCCGCATTTATTTTCGGTTCATGACTGGAAGAAAATCTGGCATTCCAAGTGCTGGCCGAAAGTGAACTTCTTTGTCTGGCAGTTTATGCATAATGGCATCCTCACCTATGATAACCTCAGAAGCAGAGGAATTATTGGTCCTTCTCAGTGTATTTTGTGTCGTAAGCATGAAGAGACTGCTGACCATTTGATGTTCGAGTGTTCTTTCACGAGTCGGATCTGGAATCGATGGTTCTCTCATTTTAAACTCCAGGGTAATGGTGCTCTGACTCGGAATAATATCTGGCAAAGATGGAAGAAAGCTAGATTTAAATCAAAAGCCCTTCGATTGGGGTGGGAGCTTGGTCTCTTCTTCATCTGGTGGCAAGTGTGGCTGGAAAGAAATGCTCGAATCTTCAGAGAGACCTTCTCCTCCCTTGATGGTATTTGGCAGGTTATCTGGAGCAAAGTCACTGAGACGGTTGCCTTACATGCTGAAGAAGATATTCTGGTTGAGCTGGGTCCACAGGAAGAGAGAGTTGTTGCTCAAGTTAGAGAAAACATGGTTAGTTGGAAACCCCCCCCGGTTGGCTGGATTAAAATTAACACGGACGGAGCTACAAAGGGCAATCCGGGCAAGGCTGGAATCAGTGTTGTATGCCGTGATCATACTGGAACTGTTCTTTATTGGGAACTACAGGGCCTGGGAAGAGCCACCAATAATGAAGCCGAAGCTTTTGCCATCAAAGTTGCTTCTTTACGGGTCTGTCACTCGGGGATACGAGAAAGATAATCCTTGAGGCCGATTCTCAAATTTTGGTTGGCGCTCTTGATTGTATGAGAAATTTTGCTTTGAAAGCGTGGAAGATTCAGATCTTAGTCTCTCAAATCAAGGTCCTTTGGAGGGAATTAGAGGATGTGATCCCTATCCATGTGAATCGGGATTCAAATTCGGTGGTCGATTTCCTTGCCAAGTTGGGTGCGGAAAAGGAGGTTGGAGTTCAGCTGCATAGTAACATGCCTGTGGAAGATGCTGTGATTAGACAAGGTCTTGCAAAATTTTTGAGCAAATGAGAAAATTCTATGTCAAGGGAGTTTTTCGTCGCGTTTTCGCGACCTGCTGTGTTGTCACGACCCTCGGTGGCAACCTGTCGCGATATCGCGACAGGTTTCGTCGCCACGGCCTTTGGAGACTTCCTGTCATGATATCGCAACATTTCGAGCCGTCGCGTTCTTTGGCTAGTTGCTGTTGCGATTTCGTGACTTTTATGATGATTGGTCGCCGAGTGGTCAACCTGTCGCGTTTTTGCGACACTTGGGAGGTTTGGATGCAGAAGGGTCTTCTTGTCGCGTTTTCGCGACACTTCTGGCGCAATGGTGGCAATTGGAAAATGCGTCGCGATATCACGACAATTCTGAGGACTGACTGCTTTGTGAGGTTTCCATCAAGATATCACGACATCTTTCGTGGTCGGGAGCTGCTGGACTTGGTCGTCGCGAAATCGCGACACTTTTGGTGCAAAGGTGGCAACTGGAAAATGCGTCGCGATATGGCGACAATTCTGAGGAATGACTGCTTTGTGATGTTTTCGTCGCAATATCGCGACATCTTTCGTGGTCGGGGGCTGCTGGCTTTGGCCGTCGCGATTTTGCGACATGTCGCCAAATCGCGACACTTTTGGCGCAATGGTGGCAATTGGAAGATGCGTCGCGATATCGCGACAATTATGTGGACTGACTGCTTTGTGTTGGTTCCGTCGCGATATCGCGACATCTTTTGTGGTCGGGGGCTGCTGTCTTTGGCCGTCGCGATTTCGCGACATGTCGCAATTTCACGACCGGTTGCGCGGTTGTGACCTCGGCCGGCTTGTCTGTCGCGATATCGCGACATGTCGCGATATCGCGCCTTGTTTTTCTCTAGTGCTTAGTGTTGGTTTGTGCTGCCCTCTCGCTCTTTGCTGAGGTCTTTTGTCTCTGGGTTCTTGGTAGGGATGTTTTTGCTCCCTCTTGTTCTTGCTCTTTGTTTTAATTCAAGTTTTTCAATTTTTTCAAAAAAAAAAAAAAGTTAAAAAGATGAGGTATATTAGAAATCATTTTTTCTATGTATTGAATTTGTTTTTTTTTTTAAATTCAATACTTTTTATCATTACAACTTATATATCAAAATTATATCATTTTAAAATTAAAATATAAAATAAAATAAAATTATATATAAGATTCAAAATTAAAATTTAAAAATAAAAAAAAATAAAATATGATTAAAATATCAAGGAGATAAAATTGTATAAAATTATATTTACATAACTTATGAGTTTACAAACTTAATAACCACTTTATTTTACTTTAAATATTAAAATATTAATATTTTTAATTTTTAAAAATGAATTTAAAAACAAATAATATTTTAAATATAAAAAAATCTAATATAATAATAAACAAACAAGAAACAAATTTGTTTGATTAGTTAAAACCTTCTTCTGCTATAGTGCTCTTTTATCACACTCAACACCACTTTTAGTAGTTGTATCTCTAGACGAGAGTTAAAGATTTCTTGAAACATATAAGATATAATAATAAAGATTTTTTAAAATTAAAAAAAAAAGTTAAGGTTCAAATTTTTATATTCCAAACTCCAAGTTTTACTCTTCATCTTGGTTGCTCATTCAATGCAAAGCTCCAAAATCCTAAATATACACAGATCAGAAAAGGCTTGAGCCTTGAGTAATACAATTAATAACATTCCAGTTTTCTCAGCCATACACCGAAACAAAAATGGCACCTAACTTATCTGCAAGTATGAATCTTTAAAAGAAGACCTGCGCTATAGATAGCAAAACATATGTTAAATATGGCTACTATGGAGTCAAACAAGTTAAAAGTATCTCTTCTTCATTGAAGCTGCTGGATGCTGGTAAAAACTTCTGCTTCGCATGGGCATTTGCATCCGCATGTGCAGGATTAGGAGCGGTGCTGCGTTGCTGTTTTGTTGACATTTTTGCTGCGTAGCGGCTTCTGACATACTCCTCTGGAATGAAAACGTCCGTCGCAAGATCCATGGAGATGCCAATGAAATAACTAAACCAAAACAGCGGCAAATAATACAAGAAGAAAAGAACAACAATTTTGTGTGCAGTAGCTCACACTTCGGAGGAATTTCTCATGCGAAGTTGTATTTGGAGGAGATATTGGAGTGGGCTTTGTTGTTATATACGCGGATCTCTCAAGCTTTTGTAACATTCAAGAAAAATAAAACCCGTGGGCGCTTAGCGGCTAAAGGTTGCCCTTGCCCGTCTGATGTGACCGCGGTTTTGGTCTTCGGCGGAGAATCATTGACTTGGCTTTTTACTGTTATGTGAAACTTCTGTTCGCCTAATTACTTTAGGCCGACTTAGTCGCCGCAGTAAAATGGGTGATCTATGGACTCTTTGTCGGACAATACCATCCACAGGTTTTTTCCACCTGTTTTGGGAAGCGGACTTAAACAAGATGTGTATTATGTGACCGTTTGTTATTTATTATTATGGTTTACATTCACTCTGGCAAACAAAATTTCAAAAATTTGATTGTAAGATTAAACTTTATTTATTTATTTTTATATAAATACTTTTAACAGCTAAGCGTACAATGGGGCAGGACGGGCTAACCTTCCTGGTGATTGAAATTCGGGTTTCTGTACGCCATACCAATGCGTTGTTTCAATAGGGATTCCCTAACATTTTAGGGGAGGGGAAAAGTCAATGTAGTTTTTGCTGTGAAGATTTAAGTTTCAATTTTTCGACATTAAATTATATATATTTTTTATTTTTTAAATTTAGGAAACCTTAAAAAATGAATGCTTAATCCACGAGTGAGTGTAACAGTTAGCCTTGCTAATGCTAACTTTTATAAGAGTCAAATAAAACTCTTCGTGTAGATCCACCTTTAGCCTTGCTAATGCTAACTTTTATAAGAGTCAAATAAAACTCTTCGTGTAGATCCACCTTGAAGTGTATGGATTAATTTAACTTTTTTTTAATAAATAAAAATTATTATTATTTTTTTTTTTTTGAAGTAACATGTGGTAAAAGGTATTGAGTTTTTTTAATGGAGATCCAAATTTAATTTATGGGAAGGGGTTTTTTTAAATGGATATCCAAGTTCAATTCATGGGAAGGGTGGTTCTATATACCCCTAACTTTTCAACAACAAAAAAAAAAAAGATGTGAAGTACAACAAACCCACCTTCCTCCCTCGTGATTCAAACTTGGATCTTCTTGATGGAAGTCTAAAGATACCAAATTCGAACCTTGACAGAGATATAAACAAATAAATATTATTGATTATAGAAGTTTTTTTTTGAAAAAGATGAAAATTATATTAAGACAAATTCAAAGTTATAATAATTGGCCTACCACTTTTGGCTAGTCCCAAGATCCTAATAAAACTAAGTCTAACATCTTCTTGGACCCCAAATTTTTTAGTGCGATCCAAAGAACATAAACTTCTATCCTGATTACAATTTTCATTATTATTATTCCAAAGAACATAGATTGGCTTCTCTCTCTTACCATGACTTTGAGGGCTATCCCAAATTGGGACTAAGAATGCTACAAGCAACAACGTGATGCCAAACTAAAGGCTAATCATCATAAATATCTACTCTGATCCTACATACTTCATTGCCTAAATCAATATTGGCTAGTGATAAAACTTGTTTGTTTATCTCCATCCAATCTACAATATCCCTATTCTGATAAGATTTCAACCAATATCCAGCAAGATGCTCAGTTCCCTTTTTAATCAAAAAGTTAGCCACTGCATTCTTCCCTCTACCTACATAAACTGGAATGGCATCCTCAAAATGCTACCAAATGGCTTTAATTTGACTTACTATGTTCTTAATCCGCCACACACTCAGTCTAAAATTTCTAATCTCATCTAGCAACCCCACTAAAATTTGAGAGTCAGAATTCACTATGATATTTCAAACTCCATTCTCCCAAGCATTGAGAGAGCCTTGTTTGATTGCCAAAGCCTCTACTTCATTATTTGTTGGTACTCCCAGACCTTCCAATTCCCAATGAAGAACCTTCCCCTTGTAGTCTCTTCTAAGGAAACCAATGTCTACTACCCTCAAGTTATTCTTGGTTGCTCCATCCATGGTGATTTTTTCCTAGCCTAGGGATGGGGGTTGCCAAGCCCCATGAGTCCGCCTCATGGCAACATTCTCTCCTTGTTATTTTTTTTGCTCCCCCATATGAGCTTTTATTGTTTCTGTAACCTTGTTTAATACTTTTTTCAAACTAGCTCTATCGAAGTGTATTCCTCTCTAAAAGTTTTGATATTTCTTTCTAGCCATATGTGCCACTAGATAAAGCTTGGACCCAAAGACCAACCCAACTGAACTGATTTATTTTTTAACCTTCTTCATTTCTAGACCTCCCATATATTAGTATGTGTTAGCTATTGGTTGAGATGGGCCTTGAAGAGATCAACCCATCGACTCCACAACTTCAAAGCAAAGTCACACTGGAAGAGAAAATGATCTATTCTCTCCTCCTAGGTATTGCACATGATACATTTAGAGGGGTAATGAAAACCCCTATTTTGTAAGTTATCATAGGTGAGGAAGCTTCAATGCATAACCCGTTAGGCAAAGAAATTGATTTTTGGCCAACCATACTCTATCCCATGGAACATTTAGCTACAACAGAGGGGGAGGGAAAAATTCATTATAACCATATCATACTGTATAGATGCCTAAATTCCCATGACCCCAAGCTATCTTATTCTATTTCTTCTTTCTTGTAAGGTGGCATTACTTTAGTAGCCTCTCTAAAAGTGGTAACACATTTTGAGAGATTGGGACTGGCCACTCTTCCCATTGTTTTAGTTGCATAAGAGAGAAGATCCTAATCTACCTTGTATGTAGATAACATATTATATTTATCCAACCTCTCGTCTTTGAAATCTGTTGAAGGGGCTATAGCTCTAAAAATTCTAAAATTAAGGGGAGGTATTGGTCCCAATAATTGATCAAAAAATTTGCATTATCTCTTCTACCCACTTTCCAAAATAGTCTTGGTTTTATCACTTTCTCTCCTAATTTCAGCACTTTCCAAACAATAGAACCTTGATCACTCATAGGGATATAATGTGCTTTCTCATGGGGAATGTTACCCAAATACTTACTAGTAATAACTTTGCTAAACAATGCTTCCTGACTAGAGATCCATCTCCAATAAATCTTGCTTTCTAGAGCTTGGTTATTCAGTATTACTTTTTAAATTTCTAATCCTTTGCTTGCTTTAGACTAGCATATTTTATCCCAACTTACTAGAGTCTATTGCTTACCCATCGTTGGGCCATCCCAAAATAATTTTTGCATGAGTGAAACTGAAGAACACAAGCTTATACTGAGAGGGGGGTGAACAGTATAGCGCCCACTTTTACTTTCTTTCCAAACCAATATCAATTAATATCCTTAATTGCAATAACCAAATATAACAGTGTGCATTAATAACTCAGATAGCAATAGTAAGCAAGAGCACAAGTCACCATACACAATTGAGACACAAGATTTAATGTGGTTCCCCCAATGTGGGGTACTCCACAAGATAATCTCCTTATAATATTTCACACAGAAATAAGGATCCTTATCCAATACAATGATTTCTTTGATCTGCTCAAAGCTAGGCAATAACAAGTTCACACATAACTTGTCCAAATATGAATAACAAGCTCACACGGAACTTGTCCAAAACTGAATAACAAGCTCACACAAAACTTGTCCAAAATTGAATAAAAAGCTCACACAGAACTTATCCAAAACTGCTCCAAAAAACTCACCAAGAACTTGTCCAAATCTGCTCTAGCAAGCTCACCAAGAACTTGCCTAAAATCTACTCCAACAAGCTCACCAAGAACTTGTTCAAATCTGCTCTAGCAAGCTCACCAAGAACTTGCCCAAATCTACTCCAACAAGCTCATCAAGAACTTGTTCAAATATGCTCTAGCAAGCTCACCAAGAACTTGCTCAAATCTGCTCTAGCAAGCTCACCAAGAACTTGCTCAAATCTGTCCACAAATATGTCCCAAAACTGTCCACAAAGTTGTCCCAAAACTATCCACAAAGTTGTCCCAAAACTGTTCACAAAGTTGTCCCAAAATTGTCCACAAAGGCCTTCTCAAAGGCTCAATCAATCATGCTCAAGTAGCACTCAAATCTCATCCACAAATCTATCAAGGCAAAGCTCAAATATGAACTCAACAATGAATGTCAATGTCCTCGTCAATGGATGACAACAATGATCCACAATGATCTCAACTCAACTCAACTCAAATCAACTCATAGAAGCATAAAGAGAATTGTAAGAGACTCAATATGTTCTAAGCTCAATCTCAACTCAACTCAACTCAAATCAATCTCAACTCAACTCAAGTCAACTCATAGAAGCATAAAGAGAATTGTTAGAGACTCAATATGTTCTAATCTCAATCTCAAATCAAATCAACTCATAGAAGCATAAAGAGAATTGTTAGAGACTCAATATGTTCTAATCTCAACTCAACTCAAATCAGAATTATGGAATAGTTTGTTTCATGGAACTTGACCAATCACCTCGCACAATCACTTGACTAGGCTCAATCAACTCAACTCAACCAATCACCACAAGGGACTAATATTTCTTACAAAAACCCTAGTACAAACATGTATCAACCAACTCAAATGTTTCCAACAATGCTCAACCACAAATCTCACATAACAATGATACTCATGTTCTTTTAAAGTTATTTCACAACCAATGGGCTTCAACAACTATGCTTATAAAACAATGTTTAAACACAACTCTCAACCATAAAACCTTGAAGCATTCAACCAACCACTTTCAAAAAGGAAACCACAATCAATCATTTTCCCTCCAATGATATTTCAGAAATCAACCACCATAAACAATCAATAGGAGAATGTGCCCATACCTTTTTGATGCCAAGAAGTTATCCATAAAATATGCCACACTAAACACAACTTTCCTTTCCAATATCAATAAGGGTTAGTGGAATTCAAATAATAATAACAAAATAAGAATAACTCAATTTACACCTTTTTACTCCAACTTAATAAACACATCCACCAAAGTCCTTTTTAATAAAAACCCTTATCAAAAATAATAATCAATAAGGCTCTCAAAAATATTTTATATCAACTCCTTATTTCTCCTAAATCTTAATTTTCAATTTCATGAATATCAAAATAAATCAACAACTCATCCACCTCTGAAATAATAATCACAACCATTATAAAAATATAGTTTAATTAAAAACTTTATTTATTCCTTAACCACCTTATAACTCCTATCCTAGGGCATCAACGAAATTAAAATAGAGCAAAACGTAATTACCTCCTCAAGGCGATTCGAACCCCCAAATTGCACACACCGCGAGTGCCTTAGCCACGACTAAGGTTGCCACACGAGCTAGCCGCTCATTCGAAAGGAAAAGGTAGGATGTGCCTTAAGTCCTTCCTCCCTTCCACGCAAACCAAAAGCGCTTCGAGCGCTTTCCTTCCAATGCCTTCGAATGCAGTCAAGGAGATTTGAACCTTGACGTAAAACGCTGCCACACATCTTAACAAAAATCCTGCCAATGCGCCATTCTGCCCACAATGTCTTGGGCTTTCGATCAACCTTGGATTTATTCGTTGTCTCCCTTTTCAAAATGATTTTTGCACGAGCTCTCTTCGGATGCTTAGCCAACGATTAACACAAGCAAGGATGAAAATCAAATGAACCTTAGGATCCCCCTTTATATAGTCTTCTCCTCATTTTTGATGACGTTGGCGCATTATTGATTTTCCCTCTTTTTGTAGATGTCGACGCTAACTTTAATTTTAATTTTAAAATTGAAATATATATTTTAAATAATTAAAATTTAAACTAAATATTTAAAATTAAATATTTCCATCACCAAGGCACCTTTTTCGATGAAACGAAAGGCCAACCTAGTTTTTAAGAAAAATCCATTTCAAATCTGCCATCCATGGTTTTAAATATAACCTTTTATTTTTCCTGCCTTGGTTTTCACGAAAACCCTAAATTTATCCATGCTTTCCAAAATATCATTTGCCCACCAAAACTTAAAGTGATCCATATGACATCAATGATTTATGTGACATCAATGACAACATAAAATAACTCAAATTGCCAACAAAAACCAACTCCCTCAGGGTTCCAATCGAAGTTGCAAGGATAGAGAACTTGTAAACTGGCATTGCTTGAATCATTGATTGAAGAAGTCACTTTTCCTCTAAAAGAAAGTTAGTGATGCATCTAATGATTTACCTTCCCATAAATTTTATCCACTACTGTTTTCCATTTTTCCACATTCATTTTCTTATAATGGAGTGGAATCCCTAGGTAGTTCAGCAAAAGGGAGCCTTGAGAAAAACCTAAGATGTTTAGAATCTGATCTTGGATCCCCCTTTCGGTATTAAAGAATACTACCTTGGACTTGAATGTATTCACTTCCTAGCCTATGGCTTCCAAATAGGTATTTAAGGAAACTTTGAGTGCTATTGCCTCTCTGACAATGGCCACCCCAGGCCACCTTGTGTTATCCATAAATTGTAAATGGGTCAAATTCACCGCTCTCACTTGCACTCCTGAGAAACTCCTTGTTTCTTGTTCTTTCAAAGAAATTTGACCAAGACTTAAACGAGAATAATAAATAGATATGGGGATATGAGATATTATTTTTGAATTACCCTAGAGGCCTAAACAGGAACCATAGGAATACCATTTATGAGGACTGAGAAGGAGGCCAAAGAGACACAACTCATGATCCACTCTCTCCAGCCCCCAAGTGAAACCATTGTTCTCTAGCATTTGATCCAAAATCTATCAAGGGACTCTATCATAGGCCTTAGAAATGGCTAATTTGATAAACATGCCTCTTCAATCTTTTTGATGCAATGTGTGAATTGCTTCTTTTGCCAAGATTACTCCATCTAGAATTTTTAGCCCTCCACAAATCCTCCTTGCTTTGGAGAGAAAATACTATCTAGTACATTCTTGAGCCTTTCAATATTAGTTTGGTAATTATCTTGTAGACTAAATTACAAAGTGAAATCGAGCAAAAGTCTCCAAGGTTGAAAGCCTCTCCCACTTTAAGAATCAAAGTAAGGAAAGTGTGGTTCATAGCCCATAACATGCTTTTATTTTCACAAGATTCTTCCACTACCTTGGTTGCATCCTACCTTATGTCATCCCAAAAATCCTAGAAATATTCAATCGAGAACCCATCAGAGCCTAGGGAATTTCCAGTCCTCATGTTGAAAACTATGTATCTCACTCCTCTAGATCCACAGTTCTAAATAGGGTCTGGTTTAGTTCAACTGTTATAATCTATAAGAGATGTTAAGTATTTCTTGTTGCATTAAAATATTAGGATAGATAGAAGCAAAAAAAAAATATTTAAAGTATAAATTTGTAGCTTGTTGCATACCTAGGATAATGTCCATCACATTACCATGAAGGTTATTTAGGTTGAGAAGTGTGTTGGAGTGTCTTCTTGTTGAGGCCAAGCAGTGGAAGAACTTAGTATTTCAGTCCCCCTCCAACAACCAAGAAGTTATAGCTCTTTGTTTATAAAAAACCTTATCCTACTTTTCTATACTCTCTAACTCTTTTTGACCAACTCATATTCCTGTTTCAAGTTATTTGTGTTTGTTTCAGCTTAGAAGAGTGTGGCTAGCTCCATCCTTGCAACTAGAAAAACTCTCTAAAGTTGAAAGTCTGAGTTATTATTTCCTTTCTATATTTTGAGTTGAATTTTGACATTACGGAGTTATTTAAATACTCCAAACAATGTTGTCCCATGGGTAGGGCACCCTTCCTCCCACCAAACAAGGATTTTATCCCTAATCTCCTCATTTTCCAGCCATAAAACTGAAATGGTCTAGAGAAATATTTATGGTCCATATCGTATTCCAAGAGAATTAGAAAGTGGTATGATTCTGTATGATTGAGAATTTCCAACCTGAGTGACCATCGTAGAAAAGCCTCTTTAGACACCAAGAATCTATCCAACTTTACCTTCCTGTTTGCCAACCCTGCTTGTTTGTTTATCTAAGTATGAGAAAGCCCCACACACTAGACCTCAATCAAATTGAGCTAATATACTTTAGATATCGTAAATTTGTCCCCCTAATCCAAATATGGGATGCCCCATTCCTTATCCCTAGCTGAAAGCTTAGCATTGAAATTGCAAACCATTATCAAATTCACCTTTTCCTTTCCTATTCTACTTGTTTGTAAAACTACCCATTGGAGGTGTTGCTCCCCAATTTTTTTTGAACCATAGAAATTTAAAATTAAAAAAGTTCTCCTAAACTCTTACTCTTGAAGAGAGATTGAGAACCCCCCTTCTTGCAACATGATCAATTGCTATCCAGTTTAGAGGATTCCACAAAGTCACTATACCCCTTGAAGCACCTTGGAACACTGCAACCATTTTCTCTATCTGTCTCTATATTTTGTTGGCTATTCTATCCATCACCTAAATTGAAGATTTTATCTCTTGAAGGAGAATAAAATTTGAATAATGAGTTTCAATTAAACTATGAACAACTTAATGAGACTTGTTGTTCAAGCCCTTAAATATCCATGATTGTACTATAATTGGAATCTAGAACTTAGTAAGTATCAATTTGCTTTACTCTTCCCTAGTTTACTAGTTGGTCACCCTCCATTTTATTTTTGATAAGTAACATTGCTTAGATGCAGATTTTGAATGGATCCCAAAACCAATTACATAAGCATGTATAAATACAGAAGCAATAAAAGAAACAAACCCACACAGGGGTTAAAAATAACCAACCAGAAGAGAACACTATCAACAAAATGGTCCATGGACTTAAAACCTACAGTACCCATGTAGGGGTTGCACCAGAGAAATAGAACCCGAAAAGACATTAATAAAAACAAACCAGATACCCATGCAGGGGTTGGTGAAGTGAGAACAACATCTACAAAAATAAAGATAAAATCCAAATCAAAACACCCACACAGGGTGAGGAAGATAGAAGAACATAATCCATGCAGGGCACCAGAAGATATCGTAGCAATAATACAAATCCCACATAGGGAAATAGAGGATCAAAAGTAAAGAAAAAATAAAAGGATATCGAACACTATTCAACATAGCCTTAGGCCTAGGCATTTGGAATATCTTCATTTATTGTAGTGTTCTTGACGTGATTCTTAAGCAACAACTTAAGGGTGTCACTGATATTGTCCATGGCTTTAGTAATGTTTTTGATGATGGTAAAATGATTTTTTTGTTGATGCCCATGCCATGATCACCGATGTAATTTTTTGAGATGTGATGGGGAGAGCTCTGACTTGTTTCAAACTTGGGCTTCTTAAACTGGGCAGATCTTCTGACTTTGGTTGAGCTCTCTTCAAGAGTAGCTTTACGCTTTGAAGGGTTTGCACAAAGAGGGGTTGGGGTCAGAAGTATCTTTCACCTTAGGGTCAGGGGAGGAATTTTGAAAATCAGCTTCATCATCAAGAAGGGACTAGGAAGGGCTAAGGGCAAGAGAATTCAGAGGCATATTGGAATGAAGCGGTGAGGTAGGGATAGCGAGTGAGAGAGTGGCTTCAACATGGCGAAAGATAATGAGAAAGAGACCTTGATGGGTAAGAGGGGACTAAGAATTCCTTTTATTGGCATTATGGATAGAGTATCTAATTGAGAGAAAAATGAAATCAAGTCTATTGACAGGGTTGAAACCCCTAAGGTGATTAGCCAAAATAATGTGGAAACTATACAGAGGCTTGGTAGGATCATCTACTATTAGGTACTGAAGTATGAGAACCATAATAGTTGGCCAAGAAGTAAGCAAAGAGTCACGATCTACAACATATTTCCACTTGAAGATTTTAGTATGGTTCATAAAGCCCTTGAGCTCAGGCTCCCAGTTGTGATGATCTCTCTATACCACTCACCTGATAGTGGGTAATTTCGTCACCTCAACTAGCATCTCAACAGTGATATGGAATCAAATATTATGAACAATGACATAGCCATTGTTCCACATATTAACAAAAGCTTCAATGATGTCCTTCTCGACACCTTTGAATTTGCTAATAAATGAAATGAGACTTTGGGCTTCCAAGAAAGAGTTGGATAGGGGATCAAGCTGCAAGCTTGAAGGTTCAACTAGAGCCATGATAATAGGGATAGGGGATTGGAAACAAACAGATCAGAACATCCTAACACAAAAATTCCTATCACCTAGAGTACCTGAAGATAGACGAAATTGGATAGAAATGACAAGTTTTAGCCCAAAGTAGAAGATATAGAAGAAATTATTGTATAATTTGGCCACCCCAATGGTAAATATTACATAGGAGGCAAGGTGATTGGTATGTTTCCATTGGAAAATGATACTGGGTGATTTTGACACAACATGAGGGTGACCCAAGCACAAAAAAACTGGACTAGGGAAAGAATGAGTGAGGACACAGATAAAATTATGTTTCCCAGTCTTAGAGACTCATAAAATGTAGCTTCCTTGGGACTTGACATACCTGACTATGGCCACTCTAAATCAATTACACAATGGAGACCCACTTTGGGACTTGATGTGCTTGAGAATAAATGAACTGAGACCCGAACAACACAGGCACCAAACTTTGAATTTTATGTTCTTCTCATGAAGGATTGTAGTGTAAGGGGTCATGCTGGAGATTCTAGACCCTTGATTGAGAAAACTAGCCTGCCATAACTTGTAACCATGACTTTCAAACCATATCATTAGCAACAACATTTAAAACTTCTTGAGTAAATTTTTCCTGCCAGATGGACAAGGTTTTCTGGATAGCTTCCATGTTATCCAGGATATCAGTAGGCTTGTTAGCTTATTGATACACATGGATGATAGAAAATCTACTAAAATTTTGAATAAGATTTTTAGCTTCCTGGATGACAATCCTCACATTCCAAGAGGTAATCTTACTGGTTTTCATGGCATTGATGATATTCAATGAATCTCCTTCAACCTGAAGATTACCTTTGAAGTCCTTGAGAATTTCTAGCCCTCTCCATAAGGCATGCTCGTTAGTGAAATGGTTGGTCTGGAAACCCAAATACTCCACATAGGTAATAATGACTTACCCACTGTGGTCTCTAACCAGGCCACCTAAACCTGCATCTCCCGGATTTCCTTTGGTAACTCTATCAAAATTGAGTTTTAACCACCCTATAGGGGGAGGAATCCAATGAGCACCATTCTTGGGGTGAGGAGCTAAGGAACTAGAGTTGGAGTTGTAGGGAATTTTTAGAGACAGGAATAAAGTAGACTCCAACCCAGAATCAGGGGTTTGGAACATGAAAAAAACTGGAAGTTCTCCATAGAAAAGGAAATAGCTCTATTGGTAACTAAGATAGGATCATTTGATGAAGAAGAAAAAGCTCTGTTGTTTCTTTCAAGCCATAGTTTCCAGAGAATGTGATGAAGGCACACTTTCCATAAGGAGGATAATATGAGATTTTTGAAGGGAGTAGGCCATTGAAGAAATAGGTCATACAAGGAGTTTGGATGAACCCAAGAGATGTGGAAAGTGGACATGAGATGATCCATAGCAGTCTTGGAGAAAGAACATTCCAAAAGGAGATGATGAACAGATTCCTAGGTGACCATGCACAAGTAGCACCTATTAGGGACCATCATGCCTCTTTTCATAAGGTTGTCAGTTGTAAGGATCTTTTTTTGGATGGCCAACTAGCTGAAAAAAGCAACCTTCAGAATGAGGTGTTTGAGCCAAACTAGATTGAAAGGGATGTGAACACATTGAGGATTGATAGTACAATAATAATATTATAATATTATACAATAATACCAAGACAAATTGGTCTATATAATTTTTTAACACACTATTCATCATATTCATAAAAGTTATTGGCGCATTCGTCAACTCAAATGGCAACACTGTGAACTCATAGTGCCCATATCTATTCTAAAACATTGTCTTATGGATATCCTCTTCATGAATCCCTAACTGATGATATCCTTATCTTAAACCTATTTTTAAAAATATGGTAGTATTATTTAACTGATCTAAGAGGTCATCTATCCTTGGTAGAGGATACTTATTATTAATGGTTACCTTATTCAACATTCTATAATCTATACATAATCTCAAGGAACCATCATTCTTTTTCATAAATAACATTGGAGCACCCCAAGGTGACACACTTGGTTTGATCAGACCCTTTTCCTATAAATCCTAAAGTTGTATCTTTAGTTCTTGTAACTCGATTGGGGTCATTCTATAATGTGTCCTTGAAATGGGTTCAACCCCTGGCTTTAACTCAATGAAGAAATCAATTTATCATTAGGGTGGCAATCCTAGAAGATATTCAGGGAATACATTATGAAATTCATGAAGAATTGAATATTTCTTGAATACTTCTTCATCTTGTTTTTCTCTAGTCTTCCCATTTATGTTTACTACATATAGCATACCACCTCTTATAATGAATTATTTAACTACATAGTTGAAAGTAAGTGAGGTTGAAAAGAACCTTGCCTACTATACACTCTAACTCTCCTCTTATCCTTATCAGTGTAATCCATCCACCTATATTGAAAGTTGATTAAGGCTCTATGAGCCTTCAACCAATCCATTCCTAGGATAATATCAAAATAATTGAGGGGTGCCACATATAAGTTCCATATAGTGGACCCATTAGGTAGATTTATTTCCACATTAGGAAACATTGATCCACTGAGTGATTTACCCAAAACCATACTTGACTTTCCACCCTTGTGCTAAAAACATAGGTTTTTTTGGCATATCCTTGAGAATACTAGTGGAAATAAAACTATTTGTAGCTTCGCTATCTATTAAAACTAAAACCACTTACCACTTAATAGTATCAAAGTCATTTTTCCACTTGGATTCTTGATAGTAGTATAACCTTGGTGCTACTACTCTTCTATTTTTTTGCCCAATTGAAAACGTTGAGGGCACCTTTTATCATAGTGAGGACCTCCATAGGTATATCACCCAATCCTGGGCAATTGAGATCTTGTCTTTCCCTTCATACTGGTCTTCGGTCCTTTTCCTCTAATTTTCCCATTGTAACCTTGTTCTACAATCTTTTCTAGCATTACTAGATGTTGACCCATTTGGTATTGAAGTGACATTACTAATGACATCAACTACCTCACCTCTTCTTGAAGTAACTTGAGTTAGGAAGTATCACTTATTATGCCCTCATCAGAGTCATTTGACTTTCCAGAATCCTTGCTATATCCCTATGCTTTTCTAGTATATGAATATCTAAGGATTTACCCTTATTCTTGTCTGAGTCCTTCTTAACCCTAGGCTTTTTCAAGGAGCATATTTCAATCTCCTTCTATATAATCAATCCCTTTTTTTGGAGGATCTTAATGCAAGTACCATCCCTATCCACCAAAAAGGAGTTAGGTAAGTTACAATTTTCCCTCAATTGCACTTACAATTTGTTAGCTTCATCCTCATCATGAACTAACATAACTATTATAACCTAATTAATAATGATCAGGGTCACACTTGCCCTCATGCAAGGTGCCAAACCTAAATTTTTGCATCAATTCAAGGCTCAACCTAGGCATACTCTATGAAAGCTTCTAGACCTATGACCTAGAGCTCTGATACCAATTGTAAGAACCCAAAACTAGAAACCCATATTTTTTTAAAATAATGATTACAAGAAAAGGTTCACAAGGGGGAAACCCTTCTTTTATCTTTCCAACATACAAGGCTTCACCACATTTGAGTTCCAAGTTGCTACAAATGACACTCAATGGATAGGAGTGGCCAAATCCTATGGTTTTTGGGGTTCACCTTACTAAACCTACTCATTTAGAAGGATGCCAAAAGTGGTCCCCCCACCTTTCCCATACCCTCACCAACATAGGACAATGTGACCATGGCACGGGGATTATCCTTTAAGGCCCATAACACTTAGAGTAAAATGCCTATTCTATAACCCTACTCTAAGTAAATGTAGGTAGGCTAACTGGTGTAAATCCTTGGTGCATAGTTACCACACCTCCATAGGCTAAATAAGGTTATTACCACTTTGCTGGAAATAAACATGATATTTGATCCTACATGTTCAAGGGATCACCACTATTATCTTGTGAATGGTTTCACAACTCTTAGTTGGGATACACCTGATCCTACTTGTTCAAGGTGCAATGATTCACAAGAAATTTGGCTATTGTATTCACACAACTCCTTCCAGATTCATGAGCTCCTAGCTATTGCATTCTTGCAACTTCTAGGACTCATGGCTACCTAGTTATTGCATTCATGAAACTCCTCCTAGGATTGGGCTATACTCTATTTGACTAGGTCCACAAGAAATTCTAACCACCCCAAGATAATCATAACATAAATATCTTGCATTTAGAAAACATAATTCTAAAGTAAAGCATCATTCATTCCATTATATCAAAAGTACTTAAACTCAAGGTATAATCCATCTACTCTAAAAGTTAATAGATAAGGAAAGATACCTCTTAAATAATGCCATAATTGCTTAACCTAAAGGCTTGATAAAAAGCTTCAAAGATGCATTCCTTTAACATAAATGTCATAACATAATAAACCAAGCATTTAACATAAAGATGTATTCTAGCAATTGATAAAAGCATAATATTATCTTCATAAATAAGAGGATGCTAAAACACCTTAAAGTACAAGAACCCAAGGTAACATTAAAACAACATAATATTTCAGTTGAACAATAGTCAAATTTACATAACCCAATGAATGAAATATTTTTATACATAGCCCTCTTTTTTTCACAACATTGACTTGTCTCAAATATTTAAAACCATCTGCCATGGATTTTTGGACCACCTATGCATCTACAAGCCTCCTTACAATAGGGAAACCACCCATGGTTCATGAGGAATATTGAGGGATCAATATAGCTCTAAATGCAATATAAATTTTCCATGCTATTTACTACTATGCAAGCAACCATGCATAAAACATAAAACAAGCCAACAAGAAGAGAATTCTCACATTTCTCTTAATAATGAACCCTTAACCCACATAAGTCTCAAGATTCAATATAGTAGTTTATCTTTCAAAACCAACATAAAATAATCCATTTAATAAAAGAGAATCCCATACTTATCTTTATAATTATCCCTTAACCCACACGAGTCTCAAGAATAATTATACTAGTTTCTATTTCAAAACCAACATACAATAAGCCATTTAATAAAAGATAATCCCATACTTCTATTTATAATGATCCTTAACTCACATAAGTCTCAGGTAACATTATAATAGTTTCTCTCTCAAAACCAACATTCATTAATCTATATTATAAAAGAGAATCCCATACTTCTCTTTATAATGATCCCTTAACCCACAAGAGTCTCAGGAATCATTATAGTAGTTTCTCTTTCAAAACCAACATTCATTAATCTATCTTATAAAAACTATACTTTTAAGGCAAAGAACATACATCCATTTTCTTTTCTTCCAACACAATATCACAATGGATAAAGAAAACTTAAGCATTTACTAAATAAATATTTTCTAAAAACCAAAACCCATTCCTTTCTTAATGATCTATAAAACAATGAAATATCTCTTTTCTAAAGCCATTACTTATAAAGAAAGCAACATACATTCTATAAATAAAAGGAGACTTTAATAATCTAAGAAAGTTCTCCTAATTTAACTTTCATTATAAATAAAAATATATTTTCATATCTTGGAAAGAGCGTCAATATCATGACTACAAGAACCATGATCACACATAACCACTATAAAACATTAAAGCAAATATACATAAGCCAACTCTTGGGTGCATGGAAACAATTCACATAGGGAGTCGATTGGACCTAAACCAAAGGAAACAAAAATATTTGGGATTCAAGCTAAGAGACCCTACAAGGTTACAAAGTTTTCAAGCCACTAAACTCATCTAACATAAGCATATTTCATAGGTTTTAGAAGGTGGCATACATAGGTTGAGCACAACACGGATCTACGTAGAGAAGGATGAAATGGACATGGATAAGAGTAGAACAACCCTCGCTATAAGCAAAAAAAAACATCAACAAGAAGAGCATGCCAAAAAACATTCCAACCAACGTTTGGACTCTATGTGGATAAAAGGCAAATGATAAGAATAGAACAACACTCAAACGTCTATAGTAATATGTAGGCCAAACTAAGGACAAGCTATGGTAGCATTAAGGAGAGTTAAACCAACATCGAAGAGATCATCAACTATTAACTAAAAGCATACAATATGGTAAACAATAACAAGGATAGCACCTGGTTAACAAGCTTTTCCTACATCTCCAACAAAGGACATCATGCTGCTTCAAAAATTCCTTCTTCTTTCCTGCCTTTGATCCTTCCTCTTGCTTTCTACCAAAGACAAATCCCCCCTTCCATGCATTCCATCTCCTTTTCAAAAGTATCAAGGCACATTCTTTTCATGGAGGAGGTGGTATTTTTCCAAGCACAATAATATGTTACCTTTAATACCTCCTTCATGCCATTAAAGGCGCCACCCAAGCACGATGGACAAAAGAAGAAGGCTAATTTAAATTGCAAGCCATTTAATTAAAACTAAACCTTAGAGGCAAGCATTAATAAAAGTATTTTCCAATAATTTCATTTAATAATTAGCTTTTGGGTATTTGACATTATCATTATTTCTTTCTAAAATATTAATGTCACCAAATTAATACTTTACTAGTCTAAGTATTAAAATCATCATTAAATTAATACTTAATAATTCCAAAGTATTAATGTTTCCAATTAAATAATTCTTGTCAAACATAAAATCTATGCATACCACAAACAAAATAGATTCACATTAATATTACACACAATTATTTTATCCTTAAGTAGGAGGTATCCTTTATGATAGTCTAATGCTATCACCAACCTATTAAGGAGACTCATTGCAATTGCAACCTCATGACCCCATGGTGTGAATATAGAAACAAGAAAAATGCAAATGCATTTACATGAAGGGTGATATATTACCCTAAGTTATCGATGAGCAAGTCATCACCATCATTTCCTAAAATATCTCTCATTGTAGGTGGTTCACCCATATGTTCCCATTTGAGAGAGCACCTAGTCCTTCACCCACAAGTATGTTAACAATACCATATTCCAAGATCAAAATAATACAATCATTTCAATATATAGACATCATAAAATAAAGCTTTGTAATTAAACATTCAAACCAATAAATAATTCATTGTCAATAAAGAACTATGCCAAAGAGGGTTGTTACATTCTCACTAAATTTTTTAAATATTTTGCCTTGGATACTCTCCCTAGCTTTGTAGTTTATTGCTTCAGATAGCTCCTATCTACTTTCCTTTTCTCAAGTGGATTTGGTCTTTCTTCTACTTCATTTGGATGGATTTTCCTTCACCTTAGATGACTCCACTCCATCCTTAGTTGACATCAATCTTCTCAAGTACTTGAATAACTTTTTATTTTTTTCGCTTTACCTCATACAACTTAAGATTTCATCAGGTGCTAAGTATTTGTAGGTACTCTAATTTGGAGAAATTTTTCTACTCTCTATTTTTTATATTGCAACTCACTTTTTTACTTTTCATGGGTTGCTTCTTAAGCAAATATGACTGCAATATTCTGATGGCTTCCACCAACACTCAATCTTCTACTAGACTACTCTCTTCTATTCTTGTAAACAAATATTATCCTTTTTTTAAAAACTTTATCAGTGTAGTCAATTATGTATTCAATATCACTTGTATTTTACAAGCTTTCAATATTTTTAAGTACTCCAAATACTTCCAATATTTTAATAGGTAGCAAACTATCAAATTTAATTTTTAATATACTAGCTAAAAAATATTCAACTTCCTCAAACAATATCTTATTCTCAATATTTTATTCCTCCAATTCAAATTCACACTAGAGTTCTTCTCTAATGTTGGCTTATCAATCCAAAAATTTCTTTCCAAAATCACACCAAAAACAAATATGGTGCTAGCTTTTGACCTGCAACTTCTTCTCACTCAAAGAGATGATAAATATGTAGCTTTGCCAGCACAATTCTCCAAGATTATTATTGCCTTGAATGTTAATCTCTTAGACAATTCTCCATGTTTCTTACTTGGCTTGAATGTCACTTTGATAGATAATTATCCAAGCTACTTGACTTGAATGAAGCTCTAATAGAGTATACTTAAGATATCTCTAATACCATTGATGGATTTTTAGCCAAATTAAACATAGGTTCCAATATCTTAGGATCTTAAATAAATTTAAATATTAGAGCATAAGTTATATGAAGATTTATTCAAAGAATAATATCAATATCAATGAATATAACATTAATGAATAGTAACAATATTAAAGAATCAAATATACAAGATCTCTATGATAATTTCTTCAATCTCCTTGGATACTCAGATACAATACATGGAGCTTTATCTCCATAATATAACCTTAGAAGGTGACTCTTCAATACTTGAATATTGCTCTCCTCACATATTTGGAATATGCATCCTTTTATATTCCACACATAAGACAAACCTCTCATATCCTTTCATTTTATATCTTACCACTTGTATATATGACTCTTGACTCTCTATACACTTTCACACTCTTACATCCTACATACTTGTACACTTTACTATATGATATTTGCACACATCCTACACAGACACCTACTTTAGGGGAAATAAAAAATCATACACCTAATATAATAAATCACACCCTATTCTAATATTTACAATGGTACCATGGGGTATATTATCATGTATCAAATAATGTAATATTCTCTAACATTCCTATCATTATGAGTCTTGCTACAATATTGTTTCATCGACAATGAATATAATGTATGCCACCAAAATTAATTGGAGTTTCTAGATGAAAATCAAATCCATGTCTTAGAAGACCTATGGGACTATCAAAATAGGATTTGATGAGCCTATGATAAAAAGGTATGACCAAGGTCCTTTGGAGTTGTTGATCGAGTTCTAACAAGAATTAGAAAAACACCAATGCCAAAGATGATTCCAAAGGTAATTTTGATCCTAACAAGCTAGGATCATTCATAATTGTCACTAATTTTTCAAGAGATTTTCATCTAGCCATTATTGATGGTAAAGAACTTAAAGAACCCATTAACATGATGCACTTAAAATATGTGTCTAATTCTACATTTACTACCTTATCATATGATTGTCTACGTGTACTACCTACCTACATGATTAATTAACCTCACTGCATGCATGTGATTGAGTTTGCTTGGTTTTCCTATTGCATAACGAGTTAGAAAATATGTTGGGATGCAATGATGATCCTAGTTAGAGATATATTATTTATGCATTGCACTTTTACTAGGTGACTAATGCTATTAAATATTTCTTAGTCCCCTCTTTATTACACATAACTACTTCTCCCAATCAATCATCATCTTTCATTTTTTTTATCATCTAATATTTCAATCTCACCATACAAGCACAATGTAGATGCCTTTCGAAGGAAACTTAATGTTATTTGGACCTCATCACTATTCATCTATGAAAGTAATGGAGTAATTATTTATACTATATCAAGCAATAAGATGCTTATGTTCCCTTCCAAAGGCAATTTCCATGGTACCAAGCACAATCTATTTTCTTCTTTCTTTCATCGTTGGACTACTTAATGAATATCATGATTTTACATGGTATTAATAGCCCCATCAATCTCTTTTCTTTTATTTCATCATTGGACTACATGATGAATACCATGATTATCCATTGTACTAATAGTCCAATAAATCCCACCATTTATCCTCTTCATATAATACCTTCATGTGAGGTGATTACTCTCCTCTCCCATATTCTTCCACACTACAACCACTTGGTTGCATGATGACTACTATGATCATCACAAAATGAATATTTTGGGTTGCTTTATGCATCCATTGGGTGATGGTCTTTGGCATCCCATTTTGTTATGGGTGTGTAAAGTAGTAGGAGTAGTCTATCACATATTTTGACTTGCATGATGGATTATAAATAAAAAAAATTTATAGTGTTGATGGCTACAGTGCCCACTCACTCTTCCATCCTTATTTCATCATGAGTAGATCTATTTGATATATGAAAGACCATCTTGGGTAATCAAAATAAAGTCCCCCATAGGGTCAATCAAACTAAATGTTTTATAAATTTCTTACATCTTAAAACACCCTCATGGATGATCATTTATTTTATCTTGGAACACCCCTTACATGTGAGCACTGAAACACCCTCATGGGTGAGCATTTATTTTATCATGAAACACCCCATGAGTGAACATTTATAATATTTTGAAACACCTCTTGTGGGTGAGAAATTATCATGAAACACCCCTTATAGGTGAGCACTGAAGCACACCTTGTGGGTGAGCTATTATCTTGAAACACCCCTTATGAGTGAGCACTAAAACACCCCCATGGATGAAAATTAATTTTATCTTATATACCCTCATGAGTGATCATTTATTTTATCATGAAACACCTTCAAAATTGATCATTTATCATGTCTTGAAACACCCTTTATAGGTGAGCACTAAAACAACCCTTCTGGGTGAGCATTTATCTTGAAACACCCCTTATGGGTGATCACTAAAACACCCTCATGGGTGAAAATTTATTTTATCTTGAAACACCCTTCTAGGTGAGCACTGAAACACCCTCATAAGTAAGCATTTATTTTATCTTGAAACACATATCCATGTGAGCATTTATCATGTCTTGAAATATACCTTGTGGATGAGCACTGAAACACACCTTATGGATGAGAATTTATCTTGAAACATCCCTTATAGGTGAGCACTAAAACACCCCCATGGGTGAGAATTTATCACATCTTGAAATACCCTTTGAGGGTGAGCATGTATCATATTAAACACCCCTTACAGGTACCACCCTCACCTATGAACATTTGATTTATCGAAAAACACTCTTTAAGTACCTCAGTGAAGCATGAGCTTTTACCATGACTTAATATATCCAAAACATACTATAAGCACCTCACTTAAAAATAAAAACCTCTTGATCTTGTTGAAGAGAAATAAAGAGCCCCGATAAACTAAAACAAAAAAGCAGTAATAACAGAATCAAAGGAAGAATATCGTAGATTCACACATTACACAATATTTACCCTGGAAACCCTCAACCGGGAAAACCATCAAATTATTATCTTATTATTGCATTAACTTGACCGTATCCAATACAATAATATTCTCCTTCTGTCTCTCTCCAAACCCTAATGCAAGTACGATATATAACAAAGGCACATGCACAAATTTTACAATATCATGGGTGTAAAAGCAAGGGTTCAAATATAGTAACCCTAAAATCCCATATAAGTCTAAATATAACTTAAAAAACCCTAAAAAACCCAACAAGTATATCATACACAGTGTCTACTACCTTTTAGTGTTAACCCCGCCATAATAACATGAAAAATATTCAACATATTTCCAACATTCTCCCACTTGTTGAATACTTTCCATAGGGGCTAACAACTGCCATTGTCAACTATCATGGGCAACCATACCCATAGATCTTCTACACAAAGAAAATTTCTGAGCAGGTACAACCTTTGTTAACAAATTAGCAATATTATTCTCTGTATCAACTTTCTCCAATATCACTTGGTTCTCTTCAACCATCTCTTTCACAAAATGGTACTTTATATTAATATGTTTTGATCGATCATGAAAATCATGATTATTTGCTAGAAATATTGCACTCTGATTGTCACTGTTAATTCTCACAACCTTATGTTTAATTCCAACTATTGAACACAACCTTTGTAGCCACACTGCTTCTTTATTGGCATGAGTTGTTGCAATGTACTCTGCTTCTGTAGTGGATAAAGCAATAATTGATTGCTTTTTACTCATCCAACTTGCCCCTCCAAACAACCTGAACGCATAAGCACTTGTGGATCTTCTCTTATAAATATCTCTAGCCCAATTAACATCCACAAACCCTTGTAGATTTACAATATCATTGTCTCCATATTTTCCTTCATAAAAAATAGCATAATCTGTAGTTTCATGCAAGTATCTAAAGATCCTCTTCACAACAATCCAATGTTCCTTTCCTAGATTTGACATATATCTGCTAACTACTCCCACTACATGTGCAATATCAGGTCTAGTACAGACCATTGCATACATCAAACTGCCCACAATACTAGCATAAGGAACATGATGAATTTCTTCAATTTCCTCATCATTTTTGGGACACTGTTCAACATATAACTTCTGACCAACTAGATATGGATTACATATTGGTTTAAAATCATGCATTCTAAAATTTTGTAGTATCAAATCAACATGTTTCCTTTGATTTAACCATAAGTTACTATTTACACGATCCCTTATTATTTCCATACCCAAAATAAATTTTGTAGCACCCAAATCCTTCATGTCAAATTCAAAAGATAACTGAGATTTGAGTAACTTTATCATCTCCTTATTGTTACCAATTAACAACATGTCATCCACATACAATACAATGATAACAAAATTTTCATCTTCCTTTTTAAAATATACACATAGATCTGCTTTGCTTTTTCCAAGCTCGAGTGTCAAGACAAACATGTCAAATTTTTGGTTCCACATCCTTGGAGACTGCTTCAACCCATAAAGAGACTTCTTCATCTTGCATACCAAGTCCTCCTTACATTTTATCTTAAAGCATTTTGGTTGTGACATATATATATCTTCATCAAGTTCACCATGTAGAAAAGTTGTCTTTACATCCATCTGTTTTATTTCAAAATCAAAAGCAGCAGAAATAGCCAATAAAAATCTAATTGAAGTTAGTTTAGCCATAGGAGAAAAAATCTCACCAAAGTAAATTCCCTCAACTTGATAAAATCCTTTTGCTACCAAGCGAGCCTTGTACTTCTCCAACTTTCCTTCTACATTGTACTTCTTCTTGAATAACCACTTACAACCAACATGTTTTCTACCAGGAGGTAATTTCACCAAGTTCCATGTCTTATTTTTATCCAAGGACTCCATTTCTTCTTCCATAGCCCTTTTCCAAGACTTATTCTCACTTGACTAAAGTGCCTCCTTTACAGTCTTGGGTTCTTCATCAGTAACTAATAAATTAAATGCAAAATAAAAATTTGAAGGACTATACATGTTTGGAAGTCTTCTCTCTCGATCTGATATCCTCAAAATTGGAGTTCTAGGTTCTACATCTTCAGCTTCCTCGTCACCTTCTTCCTCTAAATATTCCTCTTCAGACTCTCTCTATAATTCAGGTTCTACGACTGGTTCTTACTCCTGTTTCAATTTTACATACACTATTTTTGGTTCTTTTCTTGGTTGCATTTCCCATTTTAAAACCCCTTCTATTTCTCTAAATATCACATTACGATTGTAAACAACCTTCTGTGTTTCTGGGTTCCACAACTTATATCCTTTAACACTAGTACTATAACCCACAATTATGCATTTTTGAGATTTATAGTCTAGCTTAGTCCTTTTATCTTTTGGGACATACATATAAGCATCACAACCAAAAACCCTTATATGTCTAAGAAAGGGTTTCTTACCGGTCCATACTTCTAGTGGAGTCTTATCCACCAAAGTTGAGGTAGGAGATCTATTGACGATATAACAATTTGTTAACACAACTTCTGCCCAAAACTTCTTTTTTAACCCTGCACCACTTAGCATACTTCTTGCCTTATCCATAAATGTCTTGTTCATCCGTTCTGCAACTCCATTCTGTTGTGGAGTATACGAAGTTGTTATTTATCTTTATATTCTACAGTCCTTGCAAAAATTCTCAAATTCATTAGAGCAATACTCACCATTATTATCACTTCTCAAAACCTTTATATTTTTCTCTATCTGATTTTCTACAAGAGCCTTAAACTCTTTAAATTTATTAAAAACCTCAGATTTGTTCTATAGAAAATATACCCATGTCTTTCTTGAAAATTCATCTATAAATGTAACAAAATAGATATATTTACCTAATGATGGTACTTTTACTGGTCCAAAAATATCATTGTGAACTAGATGTACAATTCCTTCAGACCTTGTAGCCTACTTGGAAACTTGCCTCTAGTTTGTTTCCCGAAAATACAGTGCTCACAAAAATTAAAATTTAATGAGCAATCAGAAAGTTCTTCAACCATACCTTTCATTTTCAATGTTCAAAGTCCTTTATCACCAATATGCCCCATGTGTTGATACCACAACATTGTCTTCGTTGTAGGAATACTCAGAGCCATTTTAACTGTATTATTTTCCTATACAACTAAAGAGTTATTGCAATTAATACTTATAGTGCTAGCCTCAATTCTAAAAAAAATTCTTTTGCAAAATCCTCTTGCTAACACCAAGGATCCACAGACCATCTTGCAACTATCCTTATTGAATACCACATTCACACCTGTATCATTCATCTGACTCATAGATATTAGATTCCTTGCCAAATCTAGAATATGCAACATACCGAGAAGGGTTTTAATTCTTCCATATTTTAGCATCAGCTTGACTCTTCATCGACCTATTATTTTATATGTCGAATTTTCTCCCAAGAAGACTTTACCTCCATATATCTTTTCGTATTCACAGAACCCCTCCCTATGAGGAGTCATATGAAAAGAAACACCTGAGTCAATCAACCATGAGTCATCACATTCACTTGAGCATGTTGTAGCTAAGAATAAGTCCCCTGAATCTTCATTTATAGTCTTCATTTATGTAGAAGTTCCTTCATAATATGATCAATTATTATCAACCTTTTTAGATTTGTATCCTCTTTTATAATGTCATACTTTACCACAGTTCCAACATTTCCTCTTTTTCAGGGCAACAGATTTACCCCCTAGATTTTGATTTCTTTTCTCTTGATTTATTTTTGCTTCTTTCTTGAGAATAACCTCTCACAATCAAGGCTTCCTTTTTATGATAATACTCAGAATATTTTTGTCTCATCTCCTCAGACAACAAAGTTTCTACTATATCCTCTACTTTTAATGTAGATGTAGTATTGGTGATAGCCATAACAAGGTTATCCCATGAATCAGGTAATGAATAAAGTAAAGTAATACATTTTTCTTCTTCATCCATTTTTACTTCTATAGAGGTTAGTTGACTTACCACAATGTTAAAAGCATTCAAATATTCATCCATAGAGTCACCATCATTCATCCGAAGCGAATACAACTTCTTTCAAAGAAAAAATTTATATACCAATGACTTTATCTAATACAATATTCCCAAATTCTCCCATAATAACTTTGTCGTGGTCCCTATAGATACATTCAAAAATACCAAATTAGATAAGCACAATATGATAGAGCTCCTTGCCTTCCTATCGATTTTTAGCCAATCCTCATCTGTCATCGATGTTGGTTTTGTTCTCGAGACCGCAATCCACTAATCTCTATCAACCAAAAGATCCTCCATCTTGAGTTTCCACAACTCAAAATTCTATCCATTAAATTTTTCAATCTCTATTTGTGTGCTTCCCATCTTTCTCCTTTGCCTGGATCCTTTCGCATACGACTCCTACTCAAGAATTAATTTATCACAGGGTTGAAACCCTTACTCTTCAAACAAAGCTAAAACCTAGCTCTGATACCAAATGAAGAGAAATAAAGAGCCCCGATAAACTAAAATAAAAAAATAGTAATAACAGAATCAAAAGAAGAAGATCGCAAATTCACACATTACACAATATTTACCTTGGAAATCCTCAACCGGGAAAACCAACACAATATTATCTTATTATTGCATTAACTTGACCGTCTCCAATACAATAATATTCTCCTTCTGTCTCTCTCCAAACCCTAATGCAAGTGCGATATATATAACAAAGGCACATGCACGAATTTTACAATATCATGGGTGAAAAAGCAAGGGTTCAAATATAGTAACCCTAAAAGCCCATATGGGTCTCAATATAACTTAAAAAACCCTAAAAATCTTGGTGAGTATATCGCACACAATGTACAATACCTTTTAGTGTTAACCCCATCATAATAACATGGAAAATATTCAACATATTTCCAACACTTGTATATATTTTATATTGAAACATCACTTAAGAAGGCTATAAGGCCATTGCTTAAGGGTGATTCATTATTTAGTCTCACATATTTTTCTTTTACATATACAAGTGCTACGGGCCCCATGAGTGCTATAGGCACAACAAACCATCTACCTTAGGTGCTACAAAAAAAATATTTTTTTAATTCCTCTTTCTCCAAGTGCTTAATCAACATATTCATAACCACGAGTAGCCCTTATCAACACACACTTCAAATTTTGGTTGGTGTAATTTATAACACTACAAATGACATAGTTATCCAAATTAAAGGGTGCTAAAAATAGCATAGCATTATAACTCATAGAGAACTACAAATTGCATAGCACTATAAACCAAAGAGTGCTCCAAATCATGTGGGGTTATAAATTGAAAAATACTACAAATAAAAAATTCCTTAGCTCTCCAAATCGAAGAGTGCTACAAATTATATAGCACTAAAAATTTAAAAGTGCTACAAATTGCATAATTCTCCAAATCAAAGAGTGCTACAAATCATGTAGCACTACAAATTGAAGATCACTACAAATTACATAATATTGCAAATTGAAAGAACGCTACAAATCATGTAGTGTCACACATTGAAAGAGAACTACAAATCATGTAGTATTGTAAATCAACAAAGAACTATAAATTGTAGAGCTTCACAAATTTTAAAAAGGTACTACAAATAAATAAGCATTTTATAGTATTTGTCTCACATATTTTACCAAAATAGTAAATTTCGCACATTCATAATTAATCAAAACATACACAATCCTTTTTCAAATCAAGGTAGAATTTGCCATAACAATTTCACTTTTTTATTATTATCAAAATATTTACAAAATATAGCCCAACACAATAATATACATCAACATATAGATTCAAACTATGTTCTAGCCCAATACCCCACCACGTAGTCATTGAATTTATAAGCCTTTTCCACTAGTTTGGCATCAATATCGTAGTAATCCCAATCATATATGTTGTCAAAGAATTCCTCCTCAACATTCTTAGGATCTTCCTTGAAGGACTACTTATAATCTAGTACTATATTTCATGACAATAGGAATAAAAACTTTTGGCCTATCCACTTCAACTTATGTTGCTTTAGTTACCCCACCAAGCAACTAGATGTTGGCTTTTTAGCTAGATTATCACAGGTCCCAATATCTAAGATCTTGAGTAGTCCCAAATAAATGAGCAATCACTAAATGACAAAAATAAAGAACATAACATTCATAACAATAACAATAATATGAATAAAATGGCCAAAATCATTCATGCAATAACATGAAGAAAACTTACAATATAATTGCTCAAAATATGCATACAAGCTTCAATATTATTAATGCTTGAATGTGATTTGAGATACTTTGATAATCTAGATATATATATATTACATGGAGCTTTGTCTCTATAATATAACCTTCATAGATGACTCTTCAATACTTGACTATTGATCTCCTCACACATCTACAAGATGTATCCTTTCCTATTCCATACATAAGATACATCCTCTCATGTATTTTGGCTTCTCATCTTACCACAATCTTGACTCTTTATTTGCACATTTTATTATATGACACTTGCACACTCCTATTTGTACACTTGCACACTTTACTATGTGACACATGGCACACTCCTACACATTCTATTACATGATACTTGTGCACATTCTCACTCTTCACATTTGAACACATAATTACATGACACTTGTGTACATTCTCACTCTTCACACTTGAACACATAATTAAATGACACTTGTGCACATCCTACACATGACCACTTACATAAAGGGGAAATATAAATCACACTCCTAAAATTAGACTCACACCCTAATAAATTACATATTTACAATTATACCATAAAGGTGCCATGGGGTACATTAACATGTACCAAATAATGTAATATTCTCCAACACTCCCCTGTATTACATTATTTGGTTATTGAAGACTTTAGTCTTCAATCTATTTCCTTCAATCCTTTGACTTGATCTTCATTGTATTTACTTTATGCTATATTTACCTCTTTGTTATGATATTTTGATTTTTGATCATGGACTACTTGAGATTCTTCTTAGTTTTAACTCTTACTTCATGACCTTTGTTCTCCTTTCTTTAGTGCTTTGCAGATTCTTCTTTTTGAACCTTTTTTTTCCTCTTTGCCTATGATATGATTGCTAAAGTGGCTTTTGAATAAGGAATTAGTAAGTCATCACAATAAAACATTATAGAAATTAAATATTCCTTATTGAAACTAACATATACTTTATTCAAGTCATATGTATCACAATTGGCATATTTTTTCTTGTCTTTTTTCCTAAAAGATCTCAAAGGTGAGCAAATCCATATATATCAAAATGCATATTTCAGTGGAAAATACAATGGTGTTTTGTGAATTCCACCAAGCTTTAAATTTTTTTCATGAAGATAGCTGATAAGAGTAGTGAAATTTTCATATTTTACATTTTTGAGAAATAAAGATAATTTTAGCTTTAAATAATGACATATCTTTCTTTCCATCAAAATAATCTATCAAATTGAACTATTTAAAATTTATGATTGAGAGAAAGGACTTCGAACAATGTTTCTTGCCACTTTTGCATGCACTGCGTCCTCTGCCCCTGCCCCTGCCTACCTGTCTGTTGTTGGTGGGCCTTCGCCCGATGCTCCCTCCTCTGCCGCGCTGGAGCTTGGGGAGATCCCCCGGATGGCCCACCCTTTGGGCCCGACCTGGGAGGGACTTCTGCAGTGTCGTACCTACAAAAAGTTGTGGGGTTCCACCGACCCCTTCCCGCCTCTGATCCTGTTCGCCCTATCGTGGATGGTGAGAACTTGGTCCTCCCGGATTCCCTCATGAAGGAAAAGCTATCCTTCGAATCTCTTTCCCTCGTGGGCAAATTTCTTGGAGGGCATCCCGATATGGAGTCCATCCAGAAATGGGTTGGCTTCAAATGGCATGTGCTCGGAGATCTCCAGCTGGTGGCCCTTACCAGAGGTTTTTTCCTGATCTGCTTGAATAACCAAGAGGACCATGACCGCATCTTGACCGGAGGCCCCTGGTTCTTTGGTAGGAAAAGCTTATTTTTAAGGAAATGGGGAGAATATTTTTGCCCTAGCATGCAGGACATCAATTTCATGCCCATTTGGGTTCGTCTCCCGGAGCTTCCCATCCATTTCTACCATGAAGATATTCTCCGTTGGATTGGTGACTACATTGGGAAAATGGTGGCCCTAGACCCTGCAACGAAAGCCCGATCTCGTATGGCCTGTGCCCGCATTTGTGTCAACGCAAACCTTGCATCCAAGCTCCCCACCCACGTCAACCTCATCTATGGCGATTTCCATTGGTGCTAGGCTATCGAATACGAAAACAAACCCCCCTTTTGTATCGAATGTAATTCCCAGGGCCACCTTCGCTCGTAGTGTCCTTCCCTCAAGCCTCAACGACCAACTCAGAGCAAGGAGCTCCTCCATCTGAGGCGCGATGATCGACCATCCAGACCGGCGAACAGCAGCGGGAAAGCAATTCAAACTGGTCCGCAGTGGTCTTTCGCTCCCTCTTCTTCTGCGAACCCTAATCAGGTATGCTCCATGTTTGCCTTTCCTAATAAGTTTGGTCCTCTCCTTTCCTGGAGGATGAGATCCTCTTCCCCGAATCTCTCCCTGCAACCAACCCCTTGTCCCAAGGTCTGTCATCCCCATTACCTTCTGCATTAGGTTCCCCTCGGCCTACCCCTACAACCTTTACCGATCCCCCCCTCTACAGAACCCCTGCTTACTCCTAACCCCTCCCCCTCTTCAGGCATGCCTGATGAGGATCCCCTTTCTCCCTCTGGCTCGGATTCAGACTCCTTGGACCAACCCCCTCCCATCATCACTAGAAGCAAAAAAGGCTTGGTGGACTCTGGTGCTGAAAGGAAAAGAGGGAGACCCCCTAACAACGAGCTAATCAAGAAAGAGGCTGACGACCAAGTGGCCGATGGAAGGCAACTAACCTTGTCTGAAACCCTTTTCAATCAATAGAGAGATGATAGCAAAAGTTCCAAACCTCCTCCTACCCTCAACAAAGGAGGCAAAAAACCCCCCAAATCGTCTAGATGAAGATCCTTTCATGGAACATTAGGGGCCTCAATAGCAGGAGCAAACAAAGGTTAGCTCGATCCATAAGAAAAGACCACAATCCATCTATTCTTCTCCTACAGGAAACAAAGATTGATGATGACAGAACCACTAGCATTGCCCCTAAGATCTGGAAAAAAGGTCAATGGGCAGCATCTCCAGCTGACGGGACTGTCGGAGGCCTTCTGTGCATGTGGAACCCAGAAGTTGTTGAAGGAAGAATCATATCCTACTCTAGAAGATCCCTAAACATGGCGTTCTACTGCAAGGAAAACAAATTCACGTGGGTTCTCTCCAACATCTATGCTCCCAAAAATCCTATGGACAGAAACAACATGTGGGCCTCCCTGTCCCTCATGAAGAGCGCGGTCTCTAACCTCCCATGGATGGTGGCTGGAGACTTCAATTCCCCCCTTTGTGTGGCTGAAAAAAAGGAGGAACCAGTGTGCCAGCTAAAAGCATCAGTGATTTCCAAAACTTTGTTCGTGATAATGAGCTCATGGACATTCAACTCCGGGGACATCAATTCACGTGGAGTAATAGAAGAGTGGGAGCGGACCACATTCAAGTTAAGTTGGATCACTTCTTCCTATCCCAGTAGGCTATTCCCTTGTTTGGTGATACCTCCCTCATTCCCCTTTCGCGCATTGGCTCAGATCATTCCCCTCTTCTTCTTGAGTCCAATAAAGCCCCTTCCTTCAAGACCCCCTTCCGGTTCGAAAGCATGTGGATTCTCCATCCGGAGCTAAAACTGAAGATTCAAGAATGGTGGTCCACCTCTGTCCATGGGTCAGCCATCTCCCGTGTGTCTCAAAAACTAAAAATCATCAAAGAAGGCCTCAAAATCTAGAACAGGGAAGTGTTTGGGGACATTTTCAAAGCCAAAAAGGAAATCTCTGACCGCCTCTTGCTGCTGGATCACCTGGGTCAGCATGGGCCATGGACCCCTGCGTTGAGGGATGAGGAAAAACACTTGCTTTCTGAGCACCACAACATCTTAGCCAAAGAAGAAACCTTCTGGAGGCAGAAGTCTCGGGCTCTGTGGCTCAAGGAAGGGGATGCCAACACTAGTTTTTTTCATGCATCCACCCTCCACAACAGGAGTACCAACAAGATCAAGGAGCTCCTTCTCGCCGATGGCACAACCACCTAGGACATTGTCAGGATTCGCCATGAAGCCTCCTCCTTCTTCAACAACTTGCTGAATTCTGAGCTTCCCCATGATGGGCCCGCCCAAGCCTCCCTCCTCAACAACATTCCCACTCTCATCACCCTAGAGATGAACCAGTTTTTGACTCAACCTTTGGAGGCCAAAGAAATCAGAGATGCCCTCTTCGCCATGAAGGGCGACAAAGCCCCCGGGCCCGATGGGTTTCCTCCCTGCTTCTTCCAAAAATTTTGGGAGGTGATCGGGGACGAGGTCGTCTGTGCCATTCGAGAGATGCAACACACTAAAATCATCCCCCGTGGGACCAACTCCACTTTCATTGCTTTGATTCCTAAGAGCCCCCACTGCAAATCCATGAATGACTTTCGACCTATCAACCTTTGCAACATTATTTATAAAATCTTAACCAAATCCCTGGCTCAAAGGCTCAAGCAAATCCTCCCATCCATCATTGACCCATGCCAAGGGAGTTCTATCGAAGGGCGGTCCATAACTGACAGTATCATCTCCCTCCATGAATCCCTTCACTCCTCCCACTGCAATAAGAAAGCTACCATGTTTATCAAACTAGACATCAACAAAGCCTTTGACAGGGTTGACAGGGACTTTCTGCTAAAAGTCATGGACAAATTCGGGTTTCACAAGGACTGGATTACTCTCATCAAAGGCTGCATTTCAGCCCCATGGTTCTCTGTGTTAGTAAATGGGTCGACGGCTGGCTACTTTCCAAGCTCCAAGGGAATTCGTCAGGGCGATCCCTTGTCCCCTTTCCTCTTCATCATTTTAGCCGAATCCCTAGGCAGAACTATCAAAAAGGCTATCACTGATCGGGGTATTTCTGGGCTCCAGTCGTCTTCACGCTCCCCCCCTTATCCCACCAACAGTTCATGGATGATACTATCATTGCAACTCTGGCTTCTGTCCCTCAAGCCAAACGCATCAAGCGGATCCTTGACACCTTTGCTTCTGCTGCTGGCCAGGAGATTAATTACATGAAAAGTAGCTATTATTTTCTCCACACTCCGGGTCCCAGACAACGAAATATTGCTCGCACCCTTCAATGTTCCATTGGAGATCTTCCCACGACCTATTTGGGCCTTCCACTCTTCACCAAAAGCCCCAAGGCTGCTATGTGGGATGGGGTTGTTGATAGAATCAGGCGTAAATTAGCCGCTTGGAAAGGCTCCCTTCTCTCCCAAGCTGCTAAGTCCATGCTCACTATGGCGGTTCTCCAAAGCATCCCCATCTATTTTATGTCAATTTTCAAAGCTCCTATTTTAGTGCATTCCAAGATCGAGCAAATCCAGAGATCCTTCCTTTGGCGTGGACCTAAAAATTCTTGCAAGTTTCATTTGGTCAGGTGGGAAAAGGTGTGCCAACCTAAGGCTCTTGGGGGCCTTGGTTTGAGAAGGTCGACTGATATGAATCTTGCCTTGATGGCTAAACAAACTTGGAAGGTGCTCACCAACTTCAATGTGGAGTGGGTCTCCATGATTCATGACAAGTACTTGTAGCACAACTCATTGCTAAACAACAACATCCCTTCCAATGGTTCGGCCTTCTGGAAAGCAGTTCTCCACGCCAGACCCCTCGTCTCCAAAGGAATCAGATGGCTGTTAGGGGATGGTTCATCTATTAGCTTCTGGGATGACATTTGGATTAAGGAAAAACCCCTCAATGACTATCCCTATTTTTTTGTGTTACGTCAGGACTCTGAGAGAGCTTGGGGCCGAAGAGTGAAAGATTACATTGATGACCAAAATCAATGGAGGAGCTTCCCAAGTAGGGCTGGCACCCGGTTATCCGAATTGTTAAGAACCGTCCTTATTCCCACTGTTGCTTTGCATGACCGCATGATCTGGGCCAAGACCGACAGTGGTGAGTTTTCCATCAAGTCCACGTTCTCTCTCATTAGGGCTGCTCCCATAACGTCCTTTTCCCCTGCTACAGTTTGGATCAAGCATCTCATCCCAAAGATCAAGTTTTTTGCATGGATTGCTATCCAAAATAAGGTGCTCACCATTGACAATTTGATGAAAAGGGGGATCCCTATCCCCAATAGATGTCACCTATGTTTATCTGCTTGGGAATCGGTTAACCATCTGTTCGTGGATTGCTCATTCTCTAGAGAGGGCCTCGACTTCTTGAACTCCTCCTTTCAGATATAGTGGGTCCATCCCAATTCCCTGTTGCAACTCTTCGCCTAGTGGCCCACCCCCTTCCGTCACCCCAAGCTTGCCTTCCTTTGGAATATTTGCCTCCATCACTTTGTTTGGCAAGTTTGGCTCGAACGCAATCGTCGAGTCTTTTCGGAGACCTCCATCGACCCTATTTCGACCGCCATCAAATCCCTGACCTTTGCCATTGAGAATTTCCAGCTCATCCCCTGGGTCTATGCTCCCCTTAGCCCCGTGGAAGTCTCCATCCTCACCTCCCTTGGCATCCCCATCCCCAAGTGGGACCCCCCTACCCCCCATCCCCGCTCCACGGTCGTTTGGCATCCCCCCATGGCAGGTTGGATCAAACTCAATTTTGATGGTGCTTCCAAGGGAAATCTTGGGTTGGCTGCTATGGGGGGTGTTGTGAGGGATCATAATGGCTCCATTATTCTTGCCTTTGTGGAGAACCTCCACCACAAGACCAACAATGTGGCCGAAGCCTGGGCTCTGTGGCGTGGCCTCCAGCTCACCAAGCATCATCTTTCTGGGATCCACATTGAAGGTGATTCTGCCATCGTCATTGGCTACTTGACTTCTAACAAGGACCCCCCATGGAACATTAGGACTCTGATCAATGAATGTCGGGCCCTCCTTTGCAGACATAGCCAAGTGGAAACCAATCACGTGTTCAGGGAGGCGAATAGGATTGCTGACAGGTTGGCAAATATTGGCTTGGGTAAACGTTCGTTGGAAGTGTGGCACCACTCCTTCCCGCCAGATGTCCTTCGGTTGGCACTTTCAAAAGCCCGCGATAGACATACCATAATTGGCTCTGTGTCATGACGATTCTCCAAGCTCCGATTACCATGGTTCTTCTACACAGCTGTGTATCAAGGTCTATCCTTGCTATGTCCCAAGGGGTTCTGCGCCCTCTCAATGATTCCCACATGGCTTTCTTCCCCTGTGGCTTCCCCCATCAATCCGTGCCTACCTCACTATCATCCATACCCACCCATGTGGACTTTTCCCCAATGCCCTTACCCCCATTCTCCCATCCCCATATCGGCCTCCAGTCCATGTGCCACCATCCTGCCTGTTATGGCTTGACCTTCCAGCCCCTCCTAACCCTTTTAACTCCTACCGCTAGGCCAATCCTCCCTGTCCTCATCATTCTGCATCGTTGGCCTATGTGTGTTCCCCTTTCACCACCCCTCCCTTTCACCTTTCGCTTTCCTTCCATGGCGTATATCGAACCCAGTTCCATCCATTTTGATGCCACCACCTCTGGCTACCTGCATGGCTGTCGGCTGATGACATTGATCTCCAAATTCCATGGCCCGAAGAAGGACATTACGTCTGATTTTGTTCGTACTTGGTCCAATGGTCATGTCTGTGTTCACAATTTCTGTTTCGAGGTGACACCCTAGTTGCTTGGTGACATTGCTGCTCTTCCGGTCGATGGTCATCTGGTCCGTAGAGACAAGCACTGCTGGGAGCCGGAGCTGGCTGGTTTTCCCAATTACCAAAATTTCTAGTGGGATGGCCATGCCCTGATCCGTGATTCCCTCCCTGACGCTTTTCCCTCGGTGGTTGTTCCCCTCATGCAGTATCTTGCCTATGATGATCCTTCCAAACCCATGGCCAACTTTCACCTTGCCCTCGTCAATCATGTCCATGGCTACCGCCCCATGAACATCTCGGTATTCCTCCATCGCTCTCTACGCCTTTCCATTGAAGCTGCCCGTAGCAAGTCCACCACCCCTACCCACCAAGGCCTGTTTGCCATCATTTTTTACCACATGATGGCTAACCCCCCTATCATCGCTTCTCCCCTGAACTCGATGGCTCCGGACCTTGATGCTCCTCCTAGCCCTGCCCTTTCACTTTCCAGTGATAAACCCAACTCTGATGATGCCACCCCTGCTCCTTTGGTTGGCTTTGCCTCTTCAACGAAGTCCCCCGCCCATGCCAAAAACCAGGGTCCCCCCCATCCTTTGCCTCCCCCACCAAACCTCCTCCTCCACCCAACTCCTCGCCTCACCTTCCAAAACCACCGCCTCCCCGCATGCTCCAACTCCCCTAGGTGCAGGAATCGCAGCAAGCGCAAAGTTAATTCTATCAAGGCCACCCCTCTAGTTCGTCGCTCGGTTCGCATCAAGAGGCCCAAAGCTACGTCTAGCCACCCTTCCCCCTCTCGTGGTGAAGGTGATCTCTTCGGTGACTCGGCTCCTCTTTCCAGACTTTCTAATCAGATCAGAAGGATGTTCTACCAAAGCTTAATCACTGCTTTCACCAGTGCCATCGAAGGTCTGAAATAGGCTATCAAGCAGAACATTGATGAGGAGGTCATGGATGTTGACCCGTAGTTGGGGGTTGACCCTTCCCACTTCGTGTCCAACGGACTCTGTCCCTGCTCGTTGGTTTTTGTTTATTTCATGTCTGGTGGTTTACGCACTATTTTGTGGGTCTTCCAGTGTTGTTGTCTATGCGCATTGGGTTGTTACAAGTTTGTCCTCTGTGTTGGGTTTTAACTACCCTTCTCTCTGGAATTTTGTATGCATTTCTGATGTAAATCTGGGATAGGGACCCAGTTAAAACCCTTTTAATGATATTCTCTAACTTACCAAAAAAAAAAAATCATCTATCAAATTTTGTGTGTGAAATTTTAATTTGTTCACCATATCTTCACTTTCTTCATTGAATGCAATTTTAATAATTTCATCCATGATAATTGAATTCCTTTTTGGAGTTATATTCTCTGAGATTTAATCAATCAAATAAATAGGTTTGAAAATTCAGAAATTTCAAATGTTTTGAAGTAGAAGTCCTTTTTACTCCCAAATTTCTAATTTGCAAATTTTCAATCAATGAATTAAGTTACATGTTTTGCAAATTTTCAAATTTAAATGTCTTTTTGGAGTAGAAATCCTTCTCTCCAAGTCTATCAAAAATAAATTTGTGAATTTAATAATAATTTTTTTTTCTAAATCTTTAAAAGTAGAATACTTCGTATCTCCCTAATAATTTATTAAATTTGCAAATTCTTCTAATAAATTTTTCAAATATAAAATTTCAAATTTTTAAAACAATGAAGTTAAAAGCCTTTTGACTCCCTAATTGTTATTCAACAATTCTACTTTTCAATTTTCCTCAAAAATATATTAGAAGTCAAAGCCTTTTCACTCGAATTGTACTTTATAAAAATCAATAAAGTTTAATTTTTTTTTAAACTTTATCAAACTCCAAATATTATATTGTAGACACCAAATCCTAGCCATTTATTTATATATAATTATATATAAATATATAAATATTTTATATACATATATATGTATATATATATATATATATATATACATATATGGATAAATATTGACCGCTCACTACATTTTAATCTTAGTCATTCATTATTTATTTATATATATACATATTTATTTATATATAAATATTATATATATGGATAAATCTCAATCGCTCATCATAATTTAATCTTAGCCGCTCATCATTTTCTTCATACCCTAACCCTAACTTGCCACTTTGCAATGTTAGCTCGCATTGTCAACCCTAAATCTAACCTATCAAGATGTTATAAAATCTCATTCACTTTTGTGAATGAGGGATCTGATTGAAATGAAATCAAAATAAAGGAACCAATAATCTACAACGAATTACAAAAAGCAACCCTTACCAAAGATCGAAGCATGAGAGATCGAAGGTTCGTGTCAATTCTGCGAATAGATCCAAATGTGGTGCCTTGTCTAACAGAAATGACTCTACACCTATCAAGCACAGTAGGGAAACTATCAAGCATGGTATCATGCCTATCAAGCATAGCACTACGCTTGCACAATGACACTTTCAGCCCCACATAACACAAATCGAGATAAGGTATAAAACAAGGTAGTGTTGTATTTTATTGTTTACGTTTTCCTGCATATTTACTTTATTGTCTGCAAATATTTTATTTAGGGTTTGTAGTCAATTTTAAATATATATATATATATATATATATATATATATATATATATATATATATATATATATATATATATATATATTTTATATATATATATATCAATAGGTGTTACTAACCTTTTGTTTGTTGGTTGTGTGCAGGTTACAAATCATTGAAGGCTATTGTAGCAAAGAGAGTGGTCCAAAAAGGATACACAAGCCCACTCCACAACTTGATTGTAGTAGAAGAGAACATAAACACCCATTATTCAGTTGGATCCGATAAAGGGGTTGCACCCCATTCATGTTAATTGTAATCCGAAGATGACAAGCAATTATTCTATTGTAATAAGACCCCTGTGACTTGGGGTAAATCATTGTAAAAGGAGATCAAGGATCCATATTAATACAAAAGTATTTTATTTAATTGGCATTTCTTGTGTCAATATTTTGTTATTTGGGTGTTGTTTTCACTGTTTACATATATCATGCCCCAAAATTAGGTTTCTAAACCTTATAACTTCAATATTAAAAAAAAAAGCCACTAAAATATATTACCCAAAATGCTTACCTTGGCTCACATGTTGGACAATAGTCAATGGTGTTATGCTCTTGTTAGAGTATTATGGAAAGTTTATCTCTAGGAAAATGACATGTCTAATATAGGTGTCACACCATGCAAGTCCAAGGAAACATTACAATAGTTAATGCTCAGGCCTTTGATGCTTCATCTTCCTCTAGATTTGAATTCTCTCCTTGCTTTAAATGCTATTATGATTTTCCTTTCCCTTGGATCATTTCTATTTGGATAGTTACACATTGTTCTTTCCTTAATTTGCTACTAATTTATGACACACTCCTCTACATGCACTTCTACTCTACTTTGACTACTCACTCTTCCTCTTAGATGGCTATATAGGCTGGTATTACATAGGTACAACTAAACTGGTCTATGCAGGTGCAATTGAACCTCTTGACTAACTATACAATATGGTCTATGCAGGTGCACTTGTTCCTTTTGATTGGCTATACAAGTTTATCTACATAGGTGCAACTCTTACTTTTTGGCTATGAAACCAATAGTGCCTTTTGGCCTTTCCTTCAATGCTTTCGCTCATGGATATGAAGCTAATCTATCCCTTCTTCTAGGATATTCCTATAATTCTTCCACTAAATGTTATGAAGCTAATTTATCCCTTCTTTTGGGATCTTCCTATAATGCTTCCACTCAAGGCTATGAAGCAAATCGTCCCTTGTTTTGGGATCTATTATGGTGATTCCAAAAAATGCTTGAGAAAATTTCTTTTAGAACATCTCTTCAAATTTGTAGTCTCTTTTACACTAGACAAGATTAAATTGAAGATACTCCAACCTTGATGGCTTTATATATTCTCTCAATTGGTTCTTTGACTACTAATATCCAATATTATTAGGGTATAATGAAATACCTAAAAATTTGGCCTATGTATTCTTCATGTGGCTCAAAATTTTATTTTTTAAATTCACACCAAAGTCTTTCTTTGATGCTAGCTTTATAGGCTACTTGAAGTAGCTCTAAATATAACTCTTCTATAAAGTATAGAGTTTTTTGGTAACTCTAAATATAACTCTTCTAGGCTATTGGTTTTTTAGACAAATTATCATAGGTCCCAATATCCAAGATCTTGAGTAGTCTCAAATATATGAGCAATCACTATATTAAATTATCAAAATAAATAACATAACATTCATAAAAATAACAATATTATGAATAAAAGGCCAAAATCATTCATGCAATAACATGAAGAAAAATTATAGTATAATTGCTCAAAATATGCATACAAGCTTCAATATTATTAATGCTTGAATGTGATTTGAGATAATTTGATAATCTAGATATCTCTTATTTATTATGTGGAGTGTTGTATCTATAATATAGCCTCATAGATGACTTTTCAATACTTGATAATTTCTCTCCTCACACATCCAGGAGATGCATACTTTCCTATTCCATGCATAAGATAAATCCTCTCATGTCTTTTGGATTCTCATCTTATCACTTGTATACATGACTCTTGACTCTCTATTTGCACACTTTATTATATGATACTTGCATACTCCTATTTGTACACTTGCATACTTTATTCTATGACACATTGCATAGTCCTATACATTCTATTACATGACACTTGTGCACATTCTCACTCTTCACACTTGCACACATAATTACATGACACTTGTGCACATCCTACACATGAACACTTACATAAAGGGAAATATAAATCACACTTCTAAACTATAGAATCACACCCTAATCTATTACATATTTATAATTATACCATAAACGTACCATAGGGGTACATTAACATGTACCAAATAATGTAATATTCTCTTACACTAGCTCTCCATACCACTATAAATTAGTTGGGTGTGAATATTGGCTCCCTTATCTTTAATAGTGATGAAAACTCATTGAATATCATTGCACTCCTCTAGAATGACTTTCCTTGGTACTTTGCCATAATCTACCGATATCATTGCAAAAGAGCCTATATCTCTTTCATCCTCTCTGCACATCTTTGATTACTTGATAACTCATCATATTCCCTTATGATAAGATTTGAGAATGGATGTTCATCCCTCACCATTAGGCTAGCTGATTATTCCCTCCTCTAGAATGCTACCACCTCCTCCAACCTACTCATATCTATCTTATGGGTTGACAAAAAGGTTCTCAACTGCACTTCTCCCACATAGGGGTTAGGCATCCAATCTATCATATTTTCCACTACATAATTGTGCAAGTAGAGCTCATATAGTAGGTCCTGATGATCAACAGACTTGATAAGAATGTGTCATATAACCCTTAGGCATACTCAAGTCATACAAAAAATCTAAAATTAATCTAGAAATTTTAAATAAAGCATATTGTTCCTTTAGCATACAGGTGTACAATCGTACAAGAGAATGACACTTTAGCAACTCTAGCACTAGATCCACTACTTAGTTGAGGCTTAAACCTCTCCACCTATGATTTTAAAAACACATCGTCCTTTTGGATTTCCTAATTTTTCTTTTCTTTTCTTCTATTGTGTGTATCAACTTCATTATTTCATTTATTAGGAAAAAAATTATCTTTCACTGCCATATAGCTCGAAGCCCACCATATTTCCTTTTTAGAAATAATCTTCTTGTGTTTTGAAAGTAGAACATACTCTCCTCCAGGATGCATTGACTCTCCAGAAAGAATTTTTAGAGAACCTACTACCCCTAACACATTTGTCATCATATCCTCCTTCCCTCCCATCTCATGCAAAAATATTGATCTACTCTCACCACCAATAACTTTGGTGCGAGATGAACCAACCTTGTTGTTTGTAGTGTCTAGAATTATTAAGGGCTTAGTAGCATTGATAATGTAAATAGGGACACTAGCCTCAACCTAGTTTTCCTAACTAGATAGAACATCTAATGCATTAATTACCATTGTCTATGCCTTCTTTTCTCATCATGCATGCCTTGCTAAGTGCCCTCATGAATAGTTCACCTCTTGTTCCAATTCTTCTACCCTATACTATAATCCTAGAAATTGTACACTTGATTCATCTAGGGATGAGGTCAAAATCCCTTTATCCTTCTTTTTATTAGGACTAGGTTTCGAATCCACTATCGTTGCACTCCCTGGAGTCTTGGATATTTGTCTAGCTAAAATTTTAGTAGCATCGTGGCACTCAGTTAGAGACCCTTTTACAACAATAGCCCTCCTCTACCAGTAAGGCATTCTTCATCTTTTCCTCGATTACTCAGTTATCCACCTATCCCACCCTAGGTTCTACCTTACCAATTAGACCAAGATTAGTAGCTTGATAATTCTATGGTAGGACAAAACCTCAGGATTTTACTTTATTTAATATTTGGCACTCATACATCGTAGTGCCTGAAATAAATAATAGGGCAAATTCAACCTAAAATCATATAATTTACTTTCCCTATTAACATGAATTAGAAAGTGTAATTAATGTCCTAAGATTACTATAAATCTCCCATATCCTATAAATTATTTGAGCACATATAGTTCACTAATGTTATAAGGTGGAGACATAAAATTCTTGAATGTACCTCCATATGTGGCTACTATGCATGTGTTTAGTTTGTCAAGATAGAAAAACACTCTATGTACTTGAGTCATTTGCCATGACTCTCTAAATATGTATTGCCTTATCATGGGTAGCTCAGTTGTTTTGATAATTTTATCCCTCATTACTTACACATCCAATTTGCACACCATTGCATAATTTTCTCTTAACGTTTTGGTGAATTCCATCCACATTATCATTATGGCATTGTAGCCGATAGAAGTAGCCCATCCATCCAACTTGTTCAAACAAAACCATAACATAAAAGCACTTTTTGAGCTCCAAGATATACTCTGGTTTATGGTAAACTAAGTTTTCTCTAACACCCATACTTGGATATGCCACAAACTTATCCACCAATTGGATACCCCACCACACTGCAACATTATCTATCCTAGCACAACAATTCATCCTAATAATTGATTAGGAATAATTCAATGCCTACATGGTTAAATATCCTTCCCTACTTATTTCATGTTCTACATAGCCTCAATTCACTACCTTTCCATCCCAATAATGAATTTGGGGCAACTCGAGGTTTGTTCAAATAACCTTCCCCTTCATGTCATTTTTAGTGTTCTATACCACACAAATATGTGCACGTAGATATGGAAAATTGTGTCGATCGATGGCTCAACTTCCATAATAACTTGGAAGGATGCCATTGGCATTGTAAATATTTACTATGTGCAATGTCCTTTCACACACACCTTAAACATTCCTTTGCATTTTACCCAAACTTTAGAATTTTCTCACTTCATAGTAATTTCAATTTGTTCTACATGATTATCCATACCCTTACATGCCACTCAAGACATTAGTATCTTTTGGTTATATTTTTCTACCATGATCATGCACTATCAACCACATTATACCCCTCTCATGCTAATTTTAATTACACCTTCCTAGGGATGTCAACCCTCCTTCCATGTGTCCCACTTTCTCTCCTCCATATGCAATATCCTTGTAATTAATGCTAAAAATCACTAAAAACATAGTCTATGTATGGACTTTGCATGTCATATCGCTTCTCACAATGGTCCTTAATAACCCATTCGAGTCCCTTCTTAACCTTAAAAATTTGTTCTCACTATCTTTTATTGTGCTTAGATGTTTTCCCTGTTTTATCAAGTTTCTTCAAAAAAATGTGTGTTTCCCTCTAAAACTCAAGGGGTCACACTAGGGTAGACCATAATCCATTATGCTTAATGTCAAAAAATGGTGTTATAAATGTAACTTTCACATGATTAGTCCTTGTGACTACATTAAAAATTAAAATAAATAATGTAAAAATAGGCTGCTTGTAAAATTGGGGCATCTATGTCAATTTTTTATGCATTCATTATACAATGAATGCATAAAAAATGGGCAAATTGTAGACACCCAATTTTACACCCCATCATCTAGCACACTAGAAATCAATGAGTATTGCAAACAAGATTTGAAACAATTTTCCTAAGTTAAGCACTACAAAACCCTATTTGTAGTGAGTTACCCATTAAGCATTGTAAACCTGAATTATAGTGACTTACCTAAGTTAAGTGTTGCAAACCCATTTTGTAGTAATTTCTCTAATTCAAACATTGCAAAACCTAATTTACAATAATTTTACTTAAGTGCTACAAATCCTATTTGAAATGGTTTCTCTAAGCTAAGCATCACATATCTAATTTGATGTGTCCAAACTACTATCACTTGGTTAAACATTATGAACATCCCAAAATAAATTTGTAGTATCCCTTATTTTTTCTCCCCTTAATAGCATTAAATATCGACCTACGATCAATCACCACATAGCAATTGAATAAGGGAAATCTGTGCTTTCTTGTTTCCAAAGAAATTAAATGCTAATATATGTGGGACAATGACTCAATCACCTTTTCTAGTGGTATAGAAATTGCTATTCTAAAATCACACGGATACATCCTCCCTCTCTATGCATCCCTGTTATTGATGCACTCCTCAATGGTAGAAAAAAATACCTTGCTTTGGCCTATCTAGAACTCCTATTCGTCACCGCTTATTGGTAGACATAGTCACCCCACCTGAGCCTATCTAGAGCTCTTATTTGTCATCCAAAACACACAATCCTTGCTCCAACACAACCATTGGCTGATTATGTAGGCTAACTCCATGTTAGATAATTTTGAATCAACCACACTTAGTCCTTATGTGGCTCCACCTCATTGACTCGGTATGATCTAGTGCAACACCATTGGCCAACTGAGCAAGCTTCCCTCTCATTTGTTGAATTGACCAACTACCAACCTACCTCAACTATGATCGAATCACCCGAACCATTTGTGTTCTCTTCCTAATCAATCCCCTAATTATCTATAAATATAGCTTAGGACACCAACAAAAAAGGAAAAAACTCTAAATGCTAGTGAAAGCTCTTTCAAATTATCAATGCTTGAAAACTACATTGCCAACCACCTTTTGCTATTTTCTTGTCACCTAACATTTGCCATATCTTACCTAAACTACATTTTCTTGGACTAATGGTGTGGTTTGGTCCTTCACCTATGCTAACACTATTGTAGAGGAGGTAAATAATATTTTAGTATTGCACTCCTAAAGGCTCCCTATGAGCCAAAGAGGAAAGTGTCACTTGGGACATATGAGTGACATGTTTTTTCTTTATTTTTGCTTATATTATAAATTTTTAGAATATATTAAGCATTTTGTTTACCATTGGTAGTTTATGCTCATCTGGATGGATTATAATATTTACTTGGTTACAATCTCACCTGACATAGTAATGGAGCCTTTATTATATTCCATGCTCTTTAGCAACAAGCATATCCCATAACACTGTATGATTTTACACTTCATGTTGTGCTATTTTATTGTTGATAATAGCCCTATCTATTTGATAGCTTACTTTAATCTATTATGATTTTGTATGCCTATCCTGCTTACAAATCAAATTGACTATAGGAATGAGGAGAAACTTTTCCTTTTATATTTCCATATCCATTCATTGTTAGTTTTAAAAATTTCTTAAAAGAGTCAAGGATCTAACCAATCGTTAAAGTAGTTATCATATTTCTTCAAGTATCAATAGGTTCCTCTATGCTAACACTATACTTTTTTATTTTGCTATTTTTTGTAGATCTTAGTTATATTGCATGTGGCTACGAGGCTAATGATCCTCAAGGCCTTATGCAAAATAAAGTTAGGTGTTTTCCTTCGTGAATTCTTTGCTCATATTTTTCAATCCCTTCTGGTTAATTTAACTACATATTCTTCACTTTGTTATTCATTTTATTATAGGGTAATATAGTATGTAGTCTACTATCCTACGCGGTAGTATGTTTCTCTATTCTAGGCAATATGATTTAATTATATGTAGGTGCATTCAAGATAATCCCTTTATTATTCTTGTTTTATCTTTTTAAGCTCTTTTGAGTAAGTTTTATTTTATGTTTTGCACCATTGAACTAAAAATTTTATTTAGCATAGGCCTTGTTTTTCTACACATCTTACGTTTTTGTATTTTTTGTATTTTTGCACTTATTTATTTTTACTTTTGTATTCAAAAATAGAAACGCTATTCTAGAGATTCTAAATCAAAATATTATTTAGCAAAAGCTATTATTTGTTTTTACACATATTATATTAGTATCATTCATATTTATTATATCAATATTAGGTGCATTAGGTCTAGCATAAGAATCTTAAGTAGAAATTATAGATGTTTGTGAATTTATCCACTTAGCTTTTAGGATTGAAACATATATATGTGTATTATATACATATTGAAGTAAAACCAACATTAAGTTTCTTCACTTTTGGAGAAGACTTAATCACCCACCTTACACATAGATAATAAAAAAGATGTGAAATTAAAGGTCATTTCAAGACTAGGATTGATAAATTAATTTCCTATTCTTGATGAATCACGCTAGATTCAAGTTGTAAATTTTTGTAAACTTGGAGTGAATTGCTAGTTTAGTGGACTATACTTCTCCAAAAATTTTACTTAATATCCTTTTGATGTCTTTCACACAATTGGTCCTAAGTAGACCAAATCACTTCAAATTTGAATTGAATAGTTTTCCAAATGGCAACTTGGTAAAACTTCCTTAAAATCACACCAAATGCTTCCAACATGTGGTAAAACGTAAATTTGGCATCAAAATCAATAAATTTTATCAAATGATAAACTAAAGGAGTAGGATCTCATTGGGCGTGCAAAAATCTATGTTTAATTCATGGGCTATGGATGTTGTTGAGCAAGGTGTTGTCATTGTTGTCAACACACTCAGTTGGACTTGGTTGGTGCAGTGGTAAGGTGTTTGGAGCTTGTACATAAATGGTCGATGCTTGTGAGGGTGTGTTCGATGCTCGGGTGAAGGTGTTGCAAGTGGTTTGTGTGAAATTGCAAATATTATAAAAGTTGTCAAAAAGTTGCAAATGTTGCAAATGTTAAGTGTCAATGGACTGTGTTGGATAACCCGATACATTGTTTGGAGTTTTATTTATCAGTAGTGAGTACAGTCGCAGTGTTAGTTCAATGTTTGGACCGGTCGGTTGCATCATCGATACTTTGATGGATGACTTTGTACATTGTTGGACAGGTGTAAAATCTGTGTCGGAGGCCATGTTGTCGGAGGTATATTAAGCAATCCGTGAGGAATAAAATTTTGAAATTTTTACTAGAGATAGTCAGATGTACCAAGAGCATACTTTTTAAATTTCATTCCAAATGGAGATTTGAGGAGGAAACGGTAACAATTGCAAAACGGCTCTGCAGCACTTTTTCCAGTTTGTGACAGGTGTAAAATCAGCATCAGAGGCCACTTTGTCTGAGGTATATTAAGAAATCCATGAGGAATCATACTTCATAATTTTTACTGGAGGTAGTCAGATGTACTGAGAGAATACATTTTAAATTTCAATCCAAAAAGAGATCTGAGGAGGAAACGATAACCGTTTCAAAATGGCTCCTGAGCACTTTTTCTAGTTTTTAACAGTTTTAGACATGTGTCAAATTTGTGTAAAAGGCCATCTTGTCGAAGGTACTATAAATAATCTGTGAAGAGTTAAAATATGAAATTTAAACTGGAGGTAGTCAGTTTATCCAAGAATATATGTTTAATATTTTAGCCCGTTTGAAAATTTGAGGAGATAGTTATGACTGTTACAAAAAGCCCTGTCAGCTCTTTTTGGAAATTTTGGCAGTTTCTAAGAATATAACGGTGGAGTGGTGCTTTTGTGTAACTGAAAAAAAAGAGCTACATTTTTCAATGTGAAATATATAATTGTTTTAAAAGAAAAGAGAGACGACAATTTTTTGTAGAAAGGACTGCCAACACATGTGAAGAATTTTTGGCATTCTGATTAAAAAAAATGTGCAAGGTGTGAGATTATGAGTGTGCAGAGTTGAGAAGATTGAAAAGGTTAGACAAAATATTTTAGAGGAGAAGATTTGTGAGCTAGAATACTCTAGGTCTCTTGATAGAATTTAAAACTTTTATCAAAGCTTTTTAAATTTGTTGGTTCGATGCTTGGCAACAAGGGTCGGTGCTCCTTGTAGTTGGTGCTGCTAAATTCCGGGTTGATTGGTGTCATTCCCTATAGTTGGTGCTGCAAAAATATTGTAAAGACCAAATATTTTTGAGGTTGGATTTGGATGGGAGTCCAAACAGTCCATTGTCCAAACAGTCCATTGGCACAGTGGTTTTTCCACATCGGGTTTCCACTATAAATCTGGTGTTATGGGATGCATGTTTGTGTGATTGCTTGTTTTGATTTGATTTCATAGTTGGATTAAATTTTTAATACACTGATTCACCCCCCCTCTCAGTGTCATGCTTAGTTCAACAATTGGTATCAGAGCGAGGTTCTTGAACAGGCTTAACCGGCTAGGGTGATCTTGGAAGTGACACAATGGCAAGTGGTGAAGGCTTCTCCTCAAACAAAGCACCGTTATTCGATGGAACCAACTACACTTTTTGGAGACTCAAAATATAGACATATCTTTATGCTTTGGGATACAATATTTTGGAATCGATAAATAGTAGATATACAATACTCTCTACTCCTCTGGTTGATGTTGCGACAAATAAACTATTTGAGAATGATTTGAAAGCTAAGAATGCTATCATGTATGGATTAGTTGATAGTGAACTAGTAAAATTTATGGGATGCAAGACCACCAAGGAAATTTGGGATAAGCTAAAGAGCATTCATGAAGGAGATGACAAGATTAAGGAAGCTAAACTGCAAACACATAGAGCACAATTTGAAGGGCTGAAAATAAATGAAAATGAGAATATAGAGACCTACCTGTTAAGAGTAAATGAAGTCATCAATGCTATCAAAGGACTTGGATAGGAAATCAAAGACTCGGTAATCGTCAAAAAAGTATTAAGATCTCTTTCTCAAAGGTTTTATTCTAAAGTTTTTGCAATAGAAGAAGCTAAGGATTTAGATACTCTTCCTATGGATGAGTTGCATGGTTCTTTGACTGCTTATGAAATTAGAATAAAAAAATCTAAATCTACAGACAGAGAAGTTGCCTTCAAAGCTCAGAAAAATAAAAAAACCAAACCAGAGTCCAATGAATATGAAATGTCAAATGAGATGGAAGCTAACTTTGTACAAAAACTGAAAAGAGGTAAAGGAAAATACAAGGGAAATTATCGTTCAAATGTTTCAATTGTGGAAGTGTTAGACATTTTGTAGCTAAATGTTCATACAATGAAAAGAATAACAATGATGAAGGATCATATAGTGAAAGAGACAATTGGAAAAGGCAAATCCAAGAAGAAAAGTTTCATTTACAAGAATGTCAATTCATCCGAAGATAACTCTAGTGAGAACCCCGAGGAAGAAACAAGTGAAGCTCTTTTCATGGCACTTGAAAAAAAGTTGAAATAAGAAGAGGAATTCGATGAAGAAGAAAAAGATGCAAAATTTAATCTGGAAGCAGAATTGGTTGCAGCTCTAGATGAAATGAAGGTAGAAAGAAAAAGGTACAAGAAAAATTCAAAAAATCTTGAGGATGCAAATGAAATCATAGCAACTTTGAAGGTGCAAATAGAATAATTCAGAAATATCTCTGAAGATATTGAAGTGCAATTAACCATGAAAGTAGAAAATTACAACAAATTAGAAGAAGAGATTGTTGGTTTAAGGATGCAGTTAGAAGATACGAATCAGAAAATTAGTTCTTATCACAAACTTGAAGGGAGTTCTATGAAGTTGGATGAGAGCATAAAGGGTTTTGAAGAAGGAGAAACGTCAAATAAACCAAAAGCAACCAATGCAAAATCTACAAAGACTGAAGAAAAGAAAACACAAGCTGATCAAGCAAAGTCGAATCTAGTAAGAAAAGACAACAATGCAAGGCATGAGAATAAATTTGATAATGATGGCTTCACCAATATCATGCATCAAAGGAAAAGAGGATTCATGACACCTACAACAACATGGCAAAGACCACAAACCAGGTTCGATTTTTTTTTTCTGGTTACTGTTTTAAATGCAATGCTTATGGTCACAAGATTTTAGATTATAAGTTTAATGTTGCACCAAGAAATTTTATGAGTAAGAATTTCTTTGCACCATTGGTGGACTATTCTATGGAATGTTATAAATGTCATAATTTCGGTTACATTGCAAATTTTTTTAGAAGTATGTTTGCATCAAATATTTTTCAAGAAAGAAGATTTCAGCCAGACTCAAGGAAACAAAACAAAAAAATATCAAACAATCATGATCAATCAGCTGAAAATCATAAGACAATACAAGAATCCAAGGCAAAGGACAAACAAGTTTGGAAAAAGAAAGAACAACCAAAGTAAGACAATGAGTCTTCAATTGTACATACAACATTCAAGGCACAAAAAAAACCCACACCATGGATACTTGACAGTGGATGTTCTAGTCACATGACCGGGGACAAACAAAATTTGAAAATTTACAATAATATGAAGGTGTCTTAGTAAAATTTAGAAACAATGATGGAGCTAAGATAGTTGGCAGAGGTACGGTTAATATCAGCAACAAAAAATCAAGTTAGAAGAAGTCTTGTTTGTGGTTGGACTAAAGCATAATCTGTTGAGCGTGAGTCAAATTTGTGACAAAGGTCATGATGTGATTTTTAAAAGGTAGGGATGTGAAATCAGAAAGGCAAATAGTGGTAAATTGATAGCAATTCAAACAAGAACATTTGGAAATTTGTACACTCTCATAGAGATCTTAGAAAGATATTGCTTGCTTGGACATGAAAATGAAAATTGCTTATGGCACAAGAGACTTGGTCATATTAGTTTCGACAATTTAGTAAAAATCAGCTCGAAGAAAGCGATAAGAGACATTCCCAACATTTCCAAGCCATCAAACTGTATTTGTGCATCATGTCATAAAGGTAAGCAAACGAGAACATCTTTCAAGGCAAAAGAACATTATATTGGAAAACCATTGGAGCTAGTGCATACTGATTTGTGTGGGCCTATGAGAACTCATAGTATAAACGATGACAAATACTTCATGTTGTGCATAGATGATTACTCCATAATGACATGGGTACTATTATTGAAACATAAATCAAAATCCCTTGAAATATTTAAAATATTCAAAAACCTAGTTGAAAATCAGACTGGAAGAAGAATTAAATGCCTAAGATCAGATAGAGGAGGTGAATTCATTTATGAAGATTTTACAGATTATTGTGAGAAATTTGGTATCAGGAGATAATTTTCAGCTACAAGAACACCTCAACAAAATGGTGTTGTGGAGAGAAAGAATAGAGTAGTGCAGGAAATGGCTAGAACTATGCTAACCGAGATCAAAGCATCTGACATGATTTAGAAAGAGGCAGTCCATACAACGGTCTACATACAAAACAGGTGCATGCTAAGGCCAAATGAAATCAAAACACCATATGAAATGTGGATCGATAGAAAAGCGATTACAAAACATTTTAAGGTATTTGGCAGCAAGTGTTACATAAGAAGAACTGAAGATAATCTTGGAAAATTTGAGGATAGAGCGGATGAAGGTATTTTTCTTGGCTATTCTACTAAAAGCAAAGCTTATAAATGTTATAATAAGAGGCTAAGAAAAATTGTTGAAAGTGTTGATGTTAAAGTTGATGAAGGAAGAGAACAGATAACTAGAAATGAAGAGAACTTTCCTATTTATGAAGAGACAATTGAAAGGGAAAAGGAAGAGAAGGAAGATGATGAGTCAAGAAGTGAATCAAAAGAAGAAGAATTGGAGAAAGATAAGAAATCTAAATCAGCAACATGGCAAAAAAACCATCCCCAAGAACAGATAATTGGAGACCTTGAAGTTGGTGTTCAGACAAGAAGAAAAATAACTAGAACTTACTCTCTTTTGTCTAACATAGAGCCCAACAATGTTGAAGAATCAAGTAAAGATGAAAATTGGGTAAAGGTAATGGAAGAAGAGTTGAACCAGATTGAAAAGAACAAGACTTGGGAGCTAGTGCCAAGACCAACGAACAAGAATGTTATTGGTACCAAGTGGGTGTTTCGGAACAAGCTTAATGAATATGGACAGGTTGTAAGAAATAAAGCAAGGTTAGTTTGCAAAGGATATGCACAAGTTGAAGGTATTGATTTTGAAGAAACTTTTGCACCTGTAGCCAGGCTAGAAGTAATAAGGATGTTTCTTGCATTAGCGGTTTACAAAAATTTTAGAGTTTATCAAATGGATGTAAAGTCAACTTTTCTGAATGGTAAGCTTGAAGAAGAGGTATACATTGAGCAACCAGATGGTTTTCAACTAGGAGATGATCCTAATATGGTTTCCAGATTGAATAAAGCATTATATGGTTTGAAACAAGCACCCCGAGCTTAGTATGCAAGGCTAGACACCTATCTCCAGTAGCAAGGTTTCAAGAAAGTATCATGGACAATAATTTGTATGTTAAATCTAAAAAATATTATCAAATTATTGTTGTCATTTACATAGATGATATCATTTTTGGAGGTTGCGAGGATGAGTTATGCAAATATTTCACCAATAAGATGCAAAATGAGTTTGAGATGTCTATGATTGGTGAGCTTGCTTATTTTCTTGGTTTACAAATTAATCAGTTAGAAAAAGGTACATTCATTTCTCAAATCAAATATGTGAAAGAGATGTTAAATAAATTTACAATGGAAGATTGCAAGCCAGTCAGTACTCCCATGACAACAGGTTGTAAGTTAAGCAAGGATGAAAAATCACCACCTGTAGATCAAACCATGTATAGATCCATGATTGGGAGCTTATTGTACTTGATTGCTACAAGACCAAACATTTTGTAGGCAGTGTGTATGGTGGCAAGATTTTAGGCCAATCCTAAGGAAACTAATGTTACAGTGGTAAAGATATTTTTTTGATATCTTAAGGGTACAATGGAGTATGATTTATGGTATCCAAAAGGTAAGGACTTCACTCTTATTGCTTATTCAGATGCAGATTGGGTAGGTTGTGTAGATGACAAGAAGAGTACCAGTGGTGGTGCATTTTATCTTGGTGACAATCTTGTGGCATGGCATAGCAAAAAGCAGGAATCAATTTCCTTGTCCACAGTAGAGGCAGAGTACATTGCAGCGACATCATCTTGCACATAGGTATTATGGATGAAATAAACCTTAAAAGATCTTGGCATTCATTTTAGCGAGCCTATTTGAAGAACCTAGTTATGCATTCCCGCATAAAGCCATAGCTATCAGGTACCATTTCTTGAAAGAGAAAGTTGCAGAAGGAGAGGTCAAGTTGGATTTTGTTCCTACGATAGAGCAAGTAGAGGATATCTTCACAAAACCATTGCCAAAGGAAGTTTTTGAATATCTTCGTAAGAAATTGGAAGTGGTTACACTTTCCAAACACTAGACCGCTATCGGGACCACATTCTCAGGGGGAGCAATTTTTCACTGTTTTATCTTTTTGCTCCTATTTGTAATTATTACTTGGTACTAATTTTTGCCTGAGAATGTTGTGTGGACTCAGGGGGAGTTTACGGCATCCCTTTGTCATTGTTGCCAATAATTCCAAAGGGGGAGATTGTTGAGCAACGTGTTGTCATTATTGTCAACACACTCAATTGGACTTGGTTGGTGGAGTGGTAAGGTGTTCGAAGCTTGTATAGAAATGCTTAGTGCTTGTGAGGGTGTTTTCGATGCTCGGGTGAAGGTGTTGCAAGTGGTTTGTGCGAAATTGCAAAAGTTGTCAAAAAGTTGCAAAAGTTGCAAATGTTGTTCATAAGTGCCAATGGACTGTGTTGGATAACCCAACACATTGTTTGGAGTCTTGTTTGATAGTAGTGAGTGCATTCGTAGTGTTAGTTCAATGTTTGGATCGGTCGGTTGCATTGTCGGTACTTTGATGGATGACTTTGTACATTGTTGTACAGGTGTAAAATATGCATCAGAGGCCATGTTGTCGGAGGTATATTAAGCAATCGCGAGGAATTCAACTTTGAAATTTTTACTGGAGATAGTCAGATGTACTGAGAGCATAAATTTTAAATTTTAGTCCAAATGGAGATTTGAGGAGGAAAATGTAACAGTTTCAAAACAGCTCTGGAGCACTTTTTCCAGTTTATGTGATAGGTGTAAAATCAGCGTCATAGGCCACTTTTTCGGAGGTATATTAAGCAATCCGTGAGGAATCAGACTTTGCAATTTTTATGGGAGGTAGTCAGATGTACCAAGAGCATACGTTTTAAATTTCAGTCCAAACGGAGATCTGAGGAGGAAACGGTAACAATTGCAAAACAGCTCCGGAGCACTTTTTCCAGTTTTTGGCAGTTTTAGACGTGTCAAATCTGCATAAAAGGCCATCTTGTCGAAGGTACTGCAAATAATCCGTGAAGAGTTAAAATATGAAATTTAAACTGGAGGTAGTCGGTTTATCCAAGAATATATGTTTCAATTTTTAGCCTGTTTGGAAATTTGAGGAGATAGTTATGACTGTTACAAAAAGCCCTGTCAGCTCTTTTTGGCAATTTTGGCAGTTTCTAAGAATATAACGGTGGAGTGGTGCTTTTGTGTAATCGAAAAATATCTACATTTTTCAATGTGATATATATATATATATATATATATATATATATATATATATATATATATATATATATATATATATATTGTTTTAAAAGAAAAGAGAGACGACGGTTTTTTGTAGAAAGGACTGCCAGCACATGTTGTGAAGAATGTTTGGCATTCTGATTGAAAAACAAGTGCAAGGTGTGAGATTATCAGTGTGCATAGTTGAGAATATTGAAAAGGTTAGACAAAAGATTTTAGAGGAGAATATTTGTGAGCTAGACCACTCAGGGTCTTTTGATGGATTTAAAAATTTTATCAGAGCTTTTTAAATTTATCAATTCGGTGCTTGGCAACAGGGGTCGGTGTTCCTTGTAGTTGGTGTTGCTAAATTCCGGGTTGGTTGGTGCCATTCCTTGTAGTTGGTGCTGCAAAAATATTGTAAAGACCAAATATTTTCGAGGTTGGATTTGGATGAGAGTCCAAATAGTCCATTGGCACAGTGGTTTTCCCACATTAGGTTTCGACTATAAATCTGGTGTTATGTGATGCATGTTTGTGTGATTGCTTGTTTTTATTTGATTTCATAATTGGATTAAATTTTTAATACACATTGATTCACCCCCCTCTCAGTGTCATGCTTAGTTCAACACATGTTTCTTTATGGGGTGAATGATGAGGATTTGCCCTACTAGACGTACTAGAAACTATGTTGAAATGAGGAATTGTTTGACTCATTATGCACCCTCAATTCTAGTTCCAACAAAGTTGGATGTAAGGGTTTAGGGCCACTTCCAACCTTTAAATTTAGAGTTGCTTTCCACTATCCTTGCTAGATTATAAATTTAATTTAATTTGATTGTATGAAATTAAATATAGAAAGTAAAAGTAAAAATTAAAATGCATGAAAATAAATTATTATGTCTAGGTTGCAAGGGATAAAAAGTAAATATGACCAAAATCTTAGTAAGAAGAGTATTTGATCAATCAACATATGAGATATTCAAAAAATAACAATGCATTCCCTTGGAAATGAATTAAAATTGTGAGAAGAATGAAAATATGGAAAAAAAGGTTCTGCCACAATCATTGCACAATCCACAATCTAGGAGGGTAGTATCATTGATGGAGAGTAAAATACTTCTCCATTCCTCACCAATATCATGAATTACAAAAGCACAATACGAGCTTCGCAAATCATACTTCTGAAGTCCTCAAGGCTAAAAGATGTTTACAATAGATCCCATGGGTATTATTTATAGAAAAAAATTATCTTTGAGTTACCCGGGGTGAGAAACTCTCAGTCCTAGTAAAAGTAAACATTTAGGGGAACCTTTAATAAAATGATGCATCTCAAAGTTACACCTCTAATTATGCCCATAAAATTCTTAGAAGATGTTTTACATGAGTTATGGTTCCATTAAAATATAAAATGTTGATTTCCAAACATTATCCTCAAGACTCATGCTTTTCTTTTTAGCCCTTCATTGGTCTTTGAGTGGTTCACTCCATGGTAGACAAATTCTCTAGTTTGCTAGTGCTTTGCCAATGTTTTCTTAGTGCTTTGCTCCTACAAGCTAATTGCTCCATCTTGCTAGCAGATTATTCTTGGAGCAAATTATCACTTGTAGAGCAAATTAGCTTATCTTTGAATTACCAAAATTTGAGAGGTTTTGAAAGGTTTTAGTTGACCAATTTCAACTATTTTGTAACCTTCAAAAAATGAAAAATTTTCGAGGTAGTAACTTGTCACTATAGGAGCAACTATGAGCATGACTAGGGAGTAAGCCTCACCTTTAAAGATTCAAATATTTGAAAATTTTCTAAAAATGAAGGATTTTCATGAGGAAAAACTAGGTAGCAAGGAAGGAAAGTCGTATACAAAGCATTAAGTGGAAGTAAGGATGCTCTAGTTGGGGATAAAAGAAAGTAAAAATTCCTATCTAAATCATAAAAGATACACCAAGTGCTTACTGAGGATGAAATAATTGGGCATGATATAATGGTTCTTAAAAGTAGATTAAATATATAAGTTCAAAGGATACTAGTTTTTCAAAGATTCAAAAGTGAACCCAATATAAGTGGGGATTGATTTCAAACTATTCAATTTATTTCCTTCTAAAGGAATTTTTCTCATCATATTATTTAATTTCAAAGTCAAGATAATGGGTGTTGGCCTATGGTTTTTAGGGAGAAACGACTTGTATTTAAGATTATAGAGTGAGAATTTTTCCATGATGTCTACTTTCCTTCACCTAATTAGACATTATTCTACTATATAGTACTTGATCAAACATTGCTTTGAACATTGGAATAATGATAGTTAGGTTATGCATTTAATGTAGATTGGTTAGATGATATGCTAATAACACTATGATTATATTTCTATAGTACATGAATGATCATTGCTTAGGTTATCTATACCAATTGGATGGTTTTAGAGTATAAAATTTTATGAAATATTAAAGGATTTGTTATGGATTATGGAGGAGATAACATATTTTTAAAAATTTTGTTGTGGTTGGCATAGCATTTAGATGTATTGATTGATTTATATATGCAATTTATGCTAGCAATAATCCCAAACGGGATAAATTTCTTATTTGAGTTATGACTATATGATTGGAGTCCAACCTTGGGGAAGTAGATGTGTCATAGAACTATGTAGATTTAGTGAATGATTATATCATGTTGTATAAATTAATTTCAATTGTTATGTCGATATGTGATTTTTAACATGAATACAATGTCTTATATGTTGAGTTGTTAAATGTATGGGATGCTTAATTGTGTGGGTCTAACAATTATTAACACGTCCAAATTCAAAATAGTAGGTCTAAGAGAAGTTAGGAATTTGAAAGAGGGGATTTTTATTTTCAAATATTGATTAAGTAGGATGGATAAAGAGATAGGTAGGTGGAATGAGAATGAAAAGAGAAGTTAACTAGAGTGAGGATATGGTTGGTGGATAAAACAAGGTGAATTGAACTTACATGTAAGAATAAGAGTGAGAAACTCTTTCTCATAGATAGTTACATGTAAGGGGAGGTGAGAAACCCTTCTTGACAAAAATTTTCATGAAAGGAAGAGGAGATGGAAATACTTCCTTAAAATTCACAAAGGGGAAGGGAGTTGTATTATATACAAGGAGGAAACCTCGAGAGATGCACTAATAGGAGAAAAAGGAAAACTCGAGGAAAGACAAAATGAAAGGAGACAAGGACTCTTGTTTACCATATTGATTAAGTTTTAGGATCAAGATTGAGAATAAAATAAATATATTTTATCTATAAAAGAATAATAATATGATAAGTCGTGATTAAGATTTGGTATAAGAATTTCACCAACCAATTTATAATTATATGCATGAGCAAGGAAAATCATACTAATAGCCTTATAAAATATAAGATCTACTCTATCTTTTGTCTTACTAACATTCCTTCGATGTTATTACTAGGTCTGTATTCTAGTAAGGCAATTAACCAACCATTTGGTAATTTTGAGAAGTGGTATCATTAGTAAGAAAAACACACCCTAATTAAAGTGAACTAAATTATATTATATATTTTATAAAAAAAATAGATAGACCAATTAAAAAGAGGGACTTTATTTTCTTTCCAAATTACTAATTGAAAACCACAATGTGCTTGTAAACTTTGTGTAGGTAAAGATTCAAGTGTTTTTTTACACCCGACATTTCTTTGTTCTATCCAAGCCAATCCACCTGTATACACTTCCCAAAAGATTAAATTGAATTGGGCCTAATAATACATAATGATAAAACAGCTTTCCCGTTAATTCCAATATGGGGTGTGCTCGGCACAACTTACAAACGGCTTCAAAAACAAATGGCTCTACGGGAACTGGTCCAGTTTCTCTCTGTACGTAAACCAGTTATTGTCGTTGAAAAAATATTGCATGCTCTCTAGTCTAAAGTCTCGATTCCCATCAGGCACAGTTGTCTAGACTTTATTTATACCTTTTGTCACATGCGTATCCACCATCAGACCTGCGATTCTGGACGCCGTTTTCAGTTCATTTCCCCACCATAGCAATAATTCAAGGTAAAAGTTACACCTTTTGATTTGATATTGGAACCAACCCTTTTGATTTGATATTGCTCTGTTTTTTTTGTTGAAAGGTATACTCCACCAGCAAACATTTCAAGTCACATAACATTTATTGGAAGTTTATGTAAATTTAAACTATAAAACGATGTTTATGTTAAGATTCATTGCATTTAAGAAAGGCTAGGAACCTGCCAGGAACTTACATCAAACATTAAAATATATTTAGAGTTTGAAGCAGCTAATTGAAAGCCCACTGTTTCTTCTTTCGTTACGAAAACCGTGGTCACATTACAGCTGAAAGATGGGCACCTACCAATAACCTTACGATTACTATCTCACCCTCAGTTTTCCACATTTACCGCCCACGGAATTCAAGGCAAGTTAAACCTGTGAAGAAACACGCCTATATATCACATTTCTGCACTACCAATGCAACTTCTTGAATTAGGTTTTTTATAGGGATCCGTAATTATCTTTGTTTTTTGAACAACTAATTACAGGATCAAGTCGTATTGCCTCCGATTGTAGTGTCAAACAGATTTCAGAGGGAGACCCCTGTGTCAAGGAGGTACGCGTCATCAGCGGACTCAAGTCAGACTACCACCTTTGCCTTAAATTGGGCATGCCTGCAAGGTTTGCCCTAAATTACACATACCTGCCAAGTTTGAACCTAGGTCTGCTCTTAATAAGTGCCCAACTTTACCACCTAACCCTCGCGGAATTCTCAAAACTGTAAACTTCTCTTTTGCACAGAGGTCATTCCTCTCTTTGATTTTGTAGTCTTTGCCGGCGTTTGCCTTTTGTATCTGCGCTGGCGTCCCGATGGATCTGGCTACGGATGTTTTCATTCCAGAGGAGTACGTCAGAAGCCGCCATGAAAGAAAAGTGCGGTCCCAGCAACAATGCAGGTCTAATACTAATGATATTCCTGCGCATTCAGATGCCCAGTTTGAGCAGAATAAGTTGCCGCAAAGGAAGGAAAGTCCTACTTCATGGCGGAGAACCATCTTCAACAAAGAGGAAATATTCGTAACTTGCTTCGCTCCATGATAAATTCAATACCTGTAGGGCTTTCTTTAGCTGTTGTTTTATCCTTCATATCGGCAGATTTGTTTTTACAGATCCCCACTTGAAGCAGCTCAGGAGTTTTTTCTTTTTCCCGGAGAATCCTAAAAGTTATTAACTATATTAACCAAAGAGTAATTAAATGTCTTTTTGAGCGGTATGTTAATGTATATGATTTTTAGTTTTTCTAATACAGACTGTTAAAATTCTTTAGCATCACCGATTTGCGGGCGGGCACAGACCTAAATCTGCATCAGAGGAATGTTTTTGTATTTTTATTTTTATCGAGTCGAAGTTAACCGTGGGCCTGACTTTTAGAGAAAAGGAAAATTTGGATATATTAAAATTTCAAACATGTACCCTCAGTTGACTGGTGCAATCGAAGTAAACCCTCGTTGTAAATTTGTGGTATTTTTCGCCGATAAGCCTTAAGCCTTTTTAGGGTTGCGGTAAAGTCCAAGGCAAATCCAGGCAGCCGTCGATTCTTCGACGACATAATTCTTACCAAAGGAAAAGTATTGATAGTAGTTGAATATTGGTCGGTGGATTGGTTTGGTTTCTTTTTAACTTGGCATATAAGAGGTCAAAAAAACATCTTTCTTTCAAAATTTATTTCAGTCTCGTGGACTTTAAAAAGCCTCTATTCCATTCTAAGTGCGTATAACTATCATTCATCTTCCTCTATAAGATGTCACAATCTAAAAACAAGCAATTTTTAAATGAAAATATAATAGGATCACTTATATTTATTTGGTAGTTTTTAATAAAAATTTAAAAATATATTTCAACATAATATATGTAGTTTTTAATAAGAATTTGAAAATATATTAATTTAATTAACCTGATATAAATACAAATATTAAAAGGTGTAAGGTTACACTTACACCTAATATGTGAAAGACAAAAAAATTAATTAATAATGATATTATTAACTTTAACAGGTTTAATAAGAAAGGAGACGGAATATTAGAATTAGGAACATGAAAGGAGGGTGCAAGGAGATTAGGGTTTTTTTTTTTGGGTTGTGCAGGTAGAGAACAGGAGATGGCGGTGTATTTCGGTAGCGTTAGTAAGTCTCGTACTCACAGGAAGTAAGTTAGCTTTTGGTTTTGAAAGGTATTCGATGCAAAACCATATAGGGGCTTCACCCCTCCCCTCTGTAAATGGAGCGACCCATTCCAACCCTAAAAATTGAATCCCAAGTAAGGGTCCAATGATCTCACGTTTATCTAGCTTTATTAAAAAGAGAAACATTGTTCCGATGCTTAAAATCCACTCTCTTGAGGCTACACTCGAAGTTCTAAGGCTTAAAAATTATGCTCTTATCTACAAATTCTACAGTTGGCCATTGCCAAGAAACCTCCAGGTAAGTAAGAATTGGGATCAATATGTCAAAGGTCAAATCGAGCTTTCTATAGTGGGTAGAGGTTACTTCTTAGCTATCTTCAGTATGCCAAAGGAGAGAGAGGTAATCTTTGACAAGGGCCCTTGGTTTTCAGGATCAGATGGTTTGTACATGAACCATTGGTTTGAGGAATTCAATCCTCTTGAAGAGATACCAGATAAAATTCCTGTGTGGGTTAGAAAGGGAGGAAAGGGATTCTAACCCATACAGGAATTCAATCCTCTTGATGCTTGTGGACAGTCAGGGGGTCTTTTCCTCTTATGGTCCAAAGAACATGTACAGGTAAAAGAGAGTAAAACAGACCTGAATTGGATAAAAATCAGCTTTGAGCTAGCAAATGATCCTAAATTTTATGTGCTTTATAATGTGTATGGCCCTAATTCAGTAGCAACCAAGTTACTATGCTGGAACTCCATGTGGAGTGAAATCAGACAAGATAACAATCAAAATGTTATCATTGGAGGAGACTTAAATACTGTATTGGATCCTGAAGATAAGAAAGGGGGAGTCTTCTCACAAGATCACATTAGAAGTTTAATAAAATATGGTATGGATGAGTTCAATTTGGTAGATTTGCACCCCAAAAAAGGTTGGTTTACTTGGACAAATAGAAGAATTGGGAGAGAGGCAATATCAGAGAGGTTGGATCGATTTTTAATCTCAGAGGAGTTGTTTTCTTACAATAAGGTGATAGAAACAAGAACCTTAAGGGGAACTCACTCGGATCACTGGCCAGTGCTTCTTCAGGCAGATCAAGTCATAATTGCAAAGAATGTTCCCTTCAAGTTCAACCCCACTTGGATTGAACACCCAAAATTTTTAGAAAAAATTAAGAGGTGGTGGCAGGAAGGTGAACCGAAACATGGAACAACCATGTATAGATTTCACAAAAAATTGCTATGGATAAAGTTGAAGCTAAAAGAATGGGCAAAAGAGACACACAAAAGAAAGGAAAAGGAAAAAGAAACTTTGAACAGAGAACTTGAGGAAATTCATAAAACAATATTGGATGAAGGGAACAAGGAAGAGTTGTCTTGCAGAGAACAAAAGTTACTAACAAAGTTGGAAAAATTTTAGGATCAAGAAGAAGAGCTATACCGACTTAAATCAAGGATGATCTGGTTACAGAAGGGAGATCAGAACACCAATTTTTTCCACAAGTCCATACTCCAAAGAAGAAATCATAACTACATAAAAAGTATTCAGAGGGAGGATGGAAATACAGTGATAGACTTGGAAGACATCAAATCAGAGGCTCTTAATTTTTTTGGAAATATTTTACAAGAAGAACCGGTTGATAGGACTCTAGCTCAAGAGGAAGCCCTAAAATACATAGACAAGGTGGTTAACGAAGAGCAAAATAGAGAGTTAACAAAGGAGATCTCAATGGAAGAGTTGTGGACCACAGTCAAAGGTATGAAAAAGGACAAGGCCCCTGGTCCAGATGGGTTCCAAGTCAATTTTTACACAAGTTGTTGGGAAATTTTAAAAAGAGATTTATTGGAAGTGGTAGAAGAAGCAAGAAAATCGGGTAAGATCCTCAAGGCCATTAACTCCACTTTTTTGGCAGTTATTCCAAAAGATAGAGATGCATCTTGCTTCTCTAGATTCAGACCGATATCTCTTTGTAACACAAGTTATAAAATTATAGCAAAGATAATGGCAAATAGATTGAAGTGCATTCTGCCAAATCTGATTTCAGAGGAGCAGGGAGCCTTTGTTGTAGGTAGACAAATTTTTGACAATATAATTTTGACTCAGGAAGCATTGCATTCAATTAAACATGGAAAGAAAAAGTCAATGGTATTAAAACTGGATATGGCCAATGCTTATGACCGAGTTAACCAGATATTTATTCTCAAAATTTTACAAAAATATGGGTTCAGTGAGAATTGGATCAAGTGGATCCATGCATGTATAAATAGTCCTCAGTTTGTTGTCCTTATAAATGGAGGTCCGACAAGTTTTTTTGGATCTAGTAGAGGGATTAGACAAGGATGCCCACTATCCCCATATTTATTTGCATTGGTGGCTAACTCTCTTAGCAAAATTATCAAAGCCAAAGCAGAGGAAGGGCTTTTAGAAGGGGTAAAAATATCCTCAAAGGTCAGATCTATCAATCATACTCTCTATGTTGATGATACTCTTATGATGGGCAAGGCTTCCATTTCTAATGCCAAAGCTTGCAAGGAGATCCTTAATGTGTTTCTAATGGCCTCAGGAGGCAAGATGAACTATGAAAAATGCCATGTCTTTGTTTATAACAACAACATTAGGCTCCAAAATAAAATTTGAAGAGTATTGAATTTCCAATTGGGAAACACCAAAGGAAGTTTCAGGTACCTAGGAGTCCCAATATCCTCCAATGTCACCAAATATGCAGACTAGGATTTCTTGCTAAAGAAGATAAGCAACAAAATAGATTCTTGGACTTCTTCATTCCTAAATCTGGCTGGGAGAACCACATTGCTCAAATCAGTTCTATCCTCTTTACCTATATTTTGGTCTTCTCTGATGGCTGCCCCAAAATCGGTGATGCAAGAAGTAGAAAAAAATGAGAAATTTTCTCTAGAAAGGAGGGAAAGATGGATCGAACAAATTACCTTTGGTAAAGTGGTCCACAGTTTGTTATCCTAAAAATGAAGGTGGACTAGGTATTAAAAATCCATACCTTATGGCCAAAGCCCTAGCAACAAAATTGGTGTGGCGGATGCTTCAGAATGCAAACAGCCTCTGGGTTCAGGTCCTGTTGAGCAAGTATGGTGCGGGGTGTCCTTCAAAAAACCTGTTATTCAAAGTGAATCCTTGTAGAAAAGGAACAAAAATTTGGGGACACATTCTAGAAGGTCTAGAACTATTTAAAGCAAATTGTTCTTGGGCAATCAGGGAGGGAGAGATAGATGCTTTCTCTAATTCCTTTTCTGGAAAATTTCCAATAGTGCAGCGTAGAGATCTGGCTCAAATTATTAAAGGTTTAAGGAATAGAGGCTACAATAGAGTTAAAGACCTCAGAAGGGTTGCGTTGCTTGACATAGATCCTCAGAGTTGGAAAACAACTGAAGAACTGAATATTCCCACCCACCTCCATCATCTTTACATGGAATTATTAATATTATTAAAAGATAGACCTGTGTTTTTAAGGAAAGGTGAAGATGTTGTTAGATGGGTTGAAAAGGATAGGTTGGTGGCATATACTGTTAAGAGAGGGTACTCTACCCTGTTAGCTCAACAAATGGGAGGACAGTTAGCAGGCTTTAAAAAGGCTACAAGGTTGGTTTGGAGTTCTGTTGCCACTCCAAAATCTAAGTTCTTTGCTTGGTTGTTGATCAGACAGGCAATTCTAGTTGGAGAAAATAGACAAAAAAGAGGATACGTTGGGCCAACAATCTGCTACCTTTGTAGAGAAAATAATGAAACATGTATCCATGTGTTTATTCACTATCCATTCATAAAAATTTTGTGGTCTAACTGTGCAAACTTGTGCAGCAAAGACATCAATGCTGCTTTGACCGAACAATCAATAGAAGGTTTCATGGTTGTATGGAATAGTGTGGTGATCAATGATAAATGTAATGAGGTCATCCAAAGTGTATGGATATTGCTTCTAATAAATACATTTTGGAACGTTTGGCTCTGTAGGAACAAGGTCTGTTTTAACAATGAAACAGTCACAACTGAAGGAACTTGGAAGAAAATTTTGAGAGCTGTGGGGGAACAATTCAGAGCCCAAAAAAGAAGCATGGTAGCTTCCAAGGATTCTTGGAACCAATCCGATCTCATAATTCTAAAGATGCTAGATCTAGACAAGGATAAGTTGACTAGAAAAATCACAGAACCAATTGCAGTTGAGAAGATACATCTTGACAAAGGAAAAGCACATGTGTTTTTTGATGGAGCTTCCAAAGGAAATCCGAGGCAGGCGGGTGCAGGAGGCAAAATTATTTGGTTCTACCCAACAAAAAGAAAAATCTTATTCAAAGAAGGATTAGGCTGCAACACAAATAATATTGCAGAATTCAGAGGCCTAATTCGGGGACTGAGAATTGCTATTCAATTTGAGTTGAAGGATGTGGTTATAAGAGGTGATTCTTTGTTGGTTGTCAACATTATGAAACAGTTATGGTCTCCACAGGATGAGTTAATAAATGACTCTTATGAGGAGGCGAAAGAGCTATTGGAAAAATTCTAGAGATGGGAAATTGTCCATATTCCAAGAAGTCTGAATTCTGAAGCAGACAAACAGGCAAATGAAGGAGTGAGATTGAACAATGAGCAATTCACAATGATCCAGGTTTCAGAATGAATGCTTTGTAGTGCTTGTTTTTTCATGTAGGGTGTGAGAATTAGTTTTCTCCCCCGATTGCTTTGTACTTGTATTTTTCCATCAATAGAAATCTTGGTTTTTTGTTTTAAAAAAAAAATTATATGGATGTAAGACACTTAATTGAAGTATAAATAAACTCCAAATAAACTTTTTAAAATAATATCTACTAAAATGTATTGTGAATTTACAAATATTAAGTTATATTAAAAAATATGTATATGTTTTGATTTCCAAAATAGAGAGAGAGAGTTTATGGATTAAAATATACTAACAAACCCATTGTAATAGATTTTTTGTACATTATCCTAATCATATTTGTAATTTGTAGAAGTGATTCATAAAATGCATTATAGAAAATGTCTACAAACAAAAAAATACATTTAAAAGTAGTTTCACAAATAAGCAAATGCATTTAGAACCAAAAGTAGAAAAATTTGAAACAGATTCAACATACATATGCATCCAATATTTGTAGATGGGACCTAAAAACTTAAAAGTAGGATTCAAAAAGAGTAAACTGCAACAACTATTTTGGAGAAAATATTTATGCTACTATATTTTCATGATAACAATACAGACAATGTTGAGTTGACCAAGGTTTAATTGCCAAGGGTGCCATGATAATGCACTCTATTTTGGTACCCCTATGTGGTTTATTGAAATACTATAGTGATATGGTCATGACGTAATACGAGCGGGGATATAACAATTTAAAATAAGATAATACAGACAATGCTACAAGCAACATTAGAACGAATATTTTTTTTAACACCATTAGTTAAAATAATAAAGGTCGAATTGGTCATAACTCAACAGTTTGACATATGCTAGCATTAATATCAGAATAACAATTACAATACAAACTCACTAGAATCCTATTAAAAAATTAAGTTTCACAACATGGCTCTTGGGAAGCAGACATGACCTCCAAGTTACAAGTTTTATAAGGTTTTTGTAATATTATGGAACAAGTACAAAATAATACAACCATTGACTTATTTTCTCTATTTCAAGCCTAATCCTCCAGGAAGTTAACACACTCTAGCTAGGGTTTTTATAACCCAAAAAATCTTTATGTCTTCCCTTATCAAATGCTAAATTTCAATGTACTAATAAATAGAGAGATAGAAACTAATATGCTAATTATTTTGCATGGAAGCCCTATATAAAAACCAAAGTGTGTGGAACTTATCAGAATAGGGCTTAGAAAAATAATTGAAACCTATTTCTTAAAATAGTACTTGGTCATGACCATTTATCTAAGCCCTATTCAGATAAGTTCCACACACTCTGGCTAGGGTTTTTATAACCCAACAAATCTTCATGTCTTCCCTTATCAAATGGTGTAAAATTTTAGTGTACTAATAAAGAGAGAGATAGAAACTAATATGCTAATTATTTTGCATGGAAGCCTCATATTTACCTTTACCAAATTTGGAAGACTCCCCAGTGTCGAATACTCAACTTAGCTCCAACACGACTATGCAAACTCCTCAACGCGCATATGCTAGCTTGAGGAAAAGAGCACAATCAATCAAGAATGATTAAAACTTTTGCATCAATGGCAATCAAACAAACAAGTATCTCAGGCATGAACACCCAAAAATAGTCAAAACCCATTTCTTAAACCCTTTCTTTCACAAGCCATGATAATCATCAACACCCAAAATAGGGCTTAGAAAAATAATTGAAACCTATTTCTTAAAATAGTACTTGGCCATGACCATTTATCTAAGCCCAACTAGGGTTTTTATAACCCAAAAAATATTCATGTCTTCCCTTATAAAATGGTGTAAAATTTTAGTGTACTAATAAAGAGAGATAGAAACTAATATGCTAATTATTTTGCATGGAAGCCCCATATTTACCTTTGCCATATTTGGAAGACTCCTCAATGCATAATACTCATCTCAACTCCAACATGACTATGCACACTCCTCAACGCAAATGCAGACTACTCAGCTCCAACACGAATGCAGACTCCTCAACACCCTAACCACCCTTAAAGGATATCTCTAAAGTTTCATGAATCCTTTATATATATAGTTAAGGGTGATTTTTAAAGGTGATTTTAAACTGCCCTCTTAGGGTCTATTAGGGCAGTTTTTTACCACCATAAACAATTGCCATCTTTTAGTCGCCCTTAAAAGCCTTTTTTGGTGTAGTGGATTACCCCTCATAATATAAACTAAGGGATTGAGGAGTGAAAACATTAGTGATAATAATATCTTCACCCATAATGGATGCTCTAGTGTACCTCTACAGTTGAGGTAAATCCTTTAGAATCTCCCTCATGATTTGGGATATGTTCATATATCTTCAAGAACTTAGCTTCAATCCTTTATAGGTTCAGTAAGCAATTCTTTATTGGATGTCCCTCCCTCTTATAGTATCTACAAGTTTTCTTTGTTTTCCTTGAATATTTAGCCAAATCCTTGAGTCCCTGGACCTTAGCCTCCTTAGATTTGAATTCCTTTGAATGAGAATTCATTTATGTAGTCCCACCATAATTTTGCATTACCAATTGAAAGTGAACTAGGATTAGAAAAAGTTGGTCAACATTAAGAGTCTTTTGAGATTTCAAAAATATAGGAATCATATTAACCATTAGGTTCAACATCTAAAAGAGGGGGATATTAGCAAGGATATTTTTTGTGCATTCTACAACATATTTATTTTTGCCTCCAAAAGATGTAATATCTGTCCTCAAAGCCTTGAATCTTGTAATATAGTCCTCAATGTTATCAAACTCAACTAGTTTAAGAGAATAAAATTCCAATTCCAAGCGACTTACTTCAGTAGTATCAACTTTTCCAAAAAGCTCATGCAATTTTGACCATACCTTAATAGGTTCACTCACCTCTTTGATGTGGAAAAGTAATTTTGGTTCAATCAACAAGGAAAACATGCCAAGAGCCTCTTCTTCTCTTTGATGGTAAGTTTCATCATCAAGAATAGCTACTTTATCCTCTTGAAAGATGCACCACAGGTTCTTAGCTCATAACAAGCCAATAATCTGAGTTGACCAAACACTATAAATTTTCCCATTAAGGCAAGTAACTAGGAATTTACGGTCCATATTACACAATCAAACCCCTAACACAATAGCAGGTCTATGAATTGATGCCACCAGTGCATAGAGCTCAAAAAATCATGTGAATTGGAAATAAAAAGATCTCAATATGCTTCTATAAGTAAAATTTATGGTCTATGGAAGTTTTGCCATAATGGACTCCAAAATATTAAAATAAATGCTCGAACCTTAGGGTTACAAGAGCTAATATGGACCTACCTCGTGGTAAAGTATAATTTTTAGTTATGCTCCAATCACACTTTGCCACTTCAGCTCCTTTGGTTTACCTATTTGTCAATACTTGGAAGTATTTGATTGGTTGAGGCATTTTAAATATAGAAAAATATATTTTAATGGTGCATGAGAGTCCCACATTGACCGCCATATTAGCCACAAATTGATTCTCTTTATCACATGGTATCAATGGTATTTTATTTTAAATCTTCGCTAGGCAAGATACAATGCATTGTCTAAGATAGTGTTGCATCCATTACATCCTTTAAGAAACTTTCAATCACAAATTTCCACCTAAAAGATAGAATAAAGTACAAAAGCAAACAATAGAGGGATTCAAACATGATTCCCTTCCTTTGATATGACTTCAACTACCTTGGGATATCCAACTGGTCAAGTCTCCTATTTGAGATGTTCGAGCAAAACCTATAGGAAAAAGGTCTTCATATCTCTATAGAAGATGATGAAATATCCAAGTTATGATTTGAATATTATCCCAAGAATTTCCAAAATCCTAATGCTAGTTTTCCTGACCAGTTCACCATCATTCCAAGTTACAACAAAAAAAGGTGGCATAGCCAATCAACCTCTACAAACATACCAAAGTACAATATGGATTCAAATCCATGTCATAAAGAAAAATTTCTCAATAATGCCTTGATATAGCTACCTCATCATCCTTAGAAGACGCCCTCAAGGGGATGCCTTTTCTTTAAAAAATATATCTTGCCCTCGTGGCATGGTGCTATAGGGAGCACATGTGGAAAATAAGCAACATTCAAATTCAAGTGCTTTCTACCTAGATTCCTTCCTAAAATATCATAATCATGAAAACGTAGTAAGAAAATACATGAACTCCAACTTGTCATCATTCCTTGAAGGAGAAAGCATAGGTTCTCTGATATGTTTAAAGGAAAAAATAGAGATCCATGAAGTAGAGTTTTCTCTTGGTTTTTTAGACTAAAAATGCTTGGGAAGTTTTGAAAAGAAGATCATCCTTGAATTCAAAAGAAGAATTAGAGGCTCCAAAAAAAATTTCTTCATGACCAAGTGAGGCAACTCCATACCATGTTGGAGTTCATATTGTTTTATAGAAATAAACAAAAGTAATCGATTCACTCAAATATTATACAAAAAGCAAAAATAAGGATGAAAAGAGAGATTTTGTGGGCACCGATAGGCACCATAAATAATCACTATATCCATATATAATATTACATAACACTTTGATAATTAAATGAAGGGTGGAATGGGGTATTTATAGCAATACCAAAACCCTAAATATATAATAAATTTTAACCTAAGTTGACATAACAAGAGGGATTTAGCTTAAAAAAACATATAAAGAGGGTTTAATCATAACAAGGTTAATCATAGCCCATATGGTTTACATAATATAACAAAAAGTTAATACATTGTATAAAAAATACTCTTATTCCTATCAAGTACATCACATAATATCGGTCTTGACCATGAATTAGATTACAATTTCAACATTAGGGTCATTCTCAAGATCAATAAACATAGATTTAAGTCATTTTGGGAGCCCCATTACTAATCTACCACTTTCTTCCAAATTGTTAGAAAATAGTGCAATCCTTACTAGATAGTTTAAAAAATATATCAAGTTGAATATCCATTCATTTCAACTCCTAAATGAAAAATTACTAGGCTTATAGTAGTTAATTACTTCTTTTAGTCTATAGTTTTTATCAGCTAGTGTAAGTTTATAGAACTTCCATGAAAGTATGAAAATAGACATTAATAATGTTGATCAATTGACTCACCATCTTCAAATTTCATGAACCCATTTGCAACCATCAATATGCCAACTTATTCCTCGTGATATATAGGGGAGTATGAATACCTCCTCATTGAGGATTCCAACAAATCCTATTGAGAGGAAGGGCTAGTTGTATAATAACTACTTTCATAAATTTATTGATTACAATTATGATTGTTTCCCTCATATTGATCAGGAGGAGAGATTATCCATTTATCCTTCATTTTTAGCCTTATGTTAACCCTCATTTTCTAGTAAACTATTGATAAAGTTCATGCTATAAATTATCTTATCAATCCTTTCCAACAAGAAATGCTATGGAATTTTGTAGAATTGGACATTATACGATTCATATTCATGAGGAGAGAAAGGAAGGAATACTAGTTGTAGATATGTATGAGGATTTGAGACCTTTTTCCAAGGGCTTTCATTAAGATAAAAAATGATGTACACATGTTTTAAACAAGTAGGCAAATATGAAGAAACATTCTAAGTCAAATGGTAATAATGGAAAATGTTTAAAATTTTATGTGTATTGGCACTAATTACTAACTAATAATAGCCATCAGATTTGAAATGAAATGATATTAATTACATTCACAAGACCAACATAGTCTATAGAACCAAGAGCTTTAATACAAAATAAGTTATGGTGTACAATCCTATTCCCTTTTGGATTCAAACCTTAGACCTACTATTTAGAGTTCCAAAGTTTAAAATCCAAGAAAACATTATTCGTTCGACAAAGTAAAAAAGCTCAACATCCTCTTATCATCTTTTAGAGTGTGTTTCTTCTATTATATATTTTGATGAGAAGTTCCTTATTTTTTCTATTCTTGATTATTCAAAAATTTCTAGTAACGAGTTCACTTTTAGAGTATCCTCTTATGAAATCCTAATATCCTTGTAGGCTTCACATTCTATTATAAAATGCTTTTTAGTCTTCATTACTCTTGATGTGCAAAAGAAACATTTTTCTAACCATACCTATTTAGGTATTGTTTGTCTCCTAGTTTTGCATCTGAGATGGTGTGAGCTAGAGATGGACAATCCTCCTTTTCTATCTATGAAATTCTACTTGCACCAAAAATCCCTTCCTTTCAAACACCATGGTCCTCATGTCATTAATAATGATAGAAGTTTTTAGCAAGTTCCCAAAATCTATATTGATATTCAAAATAGGATTTTCCTCATTAATCTTGGATATTTGTTGCTTCCACTTAGGAAAATTATAAACCTAGTCATAATAGTTGGATTAAATTTGGAAGAGGCTAACCTAATTCCATTAGGATTTATGCATGAGAATGAACTCAAAAGCTTGAAAACTTGTCATTTTATATTTTAGATCAATTTCCCAACTAGCTTGTAATTTCTAGTAGGTAAGTCCTAAAGAGTAAATTCAAAGAGGGATTTGAACCATATTGAATAATGATTTCAAAATTAAAAAACCACATGAGTATATTTTATAGGGTTAAAATGACATGTAGTGTACCCTAATCCTATTCCATTTACTTTTCCACATTTTCATAACCTAATAATGAAACTCATGCTTAAGTGTAATATGACATAGAAAAAAAGTACAATTTTTAATTGAAGATCTCTAATTGTACCAATAATATAATTAAGCCATAGGACATAAAATGATTTACCTAAGTTATAATTTCTACCTTCACGACATTTGTAGATAGGTGTCTCCTCAATAACTTTACTTAGTGTCACATTCTAGCTTATAGGCTCTTTTTATGGTAAGTAAAGCATAGGGTCCATAATGTCGAAATGAAAGGAAAATACCCCAAATTCATAAGAAGCAGACCCATAAGGAAAAATTTCAACCTTACTATCCAATTCAATAGCAAAGTTGGTCCTAAAGACACCATTATTATGGTTGTTGGTGTGGGTACTAATAGGTTAAAAATAATTGATTTGCATCAAGCAATAGTGGCAATCCCAACATTATAAAGTGAGCCACTATTAATGTTATGGTCATAGAAATAAGAAACATGTAAAGACGATATTGAGTTGATAATTCCATGTAGATGCATGGTGATGGTGGCCTTAGCCACCATCGACCACATCATTTGCATGTAACACCACCAAGGAGACCACTAGATAGTGGAAAGAGTGGGAATAGTGAATGTTATTGAGTAGGAAAATCCCAAAAGAAATTTTGAGGACACTCTAGAAACCCTAGTACAATAAAAATGGAAAGCATTATTAAAATCTCTACCAAGATTGGAATTTGATGGTCTATCTGTATTTTTTATTTTAGTTCATAAATTACTAGCTACATTTAAAATTTTGAATGTAGATGTTACTAGTGAGAGATTGAAATCCCTATATATTTGATAGGTAAAGCAAAATGTTTTTTTATAGATTTCTTTTTTTTTGGTATATAGAAGCAATGGTTACAATCACGATTTTTAGTAACTACCAGCACAGTTGGTAGGGTTCAAACTATCTACGAAGGCTCCTAGGACTTCCACCGTCTTGGTACATGGTAACCCGACGTGAGATGGGGACCACCGGACGCACAGGGGTTGCACCGTCGTCATCAATCTGGCACACCACTCAGAGGAATCGGATTTGGGCTACTGTTTGTGCATGGGCAATCCCGTGGGATTGGAACCTAGGTCTCCTCTCGATAAGCGCCCCAACTTACCAATCCACCTAGACCCACAGACGTTTTTTTATAGATTTCATTAGTAGTTTATTTACATACTATAAGTCTAACCATACATGGAATTTGAAATCTACCATGCCTATAAAAAATGTGATAGTTAAACAATTATAAAGCTAGTCATTTTATTTTTTTTGTATTTGGTAGCTATATCACATATATTATTACGCATGAGATATTTTACTAGTTAACTATCATTTGAAAAATTATTAACAATAATTAAATCTTAGAAATAAATGGAACAAATTAGATTACTTACTCAATCATTCAATGCAATTTTTATTGCCATAAATTGTCATTGTTCCAACTATGTATTGTATAATGAAATACTGCAATATAAAATTATCCTACTCAATATGCATATTGTATTATATTAGGAGTGACCACTATTAGGACCTTAGATATTTTACATATCATTTTATAACTTCTTTAAAGATATCAACAAAGAATTTCATTAAAGTATGGAAAAACTATAGGGACAAAATTATCTTAAGAAGATGGTGCCTACTAAAATGCAATGTGCAGAATAAATTATAAGTCAAGCAACATATATTTTATTGGTTTTAAAATAGAATGATATGGTTGTAGATCCTTAATACCCATGTAATCATTACAATAATTGTATAGTAAGGCTTGAATATAGATAGAAACCATTAATGCATATATCTAATCGGATAACTAGGCCTAACTTCATATATCCAACAAAACCATATTAGGTCTAGAATATCCTTCTTAGGAATATGAATGTAAGACACTTGATTTAAGTATAAATGAATCCCAAAGAAAATTTAAAAAACAATATCTACTAAAATGTATTGTGAATCTACAAATATTAAGTTATATTTAATAAAAATATGTATATGTTTTGCTTTTCAAAATAGAGAGATAGTTTATGGACTAAAATATAGTAACAAATCTATTATAATAGAATTTATGGTACATCATCCTAATAATATTTGTAATTTGTAGAAGTGATTGATAAATTCTTTGGATACCTTGGGCATTATGAAATAAAACATATCGAGGTAATCAATAGAATTTGTTCTCATATTTTTTAACATTAGAGAGTCTATATTGTTAATTCTTCTAATTTACTCTATTATTTTTAATATATCACTTCAAAATAATTATATTACCATAAGCTATACAAATTGAAAATCAAGAATAAGAAAACCCTATAGAGTCACTCAAGTAACATACCACCTTGTCTTTCATTCTATCTCCTATCAACACATTTTTTTTTTACAATTCTCTCTACTATTGTGAAGGTACTATCTTAAGAGACCTAAACCTCTTTATATTTTACCAAAAAAAATTAATATGTAGGTTATTTGGTAACATCATTAGATGTTACCACTATAAACCCTAGCCTGCTAGGTTAGACAAAGTCAATGAGACTCTCAACCCTCCAAAGAATCAAACTAGAACAACCAACTGTATAACACTTGGTCAATACCATCCAGCCTATCCTCTTTTGTGTACGCCATGGTTTGAACCTTGGAGCTCCCCAAAGAGAGGTCAAAGCCCCAACCATTGTGTTATCCTTTTCAAACATATATTTTACCAAATTTTCAATATAACATAGGATAAAGCTTATAGCATAAAAATAATTGATGAATGTGCTCCCTCTTTTTTTTCTTAACTTAAAATTCAAATTGGATTTTCATTTTCTCATTGAGTGATAAAAAATGAGTATAATAATTATGAATGCAAGAATCAAAAGGAGGAGTAAAAGTTTTAATATAAATATTTTTAACTTTTTATTCAATGAATAATATAAACCAATGTTCTTTGAGTGTGTATATTTAGAGTGTTACTATTGAAATCATATTGGAAACATATTTTTGTGAAAGAAAAATATAAATTTTTTATATAAAGATTTTAACATTTTGTTTATTTCTAAGTATATGGTATAATGAATAACATAAATCAATGTTCTTTGAGTGTATATATTTATAATTTTATGTGGATGTATGTGTTCCTATATTGAATGCTTGAACATGTGTATTATATTGAACGACATATTCTACACATTATTAGAAAAGGAGAATAAATAATAATAAAATCCTCTAACATGCACTTTAGTATACCTATTATTGAATGTTTGAGCATGTGTATTATATTGAATGACATATTCTACACATTTTAAAAAAGGAGAATAAATAATAATAAAATCCTCTAACATGCACTTTTTTTTTGGATCAATACTTTTTATACACATTCGCCATGGGGTTGAACCTGGGTCTCATCATTGATCATGCAAGTGGTGTCCTTTCTGGTAGACCACATACAGGTGGATATTTAACATGCACTTTAATATACCCATGCTTTAATGTAGTCATACCCTTACCTCGTACTTTTTCATCTTCACACCTTAATATTGGTGGTTGCATTGAATACTTGCACTTTATGTTCCTACCTATTACTCACTTGAATATACCCAAACTTTAATATAGTCATTATCTTACGTTATACTCTTCCATTTTTTTTTCTAGAAAAACCTCTATAAACCCTAACCCATTGGGTAATTTCTTTCATATTCATACCTCAATATTGGAGGTTGCATTAAACACTTGCACTTTATGTTCCTACTTATTCCTCACTTTAATATACAAAAAATTTAATATATGTTGGAGTATATTACATTATTTGGTGCATGCTTAATGTACCCCCATGGTACCTTCATGGTATATTTGTAAATAATAGATTAGGGTTGAGTCTATAGTTTAGAGTGTGATTTATATTTCCCTCTTTATGTAAGTGTGAATGTGCAAGAAATGCACAAGTGTCATGTAAAGTTTTAATGTGTAGAAAATGCACAAGTGTCATGTGAGTCAGAGTGCAAGTATAGGTTGTGTAAATGTGCACAAGTGTCTTGAATGCAAGAGTGCAAATATGTAAAGTAAATATGTGCACAAGTGTCCTACATTAGATGTGCAAGTTGTAGAAGTGTAAGAGTCATGTAAAGGTGTGCAAGTATTATAGAGTCAAGTGTTCATCAAGTATGCAAGTGGCAAGTAGATAAGCCAAGAGTCATGAGACTTGGCATATGAAGAGCAATAGTCAAGTATCCAAAGAGTCACATTACTATGGCTATATTATGGAGGCAATGCTCCATAGGGACATATATAAAAGATCATATTCATAGATATTATTATATGATTGTAAGAAGAAAAGGATTAATAAAGCTTGTATATATTTTGAGCAATTAATATTATAAGTTGTTCTTCATGCATAGTACATGAATGGTTTAGGTTATTTACATTCATATTTTAGCATATTATTGAATGTTATTTGATTTATTATAAGCCTTGATATACATATTATTATACTCTTATTATTATCTTGATCTTTATATATTATGGCTATTTTATATTGGGTCTTGTGAGATATAACATGTGATATTTTATGGTAGTATAAGGCTTCAAAAGCCATCAGTGGTATCTGTAGACACAAAAAATTGACCCACTTTAGTGGGCAATATTCCTTGAGCCCTCTGGGAGACCCCTTAAACTTGCTTAGGGCAAGGGTTAAGCTTCTCTCCCCCTATTTTACCTTTTTTCTCTCTATACGAAATCATGCTCGCCCTTGATGGGGCATGATTTCACATAGGCAAAATTGTGATCGACCTTGACGGAGCGTGATTTCACCTTTTTAGGGTTTCTCCTAAGAAAACCCTAATTCTTCAAAGTTGGCATGTTTTACGTCGGTCCTCCTCATTTTTCCCGCCCATATCGCCTTCAAATTTGCTATATAAGGAGGGTTTGAATTCATTTCTAGAGCATGCATAAAGATGATGATAATTGGTGATTATTATTGCAAAGTGTTTTAAGTGCTCGCTAATTAATTTGCATCCTTCTTCTTCTCTCGCAAGAAAGTTAATTCTAAAATGTGAAGTTTGATTTGTTCTCTGTTGCATTGGATTGTTGATTGTTGTTACTCACTTTGATGGATTTGTGTGGGAGCCTTAAGGCGAGATCAACCACTTAGGAGGTCTCCACCCTTTTGCTTGCTTCCTCACTCTCTACTAGGTGAATTCATTCTGTTACATGCTTATTTTCATTCGTTGCATCTAACATTTATTATTTCACATTTATCTAAGATGTTTCATCTCACTTCTACAAAATCATGCTCGGGTCTCTGTGGGGTGTTATTTTTTTAGTGTGATATCACAGTCGCCTGTTACTAGGCATGATTTCACCCGAGCTATACCTTGGGGAAATTACTATTCTAGACTTCATACTTGCATTCTAGGTTGCATGTATAGCATAGTGTCATATTTTGTTTTATGTTTCTTTCATATTATTTTGTTGTGCTATCATATGTTTGATTTCTTCCAAAGGTCAATTTCCACTTATGTTTGTAACGGTCAGAAAAAAGTACCTAGGGGGCTTGATTGTTGTGCCTCTAAGCATTATTGTATAGTGGCTTAAGTAGGCTCCCTAATGCTAATCATATTTTTCAAGTGTTTGCCAAGTTATCTTGCAGGAACATGAACTGTTGATATCATTGAATAAGGGATAAAAGTAAGGATAAATCATCGAATGATATAAGTGTTCTAGTTAGTATCTAGGTTGTTTGTTGAGTGCCTTTTATTTCTGTTGTAAAGCCCTAGATTTGATTTAATATAAATACATTTAATTAATTTCCAAGAATTGAAATATAAACATCATATAGTGTGCACTTAGGGTTAATAATGTTTGTGCATATTATTTTGAGCCCTTGCTTAAAGATTTTTCTATCTTGAAACCCTAGGGTTAGAAAAGCATTCAAAGAAAGAATAATTCTAGGGTTAGCTCTTGTATTCTTGCATTATGTATTTTTGCATTGTCCTTTATCTTTTATAACATAGATCTAGAAAGGACAAAACGTAGGTGATTTTCTTGAATCAAATACATCAAACATTTCTAAAAATCCTGTGGACTTGGAGCGAGTCCTTAAAATCAATCCTGGTGAACCCTTCCCCCCATTTTAGCATCGAGTGTAGAGAACAATGTAGCCCCCATGGTTCACCTCAAGGCTTTCTCTCTTTTGTGGATCCAGCTTTGAGAATTGTATGTGGTAGGGTGGTTTTCCCCCTCCACATATTTGGTGAACCTGAAGTGAATTCCTCATTTTATTTTAAAACTTAAGCAATATTATTAATTTTTTTGTGTGGTTGAGAAATCCTTAAAAACATCTTTAAAAATATTTTTGTGTGTGTTTGTTGTTAGTATTCCTCATCTATCCTTTCTCCTCTTCTAATGGCTCCTTTCCTTAGAAGTTAGTGAAAGTGTTTTGAATATGATTATGTTTCTCCGAAAGATGATCAGATTGATAGAGAGGATCCTAACATAGATCCAGAAGAACAAGATAACATGGAAACTAAAATGAATTTTGATCCTTATGAAGGACCTAATGGTGGGTTTGTCTTTTCATCATTTGAGCATATTTGGGTCTTTATGAAAGCTAATAGGGATAATATATTGGAAGGTATGGAGCGATAAGATCATCTTGAAAGAGGTGAAACTCCTCCACCTCCTCCAATAAGCTCCTCTATGCTTGATCAAAATAACCCCTTGCCTAAATCAATGCATGTTGATAAATTAAGAAACCAGGTAATTGATACTACTACTACAACCACCAACATTGGAAGGAATCTACAAGTCCCTCCAATTAGTAGTGTCACTCAAAATTATTTTCAATTTCCTCCTCAATCTTCTAATCTCAACACTTTTGCTTCTGTTTCACCAAACGTTAGTTGTTCATTTTCACAAGGCACCACATATAACAATAATATTCATGCATCCAACTTAAGCCAAGCATTGGTTCCTCAACACACATATATTCCCCCTTCGGGGAATTTTGGGATAATCCATAACAATAATCCAAAAGTGCAGAGTTTAAGAAATATGGTAAAGCAGTTGGTTTCAAAAGTCGAGATGATTCAGCCTTCAAATTTCACTTATAGTTATAAGGAAATGTGTAATCAGTTGTTGGATCCTATTGTTTCTTTTTTTTCGATATCCTAAGCATTCCCCTATGTCATTTTTGCCTATTTATAAGGGTACTAAATATCCAATAGAGCATTTAAGAATATTTAGAACAACTTGCCATGATCTCATCTATGATGACATGTTACTAAGAACATTTCCTAAGAGTCTTGGTGGCATGGCTTTAGAATGGTATTGTCGGTTGCCTAATTATTCCTTGAAGACTTTTGGGAAAACAACAGAAATATTTGTTCAACAATTTTGTGCTTATATTGAAACGAAAGTAACAGTGAAATATGTTTATAATTTGACACAAAGTAAAGAGGAAAAATTTTCAGATTTTTTGGCTCATTGGAGAAGTTTAGTTGGATGTTTAAGGTACTTCATAAACCTCCCCAAATGAATTTTACAATACTTAACATGTCTATAGAAGTAGTTTTAAAACAACTTTTAGAATCCAATGCAATTGAATTGCCTCCCATTAGACAACCATATATTACATCTCATTTGTATAATATAGGTCAACATTGTTTATATCATAGAGTGGAAGGACATTGGACAAATTCTTGTAAGAAGTTGAAGCATGTAGTTCAAGGATTTGATTGATGCAAGAGAAATTGACTTAGGAAATTCTTAGACAGTAAATAATCAAGTTCCAATTCAACAAACTTAAACTACCAATCAAGATATGGGAATATTCAAAGATCCATTGCCAAAACATAATCAACAAGTAGCAAATCAGGTGGCTCATCAAAATGAGCCTCCTCCCTATGGTAATATGGTTGGCATGGTTGGGATAACTATAAGAAGGTAATATTAGACTCAACATCCTTAGAAAAAACAAAATTTGGTATTACAGCCCGATTTATTTTTGAAGAATAATCAGAGAAAATTTTCAAACATAGGGACTCCACATTTAGTATTGAAACCACAACCTAAGGTTTCATTTGATCTTTAGTAGTAGTTGGCTAATACTCCAGCACAAATTTCAATTTTAGAACTCTTACAAACTTCTCCAAACCATAGAGATGCTTTGATGGAATTTTTAAAGCAACAATTAGTTCCCTCAAATATTTCTCCTAATGACATAGTTGATGTCATAGGTTCTTTTGGGATACATCGCATATGATTCTCAAATGATGATAAACCTTCCTCAAACCTACAAGAAGATTCTTCATTTTACATCACTGCACTTATTGGGGACACATTTATTAAGCAAATTTTGATTTATAATGGTTCTTCCCTCAATTTGTGTACATATCAATTCTTTCAAAATTTTGTATTAAAAGAGGAATATTTAACAAAACATGATATCATTATAAAAGCTTTCAACAATGAGTCTCAAGAAGCCTGTGATGTTATATTTATTCCCCTCAAGGTTGGGCCTAAAATATTGGATAATTTATTTTATGTGGTACTTTGTCTTACATATTTTAATCTAATTCTTGGACATCCTTGGATTCATGCAATGAAGGCCATCCCTTCTACTCTTCATCAATACCTCAAGTTTGAGTTTAAAAATCATGTTATCACCATTTCGAGTGATCCTCGACCATTTAAGTTTTGCTCAAATGTAAAGTGAGCTCAATCTAAGTTTAACCTGTTTCCTTATATTTCTTTAATGGTTTCTCCATGTTCCTCATCTCAGATATTTGAACAATTGCAAAATTTAAAAATGAGTGAGGAACATATTTTAAATTTCTCATCCCAGGATCATGATAATCAGTTTCTTTTAGAACATCTTCTATATCTAGCCAAGCTACCACCATCACCAAGAACCATGGGTTTGCCCCATAAGAAAGGTGATGGTGTACACATTGGCACGTGTACATTTATCTTCACAGGAACTGCGTTCAAAGAAAAGATACATGGTAGAAACCCCTCTCTTGTTGAGAGTTATTTTGCTCATTGTTACCTTTCCAATGATTACCCACTTCCTAAAAAAATCCTATCAATCATGGGATATGTAGGTAAAGGTTTGGGATCACAATAGAAGGGCATTCAAGAGCCTTTGGATTTTGAGATCTGGCCTAGGAGATGTAGCATAGGTTTTATACCTAGTAAAAACCAACCTTAACCATTTGACAATGATGATCATCTTACGAATTATGCTGAATATATGGATTATCAAAAGTCAGGAATGGATGATGAGGATGATGGTACCCCTTATTATTCTGAGGCTTTGTTTTATAATATGATTGGTTCTGTATGTTCCAAAAATAAACTTTCTATTTTAAAAGAAGATCATGCTTTGTTATCTTATAATAATATTTATGTTAAAAAGAATGGTATTGTTTAAAAATGCAATGATTATCATGCCATGGTTGTTAGGGAAAGAGTTGTGATGGAGATTCTCTATTATTTTTATCATAGATATGACTTGCTTTCTAGAAATTTCTTTGGTGAAACAGTTCATGGTACACTTGTTTCTTATGCCAAGAAAGTCGGCACACTTAGATTTTGTGTCGACTATCATCCTACTTGCCTAAACTAAATAATAATAATAATAATAATAATAATAATAAAAAAAAAAATAAGTTTTAATCACATTAAAAAAAACAATCATCATCATTTTAGCTATGCATTTGCATTTTTCCTTGCATCCATCTCTTGTTCATACTACATTGTTGCTTGTCATATTTTGCATTGATTGCTTGACATTTAACACAACATGCATGTTTGATTATCATATTTTTCATGATTGCTTGTTCATGACTACTTAATCATATAGATTTCAAGGATATTGCGACAATGGCATGTGATGATACCTAGTTAGGTTTTAGCTCACATGCATTGCACTTTCACTAGGATTCTGATGCCTAACAAGATCCCCACCTAGGATTTGCCTCTTATTTTGTCTTGCTTTTCTTTGTTTCTTTAATCTCTATTCTTCCTTGATCTTGGAAACATTGGTTTATCACATTTCTTAGGTCAAGGATGATAGTTTGCTAAATATCTTCTTATCAACTTCTCTATTGTTGTCAATTTTTCTTTGTTTTCATCTGTTTGTTTTAAACGAGGAAGTATATTTATCTCTTCCTTTGTCTTTTTCAAAGGTGTCTTCTTCTACACATTTACACTCACATTCACCAAGTGTTTCATCCTTAAAATCCCCTATCGAGGGTAGTACTCACCTAATATATATTATCCTTATCTTGCATCCCACATAGTATAAATATACATCCTAGTAGGTATCCTATTGGATATGGCCTCCTATTGGGTTATACTCCCTTTTGAATTAGTGGGCTCAACACCCCATTATAGGATAAGCTCCTTGGCCATTTCAGTAGACCTCAACATACATCCTAGTAGGTAATTGCCCCACAATATTCAATTAGCAAGCAACTACCCATAGCGGATCAGACTCCAGCATTTCATCCTCTACGATGAGTACTGCACCCATAGTGGGTTTAGCTCCCTCTTTCTGGTATAATTTATAATTTTTAATCACATTGACCCGATGTGAACTATGCTGGTTTAAATACTATGTTTCTCCTATCCTTCTCTGTTTTTGTTGGTTGACCTTTGGATATTCTTCTTCTTTCTTTTTCTTCTTTTCTTCCTTTTATTTTATTTATTTATTTATTTTTTCTTGTGTTTCTTTTTTCTTCCTTCCATCCATTTCATCCATGCATTTCATATAGTGTTACATTGAGATAGTTTTCACACATAAAAAGTAAAACATAAAGAATGCTTAATTAAATCATATCACATGCACATACTTTTCACACAAAATATAAAAGAAGCAGCTATGGATTACTCGATGAAAGAGAAAGATACATAAGTGTTTGGTTGGTGTACCACAGTCCAATTTTGGTACACTCAACAAATCCCTAGGGATAGATACCATAAGAAAAATTGGTAAGTCATCCCGATCCCTAGCCCTAGCTTTAAGAGCCTGTCTCCTCTGCTCTGCTATGAGGAGGAGGTGGTCTAGGTAGCCACGTACCCACAAATGGCGTAGCTAAGACTATCTGTGACCGATATCATGACCTACTAGTTGATTGTAGGGATGAATGGAATATTGCCCTTTGCCCCTTCGATACCACCTAGCAGTATATAGTCTCATAGAATATAGCCCGTTAAATGGACACCTCCAACCTCTCCCCTACCCTTTGTAGTTCTTCCTGTAGAAGGTAGATCCCATCACTAGCATGGCTTCTACTGATGATAGCCATCCCCCCTACTCGAGCTCTCTGACACTCTATGTCCAGATGGATCATGTCCCCTCAGATACGATCAACCTCTACTCAAGTTGCATCCCTCTCTATCTTTACAGTACTCAAAGAACTTTGTAGTCCCTTGATCCTCTTGGACCTATCCTTCTGGAGAAGGTCCACTTACCTCTATAGAATCACCATCTATGCTCCTAGTACCTTTGCCTCCCCCCTTCGATCCCCTCATCTCGGGGCCTAGTCTTTATCAACTTCCACTTATATGGAGACCTCTCATGATCCTCTGCATGACGGTACCCTAGCCTCTATGGGGGTAACTCTAGATGCTTCTACCTCCCTAGTCCTTACAGCACTGGTATCCTCTGTCACCATCTCAATTCGAACCTATACCTGTATTTGTCCTAGAGTTGCCCGAATTTGTTGTGTCTTATTTGTAGCCCTACGAGCTACCTCTCAAAATGCTCGATGTATGCCTATGTCCATCACTTGGTGCCTTTATATCGATACTAATAGGGAGACCCTTCAAGGCATGAATTATTTATACCATCATTTGTAGCCAAAGATCACTATTGCATCATCAACCCTGGGATCCATGTAAGGAGGATCGTCTAAGTCCTATACCAACCTAGACAAGTATGGGTCATCCATGATCCCTACTGGGTCTTGATAGACTCTTCGATACCAGTAATCCTCCAGGTTTGGGATTCCCTGCAAGATCCCAAACTGCCTCAGGACTTAGTCGAACTGAAAGATCTTTGGCTCCCCTCTCTCTGTGGTCAGTCATCTGGTCCTCCTAACTCTAGCTAGCTCTATCCTATCCTTAGCCTATCTTAGGTGTAGACACCAGGGTTGCCATATAATCTTGGCCTCCCTCAGCTCATCTATTACCCGTATCACTAGTGGTAGGTTCCTAGCGTAGGTCCTCATGACCCACTCTAGGGATCTGGACCATCTATATGTTGTTGGCTGCTCTAGGTTGGACAATGGTCTTGGCAGTGCATCCAGTCTCTGCACTACTATGTGATTCCAATTCCATACATGGATCAAATTCATGCACACTATCCCTATATGCTGCTTATACACGATGGTGTACAATATCCTGTATAAATAGACCAACACATATGGACCCCATGCGAATCTAACACTCTAGTGTCACATATATTCTACTACATCCACCATCATCCATGGAAGATATTGCCTACTCGTGTGGCACATTAATAATCCTGCCACCATCCCATAGAGCACAGTTGTCAATGGATCCTCCCCATATTGTCCCACCAAGTCATCCACGACTATGGTACTCTCTTGCACTTGGTGGGTCCAACCTCCTAAAAATATCTACAAGGTCATTGTCTACCCTTGCACTCTGTAAATAACCATCAGGATGTGCAAGATGTGCCACAAATCCTCTAGTGTGACTGTCATATCTCCCATGGGTAATCGAAAGGTAGACGATTCTGGATACCACCTCTTCGCTAATGCCATTAGTATTGCCTTGTTTGCCTCTACTCGAGGTATCCTTACCAGGTGGTCTAGCCCCCACAACTCCCAATATGTCTCTCTCTACCTACCCAAGTGCCTCCAGCTCCACCTCTAAGGAGCCTACTCGCCACTCGTGGCTCTCGAGTACTCTAAGCTACATTCACAAAAATAACAAAATTTTCCATCAAGTTTCATTAATTAATCAAAAATTAAATTTAATTAAATTAAAAAACTTTAAAATTCATTGCTAAAAATAAAATTTTGCACTTCTATGATGTAGCTTGATTGCTTCCTTTCCCTCTTCCCTTGTTTCTCTTTTTCTTTTCTTATTTATTTTTTTCTTTCTTTTTTTGCTTTTTCTTTCCCTTCGATGAAATCGCTCCTGGTTTTCCAAGACTGTGATTTCACCAAGGTGAAGTCACGCCCCATATTTTACGAGGTGTGATTTTGTAAAATAATTCCTGGTACTTGTCACCAGGTGCAATTTCACAGCTACCACCAAGGGCCAAATTGCAATCGAGCTATGAAATCGCACCTAGATTGTACACAAAAAAACCATCGATTTTAACGAAAAACCACTCAAAATGCATGAAAATTTTTAAAAAATTTGAAATGTTGGGAGGATTTTGGATTCTACCTCTGCTTGCTCTACCTTTGTGCTGGCCTCACCCCTCGCGATCACCGAACGGTGCATCGGTAGCACCATCTCTAGTTTTTCCCAAAGCTCCTTTCTCCTCTTTCACATGGTAAAAATAAATTAGGATTTACCCATTTTTCACTTTTATCCCTATTTTTTGCATGCTCATTTTTATTTTCACATATTTTGCCTCTCTTCTTCTTCTTCTATGTCCATTTTTATCCTCTAGTGTGACTGTCATATCTCCCATGGGTAATCGAAAGGTAGACAATTCTGGATACCACCTCTCCGCTAATGCCATTAGTATTGCCTTGTTTGCCTCTACTCGAGGTATCCTTACCAGGTGGTCTAGCCCCACCACTCCCAATGTGTCTCTCTCTACCTACCCAAGTTCCTCCAGCTCCACCTCTAAGGAGCCTACTCGCCACTCGTGGCTCTCGAGTACTCTAAGCTGCATTCACAAAAATAACAAAATTTTCCATCAAGTTTCATTAATTAATCAAAAATTAAATTTAATTAAATTAAAAAACTTTAAAATTCATTGCTAAAAATAAAATTTTGCACTTCTATGATGTAGCTTGATTGCTTCCTTTCCCTCTTCCCTTGTTTCTCTTCTTATTTTCTTATTTATTTTCTTTCTTTCTTTTTTTGCTTTTTCTTTCCCTTCGATGAAATTGCTCCTGGTTTTCCAAGACTACGATTTCACCAAGGTGAAGTCACGCCCCGTATTTTACGAGGTGTGATTTTGTAAAATAACACCTGGTACTTGTCACCAGGTGCAATTTCACAGCTACCACCTAGGGCCAAATTGCAATCGAGCTGTGAAATCACACCTAGATTGTACACAACAAAACCATCGATTTTGACGAAAAACCACTCAAAATGCATGAAATTTTTAAAAAAAATTGAAATTTTGGGAGGGTTTTGGATCCTACCTCTTCTTGCTCTACCTTTGTGTTGGCCTCACCCCTCACGATCACCGAACGGTGCATCGGTAGCACCATCTCTAGTTTTTCCCAAAGCTCCTTTCTCCTCTTTCACACGGTAAAAATAAATTAGGGTTTACCCATTTTTCACTTTTATCCCTATTTTTTTCCTGCTCCTTTTTCTTTTCACATATTTTGCCTCTTCTTCTTCTTCTATGTCCACATTTTCACTTTTTCATGAGGGATGTATCCCTCATAAAACTCGAGGAGGCACCCTAGCCTTAGAGGTATTAATGTCCCTAATGCCTCGGTCTACGTGTAAAACAAGAAAGTGTTCGAAATAACATTGTTTTTTGCACTACCCTTTTCTTCTAAACTAGCCACCTTGTTTCTACTTACTGTCTTTTATCTGTGAGTGTTTACATCTCTTCTTTGACACATTTATTAGGCCATAAAGATGTCAAAAAGGGGGTAAAATGTAAATTGACCCACTTTAGTGGGCAATATTCCTTGAGCCCTTTGGGAGACCCCTTATACTTACCTAGGGCAAGGGTTAGGCAGCTCCCCCCTATTTTACATTTTTTCTCTCTCTATGCGAAATCGCGCTTGCCCTTGATGGGGCACGATTTTGCATAGGCGAAATCGCGGTTAGACTTGACGAGGCACGATTTCACCTTTTTAGGGTTTCTCCTAAAAAAACCTAATTCTTTAGAGTTGACATGTTTTATGTTGGACCTCCTTAGTTTTTTCTTTCATCTCGCCTTCAAATATGCTATATGAGGAGGGTTTGAATTCATTTCTAGAGCATGCATAATAACCATGATAATTGGTGATTATTATTGCAAAGTGTTTTAAGTGCTCACTAATTGATCTACATCCTTCTTCTCCCATAAGCAAGTTAATTTTGAAGTGTGAAGTTTGATTTGTTCTCTACTGCATTGGATTGTTGATTGTTGTTGCTCACTTTGGTGGATTTGTGTGGGAGCCCTAAGGAGAGATCAACTACTTAGGAGGTATCCACCCTTCTGCTTGCTTCCTCATTCTCTACTAGGTGAATTCATTCTGTTACATGCTTGTTTTCATTCGTTGCATCTAACATTTATTATTTTGCATTCATTTGAGACGTTTCATCTCACTTTTGCAAAATCGTGCCCAGGTCTCTATGGGGTGCGATATCACCTGTGCGATATCGTGATCGCCTGTTACGGGACACTATTTTGCCCAAGATATACCTAGGGGTAAATTGTTGTTCCAAAATTCATACTTGCATTCTAGGTTGCATGTAGAGCATAGTGTCATATTTTGTTCTATGTTTCTATAATATTATACTGTTGTGCTTTCATATGTTTGATTTCTTCCAAAGGTCAATTTATGCTTATGTTTGCAAAGGTTAGCTTAAAGGACCTAGGGGGCTTGACTGCTGTGCCTCCAAGCATTGTTGTATAGCGGCCTAAGTAGGCCCCCTAAATCTAATCATATTTTTTAGGTGTTTGACAAATTATCTCGCAAGAAAAGTAATTGTTGATATCATTGGTAAGGGATAAAAGCAAAGATAAAACACCAGATGAGATAAGTGTTCTAGTCAGTCTCTAGGTTTTTTGTTGAGTGTCTTCTATTTCTATTGTAAAATCCTAGATCTAATTTAATAGAAATACATTTAATTAATTTCTAGGTATTGAAAGATAAACAACATATAGTGTGCACTTAGGGCTAATATGTTTTGTGCATATTCTCTTGAGCCATTGCTTAAAGGTTTTTCTATCTTGAAACCCTAGGGTTAGAAAAACATTCAAAGAAAAAATTATTCTAGGGTTAGCTCTTGTATTCTTGCATTATGTATTTTTGCATTGTCCTTTATCTTTTATAGCATAGATCTAGAAATGCCAAAACCTAGGTGATTGTCTTGAATCAAATACATCAAATATTCCTGAAAATCCCATGGCCTTGGAGCGAGTCCTTAAAGCCGTTCTTGGTGAACCGTTCCCCCATTTTAGCATCGAGTGTAGAGAACAATGTAGCCCCCATGGTTCACCTCAAGGCTTTCTCTCTTTTATGGATCCAACCTTGAGAATTGTATGTGGTAGGGCGGTTTTCCCCCTCTACAATATCAGAGCTACCATTGGAGTCTTGGACTCTATCTAGATTGATAGAGTTCATTTTTTAGCCACTATTATAAATTGACTTTATCCACATTTGACAAGGTTGATTAAGAGTTTGTCTACTTTAAAGGTAGTGAGACTCGGACTCTAAAGATCATATTGAGTAGAAGGCTAGATTATTTTTACGGTTGAAGAATAACTAGTGAATACTAGGACTCGGTTATATTGATTGAAAGGTGAATCAACTTTGAGATAGTTGATCATTCAAGGACATATCCAACCCTTGATATTGAATATTTATAGATTGAAGAATTACAGAAGAAAGTTGAAGATTTAGGGACATTCAAAGTTACCTTGACAATATTGGAAGATTTTATATTTTAGATTTCAAGAATAGCATAGAAAGCAGTAGAAGTGTGAGAAGCTTCCTATAAAGGATAGAGAAGAGTTTTAACTTCTAAGTGCAAAGTACAAAAGAATAAAAATTTGTAGAGGATTGAAAAGTATTCAAAGTTTCCTAAGAAAAGTTGATCAAGAGAAAAAAAAAAGATTCATGTCATATTGACCTTGACATAGGCTTAAAAGTCCATTATAGAAAAAAGTTAACAGATAAGAGAAAGAAGATTTGGGTCTTACTGACCTTGACATAAGATAAAGAGATTATTATAGAGAAGATCTATAATATAATAGAAAGAAGATTATGGTCTTATTGACCTTGACATAAGATAAAATATCATTATAGAAAGGAGCTATAAGATAAGAGAAAGAGATTTAGGTCATATAGACCTTGATATTAGTCCAAGAGGTCATTATAGGAAGAAATTAGAAGAAAGAAAAATATATAGATCATATAGACCTTGATATTGGAAGATCATTGAAAGAAGGAAAAATATTCAGGTTATAAAGACCTTGACATTGGCCAAAGAAGTCAATATAGAGAAAGAAGATACTATAGTAAAAGAGAAAGAGCTCTTATAAATATTTGGCTTAAGAAGCCAAGAAAAGAAAGAAACTAAAGAAAATAAGAGTTTAGTATTATAGAAAGAAATAAGAAAAGAGTGTATAGAGCATATAAGAATAAAGGATTTCAATCTACTAAAGCACACATAAGAGTTACACATTGAAGCATGTTATAAAGATATATGAATGCTAGTAGTCTTCTATCTTCACTTGGATTGCATACTTGTGTGTTAGCAACGAAATATAATCAAATATTATTAACAAGAGATTAATGAGAACGAGTTTAGCAACAATAGTAGTTTATTACAGTGAACAACACTTTTTACAACGAGCTAGTGAATATTTACAATGAGCTAGTCAAGCCTAGCAGGGTCTAGCAAATTCTAATAGCATATTGGAGGAATACAACAAAGTGTAACAATGTCTAGCAACTTCTAATAGTGGATTGGAGGAATATAGCAAAGTCTAGCGGACTAGAGGAAACAAAAAAGCGTAACAGTACCTACTAGTGTCTAAAGGAGTATAGTGAAGCATTATAGTGAGTTGGAGAAATATTACATGAATTAAAAAATCAAAGAAAGGTATAATAGCATCTATTATCAAGCAACAAAGTATAATATACATTCTACAAAGATCTAAGGAGCTAAGATAAGAAAAATTAGAGTGCTTAAGGAAGTAAAGAAACATTTACATCAACTAAGGAGTTTGAAAGCATAGTAGTTACATTAGAGATACGAGCAACACTCAAAGCATTGAGGAAGAAGCATTTCAAGATTCAAGAAAAAATTGAATTGTCTAAGTAATATATAAGCCTAGTGGAATAGCGTACTTGAAGTAATGAAAGGGGGCGTAGGAAGAAACACCTTAATAATGCTTGAATGACATATTTGAATAAACAAGAAAAAGAATCAATAGTAGTATCTAGAGTAATGTATCTAGTTGGGGGAAACAGACTTAGCATTCAGTTGAAATCAATGTGAATTCAACGATTGGTAGTGAGCATCTTCAGGCGGTCATTGGTGCAAAATACACCAGGATTATGAAGAGTATTCACCCCAAGCATTGTTTAATTTGGTCAAAGTGGATTTAAAAGAGTGAGGGTCAACTATTCCATTCAAGGAGGAGTTTGAACATTAGAGGGAATTTTTTTGAAGTGCTTAATGTGATGATAAGGTATGCATATTTAAATACTTTTATTTTATTAGGAGTTATAAGGAGGTAGAAAGAATTAGTGAAGTTATTTGATAAATTAGGAGTTATAAGGAGGTAGAAATAATTAATGAAGTTATTTGATAAATTTAAAGCTTAGGAGTTATAAGGATTATTTTTAAATTTTTTGAAAAATTATTAAAGTTTTATTTTTGAAAAAGTGTGGAGTGATAAGAATTTCTACTTTAGTTATTTTGTTTGGTTATTTCAATTTTTTTAAAGTTATTTTTTATAGAAGGTTTTATTTTGATTATGTTTCAAGTTTTGAGAAAAATTATATTGGAAAATTTTATTATAAGTTTTTGAAATTTTACAAATTTAATTTTTGGAGTTATAAGGTTTTCTACATCAAAGGTTAGAAAATAAAAATTTGCAAATTTCTTATTGTTTTCTAAACTAGGGAATCATAAGGTTTGCTACTTCAAAGGAATCAAAGTTGCAAACTTTGATTAATATGGATAACAATATGGAGTCCATAATTAAAAAGGAAAAAGTAGATGTCATAAAATTTGGGATTAAGAATTTCATTAAAAAATCTAAAGGAAAGTTAGATATGGTATTACAATTCATCTATAGAAAAGTCATAGATGAAAATTTTAAGATATTTGAATACTATTTACATGCAAGACTTGTTGAAGCAATTGATGATGGAAAGGATAATATTATGATACCTCTAGATATTGGTAGCATAATGTATATGGCATTGCTTTCACTTAAGCTTTATAAAGATGAAAATTTGAAATAAAAATAGTTGATTGAAAATCTTAAGAAGAAAGTAAAAATTGATGAATCATTTCTAAAAATAATATCTCATTCTTCATGCAGTATTGACATTCCAAGTTCATCTAATTCGGGATTATTATGATGCTCTAAATGATGTTTTAGAAGTTAGTATTGACATTTCAAGTTCATCTAATTCAAAAAATTATTATGATGCTCTAAGTGAATGTTCAAAAGTTACTACATAGGAAAAAAATGATTCAAATGATTCTAAGGTTAGAAACAAAGGAAAATTTCTTATGCATGAATCTGATGACAATGAGAGAGTTCAATCAGTTTGTGATTCAAAAGATTCAAAGTCTAAAGACAAATCCAAACTCAAAGAAGTCGAAGATGAACTCAAAGTAGAAGTCAAGCAAGAAGATGAAGCAGATTCAAGAGAAGCAGAAGATCATGAACAATGCAAGATCATTTGAAGATTGAAGACAAAGACAAAGACTATGATTGAAGACTAAAGTCTTCAATAACCAAATAATGTAATACAGGGGTGTGTTGGAGTATATTACATTATTTGGTACATGTTTAATGTACCCCCATGGTACCTTCATGGTACATTTGTAAATAATAAATTAGGGTTGAGTGTATAGTTTAGAGTGTGATTTATATATCTATCTTTATGTAAGTATGAATGTGCAAGAAATGAACAAGTATCATTTAAAGTTTTTATGTGCAGGAAATGCACGAGTGTCATGTGAGTTAGAGTGCAAGTATAGGTTGAGTAAATGTGCACAAGTGTCTTGTATGCAAGAGTGCAAATATGTAATGTAAAGATGTGCACAAGTGTCCTAGATTAGGTGTGCAAGTTGTAGAAGTGTAAGAGTCATGTAAAGGTGTGCAAGTATTATAGAGTCAAGTGTTCATCAAGTATGCAAGTGGCAAGTAGATAAGCCAAGAGTCATGATACTTGGTATATGAAGAGTAATAGTCAAGTATCCAAAGAGTCATATTAATGTGGCTATATTATGGAGGCAATGCTCCTTAATGACATACAGAAAATATCATATTCATAGATATTATTATCTGATTGTAAGAAGTAGAGGAGTAATAAAGCTTGTATACATTTTGAGCAATTAATATTGTAAGTTGTTCTTCATGCATAATACATGAATGATTCAGGTTATTTACATTCATATTTTAACATATTATTGAATGTTATTTGATTTATTATAAGCCTTGATATATGTATTAATTTGCTCATATTATTCTACTCTTATTATTATCTTGATCTTCATATATTGTGATTATTTTATATTGGAACCTGTGAGATATAACCTGTGATATTTTATGTTAGTATAAGGCTTCAAAAGCCATCAATATAGTCATTGCCTTACCTTATACTTGTTTATTTTATTTTTCAATAGGGACACCTCTATAAACCTAAGCCCATTGGGTAAAGATGAAATCAATAGGACCTTGACTATCTAAGGAATCGAATTGATACAACTCACCAACAAGCACTTGACTTCTACCAACCAGCCTATCCCTTTAAAATAAAAAAAATTAGGGTAAGATGTGGGTTTTTAAAAGGATCCCCGTCCCTTATGCATTAGTTTTAACTTGGGTCTTCGCAATGAAAATCCAAAACCATACCATTATGATGTCTTCCAAATGAAAACCCAAATCTATACCACTACAATGTCTCAACACAAACAAATTTTAAGGTAAATCCTGAGTTTTGAAAGGAAAATTAGTCCCGTGTGTGGTTTGGACTTGGCTTCTAAATGAAAACCTGAAGACATACCACTACGATGTCCCAAGGACAATTTTTTTTTGGATAAAGAACGGGTTTTTAAAAGGGTTCAATCACTTGTGTAGTGGTTTGAACTTTGGTCTCTTGGATAAAAACCCAAAGATATACCACCACGGTGATCGAGAGATAAAAGTTATGAAATAAAACCTAAAGACATACCACTGCGGTGTTCCAACAAGGACTAAGGGTAAAGGTCCTAGTCCCTTGTATGGTTTTGGACTTGGGTCTTTCAATTGAAAACCCAAAGATATACCACTATGGTGTTCTAAGAAAAAAAATAGGGTAAAGTATGGGTTTTTGAAAGGGTTCGGTTCCTTGTGTGGTAGTTTGTGCTCGGGTCTCTTGAATAAAAACTCAAAGAAAGAGTTTGATCCATTATGAAGTGGTGTGAACTCAAATATTTTGAATAAAAATCGACAGTCATACCACTACGATATCCCAAACTCAAATCTCCTTGATAAAAACCCAAAGAGATCTCATAGATAAAAACTCAAAGACATACCACTAAAGTATCCTAATAAAGACTAAAATTTTAAAATAAAACACAAGTTTTAAAAAAATCAATCCCACATGAAACCAAACTCTAAAACATTTTATAACGAGTTAAAGGTGAATGCAATCAATGGCATTTGATAATATGATTTATTTTAGTTTATGATACAAACCCATAGTATGGGTTTAGGGTCAACCTATTTAGAGTCTATATAATCTAATAAAAAATAAAATTAATTAAAAAAATTTAATCCACGTACAAATATTTTATTATTTTAAATCTAATTGACTTAGATTTATAACTTATAATTTTTAATAGATCATCTTTTTAGTTTGTAAGTTGATTCTAACCATTTAAATAAATAAAATATCAACACTCCTATACATTTAATCCATATAACTTAAACCGTTATTACAAGTATTTATCTTTTAAATATTCCTGCTCTTATACATTTAATCCATATAACCTAAACCATAATTACGAGTCTTCTGAACCATACTTAACATTTTCTATAAAAAAATCAAACTAACAAGTAAGCTTACATCTATCAGTATATAGATTTAATTTTTTTTTATATATAAACTCATAAAAAAATATATTATGATTTAAGCTTACATTCTATGAAAATATAAATTTTTACGTATAAAAATTCATGTGAAAGTGTTATTGTGAATTTTTGGTTATTTGGAACCATAAAAATTAATAATATTTTTTGATTTTTTTAATATTATTTATAAGAGAGTTTGTTACTTTCACAGTTATTAAGTAGGATTCAAGTCGTTTTCTATTATCAAGTAGGTTTAAATCCTTCCAGTAGGATTCAAATTTTGGGTTGTCTCATCAACACTTTACTCCACCTCGTTGTTATTTAACCCAGCGTGAGGAGGAGCATAGGGCTGGCTAGCCCACTCAACAGACATAGATATAAGTCAGACTATTACATTTACACAAACATAGATTTTTATGAGGGGTCTGGGTTCCCTCATATTGAGCCACTGGTTTGAATCTTGGCCTCTTAAAAAGAGGTTAAAGCCTTTAACATTGCAGTTAGCTTGCAGCTTTAAAAATTTAGTTTACACTTGTTTTTATGAGGGGTCCAGATCCTTTTTATTGAGCTTTAAACTTAGATTTATTGAATAAAAACCCATATACTTACCACTACACTATCCCTTATTCTAAGGGTTAGTAGATTGGTAAATGTTAATCTGACTAGACACTTAACACCAAGAAACTCAAATTCAAACCTTGAAAGAAGCCAAAAATAAAAAAAATAATAATTACATTTTTACCTTGCAATCTTGTAATTAACTTTCTTTTTAATTTTTCTTCAATTTGCTCTTTTTTAAGAGACATCTGATAGAAAACTTAGTAATTTTCAAATCCAAATAAAATCCAAGTGGTGCGAATGGAACGGAGACTTTCCAATGTCCATGAGACTGAAATAGATTATCGTACGAAACCAAAGAAATATATATAAAGGATTTGGCTTATCGCTAAAAATAACAAATTTACAATGAGGGTTTACTTCAATTGCACCATACAACTGAGGGTACATGTTTGAAAAATTCCAGATTTTCCTTTTCTCTAAAAGCCAGGCCCACGGTTAAGTTCAGCTCGCCTTGATAAAAATGAAAAATACACAGCATTTCTGTGATGCAGATTTAGGTCTGTGCTCCCAAATCTTTGATGCTAAAGAATTCTAAAAGTCCATACTAGAGAAAACAAAAATCATATATATAAACACAGCGCTCAAAATTACATTTAGTTACTCTTTAAGTACTATAGTTAAGATTCTCCGGGGAAAAAAAGAAACATCTGAGCTGCTTCAAGTGGGAAAATCTTTAAAGGATAAAAAAAACTAGAGAAAGCCCTACAGGTGTTTAAATTTATCATGGAGGGAAGCAAGTTAAGAATATCTCCTCTTTGTTGAAGATGATGCTCCTCGATGAAGTAGGACTTTCCTTCTTTTGCGCCAACTTATTCTGCTCAACCTGGGCATCTGAATGCGAAGGAATATCATTAGTATTAGACCTGCGTTGTTGCTGGGACCGCACTTTTCTTGCATGGCGGCTTCTGACGTACTCCTCTGGAATGAAAACATCTGCAGCCAGATCCATCGGGACGACAGCTAAGATACAAAAGGAATAACAGAGAGAGGAATGACCTCTGTGCAAAACAGAGAAGTTTACAGTTGAGATCAACTTAAATTGAGAAGGTGCATTGGTCGAAGACAGTGCAGAAGGGTGACATATAGGTAAGTGTCTCTTCGCAGATTTAACTTGCCTTAAATTCGGTGGGCGGTAAATGTGGAAAACTGAGGGTGAGATAGGAATCTGGAAGGTTATTTGTAGGTGCCCTCCTATCAGCTGTGATGTGACCACGGTTTTCGTAACGAAAGAAGAAACAGTGGGCTTTCTATTGTACGTCCTCGCCAGAAAACCATATGCTCAAACAGTCGGCTTTCAATTAGTTGCTTCCAACTTTAGATGGAAGTTCCTGGCAGCTTCCTAACCTTTCTTACATTAGTATTTGTCATACTTTTTATTAATGGGTAACAGGTTTAAAGGTGAAGTTATTGGTTTTATTTATGTGGGATTCCTCACCCTTATTAATATCCAATCACTGCATGTATGTGGGGTTGTTGGCCCTCTTACTTTTAAGAGGTTGATGTTTTTTTTGGGTGACAACCACTATGTTTAGTAAGTGGTCAACGCAAGGTTCAAACTAAACGGACTGCAACCACCAAACCTATTTGTCTCGTTAATTGTTGACCCGACATAAATTGGGGACCGCCTGTTGCTTTGGGTTCGTATCGTCGTCGATAGTCTGGCCGACGATAGTCTGGCGCACACTCAAAGGATTCAGAACAGACTAACTACATTTGCAAACTGGCACCACCAAGGTTTGAACCCATGTCTCTTCCCAGCAAGTGCCCATCAGACTAGCACTTGCCAATCCACCTAGCCTAGCCCTTGGGGTTCAGGTTCATGTGATGTTATTCTTATACATACTATTTATTTTTAGTGGCATATTCATGTGATAAAATTTAGTTCCACATTAATACACATTAATACTCCTTGACACGTGGTTCACGGTGGTTGGTACAGTAGTTGTCAAGCTGGTTAAGCTGGCACCCATTCAGCGCGGACTTAGGGTTGGTACCTTAGTTGTCAAACTGACGCAATCAAACTACTACCTTTACCCTTATTAAAAATGTCTCAAAGTTTAAACCTAGATCTCTTAACTTTCTTACATCCAATGAATCTATTGTGTGACTTGAAATATTGCACCAAAATCACGTGCTACTGCTTGTGGAGTATACCTTTCAACCAAAATAAGCAGAGCAATATCAAATCAAAAGGTTTGGTTCCATAATACAAGGTACATGTCTAACTTTTAGATTGAATTATTGCTATGCTGGGGAAATGAACTGAGACGCGCATGTGAAGAAGGGTATAAATAAAGTCTAGACAACTGTGCCTGATGGGAGTCGAGACTTTAGATTTTGGGGCACGCAATATTTTTTCAAAGATAATAACTAGTTTACGTACAGAGAGAAAGGGGACCAGTTCCCGTAGAGCCATTTGTTTTTAAAACCGATTGTTTGTTGCGTGGAGCGCACCCCATATCGGAGTTAACAGGGAAAGCTGTTTTGTCAAAAAAAAATTATGGCTACACAGGTCTTTATAGTTCATTTTAGCTAGTTTTTATATTGGATTAGCTCAGCTATATTAAGATTTTGTGCATATATTTATGGCCAAAGTGGTATGGATCCTTGAAATCCATTTCTTGGTTGTATTAAACACTTCCTAAAACTAAATGGAGCTTGGGAATTTTTAACCCTACAATCCAAGGAGTATGTCTTACGGCTAAATAGATGATTATAGGGTTGCAAGGAAGAAATCCACAGAAGATCCTTTTGAGGGAGACTTAATTCACAACCTCTAATGTTAGGACAATGTCCACATCCGTGATAAATTACTCATTGCATCTTACTCTAAAGTTTAAGGATGCATTGGCATTTGGAAAGCTTGGAAAATAGACTTCAAACACCATAATTTGGTGCAACTCCTCCCCCTACCATGGTCTTGTCTTTGCCATATCCTCAGTTTGGTCAAACAAACTAGCAACTGTGGGTAACATACCGCTTGTGCTGGATGCTTCCTCCATGTTAAAGTTTTTCTAAAGATTAATTTGTCATTTTGTTGATTTGTGGGAATTAGGATTTTAATAATGGAAATGTTTGAACTTTCTAAATATGCAATGTGATCTTTGCAATCCTTTATTCAAATCATTATAAAATTCTTGGTCCCTTGTTAATGATGATTTATTCTTCAATTCATCAACCATTCCAGTGTGTAATTTTCTCGAGAATTGGCAATGGTCTGATGGCCATGGTGTCTATTTGAAGTCAAGGGATTGTAGGAAAAGTTAATAATTGAATATCCTCTAGCATATTGGCTTAATGTTAAATAGAGTTGCAGGTTTATGATTTAAAATATGTATATTTTAGTATATTCAGAGTTAAAGCTAGTGTATAGTGTTGATTAGTTTGTATATAGTATGTAAACAACAATCAACGGGTTTCACAATTCTATAGTTTAAAGTATTGGTAACTTTTTTTTTTCCCTTTGTTTAACAATAAAATATTTATGTTTCAAAAATATAATTAGTTATAATTATTTTGATTAATAAAAATATTTTTATAAAAGAGCATGTATTTATATTAATGGTAATTAGAAATATATGTACTTCGGTTCATTCGTTAACTATTTAATTTCAAAAATATGTAATAGACTAATAACAATTAGAAATACACATACCACGATTCATTCATCAAACACTTGAAAGATATAAAACATATCAATAAACAAGTTTTGAACTAGCAAGAATTAAAACCCATTCACTAAGAGTTTAATTCTAATTTCAAGTAAATGGAAAGTATTTACATTCTTGAAATAAAGAAAACATATTCTCATAAGCAATGCTAAAATCAATCTTGACTAAGCTTGAATAAGATTTAAAGCTATAAATATGCAAGAAAACTTAAAGCATCCAAGTCTTTGCTTTTAAAACTTCAAACGAAAATAAAATAAGTCTAAACTAGACTGAACCCAGAATCATAAAGTCCTTGCTCTCTAAAATAGAGAGTCTAAAAGGTAGTTAAACAACTACTAAAAAAAATTAATTAACAACTACCTTCATCTCATGGGAGAACTTTTGAATGATTCTATGCTCATAAATAGAAATGCATTAGAAATTGAAGTTGATGGTTGCAAATTTCTCGAGTGATGATTCAATAGAGATAAATATGCTTAGATAGTCACACATCTTCATATTGTTGAACGTCAGATCTACAAACCACTTCTGGAAATCTTTTAGAGCAAATTTCTCCATAGATTTTTTTATCACAAACTCACTAATTGCTTCAACTATTTTGTATGATGTGCTTTGAATATTCTCTTTGGATTGTTCCCCTTTGAGTAGGACCTCATGGCTATCATATAGCTCCTCATTCTCGATTTTATCGCTAAGTTATTCATTTCTCTTGAAGCCTTGTCAATGATGGGTGTGACCTCCATGAGCATGGTTGATCCATTCTTGTGTGAATGTAATCCAATAAGAGCACCTATGCATCTTGACAACAAGCAAAGGGAGCTAGTTCTAGGATTTGTTCTTTGTTGCCTAATCTTTAGGAGATCATTTATGTGTGCAAGATTATTTTTATAGCACATTAACTTTCTCTCATTCCTTGTTAACCTTTCTCTTAGCGTCCCTCAAAAATCATAATTTTAGAAAAAACTGACTATTCAAGTCTTATTTTACCTTTATAGCTTCGATGGTTGCACTTGTAGTGAGGTCTTTATGGCGCTAGTGGTATTTGCAATGGAGACTTGTTATTTTAAAGCACCAACTTGAGAGTTAAGGGATTGAAGTTTATTTATTAACTATAATCTTCTCTAATTGAGAAACTCTCTCCTCAAGTATTCTAGCATGAGCCTTTTCAAAGGTTATTTCGGATTCCAAGGCCTAAAGGTGCTAGAATTGGTCAGTGATCATCTTCTCTAAGTCTCTATATTTTTCTCACTCTAGTTGAGCCACTTCTATGTGTATCTAACTTAATATTAGAAACCTTCCAATTAAAATAAACACATTCACATAAATATTGCAATAAACATATAAAATCATGAAAATAACAAAAATATTGCATTACAAAATGGAAATGCAGCTGACCTGTGAGGGATACCATAGTGCTAAGTCCTTGGGTTTTCATATAGGATACCTAAGTTCAAGCTCCAATATGATGGAATTGGGACCTCTCATAAAAATCCATGTAAACTAAATTTTTTAGCGAAGAGAGAGTGTGAGTTGGGATTCAGTCATGGTGGAAGAGTGACGAGTTTATCTAGAGTGCATCAATGCTTCAGCAACTTACCACAAATGTGTGGACCATTATTTTCAAAAAAAAATTGAAGCAAAGGAACGTCGAGAAAAATAATAGATAAGGGTATTTGAGAGCCAAGAGAGAGTGCATGTCGAGAGTGAGTGCGAGGCAAGAAAGAGTGCAAGCTGGGAGCGAGTGCAAGCCAAGAGGGAGTGCAAGCCAAGAGCTAGCCCCATTAACTAGTATGGAAGGAATGTCATATTTGAAATCTCTAATAGGTATTCAAGATGCCCTAGCTAGAAATCAAGGTGCCCTAGTTGGAAGTATGGAAGCCAAATTGGAGATAAGTAGAAGACCAAATACATGGCAAGTTTGATAAAGGTAGAATATTTTACACCATAAGTGAGTATCAAGGATGAGATGATTGAGCATGATATAATGGTTCTTAAAATTAGAGGGTTAATATGTAAGTTCCATGGATCATGGCCAGGGTTTTTGGAGATTCAAAATTGGATCAAGTGGAAGTGGGGATTGAATTCAAATTACTATGTGACTTTTCTTCCTAAAGGTTCTTTCCTCATAATCTTTTCAAATTCAAAAGTTAGAGATAAATAATGGTTGGTGGCCCATGGTTTTGAGGAAGATATGGACTTTATTTGAGACCATGGAATTAAAATTTGTATGTTGGGACAAAAACTTTTAAGAAGCTTTCAATGTGGGTTAGGATTTTTGGACTTCAGGATGTTTTGAATAATATTGGAAATACCCTAGGAAAATTCATCAAGGAATAACTACTAAGGAGCCAAAGCATGCTATATATACTCAAATATGTGTTTCTACAAATATTTCAAAACCTTTGCCACAATCTATTAAGATTAAATATGGATCAACAGAATGGGTTCAACAAGTAGATTTAAAAATATTGCATTTCGTTGCCACAATTATTATGAGATTGGACACATGGAAAGAGTTTGCAAAGTGAAAAATATAAAGAAAGAGATAAAAATTTCTAGCCATGAGATAAACTTCAAGATGAAGCAAGGAAATCATACAATAATAGAAGCTAGATCAGATCAAGGATATTCCACTCCGAAATAAGGGGCAAAGAAAGCCTGTATATAGTATCATTTGGCATGTTCAAAAGGAATTAAAGGTGCAAAAGAAGATGTGGAAAGAAATCCTAAATCAAAGGCATCAAAAGAGGTCAAGTTTATTCCAAGTATATCATCTTCATTTTCCTCAAGTAGTATATAATATTCTCTAGGTAATAAAAGTGAAAGTAGTGAAGATGTTATTCCTTGCACTTTAAGGTTTCAAGAGCATCATAATAAAGAAATGAGGATGGAGAAAACGCATAACAATTTAGGGTTTTTAGGGTAGAAAGAAGGTAATTTCTATAGAGAGCATCCTTACACTCTAGGGTGTCTAGGGAAACATAAAGAAGATTGTGCTTTGGAGGTTACTCCTTGTACTTCAGATCCTTCAAAACAAGGTAAACCTAAAGATGATAAGTCTTACTATGAGCAATGTGAGAAGATTTAAGAGATTGATGAAGATGAACGTATTATCAAAAATGAAAAAGAGAAGAAGACTCAAGAATCAAAAACAAATAGAAAAGGAAACCCAAAGGGATATTGATATGGGAAAATAAAAGCAAATATCACAAGTATTCACAAGAAGTGGGGCGCAAACCATAATAAAAAACAAAAACTAACAATGAATATAATATCTTAGAATATTAGGGGAATGAATAAAAACCCTAAAAAAAGGTATTAAGAAAATGTGAGGTTGTTATAGATAAGATATTTATAGATATAAAAGTTGGGTAATAAATATTTTAGCCATTCATGATGTTGAATTTTATCTTGATAGAGTTTAAGTTTTGGAAAGCATGTGATATAAAAGGAGTTGATTGTGGAAAGTTAGCAGTTTGAGGAAGATGGAGAATATCTTTGATATAAAGGCAAATAAATAATATCTTTGATAGAAAGGCAAATTTGGATATGCTTTAATTAACTTGTTAGAAATGTAATGAGAGCAATATAATGTTTTATTTTTGTAATGGGAGTGGCCCCCAATAAAAGCCACACATAACTTATTTAAAAAAAAATAGAAATACAACAACTATATTAATCATAACAAAATCACAATACAAAATCATTGGCTTCTTCAATGGGGAAACCTCCTAAATAGAACTTCAATACAATATGAAAAAAGAGATATATCCATCTATAGCCCCTTGCTTTTTTAAATACTCTTCAAAATCCTAATCCTAATGCTCAAAGGTGGGTTTCAAATGCAAGTGGAGACCCAAACAAGAATCTTCTACTAAAGAAATAGTTACATTCTTGATAACAATTACATTAAACAACTCCACTTGTCTAAGCACCTAAAGTGCCACATGCACATTACAAAATAAATACATAATAACATGAGAACATGATACCCACATTAGAAAGGGGGGTCATTACATAATAATGTTAGTATGAGATCCTAACATGCCATTAACCTTTAAAAATATTTGTCCTCAAAGCTAGATATGATGAAACTATAACTATAGTTGTTGGAGTGACTCCCATATGGCATCTTTAGGTTGTAATCCATGCCATTGTACAATAACATAAGTGATGATACAGTTGCAAAGGGTGCATGGTCTCTGATTAAAAATTTATTCAAGCTCTAGAATGATGGATACTTCTTCATCCAATTTTGGCAATGTGGATTGAACATGTACCTTATTGCCAGCAACCTTCTTTAGGAAGGAGACATGAGAGATTGGATGGATCTTGGAAGTGGATGGAAGGGTCAATTTATAGGTGGTTGAGATGAACTATTGTAATACCTGGTAGGGACTTGCAACAACTTTTTGATAACCACAAAGCTAAAGTGATGATTGTTTGTAGAGCTATAGATAGAGAAATATTATATACCCTACATCAAAGTTACACTTAGAATAGTGTTGATCAACTTGCAAACACATACAATTATGGGTTAATTCAAGATTCACCTTAAGGTGTTGGAGGACTGCTCCATGTAGATGAAGAGTGATATCTATGGATTAAACCTTGGAGCTTTCTTAAATGTATGATAAATGTGTTGGTGGAGGACAACCATATACTGCTTTAGAAGGTGTAACCTTGGTAGTGGTGTGATATAGAGTATTATACCACCATTCAACTAGAGGAACCCATTTAGCCTATTGTGTAGGTTGTTCTAATGTAAAACAACAAATATATATTTCCAAGAACTTGTTAACAATTTTTATTTGGCCATCAGTCTAAGGGTGATAGGCCAAACTCATTTGAGGTGAGTGCCTTACAACTTAAATAGTTTCTTCTAAAAGTGGCGAGTAAAAGTACGATCCCTATCTAAAAAAATAGATTTGGGCATTTCATAAAGGTGAAAGATGGAGTCTAAAAATATTTTAGCAACTATGCAAGGTGTGTAGGTATGGGGTAAGGAACATAAATGAACATACTTTGTGATACAATACACTACCACAAGAATTATTAGTTTTCCTCCAGATTTTGATAACCCTTCAATAAAATTTATAGAAATATTTATCCATACCTGTTTCAAAATTGAAAAATATTGAAAGGTTCTTGGTGTACAAATAGTTTTTTCTTTCATCCTTTGGAACCTATCACATATTTAAATAAATATTGAATATCCCTTTTTATTACCTTCTAAAAGAAAATGTATTTGGCCCTTTCATAGGTTTTAAGAAATCCAAAATATCTCGTCGTCATTGATGTATGTATTTCTTGTAAGATGAATTCTTGCATTTGTGAATTTTGATATCTCAAGTTTTATCCATCCTACACATATCCAGGGTATGAGTTGGGTTTTTCTTGGAGTTTGTGGATCAGGGTTTGCAAACTAGAATCCTTAGTCATTTCTTTGAGTTGATTGGTCCATTGAGGAAGTGGTGTGGATATAGTACTTAGCATAACTTGATCTTCATACTGTCAAGATAGTGCATATGCAAATATATTCCCCTATCCTTTTTTATATGTGATTTCATAATCGTAGCCCAACAATTTAGATGCCCATCATTGTTGTTCAAGTGTGGCTAGCTATTGTTCCAAGAAATACTTAATAATTTGATGGTCTATTTTGATTGAAAAGGATACCCAATGATATATGGCCGTCAATGATTAACAACATGTAAAATGGCTAGAATCATAGATTTTTCCAAATTTCTTGCTAACAGTGTTGTAGTGGTGAAATCCAATGGTCTTTCTTCTAGAATAAAAATACCCTAATTCCACTACCAAAAGCATCACTTTCAAATACAAAAGGTTTAGAAAAATCAAGCATTACTGACACTGGTGTGGTTTTCATGGCTTGTTTTAATTCCCTAAAAGCTTGTTCTATTGGTTCTAACCAGATGAGCGAATAATTTCTCAACATATTTTTTAAAGGGATCATTATATTTCCATAGTTTTGCATAAACTTTCAGTAATACCCAATGATCCCCAAAAATACTTGAAGTCCTTTGAATTTTTGAGGTTTTGGCCATTCATGGATAGCCTAAATCTTTACATAATTCACTTTAACTCCATATTTGGATATGATGTGACCCAAGTACTCTACTTATTGTATGCCAAAAGAACACTTTGATCACTTGGCATAAATATGATTCTAAAAAAAAATTGCAAGGCCTAATATAAATATTGTAGATGCTCCTCCCAAGTGTAACTATAAATCAAAATATCATTAAAGAAGACTAGAATAAATTTATGAAGGAAGGGCCAAAAATTAGTATTCATCAAACTTTAATAAGTGGAAAGTGCATTGATTAAACCAAATAGCATAACCAAAAATTCATAATGTCCTTTATGATTTCTAAAGGCAGTTTTAGGAATGTCATCTTCCTTGATTCAAATATGATAGTATTCAAACCATAAATCCAAGTTTGAGAAAAATTGGGCATGACACAACTCATTTAATAACTCATCAATTACTAGAATAGGAAATTTCTTCTTAACAATTATTTTATTGAGTTACCTTAAATCCACACACAAATTTCTAAGACTCTTCTTTTTGCTATACCAACACAAGGGAGGAATAGGAAATAACATTGTGATGAATAACTTTAGTTGCGAGTAGTTCCTACACCACCTTCTCGATCTATAAATTTTTGACATATGGATACTTGTAAGGGCAAACAAGTGGAGAAAGACTACTTGGAATAAGTTGAGTTGTATGATCACGAGTACAACAAGGGGTAGTCCTTTGGGTTCCTAAAAAATTATGGCATGTATTTGCAATAAAAATTGTAATTCCTCCTAGGGCTCATTGTCCTCCTCTACTAGAACTTGTATAGAAAATATTTGGGGCACAACATCATGGGGTGAATTTTTTATTACTTTATTCATCCTTTGAGATGAAACAAGTTAAGTAGAATTGGTCTTCATTCCCCATAAAGCGTACTTAGTTCCCTACTAGTTTAATTTTATCTAAAGCTTAGAAAAATATCATAATACTAAGTTCAACATTCTAAACCACTATGCTCCCAATACCACATCACACCTACCTAGAGGTAGGAAAAACAAATTAACCTTAAGATTAGATTCCCCTATTTGTACCTTGATATTTTTATACTTTCCCTTACAAGGTAAAGTTCCTCCATTGGCAATCATGACTTCAAAGGAATTACAATTTTTTGGTATAACAATATTTCTATTTTGCCACTCTAGGATCAACAAAGTTATGTTTGATTCTTGAGTCAATGATAAGTATTACTTTTTGTCCCTTGAAGTTCCATAACACCTTCATAGTTTGGGGAGTTGATATTCCTTCCAAGGTATGCATTAATATTTTTGATTGGGGTTCTTCTTAGGCTTCTAGTTGTTTGGTTTTTTCCTCTTCCTAATGATCCTCTTCCACCTCTTAAAATTTAGTGTTTGTTGTCTCATACACATCATGTGAATACAATTTTTGTTGCACAAATTTATTTCCTAGGAAATACATCTCATTATAGTTATAATATAGCCCTTGGGCTCTTCGAGCTTCTATTTCTTCTTGAGTCAACTTTTTTACGGTAGGTGGTTTATTGGTAATATTTGTTGTTGTCTTGGATGAACATGGTAGTCAAGCTTATGAAAATTTGGAGGTGCATACTTGAGCTTTAAATTTATCTTATGCTAGTCTAGACAACCCTATTGCCTATTATATATTTATGGCATAAACATTTAACTTCAAATTTAAAGTCATCCTCCAAACCGCTCACAAAATAACTATAAAAGAATTCTTCATTCAAGCTAGTGATATAGTTGGAAAATTTTTTGAACTAGGCTTTATAGTCTTGAATAGTTAAATTTTTTGAGTTTAGTAAGGGCTCTTGTAAATTTTCCATACTCACTAGGGCCAAATCGAGTGAATAAATATTTTTCAAATTCATCCCAAGTAAGATTGGGGTGCACTTTTCTAACCCATTAATATTATTGCAAGGCATCTGATTCAAAATTAAAGGATGCAACTATGAGGTGTATATGTTGTAAAACATTATGAAGACTGAAATACTATTCTACTTGACACAACCATCCATATGGTTCCTTCCCATCAAATTTTAGAAAGTCTAATTTGGGTAGTTTGTATGCATTATTATTGTGTGTTTCATGTTCCATATTACTCAACCCTTCACCCTTATGGTCAAAAGGACCATATCAACCATTTGTGTGGGTGCTACTGCTTAAATGACTTTCTAATTCTACAAATATTACATGTATTCCCTCTTTCATCTCCTCCTATTCCCCTATCATAGGATATGGATTCTTGTAAAGTTTTGGTTCTAGTATTTAACTAGTTTAGACCACCAGAGAGTTGTTTTTCTAAATGCTCCCCCATTGAGTCACTTATGCAAAAAAAATTGATCCATTTCTTGTTCTCTAGTGTCTGTTGCCACACATTGTGATTTTGGACCTTCTAAGGATACTTGTTGAAAATAACATTGTTATTTTGGGAGTTATTATTTTTAGTAATGGTCCCAAAAAAGTGTTTGGATGCTATATATCAAAAAATTTAGCTCAAAACGATTATCCCAATGGGATAGGTCCCAAAATTATGTTTTTATCACCCCTAACCTTTTTAAATTCATGTCCATTTTTCTCCTTAAGCTTTTTTCCACCTATAAAATTGGCTTTCTTCTTTGTTCTTGACAACTATATTGTTCATTACTGTTAGTCTAACAACTACCTTAGTAGGCTCTAACTTACTGGTTATTGATAACTATCTTGTTTGGTATTATTCCCAACTATTACTGACAACTGACTTGGCATACTTTCTTTTGATTGTTACTTACAACTGCCATTTTTAACATTGTTCTTAATTGTTACTGACAACTACCCTAACAAACTCTGCATTAACTATTATTGACTCTCAATAGTTACCTTCATCTATTACATTAAATTAAATTCTAGGATGGGTGTAGTCTCCTTAGTATACTTAATTTTGTGGTTAGGATTCTTGAGATTTTGATGGACGGTGTTAAGGTTTAACATATAACAGAAATAGAGTAACTCTAGACAAAGGTGTGTGTACTATACATAGTCCTCTATTATACCATAGTGATGAATGATAATGCTTAGACTAGTATTTCAGGCCACTATTCAAGGAGGATTCCACACATACCCTTGAGTATATTATCTACCTATCTAATAGTATGGGAGGGTAATCTTCTTGAGCATTGTGCTCAATGTACTATGGATAGATATAGGATCGAAAAGCTTCCAATGAATAAAGGTATCTCCTAAACCTAGGTGGATATCCTTATATACCTAAAGGTACGTGGGAGCTCAAGTCCATTTATGAGTGTTGTCTGAGGCCTAGTTATTGGATTCTAATCACCCCTCACTTCACTAGATTCTTTATGGGAAATATAGCTTAGCCAATAAGAACAACTCCATGATATTTTAAAACCCCTGGCACAGGGTTTCTAACCTATTAAACTAGAAAAAAATACAACTCAATTTTTACACAGAGTCATTATTGTAAATAAATGAAGGAAAATTATACCTAACAAAGTAAATAATATACAAAGGGAAAATAAATAAACAAAGTGAATATACAAAAGACATTAAAATAAATAAAATAGAAATTCAACATATCTTACAAAGAGATTAGTCTATGAACATATCTTACAAAGATAATACTTTCCATTGTGCTAATAGAGTGGGCCCTTACTCCTTAGCCCAATGGAAAGTAAACCTCAATTTAAAATAACATTAAACATATACACAAGTGAGAAAAGGATGTAAACATATTTTATTAAGAAAGGGATGAAATTACTCTTTTACAATAATATTTAATTCCTACATCCATCCTCTTCCTCTTCTTCTTCTTTATTTTCAGCTCCCATCTTATTCTAACCTCTACAATACATTATGCCTCCTCTTTTATAGAGAGGTCATATGAAACAAACCACTAACAACTTACTAACATAAAATATTCCCAATTTGAATTGGTTGGAAATAAATCCAACCAATTCTATACAAAGAACATAACAACCAAGTTGGTTGGAAACAAATCCAACCAACTCTAAACAAAGGAGATAACAACCAAGTTGGTTGGAAACAAACTCAACCAAATAAATGCAAAGGAAATAACAACCAAGTTGATTGGAAATAAACTCAACTATACAAGGAAGATAACAAACTAAAATAGGTTGATGAGGATTCTAACTAATTTGGATCTATCCAAATTAGTTGGAAACCAATCTCAACAAATCAACCTTTATTTAACTACCTTAGATCTAATCAAAGTAGTTGAAAACTAATCTTCAACAATTCTGATTTCTATCTAACAACTTGATTTTACAACAATGGTTCTTCTCTAGCATTTCCATCTTTTTTGTCCACATGGGAATAGTTGCTTGGAAATAGAATAAGCATTTTTATCTTTACTTGCCAAGCTAAAAATAGAAATAAGCTTTTCCCACATGGAGGAAAATGATGAAACAATAGTATGCATCCATGTGGCACCTTAAGCATGTTCATAAATTTCATCTTGTCATGTCCTACATTGTCTTTGCCTTATCCTATACTCTGATCCTGCATTCACATGTTTCAACACAATTTTTATAAGCATTTTTCATAGCTCTTACAGGTTTCTAGAACATATAGTCTACTATGAAAAGTATAGGTTTGGCTCAATAATGATATAGGTTGACTCCAAAAGACTAAAACTCTAGGATGACCTACAAGCCATCATATATTTGTTGTACCATCTTCAAATATTATTAATTCAATGTCAAAACTAAGCTTAAAATCACATAAAAACCTATCTAAAATCACTTGGCAATGCATTTTACCTTTTCACTACTTTAGTCATAATATTAATACAAATTACAACCTAGTCCATAATTACACATGCAGTAAAGGAGTAATAGAGTGTTATTTTATTGCACATAATGAGTCATTTCAAGGCCTCATCAACAAGTGGGATACTTGTAGTATGAGTGATAAACATTCCAAAAATAGAGGAATAGGATGATAGATAAAGGGCCAAAAAAGACTATAGTCACTATTGTTCTACTTATTTATCTATAATTAGAATGACATATGACTTGGTATGGTAATCATGCATCAACTAGTACAACATTCACTCAGAATACCATAGTTAGAATTACAATTCCACTATATCAATATAAACTAGAATGGCAATTCCACTAGATTGACACACTTTGGAGTGGCAGTTCCACCATAACAATAAGTATTGGCAAGGCAAGATCAGGTCTTACTAGCACTACAAGTTCTCTTCATCGTTGGAATGCCACTCACACTTGGAACAACTATAATCATCACTTGGAATGGCACTCTTGGCAATTCCACTCGTACTGCATTCTAGACTACAACTCTAATGTTCCATGTTTAGTCTACAACTATGATCCCTACACATAGAGAATCCAACATACACTACAACTACCAATGGCAAACACATTGCATATAAATTACACTCAACATGGATAGAATATGAGTCATTTGCATTACTTATGGTATGGTGTTATAGAATACTACACAATGCACATACAATCTGCATACATGCTATACTTTTCTATACATATGACTTATCAATAATCACTCTAGCCTCTCCCTATATATAGCATATATGTTCTATATAAATATATGAATACAAATCTACTATATGAATAGTCTTCCATTTTATCAAATTAAGGAGGAGGGTCAATTTAAACTTGTTCCCTAGTCATTGTCAACAATTTCCCAAGACAGCGCACCACCCAACCATCTCCATACTTAAATGTTCTAACAATAACCTTAATGCACTATAGTATATTTATAATTTATCAAATTAATGATAAAATTGCATTACATTATCATTTTTCCTACATTTTATTTCATTACATATGCATTGAGCTCTCATTTACATTTCATTTTATTTACTATTATTTACACTTTGTGCATTTTACACTATTTTTTCTTTTGAGGTCCAGAACCAGTGCCTATATCTACCCTCCTCTTTAGTTTGGTCAACATCTACATTGGTTCTTGAGGACTTGGCTACTAGTATTGAGGTGTTAGAACAAGTGCTTCTCCCATATTTTTGATCTATAGCTTCAATACCTCATTCTTGTCCTTTAGTCTCTTGGCATAATTATGGTATCTTACTCCTAGACCATAATAATTGGTCCTCTAGTCCATCTCAGCTAATTTTTTCAAGAGTCATTTATCCCTCTTCATAAATGCATCTTTGGCTTCTTTCTTAGCTTTATGTCTCTTTTACAAGCTACTCATCTCTTTCTACAATTAGTTTACCTTTGTGCTTCAACTCCTTGGTCTTTGCTTCCACCATCTATTCCCTAATTGAGCACTTCGATTTTAGCTTTCCAATTAGCTCATTTTATTCATCTTGCATGTTATTCTTCTCCTCAACCACTTTATTTAAATAATTCAATTCTACTTTAGTTTCTTACTTCAAGGCAATTAGTTTTCCCTCAGCTTCCTCCTTCACTCTTCTCATTTCCTCATACTAGTTAGCATATGCTTTCTTTAACTGGTTGATCTTCCATAATCCAATAGCTAACCACTCTATATAGTATACCAAGAAATTAATTATTACATACATCCTCATAGGTTTAGGTGTGACCTTCCTATACTCCATACCTACTATATCTTTTGGACAAGGCACTAGATTTGCTTCATCAAAATATATTCAAGTTGGTTGCCTATATATTATTTTCATTCCTATTGGTAATTCCTTTATTCCAACTATCCTTTGGATGTTACCAACCTACAATTCCCATGGCTACATTTGATAGATTTAAGTGAGTTCCTTTGTCATTTCTTCATCTTGAACCCACTATATTAATTTTTTTGCTTATTCATAGACCATTAGTTGACACTTCTTTAACTATCCAATGCAACCCATCTTAAATTCCAACCTTTTTCAATCTAGAATCTTCATCATATTTTCAAAGAACCCATCAATATATTCCTTTGCATGCTCTCATAGGTTTTATTAATTTCTAAAATTTTGTACTTAAACCATTAAATACTCACTTGTCTCTACTAATATTTCAAACTCAATATCTTCTTTAATGAGAATATCCTCTTTGTCTCCTTCACCATCATATTATAGATTGATAGTCTTATTTCTTGTCTTTATTTTTTATAGCTACTGCTCCACAATATCAACTAGGTGTTCCCTCTTTTGGATGCTACCTCCTCTCTTTATCAATTTATATATTACTATAGGCCACATTTCTTTCTCAGTTTTTGCTTCTATTGGTACTTCACTTACTAGTTATTTTCCTCTTTTTGGCACTTAACATGGAACTAGTTATTGCCTTACCAAATTTTTTTATTGTGGATGTGATTTCAAATAGTGGATCCTATCACAACTAAGGTTATGCACATGGATATATATACCACTCAAACTATACAAATATGTTAGGTGACTCCATTCATATTTCTCCCACTATTTCCACATGAACTACATCCGACATTACATCTCATACCTCTCTATCCATATCCACAATTCCTACAAAATTCTATGCTTGTTGTGCAACTCCTTCTTGTACACTTTTCTCCATAAATTGTTGCTCTTCTTCTACATCTTCTTTGATCATATGTACCAACCTCCTTTGCCTCTTCTCTAGTATCAATTATTACTCTTCTTCATTGTCTAAATCCTTATTTACCTTATCATTTAGAAAGTCCTTATTCCTCTTGAGGGTCTTCTTTATTTTTATTGGAGTACTTGTTTTTGCCTTTACAAATGGCATTACATTGAATCACCCCATGATCATTGGATCTTGCTCTATTATCTTCCTCGGAGGATCCAATCTATAAAACCATAACTTTTCCTATGTCACAATATTTATCAATAATATATACCATGAAACACCATTGAAAAGTTCTTCAAATTTTGCATCAAGAAATCCTTAATGCATTATAGTAGGCATGATGCTCAATCGTATTCAACACCCTTCATGAGGTCTTGAACATACAATACAAGCCAAGTAGGTATCTTCAAACTTTGTTGCTCTCCTTGCAACTTAGGCATTATCATGTTTATGGAACACTATAGTTCCATTGACTCCTATAGATCCCATGTATTTTCATATTTACCATTTCGTCTGGTGTCATATTGGTGACTTGTTAGATCATTTTATTCCACTGAATCTGATCTATTGTCTCCTTTTGAATCAACAACCATGAATCGACAATCCAAATATTCTTTAAAATTTTCCAAGTGAAAACACCAACTACATATTTTTATGACTAATTTCACTTTGCTAGCATTTTATAGTGGGTTGCATATTTCTAGCATCTGAAATAAGTAGCTCTTGAAAAAATCCTTATCAAAGTTTAAAATCTATAGTATGCAATTTATTCCTTCTTGCTTGAACATAGCTTTCAGTGAGTGATAATCTATGTTTTCCCTCCACCAATTATGGCATTATTCTCTTATTGGTTGTTGCCATGTGATGTCCTTCAGTGGTATTGGCACCCTTTCCTTCCTCTTATGAGGCAAATACTCCACTAATTGCCCCTCTAGAGTGTCATAGCAAGGTCATTCTCACAAATTTTTAGTATACTATCTACTCCTACTCCGGTTTGTGTTAGAACCATGTTCCTACTCTCATTCGTGTATGCATTCTATGAGACTTTTTCTCCCACAATTTTTGGTTCTTTTGTATCTACTTACTAGGCTAGGTGGATTTCTTATTGGTTTTGGTTTTTTCCACTCCATCCTCTTACAAATTTTTGGTCTTTTGTACATATTTAACTATAATTGGTATTTTAAACATCTATTGTTGCTAGTACAAACTCTATCATCTGCTCCCAACACTAGTACAAAACCTACCATCTTACTTCTAATTTCTATAACATCTTTTATCTTACTTCCAAATAGTATAGTATTATGCTCTGGTTGTTATTATAGCTTACTCTAACTGGTATGGTAGCCCTTTCTCTTCTAATAGGTACTACACCTACCATTTATAACCAATTGGTATAGTAGTCTATTCTAATTGATATGGTACCCTAAAAGCTTCTACTATTATGAAAGCCCTTATCTTCCACTAATTTGTGTCACATAAGGTTTCCAGCTCACCCAATAGCTTCCACGCACCACTCACATGACAAACTCTCTTGCACATCTCTATGCCATCTATGTCACTTCTATAGATCATTCATCCATGACTTCTCTCTCCTATGATTGGAAAATATTCATGTCCTCTCCCATCCATATGGGTATAATTATGTTTTGAAAAATAAATTGTGCCCTCAATATCCTTCTACTCAATAATTTCTTATATGTTTTTCTTCTCTTATTTCATTGGTGGTAGTTGCATCTTTCTTTGTTGATGGATCATCCTATTGTCAACAACACCTAAAATGCTTGTGTGTTATAATAATATTGTGCTATAAACTTTGTTGATGGATCCTTCATGCATGTTCCTTCCATTATTTATTCATTCTAGGTAGGCCTACCTAACTTGAAACTGCTTATTCCTTCCTCCAAGTTGTCCAATACCTGACCATACTCTTCCTTGATTCCTTAGTCATCTATTGTGGCATACTTGGTTTGGACTTGAACCAAGAGGTAGTCCTAATGGGCCAAGCTATTGGTTATATTATCTTTTGTTATTTTGTACATGAACAAGGAAAGGTCCATGTAGGACTTCCCACTGATCATGTAGCCTCAGGATAGCCAAAGGAAATATTCTTCCTTATGAACTACTAGGAGGGAGGTAAATCAAACTCCTCCCTTGACCAAGAAATTGTAGAAAATTAGGAAGACCTGATAATATTTCTAAATTACCTATATCACCTATTTCTATTACTAATATGATAGCTATTAGTAATTTGTGCAAACGACTATGACCTTGCACTTCTTCTAAGGTATGTGTTGGCATATCATTCACTTGCCTTATCATTTGTATTTCTACCTTAAGGTGATTCTAAGGATTATTATATTTGGGCTCAGGGACTCGTTGCAATCTTGACACATTCCTCTAGATTGCTTTGTGAGTGGTGAACTTGAACTACCATTGCTTGTGTTAAAATTAAGTGCATATAAGCTATTACTTGAATCACTAGAGCTTGTGGATGTAATACTAATGGTATTTGTATTACAATTCCTCCCATATACTTCCTAATATGTTGGTTCATCAAACACATCCTTCCATAATAGTTGGGTTATTTCTTCTTTTTTCCACCTTTGTTGCTCCATTTTGTTCAACACTTCTTGTCTCCTTGCTTTGATTATGTCTAGGATTTGAATGATCATTCCAATATCATGAGCAATATGTATCTTCATTTGTATATTCTACCCTTGCAACTCTTTGTAGTCTTTCTAAAATATTTGTATTTCAAGGTGTATCCTTTATTGTTGCACACTGACTTGTGTTAGTGGGCTCAATTCCTCATGCTCATTCCCAGCACTTGATGGTTCATACTCCAATCATTACACATCATCATCTAGTAGTGATTTAAGTCATATTTTATATTTTGTATTTAATAATTGTAATTGAATCCATACACGTATTCTCTCTATAGAATGAGGTTCCATCTCTTCTTATGTTATCATAGGTTCTCCTATACTCCCAAACAATTATCTTAATCCTAAATCATTATCAATTTTATTTTCTTCTTCATCTACACCTTCTTCTTGCTTGGTTTGAATTGATTTTCCTTTTTTTTAACCACTACCCCCTTGAATTCTTATGAATATTAATGTGGTGCTATGACCATCTTTCCTCTATTTTTGTCATCCTTCCTCCCTGGCTAAAAATCAAACATATTTATTTTTTATTTCACTTTATATGGTTTCAATATTGACCCATTGATTATTTTAAGAATGACTATCCCATATATTTTCTATAATTTTATTGTGCCATTATCCTATAGACACCTAAAATGCGTCATGTCGAGGGTGACTACTCATATGGACATGCTACAAAACCATATGGAGGATCTTGGACAGACTCCAAGATAGAGCAGTGGTTCTAACCACTCAATTTAGGCATTTTGGCCTAATCAGGTTGAACCGCAGCCAAGATCTATGGTCTCCATTCTAAACCATGGCTGATACCTACGATCTGCAGTCTGGACCGCAACTGTGACCTACGGTCTTAACTAAAGTTCAGTTAGGCCTTCCATCCGAGCCAAATTGGTTGGAACGGCCAAAATATCTAGAAGCAGGCAGTTGAAGGATGAAATATTCCAGAGGCTTCCATCCCAACTGTCCTAACCAACCTTCTTGGTCTTGGCTTCTCCATGAAGCTACCCCTAGCCCTAGGGACATGCTATAAATACCCCCTCCAAATGGGGTGAAGATATAGAGAGTTAATTGATCAAGAGAGCAGCGAAGCCCTATCAAATTGCATACTGAATCTATGCATTTGAGAGCCCCTTTGCTATTCACCTAAAGACCAATTAGCCATGGATGCCCTAGGTGCCTAGGAGATTCAAGAAGCACAAATCCGGGCAAACGAAGGCCCGTCATAGCGATTTGACCACCAAATCTATCGGAGGACAACAAAGGCGACCCTTGAACATCAATTTGGACAAGGAGGTCAAGCCCACTGCCCCTAATTCTGAGGGTAAACCTATCAGAGGTCAAACCATGATCGTCAACCATGGTTCACAGTGCAGACCGCCCACCATAGCTATGGTTTGCAATAGGTGACTGATCACCTTACTTGCTTTGCTTTTGACCGCATAGATTAGTTATATTAGTCTTTTTATAGGTTTAATTGCACTTTAGAGAAACTCTGACCGTAGGAATTAGTTATTTCATGCATTGTATTAAGTAGGATTATATTGGATCTTTTATGCACTTTATTGCTCCTAACTTGATATTTGATCCATGCATCATTTGCTTATTCATGTCCGTCATGTTATAGTATAATTCTTGATCTAATTAGAATAGTTTAAAGTCTTTCTTTATGATTTCTTGTTTTACTAGTTTAATGGCATTTGCATACATATTTCCTTAAAGGGCCTCATCATGAGAGGCTATCAATATTTTTAATCGTGTGTTGTTGTTTCTTGTTCATAGGGAGACAGGTGCAAGAGGAGCTTACATCATAATCCTTCCACATCACGAAGAAGGGGGTCAACTCCACCCCAAGGCAGTTTGTGACTAATCAATAGAGCACTATAAGTGTGCCTACCCTATTGAGGGCATTGGCAATTGTAATATCAGTATCATCTTTCAAGTGACCCTAAGAGGGCATTTTTGTAATCAAAGCTCATTCAAATATTAATACAAGAAACCTTACTTTTTTTGTTCAATTTATGTACTTGTGTCAATATTTGTGCTTTCATGATGGTATAGATCAATACAGTAGCTAGGTGCATGCTCCATGATTAAGTCAGAAGGTGATCATGGTGGGACACCACAATTTTAGCCCTGAGTTCTGACTTTTCTTGGCTTTTTCTTATCTCAGGCACTAACCGTAGCTTTCAGCTATGGTTATTTTTTGGCCCGTGGCTGTAACCTACGTTCACTACTGCATCCCACAGCTCGGACCTACGGTTAACAGAGGAAAAAGTAGACAATAGGAAACTCAGTGGGCAGCAGAGCAGGAGCTAAGGTAGGCCCCAATTTCACTATCTATTTTAAATTTTCTGCTCTGTGTTTTTCCAGAAAGCATTGAACTATTGCAAACTAGGAACTTAAATAAAAAGGTCAATGAACAAGTCTTAGTTTGTTTCCATTTTCCTTTCATTAGAAAGGCGTTGTTGGGAACAACGGACCTCTGAGTGCAGTTCGCCCCTAAATACAATGACCTTGATAGAAATTATGTGGTCATTTGCATGCTTGAGGCCCAATTAGTGGCCATGTCATTGTAATTGCATCATCAAAATATCATATAGGACATTAGCATGCATTCTTTTTAAATTTGAAAGGTTCCTTTCTTTTCATGCATATCATTTAGAGAATATCATAATGCTCTTTTATGCATTTGTCATTTTTGCAAAGTAAAAGGAACCACACACACCACTTGGCACTTAAACGCTAGTGAGTTGGGCTTCATCTCCAACCACTAGTAGGGTTCAATGATGGTGGGCGTAATTTCCATCCGTTGGCCCAAATCCCATGTACCTTGTGTTACTAGACCATATCGGGTCCAAGATCCTTTCGTACCCTAAAAAATTTGCATATACTCCTCTTCGGAGGGTATGACGCTGATCGAGGGAAAATGGGTGAGGAACTGGGAGGACCTATGCCCCCTGACCGTGTGTGGGCTTCACTTCCACACATTATAGGTTGGTTTACGTGACTTGGGTTTCATCTCCAAGTTATCGAGCTATGGGTATACAGGTGAAAGCCAATTCAACTGAGTATAAAATCCAACAATCTTTCAAAACACGTGAGAGTTTCTAACACTGATACAACACATCTGAAAACAACATCAAATAGTTTAGGGCTCACAATAAAAATTTAAAAGAAGATAATCATCATTTGTATACCTTGTTTGCATAATAAAACACATCTAGACGTTAGGTACACAAATGGTGAACACACGGGGTGATCGACAAAGGTCTAGGACCGATGCCCATGATCAACCCCCAACTGATTCACAGCAAGCATGTGTCGAGTCCTCACACACATGAGCGAACCGAATGACGTTCGATGAGCATTAGAGGTGAAAAATCGACATGGGGAGATCCCATTGAGTGGACCCCCGATAGAGGAGCTTCAGTACACTCCTCTAGGCATAGGACTGAGTGCAGGAGCTTCTCAGCATGAGGATGCTCTACTCCAAAGCCATTACCGAGACCACATTGCACGTGCATCCATGGGATCGATCGAGGAATATGTTGTGCAGGGGACCAAGTTGGTTCCCATACGTACTAGGTCCATAGGAGGTTCTAACCCTCCATAGTCAGAGTATAGATGGACTAGAGATCCACCCATTCAGGGGCAAGAGGATAGGCTCGCTTTCGAGCATAGGTCCACCCATACTCCCATGCGTGGCCCACCATGCAAGATCACCATTGATATATCAAAGGTGGGAGCTAATGGAACACCACCGCATGAGCGGTGGAGGTCTAGATAGTTAGATGGTCTAGGTAGTGTTCTTGAGCAGCTAGGCTGCAAGCCTACAACTCCGCCCACTCATGCTCCGAGTGAGCATAGCGATAGTTGTATCAAGATCACTAGAGAGCATGGAGAGGCTTCTAAGCGCCCTCATGTCACACGTCCACCATCCACACATGGTGGTTCATAGTTTAGAGCATAGCAGGATGTCGATGCCATCTTCATAGATAGAGGCAAAGGTGCAACACATTTTTTTGATGGGTACAGAACCCATAAGGTAGCTCACATAGAGCATACACACCAGAGGCCTCCCATGGCCGACCAGATCGATAGATCACATAGACTGGTGTCTGAGCAAAGATGTCAACTCCTCCAAGATCAATTGGAGGATGCTCACCTAGAGAGGCAACATATTGAAGATGAAAATATTCAAGCACAAAGGCTCCTACGATAGAGGTTATATGAGCAGCGCATGCGTGAGGAGCGTATTCTAGCTCAGAAGGAGCGCATAGAGTAGGAGGATCGGCTAGCCAGGGCTGGCCTATACCCTCTCGAGGAGCATAGAGAGCATGTGCATAGGAGGGTTGTGTCCCTAGCCGATATGCATGAGGAGCATAGAGATGCTCGTACTCATGTCAGTGCCCAATAGAGGGAGCGACTGCCATCGCTCAATGATCTTAGACAGAGGTAGCATGAGCATGTAGATGTAGATGGATACGATCAGGAGTATCCTGAGAGTTACCGAGTTGAGGAGGAGGAAGAGCCACTTCCTCCACCTCCCTCGAAGAAGACATTACCTCCTAGACCACCTCCATGTCAGCTTAGGGAGGAGGACTTTTTGTCTTCTGAGGCGTACAAGGTTTTGGCCGATAAGGTCAAAGCAATAGAGAGGCAAGGCATGGCTATTCAAAATCCGACACTGAGGAAGATACACAATGAACCTCTAGACCCCTCGGTGCCTACGCCTCCATATCCTGAGCATTTTGATATGCCCAGGTTAGAAAAATTCAAGGGTGATGAGGATGCCCAAGAGCATGTTACGAGTTTTTTGGATGCTTGTTTCTAGATAGAGAGTCATGATGCCTTGTTGTTGCGCACCTTCATTATGACACTCTCCGGCCCGACCCGAGAGTGGTTCAACCAGCTGAAGAAACATAGTATTACTAGTTTTGAGCAGTTAGCTGATGCATTTCTTGAATGCTATTCATTTGGCATCAAGAAATAGGCCAACCTTTTCGATTTGGCTGTGCTAGCTCAGCGCGACGATGAGCCCATCGAGCAATATGAAAAGAGATGGCATAGAATAATGGCAAAGCTGCCATTCCCTATTCCTACAGTAGAACTGACCTGAATGTTTACAAAGAGTTGTGCCAAGCACATCTCACTACTGTTGTAGCTATAGTAGTACGCTACATTCGAGGAAGCTTTGGTGCAAGCCAAGGTGATCGAGGACATCAAGTTGCAAGAAGGCAACTTGAAGCTCAAGACCAGGAAAGAGGGGTTTAAAAAGAGTACTACGAAGCAACAGGGCAAGCAGGCCCACGTGAATCAAGTAGTACTAAATCTTGGAGGAGAGGACAAGGGACAACAAAAGCCTAATTATCAGGCCCAACCTCCTCCTACATGTTATGAGACGTGCAAAAACAATTATAAGGGCAAAAATAGAGAAGAGCGCCCACCTCGCCAGTTCACACCTCTGACGGAATCGATGACTTTGATTTTCCATCAACTGTGCGAGGCCAAGGCCATACGATTGCCCGAGGTCAAATTAGTAGATCCGAATGTGCCAAAGTCAAAGTGGCATCAAGACGATCTGTTCTACATATTCCATAGAGCGAAGGGCCATGACATCGAGACATGTTGGTCCTTCAAACACATTGTGTAGAACATGATAGAAAAAGGAGAGCTTGTAGTACCAGGCAATCCATAGGCACCCGACAATAGAAACATGGGGATTTTCAAGAATCCACTACCTAATCATGAGGCACCTCGTAACAACGTCAGCCAGGTCAATCAAGTGAGAGTCGAACCACCTACCCAGGGGTTCGTAGGTATGGTCAATGTTGTTACTAGACATGGGAGGTATGATCAACCGAATCAACCTCATGCTCCCATTAGAATACAAGCTACGTCGGATCAACGACCAGCTCAGAACATTCCAGGCCCACCAACTAGACCGGTGGTGACCATAAGGAGCAGGTTAGTTCAGAACCTGCAGACAACTCCTACGAAGTTGTCAATATATGAGCTTATTCAGCAGTCCCCTAGACATAGGGAGACTCTTATGGACATTCTGAGGTCCATTGAGGTACAGTCCCAAGATGCGCACACATTTACAAATTTTGTGGGACATGTACAACGGTGTCAGGAACCCATGATACAATTTTATGATCATGAAGTGAAGATGGTTCCTACTATTATGGCTGACCCATCATTGCATATTATCATGTGTGTTAACCACATGCCTTTCAAAAGGGTCTTGATCGACACTGGGTCCTCGATCAATATAATTATGACCAAGGCATTGAGCCATCTCAAGTTGCCCAAATCACACATTGTGCCTACCACCTTTACGTTGAGAGCGTTTAACGATGCACTATGCTCGATGGTTGGTACAATTGTTCTACCTATTCAGGTGGGACTCAAGACCATCTCTATGATGTGTCACGTGATAGAGGGTGCCATGCAGTACAACATTCTACTCGAAAGGCCTTGGATTCATGAAATGCATTGCATCCCCTCGATCTTGCATCAATGCATGAAGTACATTCATGAGGGACAAGTTCACGTAGTGTCCTCGAATGAAGAACCATTCAAGTTTGTGAACCTAGCAGATTTTCCTGGGGGTTTTGTACTCCCATCGATGCACTTGGATATCTGGCCTACTTCATCGGTTAAGATTCCAAGAGGTAAACCAATAGCCCATGCTCAACCATCGACATCTGTGTCACACAGATCTGAGCATACGACTACAACTTCTCTAAAATCGACTACATCAGCAATGCATCGGCAAGACGAGAAGCTAAAGGTGAAATTGGGTGAGAAAGTAGAAGATCATATGCCCAGACCAGTCACCAATGAGACTCCCACTCCCATGGATGTGGAAGAACCTCAAGACAAAGCCGAGGAGGCACCTCAGCCTGCTTCACCTGCATCTTCAGCAGGGTCATCTGCACCGTAGGTGACCGTTCATCTAGCTAGCATAGGGTTAGGTGAGTATCTTGTGCAAAATGTTACTTTCGGACCTATCCTGAAGACTACACAAGAGATGGGCCGACCACACGCCCATCGATTTTTGATTGGATCTGTAGTGTCATTGGGTGAGCCACCCAACCAAACAAACTTCGTCTACGTAGGGCTAGATCAAGCGCCCACCAGAATTTCCATAGATGAGGATGATGATGAGCCATTCACTGTGAATGTGCGCTATCTGTCCAACCCAGAATATGCCATGCACATTTTTGAGTCGTATCATTGGCATGGACACGACCTTGGTATTTTTGAACAAGGACGTAGGACTCTACTCGAACCTCATTATCAGTTAGCTACTGATAGGTTCGGGTTAGGGTTATAGGTACAGGATCATGATGATTTGCTTGCTGCATCCTTAGATCACATGTACCTGAGTCTAGGGGATGATGTGGATTTTAATCCATATCACCCTAATCCTTCCAGCTTTTGGAGGACTCACTAGACGGTATCATTTGTTACCATAGGGCCACCCGATTCATATCATGATGGGCCCTTAGAGGACAACCCTAGAGGCAACCTGGGTAACCAAATCCGTAATGCTACCGATGACATCGGTATGCAGGGGCATAACCCCACTACTGTAGGCGATCTCGAGTTAGGAGATCTTTGTGATGATGATGGAGAGGAGTCCACCTCTAAAATAAGTGGACCTAGTTATGATGCAGATGATGAGTCCTCAAATGATGATCAATCTAAGGAGGAAATCGAGCCGACCTTTCCAGGTCCAACATTTATACGCCATCTGCTACCTATGGAACAAGTGGAAGAGATGAATGAGCACTTCATAGTCGATAGTGATTATGAAGATGAGATAGAGGAGGCCTACTTAAGGCCTCACCTAGCTAATCTCCCACTATTCATAGACACAATAGAGTGGTCCATCCATGGTAGTGACCACAGTGATGTAGATGAGAGGACCGATTCTAGGCTTGTGTATCCACAATATCTATTGCCTAGGGAATCAGAGCATGTTATGGAGGAAGTCCCTCCCAACACTGAGTGCTCTGAGGAAGAAGCAATGCCAGTTTATATGGTAGTATCATATATACGATCGTTCTATCAGATTTATCTGGATAGTGATGATAGTGACCGTAGAATCAGATACATGGGGCCACATCTGGCAGATCACCCCTTAGAAGAGGGGGGAAGTGATGGATTGTATTTGTATAGTGATGATGAGGATTCATTGGAGATGGCCTATTTGGGACCTCATCACCTACGTAATAGGCCTCCACCTCGAGGTCCCCCACCTATTACAGCTACAGGTTTGCATCGGGAGATTAATCTCCATCGCAGCTTGAGGGAAAGAAGAGAGCTCGAAGAGAGGTATCAGGAACTCTTTCCCCATCCACCTACGTATATGGAGCTCCTTGAGCTGAGAGATCCCATTTTGTAGCTAGTGCACTGGGAGGATCTAGTTATACGGGCATCCCATAGAGAGGATCCATTTGTGCCCGTACCATCCGAGCCAGATCTTGGGTACAGAAGCTACACTTCAGATATAGAGTTTTGTCCATGTGGTTCTGGAGATCAATTCCATTCCATCAATATGGTCTCCATTGATTTGACCACTCCACTCCACAATCTAGTAGATCCATCCAAACCATTGCATCTGAACATGGATGCTATCGATTGGGATCACGCTGACTCATCGGTCCAGCTTGAAGATTTCTTCCCTAATGAAGAAATGTTGCAACCATTTCATTTTGTGCTAGGCTATGCTTATGATGTTTATCATGTTGAGGGTGCTTCCCATGAGGAACATGTGAACCCGACTGATGACATCCATCTGATTCCTATGCCTCACCAGCTTGAGGAGGGATCACATATGTCAGTAGAGAAAACCTTCGATGTGGATATCAGTAAAGATCCCACCAATCCAAAGAAGGTTAGATTTGGAGAGAGTCTCACTCCGGATGAGCATGATAGCATCATCCCTCTACTAAAAGAGAGACCTGATCTCTTTGCTTGGACTTACAAAGACATGTCGGGTCTAGATCCAAAATTGGTTACTCATAACCTTTCGCTAGATCTGTCGAAGAAGCCAATCAAGCAAAAACTTAGAAAAATGCATCCAATAGTAGCCTTAATGGTGAAAGATGAGTTGCAAAAGTTGTTGGACGTAGAGTTTGTCATCTCCATCGACTATCCATAATGGGTGTCCAATATGGTGCCCGTAGGAAAGCCAGATGGAAGGATCCGTATTTGTATGGATTTTAGAGATCTCAATAAGGCAACACCCAAAGATTCATTTCCATTGCCAAATATCGATGCTCTGGTAGATGCTACTGTAGGTCATGAAATGCTCTCCCTTATGGATGATTTTTTTGGATACAATCAGATTCGGATTAAACCTGAAGATCAGCATAAAACCACGTTTATAATGCCATGGGGGACATTTTGCTACAAAGTTATGCCATTCGGTCTTAAAAATGCTGGTGCCACATATCAACGGGCTATGACATATATCTTTCATGACTACATGCATAAAATCTTAGAAGATTATATCGATGACTTACTAGCTAAGTCGTTGCTACGAGCAGAGCATGCGAAGGTCTTAAGGAAGGTCTTCGATCGCTTGATAGAGCATAATGTCAGGTTGAATCCTAAGAAGTGCGTATTTGGCGTAACTTCAGGTAAACTCTTGGGATTCATCATTTCTAAATGAGGCATCGAAGTAGACCCAACAAAGGTCAAGGCTATTCTAGAGATGCATCCTCCCACTAATATCAAAGAACTAAGAAGCCTTCAGGGCAAAGTAGCATCCATAAAGTGATTCATCACTCAATTATCGGATAAATGTCGACCCATGAATCGACTACTACACAAGGGGGTCCCATTTGATTGGGATGAGGACTGCCAAGCAGCCTTTGCTGAGATTAAGAAATACTTGGCAATGCCGCTAGTACTAGCTCCACCAAGGCCAGATGTGCCTTTTCTGCTATATATATCGGCAACCAACTTTGCATTAGGGACCATGTTAGCCCAAAAGAATGTGCAAGGCAAAGAGCAAGCCATATATTACATCAGTCACACCTTGGTGAGTTATGAGTCAGGATATGCATATGTGGAGAAGCTTTGTTTAGCAATGGTGTTCGCTACCAAGAAATTGTGGCATTACATGCTAATTCATACGACATATGTTATATCAAAATAGAATCCTTTGTAGTATATGATGAGCAAGACATATCATAACACACGTACTACAAAGTGGATCATGCTATTGATAGAATTTGATTTGGAATTCATCAGCCAAAAGTCCATCAAGGGACAAGTCATAGCTGATCAACTGGCTGAGGCACCACTGTCCAACAGTAGGCCTCTAACCATTGAGCTTCCAGATGATGCGGTCTTCATAATATCTGAAGCTCCCAAACCCGAAGAACCAGAGAATAATGTTGATATGACATTGTTCTTCGATGGTTCAAAGTGTGAGCAAGGGGTGGTGCAGGAATAGTGTTTTTCATGCCACAAGGAGCTCCAATGCCCTTGTCATTCAAGTTAGACTTTTCATGCACCAACAATAATGCTGAGTACGAAGCCCTACTTTTGGGCCTCCACACAGCCATCACCATGGGTATTAAAATATTGAACATTTTTGGTGATTCTCTGCTCATAGTTAACCAAGTTAAGGGGCTCTTTCAGTGTCGATGTCCCATACTGAAAGCCTACAAAGATCTTGTTGCCACTTATCTGGCTAAATTTGAATGGTATGACATCGAGGCAATCCCTCATTCATCAAATAGGTTCATAGACACCATGGCATCTTTGGGGTCCTTGATCCCTCAGAATCCATCTACCGATTTTACTACCATCCATGTTAGAATGCTCTCGCACCCAGCAGTGGAGCGTGCAACCTTTGATAACAAAGAGTCAGTCAACATGATTGTTGTGGAACCAACAGCTGATTGGTTCCGTAGAGTGGAAGACTTTCTTAAGTAGGCACCCTAGGAGTCATTGACTTCTCAGAGTCCTACGGGGAGTGGTACTACCATTCACCATAAGGTTGTTTCCCAGTCTGCATTTACAAAGTTAAATACGTAGGGGGAGCAAGTCATCTTAGCAGTCGAAGTTGAGGCTTGTCAAAGCTGGATGTTGCAAATCCAAGACTTCTTAAAACTTGGTATGATCCTAGAGGGATTGTCGCGTGCCGCAAGATGCACATTCAAATAGAAAGTGACTAAGTATGTCTTGATAGGAGATATTTTGTACCGACGTAGCTATGAAGGAGTTCTCCTTCGATGTCTTGAGCCCCAAGAGTCATCTTGGGCAATTTTAGAAGCTCACGATGGTACGTACGGTGGCCATTTTAGCGGCATGGCTATCATCAAATGCATCCTTCGCATGGGTTATTATTGGCCCACTATGGAGAAGGATTGCAATGTGTATGTCAAGAAATGCATTAAATGTCAGCATCATGCTAATCTTACGCACTTGCCATCACAGGCCTTACAGCCCATTCAGGCGGCTTGGCCATTTGCTCGATGGGGACTAGATCTTATTGGCAAGATTTCTCCTCCATCATCATGCCGACATACATTCATTATCATGGCTACTGAGTATTTTACAAAGTGGGTAGAAGCCATTCCCCTTACAATGACCACTGGAGCTCGCATCGCAGAATTTATTCTCGAGCATATCATATGTCATTTTGGGATACCATCCAAAATAATTTTGGATAATGGAACTTCTTTTAAGAACAAAACTATGTGGGCTTTAACGTCTAAATACCGCATTAAACACAGTTTTGCAACTCCATACTATCCGCAAGAAAACGGGCAAGCTGAGGCCTCAAACAAGACTATGGTAGCCATCTTGAAAAAGACAGTGCAAGAACACCACAAGGATTGGCATATACAACTGCCCCTTGCATTATGGGCTTACAGGACTAGCATTCGGATGCCCATTGGGGCAACACCATTTTCACTAGTATATGGCACTGAGGCCATTATGCCCTTAGAGTTGGAAATTCCAATGCTGCGCGTCGCATTGAAAGAGTTCATCGATGACGACACCGCACGACAAGCTCACCTCGATCAATTGACGTTGCTCGATGAACATCGCGTGAATGCCCTCGAGCATCTCCATGTTTATCAGGAGCGATTAAAATGAGCTTACAATGTCAAAGTCCACTAGAGAGACTTTGAAGTTGGGGATCTTGTGCTGAAAGAGAACCAACATAACTCGAATTTACCGCCTGATATGCGAGACAAATTCATGGCTAATTGGCTAGGGCCTTACATCATATCTAAAAATATTGGTCTAGGTACCTATCACCTAACATCGCTAGAGGGTGTGGAAGAGCTTGAGCCTCTCAATATCATCCATCTTAAGGTGTTCTATGCTTGAGAGTGTAGTAAAGGCACCAAAGGCATCTGTAAGCCCTTTGGTCAACCCAAAAGCTTCGAGGGTTTGTCCACAACCGCTCGGTCATCCCAAAAGGCTTTGAGTTCTTGAATTGAGAAGCTTGGTCAAGTAAATGCACCAAAGGCATCTGTAAGCCCTTTGGTCAACCCAAAAGCTCTGAGGGTTTTGTCTCAACCGCTCGGTCATCCCAAAATGCCCCAAGCTCTCTGTTGAGTAGCTTGGTCAAGTAAAAGCTCCAAAGGTAGTTCCTCATCGTTTGGTCATCCTTAAAAGCTCCAAGGACATGTACTCATCGTTTGGTCAAATATGGAAGCTCAAAATCCATAAAAATCAAGAAAAATATATAAAATTCCAAAAAAAAATTGGAAAAGCTTAAAATTCAAAAACATTTGCTTTTGCATTTCGCATTTTCATTTGCATTCATGCATTGCATATAGGCATTTGTCATCCGTTGCATTCCATACAAGAATGGATAGTGTGTGTCAAAATCTTACAAATGACACCACGTTTGTGTTTCAATCATGCACCCTTGCATTATATCATCTATCATCTATCACAGTGAGTAAATGTGTTTTTCAACACAACCCATCCTGTTGCTATGAAGAATATGCTAGAGTTTTCTGGTCATTCAAACATACCTAGTGGTCTTCTCAGGAGTTGGTAAGAAATCCTGTTTTGCTTTTGATGGCTGAGGTCGAGTTAGTATAGCCCTTAGCATATCAGAATCTTGTCACTAATGAACAAATTAAAAAGAGTCTTAATAAGGACTAGGGGAAGATGAAGCCGTGAAGCAGGACCGGGTATCCTGAAGTGAAAAGAATTATTCTTGCTTATCCCTCTATGTGGACGGTACGGGAAATGTGGGTAATTGGCAAAAGGACAGGTTCATTTCCTACCCATAAATCCCTTGCTTATGATAAAATGAGCAATATCCCCTAAGTGATATCCCACATCAATCCTCAAGATTGATACCCTTCGTCGATATCATAAATCGACATCCCAGATTGATATCCTACATTGATATCATACGATCGGTATCACAGATCGACACTGCAGATTGATGTCCTCCAGATTGATGTCACATATCGATACTCTAGAATCGATATTACAGAAGCAGTTCCCCTCAAAGTTAAATCCACAAAGGACATTTTTGAAGCTCATAAATCCAGAAACAAAGATCAAATGAAGATCGAGAATAAAAGAAAAAAATTTCCAGAGATCAAATGAAGATCAAATATAAAGATCCAATGAAGATCAAAAAATCAAAGGCACGACAAGGTCAAATGAAGATCACAAGATAGTGCAAAAATGAAGATGAAGACAAACCCCTTGCTTAAGAATCAGAAATAGAATAGCGCAAAGCTAACATTAGTGATTCTTATCAGTTTGTACAAGCAAGTATCCCGATCATACATAGAGAAGGAAGGAGTGGGCCTGAATCCTTGGAATTGCTCGCACTATTGTACCTTACACATGATGATATGTCTGATGCATTAGCATTTTGCTTATGTACAGACCAATGTTTGAATGTGGATGAGCTAGCTTCAGGTGTCCTGCATCGCTTAGCGGTATGAGTCCAACTGAAATCTAAAACTAAGATTGGGTAAGACATTTGCGGATCCCCTATCTTAGCAATGGGCTGAAAGAATCCCGCCTGACATCGGGGTATGCTTATGTCTTACCAAAGTTATGCACTTGCACACATAAAGGTAATGAATAGTTTTGGCCTATCTTAACAAAAGCCTCACGGTTCAGAAGTCTAACATGGTGAGTATACAACTTCTGATTAGACAACTAGGGTATTTGAGTCTCATGGAAAACCTCAAAAGTTCCCAAAATAGCAACAGGATGGCAGAAACCGCAAGCCATCAAAAATAATAAAGTCATTCAATCAATCAAACTGCAAAGTATCTATCCATGATACATTATTATATTGAGCACAATCAAAGATATAGGATAGATACCGGATGAATATCAGAAATGATGTTTAGACGACCACTGACTATATAGTGCAAGGAATGAATATCGAATGACATATCAAATCATTTACATTATACCAATCCATCTCATCTCATTTCATATATGGGTGATTAATTGATTAAGATCTTGTAATGAGAATGATCAATTATTTTGCATGATTGTTATACATTCTATGGTGTCATATTTTAAAAATTGATATACACAGTTTACATTCATTCCTTATGTTTTAAGTGATTAAAGCATACAGGTTCATTTCCATTAGATTATGATTATGTACATAATGCATTACCATACATTGCATAGCATACCATAAACTACATAAAAATAAATGCATGCCCACAAAGCAAAAATAAATATGCATTTAAAAATAAACATCGCATCCATATGCATACATCATATATCACACATCTAATCATCTAGATCACTGCATATCATCATCATAAAGTAAAATAGCTATCTAGTGCATGTCATCCATACATCACATCATATAAACATAGCATTTACATAAGCCTTGCATCCATGTGCATCAAATAAACATAAAATCAAAAAAATAAATAAACATGTACACATAATGAGCCATAAAAGATCATATCATATATATGTGTCCAAAAGAGTACATAGGGAGTACAAAATGCTCGTAGGCTACAACTGTGTAGGTCCTCGACCTTACACACAAAATGATATATCAAAAATGTAGTCGGTAGCTGCTATAACTCAGATCTAGGCTGCTCCCCCTATACTGGAGCTCTCGTCGCCTCCCTCAACACTATGCTCTAGAGCCTGCTCTCCTGGCTGACCTGGCACCTATGGTGGATCCTATTGTGGATCCTACCTACCTCCAAAGCCTAAAGCACCCAACACATGAGAAACTGGTAACTAATAGGCTAGTCCTCTGACTGGTGGCCCCTGATGTCTACCCTAGATCTCTAGTCCTAGCCTACGATCTCTTTGTGTGTGCTAGAGGACCTATGCATCCTCTCAGTCCTATGAGTCCTATGACTCGAGCTCATTGTAGACTATCCAGTAGTCCTAGTCTGGGTCCTCTGAGACTCTGGTGTGAAAGGATCCTCTAGAACCTATAGCCCATGCATCTCAATGTAATCGACTAGCTGATCAACTCGAGCGAGTCGGGCTGCATGCATCTCCTTGGTCACCATGACCATGCTACATAATCACTCTATCTCAGCCATAGGATCTTGAGCAACTATTGTACCTACTACTAGTGCTATAGGAGGCCCCATAGTAGCCTGAGGAGGTGGCATAGCCCCCCTCGATGCTCGAGCAAGATCCTGCTCTACCTCTGCTATAGTCCATTGTGCCTGTGCTAACTCTAGGGTAGTCTGTAGTCTCTAAACCTGGGCCTCTACATCTATGGCCCGAGTCGTAAGCTCCTGTATCTGGTCCTACACCTCAGTTAGGCGTCGCTCCCTATCAACCACTTTCACCTCTAGAGTGGTGATGGTAGTGTCTCTCTCGAGCTACTATGTGTGAAACCATCTGAGCTGACTCTACAAGTCAGCCACCTAAGCTAATAGTCATCCCTCTATGCTATTAGGAGGGACCTCACCCTCCTCTAGAATATCCTCCTCAGGGTCAATCTTAGGTATATCCTCGATGGTGGCCTCTATGCCCCAACCACCCTCTATACATTGGTGCACCCTATGCCCATCAGGATCTACCTCTACCTCTACTTGAGCTAGCTCTCGCCCAGAGGCCCTATCCCATACCATCTGAATAAGGACCACCACCCATCATAGTCTGGAGTGGTCCCGACTGTCTCAACCCCTGACTCTTGGAAGTCATCTGGTGCATCTCCTAGTGGTGGAGGATGTATCAGTGGGAGATCCCTCTCCAAAGCCAAGCGCCTGTATCTGAATGGGATCTCTAGCATGTCCTACACCATGCCAAACTATCATAGGACATGAGAAAAGAACTGATACTCTCTGACCTCTGGCTTATGCTAGATAAGCCATCTATCTCGATGGGCCCATCGTAGCCACTCGTCCACCTCAGGCCATGCAGGGCAATCCATGTAGGGGTGCCATACAATGTCCCTCGGCCCAAGTGATGCAAATCTAATGATATAGTGCTCAGTGTTCCTAGCATGAGCCCTACTATGGGTACCCTCCTCAGCATGAGGCTAGCATGCGGCGTAACACTGATGGTCAACGTCTATGGTGGTGATGCATAGTGGAAGCTCCATAGGATGCTCGATCCGGATGTGCTGCCACCCCTAGATCTGTAACAAAAGACTACAGCTGATGCCCTTATGACTATGCTCTGTAATCTGGTATAGCTCCTTGTAGAGCTGGCATAATAGGGTGCTCCCCTAAGCTAATCATAGTGGCTCCTCTGTAGAGCTCTGAAGCACCCTCCAAGTAGTGGCTAACATGTTCTAGGGAATCCTCATGCCCGAGGAGTCTAGAAGGACAATCTGCATAATGAGATGCATGAAGAGGGCCTCTCATGCAGAAAAGACATCATCACGGTACCAGTCACCGATGTGCACCCCTCCATGGTCAGCATCATCCTGTGCATCTACGCTCTGGTCATCGAAGATAGCATCGAAGACAACATCCTTTGTCATGGAGGTAGAGGAGATGATAGCCTCACCATCGATGGGGATCTTGAAGATCCTATAGACATCCTCTAGAGTGATAGTCATCTCACCGGGAGGAAGGTGGAATGTGTTGGTCCATGCATTCCAACGTCGGGCCAATGCAGTAAGATAGGCTTGATCTACCCTAATGGTGGGTAGATCCATGATGTAACCAAACTCGATAGCTCAGAACCAAGCTCGGTCATCATCAGATAAAGCCTCATGGAGAGTCTTCATAAGGTCAGGCTCCCGCGCTCTAGAAGTTAACTTCTAAAAACAAAAAGCATAATGTAAGCTAAATCTGGCTAAGCAGAGCTAAAGAAAATTAAAAATTTTAATTAGACAACCTAGAGCTTAATGAGATAACATTAAATGCCTAATTAAATGACAAAAAAAAAAAAATTGAAAAATTTTGCAAAAATTTCTAAGGTTTACAAACCGCGGGTCAACCCTGCGGTTTGAAGGCGGTAAAATATGACCGTTAGGATTTTGAATCCTAACCATAGATGAAACCTATGGTCCCCAATTTTCCAATTGGGAACCATGGCTACCAGCTATGGTTTAGGAGAGGCACCCATTTTGGGTACCCTCCTAATCCACTAAAAGCAAAAAAAATTAAAAACTAAGCTAACCTAGACTAGTGGGGTTCATTACCAGCAGTTTAGTGAGGTTAATTTTCTGCATTTCTTAGTGTGGTTCATTTTATTGGTATTGAGTGTGAGGTCTCGGTTTTGAGTTACCTTGCCCACACCCTAGCCTCGGCTAGTAGATGGCTGATCAGGATCCGCCATCGAGGTAGATGAGTGTAATTGCGGTAGAGTTTGGCAGCGTTCCGGATCAAGGAATGTTCTCTCTCTCTTAGAGCTCTCAAATTGCTAGTAGTTGCAAGAAAATAATGAAAAATTTCAAATGGGAAAACATTTTATAGGTCCTCCTAGTCTCCGAGGACCGTAGCTGACACCTGCGGTTCTGAAACTAGGGTTTCCCGCTCATAGGTCTGACCCGCGGTTCAAAAAATTTGAAATATTAAACCGCATGTCGTACCTGCGGTCCGTAGCTAGCAATAAATGCACTCAAAACCCATCGTGGGAAGGTCTAAAAAGATAAATTAATGACTCCCATTGGATAAAAATTCAAAATCAATGATCAAAATTGCAAATTTGGTGATGTTAAAAGCACCAGGATCAATCAAATAAATGCAAAATTAAACAAAAAAAATCAAATAATGAAAAACCAAATGCGCCTCGTATTCAGTGATTTATCCTATAAAATTGGTGGTTGCAACGACTTGCGATCCATGCAATCCGGCAAGATGAGTAAATCACCATAAGGACATTTGGGGTAAAATTGTCATTTCTTTTATGACATCTTTCAAGCAAATCATCGACAATATGATTCAACACAAGTCTAATTGCATTTGTATTATTTTGATTCCCTAAGATGGCTATCGTAGCTTGACTGCTCCATGGGATAGAGATGTGCAAATACTACTAAGAGTTGCAATCATAAGCTGAACTAGGCCTAGCCAAGGCATTAAAAGGCTCGAATCTAAAGTTGTTCAGGATCATTCATTATGGTCAAGCGATTTCGTCGCTTCATACATTGTCATTACCCTCATCGACTCATCGCTTGAGGGGGTAGTCATAATTTCATGTCATAATCAAAGTCAACAGAAGATCTCGAAGATCGTAGATCCCTTGATCTTGTCAAAATTGTGTTCGTTCTTGCGAATCATTGCTAACAACTATCATAAGCTTCCCCCTTTGCTTGGGGCAAATAGCAAATATGAAATTTTGTTTGTAACTCTCATCCTTCGGTTATATAGGCCTAACTCCTATTGTAGCACCAAAGCTACCCGAACGTCTGATGGTGAGTGCAGACTTTTCAAATGTAAGCCTTTCCAAGTTGGAAGCAATGATTCCAGGATGCACATCCTTTTGTTGGACCTAGGGCATCTAATGTTGATCAGACTAATGATCATCATAGAACCTTCGACATCATTTTAGGATGTATATTTTTGCTCAGCGTTGTTCGATCTCACAACGCATCTCAAAAGGGGCATCTGTAGACACCTAAAATGCGTCATGTCGAGGGCGACTACTCATATGGACATGCTACAAAACCATATGGAGGATCTTGGATAGACTCCAAGATAGAGCAATGGTTCTAACCACTCAATTTAGGCATTTTGGCCTAATCAGGTTGAACCGCAACCAAGATCTATGGTCTCCATTCTAAACCATGGCTGATACCTGTGGTCTATAGTCTGGACCACAACTGTGACCTACGGTCTTAACTGAAGTTTAGTTAGGCCTTCCATCCGAGCCAAATTGGTTGGAACGGCCAAAAGATCTAGAAGCAGGCAGTTGAAGGATGAAAGATTCTAGAGGCTTCCATCCCAACTGTCCTAACCAACCTTCTTGGTCTTGGCTTCTCCATGAAGCTACCCCTAGCCCTAGGGACATGCTATAAATACCCCCTCCAAATGGGGTGAAGAGATAGAGAGTTAATTGATCAAGAGAGCAGCGAAGCCCTATCAAATTGCATACTAAATCTGTGCATTTGAGAGCCCCTTTGCTATTCACCTAAAGACCAATTAGCCATGGATGCCCTAGGTGCCTAGGAGATTCAAGAAGCACAAATCCGGGTAAACAAAGGCCCGTCATAGCGATTTGACCACCAAATCTATCGGAGGACAACAAAGGCGACCCTTGAACATCAATTTGGACAAGGAGGTCAAGCCCATTGCCCCCTAATTCTGAGGGTAAACCTATCGGAGGTCAAACCACGATTGTCACCATGGTTCATAGTGCGAGACCTGCCCACCATAGCTACGGTTTGCAATAGGTGACTGATCACCTTACTTGCTTTGCTTTTGACCGCATAGATTAGTTATATTAGTCTTTTTATAGGTTTAATTGCACTTTAGAGAAACTCTGACCGTAGGAATTAGTTATTTCATGCATTGTATTAAGTAGGATTATATTGGATCTTTTATGCACTTTATTGCTCCTAACTTGATATTTGATCCATGCATCATTTGCTTATTCATGTCCGTCATGTTATAGTATAATTCTTGATCTAATTAGAATAGTTTAAAGTCTTTCTTTATGATTTCTTGTTTTACTAGTTTAATGGCATTTGCATACATATTTCCTTAAAGGGCCTCATCACGAGAGGCTATCAATATTTTTAATCGTGTGCTGTTGTTTCTTGTTCGCAGGGAGACAGGTGCAAGAGGAGCTTACGTCATAATCCTTCCACATCACGAAGAAGGGGGTCAACTCCACCCCAAGGCAGTTTGTGACTAATCAATAGAGCACTATAAGTGCGCCTACCCTATTGAGGGCATTGGCAATTGTAATATCAGTATCATCTTTCAAGTGACCCTAAGAGGGCATTTTTGTAATCAAAGCTCATTCAAAGATTAATACAAGAAACCTTACTTTTTTGTTCAATTTATGTACTTGTGTCAATATTTGTGCTTTCATGATGGTATAGATCAATACAGTAGCTAGGTGCATGCTCCATGATTAAGTCATATCCATCATCTCAATCACTCATAAGAGTCCAAGCCATAAAGCCTTCAGCTTTCCCATCTTGATCTCTCTTTTGCCATTATATCTCAAAACCAAGCCACTTGGCTATAATTCCATCTTTCATAGGTGCTTGTCATGTCACAACTTTCTCCATTGCTAGATAATATTTGTTACCCATTGTACCATCACTCTCTTTTCATCTAATTTCACTAGTGTTTCTAGCCTCTCCTCTAGGATCTCCTAGTCACCTAAATAGTTTTGCACCACCACTCTTATACTTGGTATCAAAAATTCCATCAACACTTCTTACCTATATATTAACTAGAAGGTTTTATGGTTTGTAGTTGGATTAAAAGTAGTTCTATATGCCCATAATATCAATCTCTCTTCCCAATTAGTGTCTTTAATTCCACAAATTTTGTACATAATGGAGACCAAGATTTTATTCGTTGACTCCGCCTATCAATTTACATTGGGGTAATACAAAATTGATAACATATTTAAAATATTGAATTATGTGGTCAATATCTTAAGGAGATCATTGAAAAAATGACCTCCTCTATCACTTGTTAGATACAAAAGTATTGTAAACCTCATCATAAATTTCTCATACAAAAATCAAGTCATACTCTTTACAGAATTATCTAGCAATGCTCTTGTCTCTACCCATTTTATCAAGTACTTTGTTGCTACCGCTATGTACTGATACTTACTTCTCTGGCTTATTCACAAAGGTCCCATAAAATCAAGACCCCATATCTTAGATATCTCCTATAATCATGATGGATATAATTATATGAATTCGATTTGTAATGGCTTCCCTATGTATTGGCACGTATCACACACCTTGATGAATTCCTTCATGTCATGATAGAGGGTGGTCCACCACAACCCTACAAGAAGCACCTTCCTTATCACATTTGGCCTAATGTTCCATCCTCTCTCCATATATTCTACTGAGAAAATTATTGATAGTTAATATGCTATCATGTGTTTCTACCCAGAATATAAACTCTTGCAATGTAATGAGCCACTTGCTCACTCATCTATGAATTGTTAGTTTATGTATCATGTACAACACCTAATGATTCATATAAGATGCAAAAGGGTTGGCTATAAAATGGTGTCTAGAATTTTATATTGCATAGATCATCTCTAATACTTATCTTTCTACCATTCTATAGTTCTTTTCAACTCTTGATATCAACTAACTTAAAAAATAGATTGATTGATCTAGCCCAAACTGGCCCTCCTAGTCCAATGCACATCTAGTTGTGAAATTGGATGCATTTACATGTATGTGAAATTATTTATCCTAATTTAGGAATACCAAGATGGAAGTATACACCAACTTTACCTTCAACTCCTTGAATACTGTAGACACCTAAAACACATCATATTGAGAAGACTACCTATATGAACACCTTTTTAGGCCATATTACCCACCTTGGGCATCCCCAAGGCTTAACAATGGTTTTCACCAATAAAGAAGGGGTCAAATCACCTTTTACAACCTGGACCATCCAACCCAGGGAGGACCTCCATAGGTCACTTTATCCTGAGATGGCCAATAGTTACGGTCACCTTATCCTGAGACAGTCTTGCCTGTAACAAACTTAGGATACTAAGCTGAAGGAAATCAGTTACATGATAGCTAAGCATCAATTTTCAAGTGTGAGAAGATTCTAGAAATGATGGTTGGTCTTCCTAAACCCAAACGTTTCTTGATTCTTGGCTCCTCCTACAAGCCAAGATTCCCATTTTGGAAATCTATAAGAAGACACCTTGTCTTCATGAGAAAGAGAGCAATTGGATGACAATGAAGTACTGCTAGATTGTTTACTAGAGAGATTATCCTCTCATAAGCAACAAAGTGCTTCTAGATTTTAGTCATGGAGCTTTTAAATGCAACAGCGAAGTGTTTCAAAGCTTGAAGACCAAATTCAACACTCTTTCACCAACATCTTGATTTTGTGCCAAGTTTTGCAATTTAACCGTGCTTCAAAGAGTGCAACCCTTGAACATCAATTTGGCAGATTAATCTTGGTGTTTCCTACATCGGTCACAAAAGAACTCTTTCACTATTCAAAAATCATATCACCCTGAGATGGCCTACAGACACTGTTGTCCTCCCCTAGGATGATCAACAGAACAAATTACTCTGCCTCAGAACGGCCTCCTAGTGATATCTATTTTTATTATTTTTCTTGATTATAGTAGGTTTAGAATAATTTCATTGTCTTTCTAACATATTTTAATTTTGTTTACCATACATTTGCTTATCGTATTTCAGTATTTATTTTCAATTTTTTTATCATGAATAAGGGCCTCATTATGAAAGGCTCTATAAATACTATTAATGTCTTATGAGTTATCTTGTGTGCAGATTTTAGGTTTTGGCAAGGATCATATAGTACAAAGATTCATCAACTTTCATTCCATATAGCGGAGGTCACAAGAAACTCCTCCCAAAGCAGTTTAAGAGGATGTAAAGATTCTGCGTATTACACCTACCATATTTCTTGATTGTAAAAATTATATCAAATTGGTATTAATCCCTCATAGGGATATCATTGTAACCTCCTTTTCAAGAACATGATTCAATATTAATGATAAGGGAACCATTTCTTTAGTTCTTGTCTTTATCTTAATGGTTACATGATTTTATTATTCAAATTGATTTTATATAATTGCATTAGGTGTACGATTTTTGCATAGTACAAAGGCCTTTTAATGTTCCTTTATCCATTGAAAAGGATTATACTTGTGTATTAATGCATATGATGGGTGGGAAACCTAGGCAAAGTTCTTGATAAACCTTCTATAGTACCCAATTACATCTAGAAATGTTTTCAATGAGCTCACACTGTATGGCTCTTCCATGTTCAGTATGATGTAATTGTTATTAGGATTTGTCTTCAACCCCTCTCTTCTCTTTGTGTCCCAACAAATTTCCATATGGTACCAACAACTTATATTTCTTTGGATTTAGTGCCAAATGAGCATTCATGTATAGCCTCATGTATTCCTCTAATGCCTTGAGATGCTTGTCCTTTCTCCTGTATAGTGACCAACCATCCAATAATACTTCAAAATTTCATGTGGTTATTTGCTCGAATATATAGGAAATAATTGTTTGAAATATAGTTGGGGCATTACACAGACCAAATGATATTCTATTGTACACATAGATACAATTATCTACCATGAATGTTATCTTTAACTTATCTTCATTGACAATGTAGTTGGAGAACCCATACAGAAAAGAGTAAATCTCATGTCTAGCTACCACCTCCAAGATTGAATCAATAAATGGTATTAGAAAAGTATCCCTAATTGTTATGGCATTTAGACTCCAAAATTCTACACATATACGGATATGGTATGCTTCTTTCTTCAAGATAATTATAATCGATGGCATCCACTAGCTCACCATGACCTTAAATATTATGCCTACTTTGACCATCTTCTAGATTATTGCTCTAATTGAGTAGATATTGAGGGGATAAGGAAAAGTCACCCTAATTTGGATGATAGGGTATTTCCACTTGGTTCAAGAAAAACCAATGAAGACTAGGACTCAGCTAAAATTGATTAAGAGCCAACTCAAAAGAAAGATTGATGTTTGGAAATATTCAAAGTCACCCTGATAATATTTTAGATTCTCTAGAGAATAGGAGAATCACTATTGAATATTGAGAGAGCCAAATTAGGAGAAATTTGGATGTTTGGAGACATTCATATCCACCCTGATATTGATTTTGGGTTCTCTAGAAAATAGGAGAATCATATTGTTCTTAGGTGCAACCTAAGACATCAAAGTTAGATTATAGAATATTGAGAAGCATCAAAGCTTCCAGGGATAGAGAAGCATCTTAGCTTCTTGAGTATAGATTTTTAGAAGCATATAGAGAGAAGAGATCAGTACTAAGAAGTATAGATAAGAAGCCTCCAAATATAAGGATATATAGAGGCATATAGAATTTGAAGTTCTAGTTATTCAAAAAACCAGAAGCATCATCCTGATATAGCATTTCAGCCTTGGCCTTGACTTATTTTTAAGAAGTTTTTTAAAAAGAGCATTATACTACAACAAGTAGGGAATAGTGCTACCACGGTATAGTCTAGAGTCTCATAGGATATAGTAAGAACCATAAAGTATAGTAAGTGTCTATCTAGTAGAGCAACACTATCCAGAAAGAAGCAACATTATCTAGAGTAGAAAATGCTATCTAGAAAGGAGTATCACTATCTAGGAGGAAATAGAATAGCATTATCAATGTAATGTTGTCCAAAGTAGCAATAGGATATATTAGTGAATATTATCTAGCACTAATATAACATCATCCAATATAAGAGAATGAGCATGTTTCTAACATGCCATATAGAAAAAGTGATCGAGCATGTTCCTAACATGTCATTCAATAGAAGAGAATGAGTGCATTTCTAACATGTTATCTAGTAGAATAGAACAAGAGTGTACCAAGCATGATAGTAACAAAAAATATCAAGAGTGCTTTGAGCATCCTATCCAGTAGACGTAACCCTAGGATGTTATCCAACTGAAGAGAATCAAGCTGAAACCTGAGAATGATAGAATACTGAGCGCCATACTTGGAAAATTCACATATCATCTAATCTAAGGGAGTAAACATTGTAGTCAAAATTGAGCACAAAAGGAGTCAACATAGGTAAATTTTATACATTACTAATTGAAATATTTAATTAGAGGCGTTATATTGGTTTTAAAGCGCTTCAAAAAAGAAAGGTACATTAAATTACCTTTCATACCATTGTTTCTTTGAGGAAAAGCAAGCAATTTGAATTTAAACTTTATTAAGTTTTGAATATGGAGTTATAAGGTTTTCTACCCTAATAGTTTTTTAAGTTTATTTTTTATATTTATTTCAAAAAAAAAAAATTAAAAGATTTTTTTTTATTTAAGTTTTAGAGTGAAAAGGATTTCTACTAGGATTTAAGTATTTTTAAATTTGAAATTGGTTAATAATATTTGGATATTAGAATAATTAAGTTTTTGAGTTTTGAAGATTTGAGTTTTTAAAAGATTTGAAAGTTGAGGAGTTAAAAGATTTTGAAGATTTAAATTTTTAAGGTTTTTGAAGTTTTTGAAATTTGAAGAAATTTGGCTTAAAGTTATTTGAAGTTATTTGAAGATTTGAAATTTAGAGAAAATTTTGAAATTTGAAATTTGAAATTTTGCAAATTTAATTTAGTAGGGAGTTAAAAGGATTTCTACATCAAAGGTTTAGAATTTAGAATTTGCAAATTTCTTATTTGATTTTTGAACTTGGGAGATATAAGGATTTCAACTTCAAAGGAATTATATCATCAAGTTGAATCACTGATTATTATGGAAGAAAATATGAAATCCATAATCAAAAAGAAAATATTGGAAGTTATAAAATCTGGCATTGGTAAATTGATGGAAAATTTCTAAGGGCAAGTTAGATATGGCAATATAATTTATCTATAGAGAAGCAATGAATGATTGAGATATTTGAATATTATTTACATTCAAAGCTTGTTGAAGCAAATGATAATTTAGAGGATGATATTATTATACCTATTGATATAGGTAGTGTAATGTATATGACATTGCTTTCACTTGAACTTCATAAAGATGAAAATCTAAAACAAAAAAAATTGATTGAAACTCTAATAAGAAAAGTAGATATTGATACAAAAGAAACAAGTGAATCATTTCTAAAAACAATGTTTCATTCTATATGCAATACTAATATTCCAAGCACTTTAATTCAAAAAATTGTTATGATGCTCTAAGTAAATGTTCTTGCAGAACAATATTAATATTGTAGGAAAGCATAAAGGAAAGAAGCCCATGAACCAGAGGCCAAGGACAAAGAAGAAGCAAATAATAAAGAATAAAATAATGAAGATGAAGGAGAATTCAAAGCAAATAATATTGAAGATGAATCTCAAACAGAGGTTCATGAACAATGCAAGGTCACATGAAGATTGAATATTGAAGATAAAGACAAAGATTGAAGACTAGAGTCTTCAATAACCAAATAATATAATAAGAGATTTTTTGGAGAATATTACATTATTTGGTACATGAAAATGCACCCCATGGTACTTTTATGATACAAATATAAATATGTAATAGATTAGGATTTGTATCTATAGTTTGAATGAGTGATTTATATTTCCTTTTTACATAATTTTCTATGTAATATATGCACAAGTTTCATGTAAGAGTGTAATGTGTAGGATATGCATAAGAGTCATGTAAGAGTGCAAGTGTATATTGACAGAATATGCACAAGTGTCTTGTATATAAGTGTGCAACTATGGTGTAAACTCAGCTACAAGAGACCAAAAAAATGGACTCCAATAACATAACACAAATGCAATATAATGGAAGAAACCTGCAAATCGATATTCTTCTCATTCCTGAGTTCACCCCCTTCTCCAAAAGAATACAATCCGTCATATAGCAATCGAAAAACCAAAGAAACCCTAAAAAACATCTTTTTCTAAAAACTGCTAAAAATAGAAATGAGTCGGATTGCACCCAAATTCGGTGCACACATCCCTCTTACAATAATGAACCTTACTTTAAAATATCCGGTCTCAAATTAATGTATAACAAAAGATAATAAAATTCTAACATTCAAAAAAACCCAAAAAACCTAGGAACATAAATCAAAAGCTAATTTTGGGACACTAGATGGAGGAGTTAGGTTTCAAAAGTATGATTTTTGGAGGGTCATGCGCATCAAATATGAGCTTGGTGTAGAACACGTACATAGAACCACCTGTTAAATTTCAAGGCAAACGGATGTACGGTTCACAAGTTATGGCTTCGGTAAGGTGCATCAAACTATGTAAAGCGAGGATGTGCACAAGTGTTTTGTAGTAGGAGTGCATGTAGGAGAGTAAGAGTCATGTAGAAGTGTGCAAGTTTCATAGATTCAAGTATGCATGTAAGAAGAGAGTGAAGAGTCTAGTATACAAGTGGCAAGATGAGAAGCCAAAGGTCAAGAATAGGAAAGGTTGCATCTCTCATATATGTGAGGAGTGTAATAGACAAGTATTGAAGAGTCACATTACTATGGCTATATTATGGAGATAAAGCTCTATACAATGTAATGGAAAATAGTCTATAGTGATCACCACATAGCAAGCATTGATAATAAAGCTTACAATGGCTTTTTAAGCCTTAATACTACCACAAATATCATAAGTTAAATATCATAGGATTGAATATAATATAGCCACAAAGCAATAAGGTCAAGATAATGATATGAGTAGATTAATATGAGCAAATTAATATATATATATATATATATATATATATATATATATATATATATATATATATATATATATATATATCAAGGCTAATAATATATCAAATAACATTCAATAATAAAAAACAATATGAATGTAAATAGCCTAAATCATACATGTACTAAGCATGTAGAACAACTTACAATATTAATTGTTCAAAATGTATGCAATATTTATTACTCCACTTTCTCTTACAAATATGATAGAACTTGCAATGTGATCCTTCACCTTTGATCTCTCTCACTCCTTATTGTATATTGATACTCACTCTATGGAGTACTATATAGCTATAGTAGAATGACTCTTTGGATAATTGACTATTCCTTTCCATATGCCAAGTCTTATGACTCTTGGCTTCTCTACTTGACACTTACATACTTGATGAACACATGAATATATATTGTATGCACACCTAGATATGACTCTTGATCTTCACTTTGAATACTCTAATCTAAGACATGTGTGCACATTTTTACATTACATATTTTAGCTCTTACATATAAGACACTCATGCACATAGACTCAAATTACATTTGCACACACACTCACATGACACTTGTGCATTTTCTACACATTACAAATTTACATGACACTTGTGCATTTCCTACACATACACACTTACATGAAAGGGAAATATTACTCACACTCTAAACTATGATTCAACCCTAATCTATTATTTACAAATGTACCATGAAGGTACCATGGGGGTACATTAGTAGGTACCAAATGATGTAATATACTCTAACAGCTTGTATACAAATTTTTGAGTAATTTTTGTTGTAAGTATTCTTCATGTATGTATGTGAATGATTTTGACCATTTCCATTCATATTTGATATTATAAGTGAATATTATTTCATTATTATATTGATATGGATATATATTTGATTGCTCATATATGTAATTCTACTCTTGATTATTGATATTTTGATCTATAATATTATGGCTTATTTATATTATGACCTATGATATTTTGAGATATATTTTCTTTACCTTCATTGTTGAGATTAATTTCCACCATCTTTGGTCCCTTATACTTGATGGTTTTAGGTTTACTTGTTGCTTTGACCGTGTCTAGTGGGTGTGTTGGCTTCTCATTGATCATAACATCACCAACAATATATTCTATGAAATTATTTGGAAATTTCTACTTTTCTTCTTCTTTTGGTGTGATTTTCTCTCTTTTACTACTTTTATTGACCTTGAATGCACTTTCTCTTGAATCAATATGGTTTTCTTCATCCTCATCTACCTAAATGTAGATATAGTTGGTCTAAAATATTTTATAATCCCTATATACTAATGGAGAAGGCCACTATATAATTGATCTTCATCTTCCATACATTCTTTAAAGTGCAACACTCCTTCCTCATCTAGTTTAGGTCTGCTATCATCCTCCAAAGATGAATTACTCAACTCATCGAACGTCGTGATATCTTCACTTACAAACTTGTTCTTTAGATTGATCATATACTTGTGTTTGCCTTTCTTAAAAGTAATCTAATTTTTCTTCCAATTTTTATTAACCTTGATCATGCATATCCATCCTCTTTCCAATAATGCATCATATACTAGTTTTTTCATGGTTATCACAATGAAATCCATGACAAATTCTTGATCAACAATTTTTACTTTTTAAGTCATTAAGAGTCCTTTCATTTCAATTTTATAGTGATCTACATCGTAGAACTTGAAATTAGGAGACTATAATAATGGTGCTCTGATTTCCTTCCATGTCTTCTTAGGTAAGACATTAAAACTCAATCCCCCATTGAAAATTACCTATGTCAACTTATGGTCAAGCAACTCGATGCGAATTAATGTTGGTTTTTTGTCAATATCAATCATCAATACCATTGGATCAATAAATTGATCCCTTTTCTTCTCAATTATTTCTAGTTAGATTTGTAGCTTCATCACTCTCTTTAGTTGTATTACTTCTATTATCGCATACAACTCGAGTAAGGTGCTAAGCAAACTTGACACTTTAACTTTCGCTATCATTTTCCATAGATTTGTTCTTCCTCTTATTGATACCTAGTGCATCCTTTCTTTCAATAAGGACTTTAAAAAGTGGCATTCCTACCATGTTACCCATATTTTCTTCACATTAACCCTTTAGTTCTTGAGTTTCTCTTAGGATATAGAACAAGAAGAAGTGGCACTCACTCCTTTCTTGCACTTTACTTCTTGCTCGCACTTATATAAATTGCTTTCTAAAACAAAAAATGTGAGGCTTGCTCCTATCTCACAAATGTTAAGATTCATCCATGATATTTAGACCTTGGTTTAAAGTGTGAAACTCTTTATTTCATAGTTTATATTAGTTATTATTATATTAATAACACATTTTTAAATAACATATTTTTATAAAATATGAATAGTCAACAATTGAAGACAATAATATTTTATTTATTGTTTACTTGCATTTATTATTCATATATGAATATTTTAATAATTAGTGTTTTAACGTGTAATAATTTAAAAAATGTTATGGAAAAGCATTTAGTTTATGAAGATTTGGAATTTTACTTTTTTTTACAAGAGCATGCAAGAGAAGCAATTGAGTAATTAATTTTGGTTCATTTTCTTTAAAATTTTAATGTTTTGGTTAAAATTTGTATATATTTTCAATTGAAAATAATATAGTTTTTTTCTTGTCTTTTAAGGGAAATGAAGGTAATGTCAATAATATCTGTGTATAATTTTATTTGGATCATGAGGTAGTATTATCAATAATTTAAGATATATAGCATTGATTATAACTTTGACAAGGAAAAAATTAGAAACTACATGAAAAGTCATTAATGAAGAAGAAGAAAAAGAGGAAAATCAAGATGGAGAAAATAATAAATGATTTTCTATGCAAAAATGATAACATCATTATTTTTTATGTACAATATTAAGTCATGTTAAACTTTTTTGTATAAGTAAATTCCATTACCACCTTCTGTATGATTTTTTCTAATATAAAAGAAAAAGTATTGTAGCAAATCAAAAAAAAATTGTCAATAAATAAAGGTTATTTTGTAGGGAAAGTTAAAATACATAAACAACCCAAGACATATTTTGTTTTAATTTATTTCTCAAAAATTAATAAATAGAAGATTCAATAAGAGGTATTAAATTTATATATACTATCTATCTATATATAGGTAGATATAAAAGTTTATGTGGCTTCTATTGGGGCTACTCCCATCAAAATCATAAAATATTACATTTATTGTTAGGTCAATTCCTAACTTATCTTTTTATCAAGGATATTATTCATTTTTTTTTCTATTAAATATATTCTTCATCTTCTTCACAGTGCTATGTTTTTACAATCGACTCCTTGACTTTATTTTTATCAAGAAAGAAATCATTCACTAAATTACCTTCTAAAACTTAAATTTTACCAAGATGAAGGTCAACATCACAATTGGCTAAATTATTTTCTACTTTGTTTCCTTCTCAATAGATATGCTTGCATTTTGAGATTGCCTTCAATAAAAGTTGATAAACACCAACAATAATGTTATTTTTATCCAATCCCCACGTCTATTTTTGTTGATAACACTAATGATAATATGTGAATCCCCTACAATAAAATATATTTCCATATTTTTAATTAAAATTTTAACCCTATAAGAAGTGCCCTAGCATTTGCATAGTTGTTAGTTGAAATTCCACATGACTCTAAATAAGAGAACGCAATATTTCCTTTATTAATTCAAAAATACTACCTCCATTGGTTTTTTTCTAGATTTCTTTAGGAAGCACCACCAAAATCAGTTTTGATTAACCCAAATTTTGAATATTTTTATTTTACCTTAAATCAAAGCAAATTATTAATGTAACTCCATTTTCACACATGACTCTTCCATCTATTTCAAATCTTATAACCAGGAGACTAGCACCTCTAATTCTACACTTAAAAATTCCTATGATAAGCACCATGTCTATAAATATTTTGCAAGAGAGGTAATAATACTGATAGGTTTTAAAATATAATATTTTAAATTATGCATATGGCTACCTTTTGGTTGATTTAATTGTAATATTAGAAATATATTCATAGCCATATTTTATTTATCCATGTAAAAGTTTACATGGCCACTTTTTTAATAATATAATATTTGTACGTGACCACCTTAGGGATTTATACCTAACATTTGGGCCTTCATGTGTAGGTTTAACAAACATTGTAATCAAATCCTTTATGGTGATGTATTTGGGTATTTATAGCATGTTTTACAATGTAAATAGTTGGGTTGGTGTTTTTTAATCCTTGCCCATATCTATTCATATCATAATGTGCTACAAGCGTATGGTAATAATAAGCGGGGCCAAGTTACAATCACCTTGAATGAAAAAGGTGCTAACAAATTTTGTAAGGGATTCTCCTTTATTTTTTGTACACATTGGAGTCCAATACTTATATAGTGGGGAGGAATAATAGGGTTTAAAATATAATATTTTAAATTATGTGTATGGCCACCTTTTGGTTGATTTAATTGCAATATTAAAAAAATATGTGTGGCCTTATTTAGCCATGTAAAATTTCACATGGCTACTTATTAATAATGTAATATTTGTACATGGCCACCTTAGGTATTTATTCCTAAGAGTTGGACCTATGTGTAGGTCTAAAAAATATTGTAATTAGATCCTTTACGGTGATGTATCTGGCTATTTATAGCCCATTTTGCAATGTAAATAGCTAGCTTGGTGTTGTCTAAATATTGTCCCTATATGTTTATATCATACATTTCTAAACTTATACATAAATTTGATATTTATTTTTTTTTAAATCATTCATTTTAAGCAATAAATTCCAACAAACAATGGCAAGACTAATCCTCCGTAGAATACACAATGCTTTATCTTTGAAATAATTAATTTAATATCTCATCAACTCTTTCAATATTGATGAAGCTACCCAATGTATTCTCATATTTGTAGAACATAATCCCCAATGGTGTAAGCAAAGGGATGATGTGGAATGAATGATGCATAAGCAAATAATCTGATGTTTCTAGATCTTTCTCATAGCACAATTGAAAGGTCCATGATATACTCTTCTTTGTAAACTCACTCTTGTAAGAATATTGCTTTGGATTACTAACTAAAGGATGTTAAGGCCTTAGGGAGGACCTCTAGTAACCAAACATTCTTCCAAGGGAATTTATTATAAGTAGGAAGATTTGATTGCTCTAAATATCCATATTCCAACTTAACCAAGTATCCACCATATTTCAATAGATTCTAAACCAACTCATCCTTCCACATAAAAATAGGTAAATAAAACTATTAAAACATATTTTTAAGTTCATTTTTTAATTTTTTTGAGTTCATCTCCTTCAACTAGGTTACTCCTAGAAATCCACAATATGGAATTGTTTCTTACATTAATATAATATTTGACTTTTGGACCTTTACAAGTAAGATATGCCCAAGCCAAATGTTTCCATTTTGAATAAAAAAATAAGAGGATAAGGCTTGAACCAAGATTCAAACCAAATATTAATAGAATTATCCTCAAAAACTAACCATCTAATATGTTTATTAATCAATTGTGAAATATTTAATATGAAGTTCCATGTTGGTGATCCTTTAGGTAGGGTTTATTTTTAAATAATTTAATTACTTCAATAAAACCTATATATTTTTAAAGTAACATTTTTTCCCAGCCCTTTCTTTGATTTTGGATTAAGTAGAATTGGGTATTAAATTCAAATTATTCCATGAATTTTCTTTTGAAGGGATTTTTTCTTGTCAACTTCTCTAGTTCAACTAAGATGTATACATATCATGGATGAGCTATGGAAGGAAAAATGAGGGCATAAACTAGGTAGATGAAGTACTTTTTGGCTACTATAGAATTGAAGATAACATTGTTGCCCTAGGAGGGCCCAATGGTGATACATCTAGATACTCTTTTAGATAGACATATTTTGTTTGTAAATTTGTTGAAGAAAAAATCTCCAACCAAGACTAAAGAAGAATAAAAACTACACTAAAAATGGTCTTTGCGGATGTTGGAAAAAGATCATCTCAAAGAGTCAATGGATTCTTACCATAGTCAGAATCAAGGCCAAAAAATGTCATTGAGCAGAGGATAGTAGAATAAATAGTCTTATATAGAGCCAATCATGACCTGATCTATAAATTCATGGGTATTCACCCTACCCTAAATTTTTTGCATTCATGGGTTCAACAAAACTAGGAGCCTCTTGGTGAGTATTCTTTGTGGTTTATTAGTAATTGATGTTTTATTGTTAGTTTTTCCTCACTTGCCAACAAAAAAATCTTTAAAATCAAAAAAGAGAAATCATTATCTGATAGGATTATTTATTCAACCCTGGATATTAGGATTTGATCCCCAAATTAAATCCATTATTTTCCTAGTTTAGATCCATTTGTATGCACTCCCAATGGAGTTCTAGAGTGATCAAGTATTTGAAATCATCGATAATTACCTTGGAATATATTTGGGTATTTCTAGAGACACAATGGAAGGCAACATAATTATTTATGCTAGATTATGCAGGGAAACATATCTTAGCAAACCTTTGTCGATAGAGGTAAAACTTGAACTTGCAGGACTATCTTGGATTCAATAATTGGATTATGAGGCATTACCCTTCAAGTGTATATTTTGCCACAAATATAAGCATTTGGCCTAGTATTTCCCAAATAATAGGAACATAAAAAAGGATGCTTCTTTGGGAATGCCAGATATTCCTAAAGAGGGTAATTCAATAGTCGATAATAAAGCAACCAATATTTCTCAAGGTGCAGAAGCACAAGGAGATGGTTTTGAATAGCCCAAAATAAGGAGAATATAAAAGAAAAAAAATGGTAAAGAGAAAATGTAGCTCAAGCCCTTAAATAGGTAAGATATCTTCAAGATACTAGTGGAGTAGGAAGAAGAACAATTCATGGAAGGAGTGGATGGGAATAATGAAAATAATAACAACCATGTTCAAACCCCTCTTTTGGCTCCTCCTATCCTAGAGCAAGTAATAGAGTGTAGTGAGTTACAACAATCAAAGATTATAGGGGTATTGATAGTGCATAACCAAGAGCAGTTGATAATAAAAGATATCATCATGGATGTGGTAGAAAAACAAAGAAAAACCAACTTTACGGATAAGTCAGGTGAAGAAGATATCAAGAATATTAACTCTCAAGAAGTGGGTAAAAAATTAGATAAGGAATTGATAGCAACTTAATGAGATAAATTAATCACAGGAGGATTGGTGAGGCCAATAGACTCTTATTGGTCTCAAGGTAACCAATTATTATACAATCATCGAATATTATGGGTTTAAATAGTAGAACCTTGATATCAATCTACTATTTGAAGACTCTTAGAAAAAAGTAAAACATATTTTTTGCTTATCTAGGAGACAAAAATATCATTGGATCTTATGTGTAAAATAGTAAATAGAATTTAAAAGGGTGGTAGTCATATGGAAGTGGCTATCCAAGAGGCCTCAAGGGGGATAGTTACCTTTTAGAAATCTCTTGAATGAATGGAAATAGAACATGTAGCTTGGAGGGGTGTTCTCACATTACATTTTAGGAATAATGTGATAGCTGGATAGGTTTTAATTACAAATTTTTATGGGGATTAAAACCTAGAGGGTTAGATTCGTTAATGGAAACAAGTGCATAATATAAGTCTCGAGGGAGGATTTATTTTCAATTGGTTATATGGGATTGAAATGGAACCCACTCATATTACATCATCACCACATAGTGGTATTACAACAAAGCTTAGATATTATCCATGTATCGCTTGGCAATATTTGAACCTTGGTATCCTCCTTAAATATTAAGGAATCTAATTAGTTGAGCTAATACCACTTGATTCGAGGGAGGATTTAGACTAGATTATTGTTGGGAATTTTAATGCTAAATTATCATCTATATTAGGAAGATGGAACCCCAATTTTGGACCTAGGGGATAGGCTTATGATTTCCCAGGTCCATGCATTACACTTGGTGGATATTAAATGTCTTGGAACCAACTATACTTTGGACTAATAAGAGGAGGGAGCCACATAGAAAGAAGATGAAGTTAAACCATTTTTTTATTTTAAAGGAGGCATTTGTGAAATGGAATCTAAAACTTTAGATTTTTGAGGATCCAATTTTAGATCACTTTCTTATTTTGTTGGAAGGGGGGATCAAGATAGGATAGCATCACAAACCATTCAACTTTAAAAAATTTTGGTTACAAAAAGAGAAAATTTGAAATAAAATCCCACAATGGTGGGAAGAGGGACACCCAACATATGGGATAACAATGTTTAGATTCCACAAGCAACTTCATTATATCAAATATCAATTGAAACAATGGAGTTAAGCTAACAAGATAGATATTCAGGTCCAAAGAGCTCCATTTGTGGACATATGGGATGAGGTGCAAAACACTTTAGTGAAGGAACGATTATAGAGAAGCTCAAATAATAGGATGATGCATTGCATAAAGCGATTGAGGACATTGAGAACCAAGAGGAGATCTACTAAAAATAGAGAGTAAGAACCATTTGGTTATTCGAAAGTGATAGAAACACCAAAATGCTCCATTGGGCTATTTGTGCTAGGAGACAGATGAATGAGATGGAAGCTCTTTAGGATGAGAATGAACACTCCTTTAATACAATCCCGGGTATGCATTTCCATTCAATGGATTATTTTTCTAAATTATTTAAGGAAAGTATGGTGCAAGACGAAGAGGCTTAGAAATAAGTTCTTATTGTCATACCCTCTATTATCTCTAAAGAATAAAATTAGGCCATACTTAAACCCATTGATAGAGAGGAACTAAAGAAATTTATCTTTGAAATGAGTATGAGAAAAATGCCAAGTTCAAATGGCTTCCCAATTGAGTTTTGTAGCCCTTCTAGGACAACTTGGAGGAGGATACGATGGCTATTATAGAGGATTCCAGAGGTAGTAAAAAAATTCTTAAAGCATTACATCATACATTCATTGCCTTAATTCTAAAAGTGAAGGAATGGGTGCATATTTTAGATTATAGACCTATTGCCTTATGCAATATCATATATAAAATAATCATGAAGGTAATAGTTGAGGAAATAAAACCTCTTCTACATAGTATTATCTCCATAGAGCAAGGGGGTTCTGTAGAGGGTGGGTAGATCTTGTATGGTGTGGTTCTAGCTTAGGAGGAAATCCACTCAATGCAAAAATCTAACAATAGAGGAATGTTCATAAAATTGGATATGTCAAAGGATTATGATAGGGTGGAGTGGAGCTTCTTGTCAAGGATGATGGAAGCCTTTGGTTTCTCTTAGGATTGGATAGAATGGGTCATGAGCTACATTTCTACTCTGACATACTTAGTGTTAATAAAAGGCCTTCTCTTGCAATTATTTAGATCCACTCGATACCTTCGTCAGAGAGATCCTTGTTCCCTTATATTTTTCTCATATTGGTTGAAGGCTTGGGTAGAAACATCTTGAGGAGAAGACAATGGGATGTGCTAATAGGTATTAAGGTGGATGAGGAGGTTTTGACTCACCTATATTTTGTGGATAACACAATATTGATGGGAGTGGCCAACTTCGAAGAAGCAAGATTCATCAAAGATACTCTTAATGTTTACCTTAGGGCCACAAACCAAGTCATCAATGATTAAAAAATTCAAAGTGGTCTTCTTCAATCTTGATTGAAGGCCTAAGGACAAAATTTTAGAGATATTTGGATTCATGAGGACTTCTCTCCTAGTGGTATATTTGGAGTTCCTTTTGAATTTTAAAATACTAGAGATAACTATCTGGAGGAATATTTTAGATCATGTCAAAGAAAGAATTAACCATTGGTCTCAAAAATGGTTAACCTTTGGTGGTGGATTTACTTTTTTATAGTTAGTCAGTTAAGTCATGCTAATTTATAAAAATTTTATTCTTGTTACCCTACATACCATATGGAAATAGTTGGACAAGATGGTTAGAAAATTTTATGGGGATGAGTAAAATGAGAGAGGAAATGGGCCTTATTAAGTTGGGAGAAAGTAATCCAACCCAAGGTAAAGGGAGGTTTGGGATTGAGGAGATAAGAGTTAGATAATAAAGATTTAGTTGGAAATATTTATTGGAGGTGGTTCTCCTAGCCAGCTTCTTTATTCAATAGATTTTTAACTAGTAAATATTAGAGTTTATTCAAAACCCAATAGCTGGAGAATTAGAACAATTGTGGAAGAAAGCAAATAAATCCTTTCTCAGCAACATAACACCATTGTTCAACATGCATTTAGAGAGGCTAACTTTGTTTTTGACATATTGGCAAATATTGGAGCTAATGCCCAAGTACTGTTGATGTGGACTGATACTCTTCCTCCTGAGGTGGCAGAGCTTGTCAAAAGTGATCAAAATAATGGTAATCATGTTGAATATTGAAAATTTCATTCAATTTATTGCTCAACATTCTGCCTTCCACGTGAAGCATTGGGTTCATGTCCTAATTCCTTTGTTATCCCTACCTCCAAGAAATATGCCTTACTTTGAAATTTGGACTCATGACCCGTCATGTTTCGAATTTAAATTACCCAATGCATGCACCTATTTCTTAATAACTGATTTCTTTTAGAATCCCAAGGTAAATTCTAGCATGTTTTTTAATCATACTTCCTCCATGTGTTTTGATATTGACAATCTTGTTCCATCGAGAACCATCTTCCACCATCTGGCCAATTCCATTGTCCCAAGACTTTATTGGGAGAACATACCAATACTTTCTATTTCTTGTGCCAAAATCTCTTTTTGGTTTCATTTTCTGAACATCCTCGATGGTCAACCTTTTCTTTTGACGTTGGTTTTCCCAACTATCTGTCATAACATTCGATTCCTAAAAATCTACCTTGTTATCTGCCCTAGCCAATCTCATTCCTTTAGGCAATTTTTCTCTTTTCAAAGCATCCTCTCTGGCCTTTTTGCAAAACTCAGAGTTGCAACAACACTTTCCTTTTATATGACACTTTGCATGCTCTGCTCACCTATCAGTGCGTTGATTCTTTGCCTGTCTCGTTTATCCCTAGCCATTTCTTTTGTTCTCCTTCTCGTTGTTTTTTGTTTGCAACCATGAAAGAAGGAAAGTCTGTATTCATTGAGCCTGAGGTGTTCAAGCTTGAATCCATAGTCAAAGACATGTGGAATTATAAAGGAGCACTAATTTATTTTTTCAAGTTGTTTTTCGGTGTTGATGAGGAGGTGATAAAAGCCTTTGCTAAGTCCTGTAACAAAAGCTTGGTTACTATTCATGATGTGGAATTTCAAATTAATATCGAGTTGCTGGTGAACCTGACGGGACAACCTATGGACAACAAGGTGATCAGAAGGAATAAACATAACTGGGAAGTGGATTTGACACATTTTGAGAAATCCTCGATGATCCACAAGATGGTCAAGAAAGGTTTGTACCGTAACCATATTTTCACTCCCTGGAAATAAATTCTGAAACCTATCATGCAATACCTCACTTGTGATAATCCCAAGGTCTAGATCTGTTGTTTCCATTTATATTTCGTAAACCACTTCTGCAAAGCCAAAATGATGAACATTCCTGCAACCCTCTTTTGGTCCATAGATTACACCATAACCTCCTCCCAAAATAATGAGGAGGGTTTGCCCTGTCATCAAGGGCTTTTCAAAGTCCTATATAGATTTCTCCTTTTGAAATTTCCCAAAGGTAACATCCCCATCCTAGAGTCTGATGAAGAAAATTCGTCCTCAACTCCCAGTCCTAGAATATCTAAACCCAAGAGGAAAGATAAAAGTGATAAGCCTCTTTCTGATTTCAATGTCAGAAAAAATGTCAAGGTTGAGAGTACACCTATTAGATGTTCCCAGAGGCTCAAGCTTAAAGAAATTTTTGAAACCCCTCCTTCCACGTCTGTTAAACCCACAAAGGATCAGTCCAATTCACCTGATATTATAGAGAAATACCTTCACAAACTTGCAGTCCAAGCAACCTCTACCATAATTGATCATCTGGAAACAACACATATGGCCATAGGTAAAGCAATTTCTAGGCTTAAGGATCAGTGCCAAGATCTTAGTCTCCTATTCTTTTATGATACATTCAAGGATATTTTGGCCTTTTCCATGGTTGAGGGTCCCTCTGATGCCAAGGGTGACGGCAAAGATGAGGACGTGGTGGAGATTGCAAAGGAAGCATGTATTGATGTTCTGAAGGATGTTCCTAAGGATGCACCAAAGGATGAAGCAAAGGATACCATGCTCGAAACCACTGTTACTTCTCCTATGCTTACTGACATTCCTCTCTAAGCAAGGATGGGGTTCCACCTACTATTGTCTTTGTTTTGTTCCTTCGGTCTGAAGGTTTTGGTCTTGTTGTGTCCTACGGGTTGTAGGCTTGTTCCTTTATGTTCGAGGTTGGCTTCTTTTTATTGTAGCAGGCTTCCTACCTCTTTGTTGTGTTCCTTTTAGGTTTCCTTTTGGGTTCCTCTTATTTTTTTGCTTATTTACAAGGCATTGGGGCGACTTTCAAATGCCCTCTTTTGATAAATAAAATTTTTAACTTACCAAAAAAAAAATATTTTGTATAGGTGAATCCGAATGAGGTGAGTTATTTCCCTAGGGATGGTAATGGGTCCTTAGTGTGGTAGGCTCTAAATTTAGGATCTCAAGTAGTGAAATATGGATTATTTTGGTAAGTGAGGAGAGGGGGAAAGGAATAATTTTTGATAGATTCATGGGATTAATACCCACCTATCATTTTTAAACTCCCAAAACTACAAGTAAAAACAATCATGGAAAGTAGGGGTTGGATCCAAATTGAAATTTATTTCAATACTAGTTAACTAAGGGATTATAGGTTTAAGTATTTTAAGAAGTTGTATGAGTGGCCAATTCCAATCCCTCTGAAATTGACACCCATCATGACTAAAATATTAGTAGAAATATTCTCAAAAGTAGATATGAGGAGGATGAATTAGCTTGTGGTTATGGGAGCTTTGGAGTCTAAACAATGCAGGATGGATATGATAAGATCCTTCTAGAACCTCCTCCTCATATCAAGTTGAGGATTGGAGAAATATTTGGCATTCAAAAGGTTGACCTAAAGTAAACTTCTTTGCCTAGAAGTTCATGCACAATAGAATTCTTACTTTTGATAATCTAAGACATAGGGAAATCGTTGGTCCATACCAATGTGTTTTATGCTCCAAAAGTGAGGAAACATTTGATCACTTGATGTTTGAGTGCTCATTCATGCACCAAATATAAGAGTGATGGTTTTTAGATTATAAAATTTGAGCCAATGGTGATTTGAATCAGATTAATATTTAGGAAATATGGAAGAGGGGTAGATTTAAATATAAAGCTCTTAGTATTGGTGGAATCTTGGATTAAAAATTAAATTCAATGGCAAGTGTGGTTGGAGAGAAATGGCATAAATTTTAGATAAATATTTTCATGTTTAGATGGCATTTGGCAAGTCATTTGGAGCAAAGGCATGAACAGTGTATGCTAAAGAGGAAACTCGGGTTGATATAGGTACATTGGAGAAGGAAGTAGAAGTGTAAGAGGGGCAGGATAGAGCTAGTTGGAAACCACCGCTAGAAGGTTGAATTAAAATTAATACTAATGGAGCTACAAAGGTAATCTGGGTAGAGCTAGAATTGGAGTGGTTTGCAAGGATCATGTTGGTATAGCGCTCTATTGGAAACTTCAGGGTCTAGATAGGGCCACAAATAATGAAGTAGAAGCCTTAGCTATCAAATAATATTCTATGCAGGTGGTAATACAAGGTTATAGGAGGATAATATTATAATCAAATTCTCAAATATTGGTAGAATCTCTACATTGCATGAGAAATTTTGCTTTGGAGACATGGAGGTTGAGGATTCTTGTCACCCAAATTAAGAAATTATGGAGAGAATTATATTATGTGATTCTGATTTATGTGGGTAGAGCTCTAAATAAAGTGGTAGACTTCCTATCTAAGATGGGTACTAAGATGAAGCTAGGATTTTAGTTGCATAGTGGCATGGCTATTGAAGATGAGAGGATTAGGCAGGTTGGTGAGCAAATCCAATGTTTATCTAATTTGGATAGTCATTGCAGACATATGGTTTAGGATATTTGGCTCCAAAGTAGATCTCTTTTTACTATTGTAAACAAGTGTTCTTTCCAGTTAATATTGGGAGGAGTCTCATTCCAACTTGTAATTAATCTTGTTTTGATATAATTTTTTCAAATTCTTTTTCAAACAACAATATTTCTATGATTTGTGAGTAATCTCCAAAAAAAATTTACCCCTAAGTACAAATTTATAAGTTTGTAGGTCCTCAAGCCTCCCCTATAAATACTTTTCCTTTACAAACTCTATCCTTCTTATAAATATAAAACATAAATTTTCCTCATATCCTTCTATTGAAATACTTTTTGGCATTCATGAAAGTGATATTACATATATGAATGGATTACAATATAGTGTTTATAGTTTGTATCCTTTCGTCCATGGTTAAGAACTTACCTTTCTAGAAAGTAAAAAAAAAATGCATTCTATCCATAATTTAGTCCCAAAGCTTATTTTTTCCATTATAAGATAAAGGATAGTAATAATGTATATATTGATGGAAATATATAATTTTAAGCCCTAAAATATCCATAACAATCTATTGTAAATTTAGGATAGTAATAATTAAAAGGATCTTAGATTTTATAGTATTAACAAAATGTCCATAACCTTCTTATACAATAATAATAATTATTTAAACTCCATGGCCTTACTAACTAAGAGATGACCTAAATGAAAAGTATCATCAAAAAATTAGAGATGACTTTAAAAAGATAAGGTAGTAGGTGACTCTCACAGAGTCCATGGGATGAATTAAAGTATATAATAGGGGACCCATTAATCAAAATAGATTATTTTAAAGTGATAAAACAACATCTAATCCATTCACACCAACCTTGATCAAAATCTAACATTTTGATAATATCATACAAAAAATTCCATCAAACTCTATCATATGCTTTGTTCATATATGATTTCATACGCATACCTAGGTTTTTAATTGAATGAAGAGAATGTATGTTCTCATAGGTAATTATTACACCATCAATAATTTTCTATCACAAAAAAAACTATCTTGTTTCTTTGAGATAACATAATCTAAAAAGATTTTCACTTTGTTTGCTATAATTTTTGAAATGATTATACAACTCAATTTATAAAGGCTTATTGGACAAAACAATCAAAATATTTTTTCTCAAATTTCTTGGGAACTAATGTAATAAATACAATATTAATGTCACTTATGATAGCCTAATTTATAAGGCCTCTTCAATCATATTCACTATATCACTATTGAACAAATCCTAAATTTGAAAGAAAATTGTTGCAAATCCATTTGGTTAGGTGCCTTATTGAAAAATAAAAATAAAAATAACATGTATAGCTCTTGCATAGATGTCTTCATAAAAATTTCATTTTGTACCTATATGATAATTTGTAGAATATTTTGCAAAAGCTTACTTTAATCCTCTTTATCTTGCCTAATATAGGAAAAAATATCTTTGAAAAACTAATTGCTTTGTCTTTTAGATCTCCTTTCTAATATTTCTTCCATATGGAGTTGAAATGTGTTTTATGCAACAAAAAGAAAAAAAAAATGGTCATAACATGAAAGAATTTGGTATTTCTATGTCCATCCTTCATCCACCTCTCCCTTGATTTTTGGAACCAAAATGACTCCTCTTTTTTCAATACATAATGATAATCATAAAGCAATTTTTTCTTTCACATAAGTATCTTGGTCCATTTTATTTTATTTTTCAATTAGTTATATGGTATTGAAATGGGTCCCAACCATATTACATCATCACCACATAGTGGTATTACAACAAAGCATGGATATTATCGATGTATCATTTGGCAAGATTTGAACCTAGGTCTCCTCCTTAAACATTGAAGAATCTAACCGGTTGAGCTAATGCCACTTGATTTTTTCAAAGATTTTACACAAGTTTTTATGAGGGGTCTTGGTCCCCTCATAATGGGTGGGGTTTGAATATTGGACCTCCAGAAGAGAGGACAAATCCCTTACCACTACAGTAAGCTTACAGCCACTTCTTTGTCCATTTTGTTGATTTCTATATTTCTTGTAATTTTTGAGATTGGATTCATTTTTCTCCTTTTTTTAAATGTGTCACAAAATTTTGGCATTTCAAATATTCAATTTTCCCTTTATATATTTCATATTTTGAATAAATATATACATACATGATCCTTAAAAAATCATCCAACCATAATATAACCATACAAAAGAAATCAAGGATCTTGGAGCCACATAGACTAATAGTGTTATGAAAATTTGTGTGGCCCATGCCAACTACCAATAATACTCATAAATAATATATTATCATATCCCCATATACCTATCCCTAGGTACCATAGCTTATGGTTTTTTCAGCCCTAATATTACCACAAATATCACAGGTTAAATATCATAGGATCGAATATAATATAGCCACAATATATTAAGGTCAAAATAATGATACAAACAATTTAATATGTAAAAAAAGACTTATAATAAATCAAATATAATTAATTAATAAGAAAAAATATGAAATCAAGTGGCATTAGCTCAACCGATTAAATTCCTCAACATTTCAAGGAGACCCAGGTTCAAATCTTACCAAAAAATATATGGATAATATCCAAGCTTTGTTGTAATACCACTATGTGGTGATGATGTAATACGAGTGGGTCTCATTTCAATCCCATATAGCCCATTAAAAAAACAACAATATGAAATTAATAGCATTAATTATTCATGTATTATGCATGAAGAACAACTTACAATATTAATTGCTCAAAAAGTATGTAATCTTTGTTGCTTCTCTTTCTCTTACAAATATGATAGTGATTGTACATGTATGTGTATATGTATATTTTCTTATGTAGTATTATCTCCATAATATAGCCATATTAATGTGACTCTTTAGATCCTTGACTATTCATTTCCATATACCAAGTTTCATTACTCTTGGCTTATATACTTGACACTTGCATAATTGATGAACACTTGACTCTATATTGTATGCACACCTATATATTAATCTTACACTTCTATAACTTGCACACCTATCCTAAGATACTTGTGCACATATTTACATTACATATTTTATCTCATACATACAAGACACTTGTGCACATATTTACATTACATATTTGATCTCTTACATACAAGACACTTGTGCACATAGACTCAACTTACACTTGCACACTAACTTACATGACACTTGTGCATTTCCTACACATTATAACTTTACATAATACTTGTGCATTTCCTACACATTCACACTTATATAAAAGGGGAAATATAACTCACACTCTAAACTATGACTCAACCCTAATCTATTATTTACATATATACCATAAAGGTACCATGGTAGAACATTAGCATGTACCAAATAATGTAATATACTCCAACAACCCCATGTATTACATTATTTGGTTATTGAAGACTTTAGTATTCAATCATGGTCTTCATCTTCATCTTCAATTTTCAAATGAACTTGCAATGCATTTGATCTTATTATTGAGCTCCACAAGGTTCATCTTATTGCTTGATTTTTGCTTTGATTTCATCTTCAATGTCTTTGGATTTGACTTCATATTCTTCAATATTTGTAGTTTGAAGATTACAAACTTCTTAAACTCTCTCATTGTCATCAGATTCTTGCATAAGAATATTTTCTTTTTCTTTGTCCTTAGAATCATATGATTCTTTATTTTCTTGTATAGTAACTTCTGAACATTCACTTAGAGCATCATAATAAATTCTTGAGTTAGATGAACTTGGAATTTCAATACTACATGAAGAATGAAATATCCTTTCTAGAAATGATTCATCTATTTCCACTTTCTTAAGATATTCAATCAACTATTTTTCTTTCAAATTATCATCTTTATAAAGCTTAAGTGAAAGCAATTCCATATACATTATGCTACCTATATATAGAGGTATCATAATATTATATTTTCCATCATCAATTGCTTCAACAAGTCTTGAATGTAGATAGTATTCAAATGTTTCAAAATTTTCATCTATGGATTCACTATAGATTAAATTTGAAACTATATCTATATTTCCTTTATATTTTTCAATCAAATTCTTAATCCTAAATTTTATGACATCTACTTTTTCCTTTCTAATCATAGACTCCATATTATTATCCATAAACTTTGTAGATTTTGATTCGTTTGATGTAGGCAACCTTATATCTCCTAGGTTCAAAAGCTTTAAAGTTTCCAATTTAATTCCTATGAAGTAGAAAACCTTATGTCTCCCTATTTTTAGAAACTAATAATATGAACTTTGCAAATTTATGTTTTCTTTGATGTTGAAATCCTTTTGTATCCCAAATAAATAAATTTGTAAAAAATAAATAATTTCAATTTTCAATAAGAAACTAAAAAATAAATATTTTTTCCAAAAACTTACAAAAATATTTAAATAGCTTAGTTGAATTCCTTATCACTCTAAACTTGAAAGAAATAAAAAACTTTATCTATCTTATTTGTCCAAAAATAAACTTAAAATACTTTACTATATAATCACTCAAAAATAAAATACTTTATTGCTCCAAATACTTTTTACTCTATCTTACTACTTATCACTCCACACTCAATAGCTTTAAATAATTTAAATATTCCACTAAACCTTATAACTCCTATGTTAGCTATTAAATAATTTTAAAATAGTAACCCTAACCTTTGATTGTGCTTATGTTGACTTATCCAATGACTTCGATGGTTCAACCACTCTGTTGAAATGTAACTTATGTGATGTCCCTCATGTTGCATTCATTATATAGGTCTTAGTTACTTACAACATGGCCGATGGCATGGTAGACATTTCACCTTATCAGTTGTTGCTCTTTATACTACGGTATTTCTAATGTCAATTCAAATGGCATCTCAACTAAGGTATTTACCTCTTACATTACTCCAAACAATAATGCTTTGTGCTCAAATAATATTTTTGGCATTTTGACTTCAAAGATTCACAAATTGTCGCTAACATTTCCTTTGTCTATCTCATAGCTCTGTATTTTAAATGCTTTGTCTACCTTGCAACTGTGTCTTTCAAATGGTTTGGCTTCCTTGCTGCTAGTGATTTCTTGTTAAAATAGTGAGGGCTATCATTGTTCTTAGGGCAATGTTCCTCTTAGGATGACATTAATCTTAGGTTGATATTATTCCTCTCAGGAAAAATTTCTCAGATTAATATTGTTCCTCTTAGGACAACGTTCTTAGATTGATTTGTTACTCTCAAGACAACGTTCTCAGGTTGGTGCTATTCACCTCAAGACAACATTCTCAAATTAGTGTTGTTCATTGAGTATTGTTCTTAGAGTGCTATTCGCATGGTTTTGTTCTTAAGGAATGCACATTGTTATGAATACCTTTCCCTTTATTGCTTCCGCATGAACTTATTACTCTTCACTTTATTCCTTAGATAACTAATCTTTATGAGTGGTGATTTCACTATTATGTGAGCACTCAAGTACTTCTTCTATGGTAGCTCTATATATGATAGCTTCTTGTACATTAACTTTGTACACTACAGCTTCTTCTAAATTAACCCTACATCCAGTACCTTGTCCTGCATTAGATCTTCATTTGATGGCTTGTTCAGCATTAACTCTATGTCTAGTAGTTTGCTATTTTAAGTCCTTAGGCCAAATAATTTGTGCAAGTTGACTGATATTTATGATTCTTTCTTCCTTTGATTATAGGATTTTGCATTATAAATTCTTAACCTCTCTACAGTCTAAATGATTCTTATTCTCTTATTACTTCTTATATTTTAGATGAATAACCTTTCTATTCCTTCCTTCTAAATATGCTTATCTATTTAGCACTACAATCCTCAAGACAGTTGGAAAATCAAGGGGTTAGGAATTTCTGGTATGCTCAGACTACTACTCTACTTCAATCTCTTGGCCTAGACATCATGATACCTCCTCCTACTAAAGTATCAATCAATGCACCATACTCCAAAAAGGATATTCGAGATGAGATTTACTTAACATATATAAAAACTACTTGGACTGATCCAAAGGAACCTCTTTCACCAAAACTGCTCCATTACTCTCACTTTTATCTCCAACTAGATAATGGATTGATAACTACTCCAAAATATAACTTGATACAGATGTCACACAGCCTCAGGTTTCCTCTAGCTCAGTTATGCGTTTACTCCCACGAGCTATGTATTGAGACAGATCATCACCTCCTTAGAGATCAGCGTATTTTTAGATTGTGCAGTCTTGATGTGGAATCCGAGGAGCATTTTATTTTCACCTATCCTGTATACTAAAATATATGAGGTAGATATTATTGCTTATTCAGAGACACCCATATAGTAAAATATTGGATTAATTATGAATATCAGAGATGCATTGCCCTTTTATCCGAGAATTATTCAATCTCAAGAAAGAACTACTTAGTAACAATTTGCATAAGATACCAGGATCCTGACTTATCACTTCATTCTTCCAGCCTCCAGAGACCATGACCAGGAAGCGCCAGGGTGATCACAGAGATACAACAAGATCAACTTGTCGTCAACTCCAATAAATAACATCTACGACAACATCCAACTCTTATATCACTCACTTCTCTTTAGCCTTGAATGTTGGGAGTAATCCTTGATCCACAAATATTGTATATCATATGTCATTCTGTTTACTATTTTTCTTACTTTATTTTCTCTGGAGCTACATTAGGCACTCTCGTTGCTTTCTATATCTCTTACTTTACAGTTCTATTGACCTCTTTTGGTCACCGATGTACATTAATACAAATTCTATTCTATTCTACTTCTTCTTTTCTATATCAACTTCTTTAGCCAATGTTAAGGTCTATGTAAACTAAATATTTTCTTCTTTCAATATATTTCTTGAATCAATGTGATGTGACTTGAATCTCTTTCTTTTGTACTTCCTTTTTGTAATGGCTTTTTTGAGCCTATGTCAAGGTCAATATCTCTATGACCTAAATCCTTTTAATATTTTAAGGTCAATATATCTATGACCTAAAAATTTTGTAGCTCTTTAATAAATGTAGATACTAATCCAATACTTGAAGTTATATAAAATAAGCTAGGTGTTTCTTTATCCTTCTTCAAGATCAATCTAACTTTTTCTTCTATAAAATATATTTCTATCTCTTAGGAAGCTTTGAATTCTTCTCAATATACTACTATATTTTTCCTCTATACTAAGAAGTTGAAACTCTTCTCTATTCTTTGCAGGAATATTCTCACACTCTTGTTTCTAAATCTCTTAATATTTGCTAAAACTCTTTTCTTTTTTGAAATTTTAAATCTTCCAATATTTTTTCAAGGTGACTTTAGATGTCCTTGAATCTTCTATTAATGTCAAGATGATGTTGAATGTCCTTGAATTCTCTGTCAATGTTAAGGTGATGTTGAATGTCCTTAAATATTCTATCAAATATCTAAATTGATTCACCTTTTAGTCAATATAGTTGGTACTAGTCTTCACTGGTTATCCTTCAACCATGAAAATACTCTAGCTTTCTACTCAATATTACCTTAAAATAGAGTCTGAGTCTTACTGCCTCTAAAGTAGACAAGCTCCTAATCAACTTTATCAAATTAGATAAAATCAATTTTGTAATAGTGGCTAAAATAAAATCTATCAATATATGTAGAGTATGGTCATAGTTGTGATACCATTGATGGAATTTTAAGCCTTAATACTACCATAAATATCACAGGATCGAATATAATATAGCCACAATATAATAAGGTCAAAATAATGATATGAGTAGAATAATATGAGCAAATTAATATGTAAAATAAGGCTTATAATAAATCAAATAACATTCAATAATAAACAGCAATATGAATGTAATAGCCTTAATAATTCATGTACTATGCATGAAGAACAACTTACAATATTAATTTCTCAAAATGTATGCAATCTTTATTGCTCATATTTCTCTTACAAATATGATAGTGATTGTACATGTATGTGTATGTGTATATTTGCTTATGGAGTATTATCTCCATAATATAGCCATAGTAGTGTGAATTTTTGGATACTTGACTATTCCTTTCCATATGCTAAGTTTCTTGACTCTTGGCTTCTCTACTTGACACTTGCGTACTTGATGAGTGCTTGAATCTATATTATATGTATACCTATACATGACTCGTACACTTCTATAACTTGCACTTTATCCTAAGACACTTGTGCACATATTTATTTTTCATATTTAATCTCATACATGCAAGACATTTGTGCACTTAGACTCTACTTACAATTGTACACTAACTCACATGATACTTATGCATTTCCTGCACATTACAACCTTACATGAAACTTGTGCATTTCTTGCACATTCACACTTACATAATAGGGGAAATATAACTTACACTCTAAACTATGACTCAACCCTAATCTATTATTTACATATATACCATAAAGGTACCATGGTAGTACATTATCATGTACCAAATAATGTAATATACTTCAAAAATAGCATTCCACCTTCCTTACAAATTGTTCATCCTTGAAACATGAGAAGAAACTAAATAATATAATATTCTAAGCAATGTTGACAACTAGTAAGAATATTTATTACTCATCCATACAATTTAAATCTTGATTGGTAGTGGTCTTCCATGATTCCAAGCTTCCATTATGCCACTTGAACATACATAATTGCTTTGTTGGTTCTATGCTTCTATTGCTTTACTATAATATTCAAATGTTGTTGCACCACTTTAAAATCTAAAATTACTACATTTTTTTGATAATTAGTGTTATACTTGATACCTTTCTAATTCCATATAGATCATAATAATATTGATTTTCTATGTCATACCTCCATGATTATTGTTTCTCATGGTTATGTAGGTGGTGATATGATGCAATATTAACCTGGTTCCGTATTTCCCTTGATTCTTCAACCTTTTGTTCTTATATTTTAAATTCTTCCTCATGCCTTTTGCTCATATGTCATTTATTTGGTGTCCTTATACTCTTATAACAAATATTCCTTGGACTTTGTTGTTGCTTCTTCCTTGGACTCTATTATTGTCTATGTTGTAGAGTCGACCCTAGATTTCTCAATTGGTTCTTTACCTTATTCTCCTATCATAACTACTTTTTGTTTCTCCTTGGGTTCTTGCTCCTTAAGCTAATAAATGTCCTATAGTGTTTTCTTCTCTTTCATATACCATAACTTCATTAAATTCTTTTGCACATTAAATTTAAAAATACCCAAATAATCCAACCAATGATAACCAAGAATAATATCCATATCATCCATATCAATAGCATGAAAATCTGAATGTAAAACATATGTATCTATGGTGATCTTCAAATATTCAAAAATTTGAACATTCTTACCCTCAAGTTATATGTCCTTAACTTTTTTGCTTGAACTTGCAACCTATTAGCTAAAGTAATGTTAATGAAATTATACCTACTAATAGGGTTTATGGAAATAATAACCTTTTCCTTCTAAATGTAACCATGAACCTACAAAATAGATTTTTTAGATTCAAACAAATCCTTCTAACCACTCTTTGGCTTATCTGATACCAAAGTTGTGGTTCCCTCAACCTACAAACTATCAACCTTATTTTTTTATTCTTTCTCTTCCTTGAGCCCCTTGATTTCTTTTTCAAGTTCCGTGATAATATCCTTCAACCTAGATATTTTTTATCCTTGTTTTTTAGTTTCTATTTACTACAAAACGCTTGCTCTACTTTTTTCAAAGACTGGTTATAATTATGGTCTAGCAAAATAATAATACCAAAATAAATATTTCCCATGTAAATAACCAAAAATGTATACATCAAAAATAGTTTCAACCACTCTCTAACATCCATATACTCTCTTTTAGAAAAATGGATTAACTCCATGAGCTCGCACCTCAACAAGACAAGATATTACAAACTAGGGTTTTACAAAAATATATATCTTTCTGTTGATTTGAATTTAATATTCTACATAAATAATTAGATCTAAAAAAAATCCTTCTAACACAACAACAACAAATGATTTGCTTACCTCAACTAAAAGATATCTCAAATTTTATTTTCTAGAAAAAAACATGATTTGAAAAATTTTGCTAGATTTGTTTAAGACAACTGACTTCATAGGCTTATATCTCCCTCAATACTATTTGAATTCCTTCATATGATCACTCTTTTTGAAGCTCTTCAAATTTAAACAATATGGAGCAAGAATCATCTAAATTTGACAACTTTATGCAAAGATATGGCTCCCAAAAATAAGATATTTTTTAGAGAAAAATTTATCTAATTTCTATAATCCATAAAAAACAATCCTCATTTTTCTAGAATTATTTCTCTAATACCACTTGTTATAAAAAATTATTCTTATAAATATAAATCTTCACCATTATATAGAATTATTAAATTATTCATCCACAAATAATTATCCATAATAGAAATCCATACAATGAGATAGATATAGATAATAACCTTAGGGTACGAGAACACCAATAATACTCCTTAAGGAGGCATAACTCCACAAGATCTCCCAATATGAGAGTGCCACTCAGAAAGGGAAAAGTCTCCTAAGCCACTTCAAGGGAAAAATGATTACAAGTAATACTTAACATCGATGATGATTATTACAATGACAATATCCCTTATTTATATACCCATCTTCTAATGCTACTTTGGAGAGGGTATAACCCTAACCCTAGCCAACTCCTAAACCCTTATCCCACTCATTATTATAATATATTATTATTAATACAATCAACCTTGGATTATGTGTGGCACATGCCAACTCTCAATAATACCCATATACCTATCCCTAGGTACCATAGTAGAAAGAAAAATGGATTTGGATGGCCGTTATTGAGTAAATCACATCTCAAGAGAATGGGTTTGTGATCTAAACTTGCTCACAATAAAATGTTTAAAGATATTGTATACTTTATTTTCAACTATATGGTGGATAACAAAAATCTATCGAATATTTTTATTATATGAGTTTACCAAATGCTTCTATTATCCCATGTATATTTAAAGTATGTTTGAAAAGATTATATACTCTATTTGCAACCATATGTTGGATAATAAAAGTCTATCCAATATTTTTTCTATATGAATTTGGCCAATTATTGAAGGAATAGCATGTTGAAGGACATTTGAATTGATAAATGAAGTAAAATATTACATTGATTTAGACTATATAGGAGTACCACCCTTATTTTTTTAATGAGATATAACTAATTCAAATTCCCCCAAGAATCCATAGATCGTAATTATGAATCATCATTGTATTTGATAAAAATATGTTGGGGTTATTCCAACATCTTTCACAAGGAGTAACTATAGTCAGAGCATATATATTTATAATACCAACTTTGATGTTTTTTCTCTTTTCTATTAAATAGACCAATAACCCAATTAATTTTCACTTCTAGAAATTTTCCATACCATTTGTGTTTGTCCCATATTGTTGTAATATCTTCGAAAGCTCCAATAGAAGAAATTTCTAAATAATCCTTTATCTTCCAAAATTTTTTGGATGAATCTTTACAATATTAACTACTTAATTTTATTTCTTATATAAAAATAAACTTAACCCTATAGCAACCTATTAATTCCTTAAAAACTATTTCTCTATAGGTCTTATCCATACCCCTAATATCCATAATATCATTTTCATCATCACTTTTTATTTTTATTTGTGGGATTAGCCTCACTTCTTGTTAACACCTATGATATTTGTTTTTTATTTTCCAAATCAATATCCCTTTGAGTTTCCTTTTCTCTGTGTTCTTGTTTTAAGGGTTTCTCTCTCTTTTTTGATTCCCACCATCACTTTCATCTTTTTCAATCTCTTCTATTTTTTAATATTTTTCTTAATGATACTTATCTTCTAAAGGCTTAAATTACCCTAGAGGATCTAAAATGCAAGGAATAGTCTCATAAACACTTTAATATTTATGTCATCTTGAAAACCTTGAAGTACAAGGATGATACTCCATATTAATTACTTTCTTATTATTGGTATTCTAATATTTTCTAGAAATTAATGAAAGCAAGACATCTAATCAAATCTTATACAGAAAGGAAAATAAGGATCGAAGAGATGTTGGGCACTTGTACATACCATAAATAATAATTATCCATAGATAATATTACACAATACTCCAATGAGAAAATAGAAATGTGAGGGAGATATATAAAAATACTAAATAATCGTAATTACATCATAAAGTTTAACCTAATATAATATAACAAGAAGGATTTAGACTAATTATAATTTAGAAGTAGGTTTTAATCATATCAAGGTTAACCATGACCCATAGGGATTATATAATAAAATATTATAAAATAATTAATACATTGTACAATAGGCCTATCCAATACATCACACAATACCAACTCTTGACCAAGAATCAATTTATAATTTCAACACCTCATATAATTTGAACTGAGGGGCCAAGGATATAATACATTAGTGGCAATAATATCTTTACCCCATAATGGATACGATAGTGAGTCTCTACAGCTTGAGGTAGATCCTTCCAAATCTCCCTCATCATTTGGAATACATCTACCTAACTTCAAGAATTTAGCTTCAATTTTTTGTAGCTTTAGCAAGCAATTCTTCCTTGGATATACTTCCCTCTTATAGTATCTACAAGTGGATTTCATTTTCTTTGAATACTTAGCTTAGCCCTTGGACCCCTAGGTCTTAGCCTCCTTTGAATTGAATTCCTTTGTATGTGCTTGTACTTGTAGAGTTTCACCATAGTTCTATATTGCCACCACAAAGTAAACAATGAGAGAATATAACTTATCAAGAGTAAGAGTTTTCTAAGATTCTAAAAACATAGGAATCATATGAACCATTAGGTTCAACATCTAAAAGGGGGAAAATATATTAACAAGGACAATGTTAATGCATTCTACATCATATTTATTTTTACCTCCAAAAGATGCAATAGCTATCCTCAAAGCCTTGAATTTTACAATCAAACCTCGATGTTACCAAACTCAACTAATCTAAGAAAATAAAGCACCAATTACAAATGACTTACTTCAATAATATGGAACTTTTCAAAAATTTCAAGTATTTTTTACTATACCTTGATAGGGTCGCTCTCCTCTTTTATGTGGAAAGCAATTATGGTTCAATATGTAAGTAAAACAAACCTAGAGTTGATTTTTAATGGTGATATTTATTATTAATAACAACTATTGTATCCTCCTATAAGATGCACCACAAGCTCTTACTTCATAGTAGGCCGATATGAAATAAAAAACCTAGTTTTTGAAGATTGATGCCCTAGCTAAGTAGGATGACCCATCAAGTGGAAGAATCTCTAGGTAAGACCCAAGAGCCAAGAGCCAATCCCCTGGTATGTATGTATTTGCCTTGTTTACAATAAAATTTTAAATCCATTTCCAACCTTATCACTATAAAATTAGCATAATACTGCTAGGGTTAAAGTAAGGGCTTTTTTCAAAGTTTTATTTGTGATGAGGTTTCACATAGGGAGAATACAATGGGAGAATCCTCGATAGGAGGTTTCACATATGGGACTTCTACAAGAAGGAATCAAAGTCTCAAGGTATCTAATACGCAATCCTTTGTGTAAGCAGTTAGACATGGTAACAAAAAGAGAGATGATACAGGAGAACAAACTCAAAAAATCCTACAAGCCTGGGTAAAATAAAGGAGACTAAAGTTGAACAAGCCAAAAGAAATAGATGTTTACCTCAGACATAAATAATCCTAGTGCTAGAAATTGTACAACTCATAGCATATGATATTGTGTATAAATCCAATCATGCCTTAATATGAAATTTTATGGGACTCCAACCTTCTGCAAGGTTCTTGTACTCCTAGGTCAGAAAGCATTGGGTACCACAAAGGGAATTGGATATCTTCACATTACCAAATGGATACTTTGTAGCTGAATTCATAATGATATCTGACAAGGACATATCTTTCGAGGGAGTTCTATATAACATAGGCCCTATAGGTCTATTCATGAAACCAAGGCGACCCATTTTTTATCCTTGAACTAAACCCTCGACAACTCCAATTTGGCTAAAATTATTTACACTTTCTTTAGAATACTGGAAAGAGGAACTTTTGGAGTTGATAGGTAATATCTTGGGCAAATACATAGGCATATCAATATAATTAGTGATAGGAGGATTATCATTGTATACCAAAATTTATGTGGAGATGGACTTGGGAAAACCATTGCCAGTGGAAATTGACCTCAAAGTTGAAAGGAATATATGGAGACAACAAATAGACTATGAATTTGTGCCTTTCAGATGTAGAGAATGTCATGAATACATACATTTGGTGCCCAAACTAGCCAAAGGAGAGAGAAATCCAATGAATCCAAACCCAAGTTATCAACCTCAGCAAATAGAAAACAAACAAGGATTTCATACAATTATGAGAAAAGGAACAAAAAATAATAACTAGGAAAGAGGAAGAAATAAGTAGAAGGGAGTAAATACAAATCAACACCAATAAGGAAGGGCTACATCCAAAAAATATGAGATCCTCAGGCTAGATCATCCAATGGAAGGAGAGGAACTACCACACTCAAACCAAACAAAAAATCTAGAGAAACCAATTGCAGAAGAGGTTCATCATCCACAATATACAAATACATAAAAACAACAATACTTAAAAGTAATAAGAGGGGTAGAAGAAGGACAATCCACACATGTATAATTTACATCAACTAAAGAACAACAGAAAGAATATAAAGAGCAACCACAACAAGATACAGAAGGAGCACTAGTATTGTATAATAAAGAACCACATACATCTAAGGAGGTAATTATGGGCATAGCAAAGAAAAACAAATAAAATCCAACCCTTGGGATAAGCCAAATAGATAAAAGGCTGAAAAATACAAACTCTCAAGGAGTAGGTAGAAAGACAAACACAAAAAAAACAAGGAGAATAGTTTAGAGAGGTAGGTGTGGTTAAACCCATAGCCAACTTCTACAACATGGGTTCCCAATGATTATACACACATGGAATGTAAGGGGATTAAATGACCACTCTAGATAATTGGTTGTTAAATGTATGATAGAATATAACCACCCATATGTGGTTTTATTACAGGAAACTAGAGCATCATTGGAAGCAATGCAAACAATATCCAAGAGATGTTGGAGGAATGGAGACTATGAGGCCCAAGATTCCCATGGTTTCTTCGAGAAATTGCCACTTTGTAGAATAGAGACAGTTTTTAATAGGTAGGAGTTGATAGGACTGAATAATAAGGCCTTAGATTATTTACAAGTTATCTTACAATATATAAGCATCAAGCTTAGGAGGGAATATGACAAGTGTCATAAGCTCCACTCCAAGTGTCTTTTAGAAGACACCACTCTAACTCAAACTGAAGACAGGGACAAGTGGCAGAAGACAAATTTCAACCTGTCAATTATAGGCATAGTGCACATTATAACAATAATATTCTAACATTCCCCCTTAATGTGCACTATCCTAAAAAGATAAATCAACATTAGATAACATTCCCCATTAATGTTGACTTCTTTTACATAGATATAGCAAATTGTAAAACTGAGAAAACTTGTCTGTCCCAAGTGACTTGGTGAAGATGTCTGCCACTTGATATTGAGTTGGTACATATTCCATGTGTATAATGTCTTCTTGGACCATTTATCTAATGAAGTGATGATGGATCTCAATGTGCTTTGTTCTAGCATGGAAAACTGGATTCTTGGTCATCTTGATGGTACTTTGATTGTCACAGTATATATATGTTGGACCATGTATGAATAGCCCAATATCCTGAATTAATTGCCTCAACCTATCATCCTCTTTTTTTTTTTTGTTCTAGGCTCGTGCTCTTTGCGCTTGGCTCTCCAACTGTGAATAATGCTAGATTCACTGTGTATACATCTTGGTCTGTTGCCTCAGGGTCAGCCACTTCCACGGGTTTGTTTCCACTGGGTCAGTCGTCTAAGTGCCTCAGGGTTATCATGGGTGCCTCAAGGTCAGCCATTTCTGGGTCTATTGCCTCTGCAGGTCATCCTCGGAGGATGTTGCCTCTCATAGGTCACTGACTAGATTCACCATAAATATCAAATCTCTCTTTATGGTGAACTTAATCTAGAAGGTGTCGGTCTCTGTCGAAAATGCACCTAATACAAAGGAAAAACCGAGCCATATAAGAGTGTCGGTATCTACCGAAAATGCACTCAATACAATAAAATGAGCCATAGATCAAAATAGGAGGAGAGAAGAAGAAAAAAAGAGAATCTTCTGAAGTGTCTTCATCTGTAGTCTTCAGAAGTAGATCCGAAAAAAAACCTCAGATAGAGAGGGTGTCTTTGTCTATAGTCCCTAGTATAAGTGTCCTTATGGTGACCATGTCATCCCACTGAAATGCATGGGTACCAGCCGCTGTATGCATTCGCCAAGTGTATAGAAAAGATCACTAGTTACAAGGATCACATATGAAAGTACCTTGGGAGTGTCGGGTACAACCGAAAGTGCACTCCAAGGTAGAAAAATTTTGAGGCTAAAATACTGAATTGAAACAGCCTCAAAATTACAATATGACACCACCATTGTGTCCGTTGCGAAAAACCATTTCCAACGACTATAAATACCCCTATATTCCATTATCAAAGGGATTTTCATCATAATGAAAAACAACATGCCTCTCCAAGACAACTAAAACCTCGCACTGTGGCGGCATCGCTCTCTGGTGAAACAAAAATAGTCTTAGTTTCCCTCGCAGAGGAATTACATGGGCCTTTATCTTTGGTCTTTGAAAATTACAATAATTTTCATACATTGAAAAATAAAAGTGGTGTTTTCTCCACTATATAAAAGCTGCCCCTTACAATGTGTGTTTTAAAAAAAAACACTTACTCATGCATGATTTTAAAAATATCCCACATCATTTTTTCAAAATTCAAAATTTACCCTCTCTCCATATGGCACTCTCTGTTGTGCTACGATATCCGTCCGCCTCTGCGAGCACTGCCACCACTGCAGAACGCGAGCGCCTCTCCAGTCTTAGCACACTAAGATTGCGTGTCAGTTCCTTAGTAGCCATTTTGACACATCCAGTAGTGACATATTCCTCGCTCCACTCATCATTTCGTATCCTCCAAAATTAGTGCCTCGTCAAGGTTTGAAAAAATATTTGCCTGCTCTATTGTAGTTGTAGGTGCAGTAACTCTCAGCGTAGACTCTGGCGTCCTTCATCAATGCAAAAATCTCATTGGATGATTAGTGACGCGTAAAGTCTTGCGGGAAGAGGCTCCTAGCGGCATTGAAGTTCGTGAGCTCCTCTATAACCTTTCGACAATCCTCCTCCCCCATCAACGTCGTTGTCATCGATTATAGAGGGCTAATCATCCTAGGCTAGAAAACGATGCCCAATCAGAAGTGCGTTCATCTCGTACTACTTTCCTGGATCCCTCGATTCATCCTCTGTCCAATCTGACTTGAAACTCCCTAGTTAGGTGGTCGGGGAGGGACGTCAAGTTCCATTTAAATTTATAGAGAGAGAGGGGGGGGGCAGGCAACGCACAAGCACAAGAGAAATAGGAAACATCTATTCTGACCAGAAAAGAAAGCTTGTTCAAAATTGATTAGTAGAGAATACTGTCAGGAAACAAAAAAAATCTATACACCTACAATTTTCCTCAAGTCGTTGGACATGAGAGCGATGTCATTGGACTCCATGGCCACAGCAGACCCCACTACGCTTATGGCTATACCCACGTTAGCAGCCGCCAAGGCTAGAGCGTCATTTATTCCATTGCCAATCATCACAGTCATGCCTTCCTGCTTTAGCTCTCCAGTGTGTCTCAATTTGTTTGCCATCCATAGAGGGGTCAGAATATCTGTAGGAAGGCTATCGCGATCGCAAAGGCAAACCCTCTCGATCGCTATCAAAATTCGAGAGCTTTACGATGACATTCTGCATGAATGCAATGCCAAAGAACCCTAGCAGATAGCTATTGTTGATGTTCATGGCTGCTTGCGAGTTCAGACATCATCGTTGGCTACCTCTCCTTGTATTGCTCTGGCATCCTTGAGACGTACAAATCGCTGCTTAACCGGTGGGATGGATTTCTCATCCCCATATTTCTCTTCTCAAAAAATGGCACTTCAGCTCATATTTAGTGAGCTGGCCATTGGCGGCAATACCGTTTGCCATGAAGCTCTCGAACAGGATCAGCTTCATCTTCGCCCGAGCTGTGTAGATCGATGCGGTGTGCGCCGCAGGACCGCTTCTGTGGAGATGCCTCTTAATCAAAAAATGCGACGACAGGTCTGAGAGAGAGATAGAGGTGAATGGCCACTTTGACGTAGACCAATGATCACCTTTATTTTTATGCTTAATGCACAGCACGCAGACTTCATTGTGTTCCAGTTGCCACCATCATGAAGAACAAAATAAAACAATCGTTTTGTGTAGATTTTAATCTTTAAAATGCTTACCATCTAGTTTCTGATCCATCAAATGATGGAGAGCATACTCCCTCGATAAAAAAAATAGGGGGAGGATGAAAATTTTAAAAATGGGGAAAAAATGAGGGGAATTTCTCGAGGGAAATCCCCCTCAAGCTCACAAGGCCAGAGAAAGCCTGGAGCTCTGATACCAAATGATAGGACTGAATAATAAGGCCTTAGATTATTTACAAGTTATCTTACAATATATAAGCATCAAGCTTAGGAGGGAGATATGACAAGTGTCATAAGCTCCACTCCAAGTGTCTTTTAGAAGACACCACTCTAACTCAAACTGAATACAGGGACAAGTGGCAGAAGACAAATGTCAACCTGTCAATTATAGGCATAGTGCACATTATAACAATAATATTCTAACAGGAGCAGCATCATCTAGAGGGATATTGATGATCAGATTGAGAGATAGAGAGTCGAACTCAGTCTGGTTGATTATTCAATTTTATGGGATTCAAGAAGTGTAGGAATAAAAAACCCAATGGAATTCAATCCAAGCTATTAGATAAGCTTACCCAAAAGATAGGTTCTTGGTGGGTGGATACTTCAATACCAATATGTTAGTGAATAACCAAGAGGGAGGCCTAAATCATCTCAATGATAAGGACAAACTCCTGATTTTCCAAGCTAATAATTTAAATCTAATTGGAATTCCACCTCCAAGATGTACTAATTGGACCAAAAAAAGGAAAGGAGACCAAGCAATAAAATAAATATTAGATAGGATATTGATAGAGGAAGAAAGTCATCAATTATGGAGCTATCATTCAAAAATCATATACTTGTTATCTTTCGATCATTTCTCGATGTCTAAATATCACAAATAGAATACCCCAGTCCAAAAATCACCCCTTTAGATTTGAGAAATTTTGGCTTCTAAACCAGGAATTACTAGAGTTAGTTTAACGATGGTGGCAACAAGGCAAAGTAGCATTTGGAAAGGTACAATTTTAGTTACGCTCCAGATTGAAATATATCATATATAAATTGAAAAACTGGAGCAAATTCCAAATATCAAATTTTTAGCAACAAATAGCAAAGCTAGTCGAGAGAATGCAAGGAGTTGCAGAAAGAATTCATTTGAAACCTCTTTCAAAGGAATTACTCTCCCATGAAAATATCTTAATGCAGGAGGAAGAGGAGCTATATAAGAAAGAAGAAACCTATTGGAAGCAGAGATCTAGAATTACTTGGCTTCAAGAAGGAGATAGGAATACAAAGTTCTTTACCAGTCAGCCACAGCTAGAGAATACTATAACCAAATTAATGCTTTAAAAAATGTAAAAATACTCCTAGAAACCACCACTTCAGGTATACAAAAAGCATCTAATGAGTATGTCTCCACTTTTTTATTGTAGATCCACATCTATCAAAACAATCCCAGGAGGAAATCTTGGGAAGTATCCCCAAACTAGTCTTTCAAGATAAAAATGAGGAACTTATGAAAGAGATCAAAGAATAAGAGGTGAAAGAAATAATCTTCTCCATGCAATCAAGAAAGGCCATAGGTCCTGATGGATTACCAATAGAATTCTACAAATATTTTTGAGATATTATAGAAGATATAACTAGAGCAGTAAAAGAATCAAGATCCAATGGTAGAATTCTCAAATAACTCAACCATACTTTTCTAGATTTAATTCTAAAGGGAGGATAGATGGATAATCTAACCAATTATAGACCAATAGCCCTCTGCAATGTGATCTACAAGATCATCACCAAGGTAATAGCAAACAAACTAAAAGCTATATTACCAAATATCATATCTCTTGAACAAGGGGGATTTGTGCATGACATACAAATATTATATGGGATTATAATAGCACAATAAACTATACATAATATGGACCAAAGAAAGAACAAAGGAATGTTCCTAAATTAAGATCTATCAAAGGCCTATGATAGAGTGAGTTGGGAATTTTTGGATCAAATTTTGCAAAGATTTGAATTCCAGAAAGAATGGATCAACTGGATACTTGAATGCATCTCCATAGTCTCCTTTTTAGTGCTCATAAATGGGTCCCCTCCCCACTATTCAATTCTAGTAGAGAAATTATACAAGGAGATCCTCTCTATCCATATTTGTTCATTATTTTTGCAGAAGGACTAGGAAGACTCATACAGAAGAAAAAAGCAGAGAACAACATTGAAGGAATTTAAATACATAGAGATATATCTATCACTCATCTATAATTCATAGATGATGCATGGATTATGGGGGGATGCAACAATAAAATAAGCAACCAGTATCAGAGAAATTTTAGACTGCTACACTACAGCCACTTACCAACTTCTAAATGAATAAATATTAGAGATCAGATAGCAAACATTCTTAGGATCTCAATGGCCTCATGTCCATTAGATTATTTGAAAATTCTCTTAACAGAAAAAAATCCTAAAAAAGAAATATTAGAAATCCATAAAAGATAAAATTTTCTCAAAGTTGTCACACTGATCTCATAGATGGTTAAGCTTTAGAGGTAGAGTCACACTTTTGAAGTCAGTGTTACAAGCAATGCCAGTTTACAAATTTTCCATTTTAGAAATCCCAAAGAGCATACTCAAAGATTTGGAAAATTTGATGAGAAAATTTTCTTATGGTCAGGAGCACAAGAAAATCAGAAAAATGCTTTGGTAAGCTGGGAGAAAGTCTATCAACCAAAGGAAGAGGGAGGTCTTGGAATCAAATCTGGAATAACAAATAACCTATAACTAATAGGGAAGTTATATTGGTGGTGGATCATAAACCCAGATTAGTTATGGAGTCAAGTTCTAAAATCTAAATATTACCTAGCACACGAAATGGAGGATGTCCCATGATTTCCAGTTACAGGTGTGGGATCAAAGATATGGAAAATACTCAAAAGAGGGGCCTCACTGATAAAGGAAGACTTACATTAGAAAGTAGGTGATGGGAGAAAATTCAGTTTATGGTATGATGAAGAACACAAGCTTATACTGAGAGGGGGGTGAACAGTATAAGACTTAACCAATTAATAATTTTAACTTTAGATAGCAGTGGCATCAACACAACATTAATCAAGACAGAAAGCATCACACATTGAAGACCCATTTTTAATGTGGTTCACCCAAAAATGGTTGGGCTACATCCACAAAAACTTTTCTCTAAAAGTTATCTCAAGGTTCTTTGGGAATCCTTCCCAATTACAATGTTTATGAGCCTCGGCTCAAAGGAGATACCTTCTCCCAATCAGAATTTATGAGCCTCTGCTCAAAGGAGATACCTTCCCCTCTGCTCTAGAAATGATCCCTCAGAAGATCAACTTCCTCTACCTCTTGCCAGCATGTGGAACTCCTTTCCACCGAAGACCTCCTGTCCTCAATGCTTAGCCTAAGAGACCTCTGCCTTCTATGATCACGTCCACAGCAGCTCAACAACCAAATCTATCCTCAGGTTCTTCTCATAGAACCAATACATCTCTATCCTCAAGTTCTCTGATAGAACTATCAAACTCAACTCACAAGTCCTCTGCTCTCTCTATGCAATCACAACCACATTTTGGTCGAACTTCAACCTTTGCACTATCTATGCAAACACAGCGGTACTTAGAAAAATTCACCACGACTCTTCGCTCACTCTGCACACTTCGATCGAATTTCGCACTCTGCTCTCGGCGATCGAACTTCTCACTCTACGCTCTATCAGCGAACGTCGCAACTCTCACAACCTTTAACTCTCCAAAACAGCCTGCCTTTTATAATAACATTTTCAAGATCAAAACCTTGATCTTAGTCGGCTGTAACAACCCTAAACTTCGTCGACTGCAAACCCTAATCTTCGTCGACTCACATTTAACTTTGTCGACTTCAACTACCTCTGTAACTCTTCTGTAGCTTTTGCTACGAAACTACAACATGTCGCGATATCACGACACCTTTGCAACCGTACACTTTCTTTTTGCTTTTGTCATGATATCGTGACACTTCAGCCTTTGACGACTTCAACTAAGCTCTTGTCGTGATATCGTGACACTTTTGTCTTTGTCAGCATCAACTTTGCTTTTGTCGCGATATCGCGACGCTTCTCCCTTCGTCGACCTCCTTACTGCTTTTGTCACGAAATCGCGACACTTCTCTTATAGAAGACCTGCTTTCAATTTTTGTCATTAAATCGTGACACTTTTGCTTTCTTGCACTCTTCTCTACTTGCACTAGCGAAAACGAGACATGTCGCGAAATCGCGACACTTTCGCTGCCTTGTGCTTTTCTCTGCCTTACGCCCACGAAAATGGAACATGTCATGAAATCGTGACACTTTCTGCATCCGTACACTTTTTCTTCAATATGTCGCAAAATCATGACATTTCTTACTTCGAAACCTTTCCTTTGTTGCATGTCACGAAATCACGATGGTTCTCACTTTGAACTCTGCAGCATGTCACGAAATCGTGACAGTTCTCACTTCGAACTCTGCAGACATGTCACGAAATCGTGACACTTTTCGTGTTACTTTCTCTCTCTTCGAACTTGTCATGAAATCATGACAATTCACACTACGGACTCTCTCTTCTGCATTATGTCACGAAATCGTGACACTTTTTCTTTCGAACTCTCTCTCCTACAACATGTCGCGAAATCGTGACACTTTTTCGTCCGTACAACCTTCCTTGCAATATGTCACGAAATCGTGACATTTCTGACTCCGTACATTCTCTCTCCTCTTTGAGTCGTGAAACTGCGACATGTCGCGATATCGCGACACTTTTCTAACTTGCTTTCTCTCCTCCCGCTTAAGTCAGCGAAAAATGCGACATGTCACGATATCGCGACACTTTTCTAACTTACTTTCTTTCGAACCTGTCATGCCGTAACCTTCATCAAAACAAATTATTTTACATCAAATCAAATTCCTTCAAAAGCTTCTTGACATCAATGACAACTTATACACTTGAGCAAAGGCAATGTACCCAAAGTACCCAAAATTGCCAACAATCTCCCCCTTTGTCATTGATGGCAAACCTTTACCGAAAACACGTCTCAAGAGCCAAAACTGAAACCAACTGTGCTAACAACCGAGAAATCGTGCCCACAACCGAGAATCTTCCTTTGAAGTTTTGCTCCCCCCGACTTGAAGCTTTCCTCTTCACTTGAAGCTCTCCCCCTTACTCATATCTCTCCCCCTTTGTCATCAATGGCAAAGGGTCACCTTTGGGGCTCGGGACTAAGAATGAGCCTCCTAGCTTGGTCCCTCCCCCACCTCCCCGATGAGGTGATTAATTTTGGGGTGGGAGTACAACTCCCAATTTCTCCCTTAGATACTCAAACGTATCTCTTGGAAGAGGTTTGGTGAAGATATCTGCAATCTGCTCTTTAGTAGACACATACTCTAGCTTGACCTCGCTTGTCTTGCACTTTCTCCCTTAGAAAGTGATACTTGATGGAAATATGCTTTGTCCTTGAGTGCATTACTGGATTTTTGGAAATACTTATGGCACTTGTATTATCACAAAGTATGGAGATGGGTTGTTCATGCCCGACTTTGAAATCCTCCAAGGTGGTTTTCATCCATAAAACTTGTGTACACCTAGCCACCGCTGCTATGTATTCAGCCTCTGCTGTAGATAAGGAAACTAAAGGTTGTTTCTTACTTAGCCAAGAAACCAAACTCTTTCCCAGAAAGAATGCTCCACCACTAGTGCTTTTCCCGTCATCGCATCGCCTACCCAATCTGCATCCGTATAGGCCATGAGGGTGAAATCATCACCTTTGGGATACCAAAGCCCAAGGTCCATAGTGCCCTTCGGATATCTCGAATATCCTTTTAACTGCTATAACATGAGAATCTTTTGGAGCTGCTCGAAATCTTGCTACTAACCCAACCGCTCGCATGATATCCGGTCCGGTAGTCGTAACATATAATAAACTCGCCAATCATTGATCTCGTACAACTTTTGATCTCGCCGCTGGAGATTCATCATCCTTACTCATCTTGCACCCCGTAATCATTGGAGTACATACTGGTTTGCTGTCCATCATCCCAAATTTCTTCAACATTTCTTTGATATACTTCCCTTGAGAGAGAAATACACCATCTTTTGATTGAGCAATTCGAAGACCTAAAAAGAATGACGACTCTCCAATCATAGACATCTCAAATTCCTTCCGCATGGTGTTAGCAAAATCTTTGCACATCCGAGTCTTATTTCCCCCAAAAATAATATCATCAACATAGACAACCATAATCAACATATCATCATCTTCATTCTTAATATACAAATTACTATCTCGCCACGCCTTTCCTGAAGCCTTGCTCATGAAGATAACTGTCAAGTCTTGAGTACCAAGCCCTCGGTGCTTGCTTTAACCCATACAAGGCCTTTTTTAGTTTACACACATAGTCTGACTGTTCTGAGAGAGACACTCCTTCTGGCTATTCTATGTAGACTTCTTCTACCAACACGCCATTTAGAAAAGCTGACTTTACATCCATTTGATATACCTTGAATGATTTGAAGCTTGAAAGTGCCAAAAACATTCTGATAGCTTCAAGACGAGCAACAGGAGCAAACGTCTCTTCGAAATCAACACCTTCTACTTGAGCATAACCTTTGCAGACTAACCTAGCTTTGTTTCTAACAATTTTTCCATCCTCATTGAGTTTATTTCTGAATATCCATTTTGTGCCAATGACATTCTTGTCCTTAGGTCTTGGAACCAAATCCCAAGTTTCACTTTTCTCTATTTGATTTAGCTCTTCATCCATTGCTTTTACCCAAAACTTATCTCGCACATGCTTCCCCGAAATCTTTTGGCTCAATCCGAGATAATAATGAAACATTTGTAGAATCATGTGAAGGAATGACTCTTCTTCTTGTTTGCCCGCTATTTGGATCACCAATGATCAAATCTTTGGGATGATGTTTCCGAACATATCGTGAAGGAGTTTTGGGAAGCATTTCTTGTCTTTCCTCTTCTTCATCCGAAACCTCTCTCGAATTCTTCTTGACAAATTTCATCACCGAGTTCCTTGACCGGTTCTCTTATCCCTGTCTTTTCATCAACTGTTACATTTATGCTCTCTACAACTGTATGAGTTCTTTTTTTGAAGCATCTATAGGCCTTGCTTCTGCTGGAATATCCAAGAAAGATTCCCTCATCACACCTAGGATCAAACTTACCCAAATTCTGATCTTCCCTTCTGATGAAGCACTTACTCCCAAACACTTTGAAGTATTTTACTGTAGTCGGTCTTCCTTTCCACAACTCATAAGGAGTTTTATGATGATTGACTCTAAGTTGGGCCCTGGTGATAATGTAGACTACTGTATTGACTACCTCTTTCCAAAAGCCATCCGAAAGTTTTGATTCATTTAACATAGCTCTAGCCATATTTTCAATAGTTCTGTTTTTCCTTTCAACTACTCCATTTTGTTGAGGAGTTCTTGTTGTTGAATATTCTCTTTTGATTCCTTGTTGCTCACAGTACTCCACAAATTCATTTGAAGTGAACTCTCCTCCTCTATCTGATCTTAAGCATTTGATTCTCTTGTGAGTCTCATTTTCAATCATTTCTTTGAAAGCTTTAAATTTTTCAAAAGCTTCGATTTTTCTTTGAGAAAAGTAACCCAAGTCATTCTAGAATAATCATCTATAAACAGCATGAAGTAGCTTTCTCCCCGAATGCTCTGAGTTCGGTAGGGCCACATAAATCGAGATGAATAAGATCCAATGGTTTTGAAGAAGTATACCCTTTTGATTTGAAACTGGTTCTGGTCTGTTTTCCATGTTGACATGGACCGCAAATGATGTTATGGGGCCCTTTTATTTTGGGCAAGTCTCTAACTGCTTCCTTGTTACTAATATTGACAAGATTATCAAAGCTCAAATGCCCCAATATTTTATGCCATAGCCAACTCTCATCTTCTTGAGTTAGAAAACACTTTTCCTTTTTTATCTCACTTAGCATGTAAAGATTGTTTGGAGTCCTTGTAGCACTAGCAATGAGTTTTCCATTTTTTTCTTTACTTATCTCACATCTATCTCGAAAAGAAAGATACTATGTGTCCTTGATCACAAAGTTGACTCACACTTAGAAGATTATGTCTTAGGCCTTCTACATAAAGCACATTTTCTGTTTTGGATTTCCCATCCAAACTAAGAGTCCCTTTACCACAGATTTTAGTCGACCTCGTTATCTCCAAAATCGACTGTTCCTCTGTTTGTTTTTTTTAAGACCAAAAACTTTTCCTTTTCACCAATCATATGTTTTGAACAACCACTATCAAGATACCATTTTTCTACTTTGTCTTGAGCATGAAAAGCAGTTTGAACTATCATTGACTTAGATTTGATCTCATTTCTCTTTTTAGTGAACTCAAGGCTAGATCTATCCAAACCGCACATCCTTGCTATATGCCCAAAATTCTTGCACTTGTAACACATGACATTTTTATTCATAAGAGGTGCAAAAGAGTTAACATTTTCCTTACTATGGCTATTCAAAGACTTATTGCAATGCATAGCTTCGTGACCAAATTTCTTGCAGGAAAAACAATAGCCATGGAAAGTATTATGTAACCTATTTTGATGCCTTGGATGGTTGTTCTTCTTGTGACCAACTGGAATCCACCGCTCTTCAAGATGAAGATTGATCTTGCTTGAAGACCCTGTTTCATAAATGGTGATACCATCCTTCTTTTTCTTTTCACACGGAGTATTCTGTCTGAGAGTCAACTGTTCCAACTTCACTCTAAGAGACATAACCTCTTCTTCTAGTTTCTCGCAATCAACTTCCTTTCCTTTTAGAGCCTTTATCAAAACCTGTTCAATATTCTTCCCTTCTTCAGCTAGAATTTTGAAGTCTATAACACTTTGAGACAATTCTGATCTTGCTATCTCTTCTTCCCTGACATTGATACTTGAGAACAAAATTCTCTTCCCTAAATTTCTCAAGCTTTCTTAGAGCCAAGAAGAATTCACCTTTGAGATCGAACTCAACCTCTTCATCTCTTTCTGAATCTGTATGTTCCTCTGATAGATCCTTCTCCAAGCTGTTAGGCTCTTTCTTGAGAGACCGGCTCTGATACCAATTGAAGAACACAAGCTTATACTAAGAGGGGGGGTGAACAGTATAAGACTTAACCAATTAATAATTTTAACTTTAGATAGCAGTGGCATCAACACAACATTAATCAAGACAGAAAGCATCACACATTGAAGACCCATTTTTAACGTGGTTCACCCAAAAATGGTTGGGCTACATCCACAAAAACTTTTCTCTAAAAGTTATCTCAAGGTTCTTTGGGAATCCTTCCCAATTACAATGTTTATGAGCCTCGGCTCAAAGGAGATACCTTCTCCCAATCAAAATTTATGAGCCTCTGCTCAAAGGAGATACCTTCCCCTCTACTCGGAAATGATCCCTCAGAAGATCAACTGCCTCTACCTCTTGCCAGCACGTGGAACTCCTTTCCACCAAAGACCTCCTATCCTCAATGCTTAGCCTAAGAGACCTCTGCCTTCTATGATCACGTCCATAATAGCTCAACAACCAAATCTGTCCTCAGGTTCTTCTCATAGAACCAATACATCTCTGTCCTCAAGTTCTCTGATAGAACTATCAAACTCAGCTCACAAGTCCTCTGCTCTCTCTGCGCAATCACAGCCGCATTTTGGTCGAACTTCAACCTTTGCACTGTCTGCACAAACACAACGATACTTAGAAAAAGTCACCATGACTCTTCGCTCACTCTGCACACTTCGATCAAATTTTGCACTCTGCTCTCGACGATCGAACTTCTCACTCTGCGCCTATCAGCAAACGTCGCAACTCTCACAACCTTCAACTCTTCAAAATAGCCTACCTTTTATAATAACATTTTCAAGATCAAAACCTTGATCTTAGTCGACTGTAACAACCCTAAACTTTGTCGACTGCAAACCCTAATCTTCGTCGGCTCAAATTTAACTTTGTCGGCTTCAACTGCCTCTGTAACTCTTCTATAGCTTTTATCGCGAAACTACAACATGTCGCGATATCGTGACACCTTTGCAACCGTACACTTTCTTTTGGCTTTTGTCACGATATCGTGACACTTCAGCCTTTTTCGACTTCAACTAAGCTCTTGTCACGATATCGCGACACTTTTGTCTTTGTCAGCATCAACTTTGCTTTTGTCGCGATATCGTGACACTTCTCCCTTCGTCGACCTCCTTTCTGCTTTTGTCACGAAATCGTGACACTTCTCTTATAGAAGACCTGCTTTCAGTTTCTATCACGAAATCGCGACACTTTCGCTTCCTTGCACTCTTCTCTGCTTGCACTAGCGAAAACAGAACATGTTGTGAAATCGTGACACTTTCATTGCCTTGTGCTTTTCTCTGCCTTACACTCGTGAAAATGGAACATGTCGTGAAATCGTGATACTTTCTACATCCGTACGCTTTTTCTTTAATATGTCATGAAATCGTGACATTTATTACTTCGAAACCTTTCCTTTGCTGCATGTCGCAAAATCGTGATGGTTCTCACTTCGAACATTTTGCAGCATGTCGCGAAATTGCGACAGCTTCTCACTTCGAACTCTCAAGCATGTCACGAAATCGTGACACTTTTCGTGTTACTTTCTCTCTCTTCAAACTTGTCACGAAATCATGACAATTCACACTACGGACTCTCTCTTCTGCATTATGTCATGAAATCGTGACACTTTTTCTTTCGGACTCTCTCTCCTGCAACATGTCGCGAAATCGTGACACTTTTTCGTCCGTACAACCTTCCTTGCAATATGTCATGAAATCGTGACATTTCTGACTCGATACATTCTCTCTCCTCTTTGAGTCGTGAAACTGCGACATGTCGCGATATCGTGACACTTTTCTAACTTGCTTTCTCTCTCCTGCTTAAGTCGCGAAAATGCGACATGTCACGATATCGCGACACTTTTCTAACTTACTTTCTTTCGAACCTGTCATGTCGTAACCTTCATCAAAACAAATTATTTTACATCAAATCAAATTCCTTCAAAAGCTTCTTGACATCAATGACAACTTATACACTTGAGCAAAGGCAATGTACCCAAGGTACCCAAAATTTGCCAACATATGATTCTTGGGAATTCCCCCCCCCATTATTAAATAATACCCTCATATTAGTGGCATCAGAGAGACTCTTCATAATCATAGCCAAACTCTTATATCTTAGTATCTCATCCCCCCAATCCAACAACTAGCAGCTTTAGGAAGATGGTAAAATTTGGACCAGTGCCTAGGTGAAGAATGGGAATCCAAAAAATGTGAACTGAAAGAAATCCTAGAAAAAAGAACATGGCTACGAAAATATGGACCTGACCAAATAGCATGGGGATATGGAAAACAAGGCACTTACACAGTGAAAGCAGGCTACCATAAGGCTCACCAAATTAGCAAGAACCAACCCCAACAACAACATACCTAGAAATAAATATGACAACCAAAATGTTGAATTAAGATTAATGGTTTTATATGGTTGGTTTCTCACAAAAGCATTATGACTCAGGATAATGTGAGGAGAAAGGGGTTTATTGGACCCAGTAGATGTGTAATGTGCTTCCAAGAGGTAGAAACTATAAACCACCTCATTTTTTATTGCTCCTATGCTTATACAATCTGGAATTTGTGGTACTCCATCTTTAGCCAAATAGAATGGTATCCTCCTAATGGTAATAATTTTTGGGACTATTGGTCACATACCACCTTCAAATCCAAAACACTAAGCATAGCTTGGAATTTAGGAATTGGCTTCATCTAATAGCAAATATGGTTGGAACAGAACAACAAAATTTGTAAAGAGGAATTTGGTTCAAAAGAGAGGACCTAGAGGATTATGTTAAGGAAGTTATTATAAATAGTGCAAACCAAAGTACATGAAGAATCTTCGATTACAGAGGTAGAACAAGACATTTGGGCACAATTATGGAATCAAATGCAACATGAAAGATATCAGGAATAAAAAAAGAACAAAGAGGGCTTCAGTAATCTTTTTTGGAAGAGGACATATACAGTTAAGGAGTTAAAGTTTAAAGAATAGGGGATTTAGAGATCCTGGTAAAATAAAATAAAACAAAAAAACCGCATTTTGAGCCTTGCCAAGAAAGACAGGATATAAAAATAAATTTGTATAAATTGATCTATTTTTTTGAATAAAATTTTTAACTTTTACTAAAAAAAATTATAGTCCAATCATTTGATTTTACCGAACACTATAGTTTTATCCATTAAGGTGAGTAACTAGGGATTTGTGGTCCATCTTACATAATTTGATCCCTAACAATATAACAAGTCTATGAACTAATACCGCTATTATATAGAGCTCAAAAAATCATGTGATTTAAAAAAATAGGCTCAAGACACTTATGTGTGTAAAAGTTATGGCCTCTACCATATTTGCTTTAATGGACTCCAAAAACCTGAAAATTTAAGGCTCTAACATTAGGGTTGCAAGCACCAATATTGACCTACCACAAAAAATCTAATTCATTGGAGTGATCCAATAATATTTTACCACTTTAACTCCTCTGATCTACTTAGTCATTGCCACTTACCTTATTTTAATTGGTTGAGATAATTTAAGTATGCAAAATTTAGGTAGACATGGTGCAAAAGTAGGCTATGTTGATCTCCATGCAATTAAGAACCTCCAAGCTAATCAAAAGGCATCTTAAGACATCAAAGGGATTCAAACCAAGGTATGTTTATGCTAAACAAAGTGCCCTAGCCAACTCTCCATTGTTACACTTGAGAGGGGAAGCTAATTGCCATGTATAAGACTCCTTCCCTTTTGATTGTTGTAATAAAATTATCGTTCTTGTAATTCAAACCAAAGACCCAACATCACAAAATAATGGTCACTTTGTAGGATGGGTCAAGGTGCATCCCATCTCTATGAAGAAGGGAACATAATGCCTTGATGTCAAAGGGTGCAAAAATAGAGCCATAAGGAGGGAAATGTAATATTTTTAAATTCAAACTATGGCAGAAAGCTTTTGATCCAATTGTAACTAACAAAACTATTTTTTGGATGATTTTGGAGGAAAATTTTGGGCTTTTCTAACATTTCTTAAAATAGAGGATTCTACAGATAGAATCCAAAAAATAGATTTGCATGAAATTTTCCTAAGGTTCAAAATACAAATCAAAGACATGGGACCAACTTTCTATGTGACCAAGCAATGTAGCTCCATAACTGTTTTGATACCATTTTGGAATTCATAATATTTTCTAGAAATGAATGAAAGTAAGACATTTACTCAAATCTTATGCAAAAAATGAAAAGAAGGGTAAAAGATATTTGGGGCACCTATAGGAACCATAAATAATCATTTTCCATAGATAATATTATACAATACTTTGATGAGAAAAGAGGAGTGTGAGGAGGTACTTATAGCAATACCAAAAACCCCTAATTACATCATAAAGTTTAACCTAAACTAACATAAAAAGAATACTTTAGCTTATTTACAAATCATAAGTAGGGTTTAGCCATAACAAGGTTAACCATAGCCCATAGGACTTACATAATAAAATATTACAAAATAAGTAAATACATTGTATAATGAAATGCCTTTAGACCTATCCAATACATTGCCAAATGTTGGCTGTTAGCCATGAATCAAATTTTAATTTCAACACCCTTCATAATTTGAACTAAAGGTCCAAGGAGATAAGACACTAGTGATAATAATATCTTCCCCTATAATGGATTCTCTAGTCATCCTTTGCAATTGAGGTAAATCCTTCTAAATCTCCATCATCTAGAAGGTGTCCACCTACCTTCAAAAATTTAGCTTCAAACCTTTGAAGATTTAGCAAGCAATTCTTTGTTGGATGTCCTTCCCTCCTACAATATCCACAAGTGTTATTTCTTTTCTTTGAATACTTAGCCTATCCCTTAGGCCCCTAGGTCTTAATATCATTAAAATTGAATTCCTTTGCATAAGCCTATATGTGTGGATTTCCACCATAGTTTTGCATTACCACCTAAAATTGAACTAGGAAAGAAAATAACTTATAAAGAGCAAGAGTTTTTTTAGATTCCAGAAACATAGGAATCATATGAACCATTAGGTTCATCATTTGAAAGGAGTGGGAGATATTAGCAAGTATAATATTAACATATTTTGCATCTTATTTTTGCCCCTATAAGATGCAATATCTTCCCTCAAAGCCTTGAATCTTGCAATATAGTCCTCAATGTTATCAAACTCAACTAACTTAATAGAATAAAGTTTCAATTCCAAGTGACTTGATTTAGTATTATTTACCTTTCCAAAATATTCATGCATTTTTTATCATAACGTGATAGGGTCACTCTCATCTTTGATGTGGAAAAGCAACTCTAGTTCAATCAGTAAGGAAAATAAACCTAGACCCTCTTCTACATTTTGATAGTGATTTTTATCATAAATAACTACTTTATCCTCCTAAAATTTGCACCATAGGTTCTTACTTCATAGGAGGTCAATCTTTAAGTTGACCAAACACTACATTTTCATCCATTAAGGTAAGTAACAAGGGATTTCTAATCCATATTACACAATCTGACCCCTAACAATATAACAAATTTGTGAACTAATACCACCAATGCATAGAGCTCAAAAAATTGTACAATTTGAAAAAATAAACTCAAAATGCTTTCATATGCAAAAGTTATGGCCTTTAAAAGATTTTCCCTAATGGACCCTAAAAAATAAAAATTAAAGGCTCTAACCTTATGTTGTAAGTACTAATCTCAACCTACCACTTTTAGAAACCTTCCAATTAAAATAAACACATCCACACAAATATTGCAATAAATTACAAAAATAATAGAATTAAAATAAAAATATTGTAATATGAAATAGAAATGCATCAACTTTATTACTCAAAAAATTTATAATACATAATTTTAGGCCTCTTCGAGGGGTAACCTCTTAGAAGAAGAGCTCTGTTACAATTAGAAAAATAACTTGATACATTTCATCTATGCCCTTGCCTTTATAAAGAATCCTATCAACCCTAACCCTAGTGCTCAAGGGTCCATTACACATGCAAGTGAACCTCCAAGCTATAAACTTCTAATAAATAAATAATTACATATTTTATAATGGTTACATCATATGGGTCCATATGTCTAGGCACCCAAGGTTCCATATACATGTTACAATACATTACAAAATAATGTTAGATTGGGTTCCTAACATGTCCTTCCTCTTCAATAAGATTTTTTCCTTAAATTTTAAGATGAGGAAATTATTTTCATAGTTGGTGAAGTGATTCCCACATGGTATCCTCTAGTTGTAGTATCCACAACTATACTAGAACATCATTGATGGTACAACTACAAAGAGTGTGAGTATGAAAATCCAAAATTTACTTGGAATCCACAATGATGGATCCTTCTTCATCCAACTTAGGTAGCATTGATTGAACCTATACTTTGTAGTTTATGACATTCTTTAATGAAGATACATTAAATACTAGATAGATCTTGGAAGAGGATGAAAGATCAAGCTTATAGGAAAGAAAAAAAATTCATTGTAGTACTTAGTAAGAGCCATAAAAAATTATTGTAAGCTTTTGGAATCCACAAAGATGTGCTAAGGATTTTTTGTATGATTGTAGAAAAAGAAGTACCATATCCCCTAGATTAAAATTATGCTCTAAATGATGTCGTTTAGCTTGATGACACATCCAATTTTGGGCCATCTCCAAGTTCTCCTTGAGCTATTGGAAGAGTGTTATATATTAATAAAGAGTGGTATCTACCACTTGACCCTTGAACTACCTTGAATATAGGAGGAAAGTGTTGGAGGAGGGTGTCCATATACCATTTCAAATGGTGTGACCTTGGTAGCAATATGCTAAGAAGTGGTATACCCCAATTATGCAAGAGGAATCCATTTAGCCCACTTCATTGGATGCTCTAATGTAAATTAGTGGAGGTACATCTCCAAAAACTTATTGAAAATCTCTATTTGGTTGTCTATTTGTGTATGGTGTTCTATATTCATTTTAAGCTGAGTGCACTGTAGTTTAAAAATATTCTACCAAAAATGACTAGTAAAAGAAGGGTCCCAATCAAAAATGATGGATTGGAGCATGTCGTGTAGCTAAAATATGGAGTTCAAGAATATTTGGGCAACTATAGAGGCCATCTAATGGTGGGATAAGGAACAAAAATAAGCATACTTTATGAGATGATCCACTGCCACAAGAATGATTGATTTACTTTTGAATTTTGGAATCCCTTCAATAATGTCTATGGAGGTATTAGTCCACACTTATGCTAGAGTTGGAAGATATTAAAGTGTGTTTGGGGTATGTTGGCTTTTGATATATATATTAAAAGAAATGCAACCACAAGATCTAAAATGAGCAAGAACTGTTATAACTATGATAATGGCAATCTAATAAGCATGTAAATATCATGAGAGACTTCTGAAATAACTCATGAAATAGCCATTAATGAAAACTCACGAAAAATTAGAACTTTATAAGTATTTTTAGATCTACTAATGCATGCTATGAGCAATGTATTCTCCAACACCAATTAAAATGCTTATTCACAAATATATACTAGTATGTGACTCTTCACTTTCCTACCCTAAGTACACATGTGCATTTTACATGATAGACACTTGTGCATGTGCACACCTAAATAATGACACTTGTTCTTTCTATTCTAAAGGACTCATGTACATGTGGATAACATGCATATTTATATCATTGCACATATTTATGCATTTATTCCTTTGCATAAAGTAAATATTTAAATCCTAATCTAAGATAAACTCCTAATCTAAACATGTACCCAAGATGGTACATTAGCATGTACCAAATAATTTAATATTTTCCAACACCCCCCTATATTACATTATTTGTGTATTGAAGACTTTAGTCTTTAATATGGTCTTCATCTTTAATATGTTCTTCAACTTGATCTGGTTCAGTCTTCAATTTATTCTTGGATATCATGTATCTTTTTTGCTTTCTCCAATCTGCTACCATTCTGTATACTTGAAAAAATGAATGGTTAGTATATTTCAATCTTTGTGGCTTCAAGATTATAAGTTTCTTGAGCTCTTTCATAGTCATCAAATTCTTGTATAAGAATTTTTCTTTTTCCTTTGTTCCTAGAATCATATTATCCTTTCTTTTCCTATCTAGAAAATTTTGCTTCATCACTTTCATTCTTTGATTCTTTATTATTTGATTTACAAGCTGCTTGGGCTTCCTAGAATTCTGATTTGGATCACAATTGATCCATTTTTCTTTTTCTTGTTTGATAATATGACATTGTTTCTTTCCATTGATAACTTTGAATTCTACTATCATATTTTGATCCATAAGTTGAGAAATTAAAATAATATTGATAGTCAATCTAGGAACATATAAAACATTAGTTAGATTGACTAGAACATTTTTTATACCTTTTACTTTGCAAGTCTTACTATTTGCTATAGCAACTGAGTTTTCATATTTTCCTTGTAAAGCATTGAACCATATTTTGTTTCCAGTCATATGTTTACTTGCTTTAGAATATATGTACCAGTAATCCATAATTCCTTTAGCTTTAAAAAATTGAAGGTTCTAACTTTGATATTGACTTCCTTATGGATCCCTAGTTAGAGTATGTGATCAAACTTGATAAAATCCTATTACTATCAAGTTTTGTAGAATCCCTTATATCTCCCAAGTGTTTGAAATTATGGTCTTGATTAAGTGCTTGATTTAAATTTTCTTTTGAGTTGATTCTCTAATGTTTTGTTCAACTCCTATTTTTTATTATTTCTCCCTATTGATATTTGCACTTTTAATTTGATGAAGTTATCTACTTTTCAAGACTCTATAGTTGGATTCCTTTTGTCCCTTTAGTTTGTATGAGAGACAAGTATGAATAATAAATTCCAAATTCTAAGCAATTAATGAATTTGCTTTCTTTATCCTTTACTTCTCAATGGTTTAGTTTTCTAAATTTCAATGATCTAAAGTTTGATGTAGAACTCCTTATATATCCCTAATTTATAAAATGATGATATTTGTAAAATTCTGTTTCAATTTTTCCAAGGTAGAAAGCCTTATATCTCCTAGTTAATTATTTGTAAATACTTTGATATAAATAATACACTTTGAAATATCACTTAAGGATATAAACTCCTTGTTTTGATTTGATTTCTAATTCACTAAGGTTGGTATTTGCTTATATCTCCAATGCAATAATAAATAAACTCAACCTTATATAATGCACCTTATAACTCCTTGCACTTAAAGAAAGCAAATATTAAATCATGTAAAACTATACCTTCTTTGTAATGTTGTATGTTGTGAGATGATTCGCTTCTATTTTAGACTCCTTTATCCAAGCTTTGGAAGTTGTATTTGTTGGTCTTCAACATATGATAATTAGTAATTAATGCTCTACGTTCAATGGATGCCTTCTATGACTATTTTCTTCCTTCCTTCAATACACTTAGACCTCTCTATGCTAGATTTTCTCTCACTGGTTAAGTTATCTTATTGAGTGATGGTTTTACCTCCAAGTTTAACTCTATAAAGTAGTGCTCTAACTTAATACTACATTGCTTGCATTCTCACAACACTCTTTTTCAATGCTTATACAAAAGGATTGATTTGGTCTGGTGATTTGTGACTGTTTCCCTCCAATGTGTGAACTATAATGAAGACTTTGTACTTCGTGAAATCCTTCTTCATTTCCTTGGACTCTAAAACTATTCAATTTTCTCCTAAAAACTTTCTTTCATAACGCTCAACTAAACTCTAATCATCTACTTGAATATAAGCCTACCACATATCCATTGTTGATTGGTCAATGTGTTGGGTTTTAATTTTTCAACCTTAGGTTTATTTCAATCAACATCTTCCAACTCAAATTATTTGATGTTCATTGTGTTGACACCTTCAACTTAGTCGAGTGTTTTTTGTAGTCTTCCTTGTGCATGCACTTCTTCAATAAACCAATTAATATTCTAATTAGGGCATGTGTGGTAATCTTACAAAATAGTTTGGATTATTTGTTACACTCTTGTTTTTCTCCAACGGTGCGTGGCTATTCTTCTTCCTTCTACCGTGCTTAATCTATCCTCCAAGTTGTTAGAGAAAGAATTAATGGTTGTGAATGACACAATAACCTCCAATGATAATTATGCTCCTCTTGAATATTTTGTTGTGTGCGCTCTTCGAGGCTATGAGCTTTGTTGCTCCATATGGAAATGAATTCTTCTTCTCATTGCCCCCTTATTGCTGAAACGATCACTATTTTGGTGTGCACTAATACCTGCAAGTATTTGTTAGCTTGTCTTGATGACCGTTGGCTTCCAAAATTCTATCGATATCTCAATTATAATGCTAGCTCCTCAATGAATCTTGGTGTGCAAATGTAATAGTTCAATATGTTGCATGGATATTTCACTGATATATTCCAAACTTGTATATTAGGATTTTGAAACTAACGTGCTCATTGTATTCTTGATAACACCTATTATCTTATCTTCTTCATGTGCATGTAATGACTGAGTATGCTTCTCATTGTGCTATCAGGCCATACCTTTTATGCATAGTGGTTGCAATCCTATGTATCTTCTCCTCTCTTTGGTGGTGCAAGCTTGCTAGATTTGCCTTACACCCTACAAAGCTCTTCAACACTATTTACGTGGGTTGAATGAGGATGTTTGCCTTGGTGCAAGTTGATGTTATTGTGTGGGAAGAATGGAGTCTATGTCTTAGTGCCAATGATGCTCTCTCTAATGTGTCAATGATGCCTTTTGACTGTGCCTATTTACCTTACCTTCACTAAAGGCTCTTGAATGCTAGATGCACCTACTTTGAAATATTTAGTTTTGCTATTAAGTTCTCTTTCTTTTAGCTCAATAGTCCTTAGATGAATACATAACTTGAGAAGTCAAACCAATCTTCTACTTTTATATTTTTTAATGACTCCTCTTAATCAATATTTTATTTTCTTAAAAATGTGTAGGTTGATGGTGTTCAAGATGTCTCATTTTCATCTTGGAGATACTAACCTTAGAGCTCTATTTTATGTCTCTAATAAGGTGCTTTTAAATACAAATATTTTATATCAATATTTATAGCACCAACATAGCTAAGTCTTCTCAATATTTAGTAGATATAAACTTAGAATTTTTCACATGATTATTCCAAGATTTTAATCATGCAAGTAGTATACCTCTTAGGTGACTATATTTTGTACTATAGTATATCAAATCTATGCTCTATAATAATATTTTCTTTTGCTTTGAATAGATAATAGGAAGTCGATATTTGTCTTTCTCTTGAAATATATCTAACTCCTATTTTTATGTGCACGTTTGAACCTTGTAGAAAGTAATTTTTGCACTACCTTGAAGACTTTAAATTTGAAATCTTCTCATGCAACTTTAAACCTCGAGTTTGGTGCTTAATAAAATCAATAATAAATCAAATATAAGTGTTCAAATAATGAACCTTTTGTACCAAAGTTGTTATAATCACAATGACACTGAGAGGGGGGGTGAATCAGTGTGTTCTTTAAAAACTTAAAAGCAATTTAGACTTTTAAATAAACAATAGCAGATTAAAATAGAAATAATAAAAGTACTAAGAGCATCACACATAACACGGCATTTTAACGAGGTTCACCGATGTGGCTACTCCTTAAAAAGGACTGCTTGGACTACCATCCAAATCCAGTCAAATGCAAAGCTCCAAATTTACATAATCATTCACCAGCACCAAGCGGTAAGAGGCACCAACCCCTAAGTTTTATCTGCTACAACAGAATGGAGCACCAACTCCAATTTTTCCAGCACCAACTGGAAAGAGGCACCAACCCCTTTTTCAAGCTACAACTTGAAGATAATAATAAAAATTGTAGAATGTAAACTTTCACCTCAATTATCACGATCTGTTGTTTTTCTGTGATCTGCTGCTTGTCGGCATTCGACTGCTGCTGTGAAAAATGATTCACACTTTTTCAACCACTCCTCTATATCTCTCCGTGTTCTCTGCTGCAACTTCACAGAAATATCACTTCTACAGCCAGCACACTATCATTTCACACTCGAAACACGACTTCTGCATACCACGTTCTTATCTTCTCTTCGCACCACTCACACTGCTGCACTCGAACTTCATACACATATATCACATCATGCTCACATTTTAAACTCGAAGAACCCTTGCTTTTATAGAAGAAATTTTAGAGGCAAACCCTAGAAGAACGTTGGTCGAGAAACCCTAGAATTTGTCGATTGCCAAACCCTAAAATCCGTCGGCCCAGATTTAACTTTGTCGGCCTCAAACTCTTCTCCACCTTCGTTACCTTCCTGTAGCTTATTACCGCGAAATAGTAACACGTCGGCCCTTTTTAATTTAATTTAATATTCTAATTTAAATTTTTAATAAAATAAAAATTTAAACTAAATATTTAAAATTAAATATCTTCAACACCGAGGCATCTTTTTCAACAAAACGAAGAGCCAACTTGGGTTTTAAGAAAAACCCATTTCAAGTCTGTTATCCACTGCATCCTTGGATCTGACTGCCTGTGTTGACAACAATGACAATCCTTCTTGCTCAACAATCTCCCCCTTTGGAATTGTTGGCAACACCTGTATACATTTTTGTAACTCTTCTCCCCCTTTGTCAATAATACCAAAGGGCTGCTGCAAACTCTCCCTGTGTCCATCCTCAATCTTCTCAGGCACATTTTGACTCCCCCTGAGTCCATCCTCACACTTCTCAAGCACAATTTGACTCCCCCTGAGTCCATCCTCAAACACTCAAGTGCTCCCCCTGAGAAGGTGATCCCTGTAGCTAGTCACTTCTTAGGAAGTGTGACTACTAATTTGCTTTGAAGATACTCAAATACTTGGGCAAAGGTTTTGTAAAAATGTCTGCTACCTGTTTTGTAGTTGGGACATAGTCCAATCTGACTTCTCCTTCTGCAACTTTGTCTTTCAATAAATGATACCTTATAGCAATATGCTTTGTTCGTGAGTGCATTACTGGATTCTTAGAAATGTTGATTGCACTGGTGTTGTCACACTTTACTGATATTGGTTCACTAAAATTAATACCAAGATCTTTCAAGGTCTGTTTCATCCACAAAACTTGTGTGCAACATGTTGCTTGCTTGCAATATACTCTGCCTCGACTGTAGATAAAGACACTGACTCTTGCTTCCTACTGTGCCATGCAACCAATCTGTCCCCCAAATAGAATGCTCCTCCACTGGTACTCTTCATGTCATCAACACATCTAGCCCAATCTGCATCTGAATATGATATAAGAGTGAAATATTTGCCTCTTGGATACCACAATCCATACTCCATGGTGCCTTTGAGATACCGAAAAATCCTTTTAACTGCTGTTACATGAGTCTCTTTGGGACTGGCCTAAAATCTGGCTACCATGCACACTGCCTGCAAAATATCAGGTCTGGTTGCTGTTAAATATAGTAAGCTTCCTATCATTGATCTATAGGAGGAGATTTGTCTTCTTTACTTAACTTACAGCCTGTTGTCATGGGAGTACTGACTGGCTTACTATCCTCCATAGTGAACTTCTTTAACATCTCTTTCACATATTTGATTTGGGAAATGAATATACCTTTCTCATTCTAATTAATCTGTAGTCCCAAAAAATAAGACAGGTTCACCAATCATTGACATTTCAAATTCATTCCGCATCTTGTTTGCTAGGTCTTTACAAGATTCATCTTTGTTGCTACCAAATATGATGTCATCCACATAGACAACAAGAACAATGAGATGCCCATCTTCTGTTTTCACATACTGATTGTTGTCCACTAAACCTTTCTTGAATCCCTGTTGAGAGAGATAATTATCTAGCCTAGCATACCATGCCCGTGGTGCTTGTTTTAATCCATACGGTGCCTTCTTTAATCTGCGAGACAAGGTTAGGATCTTCATCGATTTGAAAGCCATCCGGTTGTTCAATATAGAATTCTTCTTCAAGTTTCCCATTTAAAAATGCAGATTTAACATCCATCCGATAAACTCGAAGTTCTTGTAAGCTGCTAGTGCCAAAAACATCCTAATAGCTTCTAATCTAGCTACTGGTGCGAAAGTCTCTTCAAATTCAATCCCTTCGACCTGTGCATAGCCTTTGCAAACCAGTTTTGCTTTATTTCTAATGACCTGACCGTTTCCATTTAACTTGTTGCGAAATATCCATTTAGTGTCGATTACATTCTTGTTTGCAGGTCTAGGTACTAACTCCCAAGTTCTGTTCTTTTCAATCTGATCTAATTCTTCATTTATTGCCTTCATCCAGCTGTCATCTTTGCTTGCTTCATCTATGTTTTTGGGCTTAATCTTGGATAAAAGAGAGTAATTACTTATTACTTTCTTTCTTGTCTGAATGCCAGCTGTGGGATCTCCAATTATTTGGTTTCTAGGATGATTTTTTTGCCAATTGCCCATTCTAAATTTTTTGTTTTCTTGTACCTCTGAGCCATCCGATAAGTTATCTGCATCAGCCGTATCTGTATTTTTTGTGTCATGTACTTCATCTCCTTCAATGACTTCTTCGTAGATTGGATAGTTTTCTTGAAAATTAACGATTTGTTTCCTCCCTTCATCGAATTTAACGTCTGCACTGTCCACAATTTTCTTGAGTCTCTTGTTGTAGCATTTGTAAGCTTTGTTGTGTGGAGAATAACCAACAAACACACCTTCATCTGCTCTATCTTCAAACTTTCCAAGATTGTCATCTATTTTTCTGATGTAGCACTTGCAGCCAAATACTTTGAGATGTTTTTTTGTTGCTTTCCTACCAAACCACAGCTCATACGGAGTTTTGCATTCATGAGTTCTTAACATATACCTGTTCTGAATGTATACTGTTGTGTGAACTGCTTCTTTCCAGAATCTATCTGCTATTTTGCTTTCTGCCAGCATGGTGCATGCCATTTCCTGAATTGTTCTGTTTTTCCTCTCTGCTACACCATTCTGCTGAGGAGTTCTGGCTGCTGAATATTGTCTCCTAATGCCATATTTTTCACAGTATTCTAAAAATTCATTCGAAATAAATTCTCCTCCTCTGTCTGACCGCAAGCATTTAATCCTTTTCCCTGTTTCATTCTCTACCAGCTGTCTGAAATTTTTGAACATTTCAAAGGCTTCTGATTTATCTTTTAAGAAGAATATCCAAGTCATTCTGGAAAAATCATCAATGCACAGCATAAAGTACTTGTCGCCATTTATGCTTTGAGTCCTCATGGGTCCGCATAAGTCTGTGTGAATAAGTTCCAAAGGCCTGCTAGTGTGATGTTCTTTTGTTTTAAACGAAACTCTGGTCTGTTTACCCTTCTGACATGAAGCACACATACTATTTACAGGTTTTTTAATGATTGGAATATCTCTCACTGCTTGTTTAGTGCTAACTCTTACCAGATTATCAAAACTTATGTGTCCAAGCCTCTTATGCCACAACCAGTTCTCTTCTTCTTGTCCCATGAAACACATACCTTTTGAAAATTCTGATAGTGTGTACAGATTGCCAGACGTCCTTGAGCCGGTTGCTATTAATTTCCCGTTCTTTGTTTTTTTGACTTCACAACCCTGCTTCTTGAACACCACTTCATGTCCTTTGTCACAGATCTGACTCACATTTAACAGGTTATGTTTCAGACCATCCACATATAGAACTTCTGACTTGATTTTCCCTTCACTTATTTTGACCGATCCTTTACCTATTATTTTGGCTCCATCATTATTGCCGAACTTCACAGAACCACCCTCATATTTCTGAATATTTTCAAATTTCTGTCTATCACCTGTCATATGACTTGAGCAGCCACTATCAAGAATCCATGATACATATTTATTCTGAGCTCTAAAAGCAGTCTGCACTATTAAGGATTTTTGTTCTTTCTTGAGCTGTTTCTTTTGTTTCCATTCTGTCTTAACTATGTTGTTGGGTTCTAGCTGAGATTTTCCCTTTTCAAAATTTTGCATATATCCTTCAGAAGAACTACTATTGTGTTTTGCCTTATATGGTTGAGTTCTTCTTTTCTGAGGTTGAAATGAAACAGACATACTACGGAAATTTCTGGCAATATGCCCAAAGTTGTGACACTTAAAGCACTCTACTGCATAATTCATTAAAGGAGCAAATGCATTTCTACTAGTGAAACTTCTTGGACCTATATTGTATTTGCAGTCAACAATTTTATGCCCATAATTATTACATTTAAAACAAAAACCATAGAAGTAACGAGTAAACCTGAAAGATGGTCTTGGCCAGGTTGTTGCTGGAGCCTTGGATCTTCTATTCTTTTGATGTGTGACCTTAGTAAAGCCATCATTGTCGGTTGTCATTTCGAGTCTGGCATTATATCTTTCTTTTGCCTGATTCGTTTTACTTTCCACAGTCTGTTTCTTGTCTTTGTTCTTTTCACTTTCAACATTTCTTGTTTTTGGTTCAGTTGATGATTCTCCTTTAGTAAAGCCGAGACCAAATTTGATGCCTGTGGATCTTTGATCGCTCAGAATTTTGTCCAGTTTCATCGAGCTTTCTTCACGTTTTAGATGACAATTGATTTTTTGATCCAGCTCTTGTATTTGTATTCGGAGACTCACATTTTCTTCTTCCAATTTGCAACAGTGGTCTATCTTCATAGAAACCTGTATTTCTAGATCTTCAGACATTTTCTTGTATTCTTCAGTCTGTGTTTTTAAGCGGCAATAATGTCATTTGCATCCTTAAGTTTCCTTGTTAGTTTTTCATTCTTTTTTTCTCTCGATTCCCATTCCGTAAGAGCGAGACACTAGCTCACCCTCTAAATCAACTTCAGCCTCAACTTCTTCAACTTCGGAGTTCATCCCCTCTATGTTCTCTGATTTGTCTATTTCAAACGCCATAAAAAGAGCCTCACCTATTCCTTCTTCAGAGTCTTCACTGGAACTGTCCTCTGAAGATTCTACATTTTGGGAGATAAATCTTTTCTTATTAAACTTACCTTTTCTAAAATTTGATTTCTTCCTCCATTCTCCTCTTTCTTGATGTTGAGTTTCTTCACCTTTGTTTTTGTCATTGAAAGGACATTTGGTAGCAAAGTGTCCAATGCCTCCACATCTAAAACATTTAAGAGGTAGCATTCCTTTGTATTTTCCTTTTCCTTTCTTCAACTTTCTTACAAAATTTGCTTCCATTATATCTGAATCATTTTCTTCTTCAGATTCATGTTTTGTGCTTTTGCCTTTTTGAGCTTTGAAGGCTGCTTCTATATCTGTGGGATTAGACTTTCCTATTCTCATTTCAAAAGCAGTCAAGGACCCATGCATCTCATCCATACTAAAATTATTTAAGTCTTTGGCTTCTTCTATGGTAGAGACTTTAGAATCAAATCTAGGAGGAAGTGATCTCAATACCTTTTTCACAATAGCAGCATCGGTTAATTCTTCGCCAAGACCTCTGATTGAATTTGTGATCCCATTCACTCTTTGCATGAAAGTATATATGTTCTCATTATTTTCCATCTTTAAAGATTCGTATTGAGCTCGGTGTGCTTAAAGTTTAGCCTCCTTGATCCTGTCATCTCCTTCATGAATTTTCTCTAGTTTATCCCAGATCTCTTTTGCTGATTCACAACTTATGACTTTGACTAGCTCACTGTCAATTAGTCCACACATAATAGCATTTCTTGCTTTTGAATCATATTCAAATGCATTTTTACCTGCAGTGTCTGTTGGAGTGATGGCAGGAGCTTTGTAACCATTGACTACCGCACCCCAGATGTCAAAGCCCAACGCACTGAGATAAGTCTACATTCTAATTTTCCAGAACGCATAGTTTGTCCCATCAAACATTGGCGCTTTGTTCGAAGAGAATCCTTCACCACTTGCCATTGTGTAAATTCCAAGATCACCTTAGCTGTTTAAGCCTCTTCAGGTACTTGGCTCTGATACCAATTGTTATAATCATAATGACACTGAGAGGGGGGGTGAATCAGTGTGTTCTTTAAAAACTTAAAAGCAATTTAGACTTTTAAATAAACAGCAGCAGATTAAAACAGAAATAATAAAAGTACTAAGAGCATCACACATAACACGGCATTTTAACGAGGTTCACCGATGTGGCTACTAAAAAAATATTGCTTGGACTACCATCCAAATCCAGTCAAATGCAAAGCTCCAACTTTACATAATCATTCACCAGCACCAACTGGTAAGAGGCACCAACCCCTAAGTTTTATCTGCTACAACGAGAATGGAGCACCAACTCCAATTTTTCCAGCACCAAGCTGGAAAGAGGTACCAACCCCTTTTTCAAGCTACAACTTGAAGATAATAATAAAAATTGCAGAATGTAAACTTTCACCTCAATTATCATGATCTGCTATTTTTCTGCGATCTGCTGCTTGTCGGCATTCGACTGCTGCTGTGAAAAATGATTCACACTTTTTCAACCACTCCTCTATATCTCTCCGTGTTCTCTGCTGCAACTTCACAGAAATATCACTTCTACAGCCAGCACACTATCATTTCACACTCGGAACATGACTTCTGCATACCGCGTTCTTATCTTCTCTTTGCACCACTCACACTGCTGCACCTGAACTTCATACACATATATCACATCACGCTCACATTTTAAACTCGAAGAACCCTTGCTTTTATAGAAGAAATTTTAGAGGCAAACCCTAGAATAACATTGACTGAGAAACCCTAGAATTTGTCAGCTGCCAAACCCTAAAATCTGTCGGCCCAGATTTAACTTTGTCGGCCTCAAACTCTTCTCCACCTTCGTTACCTTCCTGTAGCTTATTGCCGCGAAATAGTAACACATCGGCCCTTTTTAATTTAATTTAATATTCTACTTTAAATTTTTAATAAAATAAAAATTTAAACTAAATATTTAAAATTAAATATCTTCAACACCGAGGCATCTTTTTCAACAAAACGAAGAGCCAACTTGGGTTTTAAGAAAAACCCATTTCAAGTCTGTTATCCACTGCATCCTTGGATTTGACTGCCTGTGTTGACAACAATGACAATCCTTCTTGCTCAACAAAAGTTGCATACCTTTTTGTCCTTGGTTTGATGATGGAGTTCTTGGTGATTTGAATCACTGAATTGTTACCCCTTGTTTGATAAATTTGTAGCTCTTCCTTGTTGTCCAAAATAGCTTCTTAGATCTTTTAGTTTGTAGCTCTGTAACTCCTTAAACTTGTTGTCCACGTATGTGGTTTTTGTTGTGATAATGTTGTCTAATGTGTTGCCTTTAACCTCCAAAATTTGCAACACCTTTGTAGTCCAATTCTTCTTGATTTGCTACTCTAAGAACTCTAAAAATTTACAGTTGTTAATGCTACCTAAATGTTGTCCTCTTGCTATCCTTAAATCTGAAATTTTCAAATTACAATGCAGTCAATTTCCCCTTTGATATGTTATCCTTTAATCTTGGCATATTTTTTGGCCTTCTCAAGAATCTAAAATTCTTGAGGTCTTCGTAAATCTCCTCCAAAGTTTGGTAAACTTATTTCCAAATCCTTATCCCTTTGTCTTGTTTTCGAATGGCAATAATTGTCCCAAATTCTTCAATGAGGCTTTCCTAGCCTTATCCTTATTTCTGCTTTAAATTTATCTTGATATATTATCCTAGGGCCTTCAAATCTAGCAGCTTCTAAAAAATTTAATGAGACCTTCCTTGATCTCTTCAATCTTCAAATATGGAATTTTTTTTAATGAGATCTCTTTCCTGGATTTCTAAAATATGCTACTTCTAAAATTTGCAATAGGATCTTCTCTAGTCCTTATCTTTCTCCAATCTTCTAAATTTGGAAGTTCTTCAATGGGACCTCCTTTGGATCTTCTCTTCAATCTGTAATGGAGATCTCTTTCTTGAGTTTCCTCAATATTTCACTCTACAATCTACAGTATTCAATCTCCAACTTGTTGCTTTAACTACTAGATTGATTATAAAGAAGATATTCTTCGTAGCTCTCTTGTAGGAAGCTTTCCAACTTTCTTTGAATCTCCTATTTTCTACAACAAAGTATTATAAAATGATAACATAATTTTATATGAATCTAGATAGAATAAATTTCACTAGTTGATTTGTCAATCTAATGGAATCAATGTTGAGTCCTAGTCTTCACAAGTTTTTCTACAACTTTGTGGAAATACTCTAGCCAAATATAATTTTCAAAAATTCTAAAAATGAGATTTCCTATCTCCTCTCAATATCTCTTGTGGCTCTCCCTATTTCCTATTGATCTACCATGTGCTTTGATACCATTGTTAGCTTTTGATGATATATTAAAGGAAATGCAACCACAAGATCTAAAATGAGCAAGCAATAATATAACTATGATAATGAAAATATAATAAGCATGTAAATATCATGAGAGACTTATGAAATAACTCATGAAATATCCATTAATGGAAACTCACAAAAAATGGAACTTGATAAGTATTTGGAGATCTACTAATGCATGCTATGAGCAATGTATTCTCCAACACTAATTACAATGCTTAGTCACAAATATATACTAGTATGTGACTCTTCACTTTCCTACCCTAAGGACACATGTGCATTCTACATGATAGACACTTGTGCACATGCACACCTAACTAATGACACTTGTTCTTCCTATTCTAAAGGACTCATGTACATGTGGACAACATGCACATTTACATCATTGCACATACTTGTGCATTTATTCCTTTGCATAAATTAAATACTCAAATCCTAATTTAAACATGTACCCATGATGGTACATTAGCATGTACTAAATAATTTAATGTATTCCAACAGGGTGCATACAATTTCTTCCTTCATCCTTTGGGAAGTATCACATTCAACCACAAAGTTTGCAATATTATTTTTCATTCCCATCTAAAAGAATGCATGCTTGGTCCTCTCGTAGATTTTAAGAAATCCTAAATATTCTACATTTGGTGATGAATGCATTTCCTACAAAATGGATTCTCAAATTAGTAATTTTTAGGGATAATAAGTTAGCCACAATATCTCAAGTATTTTCCATCCCATAAATATCTAGTTCAATAGTTGGGATCATATTGGAGTTACCAAATTAGGGATTGCAAGGTGTAGTCATCGGCTACCTATTCTATAAGTTGATGGGACCACTAAGAAAGTGGGGTTGATATAGCATATTATGATCCTCATATTCTTAGGAAAGTGTATTGACCACTATATTCTCCTTCCCATTTTTATAGATAATTTTATAATCATACCCCAATACTTTGAAGACCCATTCTATTGTTCGGGTGTGGATACCTATTGCTCCAAGTATTTAATACTTTGATGGTCTATTTTAATTGAAAAGTGTCACTTGATGAGGTGTGGTTGCTAGAGCTTGAAAGCATATAAAATAGACAACACTTCTTTATTATAAGTTGATTTTCCTAAGTTTTTTCTTGATAGTACCTTACTGGTGAATTCCAATGGTCTTCCTTCTTACATCAATATTGCCCTAATTTTATTGCTTGAAGCATAACATTCAATTACAAAATACTTGGAGAAATTAGGTATTACTAACATTTACGTAAGATGTCAAAAAGCTTATTCCATTGGTTCTAACCATATGAATTATTTTTCCTCAACCTTGGGGTCATAATATTCCCATAGTTCTAAATAATTTTTTGGTGATACTGAGTGAGGCCCAAGAAACCCCAAATACCTTTGAAGGTTTTGATATTTGGTCATTCTTGTATAGCTATAATTTTCTTTGGGTATACCTTAACTTCTTTTGATATAATGTGGCCCAAATATTCTACCCCTTGCATTCCAAAGGAACTTTTTAATTGTTGGAATATATTTGACTCTTAGTCAAGAGCTGCAATTTTAGGTCTAAATGCTTGAGATGCTCCTCCCATGTGTGGTTGTAGATTATAATATCATCAAATTATTCTAAAATAAACTTTCATAAGAAAGGCTAAAATATTACATTCATAAGACTCTGGAAGGTGGAAGGTGCATTGGTAAGACCAAAGGTTATGACCCTGAATTCATAGTGATATTCATGAGTTTGAAAAATTATTTGGAAGTTTTTTCTTCCTGTATTCTAATTTTATGGCACCCTAAGTGAAAATCCAACTTCAAAAATTATTGAGCACTATGGAGCTCATCTAATAACTCATAAAATATAGAATTAGAGAATTTGTCCTTGATGGTAATTTTATTAAGTTCATAAAAAAACATGCATAACCAACATGACCCATCCTTTTTGTGTACCAATAGCATGGGATATGAATAGAGACAAACACTAAGTCTAATAATCATTGTTGTAAGTAATTCCTTAATATTTTCTCAATCTCTAATTTGTGTATATATAGATACCTGTATGGGTGAATTTTTGGTGGATGACTACCTAAAACAAGATGGATTGCATGATTATGAGCATGTCGAGGTGGTAGACATTTGGTTTCCTAAAAAATATGTGGGTTTCTCTAGAAGGAGCAATGATTCTTCTTTTTGCTATGTATATTTATTATTTATTACTTGTATAGCAAACAATCATGCTACCACTCCATGATATGACTTCTTCAAAAGCTTTTTCATCCAGTGAGATGAAATAAGTTGGGTGATACTTGTCATCATTCCTCAAAGAGTGTATTCTATTCCTTGTTGGTTGAATTTTATCCATAGTTTAAAAAATCCCATACTACTAGGCCCAAATATGAAAACCATTGTGTTCCTAGTATAACATCACATCCTCTCAAAGGAATGGTAAACATGTCATCCTTAATATTGTATTCTCACATTTGTACCTTGATATTTCTATATTTGTATTTACATGTCAAAGTTCCTCTATTGGCTATCATAACCTCCAAGAAATTATAGGTATTTATATAACAATTTGTCCATTTTACCACTCGAGGTAATGAAGGTGTGTGTTCTACTAAATTCAATGAGTATTATTATTCATTAGCATTTGAAATATCCTATCACGTTCATAGTTTGGGGAATAGATATTCCTGCTAAGGCATGTACTAAATTTGTTTGCTACATTTTTTCTAGTGTTTCAAGCTTTTCTAAAAGTTCTTCCTCTTGTTGTTCTTTTCTTGTTGGGGTTTGCTAGATAAGGCTTCATCTACATCTAGTAAATACATTTTATATTGTACAAACTTATGTCTTGGGGAATATTTCTCATCACAATTATAGCACAACCTCTATGCTCTATGAATTTTCATCTCTTCCCAAGTTAAGTGTTTAATTATAAGTTATTTTTGAGTAAGGTTTGCACGATTCAATATAGACTAGGATGTGCATAGAGGTCGATTATATATAAACTTGGATGTGTGCCTTGGAGTGGTAAATTTACTTTTTGATCATTTATCCAAGTCTATAGCTTGCACCATGATGTTTGGTTTGAACATCCACACTTCTAATTGAATATCTTACTTTAATTCATTAAGTAAATAACTTTTAAAAAAATTATCACTTAGGCCCTTTGTGTAGTTTACAAATTTCTCAAACTACTTTTGATAATCTCATACCATTATTGTTTGTTACAATTTCGTGAGGGATCCTGTGAAGACCTCATATTCACTAGGTCTAAATTAGGTGAATAAATGGTGAACAAACTCTTCCCAAGAAATATGTTTATGCATATTCATTTCCTATTGATACCATTGAAGTGCCTCATCCTCAAATTTGAAGGCTGTTATTATGAGTTGTAATCTATTGGGAACTTCATGAAGAGAAAAATATTGTTCTACCTAACATAACCAACCATTGGGGTCTTGCCCATCAAATTTTGAAAATCTAATTTGTGCATCTTATATGTGTTATTATTAATAAAGAGATTGTATGATCTTCCTTTTGAAATGCCTACCTTAGAATCTAAGCCATTGCTACCCAATTGGCTAAATGCATGATCCATGCCTTCTAGGTGACCATCAATTTTATTTAGTCTATTTAAAGTTGTGTTTTTTTTTATCAAATAATTTAAATTTTCCTACAACTTTTGTAATTGGTTTGTTACTTGATTCAATGTGTTATTTATGTTACCTATTTGGTGATTTAAGTCTTCCATATGGGCACCTCTAGTCCCTATGACTATATTTTGGTATTTTGGGCCTTTCAAAAATAATTATGGATGATATATACCAAAACAATAAGCTCAAAAAGATGATCAATATGGACTATACCCCAAAATGATTTTTGGACTCCAAAAACAACTTATGGGTGTTATATATCAAAACGATCATCTTAATGAGATAATCAAAATGGACTATCTCAAAATGATGTTTTTTGGAACCCTACACTTATTTTTTTCTTTTTTTTAGGTCAATAGTTTTTCACCTAGGTCTTTTCTTTACTTGATAGGGTTTTTTCACACTTTTAATGTCCTAACAGTTATGCAAGGTATTTTCTATATTGATAAACTACCACCTAACAACTACTTATTTTGATAATTACCCTGAATATTATTACTTTCTTTTTTCAAGATCTTCATTTTTTATCCCTAATAGTTAATATACCTGACTATCAAGAACTGTTACTATATCATTAATCTATAATGAGTGGAGTCTCTTTAGTATGCTTAAGTCGAGTGTAGTTTAAACAATGTTTAAAGGTGACTAGAATAGTGAATAGGGATAATCTAGACCAAGGTGTGTTTATTTTTGTGGGCTCTCTAATATACTTCCTTAGTTGTGATTAGTGGTCAACCCAATATCTCAAAGCTCTAACTATAAAGGATTCCACCATACCCATAGCTACGCTATCTATTTTTTATCATACTACAAGAGTAGCTTCTTAGTATGTTATTTACCAGTGCACCATAGAATTAAAATGGTTAAAATATTTCTAGGGCTAAATATTTCTCCAAACCTAGGGTGGTCTTCCTATATACCTAATGGAATATGGGAGCTTGCCACCATATGCGAGTGTTGTCTAATGCTTGGGTATTGGAGTCTGATCACCCTTCACTTCACTAGATGATTTATGGACAATCTATCTTAGCCAATAATGATAGCTCCTCTAGGATATTTGAAAACCTTCGGTATAGGGTTTCTAACCTATTACACTAAAATAGAGAAAAAAAATTGGGTTATGTTTTTCTTAGGGTATTTAATATAAAAGAATAGAAGGAAGAAAAAGTATATCAATCAAGGAGTGAATGGTAAGACATTAACTATCGCAACTACTGTAGAACATAGCTTTGGAAAGTATCTAATACCAAGTGTTAAGAACCTTCCAATTTAAATAAGTACATTCATATAAATATTGTAATAAATTACAAATATAATGGAATTAAAATAATAATATTGCAATACGATATACAAATGCAATAACTTTATTACTCAACAAAATCACAATACAAAATCATAGGTCTTTTTGAAAGGGAAACCTCATTAGAAGCAGAGTTGTTTTATAATTAGAAAAATAACTTGATACATTTCATCTATGCCCTTGCCTTCATAAATACTCATGTCAACCCTAACCTAGTGCTCAAGGGTTGGTTAATATGCAAGTGCAAACCCAAGCTAGAAACTTCTAATAAATAAATAGTTACATATTTTATAACGCTTACATCAATGATCCCATATTTCTAGGCATCCAAGGTGCCACATACATTTTATAATACATTATATAATAATGTTAGGATGGGATCCTAATAGACACTTAGCAAAATCTAATTCATTGGAGCAATCCAATAATTTTTTTCTACTTTAGCTTCTATTATCCACTTAGTCATCCACACTTACCTTATTTTGATTGGTTGAACCAATTTAAGTATGCAAAAATCAAGTAGACATGGCACAAAAGTAGGCCATATCAGCCACCATTCAAGTAAGAACCTCCAAGATACTCAAAAGGACATCTAAAGGTATTGGAGGATTTCAAACTAAGATCTCTCTAGTGCTAAACATAGTGCCCTATCCAAATTTCTACTATTGCACTTGAGAAAAAAATTAACTGCCATGTATAAGCCTGCTTATATTTTATTTTCTACAACAAAAATATGGTGCCTATAATTCAAACTAGAGACCCAACACCCCAAAACCATCCTATTGACCATCTATTCATGACACATATGTTGAGGGACCCTAGAATCACATAGATGATCGAAAACATGAATTCCTACACAAGAAATGAGTATTATTTTATCCCATGCCCTCCATTATCCAATGTACAGTTTGAACCACAACAATTTTTTGCTACTTTAGCTTCTATTATCCACTTAGTCATCCACACTTACCTTATTTTTATTGGTTGAACCAATTTAAGTATGCAAAAATCAAGTATACATGGCATAAAAGTAGGCCATATCAGCCACCATGCAAGTAAGAACCTCCAAGCTACTCAAAAAGACATCTAAAGGTATTGGAGGGTTTCAAACTAAGATCTCTCTAGTGCTAAACATAGTGCCCTATCCAAATTTATACTATTGCACTTGAGAGAAAAGTTAACTGTCATGTATAAGCCTCCTTATCTTTTATTTTCTACAACAAAAATATGGTGCCTATAATTCAAACTAGAGACCCAACACCCCAAAACCATCCTATTGACCATCTATTCATGACACATATGTTGAGGGACCCTAGAATCACATAGATGACCAAAAACATGAATTTCTACACAAGAAATGAGTATTCTTTTATCCCATGCCCTCCCTTATCAAATGTACAGTTTGAACCACAACACCATGCCAACTGTTAGGTAAGGACATAGTAAACCAAAAGAGTAGTCTAGCTTCCACGTGCTACCATGGATTAATAAAGATCAATCCCTCATGAACCAAAATTGGGCTAGCAATGAAGCTTCTTCGGTCTCATCCCCTTGGTTGTAATGGTCACCATATGTGTCATGACCCTCCCTAGCAGAATTTTTGGCACAAAGAAACAATGTATTAATATATGATGTTTTAATACCTAATTTTGAGTAATTAAACCAACTATGCGATGTTAGTTGAATTGGAAGAGCATGGTATTGTTGATATATTGCCAAAATATGTAGGATAAGGTACACTCATATGTGGAATAAGTAGAATCATCCACCCAAAGTGGGGGTACTTGAGGTTGGGGAAATGATGATTAAGGCAACTTGGGGGTAACATTGATGGATACCTTTATATAGGTATGCATTCTATTAGAAATATATTAAAAATTTGAGCATGTTTTGTTGTCATTGATGTCAAGAGGTTTGATATCCAAATTTGATGGAATTAATGTCAAGAGGTTTGATTAATGTCAAAAGGTTTAATGTCCTAAGTTGATGGAAATACTTGTGATAATATTTCTCATGGTGGCACATGAGGTATAAGGCAACAATAAGAAAGGAATACCTCTCCATGATGTCTAAGAAAGAATTTATAAACTACCTTGGTGGTAATTTTGCAAAGGTTAAATTTTTTATTAATGGTGGCAAGGTTATCCTTAAATAATTTACCTTGGTGGTAATTTTACAAAGGTTAAAATATCCATTAATGGTGGCAAAGTTATCCTTAAAATAAAAGGCCCAAAAATATTTTTAATATTTAATTTATAATATTTAAATCCTTTGGATTTAAATTATTATAATTAAATAATTAATTTGAAGTGCTAAAATTGAATTGCAAAAAGAGTCGATGTCAAATATAGAGGAGGGCATATGTATTAATAGGCCAAGGTTTAGCCTAAGTCACAAGGTGTTTGCATTAATACTCCCCGAATTATTTACCTTGCTCATTTGATGCAATGGAGGAAACAAACAGGAGGTTGCATGATTTTTGGAGCAGAAGATTTGGTCAAAGCTTAGACAGGGTGTGTCCCCACTTGAAGCAAGGTGGTAGTCGAGCTGGCAAGCTAGGCTTGCACAGTGCGTAGTGAGCAGAAGGTGTTGCGTTTGATTTGCATGAAGACCTTTTTATTACATGGTCAATTTGATTTCTAGCACCGATAGTAAATTATAAAAGGGATATTGTGCATTTTTGTTTCGTGTGGGTTGGCTAGCCCACACGGTGGCCTACCAATGGGTAGGTCGTAGGGCCAGCAGGTAGCATGGGTTCGATTCTCGATGGCAAGCAGCAGTGAAGGAATTAATTTTTATTAAAATTAATTTTAGGCCTAAGGTCTAAAGTGGCTAAGGTATGTGCTAGGGAGTTATAAGGAATTTGCATTGTCTTTATTTTTGCAATAAAATAGGTTAAAAAATTATTTCTTTTTTCTTGAGAAAAAATTAAGGTGGTTTGTTTGCTAAATGCATTGGGGTAAAAATTAAAGTGGTGATTTATTTTTGAAAATGCATTAATGGCAAGTAGGATATATAAGGTGTAAATAAAATATTTTGTCTATGTAATTTGTGATTCTTGTTGATGAAATTTTGGTTGCAAAGTTAGGAGTAATAAGGTGTAAAAGTGGTTTGACAATTTTTGTATGGTGAAATAATTGTTGAGGTGAAATATTCATGTGGAAGTTTTGAACTAGATTGTTGCACAAGAAATATTGGTTATTTGTGAGACAGGTTTTGAAGACATATATCCATCAAAGCAAAGAGGTATGGGCACACCATCCTTTGTTTAAAGTGTTTTTTAGAATGAATATTGTGAAACATAAGGTGGGGTAAAAATGATTGTTTGATAAGCATTCTTGGAAAAAATTGAGTGAGTTTCATGTGCTTCATTGTTGAATAGTTTGAGAACATTTGAAGTTAGATATTATGAATTATTTGAGTTAGGGTTTGAGACCTACATTAGGTTCTTTTGTTGAAAGAGGTGTGAAAACCCTTGTTTAGAGTTTATGAGCAAGTTGTGCATCATTGGTTGAATGTTTGAGTAAAAATTCTTGAGCATTGGTTTTGAGTGATATTAAAAGCGAATGTGAAAATATTAGAAATAATATTTGTGAAAGTGACAGACTTAATGATTGAGTAGAACATATTGAGCTATTTGCAAGTGCATATTATTCTCTATATTTTCTAGAGGTTAAATGAATTCTTGATAGAATATGTCTAAACTGCTTTAAGTTAAAGGAATTACTTTGAAGATTAGACAAAGTATTTTATAGTATTGTGTGAAATATTTGAGATTGATTGAGCATATCTTGTGAGTTGTTTTGAGTATGTATTAGAGCAGGTTTGAGCATATGCCAGAGCAAATTTGAGTAAGTCGTTTGATAAGGCTTGAAGGCTGAATTGAGTAAGTCCTTTAGAGGTCTTGAAGGTAGAATTAAGTAAGTCTTTGTGAAGATTTAAAGGTGGAATTGAGCAAGTCCTTGAGAGGGCTTGAAGGCAAAATTGAGCAAGTCTTTGTGAAGACTTGAAGGCAAAATTGAGCAAGTCCTTGAGAGGGCTTGAAGGCAGATTTGAGCAAGTCTTTATGAAGACTTGAAGGTAGATTTGAGAAAGTCTTTGTGAAGACTTGAAGGTATATTTGAGCAAGTCTTTTGAAGACTTGAAACAAGATTAAAAGTAGGTTTGATTTATTCAAGCCTTGTATTAAGGCTTAGGGTAGGTCTAAGCAGAGTTGATTGGTGATTTGTTCAAGCTTTGTGTTAAGGCTTGGACAGATTTGATTAGTGATTTGTTCAAGCTTTATGTTAATACTTGGGGTAGATCTAATTAGAGTTGATTGGTAATTTGTTCAAGCTTTGTGTTAAGGCTTGGTGACAAATTTGAAATAAAGGTTAGTGCAGATTTATGAGAATATTTGTGCTAGACTTGAGACAGATTTGAAGCAGATTTATGCTATATTGAGGATAGAGTTTAGTAAAAATTTGAGATAGAGTTTGAGCAGAGTTGAGAGCAAACTTTGGAGGTGACAGAGCAGAGAGGATAGCAGTATCCCATGGATAGAGATCCATCAACCAGTGTAGTGGGGACAGAGGTCTCCTATGGAGAGAGATCCACAAGCCAAAGCAGTCAGGGCAGAAGTTTTCTAGAATATGACCAACCAGAGTAAAGGGGATAGACTTCTCCTATGGATAGATTTCCACAAACCAAAGAAAGGGGAAAGAGTTTTCTTATGGAGAGTGATTCATGAACCAGCTAGAAAGATAGAGTTCTTCTGTGGAGAGAGATCCATGAACTAGTTGAGGAGATAGAGTTCTCTTGGATCAAGTTCCATGAACTAGATAAAAGGGGGAAGAGTTCTCCTATGGAGAGAGATCCACAAATCAGAGCTTAGTGTATTGGTGTCTCCTTTGGATAGAGTTCCATAAACATTGTAATAGGGAATTGATTCCCAAGAAGATTTTTTGAGAAAATTTAGTAGAAATATTTTCTCTATGGAGTAGCCCACATTGGGTGAACCACGTTAAATTGGTTTATCTCTTGTATGTGATGATTTATGCATTGCTTTGATTACTGCTATTAATATCGATATTGATAATATTGGATAATATTGTTTGGGAAAGAAAATTAAAAGTTGGTCTTATACTATTCACCCCCCTCTCAGTATAAGCATGTGTTCTTCAGGATAATCATCAATAACTAGCCACCTTAAGCCTCAGTTAATAGCCTAGTATCTATAATAAAATCTCAAGTTGATATGGATGACTAGGTTGAAAAAAAATATTCCCTCTTTGTTTATTGCATATTTTTTATTATCTTTTATTTCATCAGTGTCTGCATCAATGGTTTGGAAAGTGTTTAGAAATCAATTGCTTGAAAACTCCTTGTTTTGCTTAAACCTTTCAAAAGAATGACATGATGTTAGTATTGGAAAATAAAAACATGTTCTTCTATGTTTTCAATGTAAAAATGCATGTAAATAAATAGTAAAGATTTTATTTAAATGATAATATAAATTCATTGAATGAATAGTAAGGCTTTTATTTAAATGATAATGGAAAATAATTGAATGAATATCAAGGTTTTTATTTAAATTATATTCAAAGAATTTATTTTAAATTAACAAATTTTTATTAATGGGATAATAGAATACCTTAATTTAAAGAGGCTTGCAATATTTGATTTGGAGGAAACCACCATTTCAAATAATCCAATTGCGCTCAGTAGGTGAAGCTTTCGGCTAACGATTGGGAGGATAATGTCATTTATAGCAAAATCTTGTAGGGATGGGAAATATCTCCCCTACCACCTAAAAGATATATATGGAGTAATGGCAAGCAAGAGGAATGAATGTGAGAAAATATGGAGGTGTAAGAAAAGAGGACTTGTCTTCCCTAGTGAAGAGGAAGAACAAGGAAGAAGGAAGTCCATCTTTTGCAACAAGAGCCAAAAGAAGGAAAACAAAGTGATAGGAGGAAAATAGTTGTAGAGAGTATAATGCTATCTAGAATGGATGAAATTAATCAAAATAACTCACACATTGGTTTACAATGCCTATAAAAATAACTTGATGAGTAATTAGTTTGAAATATTTAGCTATATCTGGTTTTAAGCTCATTTGTTGTTTGGCAACTTGCTAGTTTTCTTCTCTGATGCTTTATTTTTCCCTTTGTTTATCCTTTGGTTTTTCCATGCTCTAGAGGGAAAGTAAACCTACCTTAGCTATTTGATGGTTTGTCACATTGTGGTAATGCTTCTACCCACTTTTTGGTAATCCATCTTAAGCCCAATATGAATGAATCTAGTGCCTTGGCAGCATCGATATTTGTAGGCAGACCTTAGCGTAGCATCATAACCTAGCAGGATCATTGATAGAATATCAAGGTAAAAAGGTATCGTGGTGATATTCTATGTTGTGAACCCTCTCCTTGCCACCTGGCCAATCGTTGGACATCTTGAACCAGGTCTTGGATAATCGCTTCCTATCGAAGTTCGAGGACATCAATGTTATCTGTGTTGTGAAACCTTTAGGTTGGTTTTTGGTTAAACTTACCCCACCTCTCCTCTAAAGCCAGCATGTCCCGAGCAGTGGTAGGATGAGTTTTTTTTCCACCTGTGTTAGTTGTGGCAAAACCTCAAGCACCACATAGGGCTTGGCAAATCCCAGGTTGTTGCCTAGTTGTTGGTTGTGTCTCTCTCGAAACCCGATGCTTACCCAAAGACCTAGCGTGTCGTTTGTTGGACCCACATTCTAATTTGGTCACCCATCACCCATTTTCCTTTGTTAGCTTCACTGAAGCATTTTGATTTAATTATTAAGAAGAAGATCTCCTTTGTAAAGTTTAATAATTAAAATTAGCTTGCATTAGGGAAGAAACAATTAATCTTGTATTAAATAAAAGGTTTTTTTATTTAATTAATTAGAGAAAGAGAACTTTGGTTATATTAAATAAAAGGTTATTTTATTTAATTAATTAGAGAAAGAGAACTTTGGTTATATTAAATAAAATGTTGTTTTATTTAATCAATTAGAGAAAAAGGACTTTGGTTTATTAAATAAATGGAATTAGTTTGTTTTGTAAATTAAGGGTATGGGACTTTAATTTATGAAATGAAGAAAAATATTTATTTATAGATTAAAGTAGATGACTTTGGTTTATTAAATAGATGGAATTAGTTTGTTTGTAAATTAAGGGTATGGCACCTTGATTTATGAAATTAAGAAAAATATTTATTTATAGATTAAAGTAGATGACTTTAGTTAATAAAATAAATGAAATTAGTTTGTTTTGTAAATTAAGGGTATGGAACTTTAATTTATGAAATGAAGGAAAATATTTATTTATAGATTAAAGTAGATGACTTTGATTTATTTAATAAATGAAATTAGTTTGTTTTGTAAATTAAGGGTATGGGGCCTTGATTTACGAAATGAAGGAAAATATTTATTTATAGATTAAAGTAGATGACTTTGGTTTATTAAATAAATGGAATTAGTTTGTTTTGTAAATTAAAGGTATGGGACTTTAATTTATGAAATGAACGAAAATATGTATTTATCAATTAAAGTAGATGACTTTGGTTTATTAAATAAATGGAATTAGTTTGTTTTGTAAGTTAAGGGTATGGGACTTTAATTTATGAAATAATTAAAGTAGAAGACTTTGGTTTATTAAATAAATATAATTGGTTTGTTTTGTAAATTAAGGGTATGGGACCTTGATTTATGAAATGAAGGAAAAGATTTATTTATAGATTAAAGTAGATGACTTTGATTTATTAAATAAATAGAAATGGTTTGTTTTGTAAATTAAGGGTATGGGACTTTAATTTATAGAACAAAGGAAAAATGGTTATTTCTTGATTGAAGGAACCTAGTTTGTTTGGTAATTAAAGGTATGGGACTTTAATTGTTGAACAAGGGTTGAAGAAATTGATTAAAGTAGAAACTATGATCTAACTGTAATTTTTGAAAGACTCTCGTTAGATAATGAGAGGGGAAAATAAAAATAGAGATTTTTATTGATATCAACTATGCAGTAGATAGATAGTACTTTGATTTAATTTGTATAGTTGTAATTTTGAAAATAAATAAGTAAATGCATTTAGAAGCATGTCTATCATGGAACCATGAGTGCCCTAATCCCATACTATCCTCAAATTATCAAGGGAAATCTGGGAAGGACCAAGGTTGCAGTTGGAACTAATGTATCAGTTTGATTCTACTTAAAATGATTTACTTATGCTTAAATAGATTAACCATGTCGGGATATTTCCCTGATGATATTTATGTAATATACTATTCTTTAAGAGTATGAAGGATTTATCATACTTGCTTACATGTAATAATTGTTTATTTACTTGGATGATGTACCTTTAAAATTTTGTTTTGGACTATCTATATTTTGTATCTAAACTCCTTTCAATTAATACTTATCTTCTTTAAATGTTGCTTCCTTTTAGTGTCCTTTTCTCACTTTATGAATTATTCTCCTTTTATTAGATTTAGTATCTAATTTATTTTTATTTTTCTTGCTAAACTATAGAAACTTAAATAAGTGATTTCTAGGGTGAACTTAGAAGATGACCTAAGGGAATTAAGACCCCCTTATAGTGAACATAGGTGACCTAAGGGATTAAGGACCCCTTAGGGAGATTGAAAAATAAGTTGCAGAAAGGCTACATCTGAGTTAAGATAGCTTGTCGATAGATAGCTTAACTTACAATACATATAGCATACCTACATAGACTGATTTGTGTATGGTATGGGGATGGGTGTATACCTTCGATGGACTAAAGGTGATAAGTTTAGATCATCAAGAGTGATGAAAGAGATAAAATTATTTGCGATAACACATAATATGCCTACATAGATGGATTTGTGTGAGGGTATTTGGTAAGGTGTAGCTCTTCGATAAAATTAGGGGATTTAAACAATAGATCAATTAGGAATAGGTTAGGGGTATGAATCCCTCTCCTTAGAAAAAAATTCTTCTCTTTTCTATGTGTTTTTCTTGTAGCTTAATTTTGAGTCATTACATTTGGTATCAGAGATCTAGGTACAAGGATATAAAGCTTCTTTTGTGCTAAAGGAATTTGGATGTCTCTAATTAAGGCTTGCTTAAAGTATAAGTTGAAGTTGGGATGACCTAGAATGCCCTATTTTCTAGAATCTAGTGGAAATTATTTCCAAGGTAAATGAATGTTATGATACCTTAGTATGGGCTATGGTATTAATTTTATATCATGATCTTGGAAATATCACCCTAGTTAGATTACTAATACTTTTAGCAAGATAACTCTATGACTATATCTTGAAATAGTAATACAGTTTAAGGTGAAGTTGTAGCCTAATATTTTTCTTGGTTGTAACCAGGCTAAACATGCCACCTAAGGCCATAAAAGATAGGCCTACATCTAGACGAACTCAAAAAAATATTATCTAAGAAGAGACCTGAGATGGGGATCCAAAAAATTCCAACAAAGAGGTAGAATACCTCACTACTATGGTTGCTGTCATGCAAGATCAAATGAGAGAAATGTTGGAAATAATTGTGAATCAGAACTCACAATCTAGGGGCTCAGAGGTTGGCCAATTTTATGGGCTAACTAAATAATATTTGTAAGCTAGATCCCTTCTAGAAAAATAAATGGCTAGGGATCTAAAAAATATTTGTATCTCCAAGTTTAGTGGAGAAGGTGAAGGGGATGCAGCTAAGGCATGGTTGAGAGAATTAGAAGTTTACTTCATAGTAAAAGGCTATTCCTTGAAAGCCCAAATAGTTTGGGCCACAATCAACTTATAAGGGACTGCTTTAGATTGGTGGGAAACCTACTATAAAAAGAATAAGGTTAATCCTGTTGATATTAGATTAAAATATTTTGTTGAAATCTTCAAAAAAGGTTTCTTATAGTACACTTTTATGCCCTAAATTTTGAAAAAATTTCTAGTCTTCAAAAAGGGATTAAAACAGTGAAGATATACTATAATAAGTTGGATCGGTTACTTAAGTATGTGTTTGCCTATGATGAGAAGATGAGGTTTAACAAGTTTATTCATGGGTTAGAATCTAGAGTAAAGCATGATGTAAACATGCATGAACCTAAATTGCTACAAAAGGCATATGATTTGGTAAAGAAAGTAGAGTCTCACCTGCAATTCAACTATTCTACCCTATCTGAGCAAGATCGAAAAACACTAAGGAAGAGGAATAGCCAAAGATTCTTGAAATGGAAAGAGGAAGAGAATCGAAATACCAAGAACCCTCAAGATTTTAAGAAGAAGAATAATGGAAAAAAATGGAAAGTTCAAGAAAAAATTCCAAAAGAAAACCAACCATAATCCAACAACGCAAAACCTCACCCTCAAAAATTGTAAACTTTAGCTCCAACAATTAAGGCAGAGAAGCAAAAATTAGAAAAGAAGTAAGGACCCAAGGATGGGTGTTACCATTGCAGGGGCCCACACTATGCTAAGCAGTGTCCATATCAACCAGGGCCAGGTTCATCCAACACTAAAGGAAAGGAAGTTGAGCATCGGATCTACACCGCAACTAGAAAACAAAAGCTATATGGGTAAGCTACCCCATTGCTTGTGAAAGGTAAGATTTTTAATAAGCAAATAAAAATTTAAATTGATAGTGGGGCCACATATAGCTTTATTTCTTCTATTCTAGCAAAGGATATGCTGAAAAGGCTAGGATATTTGATCCATGGATGGAAGGTAGAGTATGGTTCAGGGTAAACCTACTTAGCAAACCAGTGTTATCCAATGGAAAAAATTACTTTAGCTGGTGGTACCATCGAAGGTTGTTTGTATATAGCTCAACTTCATGCCTTTGATGTGATCCTAGGGATGGATTGGTTATAGGCCATAAAGCCTTTGATCAATTTCCAAGACAGATGGATTGAATATTCAGAGGAAGGTAAGGTAAAACTAAGAATTCATAGTGAGTAGGGAGTATTCAAACCCCAGATGTTGTCGACTATGCAATTAAAAAAACCCTCAGGAAAGGAGGGATAGTGTATGTTGTAAAATTTAATGAAGTAGAAGATAATCATAAGAGAGAGGTTCTAGGGAAGCACCCAATTTTACAAGATTTCAAGTATGTGTTTCTAGAATATTTACCTGGACTCCCTCCTGTGAGAGAATTTTATTTCACAATAGATCTTATGCCAGGAGTAGAACCTATTAATAGATCTCCATATAGGATGAATCCTATTGAGATGTAATAACTAAAGTTTCAATTGCAAGGGCTATTAGATAAGGTTTTAATAAAACCAAGTGTATCATCTTGGGTGCACTAGTTTTATTTGTGAAAAAGAAATATGGTTCTTTAATATTGTGTATTAACTACATAATATTAAATAAGGCTAAAATCAAGAATCGATATCCCCTACCTAGGATCAAATATTTATTCGATCAACTGAGAGATGCCATGGTGTTCACTAAGATCGACCTGGGATCAAGGTATCACCAATTAAGAATACATGAGGAGGATATTCACAAAATAACATTCAAGACTAGGTACGTGTATTATGAGTTTACAATTCTACCCTTTGGACTGACTAATGTGAAGAACATGTGCTTATACTGAGAGGGGGTTGAACAGTATAAGATAAAACTTTTTGCTTTTCAATCCATATGATAACATCAACAATATTAAAGTAGTAAACATTACACAAAGCATCACACACATGAGAGACATGATTTAACGTGGTTCACCCAATGTGGGCTACTCCACGGAGAAAATATTCCTTATAAAATTTTCTCAATAAATTCTCTTGGGAATCCTTTCCCTATTACAATGTTTATGGACCTCTATCCAAAGGAGACACCAATCCCCTAATCAAGTTTGTGGATCTCTATCCATAGGAGAACTCCTTCTCCTCTGCTCTGGCTGGTGATCCTCTTAGAAGACTACTACCTCCACTACATTGGCTTGTGGATCTCTCTCCACTGAAGACCCCTATCCTCACTCAGAATACCTCTATCCTCACTACCCTGGCTAATGGATCTCTATCCACTAGAGACTACTATCCTCTACTCTATCACCTCCAAAGTCTGCTCTTACTCTATTCTATCTCTATCTCATATCTATACTAAACATTATCCTCTTCCCTACACAAATATGCTCAATATCTATCTCAAATCTACACTAAACATTATCCATCTATCTAGCATAAATCTTCTCAATATCTATCTCAAATATGTACAAGTCCTCACTAGAATTTTTTCAATTTGTCTCAACAAGTCTTCACCAAGACTTACCTCAAATCTACTTGTAAGATTTCACAAAATCTCACACAAATCTATAAGTTTAAAATACTCTAGGACTTACTCAAATATGCTCACTAGCTTTCACAAAATCTTGTTCAAATCAATTGCAAAACTTGCATACAAAACTCAACTCAATCTCTCATAGAAAACCTCTTCAATCACCCAAACAAGTTTCACATAGAATCTTGTTTAACTTATAGAAGCATATAGAGAATTTTTAGAGACTCAATATGTTTCACACTCATAATCACTCAATCACTTTTAAACTCTCTTCAAATCAATTAAGAATAAAGAACAATTTGTTTCATAAAACTTGAACTATCACTCCAACACTTTCAATCAATTATGCTCAATCAACTCCACTCAACCAATCACTCAATGAAACACAACTTGCTTACAAACCCTAAACAAGTGTTTCACAATGCTTTCAACAACTCACACTATGGAACTCAAACCTTGACTCAAGATGATTCCAAATTCACATAACAATGATACTCATGATATTTCACAAACCCTAATCAAGAAAATGACTAATATATTAACAATGCTTATAAAAATATAATTAATAGTTCAATATAGTTCTCAATTTCTCACTCAAATGTTCTCACAAACATTCACCAATCATGCATATGAAAGCTTACTCAACAATGCTTATCAAACAAACCTTTTCACTCCAACTTAGCATTCACAACATCCAATCCAACAATATTTCACTCACAAGGAAGATGTGCCCATACCTTTTGTTTGATGAAGAATTGACCTCAAAACTTGTCTCAATCACAATTACCCTCTTTGCCAATCTCAAAGGTTAGGTAGCAAAAACCTTCTCAAAATTTCATTCAAATATTCCCTCAAAATATTTCACCATACAAAACATTAAATCTCAATTACACCTTATAATATCCACACTTAAAAATGATTAGCAAAAATTAAACAATAATTAATTTTCTTCATTCACCTTATTACTCCTTCCAAATTCTAATCATCAAAATCACAATATAATATTTTAATTTTTATAAACCTTATATCTCCCTCTTAACTACAAAATTTATGCCACATTAAAACCTTAGGAGAAAATTTAATTAAAAAATTAAATACCTCTTTTGCCCTTGGTGGGATTTGATCCCCCATTGTGCTACCACTAGTGCCCTAGCTATGGCTCAACTACTGCATGAGCTAGGTGCTCACCTTGGTAGGCAAAAGTACCTTGTGCACTTTGACTCATGTGCTAGGTACCAAAACCAAAATGACCACCACAAAACACTCATCGGGGTTCGATCATGGGACCTCATGCCTGTCAACGTCTCAACACATAACCACTTGCCACTAGCCCAACCACCTTGTTGGTAATGAGGCTTTAAGCCTCCACTCCTTTATCCCTTCGATGGTCACTGAATAAAATAAAAATTTATCTTTTCTTGCATGTAGATCATGAAAATTGTAGGCACTCAAATGTGAATCGATCGAAGGTAGAGTTTAGTCAACCAAATGCACATGGTATTTATACCATTGTGCCATCTCCCTTTGGACGTCATGAAGGGGGAAAATTCATATGACGTCGATGTTAATTAAACCTTTGCCCTTATAACCCTAACCTTAGGGTTAATTAAATTAAATTATAAATTAATTTATAATGAAATTATTATAATTAATTTATAATTAATTTAATAACTTTAGGTCTTAACATTAGACCTTTAATATTATAATAAAATATTATAATATTATTTTTCTTGGGCCTTCCTATTGCTCCTTTAGACCTTATCTGACCACCTTGAATATTATAATAAGAGATATTATAATATTATTTTCCTTAGGCCTAGAAGCAATATTTCTCTTGCATTGCTTACTAAAACTGACTCTTGACATCCTTCCTTTTGCACTGCTCACTGAAATTGACTCTTGACATCAATGACAACAAAACTTGCTCATATTTCCAACAATCTCCCCCTTTGTCATTGATGGCAACCCATTTACCTTTTACCATTTCCTTTACCTCTTTCTTTTCTGCTCCCCTTGAGAAACTGCTCCCCTGATTGAATGCTCTCCCCCTAACTCAAATCTCTCCCCCTTTGACATCAATGGCAAAGGGTCACCTTTGGGGCTTGGGGCTAAGAATGAGACTCTTAGCTTAGCCCCTCCCCCACCTCTTCTCTTGAGGTGGTTAATTTTGGGGTGGGAGTAGAACTACTCCCAATTTTCTTTGAAGATACTCAAAAGTCTCTTTCGAAAGTGGCTTAGTGAAAATATTCGCAATCTGCTCCTTTGTAGTAACATATTCCAACCTGACTTGCTTATCTATCACTTGTTCTCTCAAGAAATGATACTTGATCAAAATGTGCTTTGTCCTAGAGTGCATCACTAGATTCTTTGAAATATTTATAGCACTTGTATTATCACACAATATGGAAATAGGGTGATCATGCTTTATCTTGAAGTCCTCTAGAGTTCACTTCATCCATAATACCTATGTACAACAAGCAACTACTATAATATACTCTGCCTCTATTGTGGATAAGGATATTGATGCCTATTTCTTACTTAGCCAAGAGACTAAACAATCTCCAAGAAAGAATGCTCCACCACTTGTACTTTTTTTATCATCAATGCTGCCAGCCCAATCTGCATCTGTATAAGTTGTGAGAGTGAAACTATCACTTTTGGGATACCAGAGCCCAAAATCCATAGTCCCTTTTAGATACCTAAGAATCCTCTTTACTGCTACTACATGTGTCTCCTTGGGTGCTGCTTGAAACCTTACCACTAATCCCACTGCCTGCATGATATCTGGTCTTGTAGTTGTGACATACAATAAGCTACCAATCATAGATCTGTATAATTTTTGATTTACCTCTAGAGATTCATCATCTTTACTTAACTTACATCCTGTAACCATGGGAGTACTTACTGGTTTGCAATCTTCTAACTTGAATTTCTTTAGCATCTCTTTTATATACTTGGTTTGTGAAAGGAATACTCCTTTCTCTGATTATGAAATCTGAAGTCCAAGAAAGAAGGACAACTCACCAAGCATAGACATCTCAAATTCATTCTGCATGCTCTTTGCAAATTTTTGACACATCTTATCATTGTTACCTCCAAAAATGATATCATCAACATAAACAACCACAATTAGTAAGTCATTCCCTTCATTTTTGATGTATAAGTTACTATCCACTATTCCTTTCCTGAAACCCTATTCCTGTAGGTACTTATCCAATCTTGAGTACCAAGCTCTAGGAGCTTGCTTTAGTCCATAAAGTGCTTTCTTCAATCTGCATACATAGTCTAGTTTATCAGTCAAGTTGAATCCTTCTGGCTTCTCAATGTAAACCTCTTCTTCTAGAACACCATTTAGAAAGGCTGATTTAACATCCATCTGATATACTTTGAAGTTTTTGAAGCTTGAGAAGGCTAAGAACATTCTGATAGCTTCAATTCATGCAACTAGAGCAAATGTCTCATCAAAGTCAATTCCCTCTACCTGTGCATAACCTTTGCATACTAATCTTGCTTTATTTCTGACTACTTGACCATCTTCATTTAACTTGTTTCTGAATACCCATTTAGTGCCAATCACATTCTTGTCCTTTGGTCATGGGACAAGTTCCCAAGTCTTACTTTTCTCTATCTGATCTAGTTCCTCATTCATTGCCTTAATCCAAAAGTCATCTTCACTTGCCTCATTGAAATATTTTGGCTCAATTTTGGATAACAAAGAAAAATTTGCTTGTTGATTTGATGTTATTACCCTTCTCCTTGTTTGTCTCTCATCTGGATTCCCAATGATTAGATCTCTTGGATGATGTTTCTATACATACCTGGATGGAGTCTTAGGAAGAAGTCTTTGTGTTTCTTCCTCTTCTCCTTCTGATTCCTCACATAACTCTTCTTGACAACTTCCATCTTCTTGATACACAATTTCTTGAACTGGTTCTCTTAACCCTATCTTCTCATCAACTGTTACATTTATACTTTCTACAATAGTACGTGTCCTTTTGTTGTAGCATCTATAGGCTTTGCTCTTAGTGGAATAACCAAGAAAAATACCCTCATCACATCTTGGGTCAAACTTGCCCAAGTCTTTCTCTTCCCATCTTATGTAACACTTGCTTCCAAAAATTTTGAAGTATTTCATAGTGGTTGGTCTTCCCTTCCAAAGCTCATATGGAGTCTTGTGATGGTTCACTCTTATTTGAGCCCTATCGATGATATAAACTATTGTGTTAACTACCTCCCTCCAAAAACCATCTGAAATCTTGGATTCATTTAACATAGCTCTAGCCATATTTTCAACAGTCCTATTCTTCCTTTCAACAACTCCATTTTGTTGAGGAGTTCTTGCAATTGAGTATTCTCTTTTGATCCCATGTTGTTCACAATAGTTTACAAATTCATTTGAGGTAAATTCTCCTCCTCTGTCTGATCTCAAACACTTAATCCTTTTACCTATTTCATTTTCAACCAACTCTTTAAATACCTTGAATTTATCAAGTGCTTCTGACTTATCTTTCAGGAAGGCTACCCAAATCATTCTGGAATAATCATCTATAAACAATATGAAGTAACTTTCACCTTGAATACTCTGTGTTCTGGTAGGACCACATAGATCAGTATGTATTAGTTTCAATGGCTCAGATGACATAAATCCTTTTGATTTGAAACTTGTTCTAGTTTGCTTTCCATGCTGACAAGGTGCACAAATTGTGTTTTGTGGCCTTTTTAGCTTGGGTAAATCTCTGATAACCTGTTTATTGCTTATGTTCACTATGTTTTCAAAGTTCAAATGACCCATTCTTCTATGCCACAACCAAATCTCATCTTCTTGTGATAGAAAACACTTTTCTCCTTTAATCTCACTTAACATGTAGAGGTTGTTTGTAGTTCTATTTGCATTTGCAATAAGTTTTCTAGTTTTAGACTTTCTAATCTCACACCTACTTGGATGAAAAGTAACCATGTGCCCTTGATCACAAAGTTGGCTCACACTTAGTAGATTGTGCCTCAACCCCTTGACATACAATACATTCTCTATTTTTGTTTTCCCATTATCTAAACTCAAAGTTCCTTTCCCACAAATTTTTGTTGATCCATTATCACCAAATCTTACTGATCCTCCATCAGTTTCTTTGAGTACTAGAAATTTACTTTTATCTCCTATCATGTGACTAGAACATCCACTATCAAGATACCATTGTTTTCCCTTATCCTGAACATGAAGAGTTATTTGTACTAACATTGATCTAACTTTCTCATGCCCTTTTCTCTCTTTCCTAATTGTTGAAGTTGTATTCTTTTTACTTGACTCAGGAAATACCATTTTACACCATCTAGCCTTGTGCCCAAGATTATTGCACTTATAACATATGACATCACTATTCATAAGAGGTGCAAAAGAATTGAAATTTCTATTGACATCCTTTTTAACATAACCAGTGCAATGTACAACTCTATGACCATATTTTTTACATGAAAAGCAATAGCCATGGAAGAGATTATGTAACCTATTTGAATGCCTTGGAAAATATGGTCGAGTGCTCCTCCTTTTGTTGTGATTAACTTTTGTCCATGGTTCTTCTTTGCTTTCTTCTTTCCTGATATCTTTTCCTTCTAGAGTATGAGTCACTTGCTTATCTTTGTTTGAAGTCTCTACTTCTTGAAGGCTTGACTCCTCTCTCTATTTCCCCAACTTTATATCTTGTAGTAACTTGGTCTTTTCAACTTCATTCCTTAGATAAACAATTTCTACTTCCAATATTTCACATTCTGTTTCTCTTGCTCTTAATAGATCTGTCATATCTTGTTCAATTTTATTTCCTTCTTCTACCTTTATTTTGAGTTCTGTGAGACTCTGTAGAAGTTCTATCTTTGCTTCTTCACCCTCTTGAATTTGATCCTTCAAACTTGAGTTCTTATTTCTAACCTTTTCCAAGTTCTTGAGAGCAGCAAATAATTCCTCTTTTATGTCAAACATGGTCTCTTCTTCATTCTCTGAAGTCATGTGTGTTTCTTATGGATCTTCCTCCAAGTTGTTAGTCTTTTCATGGAGAGACCCGCTCTGATACCAATTGAAGAACATGTGCTTATACTGAGAGGGGGGTGAATAGTATAAGATAAAAAATTTTTCTTTTCAATCCATATGATAACATCAACAATATTAAAGTAATAAATATTACACAAAGCATCACACACATGAGAGACATGATTTAACATGGTTCACCCAATGTGGGCTACTCCATGGAGAAAATATTCCTTATAAAATTTTCTCAATAAATTCTCTTGGGAATCCTTTCCCTATTACAATGTTTATGGACCTCTATCCAAAGGAGACACCAATCCCCTAATCAAGTTTATGGATCTCTATCCATAGGAGAACTCCTTCTCCTTTACTCTGGTTGGTGATCCTCTTAGAAGACTACTACCTCCACTACACTGGCTTGTGGATCTCTCTCCACTGAAGACCCATGTCCTCACTCAGAAGACCTCTATCCTCACTACCCTGGCTAATGGATCTCTATCCACTGGAGACTACTATCCTCTACTCTATCACCTCCAAAGTCTACTCTTACTCTATTCTATCTCTATCTCATATCTGTATTGAACACTATCCTCTACCCTACATAAATCTGCTCAATATCTATCTCAAATCTACACTAAACATTATCCATCGATCTAGCACAAATCTTCTCAATCTCTATCTCAAATCTACTCAACAAGTCCTCTCTAGAACTTGTCCAATATTCTCAAAAATTCTTCACCAAGACTTACCTCAAATTCAAAAGTCTCTCAAGAACTTACTCAAACCTTGTAAGATTCCACAAAATCTCACACAAATCTGTCCTTAAGATTTCACAAAAGTTATTTAAGTCCACCTCTAGGACTTACTCAAATCTGCTCACAAGCTTTCACAAAATCTTGTTCAAATCAATTACAAAACTTGCATACAAAACTCAACTCAATCTCTCACAGAAAACCTCTTCAATCACCCAAACAAGTTTCACACAGAATCTTGTTTAACTTATAGAAGCATATAGAGAATTGTTAGAGACTCAATATGTTTCACACTCACAAACACTCAATCACTTCTAAACTCTCTTCAAATCAATTAAGAATAAATAACAATTTATTTCATAGAACTTGAACTATCACTCCAACACTTCCAATCAACTATGCTCAATCAACTCCACTCAACCAATCACTCAATGAAACACAACTTGCTTACAAACCCTAAACAAGTGTTTCACAATGCTTTCAACAACTCACACTATGGAACTCAAACCTTGACTCAAGATGATTCCAAATTCACATAACAATGATACTCATGATCTTTCACAAAATTTCACAAACCCTAGTTCAAGATAGTTCTCAATTTCTCACTCAAATGTTCTCACAAACATTCACCAATCATGCATATGAAATCTTACTCAACAATGCTTATCAAACAAACCTTTTCACTCCAACTTAGCATTCACAACATCCAACCCAACAATATTTCACTCACAAGGAAGATATGCCCATACCTTTTGTTTGATGAAGAATTGACCTCAAAACCTGTCTCAATCACAATCACCCTCTTTGCCAATCTCAAAGGTTAGGTAGCAAAAACCTTCTCAAATTTTCATTCAAATATTCCCTCAAAATATTTCACCATACAAAACATTAAATCTCAATTACACCTTATAATCTCCACACTTAAAAATGATTAGCAAAAATTAAACAACAATTAATTTTCTTTATTCACCTTATTACTCCTTCCAAATTCTAATCATCAAAATCACAATATAATATTTTAATTTTTATAAACCTTATATCTCCCTCCTAACAAAAATTTCATGCCACATTAAAACCTTAGGAGAAAATTTAATTAAAAAATTAAATACCTCTTTTGCCCTCGATGGGATTTGATCCCCCATTGCGCTGCCACCAATGCCCTAGCCATGGCTCAACTACCATGTGAGCTAGGTGCTCACCTTGGTAGGCAAAAGTGCCTTGTGCACTTTGACTCACGTGCTAGGCACTCAAAACCTAAAATGACACCAAAAAAATACTCCTAGGCCTATCATCGGGATTCGATCATGGGACCTCCCACCTGTCAACGTCTCAACACACAGCTACTTGCCGCTAGCCCAACCACCTTGGTTGGTAATGAGGCTTTAAGCCTCTACTCCTTTTTCCCTTCGATGGCTGTAAAATAAAATAAAATTTTATCCTTTTTCTTGCATGTAGATCATAAAAATTGATAGGCTCTCACAATGTAAATCGATCGAAGGTAAGTTCTTAGTCAACCAAATGCACATGGTATTTATACCATTGTGCCATCTCCCTTTGGACGTCGATGGAGGGGGAAAATTCATATGACGTCGATGTTAATTAAATCTTTGCCCTTATAACCCTAACCTTAGGGTTAATTAAATTAAATTATAAATTAATTTATAATGAAATTATTATAATTAATTTATAATTAATTTAATAACTTTAGGTCTTAACATTAGACCTTTAATATTATAATAAAATATTATAATATTATTTTTCTTGGGCCTTCCTATTGCTCCTTTAGACCTTATCTGACCACCTTGAATATTATAATAAGAGATATTATAATATTATTTCCCTTAGGCCTAGAAGCAATCTTTCTCTTGCACTGCTTACTAAAACTGACTCTTGACATCCTTCCTTTTGCACTGCTCACTGAAACTGACTCTTGACATCAATGACAACAAAACTTGCTCATATTTCCAACATAATGCCCCAATTGTGTTCATGAATCTAATGAACAATGTGTTTAAAAGGTATTTGGATCAATTTGTCCATGTATTTCTAGATGATATTTTAATATACTCTCAAAATAAGGAATAGCACGATAATCATCTCAATATCGTGTTAGAGTTGTTGAGAAAAATCAACTCTATGGAAATTTAGCCAAAAGTTATTTCTACATTTCAGAGGTATGATATCTCGAACACATTATATCAACAAAAGGAATTATTGTGGATCCAAATAAAATTGAGGCCATCCTGAATTAGCCACCTCCTACTAATGTGACTGAAGTGCAGAGCTTCATGGGGTTAATGAGCTACTATAGAGGTTACATTAAGGATTACTCCAAGATTACTACAATAATAACTAACCTTCAAAAGAAGGGAAAGGAATTCAAGTGGTAAAAAATGTGTGAATCGAACTTCGTATTACTAAAACATAAGCTCACTACCACACCAATAGTAAATATTCCTCACCCTCAAGGAGACTTTTTAGCATGCATGAACGCATCATTGGAAGGGTTAGGATGAGTACTCCCTCGAGAAGATTCAATAGTAGAATATACTTCAAAGAATCTCAAGAAGCATGAAGTTAATTATTCTACACATTATTTGGAGCTATCTACAATGGTTCATGCTCTAAAGTCTTTGGTGGGAAGGCCCTTTTAAATATTGACCATCAAAGTCTAAGGTACATATTTACCCAACCTATACTCAATGCAAGATAGAGAAGATGGTTTGATTTTCTCATCGAGTATGAATTTGAAATTGAGTACATAAAAGGGAAAGAGAATAAGGTTGCTAATGCTTTGAGTAGAAGGAAATATATAGCAACCATAACTAAAATTCACATGGATATGATAGATCGAGTGAGACAGGAACAATCTTAGGATGAGTATTGCCAAGAAATTTGAACTAAGATGAACAGAGACCTTGAGTGTAATAAGGAATTTGGCATGAAATATGACCTTTTGTGCTACAAATGTCAAGCCATCATACCAAAAATGGATGATTTAAGGATACTAATAATGCAAGAAGCCCATATATATCCTTATTCTTCTCATATTGGAGAGGTCAAAATACGAGAAAACATTAAAATAACCTTCTTCTGGGTAGGAATGAAGAAGGATATTATCAATTTTATCACCCAACATCTTGAATGTCAAAAATTTAAGGCATAATGCAAGCATCCTGTAGGAAAATTGTATCCACATGATGTACCTACACAAAAATGACAAGTCATATCTATGGATTTTATAGTAGGGTTACCCAAGACTAGGTATCAACATAATGCAATCCTTGTACTAGTCAAAAAATTGACTAAGGTTGCACATTTCATAATGGGGAACATCAAGGATGATGCTCAAGTGGTGGCTAATAGATTTACCAAAGAAGTATCTTGATTACATGGTTTTTTTAAGGTGATCATTTCAGATAGGGATTCCAAGTTCACTTCTAAATTTTGGAAATCCCTACATCGTGTAGTAGGCACAAAACTGAATATGATCTCAACATACCAACCTGAGACAAATGGTCAAACTAAAAGGGTAAACCAAGTACTAGAATACATGCTTCACATGCATGGGTCATAAGTCTCATTAGGAAGACTACCTGCATCTTGTAGAGTTTACCTACAATAATGGGCATCACTCCTCTCTAGGAATGGCCCCTTTTGATGCCTTGTGTGGGTGAAATCGTAGAACATCATTATCTTGGGATAACCTAGAATATTGAGTTGTGACTAGGTCAAATATGGTCAAAGATCAGGTAAATACTTAAATAAGTTGCTAATAGATAGAAGAGTTATGTTGATCTAAAGAGGACTCCAAGAAAGTACTCAATTGGAGATAAAGTGTTTCTAAGGGTTAAAATGATGAAAAGTGCTATCAAATCCATGAAGTTGGATCCTCAATTTATAGGACCCTTTGAGATCACTAAAAATATTAGTTTGGTTGCATACCAGTTTGCCTTACCACCTAACCTATCAAAATCCATGATACCTTCCACATATCCTTGCTTAGGAAATATGTTGCTAACCCTGAACATGTGTGGGATGTTTCTAACTTGCATATGGCAAATCCAGAGGCAATTGAAGTGATGCCAGTGAATATTCTTGAGTTCTGATCTAAATCTATATGAAATTGGACTCTTGAACAATGTAAGGTCCAATGGGACCAGTTTTCTAAAAGAAATATCAATTGGAAGAAAGTGGATGATATGCAAATACATTTTCCCTTCTTGTTTGAAAATATATAATATAATAATTTTTATTTTTGTAAAAAGTGGAAACACCCGAGATGGTGTTTAGTCCTAGGGGGTTAGGATTTCATGACCCTTCCTAGCAGAATTTTGGCAAAAAGAAACAATGTATTAATCTATGATGTTGTAATACCTAATTTTGAGCAATTGAACCAATTATGCGAATCTAGTTGATTTGGAAGAGCATGGTACTGTTGACATGTTACCAAAATGTGCAGGATCAGGTACACTCGTAGGTGGAAGAATTAGAATAATCCACAAAAAGTGAGGGTACTTGAGGTTAAGTAAATTATGATTAAGGCAACTCGAGGGTAACATTGATAGATACATTCATATAGGCATGCATTCGGTTAGGGATAATCATTAATAGCTAGCTACCTTGAGCCTCAATTGATAGCCTAGATGCTATCATAAACTCTCAGGCTGAGATAGATGAATAGGTTGATGAAAAGATTCCCTCTTTATCTATTGTATATGTTTTATTGTATTTTACTTCATCACTATCTGCATCAATGGTTTGGAAAGCATTCAGAAGTTGATTGTTTAAAACTCCTTGTTTTGCTTAAACCTTTCAAAAAATGACATGATGTTAGTATTGGAAAGGAAAATCATGTTCTTCTATGTTTTATATGTAAAAATACATGTAAATAAATAGTAAGGCTTTTATTTAAATGATAATGGAAATTCATTAAATAAATAGTAAGGCTTTTATTTAAATGATAATGGAAATTCATTGAATGAATAGCAAGGCTTTTATTTAAATGATATTGGAAGAATTCATTTAAAATTAGCAAAATTTTATTAATGGGATAATAGAATCCCATAATTCAAAGAGGCTTGCAAAATTCAATTTGGAGGAAACCACCTTTTCAAAGAATTCAATCGTGCTCACCAGGTAAAGCTTTCGACTAACGATTGGAAGGATAATGTCATTTATGGTAAAATCTAGAAGAGATGGGAAATATATCTCCTACCACTTGACAAATATAGATGGAGTAATGGTAAGCATACAAAATGGATGTGAGACAAGATGAAGGCGTAAGAAAAGAGGACTCATCTTTCCCAGTGAAGAGGGCAAAAAAGGACGAAGGAAGTTCATCTTTTGCAACAAGAGCCATAAGAAGGAAAATAGAGTGATAGGAGGAAAAGAGTTGCAAAGAGGATAACACCACCCAAAATAGAAAATCGAAGGAACTCATGGGTTGGTTTACACCACCTGTAAAAATAAATTTATGAATAATTAGTTTGAAACATTGTGCTATATTTGGTTTTAAGCTCATTTGTCATTTTGCAACTTGTTGGTTTTCCCCTCGGATGCTTTGTTTTTCCCCTCAGTTTATCCTTTGGTTTTATCATGATCTAGAGGGGAAGTAAACCTACCTTGGTTTTTCGACGGTCTGTTACATTGTGGTAATATTACTGCCTACTTTTTAATAGTCCACCTTAAGCCCACTGTGAATGAATCCAATGCCTTGGTAGCATCGATCTTTGTGGGTAGACCTTAGCTTAGCATCATCACCTAGTAGGGTCATTGATAGAACCTCAAGGGAAAAAGGTATCTTGGTGTTGTTTTGTGTTGTGAACCCTCTCCTTGCCACCCCTCCAGTAATTGGACATATTGAACTAGGTCTTGGATAATCGCTTTCTATCGAAGTTTGAGGGAACCGGTGTTATCTGCACCATGAAACCTTTAGGTTGGTTGTTGGCTAAACTTACCCCACCTCTCCCCTGAAGCCAGTGCATCCCGACTAGTGGTGGGACAAGTTTGTTGTCCACCTATGTTAGTTATGGAGAAACCTCAAGCACCATGGAGAATCCTGGATTGTTACCTAGCTATCATTTGTGTCTCTCTCGAGACCCAATGATTACCCAAAGACCTCCTAGCCTATTGTTTATTGGACCCACATTCTAATTTGGTCGTCCGCTACCCATTTTTCTTTGTTAGCTTCACTGAAGCATTTTGATTTAGTTATTAAGGAGAAGATCTCCTTTGTGAAGTTTAATAATTAAATCTAGCTTGCATTAGGGAAGAAACAAGTAATATTATATTAAATAAAATATTGTTTTATTTAATTAATTAGAGAAAGAGAACTTTGGTTATATTAAATAAAAGGCAGTTTTATTTAATTAATTAGAGAAAGAGAACTTTGGTTTTATTAAATAAAAGGTTGTTTTATTTAATTAATTGGATAAAGAGGACTTTGGTTTATTAAATAAATGGATTTAGTTTGTTTTGTAAATTAAGGGTATGAAACTTTAATTTATGAAATGAAGGAAAAGATTTATTTATAGATTAAAGTAAATGACTTTGATTTATTAAATAAATGGAATTAGTTTGTTTTGTAAATTAAGGGTATGGGACCTTGATTTATGAAATTAAGGAAAATATTTATTTATAGATTAAAGTAGATGACTTTGGTTTATTAAATAAATGAAATTAGTTTGTTTTGTAAATTAAGGGTGTGGGAATTTAATTTATGAAATGAAGGAAAAAATGTATTTATGGATTAAAGTAGATGACGTTGGTTTATTAAATAAATGAAATTAGTTTATTTTGTATATTAAGGGTATGGGACTTTGATTTATGAAATGAAGGAAAAGATTTATTTATGGATTAAAGTAGATGACTTTGATTTATTAAATAAATAGAATTAGTTTGTTTTGTAAATTAAGGGTATGGGACTTTAATTTATGAAATGAAGGAAAATATTTATTTATAGATTAAAGTAGATGAATTTGATTTATTAAATAAATTGAATTAGTTTGTTTTGTAAATTAAGGGTATGGGACCTTGATTTATGAAATGAAGGAAAAGATTTATCTATAGATTAAAGTAGATGACTTTGGTTTATTAAATAAATGGAATTAGTTTGTTTTGTAAATTAAGGGTATGGGACCTTGATTTATGAAATGAAGGAAAAGATATATTTATAGATTAAAGTAGATGACTTTGGTTTATTAAATAAATGGAATTAGTTTATTTTGTAAATTAAGGGTATGGGACCTTTATTTATGAAATGAAGGAAAAGAATTATTTATAGATTAAAGTAGATGACTTTGATTTATTAAATAAATGGAATTAGTTTGTTTTGTAAATTAAGGGTATGGAACTTTAATTTATGAAATGAAGGAAAATATTTATTTATAGATTAAAGTAGATGACTATGGTTTATTAAAAAAATGGAATTAGTTTGTTATGTAAATTAAGGTATGGGACCTTGATTTATGAAATGAAGGAAAAGATTTATTTATAGATTAAAGTAGATGATATTTATTAAATAAATAGAAATGGTTTGTTTTGTAAATTAAGGGTATGGGATATTAATTTATAGAACAAAGGAAAAATGGTTATTTCTTGATTGAAGGAACCTAGTTTGTTTGGTAATTAATGATATAGGACTTTAACTGTTGAACAAGGGTTGAAGGAATTGATTAAAGTAGAAACTATGATCTAACTGTAATTGTTGAAAGACTCTTGTTAGGTAATGAGAGGGAAAAATAAAAATAGAGATTTTTATTGATATCAACTATGCAATAGATAGATAGTACTTTGATTTAATTTGTATAGTTGCAATTTGGCAAAGAAATAAGTAAATACATTTAGAAGCATTTCTATCATGGAACCATGAGTGCCCTGATCCCCTACTATCCTCACATAATCAAGGGAAAGTTGGGAAGGACCAAGGACATAGTTGGAACCAATGCATCAGTTTGATTCTACTTAAAATGATTTACTTATGCTTAAATAGATTAACCATGTGGGGATATTTCCCTGATGAAATTGATGTAATATATTATTCTTTAAAAATATGGAGGATTTACCATACTTGCTTACATGTAATAATTGTTTATTTACTTGGATGATGTACTTTAATTTTTTTTGGATTATCTATGTTTGTATCTAAACTCCTTTCAATTAATGTTTATCTTCTTTAAATGTTGCTTCATTTCTAATGTCCTTTTCTCACTTTATGAATTGTGCTCCTTTTTTTAGATTTAGTATCTAAATTATTCTTGTTTTTCTTTCTAAACTATAGAAACTTAAATAAGTGTGTTTTGGAGTGAACTTAGAGGATGACGTAAGGGAATTAAGACCCCCTTAGGGTGAACATAGGTGACCTAAGGGATTAAGGACCCCTTAGGGATATTGGAAACTAAGTTGTGGAAAGACTAAATCTGAGTTAATATAGCTCATCATGTAGAAGAGATGGATAGCTTAACTTGTAATACACGTAGTATACCTACATAGAATGATTTGTGTATGGTATGGGAATGGGTGTATACCTTAGATGGACTAAAGGTGATAATTTTATCTCATCAAGAGTGATGAGAGAGATAAACTTATTTGCGGTAACACATAATACGCCTACACAGATGGATTTGTGTGAGGGTATTTGGTGAGGTGTAGCTCTTCGAGAAACTTAGGGGATTTAAATAATAGAATAATTAGGAATTGGTTAGAGGTTTATGAATCCCTCTCCTTAGAAAAAAATATTTCTTTTCTATGTATTTTTCTTGTAGCTTAATTTTAGGTCATTACACTATGATATGGCTCAATACACATTCCATATCTATGAAGAAGAGAACAGTGCTCCTCAAGGTTAAAGGGTACCAAGACAAAGCCATAAGGATGGAAATGCAATATTTTTAAATATATATAGTGACAATATTATGATCCAAGGGCAACTAACAAAACTATTCTTCAAAGGATGATTTTAGAGGAAAACATTGGGTCTTTTTTTATATTTCTTTGAGTAGAGAATTCTGAAGATAGAATATCAAAAAAGATATTTGCATAAAATTATCTTAAGGTTCAAAAGAAAAATTGGAGCCACCAAACCACATTTTTGCATGACCAAGCAATGTGACTCCACAACACTCTGATACCATGTTAAAATTCATAATATTTTCCAAGAACAAATGAAAGCAAGACATTTACTCAAAACTTATACAAAAAGGAAAAGAATGATGAAAGGGATTTGGGAGACCCATAGGCACCATAAATAATAACTATCCATACATAACATTGCAAAATACTCTGATGAGAAAAGAGGAGTGTGAGAGGATTTTTAAAACAATACCAAAACCCCCTAATTACATCATAAAGTTTAACCTGAGTCAGCATAACAAGAAGGATTTAGGTTAATTACAAATCATAATTAGGGTATAACCATAACAAGGTTAACCATGACCTATAGGTATTACTTAATAAAATATTTCAAAATAATTAATACATTGTATAATGAAAGGGCCTTAGATCTATACAATACATCACCTTTATTATGGTATGATCTCCTTGCTTCATATTGAATTTTATCTCATCTACAAATTTTCATGATTCAATATCCATCATTTTCACTTTGTAATCTCTAGATATGTGTCTAGATATAACAATTGCAACATCAAATTACAATATTTTCATAATCCATTTGATCTCATTTTCTTAATTCAAATTTAATCCTAATGGAGTATGATAAATATTTTGAAATATCTATGACAACACATATTTGGGTGTATGAAACATGCCTTTGCTCCTTAGTAGTTAGTTCCTCTTGGATGAATTCCCTAGAAAACTACCAATATTGTTCAAAACAGCATTATTAATAAGTTTTTAGATGTTGGTTTGGTGGTGGGTTTTCAACTTTTTCATGGCTTGAGGCGAGCCTATGTGGTGAATGTTGTTGTTCTCCTGCTTGTCATCCTCTTCTGGATACCTAAAGTTGCTTGTCAATGGATTTGAAGGTTGCTTTGGAGTTCTTGCTATATTTTTTGGCTTGAGGGCGGCCCTGTGCGTTTTGTTGACAACTTGTGCTTCATTGCTCCTTCTACTAAGGTTTTCTAGGACCTACCCACCTTTTTCTCGTGGGTTGTTGCTCTACTATTTTTTTCTCTCCGTCTCTTTTGGCTCCTGGATAGTTTTTCTTGCTACATCAGATTTTCCAGGCCTGGTGCTATTTCTTCTTTAGTTTTTTAGCCGGCCTTCGAATCGTGTTGATGCATCCTCATTGTTGTTTCCTGGTCTGCTCCTTCCTATTGCATCCAGGGTTGTCCTCGATGGGAATGTTTCTTTTTTATTTTAAATTCTAAATGTCATTAATGGACGGGATGGTCCTGTTTGTTTTTCATTCCTTCCTTTAGGTGGGTTTGGTCTGTCTTTTTCCTACTTTTAGTGCTTTGTAGCACGTGTTTTTTCTTTTAAAATTTCCAGGTGGGTCAGCCATGTTTCTATTTTGGTGGGATGGCCCTGTCCCTCTTCTCCTTTCCTCGTGTTGTTTGGTTGTGCTTTTAATCATGTTTTTTGGACTTTTCTAGGCAGGATGGTGATATCCCTGTCTTCTTTGTAATGTTACAATATATATATATATATATATTTGTCCTTCAAGGCTATCCTCTAGCCTTTCTATAAGGTTGTCCTTAGCCTGTCTTGTTAGGCTTTTGTATTTCCTTTGGTCTTTGGGGATCTTTTTCGTTGGCCTTGGGGCCTTGCCTTTAGTCTTATGACTTTTTGTAATCAGGTTTTGGGATCCTTGATAAAAACCCATTTTAATTATTTTTAACTGACCAAAAAAAATAAGTTGATATGGAAGTTCAAAAATCCTAATCAACATTTAAAATTTTTTAATAGTTTTTGTCTTCACAAAAAAATTCTCACTCCATGGTCTTAAATATAATGCATCTCCCCCCCTAAACCAGGGGACACCACCCATTATTTTATCCTCAATTTCTAAACTAGATAATATGATGAGGAAAATATTTTTAAAAAGAAAAGTCATGAAATAATTTGAATTCAATCCCCACTTCCACTTATCAAATTTTAAATCTTTGAAAACCTGGTCAAAATTTGTAGGACTTACATATTAACCCTCTTTTTTTAAGAAATAGTATGTCATGCTTGATCATCTCATATGTTTTTGAATAGGTTGAAAAGCAGAGGCATATCAAGGATTTCCCTTCCTGTGAATTGAACTTGGGTCTCCGTTAAGAGAGTCCAATGAATTTTTCCATTGTGGTGTCCCTGTCAAACTCTTGATCATCTCATATTTGATATTCACTTTTGGTGTAATATATGCTACTTGGATAAGATTTTCATATATTCACTCTTCCTCTTGTTCCCAACTAGAGCATCCATACTTCCAACTATGGCGTCTTTAGTTCTAGTTAAGGCTTTCAAAAATGATTTTCTTTCCATGTTACCTAGATTTTTCATAAGAGTCCTTTAGTTTTTGAATTTTCCTTAAGATTTGGAACACAAAAAGTGTTACTTGCTTCTTGCTCAAACTTGGTTCCTACTTACACGTACTTCTTGCTTGCACTTGTAATACTTGCTTGCTTTCTAAAATAAGAAAAAATGAGGCTCTCTTCTAGATTATGCTTGCTCCATTTATATATATTATTTTCCATATAAAATATGGTTAGAAATGGACAATACAATCTAATTTTTTATTAATAGATCTTGTAGTAATGTACTAAATATGACTAAAAAACATTTTTTGGAGAAAAAGGGTTTGTACTCGAGTCCCCCACCCTTGACAAGTTATGACTCTCTCATTTATAGATTGAGCAATTGAGTTGCTATAGCTAGATACCTACATCTTTTTTCATAAAAAGCATGAATTCTTGATTTTTATTTTCTAGATCTTCTTCAATTTTCTTTGTAAGTACAAATATTTTGTAATTTAGCATCCTTCTTGACATTTTCCTGTAGAAACCTTCACAATATCAAAAATCCACCTCTACTATCTACGCATTGCATCATAGTAGAGTAATATTTCTCAAACTTTGTGTTATCATAGTTTGATTTACAAGATGTTGACTACTAGTTTCCTTTGTGAAGCATAAGTGTAATCACGAAAATTGTAATAAATAGTTTATATGAAAATGCATTAATGTTATAAAATACAACAAATATTATCATTGGAAAGCATTAAAGTAAATCTTAATCATTATTTGGTTCAAGTAGTCAACATTTTCTTGTCAGCTTCAGCTGAACTTACTACTTCCTCTATCCATGGAAAAGAGAGTTAAACTTCATGATCCTCTATTAAAACCCCTCCATTGGCTAGTCTATATGTGCATTTGTTCGCTTTCCTTAACATATGTGTAAACTTAATTTCTTCAAACTTTGTATCAAGGTCTTGTATTTCCACAATGATCTCTTGTATGTTCCATGGAGCCTTTGCTTTCCTCAAAATTGTATTTATTACTATTAGTGAATCATCTTCCATCCATACTCTATTCCATTTGATTTTTCTACATATTTTTAATCCTTCCAAATCTACCCAAGCTTTAGTTTCATTATTTTTCTTAAAACCACTATTGAAAGCGTAATGAGAGAAAATCTCACTAGTCTTAGATTTCCTTTACATGCTCCATCAAAATTCAATTTGACCATATCCACTTCCAATGGTTTCCACTTTATATTATTTTCCTTCCTTTTGTTTCTCCTATACCCGATATCATAATTTTATTTAATGATTTGATTCCATCTATCAAGGCTCTCTACTTCAATATTAGGGATTGGGTGAGTTAATAGGGTAGGTTTAGACTCCTCTATTGCTAAACAAATCTTCCTTTTCATTACCACTAAATTGCTTTTCTTTCTTTTAAATATACTTTGATTCCTTTCTAGCCATATAGTCCAAAGTATTGTATCTTTTGATATATTCTAGATTGTATGTAAAGCCTCAATTTTAAAAGTGCTCTACCATTTCTTTAACCATTTTTTAATTCTTTTATTCATCACCATGCATTTACCAAACATATTAAGAATCCATTGCCATAGTTCCTAGACTATTGAGTAGTGTCCCAAGAGATAGTCTATACTTTCCTCATTCTTTTTACATAGAACACATTGTGAGGGGCCATGAAAACCCATTTTCATTAGGTTATCTCAGGATAAAATTTTCCTGTGACCTACTATCCCTACAAATATTTTGATTTTTGGAACGCTCAGGCTATCCTAAATATCTCTTCATATTTAGATATGACTAATATACTCATACCATGACTTTGTAATTATACCTATATCTATATGTGTGTAGTAGTAGTGATGCAAAAACATATTGATAAGTTTTTTTTTTTTTTTTTCCTTAACACAATCATTTTCTATGTGTGTGTAGTAGTAGTGGTGCAAAAATATATTGGTCTAAGTTATATTTTTTGTTTTTGTGACACTATCATTTTCTATAGTATTTTTTAATAAAATAGAAGATTCTTTTGTATCAAATCAATACTTTGTTTTTTCTAATAAACAAAGATTGACTTAAATATAAAATCAATCACATGACTAATTCAAAACATATATTTTTTTAATTATATATATTTTAAATGAGTGCATAAAAGGTTCAACAAAAATATAATATATATCTATCTATATATATTCTTTCCATATATAATAAAATTGGAAATTGATGAGGACATCGTTTGATAGTCTAAGATTTAAGTTTCTAGGCTCAATAAACCTTAGGTTAGGCTTAGAATTTTGGATTAAGGCTTAGTCTTATTTTTAAATTTTATGAATAATTTGTAAAATGTGAGACTTAGTTGCTCACGTTGGACTTGGCAAAAATATTCTAGAATAGGATAGTTGGCAATATCTTCTAGAGGGATGTTGCTAGTTGGATTGATGATAGTCAATCCCTAAAATAAATAGCTTGATAAGAGCATATCTTCCAAAATTGGCATATTGTTGCTAATTGGAAGGGAAATTGGTTGTACTTTATGCCTATTTAAGCACTTTATTTCAATGCAAATCTCAAGCTTCATTAGATTCCACATCAGTGGTATCAGAGCGTAGGAGTTGTAGAGGTTTTGGGTGATTTGTGACCTCATGTTCCTTGTTTGAATTTGGGTAAATTTCATCTAACAAGATCCTATTTTTAAGCTTTTAGTTGTAGTTGAATAATATTACATTTGTGAATTCCATGAGGAGATAGAGAGATCGGGAGATTGAAACCAAATCTCCTTGTTGGTCACCTTGGTGTTGCTTACTACCTCTACTTGTTGGGATAAAATTCCTACTTTAAGGATAAAGAAGAAGTGGATGATCTTCTACACTAGAAGATCAAGATAAACTCTTCCTATCAAATTTTTATTGCTTTTGCTATACATTTATATTCCTTGCTTGACAAGTTTTCTTACAGGACTTAAAAAGCATTTTAATGTAATTTTATGTTTTTTGCTAAAAAAATAACTTTCTTAAGCTTTTTAAAAACAACAATAGTATAGTCATCGAATTGATAATTGCACTATCACCTATAGAATGTGATAAAATAGAATCACCTCTCGATGATGTCAAGAGTTGCCTTTTTGAAAATATCATGAGTCACCCTTGATGACATTGCAAGGGCTATCGACTTAGCTCTCATACATTTTAGTGATGCATACACTGATGTGGGATATTCCATGACTTCCCAACATCATGAACATTGACACAGACCAACTCACTTTGTAGAGGGGCCATAAAATAGATAGTGGGACCAACTTGCTCCTTGAGTCATGTGTCTGATCTGCAATAGGCCACTATGACTGGTGATAAGAGGTTGTCAAATCCCATGATGTGGAATACCTTCCTATTGTAGGGATGAATCAGAGTTTACCTCCCTAACACAAAGCTTGAGGCTTAAATTTTGAAGTAGCCCAACATAGAATGTAGTAGAATAGGGCCTATAATGAAGCCCAAAGTAGATCATAGAATTTCAAACCAACTCTATCCTATTATCATTGGGTAGGACAAATTTTGAAATGCATTATGATTGGTGGATCTCATATTGTGTCAACCAATCAAACATGAGTGTTAACAATTAACAACGCATTAGTACATGGTAAGCATCCCTAGATAAATCTAATGCTCATATCCATGACCAATGGCAACAATTGATAGGTGAAGGTATGTTTGTATTTTGGCAAGATTTTATAGGAAATATTTATCCCACATTCTCTAGGTAAAAATTTTTGCAGCCTTTTAAATAGGGTGGCCTCACCCTAAGTGAATAGCCAGTACATATGAGAGGGACACCCTTTGTGAATTCCATAATATTTTAGCCTGTGAAGAGATATACTGGAGGCAAAAATATAGATCTTTGTGGCTAAAGGAGGGTGATTCAAATTCAAAGTTTTTTCATGTTATTACCTTAAGGAATAGGAGCAACAATAAAATCAGCAACCTAACCAGGGCGGATGGATCCTTAACTCGGAATATTTAGGACATTAGAGAGGAGGCAGTTACCTATTTTAACTCCCTGCTAGGTGAAGAACCTATTTGTCTTGCAAAAGCCAAATATTTACTTCTCCAGTTCATTCCCCAACTTATTTATGAGACCACTAATGATTCTCTCATAGCGCTATTCATTGATTAGGAGATCAAAGGTACCTTGTTTAGCATGGAACATGATAAAGCTCTTAGTCTGGATAGTTTTCCACCCTGCTTTTACCAAGTCTTTTGGGATATTATCGATGCAGATGTCATGGCTGCCATTAGGGAATTCCAAACATCAACACATATTCCTAGGGGCTTTAACTCCACTTGTATAGATCTAATTCCTAAAGGTCCAATCCCAAAGACTATGGTAGATTTTAGTCCGATAATCCTATGTAATGTGTCCTATAAAATCCTTACCAAGGTTATAGCCAATCGAAGTGTTATCTGTAATCATTGATCAAAGTTAGGAGATATCAGTTCAAGGAAGATCAATCTTAGATGGAGTAATCACTGTCGATGAGGCTCTACATATGGTAGCTCAGACTAATACAATGACTATGGCCCTAAAATCGGATATGAAAAAAGCATATGATAGGATTAATTGGGAGTTCTTGGATGCAATATTGTTAAATTTTGGATTTCATCCTCAATGGGTCAAACTCATTAGAGGGTGTATTTTGAAGTCATGGTTCTCAATCTTTGGGAATGGGTCAACAGCAGGATACTTTCAAAGTAGAAGAGAATTAAGGCAAGGAGACCCTATAAGCCCTATGCTTTTCATCATTGTGGCAGAGGCTTTAGGAAGGACCTGTTGGTCATCAAATATGCCTAGGAAAGGATCTGTGTGAGTATGTGCCCTAGACCTGGACCAACATTGAAAGGTCAAAGGGAAGAGATGCCCCTCGTGCCAATCTTCGAAGAAATTTTGGCTCCTATGCTAAACTACTTTGGTGTTTGGAGATAATGGTGCAGGAAAGAGATAAAAAAGAGTTAGGGTTAGAGAAAGAAAATAAAAAAGGGTAAGGGAAGAGAGATCGGTGATTTAAGGTGGGAGAGAACAGGAAGCACGATCACTAACTAAAAACTTGAATAGTAGCAAGGAACACCAAGAATAAATGAAAGAAATGCCACATTAACCTTCCTATGTATCCTCTGAGAGAGTTCCAGGATTTTCCTTCTCCCTTTCATCAAAATTCAGGGATTAGATTAATGACGATTAGGACAAGCGAATATAACAGAAACCACAACCCACCAGGTAGCATAAAAGAAAACCAATATAGCATTTTTCCTCTCCTATGTATCCTTCGGGCAAGTTTCAAGGTACAGTCCCCAATCACACACCAGATTCAGGATTCAGAGTCATAGTATGCAAATGAAGAAAGACAAAAGAATCAAACACAAAAGGCAGCATAAAAGAGAGAAATTAAGCCCAAAGCTCTTTAGTATTAATCACAAGACATCAAGTTACAACAGCTTTCTAGCAGATAGTTCCCCCACCTTGTACATTATAATGCCTCAGTTTATATAGAGGACCCGAGCTTCTGAGTCATTATTACACATAATGGTGAAGTATCCTCTTGATATCTATGAAGTCCGCTCCTCGCAGCCCTCATGACTGAGCTTTCAAATCCATTACCATAACTGGTAACTGTGACTGAGTCAATCGTGGAAACATGCAATGATGAGCCATCTGAGTGTCCTTGGTTTCTAGGTGCAATGCTCGAGTGGCTGCCATGCTTGTCGAGATCTCCTTCAGGGACTGATACTTCGCTTCCAATTGCCAAAAATGAGCAGCGAGCTTATCGGGCAAGTAAAAATGCAATTATGAGGCACTTTGATGGTCTCAAGAAAATACCCAGCTTGGAGTGTGTGCCCCTTTTGAGTCACGAAAAAGCAACATGTCGCGATATCGCGACCTTTCTATGCCTTCAGCTTGTTTCTTCTTCTTGCATCGCAAAAATGCAACATGTCACAAAATCGTGACATTTCTATGTTTTTGTCTTTTTTTGTTGCTTTGAGCCACAAAAATGCAACATGTTGCGATATTGCGACACTTTTCATCTTCTGATCTTTCTCCTTGCTTCGACCGTGAAAATGCGACATGTCGCGATATCACGACACTTTTTCCTTCTGCTCTTCCTCCTTGGTTTTGTCCGTGAAAATGCAACATGTCGCGATATCGTGACATTTCTATGCCTTCAGCTTGGTTCTTCTTCTTGCATCGTGAAAATGCAACATGTCGCAAAATCGTGACATTTCTATGTCTTTGTCTTCTTTTGTTGCTTTGAGCCACAAAAATGCAACATGTCGCGACATCGCGACACTTTTTGTCTTCTGCTCTTTCTCCTTGCTTCGGCTACGAAAATGTGACATGTCGCGATATCGTGACACTTTTTTCTTTTGCTCTTCCTCCTTGCTTTCGGCCGCAAAAATGAAACATGTCATGATATCACGATGCTTTCTCTTCACTATCGGCCACAAAAATGTGACATGTGATATCGTGATGATTTCTCTTTCTTACGCTTTCTCCTCGCTGTCGACCGTGAAAATGCGACATTTCGCGATATCACGATGCTTTCTCTTCACTGTCGGCCACGAAAATGCGACATGTTGCGATATCACGACACTTTCTCTTTCTTGCGCTTTCTCCTTGCTGTCGGTTGCAAAAATGCAACATGTCGTGATATCGCGACACTTTTTCCTTCTTGCGCTTTCTCCTCGCTATCGACCGCGAAAATGTGACATGTCGCGATATCGTGACACTTTTCTTTCTTGCTCCCTCTTGTCGCTCTGAGCCGCAAAAATGCAACATGTCACGATATCGCGACACTTCTTCTTTCTTGTGGTGAAGCTATCTTCTTTGGCCCGTTTGGCAACGAAGCTTTTCCTTCTTCATCTTGTGTGCAAGGGGGTGGCATTGAAAGCCAAAATTGTTGCAACACTTATAGATACTTTCAAAGCAACAAAAAGAAATACTTCTGCAAAAGGAAAGACTATACAAAATTTTGATTTTTTTTATTTTTTTCTACCCCTTGTGCAATGTGACAAAATTGTCAACAGGACCATAAAGTTGCTTTCGTAGCAAGACTCATTTCAGGCATAAAGGCAACTTCTTCAACAAACCATATTACCCATCAGCAATTCGTGGATGACACGTTGATGCTAACTTTGGCTTCAATAGTTGAGGCTAGAAGAATTAAATACATTTTGAAGATGTATGAGAAAATTGCTGGCCAAAAAGTAAACTTCAATAAGAGCAAACTCTACTTACTTAACGCTTCTATCCCCAGACAAACCAATATTGCTAGGATTTTGAAATGTCATATAGCGACTCTTACCACCTCCTACTTAGGCCTACCCCTTTTTTCAACAAACCTGGAAGGAGCCATGTGGAATAATGTGTTGGAAAGAATCAAAAAAAGTTGGTTGGTTGGAAAGGACATCTATTATCTCAGGAAGGCAAAGTGAATTTGACTATGGCCTCACTACAGAGTATTCTGGTATACTTTTTATCTGTGTTTAGAGCTCCAAGCAATGTATATCAAAATATTGAGCAATTTTAAAAAAACTTCCTCTTGTCAAGTATGGAAGACAAAAAAAGGATCCATTTGGTTGGATGGAGCAACGTATGTAAACCCATAGCTAATAGAGGGTTAGTTCTAAGGAGAGTGTCCCATATCAACACTGTGTTGTTAGCCAAACAAGCCTGACGATTGCTGACAAATTTTGAAAATGAGTGGATAGCCATAGTCAGGAGGAAATACCTCCAACGAACAGACTTCCTCAAAGAAAATTTGTTAAATAGGGGATCGACCTTTTGGAAAGCAATCCTAACCAGCTAAGATTTGGTCAAGAAAGGGCTTAGATGGATTTTAGGTAATGGATAAAAAATCAACTTCTAGGAAGACAGGTGGGCTAGATCCAAGGCATTATCTTGGAACCCCCACTTGGCTAGGATCAAAGAACACTCAAAATGATCTATAGGGTATAAGGTGGCATATTATATAAGGCAGGACAAGAACATCCCCAGATGGCAGCATATCAGGGTCCAGGGGTTTGAAGCTGAGTCTGAAGAGCTTCATAATATTTTAAGCTAGCAGTTTATACCCACAGGGAATGTTGAAGACCATCAGCATGGGTAGAAATGGAGAGTGGAGAATTTACAATTAAATTTACCTACAATTTACTCCTTAATCCTAAAGATCACCAGTTTCAGTCGCAATTGGTCTGGATCAAGGGATTGATTCCTAAAATATCCTTTTTTCACATGGCTAGTGATTCAAGGAAGGATTATTACCATTGACAACATGTTGACAAAAGAAATAATTATTTCTAATCGGTGTTACATGTGTAGGGCAGGTTGGGAATCATTCCAACACCTCTTTCTAGAGTGTTCGGTGGCAACTTCCATCCTTGATAGACTTTTCCAAGCCTTTAGGATCTCTTGGGTTAAACCAGCCTCAATTATTGAATTTTTCCAACAATGGCCTCATCCCTTTGTAAGCCCAAAACTCAAGTTCCTTTGGAGGATTTTTTGGCACCACTTCCTTTGGAAAATATGGTTAGAAAGGAACCATAGAGCTTTTAATGATTCCAAGCATAGCCTTAAAACCATCCTTAACAGAATTATTGCCTTTGTAAAAGAAAATATTAGTATCCTATCTACAGATAATAAAGTAATTCCTCCTGTGGAAAAACAAATTGCCCTTTCCTTAGGTATTCCTCCTAATGAGATAGTTGTTGTTCCAAAGCCCAATCCTAGGAATAGGATCATCTGGGAGCCACCCCCTAGGGAATAGTTTAAGCTAAATTTTGAAGGTGTGGCTAAGGAAAATCTTGGGTGGGTAGGAGCTGGAGGAGTAATCAAAGATCATCAAGGAAATATTAGGATGGCCTTTGATAAACCATTAGGAACCAGAACCAATAATGAGGCTGAAGCAAGAGCACTTTGGAGGGGTTTACAGGTGGCCCAAGAGATCCAAGGCAATCTGATGGTTGAAGGGGATTCAAGAATCATCATTAACCTCTTAACCAATGGAAAAAAACCCCCTTGGAGGATTTAAGCTATCATCCATGAGGCAAGGATCCTTTTCGAGACCAGACAAGATAAGAGGGCATGTCATGTCTTTCGTGAGGCTAATAGATCAACTAACAAACTAGTCAATGTTGGTGTTTAGGCTAGTAGTTTGATAACATGGACACGAGAATTGCCATATGAAGTTGAGGATATCCTTCGCAATGATAGGTAATCCATTACCTAAGGTGGGTAGTGGAAGGGTGGTCAAATCCCATGTGGCCCAAGACTACCATGAGGCTTCTTCACCAAGAAAACCAAATCAGACGGTTGTGAATACATGGATAATGCTGACAAATATCTTAGAAAGGATAAACGATGGAAAATGTAAGGACAAGATTCTGAGACATGAAAAGGTAAGTATCCCAAGCCAAAACACTTATGTTCATAGGTGGCCCCACGGTGGAAGGACGAAGACTACTGGCCAAAATTTAGGTGATAACGAGGTTAATAGTGCACGGACTCCCATGGCGATGAATTCAAATTCAGCCAAGCATGCTAAGAAAATGGATCTAAATCACAATGACATGCGGATCATGAGAATGCTGGTAAGTTCGATCAATAGAACCACCTGGCATGAGGTCCATATGGAGGTTGTTGAATGGACTTTCCCCACATAAGGTACGTATGTCTATGAAGGTGCTATCAAGTGGGTCATTATTGCAATAAATGAGGATCTGAATCATGATGACAAGAAGGTGGTTAGAATGTTGATGAGGCTGACAGATAATGTGAGGGGGAAGAAGACACAGGTAGAGGCAAAATGTTGGTATTTTCCAATGCATGGCACTCCTACTAAGAAAAGTGTTGATATGTGGGCAACAAAGGTGAGGTAGAATCAAGTCGAATGGAGGGAGGCTAAGGATAGCTGGAAAAAGATCCATGTGGAGAACGGTAACTGGACTTTTCCCATAGTTGGTAAGCCAAATAAGAAAGACTTCAACACTTATCAGGAAAATATTAAATCCCACCACCTTCCTAGCAGTAGCAAAAGAGAAAAATTATGGAGTGCAAGATAGAGTAAGATTGAGAGAACTGAAAGGAGGATATTTTTAAGCAAAAAGATGACAAACGTGGAACCCAGTATGGTCATTAAGGAACCTGTTGCTCAGGCTATCCTTATTGAGTGAAATTTTACTCAATTATTTGACCTTTTCTCTGGGGTAGATGAGGATATCACCCAGGCATTGATGTATATAGGGAATAGAGTTTGTCATTGACGTGAACATGCTTGCTGCTGTAATAGGGCAAACTATGATAGGACGGTCCATCCATCATCAAAAACATCACTAGGAGGTGGAATTGAAGGAATTCTGAGATAACCCTAAAATATTTAAGGAAGCTAAGAATGGGCTGACCAGAATGGATTTGCCCACCCCATAGAATGGGGTTATGAAGAATGTGATTTAATTTATTACAGTGGAGGATCCCAGTAAGACTCTGTTAAGCTTTCACTATGCTTTTGTAAATTTATTTCGGGATGTCAACCCGATAAATATTCCATAGTTACTTATGAATTCGATGAACTATACCATTAACGCTTGTCATAGCAAGAGGGGTTCTACTATGCCAATGTACCACGGATTTTTTAAATTAATTTACAAATGGGTGCTGACTACGGCTCCAAACCCTAAACCTTCGATCATTGAGGAGGTACCGCCCAGCTACCATGCAAGAATTTTAGGAGCAAGAGCTAGCCTTGACACAAACAAGCCTACTTTCATACCTCCGACGAAGAAGAGAGTGGGGGAGCCAATTAGTAGAGGCAGGACGATGAAGAAGAAATTGAGAATTGAGGAACCCCCAATAAGATCTTCCTTGAGGCTGAAGAACAAACAAATTCAAGGAAACTCCAATGTAAGCGTGAGCGATATGGAGGATGAGGGAACTACCATCATGGTACTCAAATGCTTCATCTTGAAATCCTATGCTGGGATCATCCAACAGATGTAGGACGCCCACGATACTTTGACTTAGGTTTTCTTCAATGAGGGTTACATGCCAAAAGTGGAGGTCAAGGAAGATGATGAGGAAGAAGAGTATGAAAAGGAAGAGGAGCTCAAGTAAGACGTTGAAGATGATGCCTGAGGATCCATAGGCCTTAAGTATTTCATTTTTATTTTACGTATTGTACAGATAAAGTAATCCTCTCATGGCTCATTTATTTTCCTTATTTTGGTATGGTTATTGTTGGTCATCAAATCCGCACAGGAAAGGACTTTCGGTGGGTTTGCGCGCCCTGGACCTGCGACCAACATTGAAAGGCCGAGGGGAAGAGATGCCCCTCGTGCCGATCTCCGGAGAAAGGCCGGCTCCTATACTAATCTACTTTTGGGGTTTGAGACAAGAGTGCAGGAAAGAAATAAACAGAGTAAGGGTTAGGAAAAGAAATAAAAAGGGTAAGGGTTAGAGAAAGAAATAAAAAGAGTAAGGGTTAGAAGATGATGATTTAAGGTGGGAGAGAACAGGAAGCACGATTACTCGCTAACAACTCGAATAGCGGCAAGAAATACCAAGAATAACATGAAGGAAACGAAATGCCGAACTTCCTATGTATCCTCTGGACGGGTTCGCAGGGTTCTCCTTTCTCTCTCGCTGGAATTCAGGGTTCAGAGTAACAACGATTGAGATAAGGGAATAACAGAAACCTCGATCCACCAGGCAGCATAAAGGAAAGCGACAAGGCATTTTTCCTCTCCTATGTATCCTTCAGGGCGAATTTTAGGGGTTCAGTCCCCGATCGCACATCGGATTCAGGATTCAGAGTCTCAGTACGCGAACGAGAAAAGACAAAAGAATTAAGCACAGAAGGCAGCATAAAAGAGAGAAATAGAGCACAAAAGATCTTTAGTATTAAACGCAGGACATCAAGTTACAACAGATTTCTAGCAGAAAGTTCCCCCCCTTTTACATTACATGCCTGGGTTTTTATAGAGGACCCGACCCTCTGAATCATTATTACAAAAATGGCGGAGTACACCCTCGGGCCCTGAGAAATCGGCTCCTCATGGCTGCTGCGGCTGAGCTTTCAAATCGGTTGCCAAAACTGGCAACTGTGACTGGGTCAACCATGGAAATATTCATTTAATGCACCGCCCGAGTGTCCCTGGCTTCTGGATGCTGTGCTTGAGTGATCGTTACGCCCGTCGTGTTTTACTTCGAGGACTGTTACGTCCCTTTCATTTGCCAAAAATGGTCAGCGGGCTTATCGGGCAAGAAAGGAGGTATTTATAAGGGGCCTTCGATCACCTTGGGAAGCTGCCCACCTTGGAACGTGGGCCCAAAAAGTGCTTCGCTACATCTCCGCCTCGTCGAAGCCTTGGGCCGAAGTAGATCCTCCTTGATTTGTTCTTCGCAAAATAATGCTTCGCAGAAACTACTTCGGGGATGTCGAGTGCCGAGCGGGTTCCATCTTTGAAATGGGGCCTTTTGTCCTTTGCTGGCGAAACTGCTTCGGATGGAAAATGTTTCGGCCCGACTCCTTCTCAAAACTGTGGTTCGGGGAATATCCTCCCGAAGCACTCTTCTATTTTCGACACATTGTCATTTTGCTTCGGGCACCACTGCTTCGGGTGAAAACGGGCCGAAGTAGGTGTCGGAAATACTTCGGGCCCGAAGTAGTTTCCTTACCTTAGCTGATTTTGGATTATGCTCTCCTCCTTCGGCGAAGTCGTTTGGATGCTGCTTCGCAAAACTTCCGCCCGAAGCGGCTGTCAAAAATGCTTCGGGTGCGAAGCGTTATCTTTGTATTTTCTTCGACGAAATTACTTCGCAAGGTTTTCGCCCGAAGTGGTGATTTGAAGTGCTTCGGGCCCGAAGCTCTTTTCACATTCTCCTCCTTTTCTTTCGGCGAAGCCATTTTCCTTGGCTTGTTTGGTAGCGAAGCTCTTTCTTCTTCATTTTATAAAAGGGGCGATAGGGAGGGTCAAAATTGTTGTAACTTAAAATAAAAGAAAAACTTTCAACAAGGAAATATTATACAAAATTCTACTATTCTTCTACCCCTTGTATAATGTGACAAAAAGTGTCAACATTCTTGGCGGCTCGCGGGGTGACGAGCTCGCCTCGGCAAAAGAACCCTTTAGCCCTGATCCATTGGGCTGCTGAGTCACTGGTCTTCCCCAGACCCTGCTTCTGCGGTCTGTCCCTCTTCTTGTTCCTCTTCTCCTTCTTCTGGCGTGGCTTCTGGCTGAGGCGATGGTTCGAGGCGATCACGGATGCGCTTCATCGTTCTTCGGACATGAGTCCAGGCACTCTTTTGGAATGGCTCTCGATCTTGCAGCGCTTTGACCAAGTCATGAAATCGATTGATTTGCCCAACGTCAGCATTCTTGGCCCTGGTGAACAGGTCGTCGAGGCAAGCCATGATCTTACAGTATCTGAGGATGAAATCTATCACCTGCCCTTCTACGATTGGTTCTTCCCAGCCATCGATCTCCGAGACATCGTTCTCGAACTGCAGCCAGACTGGTTTGAGGTCATCCTTGCTGAGAAGATTTTCGTCATCATCCATGAAACTCGGGAAACCCAAGGAAGAAAGATCTTGAAAATAATTCATTGTGGCATGCTGCTCATTGTCAAAAATGTCCTGGAGGCTTCTGGCTTTCTGAGCTTTTCGCACCTTGGAGAAAAAAGTGTGAACTGTGGCCTGGGCCGTGGACCAGTCCCTAGCTGTCCGGGTCATTGCAGTGACCTACAGGTCCTGATATCTAGCATTCTGGACGTCGAACGCTAGCTTGAGTCGACTCCTGGCTTTCTGCGTGACCTCGTCGATGACTGGTCCTCCCTCGACAATAGCCTGCTGTGCTTCGGTGACATACGTCAAAATTGAAAAAGCACTAGCGCACCGAGACCAGAAATTTTTTAGCAGGTGCGCGTGAATCTCCTTAATTCTGTCCCTGTCAAACAGCGTTGGACCCTCTTTTGCATACAGTGGAGCTTGCATCTGCGTGATTTTATCCTCCAGCTCTTTGGCCTTCAGATCACTCTCGGCCTGCTTCTGCGCTTGACTCTCGGCTGTAGACTGGAGCTGTTGAACCTGCTGTTTTAGGTCGAGCGTCTCCTTCTTCATCAATTTACATTGCTCCTCAGCCTCTGCTAACTTGGAGCGGACCTTTGCCAGGTTTTCCTCTAGCTTGACATTGGCGGCTTCGGCTTCAAACCTACGCTGGTTAGCAATGGTTGCATGTGCCCGAAAAGTCTCGATTCGGACATGCATAGAGGCCGATTCATCATCAACATTCAGGTGTTCCAGGTCCTTAGGTGTCTCTTGATAATCGTAGTCCACTGGAGTCATTTCATCCAGAGGCTTTTGTACCTTGGGGACCTTCTTGATTTTATGCACCTTTCCGGCCTCTAAATAAAAAATGGCGCATTTTTCAATTGATGTCGTCGAGCGCCCTCTTCTTTTCCTTGCCTCCCTTAGTATTTGCTCAGTGTTTTGCCATGCTTGGAATAGCTTCTCGGCAAGGGGGCGGTCCTTAATTAAGGACATCTCTATTTTAGACAAGGCTAGATCTCCAGTCGAGGGAGTAAACAAATATAAAGAATGCGGGGGATGCCTCACCAGAAGGCTCGATAGACGTGGTGGGACTCGACATTGAAGTGGGACCCCTGCTTCTGCTAGTGACCAGGGGAATGGTAGTGTGGAAGGGCGAAGTAGGGTCAATGGTCTTACCCTCGTCATAATCGTGGGATGAGGCCGGACCAGCAATAGGTGACGTGTGAGGGGGTGATGGGCTATGCGGGGAGACTGGTGAGAACTCTCAGCTGGAGTTTTGGCAAAAATGTGTGAGACTAGGGCAAGGGATGAAGAATGCGTACCTGCATGCCCTCCTGGCTTTGTGGCAGTGGTGACTTTCGGTGCAGCCGCATCTTGTTTTTTCTTGGTTTCGGCACTCGACAGTGCTGCGACCTCGACATTTGCTTTGGATGGGCCTGATATCGGTCGCCCAGTGGAGGGGCTTACAAGTCCTGTGCGAGGTCACTTTGGATAGTTTGGGGGCAGTGGGCTCTGTTCTGGCCTTTTTCTTTTGGTCCTCACCAGTGGTTGTTCCGACTCTTCGAAGCTTGAGTCGTGGCCTCCTACAGGTCCCTGAGGTGATCTTTGATGTGTAGCTCGGGCCTTTTCCTCTCTTCCCTCCCGAAGTAGTATCATCTCTTTTTGGGCTTTCGCCCGAGCCTGGGATAGCTGGAGGGATGAGGGTGGCGAAGGACAAAGGCTTCCACTTTCCAGCGTTGGCTTCATAAATTTTGGTGAAGTCTTTGTCCGTTGCCAAGAACCCATAAGAGTTCATTTTCTGTCGGTGGACCCTCATTATCCACCATTCTCTCAGCTGAGCCGCGTCCCAATCCTTTACTCCCTCCTTCAAGTCATCTTTCACTTTCTTCCAGAAGGTGGAGTTGGGGCTCGGGAGTGAATGCCGATCTGGGTCATATGCGACCTCCATTGGGTAGAATTCATGCCAGGGAGGTAAGGATTCCATCCTCTCTAGATGCCACTCCAGATCCTTTCCCCGAGGATTATTTCTTTGTTTCACAATTTTTGGATAGGGGCAAACATGGAAGCTCTTGACCCGTATGTGGTCCCTCATCACTCCCAAAGGATCATAGAGCCATTGTTGGGGAATTTGGAGCAGGCCGAACTTGGCAAGCTTTTCTTCTAAGAAGACGTTCTGATTCAGGGCGAACACTTCGATAACTCCTATCCTGAGAGGGAAGTCACAAGTGTGGGCCCATTTTCGACCCTTGCCGTAGATGGCATTAGTTGCATCACTCTGCCTCGTGACTTCCATCATGAATTGATACTCGAAGGGGTAAACTGGCAGTAAGAAGGGCTTCCCTATGAAGCCGAAGATGCGAATCACCAGCCCCTGCGTTAGTCAAAAAATGTCTCCCCTCTTCTCCCGGACTACTTTGTTTCTCAAGCCAAGGGGAACTCTCGGGGAGGACCCTGTTAACATACGCATGGCGGGTCCCAAGAATTGCTGATTAAAGGGATAGTAGGACTCCGATGTCAACAGTAGGGGAGTCCACTGATATACTGGCAAAGGACTTCCATCCTCGCCGCTTGCCGTAATGGCAATATGAGGAAAACTATTATGAACATGAAAGAAAAATAGCCAAACAAGAAAGGAGCAGGGCCCGAAGCGCTGGCTGGTCCCAGCATTCTTCATGCTGGTGAGTTGCGCATGTAAGCCCCTGGCCACCCATTCTGCCCAGTCGACAAAGACTGGGTTGGTGCTGGGTTTCAAAGTATCGGGGGCATTGAACTCTCCTCTGGAAATGCACTCGGCCAGGGACACCTGCCATGGATATACCGAAGCGTCGGTAGATAGGCCTGCCACCCATGCAATGATGGAGAAGAGGTCGACATTTTTAAAGGCCTCCAAGGGAAGGGGCATTTGGGGCAATTTGCCCGAAGGGAGCCCGCTTTTGAGGCTTTGCTACAAAAATTTGACCATGTAGCCAGCAGACGTGAACCTCTCCGTTTGTTCGCTCAAAACAATGTTGCGAACTATACATCCCTCGGGTGGACCCTGCTGTGGCGCAAAAGCTGCCTGTACATCTTCTTTCAAAATTGAAAATAACTTCTGGCCAGATGTGTCTAACACCTGTCTGGTGGCGGGCTGGTAATTCTACGCGATGGCATTGATCAGCTCAGGGCAATGGTGAGTAGGGGGCGTCAGATACCAGTATATCTGGGAGTAGTAGGTTGCAGCTCGCATGCTCTCTGTCGGGAGCCTGCTTCTCATGAGCTCAACGGTGCTCCTGAGTTCAGCTACGCTCTTCGACAGCTCCGTATCCCTGATTCTTTCCCACCTGTCGACTGGTGGTTCTAGGGGCTGCTCGTCCTCGAAATCCCCCTTTTCTTCCATGACACGCTTATCTGGGTGGAGGCCCGAATCAACGGGCCTTGGCTTCGGCCTTTTTCCATGGCCTTTTACCTTTGGTTTCTCGGGGGCTACTACTTCTAGCCCTTTTCCCTTCTCCTTGGAACTTTCCATCGTTGATGCTTAGGGCTACGAAATTTGCAGTATGGAGAAAATTGGCGTCGAAGCTTTAGAGTGCGAAGTGGAAAAGTTTGCAGGTTGGCAGTAGGGTCTGTATGAGTCATTGAGCGAGTAATCCTTTGGCTACTTGGAGTCTGCGTTATATAACCGCCAAAGACAACTACCCACATTTATGGCATGTGCCATAATTAATCCTGCACTTCTCACCTGAGAGATCATCGGTTCATCGAATTGGCCATACGATGGCGTAGTACACAGGGCCATGCGCTGTGATGATTGCGACTGCTTAGGGAATGCAGCCATCTGCCACCTAGTACCTGTGGGTAGACTTTTCTCTCAGTCGAGTCCCCTGAGGATGTACCCGACGCCTTTTCATTTAACTCACCTATTTCGGATGCTTATTGAAGGCGACTATCGGCACGCTCCTCTAGGCGAGCAATAAATGCTTTTGCCTTGCCCCCCCCCCCCCCCCCCCCCCCCCCTAAACCTCTTCTTAGGCGAACATTTTCATACCTTAGTCAAAACCTTGCTCGGCCAATCGTACTTTGCTGCGAACCACTTCGCATCCACTACTTCGCAAGCCAAGTTCCCAAAGGATTTTTTTTTTTTTGTATATAGCTGTCGAGGTAAAACTCAACCTGAGTTTCTGAGCAGCACTTTATTTAATAGCGAAACTTTTTACAATATTCACATAGGCTTGCGGCATAATAGGCATGCCGCCACCACAAACTCAGCTTCGGATATTTATCCGATGAATCTGCAATGCCCGGACCAGATCAGATTGAACTTCAGTTGATTCTTGAAGTCCGGATGGCTCCTCCCCGAAGTTCTCCATGCTACGAACAGAAAGCAATACAATAGTTCGTCGCTCCTGCCAGTACCTGCGCTGCTGATGCAGGATGTGGCGAAGCAATTCACCACGTGAGGACCTTCTTGGGGTAATGGTTGTAGTGATGGCTGGAACCAGAATACCGAAGAGTTCAGTAACTGTGGACTGGGTACAAGTTCTTCCATCTCTTTGATGTTGTAATAGGGCTCTTCCGGCAAAGAGCAAACTTCTATGATCTCCTCAGGTTCAGCCTCTTGAGGTAAGCCTGATGGATTCTGGCTGAACACCTGCGTGCCATGCTCTGGGATACAAAAAGGGTGCAAAAATGTCCCCTCTTCGTTCTCAGGCGCTACCACTTGAGCTTGTTTCTCTTCTTGGCCTGTCCTCTGATGGAGATTGCAAGCACCCATATTGTTCATCGTCGGGGCAAAGCTCACAAATTGCCATGGTTGGACTTGGATGGGATCTGCCTCTTGAGCTCCACATGACTGCATCTCAGGCTTCTGCTCAGTATGAGGAGTCTGCCATGAAGAATACTGCGTTGGGCAGACAGGAGAAGCGATTATCGAAGAAAGTGATGGGGCTTCTCCCCACTGCCACTTTCTCGATAGAAACTGCTCCGCTCGTACTGCTTCCTCAAAAATCTGAGGGAATCTTTGTTCGCCTGATCGCAGCAAGAGGAGGCCTATGTCCGGGTGAAAAGCCCGAACATAGTAGAGGTGGGCTTGGGCGGGCGTTGGTTGAATCTCCCCTGGAACTTTCTTCCAAGTTCTGCAGAATCGGACATTGAAGTCCGTGACGCTCTCCAAGGGTGTTTTCTTGATGGTGGAGAAGTACGTCAAAAGTTGGAAGGGATCCTGAGAGCCATCAAATGTTTCGAATAGTGCTCCCGCCAAGTCATCCCATGAACAGACGCTTTTAGACCCGAGCAGTCTATACCACCGCAGCGCCCTCCCTTCCAGGGATGCAGCCAAAAGTCGGACCATGACATCTTCATGGATTATGTCGTAGAGGAACGCTAAAGCAGCAACAGCTTCAAGGTGCTCTCGGGCCATTCCCGTGGTGCCATCATATATTGTCAATGCCTTCAAGGCGATCTCGGGAATCTTGTGGTAGCTTTGAAGATTCAAGGGGCCTCGGTCATCCCAGCTGGGAAAACTTACCCCTGCCATTATAGCAGCGGTCTGCAGAGATCACGGTTATCGCCGCTAAGTCGGAGTCGCCAGATGAACATTCTTTCTCCGCTTGTGAGGTCAAGGCTGCTCACCGAACCTTGATTCCTCTGGGATATCTTCTTTCAGATTTGAAAGGCGCCTACGATCAAGAAATCTGGATCTTCAGCTCAATCGAGTCGCCAGGTGATTTTATCAGATGAAGACAAGCCAGAGATTCACCGAACTCGAACCTTCTCAAAACATGGGGGCTCCTGGTTACGAAAACCAGGTTTAGGTACTGGTCTCCACGACTTCAGAGATTCTCAGTTAAAACAGAGTCGCCAGATGCTAAGAGTCTTTCGGTAATGAGGGCATCGATTCTCACTACTACTCAGAAGATGAGACTGACCGGATCTCACCGAGAACTTGTTAGAACTACTGCTCCGGTGAAGACGGGCTAGAAATTTTCTCAAATATGGGACCTTGGGTCCCATCGGGCGTGCCAAAACTGTTGGTCATCAAATCCGCATAGGAAAGGACTTTCGGTGGGTTTGCGTGCCCTGGACCTGCGACCAACATTGAAAGGCCGAGGGGAAGAGATGCCCCTCATGCCGATCTCCGAAGAAAGGCCGGCTCCTATACTAATCTACTTTTGGGGTTTGAGACAAGAGTGCAGGAAAGAAATAAATAGAGTAAGGGTTAGGAAAAGAAATAAAAAGGGTAAGGGTTAGAGAAAGAAATAAAAAGAGTAAGGGTTAGAAGATGATGATTTAAGGTGGGAGAGAACAGGAAGCACGATTACTCGCTAACAACTCGAATAGCAACAAGAAATACCAAGAATAACATGAAAGAAATGAAATGCCGAACTTCCTATGTATCCTCTGGACGGGTTCGTAGGGTTCTCCTTTCTCTCTCGTTGGAATTCAGGGTTCAGAGTAACAACGATTGAGATAAGGGAATAACAGAAACCTCGATCCACCAGGCAGCATAAAGGAAAGCGACAAGACATTTTTCCTCTCCTATGTATCCTTCAAGGCGAATTTTAGGGGTTCAGTCCCCGATCGCACACCGGATTCAGGATTCAGAGTCTCAGTATGTGAATGAGAAAAGACAAAAGAATTAAGCACAGAAGGCAGCATAAAAGAGAGAAATAGAGCACAAAAGATCTTTAGTATTAAACGCAGGACATCAAGTTACAACAACTTTCTAGCAGAAAGTTCCCCCCCTTTTACATTACATGCCTAGGTTTTTATAGAGGACCCGACCCTCTGAGTCATTATTACAAAAATGACGGAGTACACCCTCGGGCTCTGAGAAATCGGCTCCTCGCGGCTGCTGCGGCTGAGCTTTCAAATCGGTTGCCAAAATTGGCAACTGTGACTGGGTCAACCATGGAAATATTCATTTAATGCATCGCCCGAGTGTCCCTGGCTTCTGGATGCTGTGCTTGAGTGATCGTTACGCCCGTCGTGTTTTACTTCGAGGACTGTTACGTCCCTTTCGTTTGCCAAAAATGGTCAGCGGGCTTATCGGGCAAGAAAGGAGGTATTTATAAGGGGCCTTCGATCACCTTGGGAAGCTGCCCGCCTTGGAACGTGGGCCCAAAAAGTGCTTCGCTACATCTCCGCCTCGTCGAAGCCTTGGGCCGAAGTAGATCCTCCTTGATTTGTTCTTCGCAAAATAATGCTTCGCAGAAACTACTTCGGGGATGTCGAGTGCCGAGCGAGCTCCATCTTTGAAATGGGGCCTTTTGTCCTTTCTTGGCGAAACTGCTTCGGCTGGAAAATGTTTCGGCCCGACTCTTTCTCAAAACTATGGTTCGGGAATATCCTCCCGAAGCACTCTTCTATTTCTGACACATTGTCATTTTGCTTCGGGCACCATCGCTTCGGGTGAAAACTGGCCGAAGTAGGTGTCGGGAATACTTCGGGCCCGAAGTAGTTTCCTTACCTTAGCTGATTTTGGATTATGCTCTCCTCCTTCGGCGAAGTCGTTTGGATGCTGCTTCGCAAAACTTTCGCCCGAAGCGGCTGCCGAAAATGCTTCGGGTGCGAAGCGTTATCTTTGTATTTTCTTCGACGAAATTACTTCGCAAGGTTTTCGCCCGAAGTGGTGATTTGAAGTGCTTCGGGCCCGAAGCTCTTTTCACATTCTCCTCCTTTTCTTTCGGTGAAGCCATTTTCCTTGGCTTGTTTGGTAGCGAAGCTCTTTCTTCTTCATTTTATAAAAGGGGCGATAGGGAGGGTCAAAATTGCTGTAACTTAAAATAAAAGAAAAACTTTCAACAAGGAAATATTATACAAAAATCTACTATTCTTCTACCCCTTGTATAATGTGACAAAAAGTGTCAACAGTTATCAAAGCGGTTTGTCCATCTTTGTTTGCATTGTCAAGAGTTTTGGTTAATTTTTGCTACGTCCACCTAGTAAGGCATTTTAGGAAGACCAACAGTAGTAAAGTATAGAAATTCCTTCAGATGAACATAGCATCGGAGCTTTATAAAGAGGACATGAAGCTTAAGCCTTTGAAAGAGAGAGACGTTTTTCGCAGGACTGCCCAAACTGCCGAACTCGTTTCGGCCATATCTCACTCATCCGAACTCGGATTGAGCTAAAATTTTGAGGGTAGATGCCTGAAAAACCCTAGAACGTCTCCACCAATTTTCATATCATTTGGAGCAACACAGATCCTAGCGCATCCATATGTGTGAACGATATATTTGGCAAGCGGCTATGCGAGGGTTTCATCTGGGTTGAGTGCAAGCGGCTCCGGAGGTTGGTTTTTAGGGCCTTCGGGCCCTAGCGGCCAATATTTTTGTGGTTTATGCTCAATATTTTAGCAGGAAATGTTGCAGGGGATACAAGATGGGTTAGAAATTTGTCTTTCAAGAGATCATATTGTGAACTTGAGTGACAACGGCTTCCAATTTGCTGCACAAAAGAAAAGTGAAAACCATACCTTTCCACGGCGTCTAGGGCAAGGATTAAAGAGACCACGAAATAAGTTTCAAGCAGTTGATCAAAAAATGGCTCATATCTCAAGTGAATCTGGTGCTAAGGTGCACCCACAAAATAATTCTACTGTGAAAACCCCTATCAAGGGTAAGAATTTTGAAGACTCGGTCCCAAAAATGAATTTTAGGGATGCCCTTCATGGTGGACAGCCTCAGCCCAATGCTAATATCAATATTAGGGCTTCTCATAAACCTCTAAGAATGCCTAATATTGATCCCGGGAAAACAGAGTCGGGATGTCTTAAAGCGGCTGATGGAACTCTTATTGTTAAGTTTGATATGGGTAACATTTGGATTGGCATTGAAGATTTGGAAAAAAGAGGACTAATTTGTCGGTTCGTGGGTTTTCATCCGAGTCTATCTGCTTTCAAAGTCTGGGCTGCAAAAAGCTGGAAAACTAAAGGTGAGTTACAAATCTCTATTTATCCAAATGGTTATTTTCTTGTTTTATTTGCTAACAATGAAGATAGAGAGAAAACTTTTCAAGGGGGTCCTTGGTTTTTTGGAAGGGCAGGGCTTTTCATGAAGCCTTGGCATACTAAATTTAAAGCCGAAGAAGAGATGCCTTCTATAGCTCCCGTGTGGGTTAGACTCTTTGGCCTCCCTATTGAATTTTGGAATCCTACTATTTTTTCTTCAATTGGAAACTCTTTAGGAACTTTTATGATGATTGCTGATTGTACTCAAAATTTTGAACATATTATTTATGCTCGAATTTGTGTTTTAATGGATTTTGACAAACCCCTACCTAAAAATATCACATTACAATTTGGGGAAGACACTTGGGAGCAAGTAGTGGACTATGAGAACATTCCTTTTCGTTGTAGAATTTGCCATGAATATGGTCATTTGGCCGGTTCTTGCCCAAATAAAATTCTTGATCAAAAGAAAGAAGATATAAACTCAACGAGGTTTCCAAATACCTAAGAAGAAGAACACTCGAGAAAAAACCGGTAATGAAGGATCAATCAAAGTCATTTGCTAATATGTTTGAAATCCTTTCCACAAATGATGTCCCAAGTGAGGAAGAGGAAATAATGGAAACTGAAATCTTAGAAACACAATTTAAATATGAAGGAAAGAACTCGAGAGACAAACCAACAAATCAAAGGTTTTCAACGAGAAAAAAAAAAGGAGAAAATTTACACAAGAAAAACAATATTTCAAATGTCAAAACTTCAAATAATGGAGGTCCCAATATAGACTCCATTGAACCATCTAGTAAAATTTTGGTTGTGTATGAGCATTCTTCAAGGTTAGAAGCCATCTCGAGATTCAATTGGAATAAGTCAAGAAACAGGGAAAAAAAATTGAAGATGGATTCTAATCAAAAAGTAGGTCGCAAGACCAATCAATATCATATGGTAAAAGAAGGTGAAAAGCTTGTAGAGGAAGGTAAGATTAATGCCCTTCCCAACATTTTTAGCCCTGGTATTAATGAAGATCATCACTTGGAATATTAGAGGACTCAAAGGGAGTCTTTCAAAACAAAATGAAATTAGAAGAATGATTCGAGATAAATCATCCACATCTTGTTTTCCTTCAAGAAACAAAGATGTCAATGGAGGATATGGACTTAATTGCCAGTAAAATTTGGCCAGTTGGAAAAGTGGTTTCCCTCAGTTCCCAAGGGACTTCGGGTGGCATTGCTTGTCTTTGGGACCCAAAAGAGGTAGTTATTCACCATATGGTTGGCAGTTGGGGTTTGTTGGCTATAGCTATTCAAAGTAGACATTCCAACCAGATTATGCTCTGCATTACTTTTTATGCCCCGACTTCTTTGGAGGAAAAAAGAAGACAGTGGAAGGATATTACTCATATTATCTCTCATTTTCCTAAAGCTTGGATCTTGATCGGAGGAGATTTCAATACCATCCTCTCTCTGGATGAGAAAAGGGGGAAATAGAAATTTGGACAAAAGTATTGACCTCATGAGCGAATATATTGCAAACCTCCATCTTGTGGATATCCAACTGAGATAATGGCCTTATGACTTGGTCTAACAGAAGGCAAGGCTTAGCTTGTATAATGGAGAGATTGGATAGGTTTTTGCTCTCTGAAAATTTCTTAATCCATGGTCACATTCCTAAAGTGAAGACTCTTAATAATGCTTGGTTCGGATCATTGGCCGAGTCATGGTGGAAATGTGGAAAACCAATGTGAGTTTCTCTCCTTTTCGTTTTCAATTAATGTGGCTTAGAGACATTTCCTTCGGACCTCGTGTGCAACAATGGTGGAAGGAAGGTAAACCTAGGCATGGGACTAAGATGTTCTATTTTGCCAAAAGACTGCAATACATTAAATCCAAAATCAAGACTTGGAGCTGGAAAGAGTTTGGGGATGTTCATAAAAAAAAACATGAAGTTATTGCTCATCTTGAAAATTTGAATCGAGAAAATCCGTTTAGATGGCCTCACGAGAGAAGAGAAGTGCGAGATGAAATTAAACTCACAACTCGAGTTAGAGGAATGGGAAAAAAGAGAAGAAATCTTATGGAAGCAAAAATCTAGAATTCAATGGCTCAAAGAAGGAGATCGAAACACAAATTTCTTCCACAAATCTCTTCTAGCTCGAAGATCTCACAACTTTATTTCTTCCTTAAAATCAGATTCTGGAGATGTTGTTTATACTTGGGATGGCATGAACTCTATTGTTGTTGATTACTTTTCCAATCTTTTTACTGCTACTCCTCTTGACTCAGCTTCACAACAAAATGTTCTTCAAGCAATCCCTTCTCTTATCACTTCTAAGGAGAACTCTATTTTGACTGCTCTTGTTACTATCAATGAGCTTCAACAAGTAGTTTTTAAAATGCAAAAAGGGAAAACCCCAGGTCCTGATGGTTTTCCTATTGAGTTCTACCAAGAGTTCTGGGATATCCTTCATGTTGATTTATTAGAGGTGGTGGAAGAAGCCAGGAAATCCAAAGAAATTTTGAAGGTTATCAATAAAACTTATATTACTCTTGTTCCAAAAGCTCAAGAGGTTGATCATATCTCGGCTTTTAGACCTATTGCTTTATGTAATGTTCTTCTCAAAATTATTACTAAAATCATGGGAGAAAGGTTGAAGCCTCTTTTGCATAAGATTATTTCCCCAGAGCAAGGGGGATATGTGGAAGGACGTCAAATAGTAGATGAGATAGTTCTTGCTCAGGAAGCCATCCATTCCATGGATATGCAAAATTCTCCTTCTATGTTCATCCGGTTAGACTTATCCAAAGCTTATGACGAGTGGATTGGCACTTCCTTATCAAAGTTTTGAGGCAATTTGGTTTCTCTAAGGATTGGATGGATTGGATTATGGGATGTATCTCTTCGAGTTTCCTACTTAGTTCTTATCAATGGCAGGCCTTCTCGATCTTTCCCAGCTTCCAGAGGTATTAGGCAAGGTGACCCGCTATCCCCTTATTTATTCATCATTCTTGCTGGAATGCTTGGGTAGGACTATAACCAAAAAGAGGGAAAACAAAACTCTTGAGGGAGTTACCATTGCTCATGGAGCTAGACCTATCTCTCATCTTCAATTTGTGGATGACTCTACCCTTTTAGGTAAAGCTACGATTAAGGAAGCTTCTAATATTAAGCAAATCATTAGCTATTTTTCTAAGGCTACTTGGCGAGTTGATCAATGAAGACAAATCTAAAGTTATTTTCTTTCATCTGCTCTGCTAGACAGGAATCCATGGTCTTGGATAAATTAAGATATAAGAAGACCTCTCTTCCAATCACTTATTTAGGTATTCCCATAAATATTAAAAGGCAAAAAAATAAAGATTGGAATTGGTTGTTGGACAAAGTCAAGAAGAAAATTGGAAAGTGGACCAACAAGTGGCTTTCTTATGGGGGTAGAATCACCTTGGTAAAATCAGTCCTTCAAGCTATTCCTATTTATGTTTCTTCCGTTTTGAATATCCCAAAGGTTGTTCTTCGAGAATTGGATCAAATCGGTCATCGTTTCCTTTGGAGTGGTACTAAGGAGAAAAGAAAATGGGCCTTGGTGAAATGGGATACTTTATGTCTTCCTAAGAGTGAAGGGGGTTAGGATTCCGGTCTTCAATTAATAACAACAAAGCTTTAGCTGCTAAATTATATTGGAGGATGTTGCATAACCCCAATGCTCTTTGGGCCAATAATCTCCGTGCTAAATATATTGAGAACAAAAGTCCTGAAGACCTTGTTCGCTATCAACTTCCTACCAAAGGTTCTCCCATTTTAGGAGTTCTTAAGACTGGTGAGGATTTGATAAAGAAAAAATTATTTTGGATCATTCATAATGGTCAACATGCAAATTTTTGGATAGATTCTTGGGATGGTCACAAGCCTTTGATAACTCAGTTTCCCGATTGGAGGCCTTGGATGGAGGAGCTTCACCGAGCTAATTGGATAAAGGTGGCTAATTACTATCGGTACCATGTTGGTAATTCAAAGGTTGGTAGATATTGGATCCCTATTGAGGACTGGCCTATTCAAATTCCAGAAAGGCAAAGACAAGATATCCAAGGCATCCTTCATATGAGATCCCTCTCTTGGTCCCATGAAAAAGATTGTTTTGGATGGAACAACACTACTAAGGGTGAGTATTCGGTTGCTCAAGGTTATTTGACCTTATGCCATAATAATCCCAACCATTCTTCGACATATTTTCTCAATTGTGGGCTCAAAAGCTCTGGCCTAAGGTGAGGTTCTTTAATTGGATTTTATTGCATCGTAGGGTTCTTATTGGTGAGCAACTTATGAAGCGTGGTTTTCATGGCCCTTTTAGATGTGAAATGTGTGAAAAGAATGTAGAAAATATCAACCATATTTTTATTGAGTGTACTTTAGCCTCTGAGCTATGGAGGAGAATGGCAACTTTACTTGGCTTACAGTGTGGTCCAATTTTTTCACTTTTGAACAGCTTTGGAGGGATTGGCCTAATCAAGAGGGTGTTGATCATTTTATTAGGCAGTTAGTTTGGATGGGTTCTACCATTCTTCTTTGGAATATTTGGAATGAAAGGAACAACCAAATTTTTAATCAAGATAGGAAGGATATTCACTATATTTGGCAAAAGACCATAGCCAACTTAGTTGAATCGGTCCATCAACTCCTTAATCACCCCCAAAACTCCCACCAAAGATGGGATCAAGTGATGCAAAGATTGAAGATTAAACCTTCTAAGGGCAACCAACTTAAAGGGAATGTGAGTATTAGTAAGATGGATAGGACTAGAAATTGGCAACCTCCTCCTAAGGATTTTGGAAAAGTCAATCCTGATGGAGCCTCTAGAGGGAACCCTGGAAAAGCCGGTGTGGGAGGAATTGGTAGACTTTCGAGATGGCTCCCTGGTTTTTACTTTTACTGAGAATTTGGGTATTCTTTCCAATAACCTTCTTGAGGGGTATGGTATCCTTAGAGGCCTTCAGGAGGCTACTAAGGTTGGATGGGAAAAGGTGTTAGTTGAGTTCGACTCTCAACTTATGATTAATCTCTTGAAGACTCCTTCTAAGAATCATAAGGTGGATTGGAGAATAAAAAGAATTATTGAGAAGATTCGGTTAATCCAGATGGGATTTTTGAAAGTTGATTACAATCATGTGGTCGAGAGATCAAAACAAGAGTGTTGATGCTTTAGCTAATTGGGCTTTGGACAAAGGTGATCTTACTTGTTATGGCCACCCTCCTATATGGTGGGCTTCTCAAATTAGGGAAGCTCTTCTTTCTATCATTTCTTTGGATGGCTCCAGTTCTGAAGGTACCTAGTTTCTTCTTGTTTTTTTTTTTGTTTCTCTTTGGTTCATTCAGTTTTTTTAGTTCCCTAGCTCATTCTATTCTTTATTTTGTTTCCTCTGTTGATTCTTGCATTAATAGTCTTCGGTCTAGATAGGTCATTGTTTTGTTCATTTTTTTTTCTTTTGTCTTCTTTGTTTAGTTTTTTAAGGTGGGTGGGTTCTTTTGTTTTGTTTTGTTTTTGTGTTCTTTGTGTTGTTTTTTGTTGTTCTTGTGTTTTTGTTGTTTTGTTTTTTTTTATGGTTTTTGTTATTGTTCTTGTGTTTTTTTTCGTTCTTGTTCTTGGGTTTCTCTTTGTTTGTGTTATTTCATTTTTTTTATGTGTGAGTGTTTTCTATGTTTTTTATTTTTGTTTATTGTCTGTTGTTGGTTGTTTTTTTTATTTTTATTTTTATTTTTATTTATTTTTTAGGTTTTGGTTGTGTTTATTTTTCATGTTTTTTTGGGTTATGTCTTTGTAGTGTCTTGTTGTTTTTGTCTTGTTTGTGTTTTGTTATGTGGTTCTTGTGTTTTTCTATGTGGTTTGTGTTGTGGTTTCTTTTATCTTATTGTGCGTGTTTGGTTGTGCTTTTGGTTTTGACACACTCAAGGAGCATGTTTTTTATTTTATTTTATTATTTTTGTTGTTATTTACTTTTTTTAATTTGGTTTTGTGTGTTTGTTTGCTCCTTGAGTATGTCAAAGGTGGTAGGCCCGGTCCGAGTCCTGGGCGTTTTTGGCGGAATGGATACCCCTGCCTCCTTGGGTCTTACCCGAAAGTGGCATCCCTTTTGGGATGTTTTCCACAAATAAAAAAAAAAAAAAACATAGCATCAACATAAGGCTGAGTTTTGTAATAGATTTTGGGTTAACCTGCAAAACCTGGTAATTAATGGAGAATTTACTTAACACAAAAAAAAGAATAGCCAGTACATGTTGACTAGTGTGGCTAGCTAGTAGCTAGGCCATGCCCCACCATGCATGGTTGACCATTGTTCACTTGACTAGCTGACTTGGATTTGTTGACCTTGTAGTCGATTGCGTGACTCCATTGACCAGCAATAAAAAGCACTAAATATTTTTTTAAAGTGGGGTTAAGTTTAATTTATTTTTGTAGAAATAAAGGACAAATTTTAAATTTTGCAAAAGGGAGATTTAATTTTTTTAATTTTCAAAGGGGGAGTATTTAGTAAATATTTTGATTGTGCTTTCAAAATTTTACCCTTTCAAAAGCTTTGTAAAATTACATTAAAATTTTTATTTTTACAATTAATTGGGCAAAAAGCACACATTATTTATAACCCCTTTAGGCATCAATTGGGTCCTTTTTGTAAAATTACTGCTAGCTTATACAAGGTCACAAATGGCTTTTGATTTGGTGGAGAAAATGGTTGCTATAGCAGCAACAATAAGTCTTTTGGCCAACAAGGTGAACAATATTGCAACCCCTAGTGATCCTAGTGAAGTCAAAGACCATCGTTCTCAAGCAAAAATGTAAGGTCAAGATTTATGATGGGTCCCATGATCCCAAGGTCCTAAATAGTTGGATCCTCAACATGGACACATGGTTTGCTTATAGCAAAATCCTAAAATATGAGCAAGTCCCATTTGCTAAGTTAAAACTTTTTGGTATAGCCAAAGTCTTGATCACGAACCACCAAGGAAATCAAGATCTCATTGACACTTGGGATGATTTGGTGAAATAATTGAAGGATACCTTTTATCCTTCCAATTATGCTAAGGACCTTACTTATAAATGGCTTCATTTGAAGCAAGGATACAACATGAGCATCCAATAGTACATTTTCTAGTTTAACAAATTAAGGATTTTAACTAGAATACAGGACTCAACTATAGCACTAATCACCAAATTCAAGAGTGGATTGCAAGAAGCACTTTTCAAGGAGTAAAAATATATATCCATCACCACCTTGAATATTGTATTCAATCAAGCACAAGTTGTGGAGGAGAAACTTATTGCTCAATCAAATGGATCTTGATCTTTAGGCGCATCCAAAGTGCCCAATCAATGGCAACATCAACAAAAAATAAAGAAGACTTCTTATTCTCCTTCTTCTCTTTATTCCTCTTTTTCTTCTTTTAATAGCAATAAATTTTGTAATTATTGTAAAAGAAGAGGACATGTGGAATCTAAGTGCTTTAGAAAGAGGAAGAATCTTATTGTAGAATCTCAACCTGAGGAACCATAAGATGGTCCTATTGATATTATAGGAGGATCCAAAAAGTATTATGAGATCAAGGATAAGCTCAAAAATACTACCTTAATGACATAAATTTTATGAAGGTGGACATGATAGTTTGTTTATCAAAAATTCCACCTAACTTACAATTTTTTTGTGGATTGTATCATCAACAATGGATCCCAAAAGAAATTGATTTCAAGATTTATAGTTGATAGATTTTAGCTTCCTATAAAACCCCATCCTCATCCATACTCACTTGGATGGAAGAATGAGGGTTCCTCCATCATCATAGAAACTTGCACCCTATCTTTTGCATTTGGCCTGCACTATGTGGATAGAGTCACCTGCGATGTGACTTCAATAGGTTGTTTTGGTCTAATTATTTGAAATCCCTACTAGTATGACAAGAGGGCTCAGTATGATGCTTTTAAAAATACATACATGTTACATCATGAGAATAATATATTACATTGCAAAAATAATACGACATTTTTTCTTCGCTCCACTCAGCCATAAAAGATTGCATTGATCTTCAGTAGGCTATAGGACACACCAGCACCAACTGCACCAATTATCCATATAAGGAGGGCATTCCTTCTTCTTTAGTACCTCCTACTACTCTAGCTACAAATTTATTACTTCTTTAGCTATTTAGCAACCCTCCTCTTGACAACCTTCTTCAATTCAAAAGTTTCCTATTTTGAAGAGACTTCACAAATTCAGCAACATGCCATTGGTCCTCAACAACTTCCTCAAGCTCTTTATTGAGTTAGAAATAAAGTTATGACCAAGTGTCATTTTATAGATAAGGTACCTTTTGAAATTCTAAACATCATCAGCACTCCTATCCATCTGGCATCTGATTTGTAGCTTTTGCTTCATCTAGATCAGGTTCTTCCAAAAAAGACCACTTTTATTGTAAAAGCATTGGAGTCCAATGTTTCTATTGCAATAAGGTATGATGAGTATATCATTTCATAGACTAAGGTTTAAGTTCCTAGGCTCAATAATCCTTAGGTTAGGCTTAGTCTTTTGGATGAGGACTTAATCTTATTTTTAAATCTTAGGAATAATTTGTAAAATGTGAGACTTAGTTGCTCACTTTGGACTTGGAATAAATCTTCTAGAATAGGATAGTCGACAATATCTTCTAGAGGGATGTTGCTATTTGAATTGATGATATTAAAACCCTAAAATAAGAAGCTCAATAAGAGCATATATTCCAAAATTGACATATTGTTGCTAATTGGAAGGAAAATGGTTGTATGATGTGCCTATTTAAGCAATTCATTCCAATGCAAATCTCAAGCTTCATTAGATTCCATGTCATAAATGTAAACAAATAATAAAATATATATTTTTATTAAGTTATATGTGGATTCTATCGAGGTCCACTCCCATAAAAATACCAAAATATTACATTTGTTGTTATATCAATTAAACCATATCCAACATGCCTTTTTATCACATTTTTTTCATTTCTTTTTATATTAAATATATTCTTCAAATTACTCAAAGTGCTATGTTTACCAAATCAGCTCCTTGACATCATTTTAATTAAGAGAAAATCTCACTTGGCTAGTTGCCTTCTAAAATTATAATTTCACCAAGATGAAGATCAACAACGCAATTGGCTAAATTATCTGCTACCCAATTTTCTTCTCTATAAATATGCTCACACTTCCAAGATATTGCCTCTAGTAATAGTTTATGAACATCAGCAATAATATTATTTTTTATCCACTCTCCACATCCATTTTTGTTAATAGCATTGATGATAATTTGTGAATCCCCCTCAATTGAAATATATTTTCATCCTTTTTCTATTGTAATTTTAATCCCTGTAAGGAGTGCTCTAGCCTCTACATAGTTGTTAGTTGAAGTTCCGTATGATTTTGAGTATTTGAGAAGAATTTTGCCTTCACTATTTATAAAAACATCGCCTCCACCAACTATTTTGAATTTCCTTTAGAAGCACCATCAAAATTAATTTTTATAAACCCAATTTATGGACATTTCTATTTTACCTTGGATATTCCTTTGTTTTAATTCTATAATCACAAATGACTCTTCCATGTATGTTCAAATATTGAAGCCAAGTTATTAGCACCTCTTTTTCTACACTTGACACTTTTCATGATGAGTACCACGTTTGTAGACATTCTATAAGAGGGGTAATAATATGATTCTAAAGTTGAGCATGATTTTGAGATTTATATTTTTAAATTTTATTATTCCTTTCAAGCCATAAATTCCAACAAATAATGGCAAGGCCAATTCTCTATAAAATATATAATACTTTAGCTTTGAAATAATTAATCCAATATTTCATCAACTATTTCAATGTTGATGGAGATACCCAATATAAATTCATATTTTTAAAAAAGTAACCTTAAATGGTGTCAGCAGAGGGTCAATGAAGAAGTAAATGGTCTAATGTTTCTAAATATTTCTCACACAAGGTACATCTAAAAGGTCCATAATATCCTCTTCTTTGTAGACTCTCTCTTGTAAGAATCTTACTTTAAACTACTAACCAAAGTAATGTTGAGGCCTTAGGGAGAGCCTCTAATGACCAAAAAATCTTCCATGGAATATTTTTGGGAGAAGGAATATTTGATTGCTCTAAATCCTCATATCCCAACTTGACTGGGTATCCATATTTTGGAAATTTGAGCAAGTTTTGTTGTCATTGATGTCAAGAGATTGTTGTTTCAGTTTCGTCATCATTAATGTCATCAGGTGGTTTTTCCAAAAGGCAAGGAAGGTTTTAAAAGGAATAGGATATAATATTTATTTTTAATATTATATGCCTAAAGAGGCCTAAAAGGTTGAAGACCCAAGGAAGGAGAAGCAGGTTTAAAATAAAATAATAATATTATAATATTTAATATTATAATATTTTGGGCAAAAGGATGAGGTGAAGAAAATGAGGTCCAAGGAATTATTAAAAATAATTTATCCTTCAAAAGACCCATTGAGCAGTTTGCAAAGGATTTAATTTAATTTATTTAAATTAAAATATTTTAACCTAAAGGTTAAAATTTTAATTTAAATAACTTTGGGCGCCAAAGTTAAAGGTTAAAAATTAAATTTATAATTTGAATTTCTAAATTCGAATTTGAGCCGACGTCAAAGCAAAAAGGACAAGGTGTATTTAAAGGGGAATTAATTTTTATTTTCCTCCATCCATGCATTCGAACACAAAGGTTATGCTAAAAATCGTGCGTTGCTTTGTGTTGTAAGAAGAGGATTTCACGATTTTAAAAGCTTTTGAGGGCAGACATTTGGATAAATGCATGTGGCACGACCCAAGCGTTTCATAATGTTGGTTAGCGCAATTGGTGGCCAAGGGTGTGTTAAGTCATTCGTAGGGCAGAGGTTGGGGTTTCAAATCCCCACGCGATCATTTTTGAAGAGAAGGAGGTTCTTTTGTTCGTTCGTTGAATCTACGGAGGCAATAAGAAAAGGTGCATGTGTTTAGGTGCTTGTGTGGGCATGTGGCCCAATGGCTGCCTAGCTTTGGCTAGAGCATTGCGATGGTAGTTGGTCATGGGTTCAAAGCGCAGCCAAGGCGTGCGCTATTGTTTTTGCAACGTGGGCCAAGGTGTATAAGGTAAGCACATTATAATTTTTGTTTAAGTTTTTAATTGCGCCAAGGTTTGGGAAGCGCATACGTTATAAAGGCCACGTGATATTTTAGATAGCGCCTTGGGTGAAAGATAGGGAGTCATAAGGGTATTTGGATATTTTATATTATTTTGTGCTTAGAAAAAATAAATAGAGGTTGGAGTAATAAGGGTTAAACAAGGGATTAATTTTTATAGGTTGAATATTATTTTTGGGAGTTTATAAGGTGTTTATAAAGGAACTTGATCTTCTAATTAATTTTTGTGTTGAATATTATTTTGAGAAGTTTGGAGATAATAAGGTGTACTTGAGACTTGTTAATTTTTGTAATGGTGAATTAATTTTTGAGGAGAATATTTGTGGAGATTTTGAGATAGGTTGTTTCTATCTAACCTTGAAATTGGCAAAGAGGATTTGATTGTGATTAAGATAGGTTTTGAAGACATATCTCCATCAAAACAAAAGGTATGGGCACATCTTCCTTATGAGTGAAATATTGTTGGATTGAATGTTGTGAAATGCAAAGTTGGAGTGAAAAGGATTGTTTGATAAGCATTGTTGGAAATGTTTGAGTGAGTTTTAATGTGCATGATTTATGGATGTTGAAAGACCATGAGTATCATTGTTATGTGAGATTGAGAACTATCTTGAACTAGGGTTTGTGAAAGATCATGAGTATCATTGTTATGTGAAGTTGAAAACTATATTGAACTAGGGTTTGTGAAAGAACATGAGTATCATTGTTATGTGACATTGGAATCATCTTGAGTCAAGGTTTGAGTTCCATAGTGTGAGTTGTTGGAAGTATAGTGAAACACTTGGTTAGGGTTTGTAAGCAAGTTGTGTTTCATTGAGTGGATGGTTGAGTGAAGTTGGTTGAGCATTATTGATTGAAAGCATTGGAGTGATAGTTCAAGTTTTGTGAAACAAATTATTCTTTATTTTTGAATTGATTTGAAAGAGAGTTTGAAAGTGATAGAGTGATTTATGAGTGTGAAACATATTGAGTCTCTTATCATTCTCTATATGTTTCTATGGTTAAACAAGATTCTGAGTGAAACTTGTTTGTGTGATTGAAGAGGTTTTCTAAAGAGATTAAGTTGAGTTTTGTATGCAAGTTTTGCAATTGATTTGAATAAGATTTTGTGAAAGCTTGTGGATAGATTTGAGTAAGTCCTAGAGGGGACTTAAGGATAGAGTTAAGCAAGCTTTTGTGAAAGCTTGTAGGAGATTTGAGTAAGTCCTAGAGGGGACTTAAGGATAGATTTGAGTAAGCTTTGTGAAAGCTTAAGGATAGATTGTGTGAGATTTTGTGGAAGCTTACAAGAATATTTGAGGTAAGTCTTGGTGAAGACTTGTTGAGCATATTGGACAAGTTCTAGAGAGGACTTGTTGAGTAGATTTGAGGTAAGTCTTGGTGAAGACTTGTTGAGTAGATTGGATAAGTTCTAGGGAGGACTTGTTGAGCAAATTTGAGGTAAGTCTTGGTGAAGACTTGTGAGATATTGAGCAAGTTCTTGAGAGGACTTGTGGATATATTTGAGGTAAGTCTTTGAGAAGACTTGAGAGCATATTTGATTGATTGATTTGTTCAAGCTTTGAGTTAAGGCTTGAGGCAGATCTAAGCAGAGTTGATTTATGATTGGATCAAGATTTGTGTTAAGGCTTGAGGATAGATTTGAGGATAGAGGGAGTATATTTGAGGGTAGATTTATACCAGACAGAGATAGAATTGTGAGAATATTTGTGCTAGATCGAAGGATAGTGTTTAGTGTAGATTTGAGATAGATATTGAGTAGAGTTGAGAGTAAGATTTGGAGGTGATAGAGTAGAGGATAGTAGTCTCTAGTGGATAGAGATCCATTAGCTAGGTTAGTGAGGATAGAGGTCTTCTAAGTGAGGATAGAGGTCTTCAGTGGAGAGAGATCCACAAGCTAGTGTAGTGGAGGTAGTAGTCTTCTAGAGGATCACCATCTAGAGCAGAGGAGAAGGAGTTCTCTTGTGGATAGAGATCCATGAACTAGTAGAGGAGAAAGAGTTCTCCTATGGATAGAGATCCATGAACTTGATTAGGGTATTGGTGTCTCCTTTGGATAGAGGTCCATAAACATTGTAATAGGGAAGGATTCCCAAGAGATTTGTTGAGAAAATTTTAGTGAAATATTTTCTCCGTGGAGTAGCCCACATTGGGTGAACCACGTTAAATTGGTGTCTCTATTGTGTGTGATGATTTGTGCATTGCTTTGATTACTATTATTGATATTGCCATTGATATATTGGATAATATTGTTTGGGAAAGAAAAGTAAAAAGTGGTCTTATACTGTTCACCCCCTCTCAGTATAAGCTTGTGTTCTTCAATTGGTATCAGAGCGGGTTCCTTCGAAAGAGTTTAACAGCTTGAAGGAAAATCTTACAGGAACACAGATGGATTCTCAGAGTGGATCTTCAGGAAATAAGGCACCATTGTTCGATGGGAACAATTATGCATTTTGGAGTGTGAGAATGAATATTTACCTAATGGCACTAGGAAATGATATATGGCAAGCAGTTGAGGATGGGTACACACCACCAGCTACTCCACCTACAGATAAATATGGTAAGCTCCTACAACTGAATAATTCAAAGGCAATGAATGGAATATTAAATGGTTTACGTGAAACAGAGTTTGTAAAAGTTATGCATTGCACATCAGCAAAAGATATTTGGGAAAAGCTGAAAAAAATATATGAGGGAGACAAAAAGGTCAAGATGGCAAAATTGCAAAATCACAAGAAAACATTTGAAGACCTAAAGATGAAGGATGAGGAAGACATTGCTACATACTTACTTCATGTGGATGAGGTTGTTAACTCCATGCAAGGACTTGGGTTTAAAGTTGAAGAAACAGATGTTTGTCAAAATATTTTAAGGTCACTCCCTAAGAGGTATAGTGAAAAGGTTTCAGCCATAGAAGAGTCAAAAGATATTGAAACTTTGACAAGGGATGAGTTACATGGAACTCTCACAGCTTTTGAGATGAGAATAAAAGAGGAGTCTATCCCCTAGAAAGAAGCAGCCTTCAAAGTTACAAAGAAGACAAAGGGTAAGAAGTCAGATTCAAGTAATGAGTTATCCAGTGATGAAGAAGCAAACTATGGCAGAAGGAACAAGGACACAAGAAAGTATAAAGGTACGAAATCAGTTAAGTGTTTCAAATATGGTAAATATGGTCACTATGCATCTGATTGTCCAGAAGCTGGAAATAGCAGTGGTGATGAGAAACAGGATCATAAGAACAGGGAAGCAGGAAAATACAGGTATCAAAAGAAAAGTAGGGATGGACAAGGCAAGCAAGGAAAGAAGTTTTTCCAAAGGCATAAGAAGAGTTTTTATGCAGATAAGGTAGGTAAGAGTTCAAGTGATAGTGATGGAAGGTCCTCAGATAATGAAGAAGAAGAAATTCTATTTCTGACAGTAGAAAAAGAAGATGTTAGAAAAAGGGCACCAATAATTCTCAAGTGTTTTAGGTGTGGTAACTTTGGTCATCTTGAAGATAGTTGTACAAGGAATGGGTTCAGTTTTAGTGAAGATGAATATGAAGATGCTCTTGAAGGTCTAGAAGAAGAAAGTCTTCTTATGGCAATAGAAGAAGAAGGAAGTGCTTCTAGTGGAAATAAATCAGAAAAGAATGAAGATGATCTTGAAGATAAAAGAGTAGAGGAAGAATAAAAAATGAAGAGGAAGGAGAAGTTGATCTTGAGGGTGAGCTTATTTCTGCTCTTAAGGAATTAAGGAAGGTAAGAAAGCAGAACTCAAAACTCAAGCTTCAATTTCAAGAATGTGATGAAGAGAAAGGAAAGCTTATAGAAGATCTAACCAACTCAATAGCTAAGACAAGGAGATTTAAAGAGAGGTTAGAGGCAAAGGTTTTAGAATGTGAAATATTAGAGCATGAGGTAGCTTCATTAAGGAAGGAAGTAAAAGAGTCTAAAGACAAGCTACACAGGTTTGGGAGAAGCTCAAAGACCTTGGATAAGATTATCAAGGTACAAAGATCTTCATCAAACAAGACAGGACTTGGTTTTGAATAAGAATATAGAGAATAAGGAGAGGAGTCAATCTCAAGCTCCAAAGAAGAAGAAGCTTTAGAAGAAGAGAGTGTAAGAGAAAGTGAGACTTCTGAGGATAAGTTGGACAATAGAAAGTTCAACAAGGAAAGGAACAATGCACAAATAAGGAATATATGGAATAGGAAACATCATAGGGAAGAAGAGACTAAGAGACCAATGGGGTCAAGGCAAGGTTTCTTCAATGGATGTTGCTTCTCATGTCACAGGTTTGGTCACAAGGCTACGCAGTGCAGGACACATGAAAGATAGGGATATGGTTTCACCAATAGAAATTTCAGAAATGGGCATCTCTTTCAAGGGTATTGCTACTCTTGTAATCAGTTTGGTCATAAGGCAGTAAATTGCAGGGTTCATGATAGGAATGGATATGGCTTCACCAGGAGGAACTTCAAGATATTTGCACCTTCAAGGAACCACAACATTAAGTGTTATAAGTGCAATAATGTTGGGCATATGGCTAAGTGGTGTAGAGCAAAATTTCCAGAGACAAGCAGGAATATGAACATTCAGAGGAATCAAAAGGATCAGTTGAGGAAGAAGGTGGACAAAGGAAAAGATCAGTGTATGCTAGGAGTAGAGATACTCCCACCCCAAAATTAACCACCTCAAAGAGAGGAGGTGGGTGAGGGGCTGAGCTAAGAGTCTTATATTTAGCCCCAAGCCCCAAAGGTGGCCCTTTGCCATTGATGTCAAAGGGGGAGAGATTTGAGTTAGGGGAGGAGCATTTAGTCAGGAGGAGTAGTTTCTCAAGGGGAGTATAATTGAAAAAGGTAAAAGAAATGGTTAAAGGAAAAAGGGTTGCCATCAATGACAAAGGGGGAGATTGTTGGAAATTTGAGCAAGTTTTGTTGTCATTGATGTCAAGAGATTGTTGTTTCAGTTTCATCATCATTAATGTCATCAGGTGGTTTTTCCAAAAGGCAAGGAAGGTTTTAAAAGGAATAGGATATAATATTTATTTTTAATATTATATGCCTAAAGAGGCCTAAAAGGTTGAAGACCCAAGGAAGGAGAAGCAGGTTTAAAATAAAATAATAATATTATAATATTATAGGGAAAAGGATGAGGTGAAGAAAATGAGGTCCAAGGAATTATTAAAAATAATTTATCCTTCAAAAGACCCATTGAGCAGTTGCAAAGGATTTAATTTAATTTATTTAAATTAAAATATTTTAACCTAAAGGTTAAAATTTTAATTTAAATAAATTTGGGTGCCAAAGTTAAAGGTTAAAAATTAAATTTATAATTTGAATTTCTAAATTTGAATTTGAGCCAACATCAAAGCAAAAAGGACAAGGTGTATTTAAAGGGGAATTAATTTTTAATTTCCTCCATCCATGCATTCGAATATCAAAGGTTATGCTAAAAATTGTGCATTGTTGTGTGTGTTGTAAGAAGAGGCTTTCACATTTTTAAAACCATTTGAGGGTAGGCATTTGAATAAATGCATGTGGTGTGACCAAAGCATTTCATAATGTTGGTTAGCATAATTGGTGGCCAAGGGTGTGTTAAGTCATTCATAGGGTAGAGGTTGGGGTTTCAAATCCCCATGTGATCATTTTGAGAAGGAAGGAGGTTTTGTTTGTTCATTTTCCAAATCTACGAAAGCAATAAGAAAAGGTGCATGTGTTTAGTTGCTTGTGTGGGTGTGTGGCCCAATGGCTGCCTAGCCTTTGGCTAGAGCACTGTGGCAATAGTTGGTCATGGGTTCAAAGCGCAGCCAAGGCGTGCGCTATTGTTTTGCAATATGGGCCAAAGGTGTATAAGGTAAGCATTATATTTTTTTATTTGTTGCCAAGGTTTGGGAAGTGCATACGTTATAAAGGCCACATGATATTTTAGATAGCACCTTGGGTGAAAGTTAGGGAGTCATAAGGGTATTTGGATATTTTATATTATTTTGTGCTTAGAAAAAATAAATAGAGGTTGGAGTAATAAGGGTTAAATAAGGAATTAATTTTTATAGGTTGAATATTATTTTTGGGAGTTTATAAGGTGTTTATAAAGGAACTTGGTCTTTTATGTATTGTTTGGAGTTAATAAAGGAAATTGATTTTTATGTGTTGAGTGATATTTTGAGAAGTTTGGAGATAATAAGGTGTACTTGAGACTTGTTAATTTTTGTAATGGTGAATTAATTTTTGAGGAGAATATTTGTGGAGATTTTGAGATAGGTTGTTTCTATCTAACCTTGAAATTGGCAAAGAGGATTTGATTGTGATTAAGATAGGTTTTGAAGATATATCTCCATCAAAACAAAAGGTATGGGCACATCTTCCTTATGAGTGAAATATTGTTGGATTGAATGTTGTGAAATGCAAAGTTGGAGTGAAAAGGATTGTTTGATAAGCATTGTTGGAAATGTTTGAGTGAGTTTTCATGTGCATGATTTGTGGATGTTGAAAGACCATGAGTATCATTGTTATGTGAAATTGAGAACTATCTTGAACTAGGGTTTGTGAAAGATCATGAGTATCATTGTTATGTGATATTGAGAACTATCTTGAACTAGGGTTTGTGAAATATCATGAGTATCATTGTTATGTGAGATTGAGAACTATCTTGAACTAGGGTTTGTGAAAGAACATGAGTATCATTGTTATGTGAAATTGGAATCATCTTGAGTCAAGGTTTGAGTTCCATAGTGTGAGTTGTTGGAAGTATAGTGAAACACTTGGTTAGGGTTTGTAAGCAAGTTGTGTTTCATTGAGTGGATGTTTGAGTGAAGTTGGTTGAGCATTATTGATTGAAAGCATTGGAGTGATAGTTCAAGATTTGTGAAACAAATTATACTTTATTTCTGAATTGATTTGAAAGAGAGTTTGAAAGTGATAGAGTGATTTGTGAGTGTGAAACATATTGAGTCTCTTACCATTCTCTATATGTTTCTATGGTTAAACAAGATTCTGAGTGAAACTTGTTTGTGTGATTGAAGAGGTTTTCTGAAAGAGATTAAGTTGAGTTTTGTATGCAAGTTTTGCAATTGATTTGAATAAGCTTTTGTGAAAGCTTGTGGATAGATTTGAGTAAGTCCTAGAGGGGACTTAAGGATAGAGTTGAGTAAGCTTTTGTGAAAGCTTGTAGGAGATTTGAGTAAGTCCTAGAGGGGGCTTAGGAAAAATTTGAGTAAGCTTTTGTGAAAGCTTAAGGATAGATTTGTGTGAGATTTTGTGGAAGCTTACAAGCAGATTTGAGGTAAGTCTTGGTGAAGACTTGTTGAGCAGATTGGACAAGTTCTAGAGAGGACTTGTTGAGCAGATTTGAGGTAAGTCTTGGTGAAGACTTGTTGAGCATATTGGACAAGTTCTAGGGAGGACTTGTTGAGCATATTTGAGGTAAGTCTTAGTGAAGACTTGTTGAGTAGATTGAGCAAGTTCTTGAGAGGACTTGTGGATAGATTTGAGGTAAGTCTTTGAGAAGACTTGAGAGCATAGTTGATTGATTGATTTGTTCAAGCTTTGAGTTAAGGCTTGGAGTAGATCTAAGCAGAGTTGATTTGTGATTGGATCAAGCTTTGTGTTAAGGCTTGAGGATATATTTGAGGATAGATTTTGGTGCAGATTTGAGGGTAGATTTGTGCTAGACCAGAGATAGACTTGTGAGCATATTTGTGCTAGACCGAAGGACAATGTTTAGTGCAGATTTGAGATAGAGATTGAGTAGAGCTAAGAGTAAGCTTTGGAGGTGATAGAGTAGAGGATAGTAGTCTCCAGTGGATAGAGATCCATTAGCCAGGGTAGTGAGGATAGAGGTCTTCTAAGTGAGGATAGAGGTCTTCAGTGGAGAGAGATCCACAAGCCAGTGTAGTGGAGGCAGTAGTCTTCTAGAGGATCACCAGCCAGAGCAGAGGAGAAGGAGTTCTCCTGTGGATAGAGATCCACGAACCAATAGAGGGGAAAGAGTTCTCCTGTGGATAGAGATCCATGAACTTGATTAGGGTATTGGTGTCTCCTTTGGATAGAGGTCCATAAACATTGTAATAGGGAAGGATTCCCAAGAGATTTGTTGAGAAAATTTTAGTGAAATATTTTCTCCGTGGAGTAGCCCACATTGGGTGAACCACGTTAAATTGGTGTCTCTATTGTGTGTGATGATTTGTGCATTGCTTTGATTACTATTGTTGATATTGCCATTGATATATTGGATAATATTGTTTGGGAAAGAAAAGTAAAAAGTGGTCTTATACTGTTCACCCCCCTCTCAGTATAAGCTTGTGTTCTTCACCACCATCCTTTGATAAATTCCAAACCAACTCATCCTTTCATGTAAAAATTAATAAATAAAACTCTTGAAGAATATTTTGAAGTTCATTTACAATTTTTTTGAGTTCCTCTCCTTCAACCAAGTTACTAAAATAAATTTATGATCTAGAGTTGTTGCTCATATTAATATAGTTGTTGACCTTTGGAACTTTAAATGCTAGGTATTCTTGAGCCAATGGTTACCATTTTGAGTCAAATATAATAGGATAAGGCTCAAACCAAGCATCAAACCAAAATTTTGCATAATTCCCCTCATTTACTGACCATATTTTATGTTTCTTTATCAATTGCAAACTATTTGATATGAAGTTCCATGTTGATGATCCTTTAGGTAGGGTTATTTTCCTAAATAATTTTATTGCATAAAGAGAACCTATATATTTTTAAAGTAATATTTTTGCCCAATTATTTCCTTGATCTTTGAATAATTTACACCCAAGTTTTTCTCCTAATTCCAAATTCATAAGTCTGCACCTACTCCTCCAATATTCTTTCCTTTACAAACTCTATCCCACTTACAAAAAGAAAACCTAATTTTTATTCACAACCTTTCCATAGAAATTCTCTTTGAATTTTATCAACTTTTGATGCTATACCTATTTGCAATCTTGAAAGTGACATAATATTATCAAGTATTTTATTATTAGATATGATTAATAATATATAGAGTATATTTTTATATTTCTTATAAAATGTAAATATTTTATTTTTTTATTTTTGTTAGAGAACAAGGGTTGTACTCAAGTCCCCCACCCTTGACAAATCACAACTTTCTCCTTTAGAGCTTGAGATTTTATAAACAAATGTAATTCTCATCTCAATCTAGATGCTATAGCTAGATACCTACATTATTTTCATTAAAAGTCTAAATTCTTGATTTTCATTTTATTGATATTCTTCAATTTTTTGTGTGAATACAAATATTTCAAAATTTAGAGTCCTTGGTATTTACCTGCAACAACCTTCACTATACCAAAACTCCACCTTCATTATCTATGCATGTAATATTTCCAAAACTTCATGTTATCATAGTCTGCTTTACCATATTTGGATTACTAGTTTCCTTCTTGAAGCATAAGTGCAACCACAAGAATTGCAATCAATAGTTTGTATGAAAACACATTCATGTTATAAAATATAACAAATATTACCAATGAAAAACATTAAAGTAAATATTAATCATTATTTGATTCAGGCAATCAACATTTTCTTGTCAACTTCAGCTAAACTTACTACTTCCTCTAACCATGGAAAAGAGAATTTAACTTCATGATCCTCAATTAAAACTCCTCTATTGGCTAGCCTATCTGCACATTTTTTTCCTTCCCTTAATGTATGTGTAAACCTAATTTCTTAAAACTCTATATCAAGGTCTTGTATTTCCATAATTATCTCTTGCATGTTCTATAGAGCCTTTACTTTCCTCAAAATTACATTTATTACTATTAGTGAATCACCTTCCATCTATATTCTATTCCATTTTATTTGTATGCATATTTTTAACACTTCTAAAGCAGACCAAGCTTCAACTTAATTATTTGTCTTAAATCCACTATTAAAAGTGTAATGAGACAAAAGCTCTCCTCTATTATTTATAATTATTCCTCTTGCTAGTATTGGATTTTCTTTAGATGCTTTGTCAAAATTCAATTTGACCAACTCCACATCTTGTGGTTTCCACTTTATATTATTTGTCTTCTTTTTGCTTCTCCTATACCCAACATCACAATTCCATTTGATGACTTGACTCCATCCATCAAGGATCTCTACTTCCAAATTAGGGATTGGGTGAGTTGATAGGGTTGGTTTAGACTCCTCTATGGATAAAAAAATCTTCCTTTCCATTACCTCTAAACTGATTTCCTTTCCTTTAAATATTATTTTATTTCTTCCCATCCATATAGTCCAAATTGTTGTATATTTTGATGTATCTTAGATTGTTTGTGAAGCCTCACTTTTAAAAGTGCTATGTCATTGCTTTAACCATTTTTAATTTTGCTATTCATCACCATGCATTTACCAAACATATTAAGAATCCATTATCGTAGTTTCTAGACTATTTATCAGTGTCCCCAGAGATTGTCTATACTCTCCTCCTCATTTTTACATAGAACACATTATGAGGGGCCATGAAAACCTCTTTTTATAAGGTTATACCAGGATAAAATTCTTCTATGACCTACTAGACAAACAGACATTTTGACTTTAGGAATGCTCAAGATATTTCAAATATCTCTCCATATTCTTGTGGTATTCCTATTTTTTTGTTGCTTTACACTATATTCACTTCCTGTTGTGTATTCTCCTAAGCTATTCAACACTTAAATTAGCTTATCCTTGGCTTCCCTTAGAATAATCATTATTATTATCTTTCTACTCAACTACATCCTCACATCAATGTCTTGGATACTTGTAAAAAATATTATTTACATTTGTATCTTCCTTATTGATCCTTGTACATAATATTTGAAACCCTATCACCATATTTATCTTGAAGTAATCTCATTCATGGTTTCAAAATTGGATCTAGATTGAGTGGTTTTTTATCACATCAAGTATCCATACAAATATAATTTTTTTCTCTAATTCCCACCACCCATCTCAAACCTTTAATCACTAGATCTATTGATTTTTCTAAATCGTTCCAAAGTGCATAACCATATGGTAGTGAGAATGCAATAAATATTATCTTGGGTCATTGGGCTCAATGTTCTTACTTAGAATAATTATTTTCCATTGTCTTTGACTCTCTTTGTGTAACCTCCAAAATATTTTTCCCTTAAGAGTTGAGTTTGCATCCATATGAACTCTTAAACCAAGATATCCCCTAGTTTTATCATCACACATTGACAATCTATAAGAGTTCTTGGCTTTCAATGATTATGTTACTAACCCATTGACCAACACTAAATATGATATTGTAGAGACCAAGATTTAATCCATTTCTTCCTAAATCTAAAATTTTCTAATAGTGTAAAAATAATATCCCATTTAACCCTAACATAGGCTTTACTCACACCAAGTTATCATATCATTGTTCTCTCTTTTCTTGAAGTTGTTGAATGCATAACTTCATGAGCTACTTTGATCCTATCCATAATTTCTCCCTGTCACAAATCCTCCTTGCTCTTCTAAAATAATTTTGTGTAATAATGGTCTTAACCAATTTATCATCACTTTGGAGATTATATTATATGCCATATTACATAGGCTTAAGGCCTAAATAAATAAATAAAAATTGCATCCTTATTTTTTGGAATTAGGGTAAGATATGTTGCATTTATTTTATAAGGTATATATTGTTTAATCCTAGACTATTCCACTACCACAAATAAAGAATCCTTCACTATATCCCAATTATGTTGATAGAATGTTGTAGATAGCCATCCAAATATGGGGATTTATCCTTATCAAAAGAAAAAGAGCTAAATGAACTTCTTCTAGAGTAATAGGCTCTATCAATTTCCTATTGTCTTCATATGTTATAACTAAAGGTACTTCTTGTAGTAATTTATCATTAGTAACTTCAAACTCCTCTAATCCTAGAATATTTTGGTAAAAAAACTTACCTCCTTTTTTATTTCACTTCATTCTTTAATCCAAACCCCTTCTACCGATTTAATTCTACTAATTCTAGATGTTGATCTCTCTACTATTGTCATATTATGAAAAACCTTTATGTTTTATCTCCTTTTAACCAAGTTTGACTCGATTTTAATCTCCAAAATTTCTCTTTACTCAAAATATTGTGATATTCACCAAGCAACTTCCTTTTTGTTGAGCTTGGATTATTATGCTCACCTTTTTGGAATTTTGAAAGTTTTTCTTTTAGTTATTTTTTCTTCTCAAAAATATTTCCAAAAGTGTTCTTGTTCCATTCTTTTAATCTAGATATTGATTTAATTTTTTTTGGAAGTGTATACATCCCACCATTTCCTAAAGAATTCTACATTTGCACTATCATATCAACAAAATGAGGATGGTCTTCCCACATTCACTCATATTTAAAATATGATATTTTTTAATTCACTTACCACCAATTTAACTCTTATTGGCCAATGATCTAAACCAATCCTTATCAAGGTATTAAATTTGGGATAAATCCCTTCATCTAGCCAATGATCTAAGAGTATACATATGTCTAATTTATTTGCTATTAGGTTCTAGCCTTTCCTAATGTTGGTCCATGTATAGTTATCCTCTTGAAACTCAATCTCCCATAGATTATTATTTTGAATTAAAGCTAAGAAAGCTCTCATACATTGGGTTATTTTCTTAATTCCTCCAATTTTCATCTAGCTTGGTTATGGCATTAGAATCCCCTATGATCATGAATTAGGTTTCTTGGTCTTAAATTCTCATAAATAATTCTTTTCCACTCCATGATTCTAATTTTCTTGACTGATTTGTAGGTCCATAGACATTGATAAGGATGAAATGAAAATTTGTAAAGTTGCAAGTGACTAATGAGGCTATCCAATGCCTAGTTTTATAAATAGTTGCATAGGAGGTTCTAACAGGATTCCAACACATTAGAATTCCCCCAACCTCTCCTTTATAATACATAGCATCCCATCATATCTTTTTCATATTGCTTTCATAGTTTTGGAAACTTCTTCCTTTGTTATTTAATTTCTTGGATATAAATAATATCAAGCTTATCACTTAAATAAAGGCCCCTGATACACTTCTTTCTTGAGGTGGCATTAACACCCATTACATTCCATAATATGGTAATCATGTCTCATTAGGGGCTACGGGTCCCACCTACGAATTACCAATATCATTTTGTTGTTTGGTAAAGAGAAGTTCAACCAACTTAGATTGTGTTCCTCTCTCTATGTTTGCTCTTGCTTAGCTAGCTATCGCTTGATAATTTAAGAAATTTTCTCTTTTTTCCTTGCCTGTATTAGGGGTAGGTATTATTATTCTATTCCTCAATATTCTTTCATAACTTTCTTTTCATTAAGTTTATCCTCTCCTGGCTCTATTATGGAAGATTTTGAGTTGACTTGCTCATTTCTACTATTTTCTTGTTAATGGTAGAGGCATTAGCATCTAACACTACATTTTATCTAGCACTTTTCTTCCCTTGAATGGTGCATTGTAATTCAAAGAGTCTTAAAAATATGATGAGACACATTCCTTAGGTTCAACGGGAATGTTCATCCCTAAACTAGGATTAGGTTGAAGAGGTGATTCCTTGTTAATATTATGATTCTTTTGTATAGTGTCATCTAAGCTTTGATATGATTTTTCTTCATATGCTAAAGCCTAAAAATAATTGGTATTTCTTCCAATATCCTTCTTTATTTATTTCCACTATTTATTTCATCTATCTGGACCTGTTTTTGAAAGTTGAAAACCATCCTCATCCATATCCATTTGTAAGTTTTCTTATGGTTTTTTATATATGTTTTTGCTAGACTCTTATTAGGGAATGATCTCTAAATATGTCCTAGCTTATGAAATCTTCTACATATTAAATATATATTTTCATAATCTATGGTTTTATTAATCATCTGCCACGACAATAAAATGCTCGATGCCTACAGATCCTCCTTTGCTCTGATCTAATACCATGAAGGAAGAACGATCATTTTATCATTCAGTGTGTGTAATATAAATATTACACAAAAGGTCTATAATAGCCCGGTGGTTACGGAACCATCCGAGGCTAATATAGGCTTATGTTATAACAAATAACATAATGCCTAAATAAGCTAACAACCTTTAGCTAATAATGAAATAAACTAACAGCTACGCTAACATCCCCCCTTATTACATTATTTGGGTAAGAAGATAACTACTAGCTATACTAACATCCCCCTGATTACATAATTTTGCAATACAAAGAGAGCTACGAAACAATTCAAATTTGACACGTGCAAGTGCCTTAGTGAAAATGTCTGCAACTTGAGCATTTGTGGGAATGTACTAAAGCTGAATTCGGTGCCTTGGAACTTCGTCTCGAATGAAGTGACATTGTGTGTCAATGTGCTTGGTTCTTTCATGATGTACTAGATTCTTGACAAGGTTCAGAACACCTTGGTTGTCGCAAAACAAGTGAATTGGAGATTTGGATGGAAGACCCATACTTGTCAAAATGCGATGCAACCATATCACTTCGCACACAGCTTCACGTGCGGTGCGATACTCTGCCTTTGTAGATGAGATAGCAACCACCTGTTGCTTCTTGTTGTGCCAAGAGACAGGACCGGATCCAAGATGAAAAATATATCCTAAAGTTGACTTGCGATCATCAAACGACCCGGCATAGTCGGAGTCCGTGTATCCTTGCAAGAAGAATTTACCATTCCTCTTGTATTCTAGGCCATATTCCATAGTACCACGGACATAGTGAAGAACACGTTTTGCTGCTTTCCAGTGAGTAGTCTTAGGTTCCTGCATGAACCTCGAAAGATAGTTAACAACAAACACAATATCTGGCCTAGTGTTTGTCAGATATATGAGACTCCCAATCAACTGGCGATAAAGAGTACCATCTACCTGAGGTGAATCATCATACCGTGATAACTGAAGCCCTGATTCCATCGGAGTTGCCATTGGCTTGCAATCAGTCATGCGATATTTTTCTAACAATGTCTTGGCATATTTTTTCTGAGACACCTTGATGTAGTGCTCCTTCTGGCTTACTTCCAGACCAAGACAATAATGGAGAAGTTCGAGATCTGTCATCTCAAAATATTTACATAAGTCACTTTTGACAGCAGAGATCATAGTTTTTGAACTCCCTGTAATGAGCAGATCATCAACATAGAGTACAAGCAACACTATCTCAGAACATTTTTTCTTGAAATAGAGGTTTGCATCTGATGAACATCTCTTAAATCCATGTTGCAGGAGGTGATTATCCATTTTTATATACCAAGCTCGAGGAGCTTGTTTCAAACCATACAAGGATTTGACCAACTTGCAAACTTTCTGCTCTTGGCCTTCCACTTCAAATCCTTCAGGTTGAGTCATGTAGACTTCCTCTTGGAGATCACCATTCAGAAAAGCACTCTTGACATCCATTTGGTGAACTTTCCACCCATATTGTGCTGCCATAGCACAAAGAACTCGAATGGTGGTCATCCAAGCAGTAGGTGCAAAAGTTTCCTCATAGTCAATGCCTTCCTTTTGAGCATAGCCCTTTGCAACAAGATGGGCCTTATGCTTATCAATTGTCCCATCTGCCTTGTACTTGACTTTGTACACCCATTTGCAGCCTATGGGCTTCTTTTCGTATGGCAGATTGACAAGCTTCCAAGTTTTGTTTTTCATCAGAGACTGATACTCAGCATCCATAGCAGCCTTCCATTGTGGCTCACTAAGGGCATCTTGCACCGAAACAGGTTCATGTTCATTCATTGAAGACATAAACACCCTGTCCTCATCTATATCCATATCCTCTGTTGGTCTCTCTGGATCAACAGAAAGTCCCTCAAAATATTGACAAAGATCATCAACCCCAGTAGTCTCTGCTGCTGCTCTCTCCTATCGAGCCATGTTGCGAGTACGAGGCCTATCCAAAGTCAAATCAGGTGGAGTAGATAGCTTGGAGTCTCTGATTGTACTTGTATACCATTTTGGATTCTTATTCTATGATTTTGAAGAAGATGGAGAAGAACCTCCAATATTTGATGATGAAGGAGACTTCTCAACTTTAGATTCCACAAGATCTAGGTATACATCTGATGTGCTTTGTGATGTGAAAGCCTCATCAAAAACAACATCTCTACTGACATGAATCTTCTTGGTCAAGGGATCAATCAAACGATAACCCTTAGAGTGCTCATCATAGCCAAGAAGAATACACTTCAATGTCTTCTCATCTAGCTTCTTCCTTTTCTCTTTTGGTATGTGCATGAAAGCTTTACACCCAAAAATGCGTAGATGAGAAATGGAGGGTTTCCTACCACTCCATGCTTCCTGTGGAGTCATTCCTTGTAGGGCCTTTGTGGGTGCCCTATTCAATAGATATACTATTGTGGTGACAGCTTCTGCCCAATATTGTTGCCCAAGACTAGCTCCTGTGAGCATGCAACGAACCATTTCCATGATGGAACGGTTCCTCCTTTCAGCAACTCCATTTTTTTGAGGAGTATAAGCAGTAGTTAACTGTCTCGTGATCCCATGTGCAGCCAAGAATGCAAAAAATTCTTTAGAGGTAAACTCCCCCCTCGATCTGAGCGGAGAGTCTTTATAGAAGCCCCGACTCCTTCTCAACAGATTTCTTGAATTGCTGAAAGAAACCAAATGCCTCAGATTTTAGAGTAAGAAAGAACACCCACATTTTTCGTGAGTAATCATCTACAAATAACTAAAAATACCTCTTCCCCCCACAACTGATGGGTGTGAAAGGACCGCACAGATCGGTGTGAATCAACTCTAGAGGTTTCTTTGCTCTTGTAGAGCTTTTCTCAAAAGGTACTCTATGTTGCTTTTCTGCCAAGCAGTCAGAGCACACTGGCAATGTGGTAGAAATGGAAGGAAGACCCTTTACCATCTCATACTTACTTAGCTCAAGTAAGTAACCAGAACTAAGATGCCCATATCTCTTGTGCCATAGGGAAGTTGCCTCCTTTGTAGAGACTGTCATGGCGACATGTGGAGTAGAGATAGCATCTAAGGCAAATAAGCCATGCTTAAATGAAGCGGTTGCAATGTTCTTACCCCTCCTGGTAATAGAACAACACTTCTTGCCTCCCTCAACACTAAAGTTCACAACCATATCTTTGTCCAGAATTTGTGTGACTGACAACAAATTGTTCGCCAATCCTGGAACATAGAGGACTTTTTCAATCTGACACTTGCCATCAAAAAGAGTGACTAAAACAGTACCTTCTCCCTGAACCTTGTAGGTTTTATCATCAACAATAGTGACAGGTTTGCCCTCTTTGGCCTCAAAAGACTCAAACCATGATTTGTCGCCAATCATATGCTTACTAGCGCCAGAATCGACATACCATACAGGATCCATCTGCTTGGAGGTTGTGGTAGTCATGAGCACCTTGTGTGCCCACTCAGAATCCGAGTCAGATTCTTCAACAACAACATTCACCTTGGGTTGCTTGTTCTTGTTGTGTGGTTTGTTCTGGCCTTTCTGTTTAGGTTGTTTATTCTTATGCCAACATCTGTTTGTATCATGACCCTCTTTGTCACAGATCTTGCAATATATTTTTGTTTGTTGAGGTTGTTTCCCTTTTGAATCCTTTTGAGAACTACCTCCCTTCTAAAAATTACCCTTCTTCTTGTGTTGCCCCTTCTTGTTGGTGTATAGGGCAGTGTTAGAAGAATCATCTCGTTGTAGTTGGCGTGCCTCCTCTTCTTGAAGCATATTAACCAACTCTACAAAGGTAACTTTCCATTGGGACACCTGAAGGGAAGTGATCAACACCCTATAAGAATCAGGTAAAGCTCTCAATACAATTGAGGTAAGGAGCTTGTCATCAACTGGTTCTCCCAAAGAATTCAACTTTGCTTTCAATTCAGACACTCTGCAAAGAAAGAGTTCAACTGTCTCCCCCTGCTTCATGCTTAGACTGTGTAATTGAGTTTGAAGGAATAGAATAGTGGAATCATTCTTTCCCTCATATATAGTGTTAAGGGCATCCCATGCCTCTTTACTATGTTCACAGTCAACAATATGGGGTTGAACTTCATCAGACACAACAAGCAAGATGAGCACTTTGGCTTTGTTGTCTTTCTTGTCAAAGTCTTTCTGATCAGCAGATGGAGTTGTAGCTCCAGCAACAGATGAAGGTCTTGTTGTTGCTCCAGATACAACATCCCATAAGTCATCCATTGCTAGGATTGCCTTCATCTTGTTTTTCCATGGTGTGTAGTTAGGACCTTTCAACAACTGATGAGAATCAGTCATTAATTTTGCAGACATTGTGAAGGTTCCTTATAACACCAATTGGTCCCCCTTTCAATATACCTTAATGCCAGGCCTTTATACCGTACAAAATACCCGCCCTTACGTGAGGGAGACTATAGGTATTTTGAAAAAACTAAAAAAATTACCCGCCCTTACGTGAGGGAAACTGTAGGTAATTTTAAAGATTTTACGATACGTGGAACTTAGGCGATACTGAAAGGGAATCATCTTGTTGATGGCACCTACCATAGAAAGTCGTCAATCCTCATGCATGGGGCGTAACTTCCCCTAAACACTTCGGATTTCAGAACTTTCGTCAGGATTTACGCCTAAACACAAGAACGATTAGGGTAATGGATGGAGTAAAAAAATGCAAAATATGGCAAACTTATCTCTCCCCAATGATTTATAGAGAACAAGCTCAGACGTCATTTTGGTAGCTATATTAGGCGGTGGATACAGTAGCACAATCACGATAGCTTTACCTGTAAGTGCTGGCCAGAGGTATCACAAATACCAAACGTTGTAGTGCAATAAATTGCACGGATGGGTTTTAATTATTTCGGGGACTTAGGGAGTGAATTTGATTTTAACTTTTAATGATGTAGTGCAAAGAAAGAAAAAATGCAACATACAACATAAAAGTGCCCACAGAAAATAAACCACTAGGTGTCGGGCGCTGTCGAAAATGCACCTTTACAATAATGCCAAAAATTGCTTTTTCAAAAAAATACTCTCTATCCCCCCTTGATTTTTGAAAAAAATACTCCCCCCTTAGATTTTTCCAAAAAAATGGACTCCCCCCTTTAAAATTTTTCTTTATAAAGCATTTTAAAACATTCTTTTAGAACTAAAGTTAAAAAAAATAACTTTATCTTATATAGTAAAAAATTATATAATTTTTTAAAAAATAATAACTTTAAACTATTATAAAATAAATTAAAATGTTATTAATTTTAATTTTAATTAAAGAATATTAAAAAAAAACTTAAATAATAAAAAAAAAATTATACCTTTGTTTTGGGGGGGTCGACGGGACTCGAACCCGCGACCTCAGGGCTCCCTGAGCCCTACCGCTCAGCCCACAACCAGGTGGGCTAGCGGGCTGATCCGAAAGGATCAGGGGACCCCCTCGTATTTGAGGAGTCTCCCCGAGCCTATCCGCTGCTCGGTCGCCACTCCTCCGCTCAGCGACGGCTCTATCACGTTGAGCGGTGGTTCTGTCACGTTGGGACCAAAGGGAAAAATCCCTTATTTACTGCACGGTGCCTCCTCCAAGCGGGCGGTGCTGCAAAATCAGTTTTGCTTTCTTGCTATGGTCATCTTCAAGCAAACGTGGCAAAAAAAAAATGTCGCCAACAATCTAACGTCCGAGGCACCCATCGTGATATCTAAAGAATAAGAACATATGTTATCTGAACCCGTCGATCCTGCAATCTGAACCAATCGGTCCTGCAATTCCATGACTGCACGACGGTTGTCCTTCAGAGCCAAACTATGCTGTGCCCAGCAGAAATCTCAATCTGCGTCAGGTGGGCAACAATCTATTATAGGTGGAAAATGATCTATTTTTGCCCCATCATTTTGCAACCCTGTGTGCACTCACTGCATCGGAGAAACGTTTGCATTCTCCTCCAGTCGATCTCCAGGAAACTAGCTGCAATGTGCTCGAATTCATCTATAAATCACCTCACGACCACCAGATATGGGGCTAATCTCCTCCGCTATACAAAAAAAACAGTGCGAGATTTGCAAATGCGTATGTTGGAGCTACAAACGTTCGACAATCGTTTGGCCCCTCCTATCGCTTCAGGCTTAGAATCCTTCGTGGCTGCTATAGTTGGCATCCAGCCTTCGATCCTCCACGACCACGCTAATCACCACCAGTAAGGTGCAAATTCTCTAGAAAATTTTGTAACCGTCTGCGTAGGTGAAGATCGAATGGTGGTCTATTATCCCAGCGTTGTCAACCGCGAGTGCGAATCTTCACGTCGTTGCTTTGCTATGACACGATCATTGCAAAATGGCAGTGTCATTAATCATCTGCCACGACAATCAAATGCTTGATGCCTACAGATCCTCCTCTGCTCTGCTCTGATACCATGAAGGAAGAACGATCATTTTATCATTCAGTGTGTGTAATATAAATATTACACAAAAGGTCTATAATAGCCCGGTGGTTACGAAACCATCCGAGGCTAATATAGGCTTATGTTATAACAAATAACATAATGCCTAAATAAGCTAACAACCTTTAGCTAATAATGAAATAAACTAACAGCTACGCTAACACCCCCATACTTAAGAATGATTGATTTTGGTAAAGGTTTACTTATATCAATCATGACCAATATCCGAGCATAAATAGCTAAGAATCCATATTTTGTAGTTTTTAAAATCTCAAGGAATTCTACCAGAGTGTTATCTATTGCCTTGAAGGTATTAATTTTCTAGAATTCAATGGGCAACCCATACATCCTAACCCAAACTGGTACTAGAGATAAATTTACATTTTTAGGTGCAAAGCTTTCATACCAACGAGTAAGAAAGAGTCATGCTCTTCCCATAAACCAAGGACCCCTTTTAGGATTCTATATCTTTCCTCCCTAGAACAAAGAGGGCTAGGAAGAAACCTTTGGGAAGAAAGGATACTTTCAACTCCTATCAATCCATTTTCTCAAGGCCAAAGCCCTTGATAAATACCTATTAAATTTACCAAAAATTACCCTATCTTTGAGCAAGGATCACTTATTTATGATGTTCTTACTAAACTCTACTACTAGAGATTATTCTAAGGATTTAGTTGTAAATTAGTCCATGGAAAGGAAACTATAACTCAAAATCTATTAAAATTTACCAGTATATCCTATAACAATTATATTATTTGAAAATAAACCTATAATAATTTGCATGTAAAACTTCTAAGATAACGAAGGGGAAAAGAAAACTTAGCTAAAAAATTGTATGCCTAGACAAATTATTTTGCCTTGTTAGTTCCCTAGCCCTCTGTTGATCGTCCCATCATCCAAACCCTAGCTAACAAGTATCTATAATTTTATTTTTTCAACTTAAAAAATCATCACTACCCCCTATTTTGGATGGCTAACTTCACAAAGTCATATCTCCCTCAATGCCATTTGGATTCATTCATATGATCACTCATTTTAAAGCTCTTCAAATTCCACATAAATTGATCTAGGAATCATCTGTATTATACAACCCTTTGCAAAGAAATGACTTCTAAAATATGATATATTTTTAGAAAAAAATTGGCCTAACGCCACCCTAGTTTTGAATGAATATCTTCACATGGTCATATCTCCCTTAATTCTACTTGGATTCTTTTACATGATTACTCATTTTAAAGCTTTTCAAATTTTGCACAAAATGGCACAAGAATCATTTGAATAAGATAACTCTATGCAAAGATATGGCTCTTGAAAATTATTCATGTTTCATAAAAATTGGTCTAGCTCTACTAATTCATAATTTCCTCAAAAATTATTTCAATCATAATTTGTTTTATGAAATATAATTGTTTTATAACAATCTATATTAATTATTATATTAAAATTATTATTTAAAACACACACACATATACAATTGGTTATATAAGGTTGAAATGGGCTCACCTGTAATATATCATATCCATGGTATTATAATTGCTTGGCAATTAAGCACATATAACTCTACAAAATTTCAAAATAGTGCTCCTCCTTGAAAGTTGATAAATTTAACTTATAAAGCTCTTACAATTTAATCATGTTTTTTGGTTGGAGAGCAAGGGGTTGTACTGGGGTCCCCCACCCTTGATAAATGATAACTTTCTTTTATAGAGCTTGAGAGTTTACAAATAAATTTAATTCGCATCTCAATTGAGTTGCTATAGATAAAAACCTACATCGTTTTACATAAAATGTCTGAATTCTTGATTTCCATTTTTTGGATCTTTTTCAATTTTCTGTGTGAATACAAATATTCAAAAATTCAGCATCCTTCTTGACATTTTCCTACAACAGCATTCACAATACCAAAACTTCACCTCTACTATTTATGCATTGCATCTTAGTAGAGTAATATTTCTAAAACATCACACTATCATAGTTTGCTTTACCAAATCTGGATTGCTAGTTTCATTCTTGAAGCATAAGTGCAACCATAATAATTATAATAAATAGTTTATATGAAAACACATTAATGATATAAAATAAAGTAGATATTACCAATGGAAAACATTAAAGTAAATCATAATCATTATTTGAATTATATAGTCAATATGTTCTCATTAGATTTAGCTAAACTTACTCCTTCCTCTAACCATAGAAAAGAGAATTTAACTTCTCTATCCTCAATTAAAATCCCTCTATTGGCTAGCCTATCTACACATTTTTTTCCTTTTTTTAACGTATGTGTAAACCCGATTTCTTCAAACTCTATAGCAAGGTCTTGAATTTCCATAATTACCTCTTGTATGTTTCATAGAGCCTTTTCTTTCCTTAAAAATGTATCTATTACTATGAGTAAATCATATTCCATTCATCTTTTATTCCATTTCATTTATTTGTAAATTTTTAACCCTTCCAAAGCTTCCCAAGCTTTAGCATCATTATTTGTCTTAAATCCACTAATGAAAGTGTAATGAGAGAAAATATCTCCTCTATTATTTCTAATTATTCTTCCTCTTGTTGGTCCTATATTTTCTTTAGATGCTCCATAAAAATTCAATTTGACCAACTCCATATCTAGTGGTTTTCACTTTATATTATTTTCCTTCTTTTTGTTTCTTATGTATCCAACATCATAATTCCATTTAATGACTTGACTCCATCTATCAAGGCTCTCTGATTTCAAATTAAGGATTGGGTGAGTAGATAGGGTTGTTAACTTTTGATGATCTATATTAAAGGAAATGCAACCACAAGATCTAAAATGAGCAAGCAATATAAAATATATGATAATGGAAATATAATATGTAGAAGAATTATATGAGAGACTACTGCAATAACTCAAAAAATAGCCATTAATGAAATCTCACAAAAATAGTACAATGTAATATAATGGAGGACTTGAACACTCTATAAAAAATGCATGAGCTACATTGTACCTACTAAACTCACTATACTTCCTCTCTCTCACTCTCTATGTCAAAGGTATATATATAGGGAGATATGTCCCTTGGTCCATGACTCTTCAACTACCTATCCTATGACTCATGTACATGTGGACTACATGCACATTTACATCATTGCACATTCTAACACTTGTGCATTTATTACATTGCATGGAGTAACTACTCAAACCTTAATCTAAGATATTCTCCTAATCTAATAATGTACCTAAGGTGGTACATTGGCATGTACCAAATAATATAATATACTTCAACACCCCATTGTATTACATTATTTGGGTATTGAAGACTTTAGCCTTTAATATGGATCTTCATCTTTTGAATACTCTTTTGACTTGGTCATGTTCTTTGTATTGTATTCAATTTACTTTGCATTGTATGCCTCCTTGTCCAGGTTCCTTTTCTTATTCTTCTTTATCCTTTTATTTTGAGTCATTTTTTGTTCTTTCATGACCTGTTGAGATATCACCAGATTCTTACAAAAGTATTTTCTCTTTGTCTTTGCCTTTCTTATCACTATTCTTCTTTAGTACAAAATATTTTGAGCAATTACTTAAGACATCATGATAAGATATTGAGTTAGTAGAATTTGAGGTATCAATATTGCATGAGGATTGAAATATCTTCTCTAAGAAGGATTCATCTATTTTTGTTTTCTCTTTAAGTGATTCAATCAATCCTTTTTGTTTTACATTCTCATATTTGTAATATTTGAATAGAAGTAATTCCATATATAATATGCTACCAATGTCTAAAGGAATTTGAATATCATCATTTTCATTATCAATTGCTTTAGTGATTCTAGCCTGTAGATAATATTCTAAAGTTTTAAAGTTTTCTTCTAAGGCTTCACTATAGATCACTTTTGAAGTAAGATCTAAGTTTCCAGTATTTGTAAGTAGATTCTTGATTTTGATTTTAATAATACTTGCCCTTTCTTTTCTAATGATGTTTTCCATGTCGTTATTATTTGTATTCTTTGAAGTAGACATCCTTCTTCTTCCTTAGCTGTAACAGACTAATGTCACTTGTAAACCTTATATCTCCTTATCTTTTAACTTCTAAATTCTAAGTTGAATGATCAAATTCTAGCTTTTAATTCTTCAAATCTTGTAGTATATGTTCAAGCAACAGTCAACTTTCTAAATATAATTTTAGCTCTTTGAGAATACTTCTAATAGAACCCTTGAAGTAGTCTACCTTATGATTCCCTAGTGTTTTGAATATATGATCAAACTTGATAAAATCTTATCACTATCAATTTTTGTAGAATCCCTTATATCTCCCAAGTATTTGAGTGAACTATAGTCTTGATAAAGTGCTTACCTTTCTTTAAATTCCTTGATTTGAATCCCTAAAGTTCAACTACTATATTTCACCTTATTTCTCCTTATTGATATATGCACTTTTAATTTAATAATGTTCTCTAGCTTTTAAGACTCTATGGTTGGATTCCTTTTGTCCCTTCAATTTGTATAAGAGACAAGTATGAAAGTAATTTCTAACTTTTTAAGCAATTCAATGAGAACTTCTTTCAATTCTCTAATTCTCAATGGTTTAGTTTTCTAAATTCCAATGTTCTAAATTTTGGTGTAGTACTCCTTATATCTCCCTAATTTGGAAATTTAGAAAATGATAATATTTGCAAAATAATGATTTAATTTTCTAAGGTAGAAACCCTTATATCTCCAAGTTTAATTATTTGCAAATATTATGATATTAGAATCTCAAGTAATGTACTTTGAATAAGTACTTACTAATATAAACTTCTTGCTTTAATTGGATTTCTAAATCATTGATAATCTATCTAAGGTTTTAGCTCCTTATATCTCCTTTCAATTAATTAACTAACCTTAGAAGTAAATAACCTTATATCTCCTTTGCACTTATAGAAAGCAAATATTAAAGTAATGCAACTATAGCTCTCTATAATGCACTACGTGTTGATAGGATTAGACCTTGACTACACTTTTCAAGTCTTTGAATGTTGTATATTCTCCAGTCTATGAGGTATGATGTTGTGCATTAAATGGAATTTGATCTTGGTGCACTTAGGACTGTATTATCCTCCTCTTAATGTTGGTTTTCTTGTGTAAGCAATGGTTTACATGCTCTCTTGGATAGACGTATTAATACGTCTCTACTTCCCTTTGTAACATATGCCACATGACATATTAGTTACCTTTGAGCTTGAGACTTCTTACTAGGTGGCGCAGGTAAGTTACAAACGTTAGATGATATTGATCTTGGTAACATAGGCATTATTCTATCCTTGAGTGTTGAGTAATGATGATTGATCCCTATTAGTTTGAATGGAGCATTACTTGAGCGCTCTTCTCCTTGTGCAAGTGTTGTAATTCAGAGGTATTACAAAGCATTCACAGGTGCTCTTCTTATTCTTCTCCTTTGTTCCAAGTGGCATGAGATTCCTTTGCTTAGGGTGGCAAGTGGAAGCTCTCTCCCTTGCATGTAACAACACTCTCAACTCCCTTATTTCCTTAACACTCTTGCCAACTTTTGCAAGTTATTTTTGCTTGCAACAACAATGTGCTTTCTCTAGTGAATGGTGGTGCTTCTCTCCAACGAAGGTGCCTCCTCTCCAATGGAGGTGGTTTTACTTCAACGACGATGGATCTAAGGTGCTTCAATGCTATATTCTAGGTGGCAGTTCATCCAAGCTATTATCATTGTCCACTTGGGTAATATGCCTTGCTACTTGCACCTTAATCTTTGCTTCTTATGTTATTCCTTTACACTATTCTCCTTGCAACTTGCACTAGCATTATACTGCCCTGCTAATACCGTTATGCTGTCAAACTTGGTCTCTTTTTAGTTGCATGTTCTTCTACACCATGGCCACTGCTTTCATGAGACCCGTGTCACTAAATCTAGTGTATTTAGACACCTTGAAAACTATGCTATTAAGCCCTTATTTGGCTCTCTTCCTCTACTTCATATTATGCTCTTCAAACTCAATGAAATTGTCACTTGGAGACTGTAATATACTTGTTTCAGTGTCTTAAGACACTATAGCTTTTGTCCTCCTTTTGCTACATTGGACAAGACAAGTATGGTGCTATTATAAAATGTACATAATTCTACAACAATTAAGATAAAATACCTTAATTTGTACCATAATTTTTGAGACCTTTTTGTCTCCTTTTTGAATCTTTCTTCCTTATTTTTTAGTATGATGGCTTCTTCTCTACTCCTCAATAGTAAATAGTAATTTATTGTTGCCTTTATTACTATATAACTCTCTCCTATATCTCCTTTACTTAGTTAACTTGCAATAGTGAAGCCAAGCTTTTCAATCATGCAAATAATATGCCCATTTGGTGACTCCTCTTTATCAAGATTTGCTATAGTTTTTCCTGTGCTCAATGGTGTATTTTGACACGTCAACTCAACCTTGATTTTATGCAGTAATCTCCCTTTCTTGATTAATACTTAATGCACTAAATTTTAAGCAACCTTTGCTTTAAAATAATGTCTTCTATGCTTTCAATAGAAGGTAGGATGTTGATATTTTTATTTCTTTCGAAATATATCTAACTCCTCTTTCTCATGTGTAGGTTTTAACCCTTATAGAAACTATCTTCTACACTCCCTTGAAGACTTTAAACTTGAAAATTTCTCCTTTGTAATAATAAGATGAATCTAAGAGTTCAAATACTGAAACTTTTACTCCAAATTTGCATACCTTTATGACCTCCATAGATGATGGATTTTTGGAAAATAGTAAATTCCTAAATCTCTAAAATGGTAAAATGGTAAATCTCTAAATCTAGAGATTATGAATCTTCACTAGTTGATTTGTCAATCTAGTGGAATCAATGCCAAGTCCTGGTATTCACAAATTTTTCTACAACTTTGTGGAAAGACTCTAGCCAAATGTAATTTCCAAAAATTCTAAAAATGAGACTTCATCTCTCTTGTGGCTCTCTATATTTTCTATCAATCTACCTTGTGCTATGATACCACTATTAGCTTTTGATGATCTATATTAAATAAAATGCAACCACAAGGTCTAAAATGAGTAAGTAATGTTAACTATATGATAATGGCAATATAATATGCAAGAAAATTATATGAGAGACTTTTGCAATAACTCAAAAATAGCCATTAATGAAAGCTCATGAAAATAGTACAATGTAATATAATGGAGGACTTGAACACTCCATAAAAATGCATGAGCTACATTGTACCTACTAAACCCACTATAATTCCTCTCTCTTTCAATATCTATGTCAAATATATATATATATATAGGGAGATATGCCCCTTGGCCCATGACTCTTCAACTACCTACCCTATTACTCATGTACATGTGGACTACATGCACATTTTAACACTTGTGCATTTATTACATTGCATGGAGTAACTACTCAAACCTTAATCTAAGATATTCTCCTAATCTAATAATGTACCCAAGGTGGTACATTGGCATGTACTAAATAATATAATATACTCCAACAACGGTTGGTTTAGACTCCTTTATGCCTAAACAAATATTCCTTTTTATTACATCTAAAATGCTTTCCTTTTCTTTAAATATTCTTCTATTCATTTCTAGCCATACAATCCAAAGTATTGTATCTTTTGATATATCCTAGATTGTTTGTAAAGCCTCACTTTTAAAAGTACTCTATCATTGCTTTAAATATTATTCAATTCTATCATTCATCACCATGCATTTACCAAACATATTAAGAATCCATTGTCATAGTTTCTAGACTATTGAGTAGTGTCCCAAGATATGGCATATACTCTCCTCCTCCTTTTTACATAGAACACATTGTTAGGGGCCATGAAAAACTCTTTTCATAAGGTTATCCAAGGGTAAAATTCTTCTGTAACCTACTAGCCAAACAAACATTTTAACTTTAGGAATGTTTGGGCTATCCCAAATATCTTTCTATATTCTTGTGATATTCCTATTGTGTTGGTGCTTTACATTATATCCGCTTCTTGTTGTGTATTATCTTGAGCTATTCAACTCCCAAATCAACTTATTCTTGGCTTCCCTTAGAATAATTACTTTTGTTATCTTTCCTCTCAACTACATCCTAGCATCAATGTCTTGTATACTTGTAAAAGAATATTATTTCCATTTGTATATTCCTTCCTGATCCTTGCACAAAATTCTTGAAACCCTATCACCATGTTTATCTTGAAGTAATCTCATTCATGGTTTCAAAATTAGATCTAAAATGAGTGGTTTTTTATCACACCAATTATACATCCAAATAGAATTTTTTCTCCAATTCCCACCACCCATTTTAAGCCTTTAATTACTAGATCAATTTATTTTTTAACCATTCCATAGAGCAAAACCATTTGGTAGAGAGAATACAACAAATATTAAGCTTGGGTACTTGGGTGCAACATACTTAGACGAATTCTTGCCCATTGTCTTAAACTCTCTTTGTAAAATCTCCAATTACTTTTCCCCTAGGAGCTAAGTTTACATTCGTAAGAGCTTTTAAATTGAGATCTCCCATAGTTTTATCATCACACACCTCACTCTATTTCACCAAAGAAAATTTTCTTATATCATGTAGTCTTAACCATAAAAATGACCACATAATATAGATTAAAATTTTTTCTATCGATTTTGGCATAGGACAAGGATAAATAATATATCGAAATAGTTGGTAAGACCGATTTAATTAGTTGTACTCTTCCTGCTAACAATAACCATCTACCTTTCCATATTGGTAGTTATTTTAAACTTTACTTCTAACTGGATTCCATAATTTCATCCTTATTCTCCCCTCAAATACAAGCATCCCTAGATAAGTTATTGGAAAATTTACGTCCTTTTGAAGTAACATGCATATCCTTGCTTTGATTTTAGTTAAGATGTTTAGGAAATCAATTTATATTTTGTCCTATTAAATTTTTTCCCTTATGCTCTTTCGTATTCCTTTAATAAGTTAATCAAAGCTTTGGCCTCATTTATCCTTGCCCTCTAAAAAAGGGTAATATCATCTATAAATTGTTGATGGGTGATGTTTTCAATGTTATTACTAGCCTTAAGTCCACTTATAAGCCCATATTTGTTATCCTTCTTCAAGTTTCTATCCAAAACCTCTTCCATAATAATGAACAAATATGGTGATAGAGGATCTCCCTATCTAAGACCTCTCTTGGCTTTAAACAATTCTCTTACTAACCCATTGACCAACAGTGAATATGAAACTATAGAGATACAAGATTTAATTCATATAACCCATTTATTTCCAAATATAAACTATTATAATACTACAAAATTAAAATCCCATTTAACCCTATCATAGGATTTACTCATATCAAGTTTTAAGATCATTGTTTTCTCTTTTCTTGAAGTTTTTGAGTGCATAACTTCATGAGCTACTATGATCCCATCCAAAATTTGTCTCCCTTTCACAAATCCTCCTTGCTCTTCAATCCCACTCCAAAATTCTAATATTCTTGACTAAGTTGTAGAATCATAGACATTGATAACGATGAAACAAATATTTGTAAAGTAGCATGTGACTAAAGAGGCTATCCAATACCTAGTTTTATAAATTATTACATATGAGGTTCTAATAGGATTCCAAAAGTTTGAATTTCCCTTTCCGCTCCTTTAGAATCCATAGCACCCCATTTACATCTTGCACATACTACTTTCATAGTTTAGGAAAATTCTTTTGTCATTTTAGTTTCCTAGATACAAAGAATACCGGGCTTATTACTTAAACAAAGATCCCTGATACACCTCTATTTTTAGGGGGTATTAGCACCTCCTATATTCCATTATATTATTATCATGTCTCATTAAGAGCTACTAGCCTTACCTGCAAATTACCAATATTATTTTGTTGTTTGGTAAAGAGAAGTTCAACCAACTTAGTTTGTGTTGTCTCTATGTTTGCTCTTGCTTCCCTTGACCTCGATTGATAATTTGATGGTTTTCTCTTTTTTCCTTGTTTGTATCAGGGGTAGGTATTATTATTCTATTCCTCAATATTCTTTCACGACTTTCCCTTTTATTATATTTATCCTCTCTTGGCTTTACTATGGAAGCTTTTGACTTGTATTTCTCATTTTTTGGTATTTCCTTATTAATGCTAGAGGTATTAACATCTAGCATTGAATTTTATTTACCATTTTTTATCCTAAATGGTGCATGGTACTTCAAGAGATTCTTCAAAATATGATGAGATACATTCCTTAGGTTCATCGAAGTTCATACCTAAATCAGGATCATAATGAATAGACGATTCCTTGTTAATACGTTGAACTTGTTGTATTGTGTCCTCTAAGATTTGATATACATTTCTTCATAGGTTAAAGCCTCAAAAGAGTTGATATGTCTTCCAATATCCTTCTTTATTGGTCTTCATTATTTATTTGCTTTCATTTTTCTAGATCTAGTTTTTAAAAGTTGAAAACCATCCTCATCCATATCCATTTGTAAGTTTCTCTTGTGGTTTTTTATATATGATTTTGTTGGACTCTTCTTAGGGAATGATCTCTCAATATGCCCCACCTTATGACATATTTTATATATATAATGTGTTTGTATTTATAGCAGGTTTTAACAAGGATCCCAAAACCTGATTACATAAGCAATGGGCCTAGGGCATCAATCCCTTGAAACTGAACACCAAAACAAAAATCCCGCCCAGCGGTAACAGTGAAGCATGAAACAAACCCTCTCGGCGGGAAACAAACAAATAAGAAAAAAAGTAGTTTTGGAGATCCCGCTCAGTGGGGAGTAGCCAAAAACCACCATCGAGAAGATCCCGCCCAGCAGGAAGCAAAGAAAAACCGTTACAATAAAATCCTACCTCACGGGAAGCAGTCAAAACCACCAAAAATAGTCCCGCCTAGCGGGAAGCAACAGGGAAATCCTACCAATCGGGAAACCAGCAGAAAAGAAAGGATACCGCCTTGCGGGAAAACCGACGGATTTGGCGGATCCCGCCCTATGGAGAAACCATCCCGCCCACCGAGAAAACATTCAGTTTAGCGAGAGCCATCCTGTAGGAAGCCGACAGCCAGCACAGAGAGGATCCAGTCCATCAGGAAGTGACTAGAGAGTTGCACCACAAGGAACCCGCCCCGGGAAAATAGAAGAGGATCCCAACAGCAGGGACCAAGAATCCCGTCCAAGCACAGAGCCCGTCGAGGATTCACAAGAAAAAGGGGGAAACTGTCCAAACCCTAAACCGTCACCTCCACCGCACTGAGAAACGCAGGGGACCAGATCCACGCGAATCACCTGCAAAAAGCCCCAGGGAGAAGCCTGAGGGAAAGAGGGAAGGGATCCCCAACCAAACAGGGATCCCTGGGAAGCACCAGTCCGAAAAAACAACCAAGGAAACCCTATCCGACCGAGAGGGGCGCAGATAGTGGAGAAGGATCTCCCCCCAAGAGATCATCTGCAAACAACCACTCCCCGGGAGGGATGACCTGGGTTGAGCCAGGGACTGGGCAGAAACCAGGAGCCATGGGAGGGGGAGCAGGGGAGGGACTAGAGCCCTCCCCTCTCCTATTTTATATATATAATAGATGTCTTCATAATCTATGATTTGGTTCCACGTCTTATTCCCATACTTAAGAATGATTTATGCTGGTAAAGGTTTTCTTATATAAACCATGACCAATATCTGAATATAAATAGCCAAAAATCCATCTTTTGTAGTTTCTAAAATCTCAAGGAATTCTCCCAAAGTGTTTTCTTTTGCGTTAAATGTATCTATATCCCAAAATTCAATGGGTAATCCATATATCCTAACCCAAATTGATACTAGGGATAGATTTACATTTTTAGGTGAAAAGTCTTCATTCCAGCAGGTAAGGAATAGTCTTAATATTCCTATAAACTAAGGACCCCATTTTAGGACTCTATCCCTTTATTGCCTAAAACAAAAAATGGATAGGAATAAACCTTTAAGAAGAAAGGATAGACTCACTCTTAGATATTTCCAACTCCTATCAATATATTTTATCAAGGTTGAAGTCCCTGGCCAACACCCATTAAATTTACCAAAAACCGTTCTATCTTTGAGAAGCAAGGATTGATCCTCTATGGTGCACTCACTAACCTCTACTACTAAATATGATTCTAAGGATTTATCTATAAATTAGTCCATGCGAAGGAAAATATAACTTAAAGTATACTAAAATTTACTAGAATATCCTATAGCAAATATAATATTTGATAAAAAAAATATAATAATTTGCATGCAAAATTTCTAAGATAAAGAAGGGAAAAAGAAACTTAGCTAAAAAAATCTATTCTAAGATAGAATTTTTTGCCTCACTAAAGACCTAGCACTCCATTTCTCCTCCCATAATTCGAACCCTCACTGATAGATATTTGCAATTTTGTTTTTCGCAACTTGAAAAATTGTTATTGCCTTTGTTTCGGATGGTTGACTTTACAGGGTCATATCTCCCTCAATATTGCTCGGATTCCTTCATATGACAAATTATTTTAAAGCTCTTCAAATTCTACATAAATTGGTCCAAGATTAGTTGAATCGGACAACCCTTCACAAAGATATGGCTCTTAAAAGATTAAACGTTTTTAAGGAAAATATGCCCTAATCCTTTGCAAAGATTTCAAAGCTAATCAACATTGTGTTTTCTCTTACCATTTAATCAATATTATTTCACTTATTATATAAAATTAAAAAACCTTGAAATTATTTTATCAATAATAATATTAACAAATATCATATATTATATTAATTAATTAAATTTAAATATACCTTATTAAACATTCACTTTTTAATAGTTTAAAGTTTATATTTAATAGTAGATGATAAGTCTCATTATGAACACTGAAAAAATCAAAGAGATTAATGAAAATAAAAGTTTTTGTCGGAATGTATTTCTAGAAAATGAAAAGGTGGTGATGGAGGAAGAGCATTATGAACACTGAAAAAATCAAAGAGATTAATGAAAATAAAAGTTTTGGTGGGAATGTATTTCTAGAAAATGAAAAGGTGGTGATGGAGGAAAAGCAACAGGTTCATCCTGAGTGTATCGATGCTTCAAACCCTTACCATGAGTGCATCGAATATTATTTCTGAAAAATTGTTGAAGCTAAAGAATGTTGGTAGAAAGGAGACACATGAGGAGCAGGGATAGGAGGAGTAGGAAAGATGATAGGCGAGGGTTCTGCTTTGGTATAATCTCCTAAGGATGCAAATCGGATAGATTCTAACACTTTGGATCCAGGATTAGTAGATCCGAATTCGACAACAACAATAAGGTCAAAGGGAAGTGCTTCTTGGGTGCAAGTTTTGAAGAGAGGTCAAAATTTGCAAGAAGAGAAATTTGTTTTACTCTTAAGGTCCCAAAAAATTGGCTAACAAAGTGATTCAAAAAGGAAAAAATTATTTGGTCTAGAATTTTTAGGTAATAGATCGGATTTAGATACAATAAGGAAGTGGGTTCATGATAAAAGGAAACGTTTGGGGCAAGAAGTAGAGGTGGCTTTGCTTGATAAATTTTTGCTATTTAATTTTGCAAATTCAAAGGATATGGAAAATGTTTTGTTGAGGGGCCCATGGTTTTTTAGGAGGGTTATTTTGAAAAAATGGAACTAGGGCTTTAATCCAGCCACGACCACTCTTTAATCAATGCCCTTATGGGTGAGTTGATTGAGGCTTCCCATAAAATTTTGGGATGACAATATTATTCTCATGATAGCTAAAGCAATTGAAAAATAATTGCTTTTGATTCAGCTATTAAATCCCAGACCAAAATTATAGTGGCACATTTTTGTGTACAAGTAGATCTAGTTGAACCACTGCCTAAATCTATTAGGCTAGTTTCAGATTACAGGAAATGAGAACAAAAGAGTCAATATGAAGCTCACATTCTCTTGTGTAACCTTTGCAAAAGGGTAGGACGTATTTGGAAAACATGTCATGTTATATTTTGAGGTTTATTACTTAAGATAATCAAACTTAATGAAATAAAGTATCAAACTAATGTATATGGTAATGGAAATATTTTGTAAGTATAAAATACTTTAATAACTCAAATAACTACTCCTAAATATACCATAAAGAAAGGCTCACGAAAATGGAGCTACAACACTGAAAGAACCAAGTAATGGTATTACAATCGTGTCTATTACATATTCACATTACCATGTATATATAATGTAATGTGATTCTTCATATGAAGCACTCTTGGCCTTCCTACTTCTAGACTATTCAACTTCATATTCTATGGACTCATGTACACATGGACAAATGTGCACATTTATATTATTAAATATTATACACCCTTGTGCATTTATTACAATACATAAAGCAAATCCTAATCTAATACATGTACCAAATAATGTAATATACTCCAACACCCCCCCATATTACATTTTTTGGTTATTAAATACTTGTCTTCAATATGGATATTCATATGTGTCTTCAAACTCACTTTGCATTCGATTTTCTTCTTGAATATGCTCTTCCTTGTCTTGCTTGTATTCGTTTGTCATGTCACTTCGTAAGCTCTTTGATGATGTTGCATTATCAGGTGATTCCTATAGAATAACTTCTTTCTATCTTTATCCTTGAAATTATTTGTCTTTGATGACCTATGGATCTCATAATTTGACACATCATGAGTGAATCAAAATTGATCCAATCTATTTCCTTTGGCTCTTTGAATACTCTATCTTGATCCTCATAAATGTCCAGTTTAAATTCATCGCCAAAAGATGCTTCAAAAATGAGAACCTAAAATAGACACTCTAGTCTAAACACTAGTTTTTCTTCAAATATTTTGTAGTACCTGTCTTTATGATAACAAGTGAAAGGTGGATGAGTTTTTCCTCCACAATATTTGCATGGATGGAAATTCCAATAATTTGCTTTTTCATGACTAGATTTATTGCAATAGGTGCATTGTATGATTGTCCCAATTTCTTTATCACATGTTTTGAAGGAATCTAGCTTGTCTAATTCTTTGATGAAATAATCAAACCAACTTCCAACAAATGAGACTATTCTATCTTTGCTTCTTATTCATATTTGTAAAACATATTTCTTTTTTTTAATAAGCTATGTGTGGCTTCTATTGGGGCCACTCCCATTAACAAATAAAACAATACATTTCTCTCATTACATTTCTAGCATAATTATATTTTCTTTTCTATCAAAGATATTCTCCATCTTCCTCCAACTACTAAGTTTCCATAATCAACTTTTTTTTTAAAGAACTAACAACAAGAATAACCCTTACATGACACATAACTGCAATAGATAGAAGGAAAACAAACATAACAATCATCCATCAGTTCAACTATTTTTATTTTGTAGCAAAGGTTCTTCCTCTTGTAAAGTGGCAAGATCTGAGAATGCATTTTTGCACTTCAATCTCCTAAGGTAATATCTAGCTGTAACACATTTTGTAGGATCTTCATTTTCAAAAAATGGACCATCACCAATTGTTTCATAATTAGCTTCAAGAATACCATCTGAGGTGCTAATATTTTCCATGGAATCGTCTGGATGATCTTTAGTAACCTTTTGATTTTTATCATTGATCTAATTCAAATTAGCCTTTTGGGGTTGTCTTTTGTTGCTTGCATGATTCCTTCTAGACAATTGGTGCCTTTGGAAGATGAGCTTATCTGTAAAATATATTTATCAATAGGAATATTACTACTTCCTTTTATCAAATCATTAGAAAATGACTCTTTAGTATTTGATTCTTCTCTTCAATTTTCCTTCTTATCACTTTTAGACTCAACTATGTCTTTGAACCATTTGGAACCTTTGATTCCTATATACTTAATGAATGTTTCCATAGCTTCCTTTAATGTATCCTTTCTTGTGATTCTTAATAAAACTTTAATATTTTTGAGTTAATTACCCTTCTACTCTTTTAGTCACAAGAGTATAATGTTTCTAAATTTCTCAATTCCTAAGTTGATGTAGAATACCTTATATCTCCAAGTTTAGAAATTTAGAAGAATGTATTTGCAATTATTATAAATTCAATTTGTTGTAGAAATCCTTATTACTCCAACTCAATTAAATTGTAAATATTCTAAAATAGTTTTGTAACTTTAAATAATTAAATTACAAAACTCTTATATTTATCCAATGTCTTCTACTAAAGAATTACTCCTTTAATAATTCTTCAATTTACTATTATATCTAAGGTTTCAAATATAGACTTATTCTTCTCAAAATACCTTTGCTTTTCACCTTAGAAAATAATATCCTTATAAAATTCCTTATTTCCCCTAACTCAAGCTTATGAGTAATTTGAATGAAATAAATTACCTTAGGCTTGGAGTTGTATTCTTCATTCAACAATGCTTGACGTCTCTGCAAATTTTCCACCGCGTACGTCTATGAATGACACTGTATTCACATGTGTTATCTTGGCCTGATTGATTGGCTTATTCAAGAGATAATTTCTCCCACTATAGCTTTAATAAACTTGCACACCAATATTAGCTTTACTTATGCAATTTGTAACCTCCAAAGGTTCTCTTACTGCATCCAATCATTGATATCCTTCACACATTTTTGCCTGCACTAATTTGCCATATTTATTAATGGACTCTTCAATGTTTTGGCACCTTGGGAGAACGTTTTCTTCACTGGGCATAAATTAACCTTTGACCTTCCAGTTTCTACTTGCCACTTGATGAAATGGGCGCTAGACTCTTCAATTTTCTGTCTTGTATGTGCCACTTGGCACTCCAACTCTTCTACCTCCCTTGCAATACGTTTTCCTTCTCTAGAAGATATTATTGTGGTAATGGGCGTTACTTGTAATGCTCCTTCAATGCTTCTCCAATGTTAATCAACGTGGTGCTTGCATGTAGACTATTCCTCCTAGGGTTGCTCGTTGCTTTCAATGTAAATCTTCATTGTTCCAATGCTCATTTCATTTCATGCTTTAATACATTTGTCTCAATGTAATCATGCACTTTACTTTTCACAATAGTTTTCGTATTTCTCAAGGGAGGACATCCTTCTTTTCTTTGATTCTTTCACAGGCGGCTTTATTTATTTAATTACATCTAATGATGTAGAGATCATCTATGTATCTTCAATGGTGTGGATATTTTATCGATGGTGTGGAGATTAATCACTTTTACTCCTTAGATAAATGGTAACACGCCTTTTGAGTGGTAGTTCATCTTGCTCTTTTGAGTGGCGATTCTTCTTCTACAATGATGCTTTCAATACCTCTTGATGCTTGTGCTCATCCAAGACTCTTAAGCTTATTCTAGTGTCTTTTGACACTTAGAAATTTTGCTAAATTTCTAACCCTTATTTCATATTCATTTAACTTAGATTATTATTTTCACTTTGTTTTAATAAATCTGCAATAAAAAAGCATTCACTAACAATACTATGCACTTCTTATTTCTCCTTAGTATTGCTACTTTGTCTTTGTAGATCGTTAAGATGTAAACACTACTAACACCTTAACTTAAAGAACTCCTTTAAGTTCTTAATTTTTTTATTCCAAAATAATGCAATATGGATCTCAAATAATAATAATATGGTGCTCTTAAAACTTGATGTATAGCTGATTTCAATACTCAAATAATAGACTTAGATTGCACCAATATTGCATACCTTTCTTTTCTTTGTTTTGCTAATTTCGTTGGTGATTTAATTCACCCAACTTGTTGTCTCAAACTTATGAAATTTGCACCAATGTTCTCCTTCACTTTTCTCCTTTAACTCTTACCAAATTTGCAGCCTTGCTTGTTGCTCAACTTCTCCTTGTTTGCTGCCAAATAACCTTTCACAAAACTGCTCCAAAACTCTCCAAATATGTAGCTCTCTATCCTCCTTCAATGTTATCCACAAAATCTGTTTTGTTGGCTTCGAATATCCTTCAATCCCATATTTACACACTCTAAAAATAGCAGCTATGAATGTTACCCAAACTGATGTTCATAAACCTGCAACTCTATAGTCAAATCCTTCCTTCTTTTGTTGGCTTAAATCTGCAATGAGAGTCTTCGGAATGCTGGATTTTATTGTTGTCTAAACACCTTCAATATACTATCCATGGGCACTTCAAAATCTACCCAAAAATTCTCCAAATTGTAGCTCTAGGCTACCTTCAATCTGCTCTCCTGCAACTCTTCAATATTTGCTCCAAAACCTGTAATCTTCTCCTGCAAATCAGCCTTCAAAACTTTGTGGTTGTCCTTAGATTTCCCAAAACCTTGGGCTCCTCAATCTTCTCTTCTCTTGCAATCTCCTTGTCGAATTATGACTTTAAAACTAATCTCCAATGTTGTCTCCTTTCTCAAGAATATAAATGTCTTGAGATCTTCTAACTCTGTCTCCAAAATTTGGCAAACTTCTTGCCAAACACTTCTTTCTGTTGGGCTTGTTGTCGGATGGTGATAATTATCCCAAATCAGAAACTTCTCCTTGCTTGCAATCTCTTGTCACAAAATTTATTCAAATCTCCTCTCTACTTGCAATCTCCTGCTTCTCGCTTTCTCCAAGATGCCTTCAATGGTCACTTCTCCAAATCTGCAACAAGGTTTTCTCTAGCCTTCTTCTTCTCCTTCGAAATCTCTTGAGACCTCTCTCTTGGGTCTTCTAGTTTCACAACTCTTCAACTTCTCTTCATGACTCTTCAACTTCTTCTCAAAACTTTACTAAAACATTTTCCTAATTTCTTCAATCTTCCAACTATGGAAATTATGCAATGAGATCACTTTCTTGGATCTCCAAATTTTGCTAATCCTCAAATCTGTAGTAGGTTATTTTCTCAGGTCTTCCAATTCTCCAATATCTAAACTGTGATGAGAACCTTCTGCATGGATCTCTTCAATCTCCAATCAGCAGTCTTCTACCTGCAATCTTCTATGTCCAATATTTAATCTTCCAAACCTAGAAGTTAATCAAACTGACCTCTTTTGGGTCTCTTCAACTTCTTCAATTTATAACTTTCTTGTTTGCAATATTCTATGGGGACTTCCTTCATGAGTCTCCTCCAATATTCAATATCTAACTTTCTGCAACATAGAAATAATCCTTGCATGAGGAAAGCACATAGACTTTCAGGCAACAAAGGTGAAATTATTCTCTATCCTTTGTAGGAAGCTTCTCAACTTTTGGGTGTTAATTTCCTATAACCAAAAACTTAGATAGCAATACCAAATATATTAGAATTTCTAGAATTATAAGATAAATAAACTTCACTAGTTATTCTCAAAACTAGTGGAACCAATTATGTGTTGACTCCTAGTCTTCACAATCTTGTGGAAAGACTCTAGCCAATCTGCAATTTACAATCTTCTTCAATTTACCAATTCCTTCAATAAGACCTCTTTCATGGGTCTCTTATTCTCCTCAATCTTCGCAATATCAAGGTCTAACTTCAAGACTTGAAATCTCCTTCTATTTTGAATTTGTTCTTGGAATAGAAATTATCCACCAATATTCTCTGGTTTCTCCTTCCAAAGATAATCTCCTTCACACTTCAAAGAATTTCTTGTGGCGGCGTTTACATGCAACAACATACAGCGACGAGTTCAGTTTGTAAAGACGTAGCAAGGTTCAGATTGACTGTAGCAATGGTGGTCCCTTGTGGCTCTGATACCACTGTTAGCTTTTGAGGCTTATTACTTAAGATAATCAAACTTACAAAAATGAAATAAAGTATCAAACTAATGTATATGATAATGGAAATATTTTGTAAGTATAAAATACTGTAATAACTCAAATAACTACTCCTAAATATGCCATAAAGAAAGGCTCACGAAAATGGAGCCATAGCACTGAAAGAACCAAGTAATGGTATTACAATCGTGTCTCTTACATCTCCATATTACCATGTATATATAATGTAATGTGACTCTTCATATGAAGCACTCTTGGCCTTCCCACTTCTAGACTATTTAACTTCCCATTCTATGGACTCATGTACACATCTATATTATGAAATATTATGCACCCTTGTGCATTTATTACAACACATGAAGTAAATCCTAGTCTAAAACATGTACCAAATAATGTAATATACTCCAACATGCCCAGAAAATCCTAAGGAGAAAGTTATGAATAATAGAATTAAATAACCTTTGAGGGTTTGGAGAAAAAAGAAACTAAGCAAGGAGAAGTTATGGGGTAGAAAGAAATTGGTGAAAGTAGTAAGGGTCCATCTTCAAATAGCTTTGAGGTTCTTGCTACCCTTGATGGGGATGGTATTGTTGGAGGGAAAGAGTTTATTCCAGAACTCAACCTAGAGGTATTAATGAACCGATGATTGAGGCTTTGATTGAAAAGGAAAATAATTATTCTTTGCATGTAAAAGAGAATATTGAGAAAGATCCGCACTCTCCAAAAAGACTGAATGAAAAGAGCATAGAAACAAGGGTTTCGAGAGAAACCACTCCTTAGAAAAATGTGACATTGATTGGCTATGGGAGAAAAAATTAACATTATTCAGAATGGGTTAGAGGATGAAGAAGATGGAGGAGAATGAACTTCTACTAGTGATTCGGAGTTGGAAAAGGAGGAAAAGGTTATCCAATTTTTTTTTGTTGGAAGTAGAAGGAATTCTAAGAAGGTTGATTTGGGAATTTTAGTTTCTCGAGGAAGGTCCAATCTTCGGGAATCAAGAACAAAAGCCATTGTCGAGGATGTAGCTAATGGGAAGCAAATAATTTTGTCTTTGAGAAGAGGAAAATTTCATGAACTTGATACAAAATGAAAATTTTATCTTGGATTATTCAGGAAGGCGAAGAATTCAATTTGGAAAACAACTCAGGTAGAAATGGTTCTTGCTAATGGTGTGTTTAGGGATTTATGGACTTTATGGAATCTAAAGCGGTTGGAGGGACAATGTTTGCAGATTAATGACAAGTTTATTTCTATTTTGTTCACATGATTTGCAAACTAAATTTAATAATTTCTTGTAAGATATAGTTGCATTTTGTTGTCACGAGGCTAAGGAAATGGATGGTACAAACTCTCGAAGATAGTACTTGTTTCAACTCTATTAAAATTTCAGATGGTAGATATAGAAAAGTAATAGGGTGGGTTATCGTTATTGTTTTTGTTATTGCATTTTTGGTCAAAAAAAGCTATATTGTTCAGAAAATGCAAAATTTGATTTATAAGAAGATAAACTATTTTGTATGGATTGATTCATCTGTTATTCTTAAATTTTTAGGAGTTGTAAATGGAAAGGACCCCTTTCAAAACCCTATTATTTACCAATAGCTAAAAAAAAGTTTATTTTAAATAATTTCAAATATTCTTAATAAATAATAAAGTTATAACTTACATTTTTGAACTAAAGATACTTAATTTAGTTCCTGCAGACACCCCAACAATATGTGATTGGCATTTCATCTTAATGACCTTGGTTTAAGAGGAAGACTCCTTATTACTATGTTCATAAAGAGTGTGACCCAGTTATGCCACCCGTTATACTTCGTATTATAAAAAAAAAAAATTAAATTATATTTAAAAATTATTCATAATTTTTTTGGAATTCAATTGCAATGTACTGTCGGACCGAATGATTTTTCTCTCCTAGGGCTCGAGCAAAACAACAACTATTTAAAAGCAAAAATTATTCATAATTTTTTTTTGGAATTCAATTGCAATGTACTGTCGGAACGAATGATTTTTCTCTCCTTGGGCTCGAGCAAAACAACAGCTATTTAAAAGCAGGAAAGCAACAATTTTGTTTTTTTCAATAGCTCTCTCCCCCTCCCTCGACCTTTTCGAATTTGTCGGGGCGAACCGCCAATTTAATTAGTTGTAGCCTCTCCTCTCTATTTAAAAAGGAATCGAACCTCATAAAATATCAGGCGATCCTCTTTAAAGGAAAAAACACAGGCAAATATGTTTCTAATATCATATATTTTGTATGGGAAAATTGGTAACACTTTTTGTATGGGGCATGATTTCTGATTGAATTTCGGCCTTACCATTATAACAACTTTAGTCCATAGAGTAAAGACGAAGTTAATAGACTATCTCGAGAATCGAACTAAGGCAGCCCACTGGCAAGCACTTGGTCACTACCAAAAAAAACCTATACCGAAAGACCAACAAACCTAGCCCACTGGCGTGATTTCCGATTGAATTTCGGCCTTACCATTATAACAACTTTAGTCCATAGAGTAAAGACGAAGTTAATAGACTATCTCGAGAATCGAACTAAGGCAGCCCACTGGCAAGCACTCGGTCACTACCAAAAAAAACCTATACCGAAAGACCAACAAACCTAGCCCACTGGCAAGCACTCGATCACTATCAACAAACCTATCTCAAAAGACCAACAAACCTATCCCGAAACACTTGATAAAATAATTTAAGACTATTTTTTTGATACATAGAAGAATCGATAATTACCTTTCCTTTTTAATAGCTGATCACAAGATCAAGTCGCATTGCCTCCAATCGTAGGGTCAAATCATGGTGCTACCACTATAACCCCTATCTTGCCTCGATAAACACGACACGGAGTGAGGGAGACCCCGATGGCTTGGGGTTGGTACCGCCGTCATCAAACTGGCACACACTAAGTGGACTGAGGTCAGACTACTATCTTTACCTATATTGAGCATGCCCACGAGGTTTGAACCTAGATCTCCTCTTGAAAAGTGGCCAACATCTTACCAATCCACCTAGCCCTCGAGGTTTGAACCTAGATCTCCTCTTGAAAAGTGGCCAACATCTTACTAATCCACCTAGCCCTCGCGGACAAAAGGGTTTATGGTAAACCAGTGTGATTTGACTTGGAGTTGAATGGATCCACACCGTATGGATCACTTTCCTTAACTGGTCGCCTCACACCAACTCAGCTAAACACTTACTTTTATTTAAGATTATATATATTTTGTTGAAGAGGTTGAAAACCAGGGCATATAAGAGACCACCTTCTTGTGAATTGAATTTAGATCTCTGTTAAGAGAGTCCAATAATTTTTACCATTACAATATCCTTATCGTAATAACTATAAAATAATCTTTAATATTAAAAATTAAATAATATTAATTTAATTAATTATATTTTTAATTTCGAAATAAAAATTTAAATTCAGATCTTATCAAAATATATTAATTATTAAATCGTTATAATCATACAATCCTCTATAACTAATATAAAGAAAATATTTAATATGAAAGAGTCTTCCACACTAAACCTCTTTACTATCTACTATGAAGGCCCATATTTAAAAAAAAAGGTAAAACTAAAACAAACCTCTTTACTATCTACTATGAAGGCCCATATTTAAAAAAAAGTAAAACTAAAACAATATGAGCCTACCGATGATAAATATCCAAAACGATGTTTTGAATTTCAATTTCCCGCTTCGAATTCAAAAAACTCAATTTAAAATATCCCAACGGCAACGAGGCCTGAAAACCGCAGGAAAACACATTAGGAGCCTGGGAAGAAGAATCCGTAGAGCACCATGGGGACGGACCAAGGCGAAGGCGTGGAGTGTGCTGAATGCGAAAGCGAAAGAGCCCAGGTAGTGTGCTGCACCGAATCCCTTGCCTACTGCAATCCTTGCTCTCACAAAATCCACTCCAAAAAAGCTCGCTCCCACCACACAATCCTTCCCATACCCCCATGCTCTCATTGCCTTATTCGCCCCGCAACAGTCCAATGTTCTCAATGCTCTTCAAGGCCCAAGCCCGCTGTTCTGTGCACCCGTTGCTCAACTTCCATACATTTAGCTTCTTCTTCTGCCCGGGCTCACTCCATAGCCATCATTACCATCTTGAACAACATAATCAAAGATGAACTACACGTTCTTATGAAAGTAAAGCAGGAGAAAACGGATTGTGAAAGTGGGTGTTCAGCCCAGGAGGGGAAAAAAAGAAAGAGGAATGGAGGCTGTGATTCTGAGACCAAAAACAAATACCCACATGGGAAAAGGCCTAGGTTGAATTTTAAAGAGGAGCCCCTTGTTGTCCCCAAGGAGGAAATGCCATCCCTCCCAAGGAGGAACACCCCCAGGGCAGCTACTAGGCGCGTTTTTGGACCCGTAGAGATCCATGATTCTTCGTCTGAGAGCGAGGCTGACAAGGGGTCTGATTCCTGTTTTAGTGATTTTGAGGAGGAGACTGGGATCCGGAGGATTCACAGGGGAAATGTGTCTGTTGAGGCATTTGTTGTGAATGCAGAGGATGATGACGAGGAGCTGGAGGGTGGTGGTGGCAATGCGGGAAGTGGGAAGGAGGAGAGTGTGGTGGTGGGGATCAAGGAGAAGATAAGGAAGATGCTGGAGCTGGGGTTGCATCCTGAGACTCCTGATACTGAGGCACAGCAGGCTCTGAAGAATGCTCAGAGACTTCTCACCAAGCACAATCTGCAACAGGCAAGCATACTTTTAACTGATATTTCGGTTTTTATTGGTTATGTTAATGCTGTAGCTTCTGGCTTCCTTTGCAGAAAAATGTCCTATGTTTCAAAGGAAATGTGATAGGTAGAGACAGACTTTAGGGCATAAACAGCCACTAATGCCTTCTTGGAGAGAAGTCTTATGATTAGCTACAGATGGAAAAAGAAAGAGTACATGCCCAACTTAGTGACATAACCTTTGAACCAACAATAAACTGTCTATGTCAAGCTTCTTTTGTCAAATAAGATTTGATCATTTACAAGAATAGAAGATCTTTAACATCTATGTGGCCAAAAGCAGCCTATGGGACAACAACTATGTTGAGATTCATGGCTGGCAAACACAACTCTGTTTCCATTGTTTTTCCTTCTGCAATGTTGATCTTTTGCTAGTGATAGTGATGATGGATTCTCTACTTTCTCCTCTTCAAACAAATCCTATATCGATTCCATTGTTACAGTATCCATATTTCTTTGTTTGAATATTGCTATATGCATCACATTCCAACATAAAATGATTCTCTAGCTTAACTACCCTTGATGTACAAAAGGTATATATTCTCTCCTCCCATTTCTTTTTTGGTCTCTTCCATCTGCTTGTTTCACATCCAAATTGGTATGACCTAGTTCTCAGCTAGGTCATGAGCATCTTTGCTTTCCAACTGAAATTTGCTAGTATATAGTCTCTTTGACGATGATAGTATGTAGGGTTAAATTTAGTAAGATAATGTTCTTTTTTTCTTCCTAACTTCTTTTTCCACATAACTGCTCTGATTTTTTCTTATACAAATGCCTTAATGTTTTTGTTATTATTTGGACATTCATCTAAGTTAATATTCCATTTGTTCATCCATAAGAGAGCGAAGCTTCCTCTTGTATAATCGCCTACTTATCAGGATTGGCTGGGCTTTGGTGAGTGTGTGCACCCCTGCCATAGAATGTAACTGTAACCAGCTGAGCTTTGGACTTGGGTTTTTGTACTAAAAATTAGTTAAGTTTTAATATCTGAGCTTTACCAGGTGAAAATACCAAATTCTATGAGGAACTTTTTATGCTCTGCAGGTCTTGTTTTCAGCCTTGGTTTTGTAGTTTGTTGTTGTTTTTTTGAACATGAAACATTTCAAAACCAGGGGATTCTGAATGACATTTTGCATTAGGCTGCCCTTCTGGATGGCTGTTTGACCAACACAATACTGTGGTCCTCTGGATTCCTTTCTGGTATAATGCAAGGGTTCACAAAGACTAGAAGAGATCAAAGTTTTTTATTCATATATCAAAGATTCAAAACAAATAGCAGAGCTCTAACAATGATACTGAAAGAGACAGTTAAAAGAAAGAGCTTCACAAATATATATGTATTAGACGGAAAAGACAGTAGAATTGCTCTTCTCTAACCAGCGGTCTCCGCTGCTTTACAAATATCAATTTCTCTTTTATAGAGGACATTCATTTTAAAATTCATGTTCCCAAGGGTAAAGAAACTACTAGTCTAAAACCATTGACTAAAACCACCTTAATTACCTTTATTTAATGTGCTACCAACACCTTAAATACCTACACACTTAATATATAACACACATTGAATAGCCACAAACATTTAATAGAATGCCATCTTGTGATGCTCTGCACCAAACTCTCCTGAATGAAAAGGATTGATCCTCCTAGTTTAATGCTAAGTACAAAATAGATTCATTAGACGAAAACTGGAAAGCAAATTAGGTACAAGTTTCTCCAGTTTTGCTGTTGATACCCATGTAGCATCAGCTAAAGGGTGATCTTTCCATTTAACCAAGTACTATTCCTTGGATCCATGCCAAAATGGTATTGCTAATTGCAGTCACCTTCATTTCCTGAATTTGTTCTACCTTGTTAAAATATTTCTTTTCCAAAATGCAGTCCAATCCAAAAGTTGTTCTTGATCATTGTGGGTAGACTCTTGGCCTTCTTTGTATGCATGTAAATGTGCTATATTAAAGATTTGGGAGATATCCTGATGTGATGGCAGTTCCAAAAAATTAGCATTGTTATTCAACTTCCTCAAAATTTGGTATGGACCAAAATTTTTCATTTTCAAATTGTCACATTGACTTTTTTGAAACAAATCTTTTTGCATGTAGAACATTACCATACTTGAAACTGCTTGTCTCTACACCCTAGATCTACCTTGCTTTGTGTTCTTCATCATGTTGTTCAATGTTCTTCTTAACTTTTATTTGAAGAAGTCCATCATCCCTTTTACAAATTGTTTAGCATTTGTTAGGAACCTTCACATAAAAATAAGCATAGAGCAATGTAGGAATTAATGGAAATGCTCACAAATTAAATGACCATGAAAATGAAAATAACAAAAGTGCTCATGAAAATACTTGGATGGAAATAACAACAAACTTGTATTGATCAAGTAGAACCAATATCGCAGGCCTCTTTGAGGGGGTAACCTCCTTGGAAGTAGAGCTTCGATACAAATTGAGAAAAATATGAAATGCCTTCTACTCCAAACCCATGTCCTTATATATATATTTTTAATTATCCTACCCTAATGCTCAAGGGTTGTATCACATGAAAGAGGGGACCCAAGCTACTAAATCTTGATTACAATAAAAGTAAAGGTCACATCATAATTGTTCAAACATACACCAACACTAGACAAGTACATAGTTGTGTTAGGGTAGGGTCCTAACATGCTCTACCCCTTTAAGAAGCTTTGTCCTCAAAGTTTGAAGTGAGGGAATTGTTGTTGTAGTTTATGGAGCAGCTCCTAGGTAGCCTCTTTTGGTTGTAGTCCATGCCATTATACTAGGACACCTATGAGAGTGCGGTTGCGGAGTGTGTGTGTGTGTACGTCGGTCTAGAATATTCTTGGGTTCTAAGATGATTGAGCCTTCCTCATTTGACTGGGGTAGTGTGGATTGGGCTTGTATGTCATTTCCAAGGGATTTCTTTAAATAAGAGATGTGGGAAATTGGATCAACCTGTTGGAGTACCTTATATGGTTCATAGAATTTTGGTGCTATCTTATGATTGCTAGGGAGTTTCAACAATGACTTCTTGTAGGGTTTTAGGTGTAGAAAAACCATGTCCTTGATGTTAAAATTGCGCTTGAAATGGTGCTGATCTACTTGTTGCCTATGGTTTTGCGTTGTGACCAAATTAGCTTTGTGATTTTGGAGTAGTTGTGCATGCTCCATGAGAGTAGAATCCAATGCTTGAACCTTGGAACTACCTAGAATGTATGACAAGAGTGATGGTGGTGGTTGTCCATAAACTGCTTCATATAGTGTCATCTTGGTGGAGTGATAGGAAGTATTATACCACCACTCGACCAAAGGAAGCCATTTGACCCAATAAGTTGGTTGTTTAGATGAAAAGCAATGTAGATAAATCTCTAAGCACTTGTTGACAATTTCAATTTGCCCATTGGTTTGTGGATGGTATGTCGAGCTCATATTGAGTTGTGTCTTGTGCAACTTGAACAATTTTTGCCAGAAATGACTAGTGAATGTGGAGTCACAATCAGATACAATGGACATGGACATGCTATGAAGCAAAAAATGGAATCAAGGAATATTTGGGTAGTAGTTGAGGCCTTGTAAGGGTAGGCTAGAGGATAGGAATAAGCATACTTAGAGAGATGATCCACCACGAGAATGATTGTTTTGCCTCCAGACTTTAAAAGCCCTTCAATAAAATCCATAGAAATGTTTGTTCAAATAGTCTTTGGAATTGGAAGAGGTTGGAGTGTGCTTGGTGTGTGAACAATTTCACCCTTAATGTGTTGACAAGTGTTACATTTTGCAACAAAGGTCTAGATATCCTTTTTTCATACCTGCTTAGAAACAATTATGTTGAGTTTGTTCATACATTTTTAAGAAGCTTGAATGTCTTGTGGTTGGAGAAAAATGCCTTTCTTGTAATATGGACTGAAGAGTGATGAATTTGCAAGGAGAATGAGGCAACCTTGGTATCGTAGCTGTTGCCCATCCCATGTATATCTTGGGTGAGAGTCGGAATCAGTTTGAAGTTGTTGAATTATTGATTGCAAGGTGGGATCTTGGGTCACTTCTCCTTGAAGCTGGTGGGTCCATTGAGGAAGTGGAATAGAGATAACACATAGCATACCTTGATTCTTGTATTGGCGGGATAGTGCATCATTGACTAAATTTTCCTTGCCCTTCTTATAAATGATCTCAGAATCGTACCCCAACAATTTGGTAACTCATTTTTGTTGTGCGGGCATACATATGGGTTGCTTGAGAAAGTACTTAAGGTTGTGCTTGTTTGTTTAGATGGAAAAATGTCACCCAATAAGATAAGGCCTTTATTGGTTTACAACACATAGGATTGCTATCATCTCCTTCTCATAAGTCAACTTTCCTAGGTTTTTGCTTGATATTGCCTTACTAGTGAAGGCCAATGGCTGCCCTTCTTGCATAAGCATTGGACCAATTCCACTTCATGGGGCATCACTTTCAACCACAAATAGCGTGGAGAAATTAGGCAAGGATGAGAGTAGAGAGCATAGCTTGCTTGAGTAGCAAAAATGCATGTTTGACAAGTTCTAACCATATAAACGAGTTCTTCCACAACATAGCAGTCAAAGGGGATGCTATCTTCTCATAATAATGGACAAATTTTTGGTAACAACTAGAGAGACCTAGGAAACCTTGAAGACTTTTGAGAGTTTGTGGTTTGGGCCATTCTTGTATGGTTGCAATCTTTTTAGGGTCCACCTTGACCCCTTCCCCTAAAACTATATGGCCTAGGTATTCTACTTCTTGCATCCCAAAAGAACATTTGGATTGTTTGGCACATAGTTGATTGTTGGCTAGAGTTATAGTGTTTTGCAAATGTTTTGCCCATGTACGACTGTAAACCAAAATGTTGTCGAAAAAGACCAAAATAAATTTATGCAAAAATGGTCAAAAGATTGTATTCATGAGACTTTAAAAGGTGGACAACATGTTGGTAAGATCGAATGGCATGATGAGAAATTCATAATGGCCTTCATGAGTGTGGAATATTGTCTTTGGAATATCTTCTTCTTGCAATCTGATTTGATGATAACTTGAATGAATATCTAGCTTTGAGAAGAAACAAGCACCATGGAGTTCATCCAATAATTCATCAATGACGGGAATGGGAAATTTGTCCTTGATGGTAATTTTGTTGAGTGCTTGGAAGTCCACATAGAACCTCCAAGACCCATCTTTCTTATGAATCAGAATTATTGGGGAAGAATATGGGTTGACATTCGGTCAAAAGACCATTGTTGCTAATAACTCCTGTACCATCTTCTTAATTTTAGTCTTTTGCATATACAAGTATCAATAGGGATGAATGTTTAGTGGTAAGCTTCTCGGAAAAAGCTCGATGGCATGATTGTGGGAGTGTCGCGATGGTAACCCTTGTGTTTTGCAAATACAAGTACATGTTTATCCACAATTTCTTGTAATTCAGTTGATAGAATAGTATCATTGGTATTCAAGGTTTGTAGTGCAAACAATTGTGCCACTACCCCTTGAAATGATTTCTTTAGAATTTATTCCATACAATGTGAGCTAATTAGTTGGGTAGGACTTATGGTCATGCCTCAGAGAGTGCATTGCTTTCTATGTTCTTTGAATTACATTTATAGCTCAGAAAAGTCCCATACTATTGGACCTAGGGTGCAAAGCCATTGAGTTCCCAACACAACGTTAAAACATGTTCCCCTTGAGGATTTAGTCTCCCATCACCACCTTTACATTTCTACATTTTCCCTTACACGGTAAAGTACTCCCATTGACAACCATGATTTCAAATGAATTGCAAAAATAGATATAACATGTTGCTTTTTTAGCTACTCGAGGATCAATAAAATTGTGGATAGTACCAGAATCAATAAAATGATAAGTTGCTGGCCTTTGAAATAACCCGCCATCTTCATGGTCTGAGGAGTAGAAATCTTGGTTAATGCATAATATTTAGGTTGATTTATCCTTGTTTGGTCCTCCCCTTTGTCATGTGGTTCCTTGGTGGAAGATTTGCCCACATTTAGTAAATATAGTTTCTGTTGTACACACTTGTGGCCAAGAGAATATTTGTCATCACAATTGTAACATAGCCTTGTGCTTGACGTACCTCCATTTCTTCGTGGGTGAGACATTTTACTTGGGGTGTTCTTTTCCTTGAGTTTGCTAATGTTTGGGATAGAAACGGTGTTTGAGCTTGTGATGGTTTAAAAGTACGCCTTTGTGTTGCAAATTTATCCTTCGCAAGCCTAGCCAATCCTACAGTTGCCATCATGTTGTTTGGCTTGAACATTTTCATCTCAGCATGGATATCTTCCTTTAATCCACTAATGAAACAACTTTAGAAAAACCCGGCGTTCAATCCCCTAGTGTGATTTGCCAATTTTTCAAACTATGTTTGGTAATCATAAATAGATGTCGTCCTTAACTTGGTGAGGGCTCTTGTAAAATCTTCATACTCATTGGGTCCAAAATGGGTGAGTAGTTTGCACTCAAATTTAGGCCATGTGAGCCTTGGCTTTGCATTCTCTAACCACTGGTACCAGTAGACTACTTTTGATTATGGGGAGTCACATAAAGAAAAAAATATTGTTCAGCTTGATACAACCAACTAGTCGGATTATTACCATCAACTTTTGTGAAGTCTAGCTTGGGCATTCTTTGATTTGTATTTAGAGGTAGAGTGTTTTGTGCTCCTCCCTTGGAACTAGCACTTTGACTCCTTGATGATTGTCTCGCTAGAGCATCGTATTTTCCATTTAGGCCTGTTAAACGACTTTTGAGGTCGCCAATTTTATGCAATTTGTCTAATTTGGATAATGCATAGAGGATTGTTGACTGAAAAGCTTCATTTGTTTCACTTGTTCGCCCAATTGCTCTAGCTTTTGAGTGGTTCTAGTACCACCGGCCATGTCACTTTAGGGTCTCCAAAAAGGGTTATTTGAGTTATATTTCAAAATGATAGACTCAAAGAGAGGATCAGAGTGGACTATACCACAAAATGAAGATTTTCAAAAGGCAGGGGGTTTGCTGTGGTTCTCACCAGTTGTTGATCTGGGATTCTGGACTAACCTGAGGATTGTGATCCACATGAAGCTGCTGCTCATAGTTCATAGACTCTGCAGGAGTTATAACACAGGTTACCCTTGATCTCTGGTAGGCCCTCATAATATGAGGGGATCTCCGTTCTCTTCAGTTCTAGTCTTCTAGCCCTTCAATTGCTGTGGATATTGGACAAAAAACATTTTGGTGACCATGTAATCTAGTGCGACTTTCCATCCTAGGCTGGCCTTTGGAGATGTCTGCCTCACCGAACTTGATGGCTTGACCTTCTTAGTTGTGTTGTTCTTTGCTTCCAAATGATCCTTGATCCAAAGCCTCCTGTAGATTTTGATGTGCATAGGGCTGCTGCTCAGAAATCATGGACTGCTGATTAGTGACCAATTGAGGTTCCCTAGATTCTAATTGTCCACTTCTTCAATCAATAAAGCAGTGAAATGATTCACTGCAATCACTTTATTAGCCTTAACCTTTGCCTTGGAAGTACCCTTGCTGCTTTTCTTAGCTGCATTAGCTAATTTGCAAATTGCAACTATGCATAAACTTGGCATTCCATTTAAATGTATGAGGTTTCATTCAGATTTATGCTCTTTTGGTATGACTGTAAGGGTTTGTATTTAGCAAGGGAGTTGAAATAAACAGTTAAAAAAATATTGTAGTTTTATTGTTCAGGCAGAGGTGATGAAAGGTGCACTTAAGGACTCAGAAGCGCTTGCTGGTGGCATGCGTATAGTGGAGCTGAGATCCAAAGGAAGGATTCAAAGAATAGGGAGAATTGAACAATGGGTGATTGACCTTGCGCATGTAATTGCAGACAATTTTGACACACAATATTTCACTAGAAAATACACCAGAAAGGATCGCCCCTTGCAGGTAGCAAGCACCAATAGGGCTCTACTCTTCTTTTCTGCTTCTATTCATTTCTCCAGTTTTGAAAACAATAGTAACATGTTACGTTGATTCTTTGCAGGTTATCTTCTATGGTATCAAACAAAATGCAGATTGTGCTGGCTATGCATTTGCTGCTACTTTCAATAGAATTACAGTAATGTCATCCAACTATACTCCAAACTCCTTAGGTGACAAAGAGAATGAAGAGCCTACTGCTCAAAGCACATATACAAGGATTGCAAGAAACAATTACAAAATGGGTATTGTTGCAGGACTACAAGATGCTGTTAGAAAGAGTTCTGAAAAATGGCATTCACAAGATGGAGATGAAACAGCAAGTGGGAGAAAAGGAAAGAGCAATAGAAGAATAAAGGATACAAAGACAGAGGCAATGCAAGCACTTATTCTACATTCCAAAGAAGTTGGGGAAGCATACATAAAGGGAAGAGGTATCAAAATCAGGACCTTTAAAGCTAGACTAAGAGATAATGCATTGAACTTTGAAGCATTTACTCAGGGGAAGACTGATTCAAAGAAAATCGACATCAACCAAAAAGCACTACCAACTACTCATACAGAGAAGTCTTCCAAAAAGCCATGAATGGTGAAAGCCAATGTCGATAAAAACCAAGGAAAACATGGAGTTTCCCATTCTTGATTTCAGGTTGAAAAATTATTTACCATGATCTCTGCCATGCCCTGTTTGAGATGTTTTCCATTCTTGAGTTTTTATGTTGCTAAAAGTTATTTATAATGGTCTCTACCCCTCGTTGAGATAAAGCTTTATTCGTAGCTTTTTGCATTGACATCGGGTAGAGAAGGATTACCATTCATTTTCTTACAGCGATGGTATATTTCTTTTAGATATTTATTTTAAAAAGTTTAAAAGATATCTATACATATAGACACGAATGAGGATGTTATAAAGTGGCAGACAAACTACACAACTTCATTCAGTCAGAAGCCTTCAATTTATCCATTTTACTCAAAGGAATCTACGGTGACATTAGTGAAGGTTTCAATATGACAAACCTTTTCTGAAATTTGATAATGCCTGACCTTTATGGTTCAATGCCAATTTGGTGACTTCATTATGTAGAGTTGCATTTTCATTTGACTTATGGGTTTTAACATATGGAGGAATCCTTCGATTCCTTGTTCTTAGCTCATCTGGAATGTATCCTGGTTATTTGTCCTAGAGAAAAACGATAATACTACTTTAAGAGGGCTTAATTCGTTCTTTAGTGCTCATAGCAGTTCAAAATCTCTTTAGTCTATTCACTAATGATGCTTGTGAAAGGCCTTATCATACAATTTTTGACCATCTAAAAAATATTTGTCTAACAGATCTTCTATCTCATCTTATGTTTGCAATTTTTTCCCTCTTTTATAGGAAATTAATTAATATTTAGACTTATAAAGAATATTGGATCTTTAATTTTACAGTGTATTTGTATAATAAAAAGATATAAACATGAATACAATTTTAGACTTTTCATATCATTTTTTTTGGTAAGTAGTGTTTGTATTTACAGCGGGTTTTAACAAGGATCCCAAAACCTGATTACATAAGCAATGGGCCTAGGGCATCAATCCCTTGAAACTGAACACCAAAACAGAAATTCCGCCCAGCGGTAACAATAAGCATGAAACAATCCTTCTCAGCGGGAAACAAACAAATAAGAAAGAAAGTAGTTTTGGAGATCCCGCCCAACGGGGAGTAGCCAAAAACCACCATCGAGAAGATCCCGCCCAGCAGGATGCAAAGAAAAACCGTTACAATAAAATCCCGCCTCGCGGGAAGCAGTCAAAACCACAACAAACAGTCCCGCCTAGCGGGAAGCAATAGGGAAATCTTGCCATCCGAGAAACCAGCAAAAAAGAAAGGATCCCGCCTCGCGGGAAAACCGACGGATTTGGCGGATCTCGCCCTATGGAGAAACCATCCCGCCCATCGGGAAAACATTCCGTTCAGCGAGAGCCATCCTGCAAGAAGCTGACAGCTAGCACAGAGAGGATCCAGCCCATTAGGAAGTGACCAGAGAGTTGCACCATAAGGAACCCGCCTCAGGAAAATAGAAGAGGATCCCAGCAGCAGGGACCAAGAATCCCGTCCAAGCACAGAGCTCGTTGAGGATTCACAAGAAAAAGGGGGAAGCTGTCCAAACCCTAAACCGTCACCTCCACCGCACCGAGAAACGCAGGGGACCAGATCCATGCGAATAACCTGCAAAAAACCCCAGGTGGAAGCCTGAGGGAAAAAGGGAAGGGATCCCCAACCAAACGAGGAATCCCCGGGAAGCACCAGATCCGAAAAAATAACCAAGGAAACCCTAGCCGGCCGGGAGGGGCGCGGATAGTGGAGAAGGATCTCCCCCCGGGAGATCATCCGCAAACAACCACTCCCCGGGAGGGATGACTCGGGTTGAGCCGAGGAGCGGGCAGGGAACCGAGGAGCCATGGGAGGGGGAGCAGGGGAGGGACCAGAGCCCTCCCCTCTCTACTTTCTTCCCTCTCCATAGTCAATCAAAAGGTCACCAACACTTTTCATATCATTTTAAATGTATGAATATCAAAACAATTTTATTATTTTGATAAAGAAAATCTTATATAATTAAGATTGAGGATTAATATTTATATTTTTTTCTTTTCTACTTTATTAAGAGATAAACACCAATAAAATTCTAAACTCTTTTACTTTATTAAGAGATAAACACTAATAAAATTCAAAACTCTTTGTGTCATCAATGTGTGAACATCACAATAATTGCATTACAAAAAAAATATTTGGTTAAAATAATTTTGATAAAAAAATTTCATATAATTAAGATTGAGGATTAATTTCAACTACTTTAAAAACTTTAGTTTAATATTTGTTTATGCTTTGTATTACATTGTTAATTTTGTAAGGAAATAACCTTAAAGGAAGCTCTTTCCTAAGAAAGGTTTTAAAATTGAAATTTGATAAATATTTTACATGTTGCCAACCACAAAAACATATTGCTATAAAATTTGTATTTCTTATCCTAAAGAGAAGTTATTTTACATGCATTGAGGTGTTAAAAAACTTAATATATATGTATTTATTTGCATTGAGGTGTTCAAAAACTTAATATATATGCATTTATTTGCATTGAGGTGTTCAAAAACTTAATATATATGCATTTATTTTACTTGGTGATGGAGTTGGCATCTTAAATCTATTAGAAACCTTTTTGTTGTATGTTATGTCTATTTTAAAATGAATATGTAATAATGGTAATTATAAGTGGTGGAATTTGTTAGCTTTTGATAGTGTAAGCCAAGGGAGAATACAATCACAAGATATATAAAATGCAAAAATGTAAAATGCTGAAATATGCTATTAATGAAAAGTGATGAAAATGATACAATGCAACATGGAGGAAGTGAACACTCCCGAATTGATACTAAAGAACTACATTGTATCCCATCACCAATCTATATGGTGATCCACACAATATACCTACTACTACCTACAACGATATATAATCACTCACTATGAGGTCCTTTATATAGAAATATGGATTGCTTGGCCAACACTCTACCTATCTGTACAAGAGGACACCTTGCACATTTACAACTTGCACATAGACACTTGTACATTTATTATATTACTTGAAGTAACTATCTAACTACCCCCTAAAGTAATCTACTACTATAGTTATGTACCAAGGGTGGTACATTTACATGACCCAAATGATGTAATATACTTTAACATCCCCCTGTATTACATTATTTAGGCATTGAAGGCTTTAGTCCTCAATATGGATATTTTATCTTTAGATGTTCTTCAACTTGATCTGGTCCTTTACATTATCTTTAATTCACATTGCATTGTATGACTCCTTGAATTGGATCTTCTTCTTTATTGGAGTCAGTACTTTCATAGGTGGACATACTATCATATCATCAGTTTCTTGCAAGAGTATATTCTCTTTGCCTTTATCCTTGTTATCATTCTCCATGTCATGTATAGAAGTTTTTGAACATACACTTTTAATGAGCTTCCTTCAACGTATCTTTTGTAGTGCTATATTTGCTGTCCGACGTGCCTTGAATAACGACGATATTGCTTGGTGTCATTGAGCATTTAATGCTCCTTCGTTAATGGGCACTCTGTTTGAATCTTCCACCTCGTGTGAACTTTTGACCTCGCTGAGTGTCTAATACTAGTGTTGAATCTTTGTGACTTGAATGCACTCTTACACAGTGCTTGCTATGAACGTGCTTCCACACTTTGTAGGCTTAATTGTGTATCTTTAATTCTGTCATCTTTCTCTAGTAATAGGCATTATTAAATAATGAAAACGACTTCCTCCTTATGATAAGTGGCGCTTGGGAGTTACACTATGGTGAGTGTTGAGATATGAGCTCTTCTAACACTCATTTTCCTGTGCAATGATGGTTGGGTGTTCGTAACCTTCAATGATAGCTAATGCTTGAGTAACCTCCTAGTTTTGTAACTGAAGATGCCTTAAACGTTCTTCTTCGAACATACGTTGAGCAATATGAGCGTGCTAAGAGAAAATGTGCCAAGTGGCGCTTAGGGTTTTTGTATGTGAGTCTTCTTCAACGTATATTTCTTGCTTCTTCATTTGCCAGCTAGTGCTTCGATATCTTGTCTCCAACGCCTTATTTTAAGCCAACGTATTTTTTGTATAGGTGGCTCCAGCTAAGATGATGAGCAATGCTATGATGGAGGTTCTTTTGCACTCTAATGGTGGCTTCGACTAGGATGATGAGCAATGCTTCGGTGGAGTTTTGAGATACTCCAATAGTGGCTTCAAGCTAGGATGATGAGCAATGCTTCGATGGAGTTTTGAGATACTCCAATGGTGGCTTCAAGCTCTCCTTTTAGATGAACATCTATCTCTTGGGTATTGCTCCCTTTGTTTACCCTTATGCTTTAATATTCTTATGCTATCAAGTTGCTATTATTCTACCTTTGTAGATGACAATTCCTTCCTTGTGCTTTGTTATGTATGCTTGCAGGTTGCTTGTTATGTCTATCCACAACCGTGGGTGATATGAGCTTCTTGAAGGCTCTTTTGACCTTGCTTAGATAGTTCTCCTCTATGATCGCTTATGAGATGATCTGCTTGTGAAGTATGTGTATTTATGACACTTAGACTCTATCATTTTTTCTACGTAGGACAAGATATTATCGTGCATGGTAATGTAAATATGCTTATAATAAAACACCTTGCTTTTGCACCTTCTTTTGCAACCTTCTCCTGATGGTTTTGATGGCGGTTTTTTACCACTAATCCTTGTAGGCAAGGGCTGATGGATGTTGTCTTCTTTGCTAGACAACTCTCCCATTTGCTTGGTTAATCTGGTAATGAATCCAAGCTAATAATCACATAGATAGTAAGCTTTTGAAGAAGTAATTTATGCACTAACCTTTTCTTAGTGCACCTCGAATCTGAGACTCACCAAGTCTCAATTTGTAGCTTCTATCACTGATTTAATGGTTGCCTTCTTCTTCTCCACTCCTTAGAGGAATTTTAATCTGCTTGGTGGCTTATATAGGCCATAATACCTTCAGGTACTGATTTCTGAATAATGTCTTTAGACACTTTGATTATTTGCAGATTTGTGCCTTTGATCTTAACAATTAATACATGAAATAACTCTTTGAGAGTAACTAGTTTTAATGAATAACTAGTATAGTGCAATGAACCAATAATATTTCCAATTTAATGCACTTTAATAATATCATCTTATTGCTCCTATTAATAATCTCTCAAAGTAGTTTCAAATGCACTAAATAATATCTGCAACTTTTAAGAGTAATCTGTAAAGAACCCTTAATGGATAATTTACAATTTTCACTACAATCAATATTGTAGGATGTAGTCTTCTTGCTTTCTAGATAGATAGATGATATATTTATTTCTTTCGAAATACATTCAACTCCTATTTAATGTGCAAATAAATCTTAAAAATAACTCTCCTTTTTGAACTTTCTTGAAGACTATAATATGAGCCCTTCTCCTTGCAACATTAATACCAATATGGTGCTTAATGGAATTTGATAATGAACCCTAATTTAAATTTCAACTAATTTCACCCAAGTTGCTGCCTTGTGATGAATATATTGATGATTTGATTCACCAAATCTCTTGTCTGGAATGGTGGTTGCTCGCAGTTGTGAATGCTTCTAGTCCGTTGCTATGAAATTATAGTATATTTCAACTTCTCCCTTAGGATCTGACCTGAAACTTCAAAGTCTTGCATCTAGTAATGCTATCTTGATTGTTGTTCTCTAGCAGTCAATCTATTCACTGAAATGTTGTCCTTCTAGAACCCTTTCAATATTTTTTTGTGAATCCAAAAAATCTTTCTCTGAAATGTGCCTTCTTTAGCTATGAAGGACAATTTTCAAATCTTCTTGGATTTGGTAGGTTTTTTTTGTCCGAGTTCTTCTTCAAACATGGCTTTCTTCTCAAGAATCTAAAGGTCTTGAGGTATTCAATATTCTTCTTCGAAATTTAGCAATTCTTGCCAAATTCTTCTTCTTTTGGGCTTGTTGTCGAATGGTAACAATTGTCCTAAATATTTCACTATCTTTTGTAGTGAATTTATTCAATGAGTTGTCCTAGGAACTTTGATTTCTATAGTGAGGCTCTCTAAGCTTTCTTCTTGTTTCTCATTGAAACCTCTTGCAACTTATCTAGTATTCTTGATGAGACCTTTTCTTCAACCTTCAACTTCGAAAGTGTTGACAATGAGATCTTCTTCTCGGATCTCTGAGTTTATCAGGAGCAAGACTTTTCTAGTCCCTCTCCATCTCTTCCAATATTGAAAGTTTTCTAATGAGATTCTATGGATCTCTTCAGCTTCTTCCGGAACAAATATTCAATCTGTTGTTTCCAGTGGGGTCTTTTCTCAAACCTTTTTAATCTTCACTAGTTATTCTTGAAACTAGTGGTATGAGTTCTGTGTCAAGTCCTGGTCTTCAAAGTATTGGGGAAAGAATCTAGCTAATATGCAATTCACAGTCTTCAATGGAGATCACCAATATTCTATCTTCTATTTCTCACAGACTCTTCTTTGGAGTCTTCTTTAGGTTCAAGGCTTCTATGGCCCCCTCTTCTGTAATAAGGTTTTTGTGGTATTTTATTCTACAATATGTAGGTCTGCAATAGGGCTTCCTTCAACTTCCTTTTTCTGCAACAAGATATTAGTAAGATGATTCTAAATCTTGTCAATGATGAATATTCACTAGTTGATTTGTCAATCTAGTGGAATGAATGTTGAGTCATAGTCTTCACGAGTTTTTTTGCAACTTTGTGGAAATACTCTAGCCAAATGCAATCTCATAAATTCTAAAACTGAGATTTGCTTCTCTCCTTTCAATCTATCTCATGGCTCTCCCTATTTCTATCGACCTACCATGGCTTTGATACCACTGTTAGATTTTGATGGTGTAAGCCAAGGGAGAATACAATCACAGGATATGAAATATGTAGAAATGTAAAATGCTGAAATATACTATTAATGGAAAGTGACAAAAATGATACAATGTAATATGGAGGAAGTGAACACTCCAAAACTGATACTAAAGAACTACATTGTATCCCATCACCAATCTATATGGTGATCCATACAGTATACCTACTACTACCTACAATGATATATAATCACTCACTATGAGGCCCTTTATATAGAAAGATGGATTGCTTGGCCAACACTCTACCTAGCTGTACAAGGGGACACCTTGCACATTTACAACTTGCACATAGACACTTGTACATTTATTATATTACTTGAAGTAACTATCTAACTACCCCCTAAAGTAATCTACTACTATAGTTATGTACCAAGGGTGGTACATTTACATGATCCAAATGATGTAATATACTCTAACATAATTTAGATTATGTTATAATTCCATTTATCTATATTCATTTTAATATTAATAATATGTTTGAAATTACTTGTTGGGGACTATTGTAATTGTGTAGTGTTATATAGTTGAGCAAGATATGCAAAATAATTCAATTACAATCATGAGTTTTTTCTTGGTATTTTTCTGTAATGTTTTAACAGTTACTAAGAGTAGGGTGTTGGTGGTATTTATTTTAGGAGATATTTATTGACGACATTAACTATATGTGCTCGTTTTTATTTTCTCTATGATTTATGTGTTAGCCTATATAAAAGCAAAATGAGTGTCTTAAGTATCCATGATTGGGTAGTAGCTATTTAACCCCTATTATAGTCTTTATGTGTCCTAAAATTCTTTGAAATTAAATTTACATATCATGGGAGTCAATGGATGAATAGATACTCTAGTAGTGCGAGTTAATTATGGTTGGCATCCACCACCATCACCTTCTATAATAATTGCAAATCCATTGTGGTTGGTGTTCATCACCATTACCACCTTCTTTGATAGCCCTTGTGGTACTTATAAGAGTTGCTTGATTTTTCTTGTGATGATAACACACTATCAAATTATTTTATCGTTTGATCCTTAGACATCCAGTTGGTCTTGCTTGAATTTATTATACTTGTGATCATGGATTTGGATATATGAAGATGGATAGAATGGATTTCATGTGTTGTTCCCCTATAGAGACTTCTAGCATGAGGGCATGCAATCGTTGTACGTCTAAGAATATCTCTATAAGTCATAAAATATTCAATCCTTAGCACACATTGGCAATTGCAAGACCACAACAATTACTTGTACTTCGATGATGATACATTGATTTGCATTTAAGATCTAGCAAAGGGGTGAAGTAGAATAACATGTAGAAAACACTACCTATTTGGTAGCATCTCGTGTAGGTGATTTTCTAAATAAAAACTACATAGCCCTCTTACACTTGTCCATGTAATTGTGGTGGATTTCATTGTGGATAAAAATATATGATCCTCAACATAAGAGGTATGCCAAATATTGGGTTATATTCTTGCATCTCCTCATGTTGAATTATGAAAATTTTTGGCTTCTTAAGTGCCCACAATTCTAGTTTCAAAGATAGTTGAATGGAAGTATTTATGGCCTCTTCAAATCTTTGGATTTAGGTTGACTCCCCACTATCCTTACTAAATTTTAATTTAATCTAATTGCATAGAATTAAAATGCATGAAAGTAAATTATGAAGTTTTAGGGTGCAAGATATTTAAAGTGAATACAATCGAAATCATAGCAAGGAGAGTGTGAACAATCAACACACAAGATATCCGAACAAAAACAATCTGCCCATTTGATTGAGATAAAATTTTGGGAGGAATTACAAGATGGACAAAAGGGCAATACCTCAATCACTATGTATTTCACAATCCAAGAGGGCAATGCCATTTATGGAGAGTAAAAGACATCAATTTACCACCAATTTCATAAATTACAAGAGCACAATGTGGGTTTCACAATGTAACTCTAAATTCCTCATGGCCTAAAAATGTTGACAATGGAGCCCATGGCTCCTATTTATAGGAAAATTTATCCTTGAGTTACTTGGGGTGAAACTATTACTCCTAGTAAAAGTAAAAATTTAGGGGCATCTCTAACAAAATGATGCATCTCAAATGTTACAATATTCTAAGGCTTAGGAGGCTTGTAAAATGAGTTATGTATATGCTAAAATGTCACTTCCCAAAGATCTTCCTTAGGATCCATCCTTGCATTTTTATGCCTCCATTGGTTCACAAGTGATTCACTCTATGAGGTGAGTAAATTGCTCTATTCTGCTAGCTTTGCTCCAACATTTTCTTAGTGCTTCACTTTTGTAACATCACTTCACTTTTCTAGAAAATTGCTCCTAGAAAAATTAATCTTCATGGAAAAAATTAGCCTATTTGAGCAAATCGACCCACTTTGGAGATAGCCAAATTTTGTCAATTTTACAAACTTTTATTGTTTTGCAATTTTGTTCTTGGGTTTGCAGAATTTATTTTTCTTTGTCTTTTATGGCTAATTAATTAGGAATTAGAAGGTAGTAGCTGAGCTACTACACATACCACCCACACAACCATCACTATCAACTCTTTCTATTAGAGTTGTGCTATTATCATTGCCATCATCATTCCATATTACTCCCACTACAACGCCATTGCCTACTGTAAGTTCAAAACCCTTCCATTGGAGAAAATTTTATTAGACATTATCAAATGATATTATTCGTTTACGATTTTAACAAGCAATATCAACACCATGATGTAATTCTTTGCCCTTCATAAAAAATCTTTCACCATAGAGAAATTTTCAAAAGACTTCTCATTGTCAAATGATAAAAGATCCTTCCTAGCTTTTAACAAACAATATTACCGGTACCATGCCATTATTTGCACTAAATTATAAGGTCCAACACTGTGAAGGGCTTTAAATTACCATAAAATGATTGCTTTCTTCACTTGAAATCAAAATATTCTAAATTTTTATGGAACAATTTTGTTGCCTTCTGCTATAGTTTACCCCTAAATCTTAGGTTGCAAATGCCCTAGGGTTTTTTTCATACAAGAATTTACCATCAAGTGACAAATAACAACAATAGATGATAAAGTATTTATGGTTTTAACAAACATTATATACCTAGAATCTTGAACACCATAACATTCTTTTCATTAGTATTGAAATGTAAAAACAATTACTTGAATTATCTAATGCACCTTTACACACATGTATTAAAAACTAAGGGTAAAAAAATTGATAACTTGGACACCTCCACCTTAGAACATCAAATGCCACAAAAGCAATATGCATTGTTAATTGGATAAAAAATCATAATGCCATCCCCAAGGAAGAATAAGGAACTATGAGATATTTATTATTTTAAAGTTAAGATTATAGATTTAAGTGATTTTTTAATAATAAGTTTTATGCTTTTAGAAGCTCAATACATAAGTAAGAGAGACCTAGGTTTATTTTGAATTAAAAAACTTATTTTCTTTGCTTGAAAAAAACTAAATTTGAAATCTAAAGTACATACCATAAAGGGGTACACACATTAATCATACAAATGATATTTGTTTTATATGGAAAAAACCATCGAGAAGATGACTTTATGAATCAAACAATTACTTTGTTTTAGTTAATATAATAATGAAATTAATTAGATATGCTATGAAATCACAACTATATAGGGGTTTTCAGCCTATAACCTCTTATAGAATCCTGCTATATTGCTTGGAAAATATGCTTTGCTCTTCTGATATTATTTTACACTATGATGCCTTTTGAATTCAAATTTACCAACAATACCCAAGATTTTAAAATCTTGGATCCTCAATATTTGCTAGATTTTTTTGCAAATATTTGATGTTTCTTAATTATCATGTGCTACAAATTCATTTGTGAATATTCAAATGACATTCTTGGGTGTTCTCCATACGCCACTATCACATTTCTTAAGTCACCTTAATTTGATTTGACCCATTCCACTAGTCCTTAAGGTGATGTTGTTGGTTCATGAGAGAAACCTCTTTAATCTATCAAGTTAATCCTATTGTTTCCTTCATGAAGTCCAATAGGTAGAAGGTTAATACCATTGATTTATAGGGTAATCCTAACCTTCCAACTAATATGATGACTTTTATTGAATAATTGAATTCTAGAATCTTTAAAATATGTCAAAAATTTTTACTAGTTAATTTTGAAATATATATACTTCACAAGTTGCATTGGTTTCTATCCATGCAAACCTTTTTTAATTTCTCAAAACCTGCTTATTGCATCCTAATCCGTTTTGTCAAAATTAAATTATTAATCTCTAAGTTTATATGTTAAAAGTTTTTATTCTTTTGGTTGTAAATTTTGCTTAATTTAACTTTTGACATCTTAATGATCCATTCACTAATGTATTTTTTCATGGCTTAAGATGCTATTGGAGATGTTCAATTTTTGTGAAAATCAACACCCAATATTTTTTGAGTCAAACATCTTAATATGAATTAGACAAGGCATTACATATCCTAGTTAAATTCTAGCTTGACATTGTGTTATCCCAATTTTGATGTTCTTATGCTTGAAGTTCATTTGAATCAATATGAGCTAAGGCATAACATCATCTCATATTCAAATTAAAAAATAAAATTGTATATCTTTGGTTTTGTGATTGAGACAAGTTGATTCAGATTCATATAATCCCTTAAACCTCCTAATGATCCCACATGTTTTTGGTCCCATTAGTATCCAAAATCTAAGTATCACATGACATACTTGACTTTCATATGTATTAATGCTTTGACAATTTTTATTTCTATTGAATTTTAGAATTTTTTTTGATTAGTTGAAAAGGGGTTTTGAAAGGATCCCCAAACCTTTTACAAAAAAACACAAAAAATGAGACTGTTTTCAGGAGACAACAAATCGGGGCCATCCTGGCCCTAAAGAGACTTTTGAAAATTCCTCCATCAGTTTAAAAATTTGAAATAAAGTTTTCTGCCCAGGGAAACCTTCACCAACAAGCTTTAGAATCTCAACAATTTGAAAAACGTTTCATGCCCAGGGAAACTTTCACCCACAAACTAAAATAATTCAAAAAAATAAAAAAAGGTTCCCAGCCCAGGGGAAACCTTCACCCATAAATTGTAGCATTGATCACACTCTTGAGCAAATACCGTATAAAAATTTAAACATTTAGTTATAAAAATAAGACCAAGTATTTTAGCTCACTAAATTTTGAAGAATATTTTCTGCGTCGGAGAAACCACACAACCACAAACGACTTTTGAACCTGCTCTTGAGAAAATACCATACACAAGTTTAAAAATTCAGTTTTAAAAATAAAAACAAGTATTCTTGCTCACTAAAAAATTGAAAAAGGCTTCTTGCCCATGATAAACCACACAACCACGAAAGAATCACAGAGTAAAATAACAACAGAAACATTTACCCAAACACAAAAGAGTTTATCCAATGAAATGAGGTGCAGAGTCTGCCAAACATGAGAGACCAAGATTTTTTTTTTCCAAAAACCTCCAAAAACCTCTGAGAAATCTAACCAAACTATGTCAATAAAACCCATCTTCTGTGGTCATCGTGCACGAACATGGTCTCCCCGCAAAGACAAAAAAAAACCCGCAAAAATATAAGGTTCAACGGACAGTCTCCTACTCCAGACCAATTAGGAGAAAACCCACCAAGCCTATCTGACACGAAAGCAAAAAATAGAGGACATCAACCATGGTTGACAAAAAAGCACAAGGTCCCCCACGAAGACAAAAAAAACTATGGAGATAAGCTCCATAAAAAATGGCAAAAAAGAGTACAGGATTTTTTGGTAAGTCTAGCCTAGAAGCCATTATTATGGAATTGCCTCTAAAAACATCATGGAAACATAGGGTCCTCTCCCAAAGACCAAAAAAACCATAAAAAATAGGGCCATACAGGCCACCATCTGCTAAAATTGTAGAAAACCCCACAACCAACTGCCAAACTAGGAAGTACTCAAAAGAATATTTTCCTCTGTGAATAGAAAAGAACATGGTATCCCTCCCAAAGACTAGAGAAATATACAAATAAATAGGTCAAATGAACCACTACATGCATCATGCAAGAAGGAAGTCCACCAACCACCAAGGAGACTCCAATGATTTAGAAAAAAAAAATCCACCTAAATAGCCAACACCAGAACTAGAACAAACAAAAAAGAGAAGACATATCACCTCTAAAGAGGTCCCAAAAAGGACCAGAGATGAACCCGAGAACACAAAAAAATCTATAATAGAAGGGATAAGGCCTCCCAAGCCAGTAGAAGTAGGAAATCCATAAAACAGGATCATAGGAGGGAGCAAGAAATTTGAATAGGTGGTCTCCTATCTAGAGTGGGAGACCTCCTAATACATTTTACTTTTAGAATTTAATATGCTACTAATGATCCATTTGGATGATACCTTCCCAATTTAACTTAGTGAGATAAGGCCACAATGTCTATATGAAGAAATTACACTTGGGATAAACAAGAAATAACAAAATTGTTGACACTTTTAAGTTTGGCAATTTAGGACATTTTGGGCAAAGCAATATGATTGTTTGATTCTTTAGTTTTTGACTTGTGAATGAGGCAGATAATATAAAATTAAATCTATATCATTCTTTGAGACTCATACTAAGTTTTCACATGATTTTGAACCATATTTGGGCTAAAATCCAAGTGTTGCTTGGCACACTTGTTGATTTCTATAAATGCTATAAATATTCAAGTTCTACTATTATTTAGTTTCTGAATTTCAATTGACATTAAGTGATCCATTTGGATCACACCATCTAAATTGACAAGTGATATATAATAAATGTTTTTAAGTATTAACAAAAAAATATTTATTTTATTAAAATCTGGACAAATTAGGAAGATACCATGTCCTTAAGTGCAAGCAACAATAGGAAAAATCTAAATTCATTTAAAAATAGGGAAGGTTAAGTTGAAAAATACAAATAGATGATTCTAGGCTATGATATAAAGTGGTAGATGGATAGGATAAGGTTTACACAAAAAAGTAATATAATAGATTCTAAGTAAAGTGAATATAATTGAATAAATGTAGAGTATAAATAAAGTAAAAAAATTAACTTGAAAAATGTGAAAAATATAAATATACTTACTTCTTGACGATGCTTGACTTGATAATAAATATTTACTTGGTCTTCTAAGTTTGACTCCCTTGATGCTTGGTGATGCTCCTTGATGATGATAAAAAAAGATACATTTGTTGGCTAATGGTGTCCTACCATGACCTTGAGATGAGGAGGGGATATTAAAGTTGAATACTAACAAGGATAAGGGGAGGGATAAATAAGACTTGGACAACTTTTTTTTTGGTAGGTAAAAGTAATTTTATTTACTTTACAGATTTGAGGATCCCGCCCCTTTTTACATTCGAAACATCCACTTCTGGAAAGTCATAGTCCATTACCCAGGGGGTATGGATACGACAACAAAAACCAATAAGCTAAAAATATTCATGGACTTCCTTCACAGATTTCCTTACACAAATATATATTATGATCCAAATACACAGAAACACAAAAATGCACACCACCGCATGGATGGGTATGGTATTGACGAAATATTGTTGGTCACATAGCTGATGCTACGTATTAGTGAGATTCCCCGCATCATGATTGAATTTATCGATGATCTCACTCGGGAAGTTGTTTTCCCAAATCATTAAGGAGGTTTGAAGGATGGCCTTATTGGCTAAGGAATCGACCACCTGATTAGCCTCTCTAAAAATGTGGGTAATTTGATTTCACTCCTTATCATTGAAGTCTTTCTGGTAGTCCTAGATGATGCTCTGTATATTTTTATCGTCTTTAGAATTGTTTTGAACCAGCCCCACAATAAATTTTGAATCACCTTCAAAGATGATAGGGCTAACCATGGATTTGCATATGTCAATGCTTCTCCAGAGAGCTCTAGCTTCAGCGTAATTGTTGGTCTGGGTACCCAGATTTTTGGTAAAAGATCGGATGAGATTACTGTTATGTTCCCTAACCATACCTCCTACTTCAACTTTACCTGGATTGCCTTTAGAGGCACCATCAAAATTAGCCTTTAGCCAACCTTGGGGGGAGTCCACTTGGCTATGGATATGTCCTTGTGAGACTCTTTGTCTTTGCAGCAGTCTTGAGGAATCTTGAGAGCCACAAACAGGTGACCTTCTATTCTATCCTGGGGAATTTCTGGGCATGGGATGAGACTGCTATTTTCTATTGCAAATGTCAAGGCTCTTGACGCAACTACTTCATGATATCTAAGATCTTCACTAAAAATATGCCTATTGGATTCCAACCAAATCTGCCAGGTAATATGATGGACCAAGTATTTCCATAGAAAGTTTAGTCTTAGGTTTTTAAAAGTGCTAGGCCATTGGATGAAAATGTCCTTGACCGTTATTGGCCTGATCCAACAAACCTAAAACTTGTTGACCACCAAGGAAAATACGGTACTTGTGAATGGGTAATCCATGAGGATATGTTGGGCTGATTCCCAAGCTTGCTCACACAGGTAGCATCTGTTGGGATCAATGATCTCTCTATGCATCAGGTTGTCAGTGGTAAGGAGTTTATTGTGGACAGTAATCCAGTAGAAGTGAGCTATCTTTGGGATTAGGGCCTTAAACCACATACTTCTGGCTAAAGTCTCCTCTTTGTTGGGACAAGCTCCTCTGGTTGTGCTCTAAATGAGCTAGAAAGTAGACTTCATAGAGAAGTTACCTTCACTCGTGCCTTTCCAGCATCGTTGATCTTTGTTCTAGGTTTGGGGGACAAAATTTACCCTCATGAGCGTGTGGATCTCTGTCATTGCATTGTTGATAGTGTAGTTCTTAAGTCTGAATTGAGCCTTCTTCCATATTTTGAAACCTTGGTTTAAAGTGATGAAATCTGCTACGCGGGCCCCATACTTGTTGTTTGTCAGATGCTTTATAGCATCCAACCTCTAGTATTTTATAAGAGGATATTTTCTAGCCCAGGCATCCTTCTAGAAGTCAATCTCTTTACCATCTCCCAACTGCCACCAAGAGCCTTGGTGCAAGAGATTTTGGGTGAGGGATATGGACTTCCAAAAGTGAGAGCAATTGTGAGGGGTATCTATCTAAAAAAGGGATTGCTGCTGGAGATACTTCCTCTTGACTATATCCACCCATTTAAGACTAGCATTAGAGACTACATTCTATGCTTGTTTAGCTAGGAGGGCTAAATTGGTTACATTTATGTGCCTCATCCCCAGGCCTCCTTGATCCTTGGGGAAATGGACTTTGTCCCAGGAAACCAGTTGGAACTTCTTCTGGTTGTTATTTCCTGACCACAAAAACTGTTTCTAGATTTTTTCGATGGTCTCAACCACTACCACCGGGATTTTGAAGACAAACAAGAAAAAGTTGGGAATGCTCTGAAGCACAGCCTTGACCAAGGTTGCCTTGCTTGTGCTGGAAAGGAGAGCACCTTTTCAGCTTGAAAGCTTTTTGTGAATCCTATTGGTGACATTCCTCCAAATTTCTTTGAGAGGTCTTCCTTTAAATATGGGGAGACCCAAGTAGGTGGTCAGGAAATCTGTGATGGAACACCCCAGAATACATGCGATCTTGTGTTGTCTTTTGGGGGGTTGTTAATGAAAAACAACTTGCTTTTAACATAATTAAATTTCTGACCAGCTGCCTCTTCATAGAGGTTAAGAATAGTTTTGATACCTTTGGTGTTAGAAACTACTACTTTGGTGGCCAATAAGGTATCATCCACAAATTGTTGATGGGTTGAGGGCTGGAGACCAGTGGTAGCTTTGATACCCAATATTAGATTTTTGGAACATGTATTCTTCATAGCTCTTCCCAGGCTCTTTGCCAAAATGATAAAGAGAATGGGGGAAAGTGGATCACCCTATCTGAGGCCCTTGGAACTAGAGAAGTATCCAGTAGTAGACCCATTCACCAGGACCAAAAACCATGAGGAAGAAATGCACTTATAAATTAAATTAACCCAAGATTCATGGAAGCTAAACCTGAGGAGGATTTGGGTGAGGAAGTCCCTGTTGACTCTATCGAATGCTTTGTTCATGTCTAACTTGAGGAAAAAGGCAACATAATTGGAGGTATGGGCAGAGTGGATCAACTCATGAATGGTGATGACTTCGTCAATGATATTGTGGCCTTTGACAGTGTTGCCCTGACAGGGATTGATAATGGAGGGGAGAATGCTTAACAACTGATTAGCCATGGCTTTGGAAAGGATTTTATAGATGACATTGCACAGACTAATAGGATGGTAGTCTAAAAGAGATTGGGAATTCTCGTCCTTAGGGATCAAAGCCAGGAATGTGGAGTTGAAATCTCTAGGGATGGATTTGGAAGACTGCATTTCTCTGATAGAATTGCACAGGTTAGAGCCCACAATGTCCCAATAGGTTTGGAAAAATCTAGGCAGGAACCCATCCGGACCAGGGGCTTTGTATGAGTTCATGGAAAATAGAGCTTGACGAATTTATTTATGCGACAAAGGTTTGAGGAGGAAGAGATTGGAATCTTAGGAAATAATGGAGGGGATGTTAACCAACAAGGCTTCCATGTCAGACTGGGACTAGGACGGGGGAGAGGTAAGGAGGTTTCTGAAGTGGCTCATTGATTCTTCCCTGATATGGAGGATGTATGAAGTAATAGACCCATCTTGCTTGGCAAGGTTTAAATCCTGTTTGTACCCCTATGCCTCAAGGTGGATATGTGGAAGAATTTAGAATTAGAGTTTCCTTCCTTGAGCCACAACTAGCAAGAATTTTTGCACCAAAAGCTTTCCTCCTTACTGAGGATGTTGTGGTAGTCGGCCAATAGTTGTTGCTCTTTAAGATGAAGATTATCGTTGCTTGTTCCCTTCTGAAAAATGTCCTCGATCTGGATGATTTTGGTCTTGACCTAATTATTTGCTTTGAAGATATTCCTAAAAGTCACCTTATTCCATATTCTCAAATTTCATTTTATGAATATGAGTTTATGCATGAAATGATTGGTGGCTGAACCTTAGGAATTTTCTTTTCCACCACAACGCCATCTGGTTACTGAGATCAGGATGTTGTGTCCACATGGATTTGAACCTAAAAGGGATTTTGAACTGGGATGTGATCGAACCTGATCTTGGGAAGGGCTAGCAAGTAGGCATCCCAAAAACATGGGAGGGCTTCCTGGGATAGCAACACTCGATCAAGGCATTCCTGAAAAATACTGTTGCCTTTCCTCCTATTACTCCAAGTGAATAAAGACCCTTGAAGTTGAACATCCATGAGGGTATTAGAATAAATAAAGTGCGTCAAGTCATATGTATCCCTGTGGGATATCATAGTTCCTCCATTTTTATCTAAACCATACAAGGGAGAGTTGAAGTCCCCTGCTAAAATCCAGGGGTTCTATCAAAGGCTTGCCTTATCGACGTGAGTAGGTTCCACAGAGCCACTCTACCTTGGGGGGAGTTTAGGGCATAAACATTGGTCATCACCCAAGATATCTGGGAGTTGATATCCTGGAACAAGATATTACTCAGTCTTTCTTGGTCGAAAATGAGATTGCCTTACACTTTAGTGGGGTTCCACATGCACAAAAACCCACTAGTCGATTCAGACGTCGGGGAATGGATGCACTCGTAGTTTCTCCAAATATTTTTGGCCACCTTAAGTGACCATTGGTCATTGAGTTTAGTTTCCTGGATGAGAAAAATAGTTGGGTTATGTTCTCTTCTCATGGCTACAACCACTCTCTGCTTGGCTGCCCCATTTAGTCCTCTTGCATTCCAAGAGAGGACTCTCATTTAGAACTTTTGGGAATTATTTTTCCCCCTTTTCCTTGCTGTGTAGGGGGTTTGGTTCTTCGGGTTTCTTCCTTAGTACTAGTTTTGGTATCCTAAAAAAGGGTTTTCTAGGTCCCATTAGCTATGTCTTCTGTAGTGTTCCTGATTATTCTATCTACTTTTGATGGTCTACCTTTTTTCCTCTCTCCTTCGACATCCATATGATATTTTATGAAGCTACAGGTTTGTTTGGGGCTCCACTTCTCAAGGGAAGGATGGTCCAGGTCTTCAATGTCAGAGTCCATAGGGTCATAGAAGGTGGGCGAGGTTGGAGTCCTGGATTTTGGGGGTGGAGAGTCCTACGAGGAGGACGATTGGGTGGAGGGTTTCAGGGGTGATCTATGGGGGGATCGAAAGGGGGAAACTGGGTGATTATTTTGACTAAGAGGTAGACTTAGAGGCCTGGGTGGATCTAGATCTAGGGCATTGGAGAAGTTCAGGGTTAAAGCCTAGGTTTGAATCAACAAGAATTTCACCTTCCTAAACATCCTCAGAAATGCCATAATATTTAAGCGCATATTATTTATTAGTAACATGAATAGAATCACTTGCCTTTTAGAATGAAGTGTTCACCCGTAATTTAGCTTGATGCCTGATGTTCGATGCACGATTCTATGAGATTCATCTGTAAATCTGCTTTGGGCATTCCTCATTCTAGTTGTCCATGCTCCGGTTCTTAGCCTTGGGGCACTAAGAATGTAGATGGCCTTGCATCTAGCACTCAGGGAAAAATACCAGTTTGTTCTCATAGATCAATGGTTGTCTCCGTTTGAAATCTCTGTAAATGACGTTCAAGTGCTCTATGAGATGACTTTCCAAGTTCACATTGACGCAGGTGCATGCCTAAGTTAAGCGTGTTCTCACTCGGGTGGTTGGGTCAATGTCCACGAGATCCCTGATAGCCTTGGCTAAACCTCGCAATGCATATTCATAGAAAAAATGGGCTGGGAGGTTCAGAAGCCTCACCCAAAGCGAAGCATAGTTGATATTCTGAGAGTTTAGATTAAAATTAAGTTGCCATTTTTTAAAAATAGGCTTCTCCTCCCAAAAAACCAAGGCCCTTTGGATAAGATGCGTTCTGCATCCTCCAAGGTATTAAGTTGGATCATGAAGAAACCCCGAGTCATAGCTGATAGCTCCATGCTTCCCAGTGTTTTCCATTTGGATTCTACCCATCTGTGAATTGAATCCATCTATGGGTGACCTCCTATGAAATTTCCCACCAGGGAGTAAGTTTCACAAGTTTTGTTACCACCTAAGCTACACGTCCACATGTGAACCAAATTTCCACACTCCCTTACTAATATTGATGCATGAATTTTGTAAAAATAAAAACACTTCCCTTCTTCAGCAAAAGCAAACGGCTTGGGATTCAAAACCACGACCTGCCCTTCAAAACACCTTAGCCACACCTTCGACCATCATTTGTGCTACCTAGTGCTCCAGGATAATCATGTCATACCAATTGAACTTAAACATAGTTCTGTCTCCTTAAAAAAACTCATAAGTATCTTCTTCCTTTCGCATATGGAGCGCATGATTTTATTTATCACTTGGGCATTCGAATATTGTATTGGTGTTAGACTTAGGAAATTAAAAATATTTCCTATTAATACTATTCCTTTGCATTTGAAACATGTCGACCTTTTCGAATTTCAAATTCAAAATAAAAATTTAAACTTTGCGCATTTGATTATTTAAATTAAAATTTTAACCTTAAGTTAAAATTTTTAATTTAAATAAATTAAATTAAAACCTTTGCAAACCTTGCTCAATGGACTTTGTCGAGGATATATATTTTTTAATGATTCCTTGGACCCTATTATTTTTCACCTCTTCTTTTTGCCCAAATATTATAATATTAAATATTACAATATTAATATTTCTTTTTAAACTTGCTTCCATTTTCTTGGGTCTTCTACCTTTTAGGCCTCTTTAGGCATATAATATTTAAAATAAATATTATACCCTTTTGTTCTTTTAACAACTCCCTTGCTTTTTGGAGAATCAACCTTTTGACATCAATGATGACAAAACTGGACATCAAACCTCTTGACATCAATGACAACAAAACTTGCTCAAATTTCCAACAAAATAATGTTTGTTTCATATTTTCAATAATTTTATGTATGTCTAAATATTTTTTTGCGAAAAATAATAAATTCTTAACAACTTCCCAATCATTTTCCAAAAATGACTTCGAAAAATTATTTGATGCTCGGTCCATAGAAACTTCAATATATCCATTTGAATATGCATGTAGGATAAATTGTGCACCTCTTCCAAAATAGTTTTGTGCATCTTCTTCAAAAATTATAAACTGTGTCTACTTCACACATTACTTTTTTAAGACTTCATAAAAAATAAGTTTTAAACTTCTTATTGCCTAACCAATATGAGATAAATATTTCAAGCCCAAATAGCATGCACAATAAGCATTCTTTACAAACGTGTTCAAATATGAAAATTTGATAGGTACATACTTTTAGAGTTTTCAAACCTCAGATGCTAATGGACCATTATAATATCCATCTACATAGGCTTCATGGGGCAACATTAATCCTTATTAAAATTTTCAATACATCTCCTAGGATTTGATGATAGGAGAAAGGATTACAAATGCCAATGCAAATGCTATATGTTGGATTGCTAGATACAATGGTGCTCATCAACAATAGTCTTCCATTCACATTAGGATTTGACTCCACCATTTCACAAATTATCTTGCCACCAAATGTTCTATGTCACCAACTCATGAAATTATTTGTTTATACATAAAATAGATAGGCTTCTTTATTTCTCCCTCATTTTTTGTCATGTTGTCTCAAACATGTTCTTCAATAGTATTATAATGAACATCAAATTGTAGTAGGCCACAATAGTATTAAATGACAACATGTTTAGCATTGATAATAGCACATCTCCATAAGGATTACAAAGTATGGTTATGGGATGCACGTACATAGGATTCCTTGTATTTGATACTTGCCTTAATATCTCACATCACCTTGCAATATTCTTCACAACAAAGTTATTTAGCAACAAAATAATTTTCATGTTCCTAAACTCATCTCTAGAAATGCAATATTTCTTGATGATTACTTGTAGCACCCTAAAATTGGCGCAGTAAACCTTAGCAAATAATTAAAATTACCTTAGTAATAATTCAAAATTTAAATTTTAACCCCGAACCGCCTGTTAAACCGCTTTCCTCATTTTTCGTGCCATTTTTAGGATTTTTTGTGACCGTTGGACGATATCGTCGTCGATCAGACGATATCGCCTCAGATCGAACGATTTCGTCTAGACTAGAACGTCCAGACGATTTCGTCCCAAAACTAATTTTTCATAATTAGCTTCTGTTTCAACGACGTCTCTAACCTGGGCAAAAGCGTGTCTACCCCTCGTCTTTTTTTTTTTTTTTCCCTTTTCTTTCGTAACACGAGTTCTATTTGCATTAGACCATCTTAAATCACCATTTGCCTTCGTATTTTTCCAAGTTTGTTTGCAGGAACTTCATTGTTTTTCAGTCGGAGCAAGCTCAGATCGTCGCAGACGATCCTGTACGATCTCGGATGATCACGTCCAATTCGAGATGATTTCGTACTCTACAGACGATTTTGACTATAGTCAACATTGGGGGCAATTAGTGCCCAGAGTTTGCACTTTTCTCTTCTCGTCTGTTGTTTCATTCTGCATTTAGATCAGTTTATTGTTATTTTTTGCTATTCTGCATTTTGGAGTTCACCCATATAGCTTAAGTGCATGATAAGATCATAATTTGTCATTAGAATACTATAATTTACTTGAATTTCTATTCGTAATTATCGTTTTAGTATCTATATTGTCATTTTACACCATTTTCCTCTGTTAGTATTGCTGCATTTTCTGTGTTTTGTGTCTATTTCTCTGATTGCAGGTCTCTGACGAATTCGTTAGATCTCAGATGATCTCGTCTGATTTCAGACGATCCTGTCAGATCAGAGGCGATCTTGACTACTTCAAAAATTAGAACCTCCATCAGACATCCGAAATCAGGTATGACTTTTCTCATCTAGCTTATTCTCTGTGTTTTCTATTCAAATCTGCTTTCTGTATTCATTTAAATCTGCATTTCATATAGAACAGTTTAGATTCATTTGGCCAAACCTAGGATTTGAATGATTAAAGATAAAATTGAACACATCAAACACATTCCCAACCTAGGCGTGGAGACTGCCACTAAACGTTTCCTGGTGAACCCCACCATCCATCGAAAAATCACCTTAATACCCCTCCCCCGAGAGGCGGGACCTTCAAAGGGCCTCTCAGTCCGAGGTATTGTCCCATCCTTCTCGCATCCCCCTTCCGGGTGCGGATCCTTTAGCCTGAAGGTAAGGGTGCGGAAAATTTGGAACGATACATTTTGGTGAACCCGACGTGAAACTAAAACCTTTTGAAAACAAAAAAAAAAAAAAAAAAACATAGATGCATTTAAAATCATTAGAAAACTACTAAGTTGCATATCATGTTTAGATGGTAGCTCCTAAGAAAAGACTAGCAGTTACTATAAATGTTGAAAACCAATTAGCAGCCATAGAAATTAATTATGTGCTTAGTGTGCCTGAAATAGATAGAAACCAACTTTTGTGGGACGAACTTGATAGGAGACTAGGTATCATTTCATCTAGGTCAACAGAGCTTAAACAAATCAAGAGGCTTGTCCTAGATAGAATCCTGGATCCTCATCAACTCATTTTTTATCATGAACTTCAGAGAGCTTGCCATAGGTGGTTAGCAGATAGAAGAGCCCTTGTGTCTTCTGAGTTGTATACCTTTGAGGAATTCCTCGAGAATGCAGCCATAGTGCATCAATTTCTAGCTCGTATAGAGGACCAAGAAGCTGATCTTGTAGATAGAAAAATATGGAATAGAGTTCCTAGAGCTGTGTTATATCGAGAGTATTGCCACGAGCTTTACTTCTACCGATCAGAGTCTGAAACAGATAATATCACCATAGCACACTTTGTTGACTTCTTGAAAAACAATTTCCAATTTGAAGAAGAACATTTCATGACTCCTGAAGAACTTGAGCCCATTAATGATATTTATAAATTGTTTATAGAAAACTAGATCATTGCTTTCATTATTATTATTTCTTGCATTTTGTGTGTTGTTTGTTATCTTTATAATATTGTTATAAAAAACAAGAAAAACCAAAAAACATAACAAAATCAAAACATTTTATTTTAAATACTATAGTAGGTATATAATTAAAATATATACCTCTTAAGCTTGTTGCATATATATATATATATATATATATATATATATTTTTTTTTTTTTTCTGAAATCTAAGTTTAAGCACAATGACTAGACTTAGGAATGGTAAACAAACCGAAGAAGAAGAAGAAGAATATTGGTTAGGAAAGAAAACAAAAAAATCAAATGCCCTTCCTGAGGATCCAATTCCAGAAGGAGAAACTCTAGAACAACCAGAAGATGAGCTAGTCGAAGAAAATGAACAACAAGAAAATGTTAGAGAGGAAGGATCCTCATCCCCTAGAATGGCTCCGGACGAAACTGTTACTTTTGATAACATAGATCATTTCTGGAAATTCTTCAATAATAATATTGGTGCTCTTAATATGGCAGTTCGTATTGATAGGGGACAAATTAGTGAAACTCAAGCAATCCTAGAAGAAGGATTTAACATGCACACTAATCCCTTGTCTTTTGTCGATCAAGAAAGTGATAAAGCTGGACCATCCAACATAGATATGGTCACTATAATTCAGAACATGCAAAAACAATAGGTTACCCAACCTCCTAAGGAACCTGTTATTGAGCCTAAAATCATTCCCACACAAAAGAGACCTTCATTTACCGCTTTATTTCGCCAAACTATTGATCAATATGCTTCAAATCGACAAAAACCTAAAATGAAGCCAAACACCAATTTTCAACAAACTGGGATACAACATAATACAACTTCAAAACTTCTTCATAACACCCTTCCTACCAACAATTTACACAATAGCAATATAGCATCTAATCTTCATGTCCCTCCATCATATGCTCACCAATCCCATATTAATACCCTACCGAACCAATATGGTGGGCAAACCAGTAATCTGGAAGCCATGGTGAAACAGTTAGCTTCCCGCATGGACCAGATGGATCCCTACCATCCCTCGTACAATTATCGAGAGATGTGTAGTCAGCCTTTGGATCCCATAGTTGTAGCACAACCATACCCTAAACACTTTCCCATGCCCGTCCTGCCTATATATAAAGGAACTGAAGATCCCATAGAGCATCTTCGCATGTTTAGGATAGCATGTCATGATATATCACATGATGACTTGTTATTACTAAAAATGTTCCCAAAAAGTTTAGGAGGAATGGCATTAGAGTGGTACTATCAATTGCCCACTCATTCTTTGAGAAATTTTGAAGAGACCGCTGAATCTTTTGTGCATCAATTTAGTGCCTATATCGAAAGGCATGTAACCATTAAAGATTTGTACAACTTAAAACAAGACAAAGATGAATGTTTTGCTGATTTCTTAGCTAGATGGAGGCAGTTGATAGGAAAACTGCACTTTGTGCTACCTTATAGGGAAATGTTGGACATTTTTATTAATAATTTGCAAGAACAAATATCTTATGAGTTATCAACTGCTACCTTAACCACCTTCGATCAGGCTATAGACTTAGCTCGAAGAGTAGAAGATGCTCTCATTAGGAGAGGCCAGCTTAGGAAGAAAGATGATGAGAAAACATCCAGAAATCAATATAAAAACAAACAAGTTGTAGGTGACGGAGTCACCGACAAGCAAAAATGTTGCTAATATCAATACAACGAAGACAACAAAAAAATTTATATTGAAACCTCCCGATAAACCTCCTCGAGAGTTTACTAGATTGAATCAACCATTATCAACTATTCTACCCCAATTACTCGAAAGAGGTTTGATTCAATTACCTAATATCCGGGAACCCGATCCAACCATACCCGGATACAGAGCCGATTTACACTGTGATTTCCATAGAGGGCCTGGACACTCTACCAACTCTTGTAAAAGGTTAAAACATAAAATACAAGATCTGATTGATAATAATGAGATGGAGGTGCAAGCCTTCCAACCTAAACAAAATGCTCCTAATAATGCTCAAAAGAACATTCCCCAAAATCAAAATCAAAATGCTAATCAATCATTAGATATATTTCAACATCCTTTACCAAAACATGGTAAAGAGGTGGCCAATCAAATTGAGCATCATAATGTCCCTCCTCCTACCCGATATGTAGGAACTATTAGCGGACATTTACCTAATCATGATTTACAAAAATTTGACACAACTTTATCCATGGTCACGACCAGGCCCCTACATAATATTCAAACACCGGATCTCAGTGATGTAGAATCGGATACTGAAAGTGAAATAGACATCACCTCAAATCAATCGAATAGTTCTAAAAATGAATCAGATCCTATTCAACCTATCATAGATTCTATGGTTCCGGAAGAACCATTTCCTAGAAGAGTTACTACTCGACCCTCTTCTAATCAGTTCCTTCCTAATGAACAAGCCATAAATGCTAGACCAAGACCTATTCAGCATCCTCAATATAACATTGTAGGTACCATCGGAGTCGTTACCAGACAACAAGCTCAAAATTTTCAACAAGAACCAAATCGAACGATGGATCAACTCCATTTGTTTTGAAAAATCCCAATAAAGGGAATCATGCTCCTAATGTTCAATCTAAACCTCCTTATAATATTAATGAGCAATTATCCAATACTACAGCTAGAATTTCCCTTTTGGATTTGTTAAGATCTTCTCCTACCCATAGAGATGAATTGATGCTTACATTAAGCCAAATGATGGTACCACAAAACATTCAACCTGAAGCCATGGCCAATACTATCATCACTAGAGAAGTTGATTGTATTGACTTTCGAGATAAAGATATACCACAACATAGTTTACATAAGGATAACCCCTTATATATTACTGCCCTAATAGGAGATGTAGCAGTCAAAAGGGTCTTGATTGATAATGGTTCATCTCTAAATATTTGCACTTTTGACTTCTACCAAAGATTTGGGTTTAGAAGTGATGAAATGAAGAAAACTGACATGATCATAAAAGCTTTCAATGACGAAACACAAGAAACATGTGGAGTTATCACCATCCCATTGCAAGTTGGTCCGAGAACCTTAGATACGACCGTGTTTATTGTACATTGCCCCGCATCATACAATATACTCTTGGGTCATCCTTGGATCAATGCAATGCGGGCTGTCCCATCAACTTTACACCAATGTGTTAAATTTGAATTTAAAAATCAGTTGGTCACTATCCATGGTGATCCCAGACCCTTTGATATGTGTGCTTTGGTAGAACCTGTTGGAGTTCAATTTTGCCCTGCTCTGTCATCCACACATCCTAATTCTTATTTTTCATCTAAACAATCTTCTAAACAAACCACACTAGAACCTCAAAAAGATCTTAAATCCACAACCAATCCTTCATGTTCCATCCCTATAATTTCAAAACCTATAGACCCATCTATTAACACCTCCACATTATCTACATCTATCATACCTTCCACATCTAAAGATATAGGGAATGATCCTTCTACATCTTATGCTCTTTCCGATGAACTCTTACCCGATTTATCTAAAATTCTTATATCAGAAAAAACAAATGCTTCTATGCAAAATTCCATTATCTTAAGTAATTTGCCGCCATCTCCTCGTACTTTGGGCCTCCCACAACCTATGGGAAGTACTTACCAAGTCGGGAGTTGTGCCTTCATTTATAAGGGATATGACTAGGGAAGAATACCCAGGAACATCAAAACTCATCATGAGGGATATGCTCGATGTTATTTTACTAATGAGTATATTAAAGCTAAACCTATAATGCTTAAAATGGGATATAAAGGGAAAGGCTTGGGACCTCTCCAAGATGGTATGAAAGAACCCTTTGAGGTAGAACCATGGCCCGCCCGATGTGGTGTGGGCCTATTTCCTAGTAAGGGTCAACCCTTCCCTTTTGAAGATGATGATCAACTCATATGTTATCAAGATTATTTGGATGGGCGTGATGATTTGCCTCTAAAAAATCAGCCATTTACATGCAATATGCTATCCATAGCTTATCCCGAAATGATTGCTGAATCCGATGATGAGTTGGAAGGAGATATTTTCCATGATGTCTCCGTTGAAGAGATGTTACACAATGGTTTTTATTTTGATGGTTCTATACCTACTATAGCCCAGCTTGAGGCCACGACTCCTCAAGATGAATTATCCAAGTTAACCTTAAAAGAATTACAAGAATTGGGCGTTTCACCCGCCCCACCTAATTTTGAAAGAGATCTACACATGGAAGTAGAAAACGTCATTAAAGTTAACATTGGAACTGAGGATAATCCCCACATAATCAATATTGGATCAGAATTAAGTCAAGAAAAACAAGAGCAATACATTGCATTCCTTAAAGAATATGAAGATGTCTTCGCTTGGACATATGAAGATATGCCAGGTTTAGACCCTTCTGTAGTCATGCATCACCTAGTAGTCCATCCGGATGCTAAACCTGTTAAACAAAAACTTAGAAAAATGCATCCCAAAGTGGCCTTGCTAGTCAAAGGGGAGTTAGAAAAACTCTTGAATGTTGTTTTTATACAAGCTATTGATTATGCTGAATGGATCTCGAATGTAGTTCCAGTCACCAAGAAAGAAGCTACCAAAGTTAGGGTTTGCACAGACTTTAGAGATATTAACGTTGCATGCCCTAAAGATGATTTTCCTCTTCCAAACATGGATCAAATCATTGATTTTACTGCTGGGAGTGGAATGATGTCCCTAATGGATGGATTTTTTGGTTATAATCAGATCAGGATAGCTCCTAAAGATCAGGCTAAAACAACCTTTATTACCCCCTGGGGTACCTTTTGTTGGAAAGTGATGCCATTTGGCTTAAAGAACGCAGGTGCAACCTATCAACGAGCTATGACTTATATTTTTCATGACATGATGCATGATATCCTACATGATTACGTAGATGATATCATAGCTCGTTCCATCAAAGAAGATGATCATTTAAATGACTTAAGGACAGTGTTTGATCGGTTAAGGGAATATCTTATCCGACTAAATCCTGCTAAATGCATATTCGAAGTTAAGTCCGGTAAACTATTAGGGGTTATAGTTTCTTTACGTGGCATCAAAATCGACCCTCTCAAGATTATGGCTATCACTGATATGCCCGCACCTACCAATATATCTGAGTTACGAAGTTTACAAGGTAAGCTTCAAGCTATCCGTCGCTTCATCGATAAGCTAGCGGACAAAACCGGTCCCTTTCTTAAGCTTCTTAAGAAGGATGTCCCTTTTAATTGGGATGACGAATGTAAGGAAGCTTTTGAACTTCTCAAACAATACCTCCTTAACCCACCTGTGCTTTCACCGCCTAGACCTGATCGCCCATTTATCCTGTATATTTCAGCTTCAAATTTTGCTTTAGGAGCTATGTTAGCTCAACTTGATGATGAGAAAAGAGAACGTGCTAATTATTATATTAGCCAAACTTTAATTAGTTATGAAACCCGCTACACAGCATTAGAAAAACTATGTCTAGCAGTCGTATTTTCTATGCAAAAATTATGCCATTATATGCTCAATCAGAAAACATATGTCATTGCTAAATATGATCCCTTGCGGTATCTCATGAGTCGACCTTATTTATCGGGTCGCACAACAAAGTGGGTTCTTGCTCTAAGCGAGTTTGAACTCACGTTTATAGGACAAAAGTCTGTTAAGGGTCAAATCATAGCAGATCAATTAGTCGCTGCACCCTTAGAGTCTACCCATCCCCTCATCATTGAGTTTCCTGATGAATGCCTTCAATTAGAGGCAGACCATGTTGAACAATGGTCCTTATACTTTGATGGAGCCCGATGCATGAGTGGGGCTGGTGCAGGTATTATTTTAATATCTCCATAAAAACACATTATACCTTTGTCCTTTAAATTAACATTTGCTTGCACCAATAATACTACTGAATATGAAGCTCTAATCCTTGGATTACGAGCTGCCTTGGCACTAAAAATTAAACATCTGCTAGTTTTTGGTGATTCTCAACTTGTTATAAACCAAATTAATGAAGTTTATCAGACTAGAGATGATAAATTGCACCCATATAAAGCATATGTTTTACAATTAATATCTCTATTTGATCAAGTTACCTTGGAAGCTATTCCTCGAACTAGCAACCGTGCGGTTGATGCTATGGCCGTAATCGCATCTCTTCTCGCCCTTGGAGTTAGATGATGAATATGCCACCATCATTATTCATCGACTCCAGGAACCCACTTCAAATAAGTCATGCTTAGAACCTTTGGATGTGTTTCTAATCAATGAAACTACTCCTGAACCTTGGTATATGGGTATATTTGATTTTCTTCACAATGGGACTTTCCCTGCCAGTTTTAATAGAAACCAACGTCGGTTATTACGTAGACGAGCAAGTCGATTTGTAATAATTGGCAATACTTTATATAGGAGATCTTTTGAAGGTATCCTATTGAGATGTTTGAATTTAGAAGAATCCAGATCAGCTTTGAGTGAAGCCCACGATGGATCTTGTGGAGGACACTTCAATGGTAGTGTCATTGCTAAAAAGCTCCTTAGGATAGGATACTTTTGGCCTACCATGGAGAATGATGCACATGATTATGTGCGCCATTGCGACAAGTGCCAGAAACATGCTGACCTTGTCCATGCCCCTGCACAAGAACTGCAGGCTATTTCATCTCCTTGGCCCTTTTCAAAATGGGGCTTAGACATTATTGGCAAAATTAATCCTGTGTCATCTGATGGACACAAATTCATCATAACCGCCACCGAGTATTTCACGAAGTGGGTTGAAGCTATGCCTTTAGCTTCCTACACTGGAACACAAGTCTCTAAATTTATTTTTAATCAAATCATTTGTAGGTTCGGAATTCTTGCAAATCTCATCTCGGACAATGGAACTTGTTTCAAAAATAAAGATGTTAAGAAATTATGCCAAAAATATAAGATTCAACATCGCTGGTCCACTCCCTATTATCCTCAGGGTAATGGCCAAGCAGAAGCTTCTAACAAAACCTTAATCAAAATTCTCAAAAAATTGGTCAATAAATCCGGCCGTGATTGGCACATTCAATTATATCCAGCTTTGTGGGCATATCGCACTAGCGTTCGTACTCCCACAGGTACTTCACCTTTTGTTTTGGTTTATGGCGCTGAAGCTATTTTTCCCTTTGAATTAGAAGTTCCTTCTTTGGCTCTACTACTTCAAGATACCGAAGTAGGAGATGAATATCGAGCTGGCAGACTCAGTCAACTAGAACTCCTAGATGAAAAGTGCATCAATGCTTTGGAGCATCTTCGTGCCTACCAAAACAAGCTTAAAAGATCATATGCTAAGAAAGTTCGTCATCGATCCTTTGAGGTCGACGACCTTGTTTTAAAAGAAAATAAAAAAAATACTAATGCAACTAAAGACCTTAAAGGTAAATTTGAACCCAACTGGCTTGGACCATATATTATCACTGCTAAATTTGAATCGAGAGCATACAAATTATCTACCTTAGATGGTAAAGAACTTAAAGAACCCATGAACATTTTGCATCTTAAACGTTACTATGCATAAAAATTGGTCATTTCATCATTGTATATATTTGTTTAAAATATTTCAAAACACCACTATCTTGTATTTCTTTCAATTTATAAACTTAAAAATACAAAAACACCAAAAACATCCAAATCATCAAAATCTTCAAAAACATCTTTTATTTTTGTACTTCTCAAATTGTGACGTATTGCAGTTATATTTTCAGTTATTTTGGATAAATTAGCATTTATTTGGAATCCCGCACTTTCACATTCACATGAATAAATATCTTGATTTATTTGGTATGATTACTAATCTCTCTTATATCAAAGTCCACAAAATTCAATTAAATAAAGTTTGAGCCAAGAGAATTGATCTTGTTATTTACTTAAACCAAGCATATCCTTTCACAATAAAATGATTATATTTGTAATGTCCATGCTATGCTACATAGTAGAAGTGGTTTCTTGAGCGAAAAGTTTCCCCGCTATCCTATCATGCACATGGTCTAGAATCTTTGAGAATTGACAAAAGGACAAGCTCACCCCTACCCAGAATAAAAATCCCTTGCTCTACAGCTAATCCGAGCAAGTATCCCTAGCATAGGAAGAAAAGAAAAGTTCAAGAAAAAGAGAAAAAGAAAAAGGTTATTTCAGCATTATCTCAAATATCAAAGCAAAAGATACGAAAAAGAAAAATACAAAAAAAAAGAGAAAAGAAAGAAAAGAAAGAAAGCAAAACAAGCAAAAGCAAAAGCAATAAAATCCCTTTCCCTACCCATTGAAAAGAAAAGAAGGGTTGATGAGCTTGAATCCCTGGAATTCTCAATTATTCGAAAACCGTGAGGTAAGCCCCATAACAGGTGGTTTGTGCCCAACCCGCTTGGCCTTGGGTAACTCCTAGCGTGGTGATATGTCCGTCACATTAGCGACCTTCTTTTGTACAGACCTATGTCTCGCTTATGGATTAGCTAGCTCTTGATAACCCGACTTACATAGTAGTTTGGTACGGTTATATGCATCTAAATCATGGTTAATGAACACTTATTTGGTTAATTCAAATCACTTGTATCAAATTATCTTGCTCAAAACCGGTAAATGCACAAAGCAATTGCACACACATTTGTATTTGAGAGATTTTGTGTATCATTATGATAAATCAAGATCGGAAATGAACTCACATACGCACATGGGATTCCTTATAAATCTAACTTTTGTCTTTAAGATACTTTGAAATATTTTTGCAAATTGTCTGGAATAATTTCATTTTCTTCTCTGAGAACAGTTGTTTAGTATAAAGACAACTACATGCATTACCAAAAAAATCAAAATCATTTAAAAAAAAAACATGCAATAAAGTTACATTTATATATAACTTTTGACTTTCGCGACGATGGTATAGTTCCAAAACCAAAATTGGAATTTTATGCCTAGCACAAGTCCTCATCTTCATATTTTCTGTTTATTTTCAAAAATTAAAAATCAACCATGCAATAAAACTATTATTTTCTTCTTTGGATTTCGCGATGATGGTATAAGTCTATACCTAAATATTCTATGCCTAGCGCAAACCATCGAACTAATTTTATTTCCCATTTATTTCAAATCATAAAAAACATATGACTTAAATCATTATGTTACACAATTATGCTTTCAAAGAACGAACACTTGTTACTATTTCATGTCATTATGTCAAAATTCAATTTTGCAATGATGGTATAATTCCTAGGGAATTATTCAAAAATTTTATCACACTTAGGAATTTATGCCTAGCAAAAATCATTTTAAAATATTTCATGCATACTATTTTTATGAAAATCTGAAAACAAATCATCAAACCATCATTATCTCCATCATCACAACACAAAGTCTTAAGACAGTCTCTTAAGCACTCTTTTACTTTTAACAATATTTCTATACTAGGATTAGCTTGACGACCTAGCGAGCGGCGACTCCATGAAATGGTCTATAATAGCGACAATGTCCTTTGAAATTATTGTTAGAAGTCCCTTTTATTTTTATCAAATTATCCCACAAACAACCAATTTGTTTACATCAGATTATTTCATTTAAATTTTAAAAGCATGACATTCAAACCATAATATTTCCAAATGACATAATTACATGAATCATCAAATCAATCACACCAAAACATTAAAGCATCATACAAACACATAAGACAAGTCATATGATCAAAAATATCTCATCTATATATATATCAACAATATATACATCATCTCAAAACTGGATCGGTATGCCACAATCTGTACCTCGGCATACTCAATCCTCTATCAAAAATAATAAACACTATGTATCAATTTGTGTAGTGCAGTCTATAGCAGCTAGCCTCGAGAACCCCTCGAGCTCTCAACCTCATCTCCTCCCCCGCCCTGAGGTGGACGAGGTGGCCCCATCGTAGTACGTGTGGTGCTATGAGTCCTGGACTCTGATCGTGATGATGTCCTCGATGACCCCATCATGATAGGCTCCACAATGGGGGCCGACAGTGGTAACCTCTGCCCCTCTGGCACCATATGGTAGTATAGCATCTGATAGAATGTGATCTGGGCAATAGCCCATGCTAGGTCCCGAGTGCTCGCCCCTCCGCTCCGTGCTCTGAGGCATGCGACCTCATCTCTGAGCTGTGTGGCCTCCTCTCGGTGTCGTGCAGCCTCATCCTGCAAGGACTGCACCTGAGCCTCGAGACGAACAGTCTCCACCCGGAGAGTAGCCATCTCGCTACTCTCTCCTACCTCGACACCCTTGCCCTTATCGGGCGATGGTGGCCTCTCTCTCCATGGAGAAGGGGGTCTCTCCTCCCTCCTCTCCCACTGTCATGGCCTCTACTGAGCCTGTGGCCTCCTCTGCTCTCTCCCTCCTGACCCTATGCCACCTCAATGGCCGCATGGCACTGCCTCCCCATCCGATGCACAACTACATGAATCGGACCCTGAGCCCTCGTCATCCGAGGAGGGTGGATGCCTACGTACCAGGCATCATAGCCATCAACAACCCTAGCATCATCACCATCCACTGGCTGGATGGGGGCATCATCCGTGTCCTCACTCCAGAAGCGCTACATATCTAGAGCCCCACTAACTGTAGTGTTATCCCGGATGGTCCAGGAAAACTCATAGTCCTTGAGAGATGGGATCCCCTACTGTAGACCGAACTACCTCAAAACTCGATCATAGCGATGGAGCTCCACCTCTCTCCTCTCCATCCTCAACCAGCAGGTTCGCCTAACATGAGCCAGCTCCTATCCATCCTCGGCCCACCTTGGATGATCTCTCCAAGGCCTCCAGGTGATCTGGTCGGAGACAAGGTCATCAAGTAGTCTCTAGGACATTGGCAGATCTATCCGCCACTGTGACCCTCTTCGGAGCCACCAGTAGAAAACTCGGGGCCTCTCCCCGTCAATCCCTATCAGTGGGAGCCCTACCGGCCTTCGCACCATGATGTGCTCCCAGCACCAAACCTGCAGTAGTGATGTCAAAACCAGACATCGACCTCCCTTGTATACGACCCCATACAGGATCCTATACAATCGACATAGTACAAAGCTCCCCCAAGCAAACCTGTACCCATGGTCTCTCATGTCGTAGACCACATCTGTCAGTAGCCATGGTAGTCTACATCCACTCTGATGGCATAGCAGTAGACCACCTACCACCCCAGCCAAAACCTGTGTCAGTCTAGATGCCCCAGGCATCTGGCGTAGCGACTCGATGTTCACTCCGCCCTTCTCCAGGGTGAAGCTCGGATCTCCGCACAGTCGCATCATCGCGTGGCCCTGATTGGCCATGGGAGTTATTAGCCGTCCTTGTATGGGGATCCTCAAAATCCTCCATACATCCTCCAATGTGGGAGTCATCTCCCCTGTCGGTAACCAGAAACAAGAAGAACCCGGATACCACCTCTCTGCTAGGGTTGTCAATAGCCCCATATCTGTAGAAACCTGTGGCATATCTGCCACGTGCTGCAAGCCGACTTGAGCCAACTGATCTCGCTCTGCCTGAGATAGAGCGGCCAAGTCATCCTTCAGCCCACCGTATTTCCATTCTCGGCTCTTTAGTAATCCTCTCTACAACATAAACAACAAAACAATAAAAATCATTAATAAAACAGTGATTAAAAATGCAAGTAAAATAAGTTCACTTTCATACAAATGATGATATCATCCACTATTGGACGATATCGTCCAAAATTTGAGCAAATTCGTCTCCGATTTTGCAAGAGGGAATCGTCCCTTATTGGACGAAATCGTCCCCATATCGTCGATTTCGCCCTTGGACGAAATCGACGATATCGAGACGATTTCGTCCCAACGACGTCGACGGCCCAAAAATGGCCACGATGCTCAACAATCATTCAAAATTAATCTAAAAAGCATGAAATTCAAAATTAAAGCATTCTAAATTAAGTTTGGACCCTTACCCGTAGCCCGCGTCGGACCTCTGTCGATCTGTGCGCTGTCTCGACCATCTTGTCTGCAGAGCTCTAGAAACCAGGAAAATGAATAGTAATAATGAATTAGGGTTTTACCCTATTTTTCTTAATTTTATTCAAAAACACTTAACAACATTTTAACATTTTGCTTTTCCATGTTTTTACCTCAAACGTTCGATTTGGGTAAAAACACGGAGGGGGCACCATAGTAAATTGTCGTACGATTCGACCTAGAATCGTCACCTAAAAATGGGAATAATTTTTGCTTTCTCGTAGATCGAGAAGAACTCATATTTAACGCATTTTCTTCAAAAAATTCGCTAAAGAGGGGGCAAAATGTAGCACCCTAAAATTGGCATAGTAAACCTTAGCAAATAATTAAAATTACCTTAGTAATAATTCAAAATTTGAATTTTAACCTCGAACCGCCTGTTAAACCGCTTTCCTCATTTTCCATGCCATTTTTAGGATTTGTTGTGACCGTTGGACGATATCGTCGCCGATCAGACGATATCGCCTCCAATCGGACGATTTCGTCTAGACTAGAACGTCCAGACGATTTCGTCCCAAAACTAATTTTTCATAATTAGCTTCTGTTTCAACGACGTCTCTAACCCGGGCAAAAGCGTGTCTACGCGGTTAGAGACTTCCCCCATTGGAGATCTCCCAAATTGGGATGATCTCCAACCTCCCAACCTCCTTCCTATGCCTATTTAATCTTAGGCCCTCCCCTTGACATTCCCCTGGCTGAATTTTCCTGTAACACGAGTTCTATTTGCATTAGACCATCTTAAATCACCATTTGCCTTCGTATTTTTCCAAGTTTGTTTGCAGGAACTTCATTGTTTTTCAGCCGGAGCAAGCTCAGATCGTCGCAGACGATCCTGTACGATCTCGGATGATCACGTCCAATTCGAGACGATTTCGTACTCTACAGACGATTTCGACTGCAGTCAACATTGGGGGCAATTAGTGCCCAGAGTTTGCACTTTTCTCTTCTCGTCTGTTGTTTCATTCTGCATTTAGATCAGTTTATTGTTATTTTTTGCTATTCTACATTTTGGAGTTCACCCATATAGCTTAAGTGCATGATAAGATCATAATTTGTCATTAGAATACTATAATTTACTTGAATTTCTATTCGTAATTATCGTTTTAGTATCTATATTGTCATTTTACACCATTTTCCTCTGTTAGTATTGTTGCATTTTCTGTGTTTTGTGTCTATTTCTCTGATTGTAGGTCTCTAATGAATTTGATGAATTCGTCAGATCTCAGACGATCTTGTCTGATTTCAGATGATCCTGTCAGATCAGAGGCGATCTTGATTGCTTCAAAAATTAGAACCTCCATCAGACATCCGGAATTAGGTATGACTTTTCTCATCTAGCTTATTCTCTGTGTTTTCTGTTCAAATTTGCTTTTCGTATTCATTTAAATCTGCATTTCATATAGAACAGTTTAGATTCATTTGGCCAAACCTAGGATTTGAATGATTAAAGATAAAATTGAACACATCAAACACATTCCCAACCTAGGCGTGGAAACTGCCACTCAAAAGTTTCCTGGTGAACCCCACCATCCGTCAAAAAATCACCTTAATACCCCTCCCCCGAGAGGCGGGACCTTCAAAGGGCCTCTCAGTCCGAGGTATTGTCCCATCCTTCTCGCATCCCCCTTTCGGGCGCGGATCCTTTAGCCTGAAGGTAAGGGTGCGGAAAATTTGGAACGATACAATTACCATGCGAACAATCTCTTCAATAGATTGGCATTCTCCAATAAATATATCTAAAGTTATATTGAATTATGTTTAAGTATTTGAAATAATTAAGCCTTACTTTTCATGCACATATTCACGTGGCTATTTTTATATATGCCCTAGGAACTATGTAGAAATTGATAGAGCCAATGCAATTTTATTGGTACTCTCTTCTCAATGGATTTGGTGTCCTTGTTAATGCTTTCTAAGCTATAATATCCTTCTATGGGAGAAAACTTTATTTTACTAATAATCCCTTCACTCTTGTCTTCCATACCTTTATCCAATGATATTTTCTTGAAACATCTTAAACAATAGATATTCATGATGATATTTATTAATCATGAGGGTTTTCTTATACAAATAAATTGGAGTTGGTTCATGTAAATATCTTCAACCAACTATTATTATTTTATTAACCTAATTAACTATAGTGGAGGTGATCTAAAATATATTTAGGTGGCATGATCCATATTATTAAACTATATCTATGATGTTCCTAACAAATAGGTCAAAATCTTAGGGGTTTTCCCTTTAAATAATATAGAAAGCAGTACAAACAAATACATAGCACTCAAAACTAGAATTCAAGCACAATTAAGAAGCCCTAATTGTTAGGGCATAATTTATAGCTAAGAAATTATATAAGACTATTTACAACCCAAGTAGCCTAATGGTGGAGACTTTGGAACTCTGAATAGAGGTCCAAGGTTTTTACCATGCAGGGGGTAGGGTTGTACACCATGCTTCAGTAATAATATTATGGTTGGGGATAACCATATATTGGAGTAAACAATATTTGTATCATATGGCCTATGGCCTCATAGATATTAAAAGCTACTTTACCCTTTTACCATATCCTATAGTCACTCTGCAAATCTTACAAACACTCAAAGCATTCTAGATAGTAATTAAAAACTCTTATTTATAGATAAAAGAAAAAATTTCAAGTTCTAAGAGCCTACTTGCCACCCAGCTTGTATTAATAAATCTTCAAGCATTCAATAGTTCAAACTAGTAATAAAGACATCCACATTATCATGAGTAATATATAATTATGTAAGACAAAAATAGATGACACCAAACAATGAGAACAACAAATCAAGAAATATAAAATCAAAATATTGATATGGGAATCTTGATCTCATCACTTTTACAATATTTTTACCCCAAACTATAGGGGTTACAAAATATGAAGAAGACAAGATTATACTGAGAGTGGGGGTGAACAGTATAAGATCAACTTTTACTTTTCTTTTCCAAACAATATTATACAATATAATCAATGGAAATATCAATAGTAGTAATCAAAGTAATGCACAAATCATCACACACAATAGAGACACCAATTTAACATGGTTCACCCAATGTGGGTTACTCCACGGAGAAAATATTTCACTAAAAATTTCTCAACAAATCTCTTGGAAATCACTTCCCTATTAAAATATTTATGGAAATCTAACCAAAGGAGACACCAATCCCCGAATGCTCTAATTTGTGGATCTCTCTCCATAGGAGAACAATTTCCCCTTTTCTCTGGTTTGTGGATCTTGATCTAGGAGACCTCTATCTCCTCAACTAGTTTGTGGATATCTCTCCACAAAATAACTCTATCTTCCCAACTGATTCATGGATCACACTCCACAGGAGAACTCTTTTCCCTTGCTCTGGTTCATGGAAATCTATCCACATGAGAACTCTTTCTCCTCTACTCTAGTTGGTGCTCTTCTAGAAGACTTTTGCCCCCACTACACTAGCTTATGGATCTCTCTCCATAGAAGACCTCTATCCTCATTGCCTTGTCTAATGGATCTCTATCCATTGGAGACTGGTGTCCTCTTCTCTATCACCTCCAAATCTTATTCTCAACTATGCTCAATCTCTATATTAAATCTACACTAAACACTATCCTTGGTCTAGTACAAATATGCTCTAACTCTGTATTAGGCCTAGCACAAATCTGCTCTCAAATATACACCAAACTCTATCCTAAAATTTGTCCTCAAGCCTTAACACAAATCTTGATAAAATCACCAATCAACTCTACTCATATTTGCCCCAAGCGTTAACACAAAGCTTGAACAAATAAAACTTGCTTTTAATGTTGTCTCAACTATTCACCAAGACTTGATAAAATATTTCTACAAGTCTTCACCAAGACTTACCTCAAATCTGCCTACAAGTCTTCACCAAGACTTACCTCAAATATGCCTACAATTATTCACCAAGACTTACCTCAAATCTGCCTACAAGTCTTCACCAAGACTTACCTCAAATCTGCCTACAAGTCCTCTCAAGAACTTGCTCAATCTGCTCTCAATACAAACTCAAAACAACTCACAAAACATGATCAATCAATCTCAAATATTGCACACAATGCTATCAAATGCTTTGTCTAATATTCAAGGTTATTCCTTTAACTTGAAATAGTTTAGACATATTCCATTCAGAATTTATTTAACCTCTAGAACATATAGAGAATGATGTACTCTATCAAAAACTCAATATGTTCTACTCAATAATTAAGTATGTCACTTTCATAAATCTGGTTTCTAATGTTTGCACATTCACTCTCAATATCACTCAAATCCAATGCTTAAGAATTTCACTAAATCATTAAATCAATGAAACACAACTTGCTCACAAACCCTAAACAAGTGTTTTCAAACTTCTTCAAACAAAAAGCACAATGTGGGTCTCAAACCTTAACTCAAATATTTCTCAATCTCTATCTCAAATCAAATAATCCATCAACAAGATGCACTTAAACTTGCTTATACATTTCAAAAAATACTTATCAATCCTTTTCACTCCACATTATATTTCATAAATTCAATTCAAACACTCTAATGAAAATATAGTGTGTCCATACCTTTTTGCTTTGATGGAGATATGTCTTCAAAACCTATTTTACTCACAATCAAATATTTTTTTCCAATTCAAGGTTAGATATCAACAATCTATCTCAAAATATCCACACAAATATTCTCCTCAATAATTATCTCACCATTCATAGAAATACAATAAAATGTCAAGTCACAGATACACCTTATTATCTCCAATACTCTCAAAATAATATTCAACACATAAAAATAAAGTTCCTTTGTTAACACCTTATAATCTCCAATAATCTCAAAATAATATTCAATAGATAAAAATGAAGTTCCTTTTTTAACACCTTATAATCTCCAATATTCTCAAAATAATATTCAATACATAAAAATGAAGGTCCTTTGTTAACACCTTATAATCTCCAATCTTCTCAAAATAATATTCAATACACAAAAATGAAGTACCTTTGTTAACACCTTATAATCTCCAATATTTTATTTTCTAAGTATAAAATATTATTTCAACCCTTATGAATCCCTAAATATTAAACACATACCTTTATAATTATCACGTGCTCTCAAAACTCTTTATGCATTCCAAACCTTTGGCAATAATTAAATTAAAAACGCATACCTTAATGTTGGCCCACGTCACCAAAAATATTACGCATGTCTTTGACGACCAACGTCCGACGACCAACGACAAAACTCAAACTCGTGACCTATGCCACCGTAGTGCTTTTATCCAAGGCTAAGCTACCACATAGGATACACGTCCATATGTGAACCAAAGGTCCATGCTCCCTTACAAATGTTGCTACATGAATTTTGGAGAAAATAATAACACTTCCCTTCTTCAGCAAAAGCGAATGGCTTGGGATTCAAAACCATGGCCTGCCCTTCACAACATCTTAGCCACATCTTTGACCGTCGTTTGTGCTATTCAGTGCTACGAGATAATCATGTCGTTCCAATTGAACTTAAACACAGTTATGCATCCTTAAAAAACTCATAAGTGTCTTCTTCCTTTCGCATATGGAGCACACGATTTTATTTATCACTTGGGAAGTATCAATGTTAGACTTAGGAAATTAAAAATATTTTCTATTAATACTCTTCCTTTGCATTTGAAACACGTCGACCCTTTCGAATTTCAAATTCGAAATAAAAATTTAAACTTGGTGCCTTTAATTATTAAAATTAAAATTTTAACCTTAGGTTAAAATTTTTTAATTTAAATAAATTAAATTAAAACCTTTGCCCACCTTGCTCAATTGACTTTGTCGAGGATATATATTTTTTAATGATTCCTTGGACCCTATTATTTTCACCTCTTCCTTTTGCCCAAATATTATAATATTAAATATTATAATATTATTATTTCTTTTTAAACTTGCTTCCATTTTCTTGGGTCTTCTACCTTTTAGGCCTCTTTAGGCATATAATATTTAAAATAAATATTATACCCTTTTCTTCTTTTAACAACTCCCTTGCTTTTTGGAGAATCAACCTTTTGACATCAATGATGACAAAACTGGACATCAAACCTCTTGACATCAATGACAACAATAACTTGCTCAAATTTCCAATAAAATAATGTTTGTTTCATATTTTTAATAATTGTATATATGTCTAAATAACTTTTTACGAAAAATAACAAATTCTTAACAGCTTCCCAATCCTTTCCACAAATGACTTCAAAAATTGATTTTATGCTAGGTCCATAGAAACTTCAATATATCCATTTGAAGATGCATGTAGGATAAATTGTGTACGTCTTCCAAAATAGTTTTGTGCACCTTATTCAAAAATTATAAACTTTATCTACTTCACACATTACTTTTTTAAGACTTCATAAAAAATAAGTTCCAAACTTCTTAGTACTTAACCAATATGAGATAAATTTTTCAAGCCCAGATAGCATGCACAATCATCATTCTTTACAAATGTGTTCAAATATGAAAATTTTATTGGTACATACTTTCAGAATTTTCAAATATCAGATGCTAATGGACCATTATAATATCCATCTACATAGGCTTCATGGGGCAACATTAATCCTTATTAAAATTTTTAATACATCTACTTGGATTTGATGATAGAAGAAAGGATTATAAATGCCAATGTAAATACTATATGATGGATTGTTAGATACAATGGTGCTCATCAACAATAGTCTTCCATTCACATTAGGATTTGGCTCCACCATTTCACAAATTATCTTGCCACCAAATGTTCTATGTCACCAACTCATGAAATGATTTGTGTATACGTCAAATCGATAGGCTTCTTTATTTCTCCCTCATTTTTTGTCATGTTGTCTCAAACATGTTCTTCAATAGTATTATAATGAACATCAAATTGTAGTAGGCCACAATAGTGTTAAATGACAACATGTTTAGCATTGATAATAGCACATCTCCATAAGGATTACAAAGTATGGTGATGGGATGCATGTACATAGGATTGCTTGTCTTTGATACTTGCCTTAATATCTCACATCACCTTGCAATATTCTTCACAACACAGTTATTTAGCAATAAAACAATTTTCATGTTCCTCAACTCATCTCTAGAAATTCAATATTTCTCGATGATTACCATGCGAACAATCTCTTCAATAGATTGGAATTATCTAATAAATGTATCTAAAGTTATATTGAATGATGTTTAAGTATTTGAAACAATTAAGCCTTACTTTTCATACACAGATTCACATGACTATTTTTATATATGCCCTAGGAACTATGTAGAAATATATAGAGCCAATGCAATTCTATTAGTACTTTCTTCTCAATGGATTTGATGTCCTCATTTATGCTTTCTAGGCTATAATCTCCTTATATGGGAGAAAAAATTATTTTACTAATAATCCCTTCTCTCTTGTCTTCCATACCTTTATCCAATGATGTTTTCTTGAAACATCTTCAACAATAGATATTCATCAAACCCATATCACATGAACATGTCTTATTATTTATTTAACAACAAATATTCCAAAATATATTACCTACTTATTCATGAATAAATATAGAATATGGTGTTCCACATTCATGGAGATTATATTCATGTTTCACCTATTGAAAAATAGTTGCAAGCACCAAAACACCCACAAACTAGGACCACAAAATCCAATATTTTCTTTTGAATCACAATTTCACCTTCAATCACAAATAACCATGTTCTAAGCACAATACCATATTCACTCTCCTAAAAATAATGAGAACTATGATACCACATGATTGACTAGTAGGATTCTAGATGATATTTGTTAATCATGAGGGTTTTCTTATACAAATAAATTGGAGTTGGTTCATGTAAATATCTTCAACCAACTAATATTATTTTATTAACCTAATTAACTATAGTAGAGGTGATCTAAAATATATTTAGGTGGCATGATCCATATTATTAAACTATATCTATTATGTTCCTAACAAATAGGTCAAACTCCTAGGGGTTTTCCCTTTACATAATATATAAAGTAGTACAAACAAATACATAGCACTCAAAACTAGAATTCAAGCACAATTAAGAAGCCCTAATTGTTAGGGCATAATTTATAGCTAAGAAATTATATAAAACTATTTACAGCCCAAGTAGCCTAATGGTGGATACTTTGGAAATTTGAATAGAAGTCCAAGGTTTGTACCATGTAGGGGGTAGGGTAGTACACCATGCTTCAATAATCATATTATGGTTGGGGATAACCATATATTGTAGTAAGCAATATTTGTCTCATATGGCCTATGGACTCATAGACATTAAAAACTACTTTACCCTTTTACCCTATTCTATAGTCACTCTGCAAATCTTACAAATACTCAAAGCATTCTAGATACTAATTAAAAACTCTTATTTATAGAGAAAAGAAGAAATTTCAAGTTCTAAGAGCCTACTTGCCACCAAGCTTGTACTAAGGAATCTTCAAGCATTCAATAGTTCAAACTAGTAATAAAGACATCCAAATTAACACGAGTAATATATAATTATGTAAGACAAAAATAGATGACACCAAACAATGAGAACAACAAAACAAGAAATATAAAATCAAATGAACTTTTATATTAATATGGGAATCTTGATCGCCTCACTTTTACAATATTTTTACCCTAAACTATAGGGGTTACAAAATATGAAGAATACAAGATTATACTGAGGGGGGGTGAAAAATATAAGTTCAACTTTTAGTTTTCTTCCCCAAACAGTATTATACAATATAATCAATGGAAATATCAATAGCAGTAATCAAATTAATGCACAAATCATCACACACAATAGAGACACCAATTTAACATGGTTCACCCAATGTGGGCTACTCCATGGAGAAAATATTTCACTAAAATTTTCTAAACAAATTTCTTGAGAATAAATCCCCTATTACAATGTTTATGGACCTCTGTCCAAAGGAGACACCAATCCCATAATGCTCTGATTTTTGGATCTCTCTCCATAGGAGAAATCTTTCCCCTTTTCTCTGGTTTGTGGATCTTGATCCAGGAGATCTCTATCTCCTCAACTTGTTTGTGGATCTCTCTCCATAGAAGAACTCTATATTCCCAACTAGTTCATGGATTACACTCCATAGGAGAACTATTTTCCCTTGCTCTGGTTCATGGACTCTATCCACATGAGAACTCTTTCTCCTCTTCTCTGGCTGGTGCTCTTCTAGAAGACTTATACCCCCACTACACTTGCTTGTGGATCTCTCTCCACAAAAGACCTATGGTCTCACTACCCTGTCTAATGGATCTCTATCCACTAGATACTGTTGTCCTCTACTCTATCACCTCCAAAGCTTATTCTCAAATTTTCTCAATCTCTATCTTAAATCTACACTAAAAACTATCCTCGATCTAGTACAAATCTGCTCTAACTTTGTATCAGGCCTAGCACAAATTTGCTCTTAAATCTACACCAAAATCTATCCTAAAATCTATCCTCAAGCCTTAATACAAATCTTGATCAAATCACCAATCAACTCTACTCATATCTACCCCAAGCCTTAACACAAAGCTTGAACAAATAAAACTTACTCTTAATTTTATCTCAAGTATTCACCAAGACTTGCTCAAATCTGTCTACAAGTCTTCACCAAGACTTATATCAAATCTGCCTACAAGTCTTCACTAAGACTTACCTCAAGTATGCCTTAAATTCTTCACCAAGACTTAACTAAAATCTGCCTACAAATCTTCATCGAGACTTACCCCAAAACATGATCAATCAATCTCAAATATTGCACACAATGTTATCAAATGCTTTGTCTAATCTTCAAGGTTATTCCTTTAACTTGAAATAGTTTAGATATATTCCATTCATAATTTGTTTAACCTCTAGAAAATATAGAGAATGATGTACTCTATCAAAAACTCAATATGTTCTACTCAATCATTAAGTATGTCGCTTTCATAAATCTAGTTTCTAATGTTTGCACATTCACTCTCAATATCACTCAAATCCAATGCTCAAGAATTTCACTTAATCATTAAATCAATGAAACACAACTTGCTCACAAAACCTAAACAAGTATTTTCAAACTTCTTCAAACAAAAAGCACAATGTGGTTCTCAAACCTTAACTCAAATATTTCTCAATCTCTATATCAAATCAAATAATCCATCAACAAGGTGCACTTAAACTTGCTCATACATTTCCAAAAATACTTATCAATCCTTTTCACTCCACATTATATTTCATACATTCATTTCAAACACTCTAATGAAAATATAGTGTGCCCATACCTTTTGCTTTGATGGAGATATGTCTTCAAAACCTACTTTACTCACAATCAAATATTTTTTTCAACTGAAGGTTAGATATCAACAGTCTATCTCAAAATATCCACACAAATATTCCCCTCAATAATTATCTCACCATTCAAGAAATACAATAAAATGTCAAGTCACAAATACACCTTATTATCTCTAATACTCTCAAAATAATATTCAACACATAAAAATAAAGTTCCTTTGTTAACACCTTATAATCTCCAATATTATCAAAATAATATTCAATACATAAAAATGAAGTTCCTTTGTTAACACCTTATAATCTCCAATCTTCTCAAAATAATATTCAATACATAAAAATGAAGTACCTTTGTTAACACATTATAATCTCCAATATTTTATTTCTAAGCATAAAATATTATTTCAACCCTTATGAATCCCTAAATATTAAACACATACCTTTCTAATTATCACGTGCCATCAAAACTCTTTATGCATTCCAAACCTTTGGAAATAATTAAATTAAAAATACATACCTTAATGTTGGCCCACGTCACCAAAAATATTACGCATGTCTTTGATGACCAGCATCCGATGACCAACGACCAAACTCAAACCTGTGACCTATGCCACCATAGTTCCTTAGTCCAAGGCTAAGCTACCACCTGGGCTACACGCCCACACATGAACCAAAGGTCCATGCTCCCTTACTAATGCTACTACATGAATTTTGGCAAAAATAAAAACACTTCCCTTCTTAAGCAAAAGCGAACGACTTGGGACATGAAACCACGGCCTGCCCTTCACAACACCTTAGCCACATCTTCGACCGTCGTCTATGCTACTCAGTGCTATGGGATAATAATGTCACACCAATTGAACTTAAACATAGTTTTGCCTCCTTAAAAAACTCATAAGTGTCTTCTTCCTTTCGCATATGGTGCGCACGATTTTATTTATCACTTGGGCATTCAAATATTGTATTGGTGTTAGAATTAGGTAATTAAAAATATTTCCTATTAATACTCTTCCTTTGCATTTGAAACACATTGACCCTTTCAAATTTCAAATTTGAAATAAAATTTAAACTTGGCGCCTTTAATTATTTAAATTAAAATTTTAACATTAGGTTAAAAAAAAATTATTTAAATAAATTAAATTAAATCCTTTGCCAACCTTGCTCAATAGACTTTGTCGGGGATATATTTTTTTTAATGATTCCTTGGACCTTATTACTTTTTACCTCTTCCTTTTGCCCAAATATTATAATATTAAATATTATAATATTATTATTTATTTTTAAACTTGCTTCCCTTTTCTTGGGTCTTCTACCTTTTAGGCCTCTTTAGGCATATAATATTTAAAATAAATATTATACCCTTTTCTTCTTTTAACAAATCCCTTGCTTTTTGGAGAATCAACCTTTTGACATCAATGATGACAAAATTGGACATCAAACCTCTTGACAATGACAACAAAACTTGCTCAAATTTTCAATAAAATAATGTTTGTTTCATATTTTCAATAATTGTATGTATGTCTACATAATTTTGTGTAAAAATAATAAATTCTTAACAACTTCCCAATCATTTCCAAAAATGACTTCAAAAAATGATTTGATGCTAGGTCCATAGAAACTTCAATATATCCTTTTGAAGATGCATGTAGGATAAATTGTGCACCTCTTCCAAAATAGTTTTGTGCATCTTCTTCAAAAATTATAAAATTTATCTATTTCACACATTACTTTTTTAAGACTTCATAGAAAATAATTTCCAAAATTCTTAGTGCCTAACCAATATGAGATAAATATTTCAAGCCCAAATAGCATGCACAACCATCATTCTTTACAAACGTGTTCAAATATGAAAACTTTATTGGTACATACTTTCAGAGTTTTCAAAAGTCAGATGCTAATGGACCATTATAATATCCATCTACATAGGCTTCATGCGGTAGCATTAATCCTTATTAAAATTTTCAATACATATCCTAGGATTTGATGATAGGAGAAAGGATTACAAATACCAATGTAAATGCTATATGTTTGATTGCTAGATACAATGGTGCTCATGAACAATAGTCTTCCATTCACATTAGGATTTGGCTCCACCATTTCACAAATTATCTTGCCACCAAATTTTCTATGTCACCATCTCATGAAATGATTTGTGAATACATCAAATCAATAGGCTTCTTTATTTCTCCCTCATTTTTTTTCATGTTGTCTCAAACATGTTCTTCAATAGTATTATAATGAACATCAAATTGTAGTAGTCCACAATAGTGTTAAATGACAACATGTTTATCATTGATAATAGAACATCTCCATAAGGATTACAAAGTATGGTTATGGGATGCATGTACATAGGATTCCTTGTCTTTGATACTTGCCTTAATATCTCACATCACCTTGCAATATTCTTCACAACAAAGTTATTTAGCAACAAAACAATTTTCATGTTCCTCAACTCATCTCTTGATATGCAATATTTCTCGATGATTACCATGCGAAAAATATCTTCAATAGATTGTCATTATCTAATAAATGTATCTAAAGTTATATTGAATGATGTTTAATTATTTGAAACAATTAAGCCTTACTTTTCATACATAGATTCACGTGGCTATTTTTATATATGCCCTAGGAACTATGTAGAAATATATAGAGCCAATGCAATTCTATTAGTACTTTCTTCTCAATGGATTTGATGTCCTCATTTATGCTTTCTAGGCTATAATCTCCTTCTATGGGAGTAAATTTTTTTTTACTAATAATCCCTTCTCTCTTGTCTTCCATACCTTTATCCAATGATGTTTTTTTGAAACATCTTCAACAATAGATATTCATCAAACCCATATCACATGAACATGTCTTATTATTTATTTAACAACAAATATCCTAAACTATATTACCTACTTATTCATGAATAAATATAGAATATGGTGTTCCACATTCATGGAGATTATATTCATGTTTCAACTCTTGAACAATAGTTTCAAGCACCAAAACACCCACAAACTTGGACCACAAAAGCCAATATTTTCTTTTGAATCACAATTTCACCTTCAATCACAAATAACCATGTTCCAAGCACAATACCATCTTCACTCTCCTAAAAATAATGAGCACTATGATACCACATGATTGACTAGTAGGATTCTAGATGATATTTATTAATCATGAGGGTTTTCTTATACAAATAAATTGGAGTTGGTTCATGTAAATATCTTCAACCAACTATTATTATTTTATTAACCTAATTAACTATAGTGGAGGTGATCTAAAATATATTTAGGTGGCATGATCCATATTATTAAAATATATCTATGATGTTCCTAACAAATAGGTCAAAATCCTAGGGGTTTTCCCTTTACATAATATAGAAAGCAGTACAAACAAATACATAGCACTCAAAACTAGAATTCAAGCACAATTAAGAAGCCCTAATTGTTAGGGCATAATTTATAGCTAAGAAATTATATAAAACTATTTACAACCCAAGTAGCCTAATGGTGGATACTTTGCAACTTTGAATAGAAGTCCAAGGTTTGTACCATGTAGGGCTTAGGGTAGTACACCATGCTTCAATAATCACATTATGGTTGGGGATAACCATATATTATAGTAAGCAATATTTGTATCATATGGCCTATGGCCTCATAGATATTAAAAATTACTTTACCCTTTTACCCTATTCTATAGTCACTTTGAAAATCTTACAAAAACTCAAAGAATTCTAAATACTAATTACAAACTCTTATTTATAGATAAAATAAGAAATTTTAAGTTCTAAGAGCCTACTTGCCACTCAGCTTGTACTAAGTAATCTTCAAGCATTCAATAGTTCAAACTAGTAATAAAGACATCCAAATTAGCACGAGTAATATATAATTATGTAAGCCAAAAAGAGATGACACCAAAAAATGAGAACAACAAAACAAGAAATATAAAATCAAATGAACTTTTATATCGATATGGGAATCTTGATCTCCTCACTTTTACAATAATTTTACCCCAAACTATAGGAGTTACAAAATATGAAGAATACAAGATTATACTGAGAGGGGGGTGAACAGTATAAGATCAACTTTTACTTTTCTTTCCCAAACAATATTATACAATATAATCAATGGAAATATGAATAGCAGTAATCAAATTAATGCACAAATCATCACACACAATAGAGACACCAATTTAACATGGTTCACCCAATGTGGGATACTCCACAGAAAAAATATTTTGCTAAAATTTTCTCAACAAATCTCTTGGGAATAACTTCCCTATTACAATGTTTATGGACCTCTGTCCAAAGGAGACACCAATCCCCTAATTATTTGATTTGTGGATATCTCTCCATAGGAGAACTCTTTTCCACTTTCTTTGGTTCGTGGATATCGATCCAGGATACCTCTATCTCCTCAACTAGTTTGTGGATTTCTCTCCATGGAAGAACTCTATTTTCCCAACTGGTTCATGGATCACACTCCATAGGAGAACTCTTTTCCCTTGCTCTAGTTTATGGAACTCTATCCACATGAGAACTCTTTCTCCTCTACTCTGGCTAGTGCTCTTCTAGAAGAATTCTGACCCCACTACACTAACTTGTGGATATCTCTCCACATAAGACCTTTATCCTCACTGCCCTGTCTAATGGATCTCTATCCACTGTAGATTGTTGTCCTCTGCTCTATCACCTCCAAATATTATTCTCAACTCTTCTCAATATATATCTTAAATCTACACTAAACATTATCCTCAGTCTAGTACATATCTGCTCTAACTCTATATAATGCCTAGCACAAATCTGCTCTGAAATTTGCACCAAACTATATCCTCAAATATTTTCTCAAGCCATAACACAAATATTGATCAAATCACCAATAAAATCTACTCAGATTTACCCCAAGCCTTAACACAAAGCTTGAACAAATCAAATTTGCTCTTAATGTTATCTCAAGTATTCACCAAGACTTGCTCAAATCTGCCTACAAGTCTTCACCAAGACTTGCCTCAAATCTACCTACAAGTCTTCACCAAGACTTACCTCAAATCTGCCTACAAGTCTTCACCAAGACTTACCTCAAAAATACCTACAAGTATTCACCAAGACTTACCTCAAATCTGCCTACAAGTCCTCTCAAGAACTTGCTCAAATTGCTCTCAATACAAACTCAAAACAACTCATAAAACATGATCAATCAATCTCAAATCTTGCACACAATGCTATCAAATACTTTGTCTAATCTTCAAGGTAATTCCTTAACTTGAAATAGTTTAGACATATTCCATTCAAAAAAAAATTAACCTGTAGAACATATAGAGAATGATGTACTCTATCAAAAACTCAATATAATCTACTCAATCATTAAGTATGTCGCTTTCATAAATATGTTTTCTAATTTTTGCACATTCACCCTCAATATTACTCAATTCCAATGCTCAAGAATTTCACTCAATCATTAAATCAATGAAACACAACTTGCTCACAAACCCTAAACAAGTGTTTTCAAACTTCTTCAAACAAAAAACACAATGTGGGTCTCAAACCTTAACTCAAGTATTTCTCAATATCTATCTCAAATTAAATAATCCATCAACAAGGTGCACTTAAACTTGCTCATACATTTCCAAAAATACTTATCAATCCTTTTCACTCCACATTATATTTCATACATTCATTTCAAACACTCTAATGAAAATATAGTGTGCCCATACCTTTTTGCTTTGATGGAGATATGTCTTCAAAACCTATTTTACTCACAATAAAAAAAAAATTCCAATTCAAGGTTAGATATCAACAGTCTATCTCAAAATATCCACACAAATATTCTCCTCAATAATTATCTTACCATTCAAGAAATACAATAAAATGTCAAGTCACAGATACACCTTATTATCTCCAATACTCTCAAAATAATATTCAACACATAAAAATAGAGTTCATTTCTTAACACCTTATAATCTCCAATATTATCAAAATAATATTCAATACATAAAAATGAAGTTCCTTTGTTAACACCTTATAATCTCCAATCTTCTCAAAATAATATTCAATACATAAAAATGAAGTACCTTTGTTAACACCTTATAATCTTCAATCTTCTAAAAATAATATTCAATACATAAAAATGAAGTACCTTTGTTAACACCTTATAATCTCCAATATTTTATTTTCTAAGCATAAAATATTATTTCAACCCTTATGAATTATCACGTGCCCTCAAAACTCTTTATACATTCCAAACCTTTGGCAATAATTAAATTAAAAATGCATACCTTAATGTTGGCCCACATCATCAAAAATATTAAGCATGTATTTGACGACCAGCGTCCAATGACCAGCGATCAAACTCAAACCCGTGACCTATGCCACCGTAGTGCCTTAGTCCAAGGCTAAGCTACCACCTGGGCTACACGCCCACACATGAACCAAAGGTCCACGCTCCCTTACAAATGTTATTGCATGAATTTTGGTGAAAATAAAAACACTTCCCTTCTTAAGAAAAAGTGAACGCCTTGGGATTCGAAACCTCGACCTGCCCTTCACAACACCTTAGCCACATCTTTGACCATTGTCTGTGCTACTCAGTTCTACATGATAATCATGTCACACCAATTGAATATCCATCTACATAGGCTTCATGGGGTAACATTAATCCTTATTAAAATTTTCAATACATATCCTAGGATTTTATCATAGGAGAAAGGATTACAAATGCCACTGTATATACTATATTTTGGATTTCTAGATACAATGGTGCTCATCAACAATAGTCTTCCATTCACATTAGGATTTGGCTCCACCATTTTACAAATTATCTTGCCACCAAATGTTCTATGTTACCAACTCATGAAATTATTTGTGTATACGTCAAATAGATAGGATTCTTTATTTCTCCCTCATTTTTTGTCATGTTGTCTCAAACATGTTCTTCAATAGTATTATAATGAACATCAAATTGTAGTAGGCCACAATAGTATTAAATGACAACATGTTTATCATTGATAATAGCACATCTCCATAAGGATTACAAAGTATGGTGATGGGATGCACGTACATAGGATTCGTTGTCTTTGATGCTTGACTTAATATCTCACATCACCATGCAATATTCTTCACAACAAAGTTATTTAGCAACAAAACAATTTTCATGTTCCTCAACTCATCTCTAGAAATGCAATATTTCTGGATGATTACCATGCGAAAAATATCTTCAATAGATTGGAATTCTCCAATAAATGTATCTAAAGTTATATTGAATTATGTTTAAGTATTTGAAACAATTAAGCCATAATTTTCATACACATATTCACATGGCTATTTTTATATACGCCCTAGGAACTATGTATAAATTGATAAAGTCAATGCAATTCTATTGGTACTCTTTTCTGAATGGATTTGATGTCATCATTTATGCTTTCTAGGCTATAATATCCTTCTATGGGAGAAAAATTTGTTTTACTAATAATCCCTTCTCTCTTGTCTTCCATACCTTTATCCAATAATTTTTTCTTGAAACATCTTCAACAATAGATATTCATCAAACCCACATCACATGAACATGTATTATTATTTATTAACAACAAACATCCCAAAATATATTACCTACTTATTCATGAATAAATATAGAAGATAGTGTTCCACATTCATGGAGATTATATTCATGTTTCACCTATTGAACAATAGTTGCAAGCACCAAAAAACCCACAAACTAGGACCACAAAAGCCAATATTTTCTTTTGAATCACAATTTCACCTTCAATCACAAATAACCATGTTCTAAGCACAATACCGTCTTCACTCTCCTAAAAATAATGAGCACTATGATACCACATGATTGACTAGTAGGATTCTAGATGATATTTATTAATCATGAGGGTTTTCTTATACAAATAAATTGGATTTGGTTCATATAAATATATTCAACCAACTATTATTATCGTATTAATATAATTAAATATAGTGGAGGTGATCTAAAATATATTTAGGTGGCATGCTCCTTATTATTAAACTATATTTATGATGTTCCTAACAAATAGGTCAACCTCCTAGGGGTTTTCCCTTTATATAAAAGAGAAAGTAGTACAAATAAATTCGTAGCACTCAAAACTAGAATTCAAGCACAATTAAGAAGCCCTAATTGTTAGGGCATAAGTTATAGCTAAGAAATTATATAAAACTATTTACAACCCAAGTAGCCTAATGGTGGAGACTTTGAAACTTTGAATAGAGGTCCAAGTTTTGTACCATGCAAGGGGTAGGGTTGTACACCATGCTTCGGTAATCATATTATGGTTGGGGATAACCATATATTGGAGTAAGCAATATCTGTCTCATATGGCCTATGGCCTCATAGATATTAAAAACTACTTTACCCATTTACCCTATTCTATAGTCACTCTCCAACTCTTACAAACACTCAAAGAATTCTAGATAGTAATTACAAACTCTTATTTATAGATAAAAGAAGAAATTTCAAGTTCTAAGAGCCTACTTGCCACCCAGCTTGTACTAAGGAATCTTCAAGCATTCAATAGTTCAAACTAGTAATAAAGACATCCAAATTAGCATGAGTAATATATAATTATGTAAGCCAAAAAGAGATGACACCAAACAATGATAACAACAAAACAAGAAATATAAAATCAAATGAACTTTTATATTGATATGGGAATCTTGATCCCCTCACTTTTACAATATTTTTACGCCGAACTATAGGGGTTACAAAATATGAAGAATACAGGATTATACTGAGAGGGGGGTGAACAGTATAAGATCAAATTTTACTTTTATTTTCCTAACAATATTATACAATATAATCAATGGAAATATCAATAGTAGTAATCAAATTAATGCACAAATCATCACACACAATGGAGACACCAATTTAACATGGTTCACCCAATGTGGGTTACTCCACGGAGAAAATATTTCACTAAAATTTTCTCAAAAAATCTCTTGGTAATCACTTCCCTATTACAATGTTTATGGACCTCTATCCAAAGGAGACACCAATCCCCTAATCATCTTATTTGTTGATCTCTCTCCATAGAACTCTTTCCCCTTTTCTCTAGTTCACGAATCTTGATCTAGGAGACCTCTATATCCTTAACTAGTTTGTGGATCTCTCTCCACATAAGAACTCTATCTTCCCAACTGGTTCATGGATCACACTCCATAAGAGAGCTCTTTTCCCTTGCTCTGGTTCATGGAACTCTATCCACATGAGAACTCTTTCTCATATACTTTATTTGGTGCTCTCATAGAAGACTTATGTCCCCAATACACTAGCTTGTGGATCTCTCTGTATCAGGCCTAGCACAAATTTGCTCTCAAATATGCACCAAAATATATCCTCAAATCTATCGTCAAGCCTTAACACAAAGCTTGATCAAATCACAAATCAACTCTACTCAGATCTGCCCCAAGCCTTAACACAAATCTTGAAAAAATCAAACTTGCTCACCAAAACTTTCTCAAGACTTGCTCAAATATGTCTACATGTCTTCACCAAGACTTAACTCAAATCTGCATACAAGTCTTCACCAAGACTTACCTCAAATTTACCTACAAGTCTTCACCAAGACTTAACTCAAATCTGCCTACAAGTCTTCATCAAGACTTGCCTCAAATCTGCATACAAGTCCTCTCAAGAACTTGCTCAAACTGCTCTCAATACAAACTCAACACAACTCACAAAACATGATCAATCAATATCAAATCTTGCACACAATGCTATCAAAAACTTTGTCTAATCTTCAAGGTTATTCCTTTAACTTGAAATAGTTTAGATATATTCCATTCAGAATTTGTTTGACCTCTGGAACATATAGATAATTATGTACTCTATCAAAAACTCAATATGTTCTACTCAATCATTAAGTATGTCTCTTTCATAAATCTTGTTTCTAATGTTTGCACTTTCACTTTCAATATCACTCAAATCCAATGCTCAAGAATTTCACTCAATCATTAAATCAATGAAACACAACTTGCTCACAAACCCTAAACAATTGTTTTCAAACTTCTTCAAACAAAAAGCACAATGTGGGTCTCAAACCTTAACTCAAATATTTCTCAATATCTATCTCAAATAAAATAATCCATCAACAAGGTGCACTTAAACTTGCTCATACATTTCAAAAAATACTTATCAATCCTTTTCACTCCACATTATATTTCATACATTCATTTCAAATACTCTAATGAAAATATAGCGTGCCCATACCTTTTTGCTTTGATGGATATATGTCTTTAAAACCTATTTTAATCACAATCAATTTTTTTTTCCAATTCAAGGCTAGATATCAATAGTCTATCTCAAAATATCCACACAAATATTCTCCTCAATAATTATCTCACCATTCAATAAATACAATAAAATGTCAAGTCATAGATACACCTTATTATCTCCAATACTCTCAAAATAATATTCAACAAATAAAAATAAAGTTCCTTTGTTAACACCTTATAATCTCCAATCTTCTCAAAATAATATTCAATACATAAAAATGAAGTTCCTTTGTTAACACCTTATAATCTCCAATCTTCTCAAAATAATATTCAATACATAAAAATGAAGTTCCTTTGTTAACACCTTATAATCTCCAATCTTCTCAAAATAATATTCAATACATAAAAATGAAGTACCTTTGTTAACACCTTATAATCTCCAATATTTTATTTTCTAAGCATAAAGTATTATTTCAACCCTTATGAATCCCTAAATATTAAACACATACCTTTTAATTATCACATGCCCTCAAAAATCCTTATGCACTCCAAACCTTTGGCAATAATTAAATTAAAAATGCATACCTTAATGTTGGCCCATGTCACCAAAAATATTACGCATGTCTTTGACGACCAACGACCAAACTCAAACTCGTGACCTATGCCACCATAGTGCCTTATTCCAAGGCTAAGCTACCACCTAGGCTACACACCCACACGTGAACCAAAGGTCCACGCTCCCTTACTAATATTGTTGCATGAATTTTGGTGAAAATAAAAACACTTCCCTTCTTCAGCAAAAACAAACGGCTCGGGATTTGAAACCACGGCCTGCCCTTCACAACACCTTAGCCACACCTTCGACCGTCGTCTATGCTACTCAGTGCTATGGGATAATCATGTCGTGCCAATTGAACTTAAACACAGTTCTGCCTCCTTAAAAAACTCATAAGTGTCTTCTTCCTTTCACATATGGTGCGCACAATTTTTTTTATCACTTGGGCATTCAAATATTGTATTGGTTTTAGACTTAGGAAATTAAAAATATTTCCTATTAATACTCTTCCTTTGCATTTGAAACACGTCGACCCTTTCAAATTTTAAATTTGAAATAAAAATTTAAACTTGGCGCCTTTAATTATTTAAATTAAAATTTTAACCTTAGGTTATAAAAAAAATTATTTAAATAAATTAAATTAAAACCTTTTCCAACCTTGATCAATGGAATTTGTCGGGGATATATTTTTTAATGATTCCTTGGACCCTATTATTTGTCACCTCTTCCTTTTGCCCAAATATTATAATATTATTATTTCTTTTTAAACTTGCTTCCCTTTTCTTGGGTCTTCTACCTTTTAGGCCTCTTTAGGCATATAATATTTAAAATAAATATAATACCCTTTTCTTATTTTAACAACTCCCTTGATTTTTTGAGAATCAACCTTTTGACATCAATGATGACAAAACTGGACATCAAACCTGTTGACATCAATGACAACAAAACTTGCTCAAATTTTAAACAAAATAATGTTTGTTTCATATTTTCAATAATTGTATATATATCTAAATAATTTATTGCAAAAATAGTAAATTCTTAACAACTTCCTAATCCTTTCCAAAAATAACTTTGAAAATGATTTGATGCTAGGTCCATAGAAACTTCAATATATCCATTTGAAGATGCATGTAGCATAAATTATGCACCACTTCCAAAATAGTTTTGTGCATCTTCTTCAAAAATTATAAACTTTATCTACTTCACACATTACTTTTTTAAGACTTCATAAAAAATAAGTTCTAAACTTCTTAGTGCCTAACCAATATGAGATAAATACTCCAAGCCCAAATAGCATGCACAATCATCATTCTTTACAAACGTGTTCAGCTATAAAAATTTTATTGGTACATACTTTAAGAGTTTTCAAACCTCAGATGCTAATGGACCATTATAATATCCATCTACATAGGATTAACGGGACAACATTAATCCTTATTAAAATTTTCAATACATCTCCTAGGATTGATGATAGGAGAAAGGATTATAAATGCCAATGTAAATGCTATATATTTGATTGCTAGATACAATGGTGCTCATCAACAATAGTCTTCCATCCACATTAGGATTTGGCTCCACCATTTCACAGATTATCTTGCCACCAAATGTTCTATGTCACCATGTCATGAAATTATTTGTGTATACGTCAAATTTATAGGCTTCTTTATTTCTCCCTCATTTTTTGTCATGTTGTCTCAAACATGTTCTTCAATAGTATTATAATGAACATCAAATTGTAGTAGGCCACAATAGTATTAAATGACAACATGTTTAGCATTGATAAAGCCCATCTCCATAAGGATTACAAAGTATGGTGATGGGATGCATGTACATAGTATTCCTTGTATTTGATACTTGCCTTAATATCCCACATCACCTTGCAATATTCTTCACAACAAAGTTATTTAGCAGCAAAAAAAAATTCACGTTCCTCAACTCATCTCTAGAAATGCAATATTTCTCGATGATTACCATGCAAACAATCTCTTCAATAGATTGGCATTCTCCAATATATGTATCTAAAATTATATTGAATGATGTTTAAGTATTTGAAACAATTAAGCCTTACTTTTCATACACATATTCACATGGTTATTTTTATATATGCCCCAGGAACTATGTAGAAATTGATAGATCCAATGCAATTCTATTGGTACTCTCTTCTCAATGGATTTGATATCCTCATTTATGCTTTCTAGGCTATAATATCCTTCTATGGAAGTAAACTTTGTTTTACTAATAATCCCTTCTTTCTTGTCTTCCATACCTTTATCCAAAGATGTTTTCTTGAAACATATTCAATAATAGATATTCATCAAACCCATATCACATGAACATGTCTTATTATTTATTTAACAATTATCCCAAAATATATTACCTACTTATTAATGAATAAATATAGAATATGGTGTTCCTCATTCATGGATATTATATTCATGTTTCACCTATTGAACAATAGTTGGAAGCACCAAAACACCCACAAAATAGGACCACAAAATCCAATATTTTCTTTTGAATCAAAATTTCACCTTCAATCACAAATAACCATGTTCTAAGAGCCTACTTGCCACCTAGCTTGTACTAAGGAATCTTCAAGCATTCAATAGTTCAAACTAGTAATAAAGACATCCAAATTAGCACGAGTAATATATAATTATGTAAGCCCAAAAGATATGACACCAAACAATGACAACAACAAAACAACAAATATAAAATCAAATGAACTTTTATATTGATATGGGAATCTTGATCTCCTCACTTTTACAATATTTTTACCCTAAACTATAGGGGTTACAAAATATGAATAATACAAGATTTAACTAAGAGGGGGGTGAATAGTATAAGATCAAATTTTACTTTTCTTTCTCAAACAATATTATACAATATAATCAATGGAAATATTAATAGTAGTAATCAAAGTAATGCACAAATCATCACACACAATAGAGACACCAATTTAACATGGTTCACCCAATGTGGGCTACTCCACGGAGAAAATATTTCACTAAAATTTTCTCAACAAATATCTTGGGAATCACTTCCCTATTACAATGTTTATGGACCTCTATCCAAAGGAGACACCAATACCCTAATGCTCTAATTTGTGGATCTATCTCCATAGGAGAACTCTTTCCCATTTTATCTGGTTCGTGTATCTTGATCTAGGAGACCTCTATCTCCTCAACTAGTTTATGGATCTCTCTCCATAGAAGAACTCTATCTTACCAACTGGTTCATGGATCACACTCCATAGGAGAACTCTTTTCCATTGCTCTAGTTTGTGGAACTCAATCCACATGAGAACTCATTCTCCTTTGCTCTGTCTGGTGCTCTTCTAGAAGACTTCTACCCCCACTACACTATCTTGTGGATATCTCTCCACAGAAGACCTTTGTCCTCACTGCCATGTCTAATGGATCTCTATCCACTAGAGATTTTTATCCTCTGCTTTATCACTCCAAAGCTTATTCTCAACTCTGCTCAATATCTATCTTAAATCTACACTAAACACTATCCTCGATCTAGTAAAAATTTGCTCTAACTTTATATTAGGCCTAGCATAAATCTATTCTCAAATATACACCAAACTTTATCCTCAAATTTTTCCTCAAGGCGTAACACAAAGCTTGATCAAATCACTAATCAACTCTACATAGATCTGCCCCAAGACTTAACACAAAGCTTGAACAAATCAAACTTGCTCTTAATGTTGTCTCAAGCATTCATCAAGACTTGCTCAAATTTTTCTACAAGTCTTCACCAAGACTTACCTCAAATCTACCTATAATTCTTCACTAAGAATTACATCAAATCTACCTACAAGATTTCACCAAGACTTACCTCAAATCTGCCTATAAGTCTTCATCAATACTTACCTCAAATCTGCCTACAAGTCCTCTCAAGAACTTGCTCAAACTACTCTCAATACAAACTCAACACAACTCACAAAACATGATCAATCAATCTCAAATATTGCACACAATGCTATCAAATGATTTATCTAATCTTCAATGTTATTCCTTTAACTTGAAATAGGTTAGACATATTCCATTCAGAATTTGTTTAACCTCTGGAACATATAGAGAATGATGTACTCTATCAAAAACTCAATATGTTCTAATAAATTATTAAGTATGTCACTTTCATAAATCTGGTTTCTAATGTTTACACATTCACTCTCAATATCACTCAAATCCAATTCTCAAGAATTTCACTCAATCATTAAATCAATGAAACACAACTTGCTCACAAACCCTAAACAACTATTTTCAAACTTCTTCAAACAAAAAGCACAATGTGGGTCTCAAACCTTAACTCAAATATTTATCAATCTCTATCTCAAATAAAATAATCCATCAACAAGGTGCACTTAAACTTGCTCATACATTTCCAAAAATACTTATCAATCCTTTTCACTCCACATTATATTCCATACATTCATTTCAAACACTCTAATGAAAATATAGTGTGCCCATACCTTTTTCTTTGATGGATATATGTCTTCAAAACCTATTTTACTCACAATCAAATCCTTTTTTCCAATTCAAGGTTAGATATCAACAGTCTATCTCAAAATATCCACACAAATATTCTCCTCAATAATTATCTCACCATTCAAGAAATACAATAAAATGTCAAGTCATAAATACACCTTATTATCTCCAATACTCTAAAAATAATATTCAACACATAAAAATAGAGTTCATTTCTTAACACCTTATAATCTCCAATATTATCAAAATAATATTCAATACATAAAAATGAAGTTCCTTTGTTAACACCTTATAATCTCCAATCTTCTCAAAATAATATTCAATACATAAAAATGAAGTACCTTTGTTAACACCTTATAATCTCCAATATTTTATTTTCTAAGCATAAAATATTATTTCAACAACCCTTATGACTCCCTAAATATTTAACACATACCTGCTTAATTATCACGTGCCCTCAAAATTCTTTATGCTTTCCAAACCTTTGGCAATAATTTAATTAAAAATGCATACCTTAATGTTGGTCCACGTCACCAAAAATATTACGCATGTCTTTGACGACCAGCGTCTGATGGCCAGCGACCAAAATCAAACCCGTGACTTATGCCACCATAGTGCCTTAGTCCAAGGCTAAGCTACCACCAGGGCTACACGTCCACAGGTGAACCAAAGGTCCATGCTCCCTTACTAATGTTGCTACAAGAATTTTGGAAAAAATAAAAACACTTCCCTTCTTCAGTAAAAGCGAACGACTTGGGATTCAAAACCATGGCCTGCCTTCACAACACCTTAGCCACACCTTTGACCGATGTCCGTGCTACTCAGTGCTACGAGATAATCATGTGGTGCCAATTGAACTTAAACACAGTTTTGCCTACTTAAAAAACTTATAAGTATCTTCTTCCTTTCGCATATGGAGTGCATGATTTTATTTATCACTTGGGCATTCGAATATTGTATTGGTGTTAGACTTAGGAAATTAAAAATATTTCCTATTAATACTCTTCCTTTGCATTTGAAACACATCGACCCTTTCTAATTTCAAATTCGAAATAAAAATTTAAACTTGGCGCCTTTAATTATTTAAATTAAAACTTTAACCTTAGGTTAATTTTTTTTAATTTAAATAAATTAAATTAATACCTTTGCCAACCTTGCTCAATGGACTTTGTCGGGGATATATATGTTTTTAATGATTCCTTGGACCCTATTATTTTTCACCTCTTCCTTTTGCCCAAATATTACAATATTAAATATTACAATATTAATATTTCTTTTTAAACTTGCTTCCCTTTTCTTGGGTCTTCTACCTTTTAGGCCTCTTTAAGCATATAATATTTAAAATAAATATTATACCCTTTTCTTATTTTAATAACTCCCTTGATTTTTGGAGAATCAACCTTTTGACATCAATGATGACAAAACTGAACATCAAACCTCTTGACATCAATGACAACAAAACTTGCTCAAATTTCCAACAAAAGAATGTTTGTTTCATATTTTCAATAATTGTATGTATGTCTAAATAATTTTGTGCAAATATAATAAATTCTTAACAACTTCCCAATCCTTTCAAAAAATGACTTTGAAAAATGATTTGATGCTAGGTCCATAGAAACTTCAATATATCCATTTGAAGATGCATGTAGCATAAATTGTGAAAATGCATGTAGGATAAATTGTGCACCTCTTCCAAAATAGTTTTGTGCATCTTCTTCAAAAATTATAAACTTTATCCACTTCATATATTACTTTTTTAAGACTTCATAAAAAATAATTTACAAACTTCTTAGTGACTAACCAATGTGAGATAAATATTTCAAGCCCAAATAGCATGCACAATCATCATTCTTTACAAACGTGTTCAAATATAAAAAATTGATTGGTACATACTTTCAGAATTTTCAAACTTTAGATGCTAATGAACCATTATAATATCCATCTACATAGGCTTCATGGGGCAACATTAATCCTTGTTAAAATTTTCAATACATATCCTAGGATTTTATGATAGGAGAAAGGATTACAAATGCCAATGTAAATGCTATATGTTGGATTGCTAGATACAATAGTGCTCATCAAAAATAGTCTTTCATTCACATTAGGATTTGGCTCTACCATTTCACAAATTATCTTGCCACCAAATGTTCTATGCCACCATCTCATGAAATTATTTGGGTATACGTCAAATATATAGGCTTCTTTATTTCTCCCCCATTTTTTGTCATGTTGTCTCAAACATGTTCTTCAATAGTATTATAATGAACATCAAATTGTAGTAGGCCATAATAGTATTAAATAACAACATGTTTAGCATTGATAATAGCACATATCCATAAGGATTACAAAGTATGGTGATGGGATGCATGTACATAGTATTCCTTGTCTTTGATACTTGCCTTAATATCTCACATCACCTTGCAATATTCTTCACAAAAAAGTTATTTAGCAACAAAACAATTTTCATGTTCCTAAAATCATCTCTAGAATAGCAATATTTCTCGATGATTACCATGCAAACAATCTCTTCAATAGATTGGCATTCTCCAATAAATGTATCTAAAGTTATATTGAATGATGTTTAAGTATTTGAAATAATTAAGCCTTACTTTTCATACACATATTCACATGGCTATTTTTATATATGGCCTAGGAACTATGTATAAATTGATAGAGCCAATGCAATTCTATTGGTACTCTCTTCTCAATGGATTTGATGTCCTCGTTTATGCTTTCTAGTCTATAATATCCTTCTATAGGAGCAAAATTTGTTTTACTAATAATCTCTTCTCTCTTGTCTTCCATACCTTTATCCAATGATATTTTTTTGAAACATCTTCAACAATAGATATTCATCAAACCCATCTCACATGAAAATTTCTTATTATTTATTTAACAACAAATATCCCAAAATATATTACCTACTTATTCATGAATAAATATAGAATATGGTGTTCCACATTCATGGAGATTATATTCATGTTTCACCTATTGAACAATAGTTGCAAGCACAAAAACACCCACAAACTAGGACCACAAAAGCCAATATTTTCTTTTGAATCACAATTTCACCTTCAATCACAAATAACCATGTCCTAAGCACAATACCATCTTCACTCTCCTAAAAATAATGAGAACTATGATACCACATGATTGACTAGTAGGATTATAGATGATATTTATTAATCATGAGGATTTTCTTATACAAATAAATTAGAGTTGGTTCATATAAATATCTTGAACCAACTATTACTATTTTATTAACCTAATTAACTATAGTGGAGGTGATCTAAAATATATTTAGGTGGCATGCTCCATATTATTAAACTATATCTATGATGTTCCTAACAAATAGGTCAACCTCCTAGGTATTTTTCCTTTACATAATTTAGAAAGTAGTACAAACAAATACATAGCACTCAAAACTAGAATTCAAGCACAATTAAGAAGCCCTAATTGTTATGGCATAATTTATAGCTAAGAAATTATATAAAAATATTTACAACCCAAGTAGCCTAATGGTGGATACTTTGGAACTTTGAATAGAATTCCAAGGTTTGTACCATGTAGGGGTTATAATTGTACATCATGCTTCAATAATCATATTATGGTTGGGGATAACCATATATTGGAGTAAGCAATATTTGTCTCATATGACCTATGGCCTCATAGATATTAAAAAATACTTTACCCTTTTACCCTATTCTATAGTCACTCTGAAAATCTTACAAACACTCAAAGCATTCTAGATAGTAATTACAAACTCTTATTTATATAGAAAAGAAGAAATTTCAAGTTCTAAGAGCCTAATTTCCATCCAGCTTGTACTAAGGAATCTTCAAGCATTCAATAGTTCAAACTAGTAATAAAGACATCCAAATTAGCACGGGTAATATATAATTATCTAAGCCAAAAATAGATGACACCAAAAAATGAGAACAAAAAAACAAGAAATATAAAATCAAATGAACTTTTATATTGATATGGGAATCTTGATCTCCTCAATTTTACAATATTTTTACCCCGAACTATAGGGGTTACAAAATATGAAGAATACAATCTTATACTGAGAGGGGGGTGAACAGTATAAGACAAATTGTTACTTTTCTTTACCAAAATATATTATACAATATAATCAATGGAAATATCAATAGAAGTAATCAAATTAATGCACAAATCATCACACACAATAGAGACACCAATTTAACATGTTTCACCCAATGTAGGCTACTCCACGGAGAAAATATTTCACTAAAATTCTCTCAACAAATCTCTTGGGAATCACTTCCCTATTACAATATTTATGGACCTCTGTCCAAACGAGACACCAATACCCTAATGCTCTGATTTGTGGATCTCTCTCCATAGTAGAACTCTTTCCACTTTTCTCTGGTTCATGGATCTTGATCTTTGAGATCTCTTTCTCCTCAAATAGTTTATGGATCTCTCTCCACGGAAGAACTCTATCTTCCCAACTGGTTCATGGACCACACTCCATAGGAGAACTCTTTTCCGTTGCTCTAGTTCGTGGAACTTTATCCACATGAGAAATCTTTCTCCTCTGCTCTGGCTGGTGCTCTTCTAGAAGACTTCTACCCCCACTGCACTATCTTATGGATATATCTCCATAGAAGACCTTTGTCATCACTTCCCTATCTAATGGATCTCTATCCATTGGAGAGACTGTTGTCCTCTTCTCTACCACCTCCAAATATTATTCTCAACTCTTCTCAATATCTATCTTAAATCTACACTAAATACTTTCCTCGATCTAGTACAAATCTACTCTAACTCTATATCAAGCCTAGCACAAATCTGCTCTCAAATTTGTACCAAAATCTATTGTCAATTCTATCCTCAAACCCTAACACAAATATTGATCAAATCACCAATCAACTCTACTCAGATCTGCCCCAATCCTTAACACAAATCTTGAACAAATCAAACTTGCTCTTAATGTTGTCTTAGGTATTCACCAAGACTTTATCAAATATGTCTACAAGTCTTCACCAAGACTTACCTCAAATCTGCCTACAAGTCTTCACCAAAACTTACCTCAAATCTGCCTACAAGTCTTCACCAATACTTACCTCAAATCTACCTACAATTCTTCACCAAGACTTGCCTCAAATCTACCTACAAGTCCTCTCAAGAACTTGCTCAAACTGCTCTCAATACAAACTCAACAAAACTCACAAAATATGATCAATCAATCTCAAATCTTGCAAACAATGCTATCAAATGCTTTGTCTAATATTCAAAGTAATTTCTTTAACTTGAAATAGTTTAGACATATTCCATTCATAATTTTTTTAACCTTCGGAACATATAGATAATGATGTACTCTATCAAAAACTCAATATGTTCTACTCAATCATTAAGTATGTCACTTTCATAAATTTGGTTTCTAATATTTGCACATTCACTCTCAATATCACTTAAATCCAATGCTCAAGAATTTCACTCAATCATTAAATCAATGAAACACAACTTGCTCACAAATCCTAAACAAGTGTTTTCAAACTTAAAAAAAAAAAAAGCACAATGTGGGTCTCAAACCTTAACTCAAATATTTCTCAATCTCTATCTCAAATCAAATAATCCATCAACAAGATGCACTTAAACTTGCTCATACATTTCAAAAAATACTTATCAATCCTTTTCACTCCACATTATATTTCATACATTCATTTCAAACACTCTAATGAAAATATAGTGTGCCCATACCTTTTTGCTTTGATGGAGATATGTCTTCAAAACCTAATTTAATCACAATCAAATCCTTTTTTCCAATTCAAGGTTAGATATCAACATTCTATCTCAAAATATCCACACAAATATTCTCCTCAATAATTATTTCACCATGCAAGAAATACAATAAAATTTCAAGTCACAGATACACCTTATTATCTCCAATACTCTCAAAATAATATTCAACACATAAAAATAAGGTTCCTTTGTTAACACCTTATAATCTCCAATATTCTCAAAATAATATTCAATACATAAAAAAGAATTTCCTTTGTTAACACCTTATAATCTCCAATATTCTCAAAATAATATTCAATACATAAAAATGAAGTTCCTTTGTTAACACCTTATAATCTCCAATCTTCTCAAAATAATATTCAATACATAAAAATGAAGAACCTTTCTTAACACCTTATAATCTTCAATATTTTATTATCTAAATATAAAATATTATTTCAACCCTTATGAATCCCTAAATATTAAACACATACCTTTTTAATTATCACGTACCCTCAAAACTCTTTATGCATTCCAAAACTTTGGCAATAATTAAATTAAAAATGCATACCTTAATGTTGGCCCACGTCACTGTTGACACTTTTTGTCACATTATACAAGGGGTAGAAGAATAGTAGAATTTTGTATAATATTTCCTTGTTGAAAGTTTTTCTTTTATTTAAAGTTACAGCAATTTTGACTCTCCCCATCGCCCCTTTTATAAAATGAAGAAGAAAGAGCTTCGCTACCAAACAAGCCAAGGAAAATAGCTTCGTCGAAAGAAAAGAAGGAGAATGTGAAAAGAGCTTCGGGCCCGAAGCACTTCAAATCACCACTTCGGGTGAAAACCTTGCGAAGTAATTTCGTCGAAGAAAATACAAAGATAACGCTTCGCACCCGAAGCATTTTCAGCAGTCGCTTCGGGCGAAAGTTTTGCGAAGCAGCATCCAAATGACTTCGCCGAAGGAGGAGAGCATAATCCAAATCAGCTAAGGTAAGGAAACTACTTCGGGCCTGAAGTATTTCTGACACCTACTTTGGCCAGTTTTCACCCGAAGCAGTGGTGCCCGAAGCAAAATGACAATGTGTCAGAAACAGAAGAGTGCTTCGGGAGGATATTCCCTGAACCGCAGTTTTGAGAAAGAATCGGGCCGAAACATTTTCTAGCCAAAGCAATTTTGCTAGCAAAGGACAAAGAGCCCCATTTCAAAGATGGAATCCGCTCGGCACTCAACATCCCCGAAGTAGTTTCTGCGAAGCATTATTTTGCGAAGAACAAATCAAGGAGAATCTACTTTGGCCCAAGGCTTTGGCGAGGCGGATATGTAGCGAAGCACTTTCGGGCCCACGTTCCAAGGTGGGCAGCTTCCCAAGGTGATCGAAGGCCCCTTATAAATACCCCTTTCTTGCCCGATAAGTCCGCTGACCATTTTTGGCAAATGAAAGGGACGTAACAATCCTCTAAGTAAAACCTGACGGGAGTAACGATCACTCAAGCACAGCATCCAGAAGCCAGGGACACTCGGGCGGTGCATTAAATGAATATTTCCATGGTTGACCCAGTCATAGTTGCCAGTTTTGGTAGCCGATTTGAGAGATCATTCACAGCAGCAGCAAGGCACCGATTTCTCAGGGCCCGAGGGTGTACTCCGCCATTTTTGTAATAATGACTCAGAGGGTCGGGTCCTCTATAAAAACCCAGGCATGTAATGTAAAAAGGGGGGGAACTTTTTGCTAGAAAGCTACTGTAACTTGATGTCCTGCGTTTAATACTAAAGATCTTTTGTGCTCTATTTCTCTCTTTTATGCTGCCTTTTGTGCTTAATTCTTTTGTCTTTTCTCGTTCGCATATCGAGACTCTGAATCCTGAATCCGGTGTGCGATCGGGGACTGAACCCCTAAAATTCGCCCTGAAGGATACATAGGAGAGGAAAAATGCCTTGTCGCTTTCCTTTATGCTGCCTGGTGGATTGAGGTTTCTGTTATTCCCTTATCTCAATCGTTGTTACTCTAAATCCTGAATTCCAGCGAGAGGGAAAGGAGAACCCTACGAACCCATCTAGAGGATACATAGGAAGTTCGGCATTTCATTTCCTTCGTGTTATTCTTGGTATTTCTTGCTGCTATTCGAGTTGTTAGTGAGTAATCGTGCTTCCTGTTCTCTCCCACCTTAAATCATCATCTTCTAACCCTTACTCTTTTTATTTCTTTCTCTAACCCTTACCCTTTTTTATTTCTTTTCCTAACCCTTACTCTATTTATTTCTTTCCTGCACTCTTGTCTCAAACCCCAAAAGTAGATTAGTATAGGAGCCGGCCTTTCTCCGGAGATTGGCATGAGGGGCATCTCTTCCCCTCGGCCTTTCAATGTTGGTCACAGGTCCAGGGCACGCAAACCCATCGAAAGTCCTTTCCTATGCGGATTTGATGACCAACAAGTTTTGGCACGCCCGATGGGACCCAAGGTCCCATATTTGAGAAAATTTCTAGCCCGTCTTCATCGGAGCCAGTAGTTCTAACAAGTTCTTGGTGAGATCCGGTCAGTCTCATCTTCTGAGTAGTAGTGAGAATCGATGCTCTCATTACTAAAAGACTCTTAGCATCTGGCGACTCTGTTTTACCCAAAAATCTCTAAAAGTCATGAAGACCAGTACCTAAACCTGGTTCTCGTAACCAGGAGCCCCCATGTCTTAAGAAGGTCCAAGTTCGGTGAATCTTTGGCCTGTCTTCATCTGATAAAATCACCTGGTGACTCAGTTGAGCTGAAGATCCAGATTTCCTGGTCGTAGGTGCCTTTCAAATCCGAAAGAAGATATCCCGAAGGAATCAAGGTTCGGTGAGCAGCCTTGACCTCATAAGCGAAGAAAGAATGTCCACCTAACGACTTCGACTCAGCGATGACAACCGTGATTTCCATAGGCTACTGTCGTAATGGCTAGGAGAAGCTTTCCTAGCTGGAACGATCCAGGCCCCCTGAATATCCAAAGCTACCACGAGATTCCCAAAAGTGCCTTGAAATCATTGACAAAATATAACGGCACCGCGGGAATGGCCCGAGAGCACCTTGAAGATGTTGCCGATTTAGCGACCCTCCATGACATTATCCATGAAGATGTCATGATCAGACTTCTTGTTCTATCTCTGGAAGGAAGGGCGCTATGGTGGTACAGATTGCTCAGGCCCAAAAGCATCTGCTCATGGGATGACTTAGCGGGGGCATTGATCGAAACGTTCGATGGCTCTCAGGACCCCTTCCATCTCTTCGCATACCTCTCCACCATCAAGAGAGCACCTTCGAAGGGTATCACGGACTTCAATGTTCGATTTTGCAGAAGTTGGAAGAGAATCCCACTGGAGATCCAACCGACGCCCGCCCAAGCCCATCTCTTCTATGTTCGGGCCTTCCACCTAGACGTAAGCCTCATTCTACTGCAATCAGGGGAACGAAGGTTCCCTCAAATATTTGAGGAGGCAATACGAGCGGAGTGGCTTATGCTCCTATCGAGAAAGTGGCAGTGGAGAGAAACTCCCTCGCTTCCTCCGATAATTACTGCTCCTGTCCGACCAATGCAGTACTCATCATGGGGCATTCCTCACACTGAGCCGAGGCCTGAGATGCAATCATTTGGAGCTCAGGAGGTAGACCTCATACTAGCCCAACAATGGGAGTACGCAAGCACGACCCACCTAATGAACAACATGGTTGCTCGCGATCTCCATCAAGAGGTGAACCGAGGAGAGAAGCAGACTCGAGTGGTAGAACCCGAGAACAAAGAGGGCACATTTTTGCACCCTTTTTGTATCCCAAGAGATGGCATGCAAGTGTTCATCCAAAGCTCATCAAGCCTGTCCGATTCAGAGGATGAGCTCGAAGGGATCTTGGAGGACTACTCTTCGTCGGAGGAACCTTGTTACCATATCAGTGGGATGGAAGAACCTGTACCCGACCTTTATTTTGAAGAATCTATAGAATTCTAGCATTGGGTCTGGTATTGGTTTTGGCTATCCCTAAGACCGATGCCCCAAGAAGACTTTCAAGTGGCGAACTTCTTTGCCAATAATCTGGGCACTAGCAGGAATGGAAATCGGCTGCGTTGCTTCTTGTTCACAGCATGGACAACTTCGAGAAGGGTCCAACCGAACTTCAAGGATCTGCTAAAGTTCAATCAGATCTGGTCGGGTCACTGCAGGTTTATCGGATAATCACCCGAAGTGAATCCATAGTGGCGGCATGCCAATTATGTCGCAAGCTTGTGAATAGTGTAAATAGTTCGGCTGATAAATAAAATGTTGCTCAAAAGCTCAGGTCGAGTTTTACTTCGGCAACTCTATAAAAAAAAAAAAAAACCAAGCAAGACTCAGGCCGAGGACCGAGAGGTACTTCTCCAAGGGGAATCCAAGCGAAGCAGTATCGAAAGAGAATCGGTGAACCACTTCTCGAATGGAAATAACTTCAGACCCAAAGCGTAAAAGAAACAACTCGCACCAAGGGTTCGCCTCGAAGCACTTCAACCCTGACCTCGACTTCACCAACCCAACGACGAAAAAGGCAGGGGCATTTAAAATGTGCCTATGGGAACGTGCCATCAGTCACCTTCAAAAGTGTCTAAAGTGGGCGAGTTAAATGAAAAGGTGGTGAGTACATCCTTTAAGGATTCAGTTTGGAGAAAAGTTCATGCTCGGGTACAAAGTGGCAGAGGGTCACGCTTCCAAAGCAAGTCGTAATCATCACAACACAACCCTGTGTACCACTCCACCATGCGGTGAATTGGATGAAGCGACACGAAGTTAATTATGGCAAGTGCCATAAATACTGGTGGTTGCCTTCTATGGCTATATAACGCAGGCTCCAGCAGTAACGAAGCTATTTGCCCGATAATTCATGCAAACTTCGCTACTAGCCTTCAAACTCTCCTATCTTGCGCTTCGAAGCCTCCAATCCCGAAGCCCTCCGCATTGTTTTCTCCATCACCCCTAGCACTATGGGAAAGAAGAACTCTAAGGAAAATGGGAAGGAACCAGAAGTGGTGGCCCTCGAGCAGCCAAAGGCAAAGGGCCATGACAAAGGGCCGAAGAAGGTTGATGTTAGCCGTCGCCCTGAGAAACAAGTCATGGGAGAAAGAGAGGATTCTAGGGATGAGCAGCCTGAAGAACCACCAGTTGATGTGTGGGATAGGATCAGAGACACCAAGCTATCAAGGAGCGTGGTTGAACTCAGGAGCACCATCGAGTTCATGAAAAGTAGGCTCTCGATAGACAACAAAAGAGTTGTCGCTTACTACTCCCAGATATACTGGTATCTGACGCCCCCACACATCACTGCCCTGAGCTGATTGATGCCATCATGCAGAACTATCAGCCCTCCTCTAGGCAAGTGGTAGACACCTCCGGTCACAAGTTGTTCTCCATTCTGAAGGAAGATGTCCAGGCAGCCTTTGCGCCATAGCAGGGCCCTCCTAAGGGGTATACGGTTCGCAACATTATTCTTAGCGAACAAATGGAGAGGTTCGCGTCCTCCAACTACATAATCAATTTTTTGTAGCAGAGCCTCAAAAGCGGGCTCCCTTTGGGAAAATTGCCCCGAATGCCCCTACCCTTGGAGGCCTTCAAAAATGCCGACATCTTCTCCATCATTGCATGGGTGGCGGGCCTATCTACCGATGCTTCGTTGCACCCGTGGCAGGTGTCTTTGGCTGAGTGTATTTCCAGAGGGGAATTTTATGCCCCTGATGCTTCGAGGCCAAGCACCAACCCAGTATTTTTTGACTAGGCAGAATGGGTGGCCAGGACCCTACATACGCGGCTCGCCAGCATGAAGAATGCTAGGACAAATAAGTACTTTTTGCCCTGTTCTCTTCTTGTTTGGTTATTTTTCTTTCATGTACATAGAAGTTTCCCTTATGTTGCTATTACGACAAGTGGCGAGGATGGAAATCCTCTGCCTGTATACCAGTGGACCCCTCTCCTATTGAAGACGGAGTCTTATTATTCTTTTAACCAACAATTTTTGGGACTCGCAATGCACATGCTAACAGGGTCTTCCCCTCGGGTTCCCCTCCTCCTAAGGGATAAGGTGGTACAAGAGAGAAGGGGAGACATTTTTCAGCTGACATAGGGGCTCGTAATTCACATATTCGGCTTCATAGGGAAGCCTTTTCTACTGCCAGTCTATCCCTTCGAATACCAGTTCGCATTGGAGGTCGCTCGACAGAGCGATGCAACAAATGCCATTTATGGCCATGGACAAAAATGGGCTCACACCTACGATTTCCATTTCAAAATGGGAGTTATCGAGGTGTTTTCCCTCAAACAAAATGTTTTCTTGGAGGAGAAACTCGCCAATTTTGGCCTAGTCTAGCTTCCTCAGCAATGGCTCTATGACCCCTTGGGGGTAATGAGGGACCATCTTCGATTTAAGAACTTCCATGCTTGCCCCTATCCAAAAATTGTGGAGCAAAGGAACAATCCTAATGGGAAGGATCTGGAGTGGCATTTGGAGAAAATGGAAATGCTACCTCCCTGGCATGAGTTCTACCCGATGGAGGTCGCATACGACCTAGTTCGGCACCCTCTCCCGAGCCCCAACTCTACCTTCTGGAAGAAGGCAAAAGATGATTTGAAGGAAGCAATGAAAGATTGGGACGTGGCCCAACTAAGAGAGTGGTGGATAATGAGGGTCCATCGTCGAAAGATGAATTCTTACAGTTTTCTGTCATCTGACAAGGACTTCGTGGCGGTCTATGAGGCCAATTCCGGGACATGGAAGCCTCTGTCCTTCGTCGACCTCATTCCTCCAGCTATTCTTGGTTCGGGCGAAAGCCCAAGAAGAGAAAATAAGACTCCAGAGCCAAAGAAGGAGAAGAAGGCCAAAGCCACACCATGAAAACCTCCTCAGGTACCTGTGGGAGGCCAAGACATGAGCTTCAAAGAGTCAGAGCAACCGCTGGTTAGAACAAAAAGAAAGAGGCCAAAATCGGTCCAAGTGCCTCCAAGCCATCCAAAGCGGCTCCGTACAGGGTTTCAGAGCCCTTCCACTGGATGACCTACACCAGGTCCGTCCGAAGCAAACATTGAGGGCGTAGTGCCACCAAGCGCTGAGACCGTCCTAAATATCAATGTCATCAATGTGGAGGAACTCCTCCAATCCGAAGGGGACGCCGAGGTAGAAACCATGGAGGTTGGAAATGTCAAAGCAGAGGAAGGACAGGAGATGGCTGCACTAGGAGTCACCACTACCACTTTGCTAGGAGGGCACTCAGGTACGCATTCTCCACCCCTTGCTCAAGACTCACCTATGTCCCCTATGGCCACGGCCGAAGGTTCCCATCAGTCTTCCCTGCAGGGCCATTCATCCCCTCACGCGTCACCCATGGCTAGTCCAAGTCCATCCCATGATTTTGGCTAGGATAAGTCCATTGAAGTCACTCCGCCCACTCACGCTGCCATTCCCTTGATTCTTAGCAGAAGCAGAGGTATCGCTTCGACGCCGAGCCCCACCACCGAACCTCCTTGTGAAGCATCCCCCATACACTCCCTGTATTTGTTCACTCCTTCGGTTGGTGACCCAGCCTTGTTTGAGTCTGAGATGTCCTTGATCAAGGAGTGCCCCCTTGCCGAGAAGCTGCTCCAAGCTCGGTAGAATATCAACAAAATCTTGAAGGAGGCGAGAAAGAAAAGAGGGCGAGCAATGGCTCAAGTTGAAAAATGCACCGTGTTTGATTTGAAAGCTGGGAAGATGCACAAGATCAAGAAGGTCCCTAAGGTACAAAAGCCTCTGGATGAAATGACTCCAGCAGACTATGATTACCAGGAAACACCTAAGGACCTGGTGCATCTAAATGTAGACAACGAATCGACATCCATGCATGTCCGAATTGAGACCTTTAGGGCTCATGCAGTCATCACCAACCAATGCAGGATCGAGGCCGAGGCCGCCAATGTTAAGCTAGAAGAAGATTTGGCGAGGGTCCGCTCCAAGTTGGCAAAGGCCGAGGAGCAGTGCAAGGCCATGAAAAAGGAAACACGCACCCTAAAGCTGCAAGTTCTACAGCTCCAGAATACTAAAGAAAATCAGGCGCAGAGACAAGCCAAATATGATCTGAAGGCCAAAGAGCTAGAGGGCAGAGTTGCACAAATGCAGGCCCAACTGTATGAGAAGGAAGACCTGACGGTGTTCGATAGGAGCAGAATTAAGGAGATTCGTGCCCATTTGCTCAAGAATTTCAGGTCTCGATGTTCCAGCGCCCTCACAATATTAAATTTTATCATCGAAGCCCAGTGTGCTATTGTAGAAGGAGGGCCAATCATTGATGAAGTCACGCAGAAAGCCAGGCACCGGCTCAAGTTAGCCTTCGACATCCAGAATGTGAAATATCAGGACTTGCAGGTCACTGCAATGACTCGGATGGCTAGGGATTGGTCCATGGCTCAGGCCACAGTTTGTGCCTTCTTTTCCAAGGTGCAAAAAGCTCAGAAGGCGAGAAGACTCCAAGACATTTTTGACAATGAGCAGCGTGCCTCGATGAATTATTTTTAGGACCTCTCCTCCTTGGGTTTCCCGAGTTTCACAGACGATGACGAGAACCTTTTACAGAAGGACAGATAATCGACTTCATCTTGAGATACTGCAAGATGGTAGCATGCCTAAACGATTTATTCATCAGGGCCAAACATGCTAACATCGGGAAAATTGATCGGTTTTGCATTTTTGTTAAGGCATTACAAGATCAAGATCCATTCCAAAAGAGTGCCTGGACTCATGTCTGAAGAACGATGAAGCGCATCCATGATCGCCTCAAACCATTGCCACATCCAGAAGCCACGCCAGAGGAAGAAGAAGAGGAAGGAGAAGAAGAAGGAGAAGAAGAAGGAGAAGAAGAAGGAGAAGAGGAACAAGAAGAGGGACAGACCGTAGAAGCAGGGTCTGGGGAAAACCAATGACTCTGCAGCCCAATGGATCAGGACTAAAGGGTTCTTTTGCCGAGACGAGCTCGTCACCCCGCGAGCCGCCAAGAATGTTGACACTGTTTGCCACATTATACAAGGGGTAGAAGAATAGTATAATTTTGTATAATATTTCCTTGTTGAAATTTTTTCTTTTATTTAAAGTTACAGCAATTTTGAATCTCCCCATCGCCCCTTTTATAAAATGAAGAAGAAAGAGCTTCGCTACCAAACAAGTCGAGGAAAATAGCTTCACCGAAAGAAAAGGAGAATGTGAAAAGAGCTTCGGGCCCGAAGCACTTCAAATCACCACTTCGGGCGAAAACCTTGCGAAGTAATTTCGTCGAAGAAAATACAAATATAACGCTTCGCACCCAAAGCATTTTTAGCAGTCGCTTCGAGCGGAAGTTTTGCGAAGCAGCATCCAAACGACTTCATCGAAGGAGGAAAGCATAATCCAAATCAGCCAAGGTAAGGAAACTACTTCAGGCCCGAAGTATTTTTGACACCTACTTCGGCCAGTTTTCACCCGAAGCAAAATGACAATGTGTCAAAAATAGAAGAGTGCTTCGGGAGGATATTTCTCGAACCACAGTTTTGAGAAAGAATCGGGCCGAAACATTTTCCAGCCGAAGTAATTTCACCAGCAAAGGACAAAGAGCCCCATTTCAAGGATGGAATCCGCTCGACACTCAACATCCCCAAAGTATTTTCTACGAAGCATTACTTTGTGAAGAACAAATCAAGGGAAGATAACCGACTCCATCTTGAGATACTGCAAGATGGTAGCATGCCTAAACGATTTATTCATCAGGGCCAAACATGCTGACATCGGGCAAATTGATCGATTTTGCATTTTGGTTAAGGCATTACAAGATCAAGAACCAGTCCAAAAGAGTGCCTGGACTCATGTCTAAAGAATGATGAAGTGCATCCGTGATTGCCTCGAACCATCGCCACAACTAGAAGCCACGCCAGAGGAAGAAGAAGAGGAAGAATGAGAAGAAGGAGAAGAGGAACAAGAAGAGGAACAAACCGCAGAAGCAGGGTTTGGGGAAAACCAATGACTCTGCAACCCAATGGATCAGGACTAAAGGGTTCTTTAGCCGAGACGAGCTCGTCACCCCGTGAGTCGCCAAGAATGTTGACACTGTTTGCCACATTATACAAGGGGTAGAAGAATAGTAGAATTTTGTATAATATTTCCTTGTTGAAATTTTTTCTTTTATTTAAAGTTATAACAATTTTGACTCTCCCCATCGCCCCTTTTATAAAATGAATAAGAAAGAGCTTCGCTACCAAATATGCCAAGGAAAATAGCTTCGCTGAAAGAAAAGAAGGAGAATGTGAAAAGAGCTTCGGGCCCGAAGCACTTCAAATTACCACTTCGAGCGAAAACCTTGCGAAGTAATTTCGTCGAAGAAAATACAAAGATAACGCTTCGCACCCGAAGCATTTTCAGCAGTCGCTTCGGGCAGAAGTTTTGCGAAGCAGCATCCAAACGACTTTGCCGAAGGAGAGCATAATCCAAATCAACCAAGGTAAGGAAACTACTTCGGGCCTGAAGTATTTTTCACACCTACTTTAGCTAGTTTTCACCCAAAGCAGTGGTGCCCAAAGCAAAATGACAATGTATTGAAAATAGAAGAGTGCTTCGGGAGGATATTTCTCGAACCATAGTTTTGAGAAAGAATCGGGCCGAAAAATTTTCTAGCCGAAGAAGTTTCGCTAGCAAAGGACAAAGAGCCCCATTTCAAGGATGGAATCCGCTCTGCACTCAACATCCCCGAAGTAGTTTCTATGAAGCATTACTTTGCAAAGAACAAATCAAGGAGAATCTACTTCGGCCCAAGGCTTTGGCGAGGCAAATATGTAGCGAAGCACTTTCGGGGCCCACGTTCCAAGGTGGGCAGCTTTCCAAGGTGATCGAAGGCCCCTTATAGATACCCCTTTCTTGCTCGATAATTCCACTGACCATTTTTGGCAAATGAAAGGGATGTAACAGTACTCGAAGTAAAACCCGATAGGTGTACCGATCACTCAAGCACATCATCCAAAAGCCAGGGACACTCGGGCGATGCATTAAATGAATATTTCCATGGTTGACCCAGTCATAGTTGCTAGTTTTGGTAGCTGATTTGAGAGATCATTCATAGCAGCAGCGAGGCACCGATTTCTCAGGGCCCGAGGGTGTACTCTGCTATTTTTGTAATAATGACTTAGAGGGTCGGGTCCTCTATAAAAACCCAGGCATGTAATGTAAAAAGGGGGGGAACTTTCTGCTAGAAAGCTGCTATAACTTGATGTCCTACGTTTAATACTAAAGATATTTTGTGCTCCATTTCTCTCTTTTATGCTGCCTTCTATGCTTAATTCTTTTGTCTTTTCTCATTCGCATACTGATACTCTGAACCCTGAATTCGGTGTGCGATCGGGGACCGAACCCCTAAAATTCACCCTGAAGGATACATAGGAGGGAAAAAATGCCTTGTCACTTTCCTTTATGTTGCCTAGTGGATTGAGGTTTCTGTTATTCCCTTATCTCAATCGCTGTTACTATGAATCCTGAATTCCAGCGAGAGGGAAAGGAGAACCCTGCAAACCCGTCCAGAGGATACATAGGAATTTTGGCATTTCATTTTCTTCGTGTCATTCTTGGTATTTCTTGCTGCTATTCGAGTTGTTAGCGAGTAATCATGCTTCCTGTTATCTCCCACCTTAAATCATCATCTTCTAACCCTTACTCTTTTTATTTCTTTCTCTAACCCTTACCCTTTTTTTATTTATTTTCCTAACCCTTACTCTGTTTATTTCTTTCCTGCACTCTTGTCTCAAACCCCAAAAGTAGATTAGTATAGGAGCCGGCATTTCTCCAAATATTGGCATGAGGGGCATCTCTTCCCCTCGGCATTTCAATGTTGGTCGTAGGTCTAGGGCACGCAAACCCACCAAAAGTCCTTTCTTGTGCAGATTTGATGACCAACAGTCACTAGAAATATTATGCATGTCATTGAAGACAAGCGTTCGATGATCAGCGACCAAACTCAAACCCATGACCTATACCACCACAATTCCTTAGTCCAAGGCTAAGCTACCACCTGAGCTACACACCCACACATGAACCAAAGGTCCACGCTCCCTTACTAATGCTGCTGCATGAATTTTGGCAAAAATAAAAACACTTCCCTTCTTCAACAAAAGTGAAGGGCTTGGGATTCGAAACCATGGCCTACCATTCACAACACCTTAGCCACACCTTCGATCATTTTCTGTGCTACTCAGTGCTACGAGATAATCATGTCATGCCAATTGAACTTAAACACAATTTTGCCTCCTTAAAAAACTCATAAGTGTCTTCTTCCTTTTGCATATGGAGCACACAATTTTATTTATCACTTGGGCATTCGAATATTGTATTGGTGTTAGACTTAGGAAATTAAAAATATTTCTTATTAATACTCTTCCTTTGCATTTGAAACATGTCGACCATTTCGAATTTCAAATTCGAAATAAAATTTTAAACTTTGCACCTTTAATTATTTAAATTAAAATTTTAACTTTAGGTTAAAATTTTTTAATTTAAATAAATAAAATTAAAACCTTTGCCAACCTTGCTCAATGGAATTTGTTGGGGATATATATATTTTTAATGATTCCATGGACCCTATTATTTTTCACCTCTTCCTTTTGCCCAAATATTACAATATTAAATATTACAATATTAATATTTCTTTTTAAACTTGCTTCCCTTTTCTTGGGTCTTCTACCTTTTAGCCCTCTTTAGGCATATAATATTTAAAATAAATATTATACCCTTTTCTTCTTTTAACAACTCCCTTGCTTTTTGGAGAATCAACCTTTTGATATCGATGATGACAAAACTAGACATCAAACCTCTTGACATCAATGACAACAAAACTTGCTCAAATTTCCAACAAAAGAATGTTTGTTTCATATTTTCAATAATTGTATGTATGTCTAAATAATTTTGTGCAAAAATAATAAATTCTTAACAACTTCCCAATCCTTTCCAAAAATGACTTCGAAAAATGATTTGATGCTAGGTCCATAGAAACTTCAATATATCCATTTAAAGATGCATGTAGGATAAATGTTGCACCTCTTCCAAAATAGTTCTGTGCATATTCTTCAAAAATTATAAACTTTATCTACTTCATACATTACTTTTTAAAGACTTCATAAAAAATAAGTTCCAAACTTCTTAGTTCCAACCAATATGAGATAAATATTTCAATCCCAAAGAGCATGCACAATCATCATTCTTTACAAACGTGTTCAAATATGAAAATTTGATTGGTACATACTTTCAGAGTTTTCAAGCCTCAGATGCTAATGGACCATTATAATATCCCTCTACATAGGCTTCATGGGGCAACATTAATCCTTATTAAAATTTTCAATACATATCCTAGGATTTGATGATAGGATAAAGGATTAAAAATGCCAATGTAAATGCTAAATGTTGGATTGCTAGATACAATGGTGCTCATCAACAATAGTCTTCCATTCACATTAGGATTTGGCTCCACCATTTCACAAATTATCTTGCCACCAAATAGTCTATGTCACCATATCATGAAATGATTTGTGTATACATCAAATAGATAGGCTTCTTTATTTCTCCCTCATTTTTTGTCATGTTGTCTCAAACATGTTCTTAAATAGTATTATAATGAACATCAAATTGTAGTAGGCCACAATAGTATTAAATGACAACATGTTTATCATTGATAATAGCACATATCCATAAGGATTACAAAGTATGGTGATGGGATGCACGTACATAGGATTCCTTGTCTTTGATACTTGCCTTAATATCTCACATCACCTTGCAATATTCTTCACAACAAATTTATTTAGCAACAAAAAAAATTTCATGTTCCTAAACTCATCTCTAGAAATGTAATATTTCTCGATGATTACCATGCAAACAATCTCTTCAATAGATTGGCATTCTCCAATAAATGTATCTAAAGTTATATTGAATGATGTTTAAGTATTTGAAACAATTAAGCCTTACTTTTCATACACATATTCACATGGCTATTTTTATATATGCCCTAGGAACTATGTATAAATTGATAAAGCCAATGCAATTCTATTGTTACTCTCTTCTCAATGGATTTTATGTCCTCATTTATGCTTTCTGGGCTATAATATCCTTCTATGGGAGTAAACTTTATTTTACTAATAATCCCTTCTCTCTTGTCTTCCATACCTTTATCCAATAATATTTTCTTGAAACATCTTAAACAATAGATATTCAACAAACCCATCTCATATGAAAATGTTTTATTATCTATTCAACAACAAAGATCCCAAAATATCTTACCTACTTATTCATGAATAAATATATAATATGAAATTCCACATTCATGGAGATTATATTCATGTTTCACCTCTTGAACAATATTTGCAAGCACCAAAACACCCACAAACTAGGACCACAAAAGCCAACATTTTCTTTTGAATCAAAATTTCACCTTCAATCACAAATAACCATGTTCTAAGCACAATACCATATGCACTCTCCTAAAAATAATGAGCACTATGATACCACATGATTGACTAGTGGAATTTTAGATGATATTTATTAATCATGTTGGTTTTCTTATACAAATAAATTAGAGTTGGTTCAGATAAATATCTTCAACCAACAATTATTATTTTATTAAGCTAAATAACTATAGTGGAGGTGATCTAAAATATATTAGGTGGCATGCTCTATATTATTAAACTATATTTATGTAGTTCCTAATAAATAGGTCAACCTCCTAGGGGTTTTCCCTTTACATAATGTAGAAATTAGTACAAACAAATACATAGCACTCAAAACTAGAATTCAAGCACAATTAAGAAGCCCTAATTGTTAGGGTATAATTTATAGCTAAGAAATTATATTAAACTATTTACAACCCAAGTAGCCTAATGGTTGATACTTTGGAACTTCTAATAGAGGTCCAAGGTTTGTACCATGTAGGGGGTAGGGTTGTACACCATGCTTCAGTAATCATATTATGGTTGGGGATATCCATATATTGGAGTAAGCAATATATGTCTCATATGGCCTATGGCCTCGTAGATATTAAAAACTACTTTACCCTTTTACCCTAGTCTATAGTCACTTTGCAACTCTTACAAACACTCAAAGCATTCTAGATAGTAATTACAAACTATTATTTATAGAGAAAAGAAGAAATTTCAAGTTCTAAGAGCCTACTTGCCACCCAACTTGTACTAAAAAATCTTCAAGCATTCAATAGTTCAAACTAGTAATAAAGGCATCCAAATCAGCACGAGTAATATATAATTATGTAATCCAAAAAGAGATGATACCAAACAATGAGAACAACAAAACAAGCAATATGAAATCAAATGAACTCTTATATTTATATGGGAATATTTATCTCCTCTCTTTTACAATATTTTTTCCCCGAACTATAGGGGTTACAAAAGAATGTTTGTTTTATATTTTCAATAATTGAATGTATGTCTAAATCATTTTGTGCAAAAATAATAAATTCTTAACAGCTTCCCAAATCTTTCCAAAAATGACTTTGAAAAATGATATGATGCTAGGTCCATAGAATCTTCAGTATATCCCTTTGAAGATGCATGTAGGATAAATTGTGCACCTCTTCCAAAATAGTTTTTTGCATTTTCTTCAAAAATTATAAACTTTATCTACTTCACACATTACTTTGTTAAGACTTCATAAAAAATAAATTCTAAACTTCTTAGTGACTAACCAATATGAGATAAATATTCCAAGCCCAAATAGCATGCACAATCATCATTCTTTACAAACATGTTCAAATATGAAAATTTGATTGGGATATACTTTCAGAGTTTTTAAACCTTAGATGCTAGTGGACCATTATAATATCCATCTAAATAGGCTTCATGGGGCAACATTAATCCTTATTAAAAAATTTAATACATATCCTAGGATTTGGTGATAGGAGAAAAGATTACAAATGCCAATGTACATTCTATATGTTGGATTACTAGATACAATGGTGCTTATCAACAATAGTCTTTCATTCACATTAGAATTTGGCTCCACCATTTCACAAATTATCTTGCCACAAAATTTTCTATGTCACCATCTCATGAAATGATTTTTGTATAAGTAAAATAGATAGGCTTATTTATTTCTCCCTCATTTTTTATCATGTTGTCTCAAACATGTTCTTCAATAGTATTCTCATGAACATCAAATTGTAGTAGGCCACAATAGTATTAAATGACATGTTTAGCATTGATAATAGAAACTCTCCATAAGGATTACAAAGGTTGGTGATGGGATGCATGTACATAGGATTCCTTGTCTTTGATACTTGCCTTAATGTCTAACATCACCTTACAATATTCTTCACAACAAAGTTATTTAGCAACAAAACAATTTTCATGTTCCTCAACTCATCTCTAGAAATGTAATATTTCTCGATGATTACCATGCAAACAATCTCTTCAATAGATTGAAATTCTTCAAAAAATGTAACTAAAGTTATCTTGAGTGATGTTTAAGTATTTGAAACAATTAAGCCTTACTTTTCATACACATATTCACATGGCTATGTTTATATATGCCCTAAAAACTATGTACAAATTTATAGAGCCAATGCAATTCTATTTGTAATCTCTTCTCAATGGATTTTATGTCCTCGTTAATGCTTTCTAGGCTATAATATCCTTCTATGGGAGCAGACTTTATTTTACCAATAATCCCTTCTCTCTTGTCTTCCATACCTTTATCCAATGATGTTTTCTTGAAACATCTTCAACAATAGATATTCATCAAACCCATATCACATGAACATGTATTATTATTTATTCAACAACAAATATCCCAAAATATCTTACCTACTTAGTCATGAATAAATATAGAATATGGTGTTCCAAATTCATGTATATTATATTCATGTTTCACCTCTTGAATGTTAAGATCCTGCTATAAAATAAACTCAAATAACACACTCTCACACAATTGCTTGGAAATAACTCACATAAACATCACATTAATATAACAGAAATTTGCATAAAGAACAATCTCACAATAGAACTGAATCGCAGGCCTCTTCGAGGGGGCAACCTCCTTCAATACTTCATTAATTTTGCAAAAGATGGTTACATTGGTGCCCTTTCGGGTATTTAAGGAGTTTCCTTCCAAGGTTGGCTTACATGCAAAATGCCACCTGGATTACATGCATAATGCCACCCGAATTACATGCATAGTGCCACTTTGAATTACATGCACAATGCCACCCGAATTACATGCACAATGCCACTCGAATTACATGCACAATGCCACACGAATTACATGCACAATGCCACCTATCTACCATGTGTTACATAAAAAAGGGTGCCATTTGTCATAGGCACTACCTAAGCTAAAACTTAGAACATTACAAAATATTAATCATGGGTACTACCCACGTTCACTAGGAATTATTACATCAAGGAAGTTATTACATTAAGGGTTAGGATGAGATCCTAACATGCCCTTCTCCTTGAAGAAGCTTTGTCCTCAAAGCTAAAAATGAGGAAACTGTTGTCGGAGTTGATGGAGGGACTCCCATGTAGCATCCTCAGGTTGAAGTCCACGCCACTGAACCAGGACCTCTGTGATGGTACGGTTGCGAGTTCGACGATACAGCAGCTGCTTTGGTGCAAGTAAGATGGAGCCTTCTTCATCCAATTCGGGAAGTGTTGATGGAACCTGTACCTTGGAGCTGCCCGAAATGTAGGAGGGAGGCATGAGTGGAGGGTGCCCGTACTCAGCCTCTGGTGGCGGTATGATAGGAAGTGTTGTACCACCATTCGGCCAAAGAAAGCCATTTTGCCCAATGAGTAGGATGATCGGAGGCAAGTAGCGAAGGTAGGTTTCCAAGTAGTTATTAACAACCTCTGTTTGACCATCCGTTTGTGGATGGTAGGCTAAACTCATTGTGAGCTGAGTCCCCTGCAACTTAAACAACTCTTGCCAAAAATTGCTAGTAAGGCTGGGATCACGATCAGATACAATGGAGGTTGGCATGCCATGAAGGCTAAATATGGAGTCAAGGAAAATTTGGGCAATAGTGAATGTTGTGTAAGGATGGGCTAGGGCACAAAAGTGAGCATACTTTGAAAGGCGGTCCACTACCACAAAAATAACAGACTTGTCTCCAGATTTAGGTAGCCCTTCTATGAAATCCATAGAGATGTCAGTCCACACCTGATCCGGTATCGGCAAGGGTGGAAGAGTGCCCGAAGAGTGCACCGTTTCTCTTTTCATCCTTTGACCCGTGTCGCGATCCGCCACAAAAGAGCGAATGTCCTGTTTCCTACCTTTCCAAAATAAGGTGCACTTGAGTCGCTCATAAGGTGGTCTGATATTGGGAGGTGTACTATCCGGCAATAATGGAATGGCATGGTCGTGAGAGCGATGCGGTGGTCGTGTGATGGGTTCTGAAAAGATGGCCTCATGTTTGTGGAGAATCTGTTGCATGTCTTGTGGGATTTCACCCATTGGAGATGTGGATGTCTGGATGGAGAATAGTTGTGCAATGACCCCACGTGATGATTTCTTTAGCAATTTCTCCATGCCGTTTGAACTGATAATTTGAGGTGTTCCTGTCGGGGAGCCCTTGATGATGTGTGTTTGTCCGTTCTGGAAGAACTGCATCCAAAGTTTAGCAAAGTTCCAACTAATAGTGCCCAACGTACTCAACCATTGGCATCCCAAAACAATATCACATCCACCCAAATGGAGGGCAAACATGTCCTGCTTGAGTTCATAGTCCCCTATCTTGATTTTAACATTGTGACACTTTCCTTTACAAGATAAGGTTCCCCCATTGGCTACCATGACCTCAAAGGAATTACAATTGTGGATATAGCAATTTGCCCGTTGAGCAACTCTAGGGTCAATGAAGTTGTGCGTGCTTCCCGAATCCAAAAGGATGGAAAGACGTTGGCCCTTGAAACATCCTGTAACCTTCATGGTTTGAGGAGTAGTAATGCCTGCAAGGGCATGGATTGTAATTGATGTCTCAGGTTCCTGTTTCCCTTCTTCTTGTGGGGGAGGTGTTTCTGGAGGGTCCTCATCCTCATCACTCTCGTCAACGGTATCAGGTTCTCCAACATCTATCAAGAACAATTTTTTGTGTGCACACTTATGCCCCTTGAAAAACTTTTCATCACAATTGTAGCATAATCCTTTGGCACGACGTGCATCCATCTCTTCGGTGGTGAGGCGCTTGGGTGCAGCAGGTTTATTATCATCTGGGTGTTGGGCTCTCGGGGGAAATGAAGGTCTATCTTGAGAAAACTTTGATGGGCGTCTTTGGGCAGAGAGTTTAGATTCGGCCAGACGGGCCAAACTGATAGCTTCCATCATAGTTCGTGGTTTCAACATTTTGACTTCTGCTTGGAGTTCCATCTTCAACCCACTGATATAACAACTCTGGAAGAACCCTTCACTCAATCCTCTTGTTCGATTGGCCAATTTTTCAAATTGAGCTTGGTACTCTCGAACTGACCCTGTTTGTTGTAGTTTGGATAAGGCTCCTGTGAAGTCCTCAAACTCACTAGGACCAAATCGAGTGAGTATTTGGGATTCAAAATCCTCCCAAGAGAGATTTGGGTAGGTAAGACGCAACCATTGAAACCAGTGTAGAGCCTCAGATTCCAAGTTAAAGGAAGCCATCTGGACTCGATGAAATACCGGTACATTATGAAGTCGAAAGAATTGGTCAACCCGACATAGCCACCCATCAACATCCTTCCCACTGAATTTGGGAAAGTCCAACTTGGGCATTCTAAAGGGTGTATCATGGTCACGATTCCTTGTAGAACTCTCAACTTGGTATTCTGATTTGGGTGGTTCTCTTCTCAGTTTGCTGTCCACTTCGATCAATGCTTCTTCTAAGCGATTGCTAGTGGCCTCATGCTCTAGGCGAAGACCTTGGACTTCTTCCCTTATGGAGTGAAAAGCCGAGTTCAAGTTCTCAATGGCTTTTGTTAGGGAATCCAAGTGTTCTAGTTCTTTCCGGTGTCCACGAGTACCCTGGGCCATTTTTTGACCTTTTGTGACCAGTTACTAAAAATAGAATTGAATTTTTTTGACTTACTATTTTTAGTAAGTGCCCAAAAAAGTGCTTGGGTGCTATATATCAAAATGATCAGCAGGAGGAGGTGGTCACAATGAGCTATATCTCTTAACACTACTTTTTGGCACCCCAGACTCTTTTTTTTTTTTTTATCTCCTATTTTGCTGAGTCTAACGGTGTTTACAGATTCTGATTCTGAGCTACTGAGCAAAAGTTGGGTACTGGAGCACTATCTAAAACTGGCCGTGTTTCACACTCAAGATTCTCTGTATTTTGCAGTGACTGATATGACAGTTTCGTTCTGACTCTGAAGACTGTGAATTCTGCCCTGACCGTGTCGACCTCTCTGACTCGATCGACTCGATCGTGGATCTGCCATCGTGAATTTGACTATTACTCTCCAGACTTTCAACTTAAGTGTCACCCTCATGGCTTATCCCGAATGCATGTCCCTTTTGTTATTTTTTTTGGTAGAGGACTCCTTTCTCATATGCTCACTTTTGAAATGCAAGTTTACGAATGGGGGTGTTTGGATTCTTATTTTGATTTTTATTTTTGCATTTTTTACAGGTTGCAGTTTTAACAGAACCAGGGAATGCTAAGTATAGGAGTATGTACCACCCATAGGCCCTCTAATATACCGACAAGTGATCGAACAATAGTGCTCGGACCAATATTTCAGGCCACTACTCAAGGAGGATTCCACACATACCCTTGAGCACACTACCTGCCTCTCTGACAATACGGGAGGGTAATCGTCCAGGATGCTGTGTCCCGTAGACTATGAGTAATACAAGGCCGAAGAGCTTCCTAATGGCTAAAAGTTTGTTTAATCCTAGATGGTCTCCCGATATACCCGAAGATACGTGGGAGCTCAAGTCCGTGCGCGAGTTCTGTCTGAGGCCTGGGTATTGGAGCCTGATCGCCCCTCACTTCACTAGACGCTTTATGGGCTATCTAGCTTAGCCAATAACGACAGATCCTTCGCGATATTTTAAAACCCCCGGTACAGGGTTTCTACCTACTCAACTAATAATATATATTTTTTGTTTTTGGTCTGGAAAAAAAAACACTGTATTTTTTTTTTGGATTTTTTTTTAATAAGGAAAAACAGAATGGAAAAAACACACGGAATTTATACCTAACAGGCGGATTGGATGGCAAGAATCATTGCAGTTGCAGCAGAACTTGGCCCTGGAAAGCGCTCTGATACCACTTGTTAAGATCCTGCTATAAAATAAACTCAAATAACACACTCTCACACAATTGCTTGGAAATAACTCACATAAACATCACATTAATATAACAGAAATTTGCATAAAGAACAATCTCACAATAGAATTGAATCGCAGGCCTCTTCGAGGGGGCAACCTCCTTCAATACTTCATTAATTTTGCAAAAGATGGTTACATTGGTGCCCTTTCGGGTATTTAAGGAGTTTCCTTCCAAGGTTGGCTTACATGCAAAATGCCACCTGGATTACATGCATAATGCCACCCGAATTACATGCATAGTGCCACTTTGAATTACATGCACAATGCCACCCGAATTACATGCACAATGCCACTCGAATTACATGCACAATGCCACACGAATTACATGCACAATGCCACCTATCTACCATGTGTTACATAAAAAAGGGTGCCATTTGTCATAGGCACTACCTAAGCTAAAACTTAGAACATTACAAAATATTAATCATGGGTACTACCCACGTTCACTAGGAATTATTACATCAAGGAAGTTATTACATTAAGGGTTAGGATGAGATCCTAACATGCCCTTCTCCTTGAAGAAGCTTTGTCCTCAAAGCTAAAAATGAGGAAACTGTTGCTGGAGTTGATGGAGGGACTCCCATGTAGCATCCTCAGGTTGAAGTCCACGCCACTGAACCAGGACCTCTGTGATGGTACGGTTGCGAGTTCGACGATACAACAGCTGCTTTGGTGCAAGTAAGATGGAGCCTTCTTCATCCAATTCGGGAAGTGTTGATGGAACCTGTACCTTGGAGCTGCCCGAAATGTAGGAGGGAGGCATGAGTGGAGGGTGCCCGTACTCTGCCTCTGGTGGCGGTATGATAGGAAGTGTTGTACCACCATTCGGCCAAAGAAAGCCATTTTGCCCAATGAGTAGGATGATCGGAGGCAAGTAGCGAAGGTAGGTTTCCAAGCAGTTATTAACAACCTCTGTTTGACCATCCGTTTGCGGATGGTAGGCTAAACTCATTGTGAGCTGAGTCCCCTGCAACTTAAACAACTCTTGCCAAAAATTGCTAGTAAGGTCGGGATCACGATCAGATACAATGGAGGTTGGCATGCCATGAAGGCTAAATATGGAGTCAAGGAAAATTTGGGCAATAGTGAATGCTGTGTAAGGATGGGTTAGGGCACAAAAGTGAGCATACTTTGAAAGGCGGTCCACTACCACAAAAATAACAGACTTGTCTCCAGATTTAGGTAGCCCTTCTATGAAATCCATAGAGATGTCAGTCCACACCTGATCCGGTATCGGCAAGGGTGGAAGAGTGCCCGAAGAGTGCACTGTTTCTCTTTTCATCCTTTGACCTGTGTCGCAATCTGCCACAAAAGAGCGAATGTCCTGTTTCCTACCTTTCCAAAATAAGGTGCGCTTGAGTCGCTCATAAGGTGGTCTGATATTGGGAGGTGTACTATCCGACAATAATGGAATGGCATGGTCGTGAGAGCGATGCAGTGGTCGTGTGATGGGTTCTGAAAATATGGCCTCATGTTTGTGGAGAATCTGTTGCATGTCTTGTGGGATTTCACCCATTGGAGATGTGGATGGCTGGATGGAGAATAGTTGTGCAATGACCCCACGTGATGATTTCTTTAGCAATTTCTCCATGCCGTTTGAACTGATAATTTGAGGTGTTCCTGTCGGGGAGCCCTTGATGATGTGTGTTTGTCCGTTCTGGAAGAACTGCATCCAAAGTTTAGCAAAGTTCCAACTAATAGTGCCCAACGTACTCAACCATTGGCATCCCAAAACAATATCACATCCACCCAAATGGAGGGCAAACATGTCTTGCTTGAGTTCATAGTCCCCTATCTTGATTTTAACATTGTGACACTTTCCTTTACAAGATAAGGTTCCCCCATTGGCTACCATGACCTCAAAGGAATTACAATTGTGGATATAGCAATTTGCCCGTTGAGCAACTCTAGGGTCAATGAAGTTGTGCGTGCTTCCCGAATCCAAAAGGATGGAAAGACGTTGGCCCTTGAAACATCCTGTAACCTTCATGGTTTGAGGAGTAGTAATGCCTGCAAGGGCATGGATTGTAATTGATGTCTCAGGTTCCTGTTTCCCTTCTTCTTGTGGGGGAGGTGTTTCTGGAGGGTCCTCATCCTCATCACTCTCGTCAACGGTATCAGGTTCTCCAACATCTATCAAGAACAATTTTTTGTGTGCACACTTATGCCCCTTGAAAAACTTTTCATCACAATTGTAGCATAATCCTTTGGCACGACGTGCATCCATCTCTTCGGTGGTGAGGCGCTTGGGTGCAGCAGGTTTATTATCATCTGGGTGTTGGGCTCTCGGGGGAAATGAAGGTCTATCTTGAGAAAACTTTGATGGGCGTCTTTGGGCAGAGAGTTTAGATTCGGCCAGACGGGCCAAACTGATAGCTTCCATCATAGTTCGTGGTTTCAACATTTTGACTTCTGCTTGGAGTTCCATCTTCAACCCACTGATATAACAACTCCGGAAGAACCCTTCACTCAATCCTCTTGTTCGATTGGCCAATTTTTCAAATTGAGCTTGGTACTCTCGAACTGACCTTGTTTGTTGTAGTTTGGATAAGGCTCCTGTGAAGTCCTCAAACTCACTAGGACCAAATCGAGTGAGTATTTGGGATTCAAAATCCTCCCAAGAGAGATTTGGGTAGGTAAGACGCAACCATTGAAACCAGTGTAGAGCCTCAGATTCCAAGTTAAAGGAAGCCATCTGGACTCGATGAAATACTGGTATTAATGAATGGGCCCCACCCGACCGACGACGCCATCGTAGAATTTTATTGTTACTCTCCAAACTTTCAACTTAAGTGTCACCCTCATGGCTTATCCCGAATGCATGTCCCTTCTGTTATTTTTTTTTGGTAGATGACTCCTTTCTCATATGCTCACTTTTGAAATGCAAGTTTACGAACGGGGGTGTTTGGATTCTTATTTTGATTTTGATTTTTGTATTTTTTACAGGTTGCAGTTTTAACAGAACCAGGGAATGCTAAGTATAGGAGTATGTACCACCCATAGGCCCTCTAATATACCGACAGTGACGAACAATAGTGCTCGGACCAATATTTCAGGCCACTACTCAAGGAGGATTCCACACATACCCTTGAGCACACTACCTGCCTCTCTGACAATACGGGAGGGTAATCGTCCAGGATTCTGTGTCCCGTAGACTATGAGTAATACAAGGCCGAAGAGCTTCCTAATGGCTAAAAGTTTGTTTAATCCTAGATGGTCTCCCGATATACCCGAAGATACGTGGGAGCTCAAGTCCGTGCGCGAGTTCTGTCTGAGGCCTGGGTATTGGAGCCTGATCGCCCCTCACTTCACTAGACGCTTTATGGGCTATCTAGCTTAGCCAATAACGATAGATCCTTCGTGATATTTTAAAACCCCCGGTACAGGGTTTCTACCTACTCAACTAATAATATATTTTTTTGTTTTTGGTCTGGAAAAAAAAACACTGTATTTTTTTTTGGATTTTTTTAATAAGGAAAAACAGAATGGAAAAAACACACGGAATTTATACCTAACAGGCGGATTGGATGGCAAGAATCATTGCAGTTGCAGCAGAACTTGGCCCTGGAAAGCGCTCTGATACCACTTGTTAAGATCCTGCTATAAAATAAACTCAAATAACACACTCTCACACAATTGCTTGGAAATAACTCACATAAACATCACATTAATATAACAGAAATTTGCATAAAGAACAATCTCACAATAGAACTGAATCGCAGGCCTCTTCGAGGGGGCAACCTCCTTCAATACTTCATTAATTTTGCAAAAGATGGTTACATTGGTGCCCTTTCGGGTATTTAAGGAGTTTCCTTCCAAGGTTGGCTTACATGCAAAATGCCACCTGGATTACATGCATAATGCCACCCGAATTACATGCATAGTGCCACTTTGAATTACATGCACAATGCCACCCGAATTACATGCACAATGCCACTCGAATTACATGCACAATGCCACCCGAATTACATGCACAATGCCACCTATCTACCATGTGTTACATAAAAAAGGGTGCCATTTGTCATAGGCACTACCTAAGCTAAAACTTAGAACATTACAAAATATTAATCATGGGTACTACCCACGTTCACTAGGAATTATTACATCAAGGAAGTTATTACATTAAGGGTTAGGATGAGATCCTAACATGCCCTTCTCCTTGAAGAAGCTTTGTCCTCAAAGCTAAAAATGAGGAAACTGTTGTTGGAGTTGATGGAGGGACTCCCATGTAGCATCCTCAAGTTGAAGTCCACGCCACTGAACCAGGACCTCCGTGATGGTACGGTTGCGAGTTCGACGATACAAAAGCTGCTTTGGTGCAAGTAAGATGGAGCCTTCTTCATCCAATTCGGGAAGTGTTGATGGAACCTGTACCTTGGAGCTGCCCGAAATGTAGGAGGGAGGCATGAGTGGAGGGTGCCCGTACTCAGCCTCTGGTTGTGGTGTGATAGGAAGTGTTGTACCACCATTCGGCCAAAGAAAGCCATTTTTCCCAATGAGTAGGATGATCGGAGGCAAGTAGCGAAGGTAGGTTTCCAAGTAGTTATTAACAACCTCTGTTTGACCATCCGTTTGCGGATGGTAGGCTAAACTCATTGTGAGCTGAGTCCCCTGCAACTTAAACAACTCTTGCCAAAAATTGCTAGTAAGGTTGGGATCACGATCAGATACAATGGAGGTTGGCATGCCATGAAGGCTAAATATGGAGTCAAGGAAAATTTGGGCAATAGTGAATGCTGTGTAAGGATGGGCTAGGGCACAAAAGTGAGCATACTTTGAAAGGCGGTCCACTACCACAAAAATAACAGACTTGTCTCCAGATTTAGGTAGCCCTTCTATGAAATCCATAGAGATGTCAGTCCACACCTGATCCGGTATCGGCAAGGGTGGAAGAGTGCCCGAAGAGTGCACTGTTTCTCTTTTCATCCTTTGACCTGTGTCGCAGTCTGCCACAAAAGAGCGAATGTCCTGTTTCCTACCTTTCCAAAATAAGGTGCGCTTGAGTCGCTCATAAGGTGGTCTGATATTGGGAGGTGTACTATCCGACAATAATGGAATGGCATGGTCGTGAGAGCGATGCAGTGGTCGTGTGATGGGTTCTGAAAATATGGCCTCATGTTTGTGGAGAATCTGTTGCATGTCTTGTGGGATTTCACCCATTGGAGATGTGGATGGCTGGATGGAGAATAGTTGTGCAATGACCCCACGTGATGATTTCTTTAGCAATTTCTCCATGCCGTTTGAACCGATAATTTGAGGTGTTCTTGCTCGGGGAGCCCTTGATGATGTGTGTTTGTCCGTTCTGGAAGAACTGCATCCAAAGTTTAGCAAAGTTCCAACTAATAGTGCCCAACGTACTCAACCATTGGCATCCCAAAACAATATCACATCCACCCAAATGGAGGGCAAACATGTCCTGCTTGAGTTCATAATCCCCTATCTTGATTTTAACATTGTGACACTTTCCTTTACAAGATAAGGTTCCCCCATTGGCTACCATGACCTCAAAGGAATTACAATTATGGATATAGCAATTTGCCCGTTGAGCAACTCTAGGGTCAATGAAGTTGTGCATGCTTCCCGAATCCAAAAGGATGGAAAGACGTTGGCCCTTGAAACATCCTGTAACCTTCATGGTTTGAGGAGTAGTAATGCCTGCAAGGGCATGGATTGTAATTGATGTCTCAGGTTCCTGTTTCCCTTCTTCTTGTGGGGGAGGTGTTTCTGGAGGGTCCTCATCCTCATCACTCTCATCAACGGTATCAGGTTCTCCAACATCTATCAAGAACAATTTTTTGTGTGCACACTTATGCCCCTTGAAAAACTTTTCATCACAATTGTAGCATAATCCTTTGGCACGACGTGCATCCATCTCTTCGGTGGTGAGGCGCTTGGGTGCAGTAGGTTTATTATCATCTGGGTGTTGGGCTCTCAGGGGAAATGAAGGTCTATCTTGAGAAAACTTTGATGGGCGTCTTTGGGCAGAGAGTTTAGATTCGGCCAGACGGGCCAAACTGATAGCTTCCATCATAGTTCGTGGTTTCAACATTTTGACTTCTGCTTGGAGTTCCATCTTCAACCCACTGATATAACAACTCTGGAAGAACCCTTCACTCAATCCTCTTGTTCGATTGGCCAATTTTTCAAATTGAGCTTGGTACTCTCGAACTGACCCCGTTTGTTGTAGTTTGGATAAGGCTCCTGTGAAGTCCTCAAACTCACTAGGACCAAATCGAGTGAGTATTTGGGATTCAAAATCCTCCCAAGAGAGATTTGGGTAGGTAAGACGCAACCATTGAAACCAGTGTAGAGCCTCAGATTCCAAGTTAAAGGAAGCCATCTGGACTCGATGAAATATTGGTACATTATGAAGTCGAAAGAATTGGTCAACCCGACATAGCCACCCATCAACATCCTTCCCACTGAATTTGGGAAAGTCCAACTTGGGCATTCTGAAGGGTGTATCATGGTCACGATTCCTTGTAGAACTCTCAACTTGGTATTCTGATTTGGGTGGTTCTCTTCTCAGTTTTCTGTCCACTTCAGTCAATGCTTCTTCTAAGCGATTGCTAGTGGCCTCATGCTCTAAGCGAAGACCTTGGACTTCTTCCCTTATGGAGTGAAAAGCCGAGTTCAAGTTCTCAATGGCTTTTGTTAGGGAATCCAAGTGTTCTAGTTCTTTCTGGTGTCCACGAGTACCCTGGGCCATTTTTTGACCTTTTGTGACCAGTTACTAAAAATAGAATTGAATTTTTTTGACTTACTATTTTTAGTAAATGCCCAAAAAGTGCTTGGGTGCTATATATCAAAATGATCAGCAGGAGGAGGTGGTCACAATGAGCTATATCTCTTAACACTACTTTTTGGCACCCCAGACTCTTTTTTTTTTTTTTTATCTCCTGTTTTGCTGAGTCTAACGGTGTTTACAGATTCTGATTCTGAGCTACTGAGCAAAAGTTGGGTACTGGAGCACTATCTAAAACTGGCCGTGTTTCACACTCAAGATTCTCTGTATTTTGCAGGTGACTGATATGACAGTTCTGTTCTGACTCTGAAGACTGTGAATTCTGCCTCGACCGTGTCGACCTCTCCGACTCGATCGACTCGATCGTGGATCGCCATCGTGAATTTTACTCATTACTCTCCAGAATTTCAACTTAAGTGTCACCCTCATGGCTTATCCCGAATGCATGTCCCTTTTGTTATTTTTTTTTGGTAGAGGACTCCTTTCTCATATGCTCACTTTTGAAATGCAGGTTTACGAATGGGGGTGTTTGGATTCTTATTTTGATTTTTATTTTTGTATTTTTTACAGGTTGCAGTTTTAACAGAACCATGGAATGCTAAGTATAGGAGTATGTACCACCCATAGGCCCTCTAATATACCGACAGTGACGAACAATAGTGCTCGGACCAATATTTCAGGCCACTACTCAAGGAGGATTCCACACATACCCTTGAGCACACTACCCGCCTCTCTCGACAATACGGGAGGGTAATCGTCCAGGATGCCGTGTCCCGTAGACTATGAGTAATACAAGGCCGAAGAGCTTCCTAATGGCTAAAAGTTTGTTTAATCCTAGATGGTCTCCCGATATACCCGAAGATACGTGGGAGCTCAAGTCCGTGCGCGAGTTCCGTCTGAGGCCTGGGTATTGGAGCCTGATCGCCCCTCACTTCACTAGACGCTTTATGGGCTATCTAGCTTAGCCAATAACGATAGATCCTTCACGATATTTTAAAACCCCTGGCATAGGGTTTCTACCTACTCAACTAATAATATATTTTTTTGTTTTTGGTCTGGAAAAAAAAACACTGTATTTTTTTTTTGGATTTTTTTAATAAGGAAAAACAGAATGGAAAAAACACACGGAATTTATACCTAACAGGCGGATTTGATGGCAAGAATCATTGCAGTTGCAGCAGAACTTGGCCCTGGAAAGCGCTCTGATACCACTTGTTAAGATCCTGCTATAAAATAAACTCAAATAACACACTCTCACACAATTGCTTGGAAATAACTCACATAAACATCACATTAATATAACATAAATTTGCATAAAGAACAATCTCACAATAGAACTGAATCGCAGGCCTCTTCGAGGGGGCAACCTCCTTCAATACTTCATTAATTTTGCAAAAGATGGTTACATTGGTGCCCTTTCGGGTATTTAAGGAGTTTCCTTCCAAGGTTGGCTTACATGCAAAATGCCACCCGGATTACATGCATAATGCCACCCGAATTACATGCATAGTGCCACTTTGAATTACATGCACAATGCCACCCGAATTACATGCACAATGCCACTCGAATTACATGCACAATGCCACCCGAATTACATGCACAATGCCACCTATCTACCATGTGTTACATAAAAAAGGGTGCCATTTGTCATAGGCACTACCTAAGCTAAAACTTAGAACATTACAAAATATTAATCATGGGTACTACCCACGTTCACTAGGAATTATTACATCAAGGAAGTTATTACATTAAGGGTTAGGATGAGATCCTAACATTGAACAATAGTTGCAAGCACCAAAACACCCACAAACTAGGACCACAAAATCCAATATTTTCTTTTGAATCACAATTTCACATTCAATCACAATTAACCATGTTCTAAGCATAACACCATCATCACTCTCCTAAAAATAATGAGCACTATGATACCACATGATTGACTATTGGGATTATAGATGATATTTATTAATCATGAGGGTTTTCTTATACAAATAAATTGGAGTTGGTTCATATAAATATATTCAACCAAATTTTATTATTGTATTAACCTAATTAACTATAGTGGAGGTGATCTAAAATATATTTAGGTGGCATGCTCCATATTACTAAACTATATCTATGATGTTCCTAACAAATAGGTCAACCTCCTATGGGTTTTCCCTTTACATTAAATAGAATGTAGTACAAACAAATTCATAGCACTCAAAACTAGAATTCAAGCACAATTAAGAAGTCCTAATTTTTAGGGCATAATTTATAGCTAAGAAATTATATAAAACTATTTACAACCCAAGTAGCCTAATGGTGGAGACTTTGGAACTTTGAATAGAGTTCCAAGGTTTGTACCATGCAGGGGGTAGGGTTGTACACCATGCTTTAGTAATCATATTATGGTTGGGGATAACCATATATTGGAGTAAGCAATATATGTCTCATATGGCCTATGGCCTCGTAGATATTAAAAACTACTTTACCCTTTAACCCTAGTCTATAGTCACTTTGCAACTCTTACAAACACTCAAAGCATTCTAGATAGTAATTATAAACTATTATTTATAGAGAAAAGAAGAAATTTCAAGTTCTAAGAGCCTACTTGCCACCCAAATTGTACTAAAAAATCTTCAAGCATTCAATAGTTCAAACTAGTAATAAAGGCATCCAAATCAGCACGAGAATATATAATTATGTAAGCCAAAAATAGATGATACCAAACAATGAGAACAACAAAACAAGCAATATGAAATCAAATGAACTCTTATATTTATATGGGAATCTTTATCTTCTCTCTTTTACAATATTTTTTCCCCGAACTATAGGGGTTACAAAATAATGTTTGTTTTATATTTTTAATAATTGAATGTTTATCTAAATCATTTTGCGTAAAAACAATAAATTCTTAACAACTTCCCAAATCTTTCCAAAAATGACTTTGAAAAATGATATGATGCTAGGTCCATAGAATCTTCAGTATATCTCTTTGAAGATGCATGTAGGATAAATTGTGCAGCTCTTACAAAATATTTTTGTGCATCTTCTTCAAAAATTATAAACTTTATCTACTTCACACATTACTTTGTTAAGACTTCATAAAAAATAAATTCCAAAATTATTATTTCCTAACCAATATGAGATAAATATTTCAAGCCCAAATAGCATGCACAATCATCATTCTTTACAAATGTGTTCAAATATGAAAATTTGATTGGGACATACTTTCAGATTTTTTAAACCTCATATGTTAATGGACCATTATACTATCCATCTAAATAGGCTTCATGGGGCAACATTAATCCTTATTAAAATTTTCAATACATATCCTAGGATTTGGTGATTGGAGAAAATATTATAAATGCCAATGTAAATGCTATATATTGGATTGCTAGATACGATGGTGTTCATCAACAATAGTCTTCGATTCACATTAGGATTTGGCTCCACCATTTCACAAATTATCTTGCCACCAAATTTTTTGTCACCATCTCATGAAATTATTTGTGTATACGTCAAATAGATAGGCTTCTTTATTTCTCCCTCATTTTTTGTCATGTTGTCTCAAACATGTTCTTCAATATTATTCTCATGAACATCAAATTGTAGTAGGCCACAATAGTATTAAATGACAACATGTTTAGCATTGATAATAGGAACTCTCCGTAAGGATTACAAAGTATAGTGATGGGATGCACGTGCATAGGATTTCTTGTATTTGATACTTGCCTTAATGTCTCACATCACCTTGCAATATTCTTCACAACAAAGTTATTTAGCAACAAAACAATTTTCATGTTCCTAAACTCATCTCTAGAAATGCAATATTTCTCGATGATTACCATGCAAACAATCTCTTCAATAGATTGGCATTCTCCAATAAATGTATCTAAAGTTATATTGAATGATGTTTAAGTATTTGAAATAATTAAGCCTTACTTTTCATACACATATTCACATGGCTATTTTTATATATGGCCTAGGAACTATGTATAAATTGATAGAGCCAATGCAATTCTATTGGTACTCTCTTCTCAATGGATTTGATGTCCTCGTTTATGCTTTCTAGTCTATAATATCCTTCTATGGGAGCAAACTTTGTTTTACCAATAATACCTTATCTCTTGTCTTCCATACCTTTATCCAATGATATTTTCTTAAAACATCTTCAACAATAGATATTCATCAAACCCATCTCACATGAACATGTATTCTTATTTATTCAACAAAAAATATCCCAAAATATCTTACCTACTTATTCATGAATAAATATAGAAGATGGTGTTCCACATTCATGGATATTATATTCATGTTTCGCCTCTTGAACAATAGTTGCAAGCAACAAAACACCCACATACTAGGACCACAAAAGCCAACATTTTCTTTTGAATCACAATTTCACCTTCAATCATAAATAACTATGTTCTAAGCACAATACCATCTTCACTCTCCTAAAAATAATGAGCACTATGATACCACATGATTGACTAGTGGGATTACATATGATATTTATTAATAATGAGGATTTTATTATACAAATAAACTGGAGTTAGTTCATATAAATATCTTCAACCAACTATTATTATTGTATTAACCTAATTAACTATAGTGGAGGTGGTCTAAAATATATTTAGGTGGCATGATCCATATTATTAAACTATATCTATGATGTTTCTAACAAGTAGGTCAACCTCCTAGGGTTTTTTCTTTACATAATACTAGAAAGTAGTACAAACAAATACATAGCACTCAAAACTAGAATTCAAGCACAATTAAGAAGCCCTAATTGTTCGAAAATAATTTATAGCTAAGAAATTATATAAAACTATTTACAACCCAAGTAGCCTAATGGTGGAGACTTTGAAACTTTGAATAGAGTTCCAATGTTTATACCATGCAGGGGTTAGGGTTGTACACCATGCTTCAAGAATTATATTATGGTTGGGGATAACCATATATTGGAGGTAGCTATATCCATATCATATGGCCTATGGCCTAGTAGATATTAAAAACTACTTTACCCATTTAACCTATTCTATAGTCACTCTCCAACTCTTACAAACACTCAAAGCATTCTAGATAGTAATTACAAACTCTTATTTATAGAGAAAAGAATAAATTTCAAGTTCTAAGAGCCTACTTGCCACCTAGCTTGTGCTAAGAAATCTTCAAGCATTCAATAGTTCAAACTAGTAATAAAGGCATCCAAATAAACACGAGTAATATATAATTATGTAAGCCAAAAAGAGATGACATCAAACAATGAGAACAACAAAACAAGCAATATGAATTCAAATAAACTTTATATTGATATGGGAGTCTTGATCTCCTTTATTTTACAATATTTTTACCTCGAATTATAGGGGTTACAAAAGAATATTTGTTTCAGATTACAATAAATCAAAAGGGGGAAAAACACCTTTTGTGGATCAAATGAAATCTAGTGTCTTCGATCTCCTTTTTCTCGAATCAATTTGTGGATGGGATTCAGCTATGCTTGTGGACCATCCATTGCTACAGCGGCATCCAATAACCTGTAACCTGCACACATGAATTTACAAACACATAGGGTTAGTAGCACTTGTTGATATGAATGAAATAAAGCTACCATAATCGAAACCCTAATGTTTGCAAACTGTAAAATAAAGTGTAGGAAACATATACAATGAAATCAAAACTAGCTTTTTATCACCTGACTTGATTTGTGTCTTTCAGGACTCAAAATATTTTTGGGTAAACATGTGGTCATATTTGGGATATGGCTAGATGTAGTGTTGTATCTGTGCATATGTGGATCTGCATCTAGGATATGGCTAGATGCAGTGTTTAATCATGTGTAGACATGGATCTATGTCTAGGATATGGCTAGATGTAGTGTTACATCTATGTAGACTTGAAGTTGCACCTAGGATATGGCTAGATGTAGTATTGCATCTATGCAAATACGAAGCCATATTTATAACTATATATGCAGATCCGTATTTTGGTTTGTGTAAATGCCCTACCACATCTAGATATGAGTTGTAGAACCATCGATATTGATTCAAGACTTTGGTGGTTTGACCTCCAAGCTTTGATTAGGTTTTACTCTTGCAAATTTAGCAGAGTTTCATTACAAAATTTTGGCTCTCTTCCTTCCCAAGCTCATTCATAAAATTGAATCATGTTTTATAACCTTTTGGAAGGTTAGGGTTAGGGTTTAGAAGTGGTGAGCTAGCATTGAGGTGTGTTCCCTCAATGTTGCACCAATGTTTGAAATATGTGCATGAGGGAAAGGTCCATTGTATTCCAGTTGATACATACCCATTTTAATATTGCATGACCTCATTCAAGATATGGAATAATATCTGAACTATCTTCACCCCCACTATCATAGATAGGATACCATTTCCTACTCTAGAACATAGAGTGTTATTGAATACCCGTAAGGTGAAGGTTGATTTTATGATATGTGAAGATGGGAGGTTAAGGTGCTGAAGTGTTGTGGTGGTGATAATATTGATAGAGAAACCACTATTAATCAGCACTCGCTTAATTAGTTTTTGATCAATATGAGCAATGATATGCAATGGAGGATCGGGTGACTCCGATGGCATTGTCTTGATTTCAAAATCATAAAATGTAATTGAGGGCTCCATGCATGTTTGAACACTCCCCACAAAGTTGTTAAATAAATTAGGGTCTTGAATCTAAACTTCAATGGACTTTAGGATATCCATAAATGCCTCTCTATTTGGGGGAGACTATTGTATGAGCTTATAAATTGATTATTTGGTTTATGTCAACTTGAGGCTGAGCATCAACTGGCTTCTCAATGTGATAGGTGGTCTTGGCTACTAACTTGAAATGTGAATTGGTGGAAATGGGTTGGTTTGATTTGGTTATTTAGTTACACTAGGCATTGGTGCTACCTACAAAAGTACCACTTGGGTTGTTTCACTTGATTATTGTGTTCTATTTGTGTTCCTCTGACCATAAGTGACTACATGAATAGCACCTACAAAACCTTGGTACTATTATGCATTGAATATGTGACTCACTTGATTTTGAGGAACTATAGAATTTGAGGCTCTCATTGCTTGTTGTTAAGCCTCACAATGAGGCAATGGTGTTTGATAGATGTCAATTTTTTTATTTTGTTGTGCTAAAGGGTTATCAATATTAATAGTCCCCTTGTCTATCATACCTTAGACTATATCTTTGAAATAATAGCAATTATTAATATCATGACCTTTATGATAATGAAAGATGCAATATTGGTACTCCTTATAATTTCTACCCTATGGTTTTTTGGGATATTCTGGTTTAATTTTTGGTAATGTAGTCATTTGTGCCTCATGCAACCATTGGAAGATGTTGGAAAGTGGCTCAGGTAATGGGGTGTAGTTATGAGCTGGTCGATTGTATTATCATATTTATCGGTTATCTATTGTGTTGCCCTAATTTTGCATTTGAGGTAGGGGTGATACTACTTGATATACTTGTTGTTGTTATGGATGTTGTTTTTATGGGGGTTGTTGGAATTGGACTTGAACTTGTTGAGTTTGTATTGGTGGTTGGCTCAAGATTAATTGATTTACTTGGCCTCCTTTGAATTGGCCATGATTATTTCCTTTTTGACCTTTGTTTTACCATTTATTTTTCTTTAACTTGATCTCAACCTCTTGAATCTTGATTTCCTCAATAACCCAGGCTTGGATGAGAGCTTCCTCAAATGTTCTATATTGTTGCAATTAAAGTAGCAAGGAGATAGGTTTGGAACAACTTGTGAACATTCATGTTAATTTTGCCATAGGGATAGTGAATGGTAATTTGCTGATGATCACCCTCCAACAGTTTCCAAAATCATAAATCAACTCATCTTCAAATTATTGTAGGTTGAACAAGTCAGTTAATGTTGTCTTCTTCCTAACATTCATGGAAAATAACTCTAAGAATTGATCTATCAATTGCTCGAAAGTAAGGAGGTTATGATGTGTCAAATGATTGTACCACTCTAGATTATCTCCTCCAAATATCTAAGGAAATGTTTGAAGCATAAAAGGGTCATTCTCTTGTATTCTGAAGCACGCATGGATGAATGCACTTACATGCTCTCGGGGGTCCTCATCCCCTTTGAAATTGTTAAACTTTGGTAGTGTGAAATTTGTAGGGTAAGGTGGTGATGGTATTGAAGGATGAATTGGTTGATTGACCAACTACTATAGAGTGGGTTTTTGATATAACATTCCAGGCATCTGCATGGCCAAGTTGTCAATCTAGTTTTGCAAAAATTAAAACTTAGGGTCTTCCAAGGGTGGTTGAAAGCCCTAATTTTCTTGTTGTGTGTAGTTTGGGTGGATTTTATGTATAGTGAAGTAGTTTTATGGAATGAATTTTTGATTGGCTAATGGGTTAGTTTTAGTTAAGATTTGATGTTGATGGATGTTATGTTGGTTATGATTATGAAATTATTATTATTGATGATGTGGAGATGGTTGATGTGGAGATGGGGTAATGATGGTGTGTTGAGCTAAGAAATTGGCATAGGTATTATTAAGTGGATGAATGGGTATGATTATTATGGGTGGTCTTAATACCCAAGATGAATATTGGGTGAAGAAGGTGTTTTGGTTCGATGTGGGATGATGATTGAAATATGCCACCTGTGACTGGTGTTGTGATGTGGGATGAATACCTTTATTGGCACTACCTATAAGCAATTTTTGTAGATATTGCAATATTTATCGTATGGTAATTAGATATGGGATTACATAGTTACATTAGTGGTAGAATTTTTCATATGATGAGTGGATGCAACATGAGTTGAATTTGGTGGAGGATAAGTTGAAAAGGAAATCACGATTGAAAGAGGAATGGTATGGTGTATAGGGTCAATGGATCTGAATGATGTAGGTGGGATGGAGGTTGGCACTTGTGAAGCACCACTAGTCTATACCACAAATAGAGGGTTAGAATAGATGGTGGTGTGGGTGGATGGAATTGAGATGTATGGATTGGATGACGATGGTGGATTTTGGTTCAGGGATGTGGGTTCAAAAAGGGGGTTAATGAAGATATGGCTAGTACGGTTAGGGTGTGAATGTATGGGTTCCTACTGAAAGGTAGGAATAGGTTAGGATAGAATGGTAAGGGATATTAAATATGGGAAGGTCAAGTTTAAGTAGGATTGAGGGTATCATAATATATATAGGTGATGCAGTTATTAGAAGGTGTGGATGGTTCAGTGTAGGTGGTTTCTGGGATGGAGATATGAATAGCTCTTTACATCATATTCACGCTTGAATTAGGTGCATTATTGGGGGTCCTAATGGATAAGTCTAGATACATGGCCCATGATATATTAGCTTACTTAGACACAGAAGCAGTTTGGGCATGGGAAGCCTAAGCAAAATATTCCATGGATGAAGGTGGTTGGTTTGAAGGTAATTGGCTCATATTTTTTGTTTAACTTTAGGTCAATACCATAAGCTAGAGGAACAGTGAGTGTGCAAGGTATGTGTGTGTGTCAAGATATGAGATCTACACTATGAGCTAAGCAAACAATCACACCAATCAAACAAAAGTTTTCAATTTTTGCAATGTTTTGTTTTGAATTTTATTTTTTTTTCTTTCTTATTTTTTGAATTTTTTTGAAAAAAAAATTATGTGCTTTATGTAAACCCTAGGCCTAAAAATTATGCAAGGTGGGTGGTGGAATGAATCTAAAAATATGTGTTCACACCCACCCCTATTATGAAGGATGGGTCACAAATGACTAAACGAGCTTCCTAGATGAGGCTTGGTGATGGGTGTAACCTAGGGGAACAAAATACCTCTAGAAGAGGTCATGTTGTCTAGTGGCTTGCTACCGACCCATATGGACTTTCACTTCACCCTCATGTGAGCTTGGGCATAAATTATAGTTGTAATTCCATAAATTATTAAGCCCTAGGAATTGAAGGGTGTCTAACCTTGATTACCTCAAGCTAACCTCAAGGATAACTAGTTTCTTGGTGATGAAGTCCAAGAAACTATCGTACTAGCTATGGCTTATTCTAGGGCTCTATGATATTTGGTGATGAAATCCAAGTTTATGAGTTTATCTCATACTTTTCATGCAGCGGTATGGAATGATGATTCATGCAGGTGTGCATGAGGTTTTGTTTTTGTTTTCTAGGGTTTTGTAAAACAAAGTATAAAATTACCCTAAGATGCAAATCTACCATGCAATTCAAATTTATTGCCTACAAATACAATCAGGAAACATATAGAAGTAGACATAAAGGTAAAACAAATAAAACCCTAATTTAAATGCAAAAAATAGGTCCTAAATAGTCCCTAGGATGCTTATGAAACACAAATACAGATGCAAAGGTGCATCTAGGATTGAGCATATGTAGAGTTCCATCTGCTCAAATGCAGTGCCGCATTCAAAGTTAACCAAATATAGATCTGCATCTATAACTATATGTTATAAATAGAATAAGGTAGATCCAAAACCCTAATATGACCTAATATGCTCTCTAGAATGTAAATTTACCTCTAGATGCACCTAATATGATTTTTGCAAGCTAAAAAGATAAACAAATGCCCTAAAATACCATCTTGTTTTAGATTTTTGTAAACACACTTAAAATACCTAAAAAAATCCTAAAATGCTTACAAAATGCTTGATCTACTGCCTACACTAAAAATAGAGATGGAAAATCAGATATTTCTTTTTCTTTTTCTTTCAAAAGTAAAAAATAGAGCCAGGGTTTCAAAAATGGCTCACTTGTAAGTCTTTCACTTTTTTTTGCTAGCTCTCCAAACATGGTATCGTTTCTACTTAGGATTTTAGACGTAGAGGGGCATCTACTCAAGATCCCAAATGTAGAGGGGTAAATATGAGTTAAATATAGTTCTACAACTCTAGAAACATAGAGACACATATAGGGCAATGTAGATGCCCTATCGCATCGAGATCTGTATTGCAAAAATACCAAGATCAATTTGAGGTCTCGATATCTTGATCTCCATACTTCGGTTAGGGTTACTCTCACATTTTTAGCAAAGTATCATTACAAATTTTTGGTTTTCTTTCTTCTTCGGCTCATTCACAAAAGTGAATCAAGTTTTATAACCTTTTGGAAGGTTAGGGTTAGGGTTTGGAAGTGGTGAGCTAGCATTGCCAAATGGTAAGCTAGGGTTAGGGTTTGGCTAATATATATAGCAAATGGCTAGGATTTGGTGTCTAAAAATTCAATAGATAATTTCTAGATAATGTTAGCCCATACAATTAGTAGTAAAGGATAAAATATTGTTTTACCCCCTTTCAATCATTTTACCTTGCTTTATCTTATTTGACTCCATTCCATTAACCTTGGCATTCTTCTATATCCTCCTTGTTTGCATGTCCTTGATCGTAATTTCTAGTTTTTATGTTTATTACCCTAATTAGTTCACCTCGTAAGTTTGATTGTTATACTTACTCACTCCATAGTTTGGAATTTTTGTACTAGTCCTTTATATTATTTGATTATATTTGATTTTTATTTTAATTATTATGGCATTGTTGAAGAACACAAGCTTATACTGAGAGGGGGTGAACAGTATAAGACCACTTTTTACTTTTCTTTCCCAATCAATATTATGCAATGTAAAGATAGCAATATCAACAATAGTAATCAAAGCAATGCACAAATCACCACACACAATAGAGACACCAATTTAACGTGGTTCACCCAATGTGGGCTACTCCACGGAGAAAATATTTCACTAAAATTTTCTCAATCAATCTCTTGGGAATCCTTTCCCTATTACAATGTTTATGGATCTCTATCCAAAGGAGACACCAATCCCCTAATCAAGTTCATGGATCTCTATCCACAGGAGAACTCCTTTCTCCTTAGCTCTGATTGGTGATCTTCTAGAAGAACTATTGCCCCCACTGCTCTAGCTAATGGATCTCTATCCACTGAAGACACCTGTCCTCACTACCCTGGCTAATGGATCTCTATCCACTGGAGACTATCATCCTCTATACTCTATCACCTTCAAAGCTCTATCTCAAATCTGTACTAAACACAGTCCTTCGATCTAGCACAAATCTGCTCAATCTCTATCTCTAGTCTGGCACAAACCTATCCTCAAATCTGCACCAAACTCTATCCTCAAATCTGCACTAAACACAGTCCTTCGGTCTAGCACAAATCTATCCTCAATATCTATCCTCAAGCCTTAACTCAAAGCTTGACTTAATCTCAAATCAACTCTATTGGATCTGCCCCAAACCTTAACTCAAGGTTTGAACAAATCAATCAATCAACTCTGCTCTCAAGTCTTCTCAAAGACTTATCTCAAATATGCCTTGTAAGCTTCCACAAAATCTCACACTAATCTATCCACAAGTCCTCTCTAGAACTTGTCCAAATCTACTAGATCTATCTACTCAATAAGTCCTCACTAGAACTTATCCAAATCTGCTCTCAATCTGTATTGTAAGCTTCCACAAAATCTCACACAAATCTGTCCACAAGTCTTCTCAAAGACTTACCTCAAATCTTCTCAACAAGTCCACACTAGAACTTGTCCAATCTCATAGAAACATAAAGAGAATTGTTAGAGACTCAATATGCTTCACATTCACCACAATACTCAATCACTTTCAATCACTCTTTTAGAAACATATAGAGAATTGTTAGAGACTCAATATGCTTCACCACAATACTCAATCTCTTTCTCAAATCAATTCAGAATATAGAATAATTTGTTTCATAGAACTAGGACTATTACTTCACACATCCACTTGACTAGGCTCAACCAATCACTCAATGAAATAATCCTTGCTCACAAACCCTAGTCCAAGCATATGAACACTCACTCAAAATATTTCCAACAATGCTTATCAACCAATCTCACATAACAATGATACTCATGATCTTTGCAAACCCTAGTTCAAGTTCTTCACTTAATCAATGGCTTCAACAACAATGCTTATCAAACAAGGTTTTATCAACAACTCTTTATTCCAAAACCTTGAAGCATTAAAACACACTCAACAATGCTTATAAAACAATCTTCACATATAGCTCAACAACTCAATAAGGAAACCTAATTAAGTCCTTTTCACTCCAAAGTTGTTTTCCAGAAAACCAACCAATCAACTCAACCAAGGAAGAATATGCCCATACCTTTTTCTTTGATGTAGAATGATCTTCAAAAACCTAGATCAAATATCACAACTTTCTTTGCCAAGTACAAAGGGTTAGATGACAAGAATTATCACCCTAACACTTTTCACAATTTACCCTAAACACAAAGATAAATTAAATCCCAAATACACCTTATTGCTCCATCTCAATAATAAATTTCAACATCATAATTTTCATCAAAAACTCTTTAATAAAATATAACTCAATTTCTACTTATAACTCCTTTCTCAAATTGCACTTATCAAATAAAATAATTTATAAAATAATGCAATTTATTCTTCTAAGGTAAAAATTAATTACCTTTATCAAAAACAACTTTTTACCATGCCCAAAAATCACTTTAACTTATAAGTAAATAATCCAATTTTAATTACCACCTTATACCTCCCAATTTACTCACAACAACCTTAGGGTAAATAAAATTTAAATAAAAAATTGTACCTTTGCCCTTAGTGGGTTTTGAACCCACGATGTTGCCTCCCCAAGCGCCCTAGCCATGGCCTTGGCTACCACGTGAGCTAAGCGCTCACGTGGGAGCTAAAGTGCCCATGCGCTTCTAAAACCTTCTACTGTCACCAAAAATTAAAATATGAAAATGGGCTTCCCAACTTGTTGTCATCGGGTTTTGAACCCGTAACCTCACTACCACAAATGCTAAGCAACTACCACCTCGCCTAGCCATCGGATGGTGCTAGAAGTTAAGCACTTGTCTTCTTCAACAACCAAATTTTGGATATGATGCACACAATATTCCTCTCTCAACATGTTTTTCGAATTCAAATTGTATATTTTTTGCCTTAGCAAAGGCAATATTTATATTGCTTTGTTATTTCTTCCAACATGTCGGTGGGGGTAATCTTCAACTTGCACGTCGATGGAATAGCCTTAGGGTTTTGCTATTTCAAATAAATAAATATTTATTTATAAAATTTAAATTCAATTTGAATTTAAATATTTATAAATTAAATATTTAAACCTTCCTTGGACTTTTTAATTTGGAATAAAAAGCCTCCTTGGGTTTTTATGAAAACCTTTTATCTAACCATGGTTTTAATGAAAACCTTTTATTTATGCTTCCTATAATATAAAAATGAATATTATGAAGCTCTTTTGCCATCAACCTTTTGCATTGCTCCTTTTGACCTTTTGGCATCAATGGTGGTTCACTCCTTGGCATCAATGACAACCTCATGCCTTGACATCAATGACAACTTTATGGACTCAAAATGTCCAACAATCTCCCCCTTTGTCATTGATGGCAACCCAATAACTTTTTACCATTTCCTTGACCTTTTTATTCTGCTCCCCTTAGGAAATTGCTCTCTCCTTAAACCAAATCTCTCCCCCTTACTCAAATACCAAATCTCTCCCCCTTACTCAAATCTCTCCCCCTTTGACATCAATGGCAAAGGGTCACCTTTGGGGCTCGGGGCTAAGAATGAGTCTCTTAGCTTAGCCCCTCCCCCACCTCCTCTTGAGGTGGTTAATTCTAGGGTGGGAGTATTTCTACTCCCAGCAAGCACTGGTCTTTACCTTTATCCTCTTTCCTTCTCATCTGATCCTTCTGATTTCTTTGATTATTCTTTTTTTGTCCATATTCCTATTCATGTTCATATCCATATTCTATTCTTTCATATTCCTGTTCTTGTCCATGTCCATATTCTTGTTCCTATTCCTGTTCCTATTCATGCTTGATTCTGGAATGTCTTCTCTACACCACTTTGTTGTGTGTCCATAATTATTGCACTTATAACACTTAATGTTATTATTCCTTGGAGGTCCAAATGTCTTAGGATTTCTCCTAGTGAAGCCATATCCCTTTCTATCATGAACCCTACAATTCATTGCCTTGTGACCAAACTGATTACATGAGTAGCAATACCCATGGAAAAGTTATCTGTTCCCATATTCCTGTCTTTCATGTGTCCTGCATTATGAAGCCATGTGCCCAAATCTGTGACATGAGAAACATCTTCCATTGAAGTTTCCTTGTCTTGACCTCATTGGTCTCTTAGTCTCTCTTAACCTATTCTGATTGTTGTTCCATCTGTTTCTCCTTTGTGCATTTTTTCTTTCCTTGTTGAACTTTCTATTGTCCAACTCATCCTCATATGTCTCACTTTCTCTTATACTATCTTCTTCTAAAATTTCTTCTTCTAAAGTTTCTTCTTCTTCAGAACTTGAGGTTGACTCTTCTTCTTGTTTCTTTTGAGCTTGTTCAAAGCCAAGACCTATTTTGTTTGTTGACCTTCTTTGTACCTTGATCATTTTATCCATAATATTTGAACTCTTTCCAAACTTGTGTAGCTTATCCTTGGATTTTTCTAAATCTTCCCTTAGTAGGGCTACTTCTTGTTCTAACCTTTCACATTCTAAGACTTTTGCTTCTAACTTATCTTTGAACTTCTTTGTCTTAGCCATTGACTTGTCTAGATCCTCTATAAGCATTCTTCTCTCTTCATCACATTCTTGAAACTGAAATTCTAGTTTAGAGTTTTGCTTTCTTACCCTTTTTACTGTGTCAAGAGCATAAATAAGTTCTGCCTTAAGATCAAATCCTTCTTTTTCTGATTCTTCCTCTATTTGTTTGCCTTTGATAACATCTTCATTCTTTTCTGACTTGTCTTCTATAGGATCATCTTCTTCTTCTTCTAGTGCCATTAGAAGATTCTCTTCTGGTCCTTCTAGTGCATCCTCATATTCATCATCACTAAAACTGAAACCATTCCTTGTACAACTATCTTCAAGATGTCCAAAATTACCACATCTAAAGCACTTGAGAATTATTGGTGACCTTTTCTTAACTTCTTCTTTTCTTCAATCATAAATAGGACTTCATATTTATCATTATTTGAAAAACTATTATCACTATCACTTGAGTACTTACTTGCCTTGTCTGCATAGTAGCTCCTCTTTTGTCTTTGAAAGAACTTCTTTCCTTGTCTACCTTGTCCATCCTTGCCTTTCTTTTGGTGCCTGTATCTTTCTGATTCCCTGTTCTTGTGATCCTATTTTTCTTCATCATTGTTATTTTTAGCTTCTTGACAATCAGTTGCATAGTGACCATATTTTCCACAATTGAAACATCTAATAGATTTTGTATCTTTAAATCTTCTTGAATCCTTATTCCTTCTACCATAATTAGCTTCTTCATCATTGGATGACTCATTGCTTGAATCTGACTTTTTACCCTTTGTCTTCTTAGTAGCTTTGAATGTTGCTTCCTTTTGGGGATTAGGTTCTTTTGTTCTTAACTCAAAGGCTGTAAGAATACCAAGCAACATATCTCTTGTCAAAGAATCACCATCCTTTGATTCTTCTATAGCAAAAATATTTTCACTAAATATTTTTGGAAGAGATCTTAAGACCTTATCACAAACATCCGACTCTTCAACATTAAGTCCAAGTCCTTGCATAGCATTAACAACCTCATCAACTCGAAGTAGATAAGTACTAATGTTTTCCTCATCCTTCATTCTTAACTCTTCAAATTGTCCTTTGAGATTTCGTATCTTTGCTTTCTTGACACCTTTATCTCCTTCATATATGCTTTGCAACTTATCCCAAATTCCTTTTGCATCTTTATAGTGCATAACTTTTATGGACTCTGTTCTATGCAAACCTCTCAAAATTGCATTCATTGCTTTTGAATTGTAATGTTGTAGAAGCTTACCTTCCTTATCTGTAGGTGGATCAACTAGGGGTATGTATCCATTTTCAACTGCTTCCCAAATTTCATTGCCAAGTGCCATCAAGTGAATCTTCATTCTCATACTCCAATATATATAATCACTTCCATCAAATATTGGTGTTGGATTATCTGAGGACACATTCTTAGAATCCATTGTGTTCTTGAAAGCTTTTCCTTCAATCTGTTAAACTCTTCTGAAGGAACTCACTCTGATACCAATTGAAGAACACAAGCTTATACTGAGAGGGGGGTGAACAGTATAAGACCACTTTTTACTTTTCTTTCCCAATCAATATTATGCAATGTAAATATAGAAATATCAATAATAGTAATCAAAGCAATGCATAAATTACCACACACAATAGAGACACCAATTTAACGTGGTTCACCCAATGTGGGCTACTCCATGGAGAAAATATTTCACTAAAATTTTCTCAATCAATCTCTTGGGAATCCTTTCCCTATTACAATGTTTATGGATCTCTATCCAAAGGAGACACCAATCCCCTAATCAAGTTTATGGATCTCTATCCATAGGAGAACTCCTTTCTCCTTAGCTCTAACTGGTGATCTTCTAGAAGAACTGTTGCCCCCACTACTCTAGCTAATGGATCTCTATCCATTGAAGACACCTATCCTCACTGCCCTAGCTAATGGATCTCTATCCACTGGAGACTATCATCCTCTATACTCTATCACCTCCAAAGATCTATCTCAAATCTATACTAAACATAGTCCTTCGATCTAGCACAAATCTACTCAATCTCTATCTCTGGTCTAGCACAAACCTATCCTCAAATATGCACCAAAATCTATCCTCGAATTTGTACTAAACATAGTCCTTTGGTCTAGCACAAATCTATCCTCAATATCTATCCTCAAGCCTTAACTCAAAGCTTGACTTAATCTCAAATCAACTCTATTGGATCTGCCCCAAACCTTAACTCAAGGTTTGAACAAATCAATCAATCAACTCTGCTCTCAAGTCTTCTCAAAGACTTATCTCTAATATACCTTGTAAGCTTCCACAAAATCTCACACTAATCTGTCCACAAGTCCTCTCTAGAACTTGTCCAAATCTGCTCAACAAGTCCTCACTAGAACTTGTCCAAATCTCAATAAGTCCTCACTAGAACTTATCCAAATATGCTCTCAATATGTATTGTAAGCTTCCATAAAAGCTCACATAAATCTGTCCACAAGTCTTCTCAAAGACTTACCTCAAATCTTCTCAACAAGTCCACACTAGAACTTGTCCAATCTCATAGAAACATAAAGAGAATTGTTAGAGACTCAATATGCTTCACATTCATCACAATACTCAATTACTTTCAATCACTCTTTTGGAAACATACAAAGAATTGTTAGAGACTCAATATGCTTCACCACAATACTCAATCTCTTTCTCAAATCAATTTAGAATATAGAATAATTTGTTTCATAGAACTAGGACTATTACTTCACACATCCACTTGACTAGGCTCAACCAACTCTTACTCAACCAATCACTCAATGAAATAATCCTTGCTCACAAACCCTAGTCCAAGCATATGAACACTCACTCAAAATATTTCCAACAATGCTTATCAACCAATCTCACATAACAATGATACTCATGATCTTTGCAAACCCTAGTTCAAGTTCTTCACTCAATCAATGGCTTCAACAACAATGCTTATCAAACAAGGTTTTATCAACAACTCTTTATTCCAGAAAACCTTGAAGCATTAAAACACACTCAACAATGCTTATAAAACAATCTTCACATATAGCTCAACAACTCAATAAGGAAACCTAATTAAGTCCTTTTCACTCCAAAGTTGTTTTCCAGAAAACCAACCAATCAACTCAACCAAGGAAGAATATGCCCATACCTTTTTCTTTGATGTAGAATGATCTTCAAAAGCCTAGTTCAATTATCACAACTTTCTTTGCCAAGTACAAAGGGTTAGATGACAAGAATTATCACCCTAACACTTTTCACAATTTACCTTAAACACAATGATAAATTAAATCCCAAATACACCTTATTGCTCCATCTCAATAATAAATTTCAACATCATAATTTTCATCAAAAACCCTCTTATAAAATATAACACAATTTCTACTTATAACTCCTTTCTTAAATTGCACTTATCAAATAAAATAATTTATAAAATAATGCAATTTATTCTTCTAAGGTAAAAATTAATTACCTTAGTTTTTACTTTATCAAAAACAACTTTTTACCATGCCCAAAAATCACTTTAACATATAGGTAAATAATCCAATTTTAATTACCACCTTATACCTCCTAATTTACTCACAACAACCTTAGGGCAAATAAAATTTAAATAAAAAATTGTACCTTTGCCCTTAGTGGGTTTTGAACCCATGACGCTGCCTCCCCAAGCGCCCTAGCCATGGCCTTGGCTACCGTATGAGCTAAGCGCTCACGTGGGAGCTAAAGTGCCCACATGCTTCTAAAACCTTCTACTGCCACCAAAAATTAAAATGCAAAAAGGGGCTTCCCAACTTGCTATCATCGGGTTTTGAACCCGTAACCTCACTGCCACAAACGCCAAGCAACTACCACCTGCGCTAGCCATCGGATGGTGCTAGAAGTTAAGTGCCTTGTCTTCTTCAACAACCCAAATTTTGGATATGATGCAGTGCACAATATTCCTCTCTCAGCATGTTTTTCGAATTCAAATTGCATATCCTTTTTGCCTTAGCAAAGGCAATATTTATATTGCTTTGTTATTTCTTCCAACACGTCGGTGGGGGTAATCTTCAACTTGCACGTCGGTGGAATAGCCTTAGGGTTTTGCTATTTCAAATAAATAAATATTTATTTATAAAATTTAAATTCAATTTGAATTTAAATATTTATAAATTAAATATTTAAACCTTCCTTGGACTTTTTAATTTGGAATAAAAAGCCTCCTTGGGTTTTTATGAAAACCTTTTATTTTGCCAATCCATGGTTTTTAATGAAAACCTTTTATTTATGCTTCCTATAATATCAAAAATGAATATTATGAAGCTCTTTTGCCATCAACCTTTTGCATTGCTCCTTTTGACCTTTTGGCATCAATGGTGGTTCACTCCTTGGCATCAATGACAACCTCATGCCTTGACATCAATGACAACTTTATGGACTCAAAATGTCCAACACTTGTGTCCCATAAGGGTTTTACATCTATTTGATTCATTTTTATAGGTTGGTACTCAAAATATGTTTCATCAAAGGCACTCCACTCTTACTTCATTGACACAATTGATACCTTGCAAGGAAATATGTATACTATAAATTTTTAAGAAATATGTGTTTCATTTATTTTTTTGTTCTTGGATAATGACTCATGAAAAGTGTTAGTTCATTTTATTATTTTATGCATTAGTTATCCTAGAACTTAGGATAAGCTTGCTTAGGTAGGTGTTGACTTATTCATCTCTCATATATGTTATGTGTTACATTTACACATTGTTTTTACCAATGTATCTCTCACACATATGTGTCACAATCTTACTCATTGTGTTGACTTATTTGTCTCTCACACATATGTGTCACAATATCACTCATTGTGTTGAATTATTTGTCTCTCACACATGTGTCACAATCTCACTCATTATTTTGACTTATTCACTCTCACACGTGTCACAATTTCACTCATTATGTTGACATATTCATATCTCACGCATGTGTCATAATCTCACTCATTGTGTTGACTTATTCATCTCTCACACATATGTGTCATGATCTCACTCATTGTGTTGAATTATTTATCTCTCACACATGTATCACAATCTCATTCATTATGTTGACTTATTTGTCACTCACTGATGCCATGTGTCACATTGTTGAGAAGATTCCTTGTTGGGTATTTTCTATAAATACCCATCTCATGCTTACACTTGAGCATGGAAGAATGGGAGAATGTATGTAGTTTTTATTTGTAATTCTACACTTGTGGAATATTATCATTATTCTACATATTTATATTTTTCTTCTTAACTATAATAGCTAATTTTTTTGCATATGTAACTTGCCTTCTTCACCTATATCTTGGGTATCATATCTTTGTATCAATCCATAGGCGAATCTTGAAAAAAGAAGATGGGCAAGCCTTGATGTAATGAGAATCCTTAGATTGAACATAAGTTATTCCCATATACCTAAACCTAGCCTTAGGTCCCCTATTTCTTCTTTTTCTATTTTAATGCATAAATATGACTATATTAGTATTGGCTATAGTAGCTAGTATTTAGGTGAGAGCCCATATATTGTAGGACAATACCCCACTATAACATCTATGATTAAAGTTGCATTACCTACTATAGGTATTTTCACTTAAATAAATCTATAAAATGAAGAACTATTTATTTAATCTTCTTTAGCCTTACTAGACTCGTCCCTCAAATGCCTTCATTATTTTGTTTATGATCAATGGCAATACTGCTAGCTTATTGGCACTCAAATAGAGATGATCTATGATAATAAAAAGATATAAGTAGGGTGAATTTAGTATCTTTTCATCAAAAACCAATTTATAATTCCAAATGGAGCAAAAATATAACATGAAATAAGAACTTCTCTTCATTCCCTCTTGCAAACCACTTACGACTATACTTACAAACAACATTCAAGGATACTAAAAGGAGTAATAGGTCTATCATAGCAATAAATCTTGGAATTGTTTTTGTAAGATTGGCATTGAAGTTGTCCAAGTCGAATTGGAAATGGTTCTTTTTTATTCTATTCTTTGGCAATGACGAAAGAAGATCCAAGGCTTCGAAGGATCAAAACCTCCACGTGATCCGGATGAGTGTCGAGGGGCACAACCATGACGTCATGAGGTGAGGAGGTAGGCGAGACTAATGTTGTGCACAACGACATGACAAGTGGCCCTATTTCGACCATAAGCTCCATTCTGAATATGGGGGTGTCGATGGGTTTGAATACCACCAACCATAATGTTGAGATTAATGATGGGGCTGGGGTTTCGACCACCAACGGTGGCCACACCAATGAAAACCCCTCATTTGCAAAATTACTTCAGAACAAGAAAAAAATCAAACCTAACACTGCATTCAAGTTTGTTTCTCAGGGTTGTGATGTCATATGCCCTAGGAGCCTCATGGAAGATAGCTTAACCTTGGACTAAGGCACTGCAGTGGCATAGGTCAGGGGTTTGAGTTTGGTTGCTGGTCCTCGGACGCTGGTCGTCAAAGACATGCGTAATATTTTTGGTGACGTGGACCAACATTAAGGTATACATTTTTAATTTAATTATTGCCAAATATTTGGAATGCAGAAAGAGTTTTGAGGGCACATGATAATTAAAAAGGTATGTGTTAAATGTTTAGGGAGTCATAAGGGTTGAAATAATATTTTATGCTTAGAAAATAAAATATTGGAGATTATAAGGTGTTAACAAAGGTACTTCATTTTTATGTATTGAATATTATTTTGAGAAGATTGGAGATTATAAGGTGTTAACAAAGGAACTTCATTTTTATGTATTGAATATTATTTTGAGAAGATTGGATATTATAAGGTGTTAACAAAGGAACTTCATTTTTATGTATTGAATATTATTTTGAGAATATTGGAGATTATAAGGTGTTAACAAAGGAACTTTATTTTTATGTGTTGAACATTATTTTGATAGTACTAGAGATAATAAGGTTTATCTGTGACTTGAAATTTTATTGTATTTCTTGAATGGTGAGATAATTATTGAGGAGAATATTTGTGTGGATATTTTGAGATAGATTGTTGCTATCTAACCTGGAATTGGAAAAAAGATTTTATTGTGAGTAAAATAGGTTTTGAAGACATATCTCCATCAAAGAAAAAAGGTATGGGCACACTATATTTTCATTAGAGTGTTTGAAATGAATGTATGAAATATAATATGGAGTGAAAAAGATTGATAAGTATTTTTGGAAATGTATGAGCAAGTTTAAGTGCAACTTGTTGATGGACTATTTGATTTGAGATAGAGATTGAGAAATATTTGAGTTAAGGTTTGAGACCCACATTGTGCTTTTTGTTTGAAGAAGTTTGAAAACACTTGTTTAGGGTTTGTGAGCAAGTTGTGTTTCATTGATTTAATGATTGAGTGAAATTCTTGAGCATTGGATTTGAGTGATATTGACAGTGAATGTGCAAATATTAGAAACCAAATTTATGAAAGCGACATACTTAATGATTGAGTAGAACATATTGAGTTTTTGATAGAGTACATCATTCTCTATATGTTCTAGAGGTTAAACAAATTCTTAATGGAATATATCTAAACTATTTCAAGTTAAAGAAATTACCTTGAAGATTAGACAAAGGATTTGATAGCATTGTGTGCAAGATATGATATTGATTGATCATGTTTTGTGAGTTGTGTTGAGTTTGTATTGAGAGCAGTTTGAGCAAGTTCTTGAGAGGACTTGTAGGTAGATTTGAGGTAAGTCTTGATGAAGACTTGTAGGCGGATTTGAGATAAGTCTTGGTGAAGACTTGTAGGTAGATTTGAGGTAAGATTTGTGTTAAGGCTTGAGGACATATTTGAGGATAGAGTTTGGTGTAGATTTAAGGGTAGATTTGTGCTAGGCCTGATACAAAGTTAGAGCAGATTTGTACTAGACCGAGGATAGTGTTTAGTGTAGATTTAAGATAGAGATTGAGCATAGTTGAGAATAAGCTTTTGAGGTAATAAAGCAGAGGACAATAGTCTCTATTGGATAGAGGTCCATTAGATAGGGTAGTGAGGATAGAGGTATTTTGTGGAGAGAGATTCACAAGCTAGTGAAGTGGGGGCATAATTCTTCTAGAAGAGCACCAACCAGAGTAGAGGAGAGAGAGTTCTCATGTGGATAGAGTTCCACAAACTAGAGCAAGGGAAAAGAGTTCTCCTATGGAGTGTGATCCATGAACCAGTTGGGAAGATAGAGTTCTTCTGTGGAGAGATATCCATAAACTGGTTGAGAAGATAGAGGTCTCCTGGATAAAGATCCACGAACCAAAGAAAAGGAGAAAGAGTTCTCCTATGGAGAGAGATTCACAAATCAGAGTATTAGGGGATTGGTGTCTGCTTTGGACAAAGGTCCATAAACATTGTAATAGGGAAGTGATTCCCAAGAGATTTGTTGATAAAATTTTAGTGAAATATTTTCTCTGTGGAGTAGCCCACATTGGGTGAGCCATGTTAAATGTGTGTCTCTATTGTGTGTGATGATTTGTGCATTACTTTTATTACTGCTATTGATATTTCCATTTATTATATTGTATAATATTGTTTGGGAAAGAAAATTAAAATTTGATCTTATACTGTTCACCCCCCCTCTTAGTATAAGCTTGTATTCTTCATATTTTGTAACCCCTATAGTTTGGGGTAAAAATATTGTAAAAGTGAGGAGATCAAGATTCCCATATCAATATAAAAATTCATTTGATTTTATATTTCTTGATTTGTTGTTCTCATTGTTTGGTGTCATCTATTTTTGTCTTACATAATTCTATATTACTCATGATAATTTGGATGTCTTTATTACTAGTTTGAACTATTGAATGCTTGAAGATTTCTTAATACAAGCTGGGTGGCAGGTAGGCTCTTAGAACTTGAATTTTTTCTTTTCTCTATAAATAAGAGTTTTTAATTACTATCTAGAATGCTTTGAGTGTTTGTAAGATTTGCAGAGTGACTATAGTATCCACCATTAGGCTACTTGGGTTGTAAATAGTTTTATATAATTTCTTAGCTATAAATTATGCCCTAACAATTAAGGCTTCTTAATTGTGCTTGAATTCTAGTTTTGAGTGCTATGTATTTGTTTGTACTGCTTTCTATATTATGTAAAGGGAAAACCCCTAGGAGTTTGACCTATTTGTTAGGAACATCATAGATATAGTTTAATAATATGGATCATGCCACCTAAATATATTTTAGATCACCTCCACTATAGTTAATTATGTTAATAAAATAATAATAGTTGGTTGAAGATATTTACATGAACCAACTCCAATTTATTTGTATAAGAAAACCCTCATGATTAATAAATATCATCTAGAATCCTACTAGTCAATCATGTGGTATCATAGTGCTCATTATTTTTAGGAGAGTGAAGATGGTATTGTGCTTAGAACATGGTTATTTGTGATTGAAGGTGAAATTGTGATTCAAAAGAAAATATTGGCTTTTGTGGTCCTAGTTTGTGGGTGTTTTGGTGCTTGCAGCTATTTTTCAAGAGGTGAAACATGAATATAATCTCCATGAATGTGGAACACCATATTCTATATTTATTCATGAATAAGTAGGTAATATGTTTTGGGATATTTGTTTTTAAATAAATAATAAGACATGTTCATGTGATATGGGTTTGATGAATATATATTGTTGAAGATATTTCAAGAAAACATCATTGGATAAAAGTATGTGTTTAAAGGTATGTAGATAAAGGTTTGGAATGCATAAAGAGTTTTGAGAGCATGTGATAATTAAAAAGGCATGCGTTTAATATTTAGGGATTCATAAGGGTTGAAATAATATTTTATACTTAGAAAATAAAATATTGGAGATTATAATGTGTTAACAAAGGTACTTCATTTTTATGTATTGAATATTATTTTGAGAATATTGGAGATTATAAGGTGTTAACAAAGGAACTTCATTTTTATGTATTGAATATTATTTTGAGAAGATTGGAGATTATAAGGTGTTAACAAAGGAACTTCATTTTTATGTATTGAATATTATTTTGAGAATATTGGAGATTATAAGGTGTTAACAAAGGAACTTTATTTTTATGTGTTGAATATTATTTTGAGAGTATTGGAGATAATAAGGTGTATTTGTGACTTGAAATTTTATTGTATTTCTTGAATGGTGAGATAATTATTGAGGAGAATATTTGTGTGGATATTTTGAGATAGACTGTTGATATCTAACCTTGAATTGGAAAAAAATATTTGATTATGAGTAAAATAGGTTTTGAAGAAATATCTCCATCAAAGAAAAAAGGTATGGGCACACTATATTTTCATTAGAGTGTTTGAATTGAATGTATTAAATATAATATGGAGTGAAAAGGATTGATAAGTATTTTTTGAAATGTATGAGCAAGTTTAAGTGCATCTTGTTGATGGATTATTTGATTTGAGATAGAGATTGAGAAATATTTGATTTAAGGTTTGAGACCTACATTGTACTTTTTGTTTGAAGAAGTTTGAAAACACTTGTTTAGGGTTTGTGAGCAAGTTGTGTTTCATTGATTTAATGATTGAGTGAAATTCGTAAGCATTGGATTTGAGTGATATTGAGAGTGAATGTGCAAACATTAGAAACTAGATTTATGAAAGCGACATACTTAATTATTGAGTAGAACATATTGAGTTTTTGATAGATTACATCATTCTCTATATGTTCTAGAGGTTAAACAAATTCTGAATGGAATATGTCTAGACTATTTCAAGTTAAAGGAATTACCTTGAAGATTAGACAAAGCATTTGATAGCATTGTGTGCAATATTTGAGATTGATTGATCATGTTTTATGAGTTGTGTTGAGTTTGTATTGAGAGCAGTTTGAGCAAGTTCTTGAGAGGAGTTGTAGGCAGATTTGAGTTAAGTCTCGATGAAGACTTGTAGGCAGATTTGAGGTAAGTATTGGTGAAGACTTGTATAAATATTTTATCAAGTCTTGGTGAATAGTTGAGACAACATTAAAATCAAGTTTTATTTGTTCAAGCTTTGTGTTAACACTTGGGGAAAATATGAGTAGAGTTGATTGGTGATTTTATCAAGATTTGTGTTAAGGCTTGAGGACAAATTTTAGGATAGAGTTTGGTGCAGATTTGAGAGCAAATTTGTGCTAGGCCTGATACAGAGTTAGAGCAGATTTGTACTAGACCAAGGATAGTGTTTAGTGTAGATTTAATATAGAGGTTGAGCAGAGTTGAGAATAATATTTGGAGGTGATAGAGCAGAGGACATCAGTCTCCAATGGATAGAGATCCATTAGACAAGGCAGTGAGGATAGAGGTCTTCTATGGAGAGAGATCCATAAGCTAGTGTAGTGGGTGCAAAAGTCTTCTAGAAGAGCACCAGCTAGAGCAGAGGAGAAAGAGTTCTCATGTGGATAGAGTTCCATGAACTAGATCAAGGGAAAAGAGTTCTCTTGTGGAGTGTGATCCATGAATTAGTTGGGAATATAGAGTTCTTTTGTGCAAAGATATCCACAAACTATTTGAGGAGATAGAGGTCTCCTGGATCAAGATCCACAAACTAGAGAAAATGGGAAAGAGTTCTCCTATGGAGAGAGATCCACAAATCAGAGCATTAGGGGATTGGTGTCTCCTTTGGATATATGTCATAAATATTGTAATAGGGAAGTGATTTCCAAGAGATTTGTTGAGAAAGTTTTAGTGAAATATTTTCTTCGTGGAGTAACCCACATTAGGTGAACCATGTTAAATTGGTGTATCTATTGTGTGTGATGATTTATGCATTACTTTGATTACTGCTATTGATATTTCCATTGATTATATTGTATAATATTATTTGGAAAAGAAAAGTAAAAGTTGATCTTATACTGTTCATCCCCCCTCTCAGTATAATCTTGTCTTCTTCATATTTTGTAACCCCTATAGTTTGGGGTAAAAATATTGTAAAAGTGAGGAGATCAAGATTCCCATATCAATATAAAAGTTCATTTGATTTTATATTTCTTGATTTGTTGTTCTCATTGTTTGGTGTCATCTATTTTTGTCTTACATAATTATATATTACTCGTGATAATTTGGATGTCTTTATTACTAGTTTGAACTATTGAATGCTTGAAGATTTATTAATACAAGCTGGGTGGCAAGTAGGCTCTTAGAACTTGAAATTTTTTCTTTTATCTATAAATAAGAGTTTTTAATTACTATCTAGAATGCTTTGAGAGTTTGTAAGATTTGCAGAATGACTATAGAATATGGTAAAAGGGTAAAGTAGCTTTTAATATCTATGTGGCCATAGGCCATATGAGACAGATATTGTTTACTCCAATATATGGTTATCCCCAACCATAATATTATTACTGAAGCATGGTGTACAACCCTACCCCCTGCATGGTAAAAACCTTGGACCTCTATTCAAAGTTCCAAAGTCTCCAACATTAGGCTACTTGGATTGTAAATAGTTTTATATAATTTCTTAGCTATAAATTATGCCCTAACAATTAGGGCTTCTTAATTGTGCTTGAATTCTAGTTTTGAGTGCTATGTATTTGTTTGTACTGCTTTCTATATTATGTAAAGGGAAAACCCCTAGGAGTTTGAACTATTTTTTAGGAACATCATAAATATAGTTTAATAATATGGATCATGCTACCTAAATATATTTTAGATCACCTCCACTATAGTTAATTAGGTTAATAAAATAATAATAGTTGGTTGAAGATATTTACATGAACCAACTCCAATTTATTTGTATAATAAAACCCTCATGATTAATAAATATCATCTAGAATCCTACTAGTCAATCATGTGGTATCATAGTGCTCATTATTTTTAGGAGAGTGAATATGGTATTGTGCTTAGAACATGGTTATTTGTGATTGAAGGTGAAATTGTGATTCAAAAGAAAATGTTGGCTTGTGTGGTCCTAGTTTATGGGTGTTTTGGTGCTTGCAACTATTGTTCAAGAGGTGAAACATGAATATAATCTCCATGAATGTGGAACACCATATTATATATTTATTCATGAATAAGTAGGTAATATGTTTTGGGATCTTTGTTTTTAAATAAATAATAAGACATGTTCATGTGATATGGGTTTGATGAATATATATTGTTGAAGATGTTTCAAGAAAACATCATTGGATAAAGGTATGGAATACAAGAGAGAAGGGATTATTGGTAAAATAAAGTTTACTCCCATAGAAGGAGATTATAGCCTAGAAAGCATTAACGAGGACATCAAATCCATTGAGAAGAGAGTACCAATAAAATTGCATTTGCTTATCTATTTCTACATAGTTCCTAGGGCTTATATAAAAAAATCCATGTGAATATGTGTATGAAAATTAAAGCTTAATTGTTTCAAATACTTAAACATCATTCAATATAAATTTAGTTACATTTGTTGGAGAATACCAATATATTGAAGATATTGTTCGCATGGTAATCATCAAGAAATATTGCATTTCTAGAGATCAGTTAAGGAACATGAAAATTGTTTTTTTGCTAAATAATTATGTTGTGAAGAATATTGCAAGGTGATGTGAGACATTAAGGCAAGTATCAAAGACAAGGAATCCTATGTATGTGCACCCATCACCAACCTTTGTAATCCTTATGGAGAGTTCCTATTATCAATGCTAAACATGTTGTCATTTAATACTATTGTGGCCTACTACAATTTTATGTTCATGAGAATACTATTGAAGAGCATGTTTGAGATAACATGACAAAAATGAAGACATAAAGAAGCCTATCTATTTGACGTATACACAAATCATTTCATGATATGGTGACATAGAACATTTTGTGGCAAGATAATTTGTGAAATGGTGGAGCCAAATCCTAATGTGAATGAAAGACTATTGTTGATGAGCACCATTGTATCTAGCAATCCAACATATAGCATTTACATTGGCATTTGTAATCTTTTCTCCTATCACCAAACCCTAGGATATGTATTGAAAATTTTAATAAGGATTAATGTTGCCCCATGAAGCCTATTTAGATGGATATTATAATGGTCCATTAGAATCTGAGGTTTAAAAACTCTGAAAGTATTTCCCAATCAAATTTTCATATTTGAACACATTTGTAAATAATGATTGAGCATGCTATTTGGGCTTGAAATATTTATCTCATATTGGTGAGGCACTAAGAAGTTTGGAATTTTTTTTTTTATGAAGTCTTAACAAAGTAATGTGTGAAGTATATAAATTTTATAATTTTTGAAGAAGATGCACAAAACTATTTTGGAAGAGGTGCACAATTTATCCTACATGCATCTTATAAGGGATATATCGATGTTTCTATGGACCTAGCATCAAATAATTTTTCAAAGTCATTTTTGGAAAGGATTGGGAAGCTGTTAAGAATTTATTATTTTTGCAAAAAAGTTATTTAGACATACATACAATTATTGAAAATATGAAACAAACATTCTTTTGTAACCCCTATTGTTCGGGGTAAAAATATTGTAAAAGAGAGGAGATCAAGATTCCCATATCAATATAAAAGTTCATTTGATTTCATATTGCTTGTTTTGTTGTTCTTATTGTTTGGTGTCATCTCTTTTTGGTTTACATAATTATGTATTACTCGTGCTGATTTGGATGCGTTTATTACTATTTTGAACTATTGAATGCTTGAATATTCCTTAGTACAAGATGGGTGGCAAGTAGGCTCTTAGAACTTGAAATTTCTTCTTTTCTTTATAAATAAGAGTTTTTAATTACTATCTAGAATGATTTGAGTGTTTGTAAGAGTTGCAGAGTGACTATTGAATAGGGTAAAAGGGTAAAGTAGTTTTTAATATCTACGAGACCATAGGCCATATGAGACAAATATTGCTTACTCCAATATATGGTTATCCCTAACCATAATATGATTACTGAAGCATGGTGTACAACCCTAACCCCTGCATGATACAAACCTTGGAACTCTATTCAAAGTTCCAAAGTCTCCACCATTAGGCTACTTGGGTTGTAAATAGTTTTATATAATTTCTTAGCTATAAATTATGCCCTAACAATTAGGGCTTCTTAATTGTGCTTGAATTCTAGTTTTGAGTGCTATGTATTTGTTTGTACTACTTTCTACATTATGTAAAGGGAAAAGCCCTAGGAGGTTGACCTATTTGTTAGGAACACCATAGATATAGTTTAATAATATGGAGCATGCCATCTAAATATATTTTATATCACCTCCACTATAGTTAATTAGGTTAATAAAATAATAATAGTTGGTTGAAGATATTTATATGAACCGAATCCAATTTATTTTTATAAGAAAACCCTCATGATTAATAAATATCATCTAGAATCCCACTAGTCAATCATGTGGTATCATAGTGCTCATTATTTTTAGGAGAGTGAAGATGGTATTATGCTTAGAACATGGTTATTTGTGATTGAAGGTGAAATTGTGATTCAAAAGAAAATGTTGGCTTTTGTGGTCCTAGTTTGTGGGTGTTTTGGTGCTTGCAGCTATTTTTCAAGAGGTGAAACATGAATATAATATCCATGAATGTGGAACACCATATTCTATATTTATTCATGAATAAGTAGGTAATATTTTTTGGGATCTTTGTTTTTAAATAAATAATAAGACATGTTCATGTGATATGGGTTTGATGAATATATATTGTTGAAGATGTTTCAAGAAAACATCATTGGATAAAGGTATGGAATACAAGAGATAAGGGATTATTGGTAAAATAAATTTTTATCCCGTAGAAGGAGATTATAGCCTAGAAGACATTAAAGAGGATATAACACCCATTGAGAAGAGAGTACCAATAGAATTGCATTGGCTCTATCAATTTCTACATAGTTCCCAGGGCATATATAAAAATAGCCATGTGAATATGTGTATGAAAAGTAAGGCTTAATTGTTTCAAATAATTAAACATCATTCAAGATAACTTTAGTTACTTTTTTTGGAGAATGCTAATCTATTGAAGAGATTTTTCACATGGTAATAATTGAGAAATATTGCATTTCTAGAGATGAGTTGAGGAACATGAAAATTGTTTTGTTGCTAAATAATTTTTTTGTGAAGAATATTGCAAGGTGATGTGAGATATTAAGGCAAGTATCAAAGACAAGGAATCCTATGTACGTGCATACCATCACCAACCTTTTTAATCCTTATGGAGAGTTCCTATTATAAATGCTAAACATGCTGTCTTTTAATAATATTGTGGCCTACTACAATTTGATGTTCATGAGAATACTATTGAAGAACATGTTTGAGACATCATGACAAAAAATAAGGGAGAAATAAATAAGCCTATCGATTTGACATATACACAAATCATTTCATGATATGGTGACATAGAACATTTTGTGGTACGATAATTTGTAAAATTGTGGAGCCAAATCCTAATGTGAATGGAAGATTATTGTTGATGAGCACCATTGTATCTAGCAATCCAATATATAGCATTTACATTGGCATCCTATCACCATATCCTAGGATATGTATTGAAAATTGTATAAGGATTAATGTTGCCCCATGAAGCCTATTTAGATGGATATTATAATGGTCCATTAGCATATGAGGTTTAAAAACTTTGAAAGTATGTCCCAATCAAATTTTTATATTTGGACACGTTTTTCAAGAATGATGATTGTGCATGCTATTTGGGCTTGAAATATTTATCTCATTTTGGTTAAGCACTAAGAAGTTTGAAATTTATTTTTTATGAAGTCTTAACAAAGTAATGTGTGAAGTAGATAAAGTTTATAATTTTTGAATAAGATGCACAAAACTATTTTGGAAGAGGTGCACAATTTATCCTACATGCATATTCAAAGGGATATATTGAAGTTTATATGGGCCTAGCATCAAAAAAATTTTGAAGTCATTTTTGGAAAGGATTGGGAAGCTATTAGGAATTTATTATTTTCGCACAAAATTATTTAGACATACATACAATTATTAAAAATATGAAACAAACATTATTTTGTAATCCCTATAGTTTAGGCTAAAATATTGTAGAAGAGAGGAGATCAAGATTCCCATATCAATATAAAAGTTCATTTGATTTCATATTGCTTGTTTTGTTGTTCTCATTGTTTGGTGTCATATATTTTTTGCTTACATAATTATATATTACTCGTGCTGATTTGGATGCCTTTATTACTAGTTTGAACTATTGAATGCTTGAATATCCCTTAGTACAAGTTGGGTGGCAAGTAGGCTCTTAGAACTTTGAATTTCTTATTTTATCTATAAATAAGAGTTTATAATTCCTATCTAGAATTCTTTGAGTGTTTTTAAGAGTTGCAGAGTGACTATAGAATATGGTAAAAGGGTAAAGTAGTTTTTAATATCTACGAGGCCATAGTCCATATGAGACAGATATTGCTTCCCAACCATAATATGATTACTGAAGCATGATGTACAACCCTACCCCCTGCATGGTACAAACCTTGGACCTCTATTCAAAGTTCCAAAGTCTCCACCATTAGGCTACTTGGGTTGTAAAAAGTTTTATATAATTTCTTAGCTATAAATTATGCCCTAACAATTAGGGCTTCTTAATTGTGCTTGAATTCTAGTTTTGAATGCTATGTATTTGTTTTTAATACTTTCTACATTATGTAAAGGAAAAACCCCTAGGAGGTTGACCTATTTGTTAGGAACATCATAGATATAGTTTAATAATATGGAGCATGCCACCTAAATATATTTTATATCACCTCCACTATAGTTAATTAGGTTAATAAAATAATCATAGTTGGTTGAAGATATTTAAATGAACCAACTCCAATTTATTTGTATAAGAAAATCCTCATGATTAATAAATATCATCTAGAATCCCACTAGTCAATCATGTGGTATCATAGTGCTCATTATTTTTAGGAGAGTGAAGATGGTATTGTGATTAGGACATGGTTATTTGTGATTGAATGTGAAATTGTGATTCAAAAGAAAATGTTGGCTTTTGTGGTCCTAGTTTGTGGGTGTTTTGGTGCTTGCAACTATTGTTCAAGAGGTGAAACATGAATATAATCTCCATGAATGTGGAATACCATATTCTATATTTATCCATGAATAAGTAGATAAGATATTTTGGGATATTTGTTGTTGAATAAATAATAAGACATGTTCATGTGATATGGGTTTGATGAATATCTATTGTTGAAGATGTTTCAAGAAAACATCATTGGATAAAGGTATGGAAAACAAGAGAGAAGGGATTATTAGTAAAACAAAGTTTGCTCCCATAGAAGGAGATTATAACCTAGAAAGCATTAATGAGGACATCAAAACCATTGAGAAGAGAGTACCAATAGAATTGCATTGGCTCTATCAATTTCTACATAGTTTCTAGGGCATATATAAAAATAGCCATGTGAATATGTGTATGAAAAGTAAGGTTTAATTTTTTCAAATACTTAAAAATAATTCAAGATAACTTTAGTTACATTTGTTGGAGAATACCAATCTATTGAAGATATTGTTCGCATGGTAATCATCGAGAAATATTGCATTTCTAGAGATGATTTGAGGAACATGAAAATTGTTTTTTTTCTAAATAATTTTTTTGTGAAGAATATTGCAAATTGATGTGAGACAATAAGGTAAGTATAAAAGACAAGGAATCCTATGTACGTGCATCCCATCACCAACCTTTGTAATCCTTATGGATATTTCCTATTATTAATGCTAAACATGTTGTCATTTAATGCTATTGTGGCCTACTATAATTTTATGCTCATGAGAATACTATTGAAGAACATGTTTGAGACAACATGAAAAAAATGAGGGAGAAATAAATAAGCCTATCTATTTGATGTATACATAAATAATTTCATGATATGGTGACATAGAAAATTTGGTGGTAAGATAATTTGTGAAATTATGGAACCAAATCCTAATGTGAATGGAAGACTATTGTTGATGAGCACCATCATATCTAGCAGTCCAACATATAGCATTTACATTGGCATTTATAATATTTTCTCTTATCACAAAATCCTAGGATATGTATTGAAAATTTTAATAAGGATTAATGTTGCCCCATGAAGCCTATTTAGATGGATATTATATCTGCTTGTTTTGGTGCAGTGGTACATGCCCTGGATGCTGGTAGAGGCCAACCCAGGTTCCATTCCCCTTGTCTCCATCCTACAAATATATGGTATAGTTAGGAATGTCCTATGTGCTGGTAGAGGCCGATAAGGCTCCATTCCTCCTATGCCCAACCTGTTGAAAGTGGCACCTCGAAAGGGGTATTTTCCACTATAAATTAGTTTATCTGCTTGTTGTGGTGCAGTGGTAAATGCCCTGGGTGTTGGTAAATGCTGACCTAGGTTCCATTCCCCTTGTATCCATCCTACAAATATATGGTATAGTTAGGAATATCCTGTGCTGGTAGAGGCCGACAAGGCTCCATTCCTCCTATGACCAACCTGTTGAAAGTGGCACCTCGAAAGGGGTGTTTTCCACTATAAATTAGTTTTGAATCTGCTTGTTGTGGTACAATGGTAAATGCCCTGGGTGTTGGTAGAGGCCAACCCAGGTTCCATTCCCCTTGTCTCCATATTTCAGATATATGGTATAGTTAGGAATGTCCTATGTGCTGGTAGAGACCGACAAGGCTCCATTTCTCCTATGCCCAAACTGTTGAAAGTGGCACCTCGAAAGAGGTGTTTTCCACTATAAATTAGTTTTTACCCAGGTGTTGTAGGTGAGTTGGAGAGGAGAGGGCAATACTCCAAGGGAGGTCCCAGGTTTGAATCTCCACCCTACCAAAAAGCTGAATTGGGTACCCAAAATCCAATTGATAATGTTGGTGCGGGCGGGGCTGGGTGCGACCCCCAGGTGACTTTGATGGTGCAGAACCCCTTGTTCGTGGTCTATTAGACCAAGGTGGCCCCGCAAGGGGTTTTTTGCTTTAAAAAAAATATGGATATTATAATGGTCCATTAGCATCTAAGGTTTAAAAACCCTAAAAGTATGTCCCAATCAAATTTTCATATTTGAACATGTTTATAAAGAATGATGATTGTGCATACTATTTGGGTTTTAAATATTTATCTCATATTGGTTAGGCACTAATAAGTTTAGAATTTATTTTTTATGAAGTCTTAACAAAGAGATGTGTGAAGTAGATAAAGTTTATTATTTTTGAAGAAGATGCACAAAAATTTTTGGAAGAGGTGCACAATTTATCCTACATGCATCTTCAAAGCGATATATTGAAGTTTCTATGGACCTAGCATTGAATTATTTTTTGAAGTCATTTTTGGAAAGATTTGGGAAGATGTTAAGAATTTAATATTTTTGCACAAAATTATTTAGACATACATACAATTATTGAAAATATGAAATAAACATTCTTTTGTAACCCCTATAGTCCAGGGTAAAAATATTGTAAAATAGAGGAGATCAAGATATAAAAGTTCATCTGATTTCATATTGCTTGTTTTGTTGTTCTCATTGTTTGATGTCATATCTTTTTGGCTTACATATATATTACTCATGCTTATTTGGATGCATTTATTACTAGTTTGAACTATTGAATGCTTGAAGATTCCTTCGTACAAGATGGGTGACAAGTAGGCTCTTAGAACTTGAAATTTCTTCTTTTCTATATAAATAAGAGTGTAATTATTATCTATAATGCTTTGAGTGTTTGTAATAGTTGCAGAGTGACTATAGAATAGGGTAAAAGGGTAAAGTAGTTTTTAATATCTACAAGGCCATAGACCATATGAGATAGATATTGCTTACTCTAATATATGGTTATCCCCAATCGTAATATGATTACTGAAGCATGGTATACAACCCTATCCCCTGCATGGTACAAACCTTGGACCTCTATTAAAAGTTCCAAAGTCTCCACCATTAGTCTACTTCGGTTGTAAATAGTTTTATATAATTTCTTAGGTATAAATAATGCCCTAACAATTAGGGCTTCTTAATTGTGCTTGAATTCTAGTTTTGAGTGCTATGTATTTGTTTGTACTACTTTCTACATTATGTAAAGGTAAAACCCCTAGAAGGTTGACCTATTTGTTAGGAACATCATATATATAATTTAATAATATGGAGCATGCCACATAAATATTTTTTAGATCACCTCCACTATAGTTAATTAGGTTAATAAGATAATAATAGTTGGCTGAAGATATTTATATGAACCAACTCCAATTTATTTGTATAATAAAACCCTCATGATTAATAAATATCATCTAGAATCCCACTAGTCAATCATGTGGTATCATAGTTATCATTATTTTTAGGAGAGTGAAGATGGTATTGTGATTAGAACATCGTTATTTGTGATTGAAGGTGAAATTGAGATTCAAAAGAAAATGTTGACTTTTGTGGTCCTAGTTTGTGGGTGTTTTGGTGCTTGCAACTATTGTTCAAGAGGTGAAAAATGAATATAATCTCCATGAATGTGGAACACCATCTTCTATATTTATTCATGAATACGTAGGTAAGATATTTTGGGATCTTTGTTGTTGAATAAATAATAAAACATGTTCATGTGATATGGGTTTGATGAATATCTATTGTTGAAGATATTTCAAGAAAACATCATTGGATAAAGGTATGGAAGACAAGAGAGAAGGGATTATTGGTAAAATAAAGTTTCCTTCCATAGAAGAAGTGTTGGAAATATTTAGTTGTAATTGATTTCAAAGGAGCATGGTATTCATGGAGAAATATTATTTATAAGTTTCTCAACAAATTTCATGGGCACCAACCCACAGGAGACCCCAATCTCTTATTACAATATTCATGGACACCAATCCACATGAGACACCAATCCCCCATGAAGTTCATGGACACCAATCCATAGGAGACACCAATACCCTCTCAAGTTTATGGACACCAATCCATAGGAGACACCAATACCCTATGCTAGTTTGTGGACACCACTCCATAGGAGACACCACTCCACAAGAGACACTGATGCCCTCTACTCTAGTTTTATGGACACAATTCCATAGAAGAAACCAATCCAAATGAGAAGCAATATTCTAAGCTTTCAAATTCAATCAAGAAGAAGGATAGTCAAAATGTGCAAAAGGATATGATATCCAAATTTTGGAGAAAGAAAATGAAACAAGAAGAGGAGCATAGTAATTTAGGAGTAACTTTACTCCCATATCAAAATTGATCACCTCAAGACAAGGAGGTGGTGAGGGGTTTGTGTTTAGTGTCTTATATTTTAGCATTAAGGAGCCCTTTGCCATTGATGTCAAAGTGGGAGAATTTCAGTGAGGGGGAGCAGCTTGTCAGGGGGAGCAGATTCAGAATCCAGTTGCAGTAAAAGAATTTTTTTGAAGGGTTACCATCAATGACAAAGGGGGATATTGTTGTAAATATTGAGTTGTCATTGATGTCAAAGGAGAATGGTATTCAAGGCAGAAATATTCTTCAAGGAAAACAAGTTTATAAGGTTGGACAATATATCAATGATGGACTTGGTGAATGGCAAACAGTGGAAAATTATCCAAGGCAAATATTTATTTCACATGAAGCAAGGTAAGGCAAGGCAAATATTTTCAAAGGATTATAATATTTAAATATCAAATTTAAATATTATAAAGATATGGACAAAGGCTTGGGACAAACAAATTTAAATATTACAAGAAAGGGACAAAGGTTGTTTGGACAAAAAGATTTAATATTTCAAAAAGGGGACAAAGGTTTAAAAGCAATATTATAATATTTAAATCATAAGATTTAAATATTATAATACAAAGTGGGTTCAAAAGAAAAAATGTGCCAATGTCAAAAATAAAGTAATAAATTTATGAGCAAAATAGATTAGCATCGACGTTCCTTGATGAAAATAAAAATACACAATATATGGGTAATAATAATTCATTTGAGCGGTTGTATACGAGAGAAATCCATTCGTGCAAAATTTGTGAAGTGCAGAAGACAAGAAATGGAAGCACACAAGTTATTGGAGGCAAAAATAAAAAAATACCATAAGGAGAAAATTGTGCATTTATAATTCCATTTGGATGGCTAGCCCAAATGGCAGTCTATCCTGCGCTAGAGCATTGTGGAGAAAGAGGTCATGGGGTCGATTCACTGTGGCACCATTTTGTTGTGATTTTGGCCAGAAAGGAAATCAGAGAAGGTTTTAAAAGTTAAATTGTGCATCTTAGATTTCATTCGGGTGGCTAGATCAGACGATAACCTGGCTTGTGCTAGGACGTGGGTGAGTAGGAGGTTACAGGGTCGATTCATGATAGAATCCTTTTTTGATGTGGCTTGGTCAGGGAAGAAGGTTTCAAAAGTAGGTTCATGTACCTTTGTGTTCAACAATTGGGACAACTTAGCTTGCGCTTTGTGCTAGACGTCAGGTGTTCTGTTCTCACCTATGGCTGTGTGAGGTAAGGACAAAATAATATTTTTTGTGTAAATTTAATTAGGGATAAATAAGGGTTTGAATTGGTTATATTGTGCAAATTATATTAGGGGAGATATAAGGGTTGGTATTATTTTTATTATGCAAAATCATTAAAAGGAAGATATAAGGAATATTGCAGTGATTTTAAAGTGTTATTTTGCATTCAATAAATATGAGATATAAGGGGTCATTTTATTTAGTATTAAAGCTTTATTTTTGAGAAGTTATAAGGAGTAATTGTTAAGATTTATTATGTATGTTTTGATAAAAGGGTTTTAAAGTGATTGAGTTGATATTTAATCAAAGAAAGAAAAGGTGATTTGCTAACCTATTTTTGAAGTGGCAAAAGAAAGGAAAATTATTTTTTGGCAAGACAGGTTTGAAAAACTCATGCAAAAGAAGATTATCATCATTGTGGCAGATTTAGAGGTATGGTGATTTAATTCCTTTCTCAAAGTGGTTTTGGTTAAGGAAAATATTTTTGTTGTCATATGGTTGGAGGTATAAGGAATTATTGGATGTCCATTATTTTGGTTGAATTGGGAGTAAATATGCAAGGGTTATAGATCATATTTGTGAGTCAATTTGTGCATTGATTTTATGGAAATTGAGAGTAAATGTGCAAGGGTTATATATCAAATTTAAGAAGAAAATTTGTGCATTATTCATGATTGATTTCGAAAGTAGATGAAAATGACAAATTTATGTCCTATGGATTGGTATCCATAAAACCAGAGTAGAGGGGATTGGTGTCTCCTATGGATTGGTGTTCATGAACCAGCAGAGGGGATTGGTATCTCCTATGGATTGGTTTCCATAAAACCAGAGTAGAGGGGATTGGTGTCTCCTATGGAGTGGTATCCATAAAACAAGAGCAAATGGGATTGGTGTCTCTTGTGGAGTTGTGTCCACAAAACCAGAGCAGAGGGAATTGGTGTCTCCTATGGAGTGGTTTCCACAAAACTAGAGCAAAGGGGATTGGTATCTCATATGGAGTGGTGTCCAAAAAACCAGATAAGAGGGGATTGGTATCTCCTGTGAAGTGGTATCCAAAAAACTAGAGTAGAGGGGATTGATGTCTCCTGTGGTGTGTTGTCCACAAACTAGTAGAGGGGATTGTGTCTCCCGTGGATTGGTGTCCATGAACTTGAGAGGGGATTGGTGTCTTCTATGGATTGGTATCCATGAACTTGAGAGGTAATTGGTGTCTCTTGTGGATTGGTATCTACAAAAATTGTAATAGGGGACTGGTGTCTCCTGTGGGTTGGTACCCACAAAATTTGTTGAAAAAATTATAAATAATATTTCTCCGTGGATGTAGCCCATATTGGATGAACCACGTTAAATATATGTCTCTTATGTGTGTGGTAATTTGTACATTTTTTTATTACTCCATTGATATTATTATTGTTATCATTTGGAAATAAAATTAAAAGTTTTATCTTATACTATTCACCTCCCTCTTAGTATAAGCTTGTGTTCTTCAAGAAGGAGATTATAGCCTAGATAGCATTAATAAGGACATCAAATCCATTGATAAGAGAGTACCAATAGAATTGCATTACCTCTATCAATTTCTACATAGTTCCTAGGGCATATATAAAAATAGCCATGTGAATATGTGTTTGAAAAGCAAGGCTTAATTATTTCAAATACTTAAACATCATTCAAGATAACTTTAGTTACATTTTTTGGAGAATGCCAATCTATTGAAGATATTGTTTGCATGGTAATCATGGAGAAAGATTGCATTTCTAGAGATGAGTTTAGGAACATGAAAATTATTTTATTTCTAAATAAATTTGTTGTGAAGAATATTGCAAGGTGATGTGAGACATTAAGGCAAGTATCAAAGAAAAGGAATCCTATGTATGTGCATCCCATCACCAACCTTTGTAATACTTATGGAGAGTTCCTATTATAAATTCTAACCATGTTGCCATTTTATACTATTGTGGCCTACTACAATTTGACATTCATGAGAATACTATTGAAGAACATGTTTGAGACAACATGACAAAAAATGAGGGAGAAATAAAGAAGCCTATCTATTTTACGTATACACAAATCATTTCATGATATGGTGACATAGAACATTTGGTGGTAAGATAATTTGTGAAATTGTGGAGCCAAATCCTAATGTGAATGGAAGACTATTGTTGATGAGCACCATCGTATCTAGCAATCCAACATATAGCATTTACATTGGCATTTGTAATATTTACTCCTATCACTAAACCCTAGGAGATGTATTGAAAATTTTAATAAGGATTAATGTTGCCCCATGAAGCCTATTTAGATGGATATTATAATGGTCCATTAGCATCTGAGGTTTAAAAATAATGAAAGTATGTCCCAATCAAATTTTCATATTTGAACACGTTTGTAAAGAATGATGATTGTGCATACTATTTGGGCTTGAAATATTTCTCATATTGATTAGGCACTAAGAAGTGTCAAATTTATTTTTTATGAAGTCTTAACAAAGTAATGTGTGAAGTAGATAAAATTTATAATTTTTGAATAAGATGCACAAAACTATTTTGGAAGAGGTGCACAATCTTTCCTATATGCATCTTCAAAGGGATATATTGAATTTTATATGGAACTAGCATCAAATCATTTTTCGAAGTCATTTTTGGAAAGGATTGGGAAGCTGTTAAGAATTTATTATTTTTGCACAAAATTATTTAGACATACATACAATTATTGAAAATATTTTTTTAAGCTTGAGACATTAAGATTATTTTTTTCATGTTGAAGTGTATATACCAAATATTTTAGATATTAAGGCCATAGGATTAAGACATTGTTTAGTTTGAGGGGTCATTATTTGATCCATTTAAAAAATCAATGTTATAGGACATTGTCTACTAGAGATTAATTTTTCATTCAAGAGAAGTCGAGGCCTAAACCAACTCTTATTTTATGAATAGTAGAGTGCATCCCTATTTGTATATAATCTTGCTAATAGTTATGTGTGTCCTTGTTCACAAGAGGAGTGATATACTTGTAATTAATTGAGTGTATACTTAGTCATATGGATATTATAGATAGATGTGTGTCCTTGCTTGTAAATGTAGAGATGGATAGTGTAGGTGTCCCTATCCACTTGTGATGTAAGATCAAAAATATTTGTTTTAGTCCCTATCCTTGGTTGTGAGGTCAATGAGGTGGATAGTTGAGCTTGTTTCTATTCACAGTGATGTAAGTCATGGATTATAGTGTATGTTCTAATCCATGAACCTTTGGGTACTTTGTGAACTACTCTATATGCTTGAGTTTATTAGGTGATAGGAGATATTTGGGATATTATTTTTTCCTAATCTATTTTTCAATGTTCCTACCTCTATTTGAATGATGTAATAAGGGGAAATGTTAATAAAATATTGCATCATAGGTATAGTTTAATAATATGGAGCATGCCACCTAAATATATTTTAGGTCACCTTCACTATCATTAGTTAGGTTAATGGAACAATAACAGGATGTATGTTACACTCATATAGATGAGTTGGTTGTAGATAGTTATATGAACCAACTTTAGTTTCTTTATACAAGACACCATATTGATTACTGAATATCGTCTAACATCCCATTGATCCATCACTACTTTGTCTACAAATTTGGTTGTAGGATCACTTTTTATTTGAGTTTATGGTGTTAATTGATAGTATTAATTTTTGGTTTGGAGGAGCTATTTTGCATGATAGGTTCCCTAAAGAGGCAATATAGCAAAATAGGTACCCTTGAGAGACCATCATAGAGGTGGGTGCTTTCGATAGGAACTATATATTATAGGCATCCTAGATAAGCATTATATTTACTAAAAGAAGCCTCTAATAAATAATATTTGTCTTGATAAAGTTTTGAATTTTTGAATTTTTATCCTATTTTTAACTTTTATGCTTTTATTTGTAGTGATTAGCACAAGGAAGGGTGGTAGGATTAGAGTGGTGATGTGAGTGGGCCACAAAAAATATTTCTAATAAGAGTAGATAGCAAAATGCAGAGTAGTGGATTGGATCCGTAATACCTATTTATATTGATGGATAATGATAGGGATGATTTAAATAATGGTTTCATAAAGGTAGCTTAGAGGCCACAATTAAGGTTTTAGAGTAGTCTAGTGGTGGAACTATTATGGACATGGTAGTTCAACACTTTTAGATGAGAGATACATAAGGATACTTATGATATGAAAATTACATTAGATGATGTGCATGCATATTGGACATATAAATAGGAGGGAAGACATGGAGACATGTGCCACTAGTAGGAGATATGAAAAGGTAGTATTGTGGCATATTTGAATGATTTTGGGAGGACCATATGGATATAGAAGTAAGTGTACATGCATACCATTCTAATTTAAAAAATTAAATAATAATATTAATTTGGAACAAAGTATTTTACAACAAAAGAACTATTTTTTATATATTATATATGTCTCATTAGATTTACATAGTGTTGAAGGAGAGGAACCACTTCATTTGGGGATATCTTATATTGGACGACATTTATCATAGTGTTTGAATAATGAATAAGAAGTGTATATGAGGTATACAATTGATTAGGGTATGGGCATTGAATAAATAATTATAAAAAATACCCATTAGATTACCTCTATAGGTTGAGGTCTATATGCCACAAATACATGGATGGTCGTTAAAGAAGATTATGCAACTCTTTATGGAGTGGTCATGATTTTATTATATTTAGACCCAATGGTGGACATGGTTTGGAGGCCTAATGAATAATAATTAATGACATAAAGGAGGTAAAAAAAGCTCTTTATATGAATAAAATCACTAGATGATATACTTATATGGTAGAGGTATACCTCATGAGTAGAGTGTTGAGGCAATTTGGATAGGAGGTTCCACTTCTTGCCTTCCCTATGTTTCTCCCCATGATAAACATGAGAGAGGCACATGATACTAACTAAACCATTATGGGTAAATGAGAGATGAGGTAGATATAGTCAAGAATATAGGGCTACACCTAAGGTGGTTGTGGTGGATGTAAACATATCTCAGGTTAAGGACATACCCTAGATTGAGAGGAAATGACCAATATATGTAATGTAAATGGATGTACCTTTAGATATATGCTCAAGGAGGTAGCCCAAAGAGATAAGTATTAGATGAGGATTCAATGAGAAGGACAATAGCACATATTATAATTAAATATGTACTATGATAATTAGTAACACTGATATTAAGGGAGGCTGTATGAGAGACTAGGGAAGGAGGTGCAATAGTGGAATGCTATTTATATGGGAAGAGACTATGGATGGAGGAATACCCACCAGGACAAGGATGATACAAGTGGAGAGACTCAATTGATTGCATAAATAGAAGTACTCATTAACTCTTCCTATATAGTTGGTGATCTAAGTGATGAAAGATACAATTCATATTTTACTTTATGTACAATTTTTTTTGAATTTCAACTATAAAGCACTATAATACTAAAAATCATATTATATAAATCATTTGCTAATGCATGTATTATAAATATGTAATTACCTATAATGAGTGGAGAGATCTTGCTATTCTAGGTCTTTTTTCTAGTGTAAATTATGAAATTCTTTCTGACATTAATTTAGTTTTGTTACTTTTTAACTTTGCCTAAGTTGTGGCTAGACATGGATATGCATTTCCTCTAGCTTATCATGTGGGCTATATTTAAAAGACTAGGAGAGAGGTGCTATTGATAATGTATTGACATTGGATTTAGATCACATAAGGGAGAAGCTAGCCTAGAAAAAGGAGGAGCTGATGTTGAAGATGGTTTGCTTAAGGGAAGATCTCATAGGTACATGGAGCATGTATAAGGACTAGATATGTTTTAGTGACATAGAAGAAAATTCTAGAGAGACTTAGGACTTCTCAAGGGAGGAAAGCTAAGAGTATGTAATAATATTCCAAAAGGAGGATTAGATAATGATATATATGGATATATTTTAGTTGTAGATAAGTTATATGTGATGGAATTTGACAATGTCCTAGTGTATAGTTTGTATTCTATGTATCTATATATCTCTATCATTGTATAAGAAGATGAATCATAATATTTTTAATTTGATATATATAAACCAGATTCAAAATGTTATGATTCATCTTCTTATATAATTTTTAATTCTAATTAATTTCGATCATTCCTTTAAGCTTAGAGAACCTTGATTCTATGACCTTGACATCCATTTAAGGCCTATTTTTGGGATCCATATTATAGTGAGTGTAGGAAGATGGATTCCAAAAAAAGCCCTTAAATAGATGTTAAGGCCATCAATCAAGGTTATCCAAGATTAAAGGAATAATCCAAGTTACTTAGAATTAAAAATGTTATAAGAAGATGAATCATACCATTTTGAATATGGTTTCTAGATATATATTTTGTTTTCTAATATTCTCACTTAAGTAGGGTATTTATCACATTATAAAGAATGTTATGTTATGTTATTTTTTTAGAAAGAACAAGTTATATGACCATGTCTAACTAAGGCTAAACAAAAAATGAGAAATTTTGAGTTTCCATATTCTATATAAGCAAAGAACATCTTGAAGCGTAATGTGCATATTTTATAAAAAAATTAATATTTTTTATTATTTTTATTAATTGCATAAGTCAATAGTGTTAAAGGTATATGGCAAGTATTTGGCCATCTTAAGGTGTAAAAAATATACTTGTAAGTCATAAAACACGGTATGATGTTGTACATTCTCCCTCCGTTAAACAATTTTGAAGTTACTGGTGAAATGGTGTATATCTCTATTTGTAGAATTTAAAGTTATGTTAAGTCAAAATTTAATAGGCATTAGTGAGTAGAAATAAATGTAATAAAATTTCTATTCTTTTAAACTAGACAGTGTGCCTAAAAAACCTATTATATTTTTGTTAGGATTCTATTCCTAACATTACTTATTATTTAAATCACTATTTTTATTATTCATTACTTAGGACTCGAACCAACACATCCTTTAACTTTCACACCTTATCATTAATATACATAGGCAATAGCATGGGTGTATTTTATCATCCATGGAAAAACATATATTTTTTTTTGGCATAGTGGGTGGTTTATCCAAACAGTGATTCAGTCCTCCAAAAGTGATTCTTTACCTTCAAATACATTATTTAATTATTTAGATTGTTATCAGATTGCTAGGATCTGAAGCTCCTACCATAATCTAGAGTATCTAAATTAGAACATAACTTAAATTATGTTGCATGTGAGTAACATAATTTACTAAGGGACGCTGCATTATAATCAAAGAATGGACCCCGGCCATTACTAAGCGACGCTGCATTATAATCGAAGCATAAGATAAACAGTGAAAATCATAGTCTTATTAAGCACAAAATCGCAACCAGTGAGAAAATCAAAGCACTGTAATACCCGACAGCACAAAATGCACACAAGAACCAAATCATGTTCATAAACTTGTCAAATGTAAAAAAAACACCAAGATATCCTCACGAAATCGATGGAAAACAGTGCGCAAATTAACCGGCCAAAAATCCCAAAAAAAAATATAGTACAATTTGTCGCTGCTACATTTTTCAACAAAGCCCAGAAGTTCATGGTGAAAGTTAATAAAAATTAATTATAAACCTAAAGTTTTTTGATTTTTCGATTGTCGACGAAGGTTTACGATAACGGGAAAGTTTAAGTTTAAAAAAGTTTAAATTTGTTTATCCCACATTGCTAAGTGTGTGTGGGCACAGTTTTTAAAGAGATGAAATCACAACCAAGAGTTATGACTACCAGTTGTGACTACCTCTTGGTAGTCACGCGTGCTCGAACCTTATCATTCTTTCCTCGCTCGTATGCCTAATCCACCTAACTACTCTTGTGTTGCCACATCATTGTTGCTTCTAACCACTCATGCACTTCCATGTTGCTTTGGTGCTTTGGCTATGTCGTCGTTTCCATGCCTCAGTCCTCGTCGATTTTGGTGCTCAACTCTATTTTCACCGCTTTAGTCTGCCTCTATCACCGCCCTGCCTAGGTCATCGTTCCCTCTTTGCCTCGGTCGTCACCCGCTTGTTCTCGACACCGCCGCTCCACCACTATTGCCTACCATAACCAAAGGGTCACCAAATTACAAAAAACCCAAAAACAATTTAAAAAAAACAGTTGAAACAAATTTTGGCCAACTCTAAAATCTGCAAGCAATATTTCTAAACAATTTTTGCAACAAAATCAACTTTTGCAAACAACTTATTTTTTTTAGCAAAAAAGTTGTTTAGCAACATTTGAGCAAATTTGGCAATTTTGCAGAATTACAAATATTCTGCAAAACAACCAAGAAGCCATAAACCAACGAAAAACCTACTATGGTAGATGGAATAAGATCACAGGATATTGCAAAAGAGGTGGCGAAAGAGGTCTTGAAAGAGGTTTCCAAAGAGGTTGCAAAAGAGGTCCTGCAAGGAATGATGTATTGGAAAGATGATTTGGAAATAAAGATAGCAACAAAGATAACAAAATTAACTATGAAAGTTGATGCCACCAATGTAGAGTTATCAACAAAAATGGACACAACAAATCACTCTATAGACTTGGTACAACAAAACATGGCATTAATGCAAACTGATCAGCAAAACATGATGCCCTTGCAACAAGCGTCACTAGGGGGACCACACACATCAATATTACCTCGAACCATAAAATTGAATTTTCCAAAATTTGATGGAGGCGACCCTACAAATTGGATATATCGAGCGGACCAATATTTCTCCTTATATCAAATTTCCAAAACCCAGAAAGTATGCATCGCATCGTTTTACCTAGAGAAAGTCGCTACTCAATGGTACCAGTGGTATGAAAAAACAAAGGGTACTCCCACATGGATCGAATTTACAAATAATCTAATGCTACGATTTGGCCTAAGCAAATTTGAAGATGTCACACGGGTTATTATGAAACTTTGCCAAATGTTTACAGTGAGAGAATACCAAGCGCAATTCGAGAAGTTGACAAACCTTACACCACGACTCGATGCATCATTCTTTCAAAGTTACTTCATTAGTGGTCTGAAAGAAGAAATTCGATTGGAAGTACAAATACTCAATCCTATCGATATGATGCATGCAGTTGCATTAGCACAAATGGTGGAAGAGAATATCAATAACCAACGTCGACTCGGAAATATATCTACAACAGATTCACAAAATACTTCCACCAACCAAAAACTAACTAAAGTCATGCCAATTAAACGCATTAGCCCTGAAGAAATGAAGGAAAGAAGAGCAAAAGGCCTTTGTTTTCATTGTGATGAGAAATTCATTCCTAATCACAAATGTATTACACCTAAACTTTATATTCTGGATGCAACTATTCCTTGTCAATCAACACCTGATGAAGAGGAAATTAAGGTTGAACTAGTGGAAGATATACCTGAAGATAACCCTCGAGGTCCATTAGAAATTTCTTTCAATGCCCTCACCGAAAATTCTTCTCCCCAAACTATGAAAGTCCCTGGATCCTTTAAACAACAAAATCTTATTGTGCTTATTGACTCTGAAAGTACACATAATTTTATCGACCCACGTGTGGCAAAACAAACTGACTGCTTTATCCATCCTTGTAATAATTTTGAAGTCATGATTGGTAATGGGGGAAGAATCGCTTGTAAAGGGAAATGCCATAATATTAAGCTCACCTTGGGCAATTACACCATGAAACATGACATGTATGCAATTCCCTTAGGAGGTTGTGATATTATTTTAGGAGTACAATGGCTACGAACGCTCGACACAATTCAATGGGACTTTGATGACTTATGGATGAAATTCACACAAAAGGATCAAACATATACTCTTAAAGGGATAAAATTGGCCCTTCTCCACTAGAAAGCTCTCATCGCATGGAGAAAGTTGTTTGTAGAGGAGGTAAGAAAATGGTTGCCCATTTATTTTCTCTCCAAGCCACTATGAAGCCACCAACACTTCAACCTTCCCAATATCCCTGCTTACGAAACAATGATATTAAAATAGTGCAAGAACATGAGCACATACTACTAGGGAAATAGAGGATGAAGCTTCTCACTTCGATCTTTGAGGACAAAGCTCCTTTTAAGGAGGGTGGCATGTTAGGATTCTAATCCTAACATTACGTATTATTTAAATCACTATTTTTATTATTCATTAATTAAGACTCGAACCAACACGACCTTTAACTTTCACACCTTATCATTCATATACATAGGTAATAGCATGGGTGCATTTTATCATACATGGAAAAACATATATTTATTTGGCATAGTGGGTGGTTTATCCTCCATTGAAAAAGTGATTCTTTACCTTAAAATTACATTATTTAATTATTTAAATTGTTATCCAACTTCTAGGATCTGAAGCTCCTACCATCATCTAGAGTATGTAAATTAAAACAAGACTTAAATTATGTTGCATGTGAGTAATCCAAAATAATTCTCACTGCAAAGGAAGGTTGTTGTTCAGTTGATCCCCTCTGTCTCATCTACATAATTAAGTTCATCCTTTCTATTGCAGTTTAGGGAGTTATTTTTTAATATCAAGTGCCTTCTTTACATTTGTATTAATCTATTGTCCTATTTGATTAACAATTTGATTTCCTTTAAATAGATATTGTGTCTTATTTTTAAATAATGCTTTAATGATGTTAATTTTATGAATTTGTTGTATTGTATATATGAATGGCATTCCTTTAACCTATCTTTTATGAATATTAGAGTTTCATTCATTATAGTAGTTAGAGTTTCACTCATTATAGTAGTCCACATGAGAAAGAAATTATTTCAACACAATTATAAAATAGACATCTACCCTATATTTTGTCCTACCTAGCATTCTATGAGGCTATTATCAGGTTTGATACATATATCTAGGTTTTATCTCTTTAGAATTATTACTAATATTTTAAATATTTATTGATATGGGGTGAAGTAATTATGATGCATATTTAATGATTATCTATTATTTTTATTTTTTTATAAGTTTTATGAATTTGGTTTTATCTATCCATTATTTGTTAAGGAACCTTAGGAGGTAAGACCAAGTTTAGTCTTCTAAGTGTTATGTATCAAAGATATTGTATACTTTGATTGTTAGTGTATTAAACATTACTATGTTTTGATCTAGATGATGATACGAATATTCCATAGGGTATAAATTGATGAGTCTTATTCCTATACACAATATTTTCTAGTGTGTTATTTTGTTTCTTGTAAATAAGGACAACTAAGAAAAATATACCCACATTGTGCCATTATAGTATTAACACATAACTAGTGCTAACTTAATGTTGGTGATTATTATTAGTGCTAACTTGATACTATGGTGGTGCTACATGGGTATTATAATGATGCAAAAAATGTATAACAATGCCATAAAAATAAAATTTAAATTAAAAAAAAAACATAATTTTTATACTATAATAACAATATAATAAACATTATTACCCTAAACATAGTAGTGTAGCAAAAACATAATAAATAACAATGATTTGCATCATTAGATAAATATCATCAAACTATGATTTGGTTTTATTTTAGGATAAACATCGAAAAATGCTATCTACAAGAATTAATTAAAATATTTTTGAAGAGCATGATTACTATTTACAAGGAACCATTTTTAGCTCTAGCATTTAAAACTTATAATATTTCTATAATATTAATTCAAAATCAATTATTTGAGGTCTTATATAATGTCAATTGTATCATACTCAATATCATGTTATATAGATAAATCAAATTTATTGTTAAAATAAAACAAATGCATGTTAAAAAGAACACACTTATTGCTATTTTGATGAATCTAATTTATTGCGAAATAAAGAGCATGAATGTTTTATAAAATAAATGTATGTTGTAGAAAGACACATACACCTTATAATGCATGCACACATTTTAATTTAGAAATGATAAGTGCATATTATGGTTTTTTCCCTAAAATATGATTGGGATTAAGCTTGTGAAAATCAAACCTTTCTAAAAATCTACACTTTTAGAATTATTTCCACATTTCATCCCATCTCTGTTACATCATGATTTCATTGTCAAGATATTTCAACAACTATATAGTGGTATCATAACAACTCATATTGACTATTATGTGTATATTAATTGAAAACATGTGAACTTAGGAATCCAATTTGGGATATATATATTTTAGATTATTATAAAAGTCATTGAATTTTTTTTCATCTCATTATTTATTTTTCAATTATAAAATTTTTGTTTGAATGTAATTTCATTTGCTATTTTTTTGATAAGTAACAGTTTATATACAGAGGGTTTTTTTAAAGGGACCCAAAACCTTATTACAAAAGATGTCACAACATTAACATGCCAAAAAAACCTGTCATGCTAGACCAGGGGTGGACACCCATTACAGAAATTGGGGTCCAGGATCCCAGACAACCCACAAGAGTCACCTATCTCGAGGACAGGGTAGAACCCCACAAAGACCAGGGGTGGACACCCATAACAAAACCAGGGATACGGGAACCCCAACAGCCAACAAAAGAAACCTGTCTTCGGGACAGGACAAAACCCCACATTGATTCAACTAAAAAAACTAGAAACAACATCACGCCTGCAAAGCCTGCTGAAGGCCCCAGCTTCGGACCTAGCCTGGAAACCCTGCCATCAAAACTTGGACCACCAAAACCACCCTAGGAAGGGGGACCCCACTGGAACGGGACTAGCATGACTATTTCTCGTCCCTGTCGAAACCAGCCCCTAGCCTACGGTGGAGCTCCTTGAAAATGTGCATAGAGGACAAAGCCGCATTGGCTGTCGAGGTCAGAGAGTTTATCGCCATTTCCAGGAGAATTCTGATCGGGAAGACCCCCAATTCACCCTCTGAGTCCGAGCTGATCTCGATGGTGCCCTTGTTTTCCACTTTTGGCTTCTTGAGCCTGCTTGAGGATCTGCTTCCACTAGGAGCACCGAGGCCGCTAGGGGTCGAACCCCCCGGGCCGAGCTGCCATCGGGGGTAGAACCACCTGGGGCACTACAGCCGTCAGGGGCCTGAGCTGACGCCTGCTGCTTTAGGGTGGGCCTACGCTTCTTGGGAGGAGGAGAATTGTCGGGGTCGCTAGGGCTACCCTCCCTAGCCTTGGACTCAGGGTTGGATGAGGTCGGAGACCCGAGGGGGATTAGCGGAGAGGGGAGGGATATGTTGGACAGGGGGCTGGTTAGCGAGAGCATGGTGGTAAAGGACTACCATGAGGCCTTGGTGGATGGGGTGGGTGTGGGCTTTCTGGGCCTTCTTGATAGCAATTATGAGGGAGTACAGTAAGTACCGAGGAGTGCACAAAGGGTGGCACCATGGATATGATTGACGAAGCTGAGATGGAAGTTGCACAGTTTTTGGTCAGGGTCATCATAGGTAACGAATTGCATGATGGGCACGATGGCCTCATCGAAGGGTTTGGGTAGCTACATTCTGAAGAGGGCGGTCTTGTCCCAGCCATGCTCCGGGAAGTGGGTGAGCTCCTCCTCCCAATTGTGCCTGTCATGCTGGATATACTTCCCTTTTTCTTCATGGTGAAGCCCTGTAACTTCAAACATGAATTCCTTGGTTACCCTAAAATGGATGCCTTTCACAACCACCTCACCGTTGTTCCAGGTGTCGAGGAAGGCCTGGGTAATCTCCTCATCAGGGCCTACAAATTTGCGAAGGAAAGGGGTAAGGGACTTGGCGTCCATGAACACCTTGGCGGACTCACTCAGGGTGAGGGAAGAGGGCTCAACGTAAATGACTTTGGATGAGGACATGGTGGAAATAGAGGCAGGCAACAGTGGGAAGCAACGAAGGGGACCAGAGCCGACCAGAGAGCACACTCATAGGAAGCCGTTGAGGGGGAAGAGACTGGGGGAAGTGAGACGAACGTGCTCGGGAGGGAAGAAATAGGTGAGGTGGAAGCCGAAGGGGCATAGGGCTACCGCATGCGTTGGGACTCTACATCGAGGGAGACGGGCAACATGCTCGAAAGGTGGTAGAGACGGGGAGAAAGGTGGCGAGCATGGAAAATAATGGGAGAAAGCCAATAGGAAGCGGGTGCCTTGGGACGCGAATGATGAGGTGGCACACTAGGAGTGGGCCAGGTGGATGGCTTGCATGGGGTAACTGCCTTGGCATAAAGAGGTAGGGATAAGATGAGGATGGCGTGACAGGCAGGCTGAGGTGGCATGGGGCCAGACAAGGAACTGATGACGAGGCCAACATGGATGCGGTGAGACCTACTCAAATCTGGCCTAGCACTGAGGTGTCTGCTATGGATAGGACCATCAAAAATGGTGACCTTGGGAAGCTTCGGGCAGAGGTCAACGACCCCCAAAAAAATAGAGTGGGGCCTGGGGCTCCAGGTCAACGGGGCCTTGAGATCAAAAATGCTAGTCTTCTATGTTGGCATCATGGTTCGGAGGCTGGTCTTGGGATGCCACATCCAAAAGGTCATCGAGAAAGCCATCCCGCTAGATACGGAGTCCTGCTGATGAAGCCACTGAGTTGGCCATGAAGTCTGCTAGCTTGTTCCCTTCACGGTAGACGTGGCAAATGGAAAATTGGGGGAGCCCCTGAAGGATGACTCGGGCTTCTTGGATGATGTTGGCTATTCACCATGATAGATCCCCTTGCTTGGTCATGGCATTGATAATGTTTAGGGAGTCACCCTCGATGATCACCCTTCTGGGGGAATCCTGGAGAACGATCAGCCCATGGAGGAGCATCGAAGCTTCCATGAAGTTGTTGGTTTGAATGCCCAAGAACTCCATGTAGGCAAGAATCAAATGCCCTGAGTGGTCACAGATGACCCCGCCAACGCCCGAGGGGCTAGGATTGCCTTTAGATGCTCCATAAAAGTTTAGCTTGACCCACCTGAGAGGGGGGCCGACCATCTAGTAGAGGCTCTAGGAGAGGGGGAGGGATGGGGGCAAGGGGGAAGCATCTGCACTCCAAGGGAGCTGAGGAGGGTTAACTCGCTCGCCTTCCATGGAGGGCAGGCTGGGGGAAGGATGCAGGAATTCTCTATCGCAAAGGTGAGCGCTTTGACTACCACCACCCAGGGGTCCCGGGATGGGGAGGAGAAAGCTCTATCGTTATGCTCAAGCCAGAGTTGCCAGAGCAGGTGGGGTAGGCAGAAGGCCCAGAGGGATTAGAGGGTGGGATGGGAAAAGGGATTGGGCCACTGGATGAGGAGGTCAGGGATGGATCCGGGAGGGGCCCACTAGATGGAGAACTGGGTGAGGAGATGTCCTAGAGCCTCAGAGGAGAAGGGACATCTGAAGAAGAGATGGGTCATCGACTCCCAATCAGTGCAACACAAGTAGCATCTATTTGGGATCAGGAATCCCCTCTTGGCTAGATTTTCAATGGTGAGGATCTTGTTTTGGATGGCAGTCCAGACGAAGAAGTTGATCTTGGGGATCAACTTCTTAGCCCACACCTGCTTGACTGGGAAATGGGCCTCTTGGGGATCCCTTTGGAGGGCATGGGTGGATTTGATCGAGAAGGAGCCATTGCTGGTGTCGTGCCAAACACACCTATCCTCACCCTCACCTGAAGGGATGATAGCAGTGTCAAGAAGGGCCGAGAGGCTATCGGCCTAATGAGGAAATTAGGGAACTTCGATGGGCCCCCAGCCTGCTCTGCCTTGACCCCTGATGATGTAATATGCCACCTTGGGTCCTTTGGAGGCCTCCAGGTGTGGTCTCAAGACCAGGAGGTCGGTATCTTCTCTCAGGGCCTCGTCCCGGAGCCACCTGTCATTCCAGAAGTCAATCCTGGTCCCATCGCCAAGAATCCACCTGGTTCCTTTTTGGATGAGGTCCTTTGTGTGGGTCAAGGATTTCCAGAAGGTAGATCCATCCCGGGGCTGATGGTCACTGAGGAAGGGGTGCTGTTGGAGGTATTTCCTTCTTACAATGCTAACCCACTCGATCGGGAAGTTGGTGAAAACCTTCCAGGCATGCTTGGCCAAGAGGGCTTTGTTCATCAGGGAAACCCGATGGAGGTCGATCCCACCTTCGTATTTGGGGCGATAGACCAGGGGCCATGCGACCAGTGGAATCCTCTTCTTCTCTTTGCTTCTAGACCACAAGAAGTGCTTCTGGATCTGCTCGATGCGGGCACCAATCGAGGTCAAGATTTTAAAAATGGACATGAAGTACACCAGGATGCTTTGGAGACAGGCGGACGTGAGGGTGGCTTTGCCCACCTGGGAGAGGAGATGCCCTTTCCACGAGGTCAACTTCTTCTAGATTATTTCGACTAGGTTACTCCACAGGGCCTTGGAGGGGAAACCCACGAATAGGGGAAGCCCAAGGTAGGTGGTGGGGAGGGTGTCCAGGGAGCATCCCAGAATCTGGGCTATCTTAGCCTGCCTAGCCGGGGGAGTGTGGATGAAGTAAATTTTGCTTTTTCGGAGGTTGATTTTTTTCTCGGTTGCCTCCTCATACAGGTGAAGAATCTGCTTGATGACTTTAGCTTGAGCCACCGAAGTGGCGGTAGCTAAGATGGTGTCATCCACAAACTGCTGGTGGGACACCGAGGCCAAGCCTGAAGCCGGTATGATTCCAGAGATGAGCCCACTTCTGGTTGCACTCGAGATGGTGCATCCCAGGGCCTCTGCCAGAATGATGAAAAGGATGGGGGATAGAGGGTCACCCTACCAGAGCCCTCTAGTGCTGGGAAAGAAGCCAACTGGGGATCCATTGACCAAAATCGAGAACCACGGGGATGACACGCACCGCTTGATGAGATCAACCCAGGAGGGGTGGAAGCCAAATTTGAGGAGGACCTTGGTGAGGAACTCCCAGCTGACCCTGTCGAAGGCTTTGTTCATGTCCAGATTGAGGAGAAACGTTGGTCTTTTGGCAAGGGAAGCTGAGTGGAGGACCTCATGGATGATGACGATCCCATCTGTGATCACTCTTCCTTTGATAGAGCTCCCCTGATAGGGGGTAATGATAAGGGGGAGGATGTCTTTGAATCTATTCTCTAGGGCCTTGGTGAGGATCTTGTAGAGGACATTGCATAGGCTAATGGGGTGGAAGTCTGATAGGGATTTGGTCATCGAGGTTTTGGGGATCAGGGCGATGAAAGTGGAATTAATGCCTCTGGGGATGGATCTGGTGAACTGGAGGTCTCAAACTATAGCACACACCTCTTGGCCTACCAGGTCCCAGAAGGTCTGGAAGAAGCAGGGAGGGAAGCCATCCAGGCCTGGGGCAGCATCTGGTTTCATGGAGAACAGGGCCGCTCTGATCTCCCCATCTATGAGAGGGCTGAGAAGCACCTCATTGGTCTCAGGGGAAATAGAGGGGGGATGTGCTCGAGGAGGGCCATGGCCGCTTGGGGGGAAGGCTGGGAATCAGTGTCGATGAGCTCCTGGTAGAAGCTAGTTGCCTCTGATCTGATATCTTCCTCATCCCTCGTGGTCCTGTCGTCACTGCAAATGAGCTCAGTGATTCTGTTGGTGCTCCAATTTTTGAGGGTGGAAGTATGGAAAATTTTGGTGTTGGCATCATCGTCTTTGAGCTAGAGGGCTCTCGAATTCTACCTCCAAAAGGTCTCCTCCCTAGCCAAAACATTGTGGTATTCAGCTAGGACTCTTTGTTCCTCCTCCCTCGAGCCTGGATCCTCACTTCCATCCTAGAATTTGCACTGAAGGTCTTCCAATTTTTTCTTCAGAATCTCCTTGCTCTCGAAGATATTTTTGAACACCTCCCTGTTCCAGACCTTGAGGTTGTCCTTTAGAACCCTCAGCTTCTGGTAGAGTTGTCCTATGGGGTGCCCCATGGTGGGATGGCTCCACCACCTGCCCACTTGATCCTTGAAGTCGGGGTGGTGAAACCACATGGACTCGAACCAAAAAGGGCGCTTGTGGGGAGGGTGTCTACCAGCTTCGAAGAGGAGGGGGTTATGATCCGATGCTATTTTGGGAAGGGCCAGGAGGGTGGCATCAACAAATAGGGGAATGACCTCCCTGGATAGGAACACTCTATCTAGCTTGACCTATATGAGGTTGGCCCCTGCTCATCTATTGCTCCATGTGAACTTGGCACCCTTCAGGTGAACATCCATGAGCTCATTGGCATCAGTGAACTCCCCAAAGTCCTCCATGCTTCTGGAGTTCAAGACTATTCCCCCATATTTGTCTGAGGGGAAGAGGGGGCTATTGAAGTCGCCCACCAGGATCTAGGGGAGGGGTGCGAATGCCTCTCTCATGAGGCTGACTTCGTTCCACAGGGAGGCTCTTTCGATCGGGCTGTTGGGGGCATAGATGTTGGAGAGGATCCAGGTCTACCCTGACTCCAGGCTATGAAACATGACGTTGATGATTCTGGGAGAGGACAAGATCAATATTCCTTCGACTGTGCCTAGGTCCCACAGGCACATCAGCCCCCTGTGGAGCCGAGGGTCGGGGTAGAGAGGGAGTCGCCATTGTTCCAGATCACCTTGGCAACCTTGGGGGAGGATGATTCATCAAGCTTGGTTTCTTGGAGAAGCAGAATAGTAGGTTTATGGTCCCTATGGAGCTAGGCTAGGATGCGCCTCGTGGGGGCTCCATTGAGCCCTCTTGCATTCCAAGTAATGATCTTCATCTGACACCCTTGGGGGGTCGCTTGCCTCCCTTCCCCTACTGGGTGGGAGGTTTGGATCTACAAAAAATTATTCCAAAAATAATGTAGAAATAAATAACTTAGAAGAAATGACACCACACAATGCACATATGACACACGATATTTACCCTGGTTCACCCAATGTGGGCTACTCCAACAAAACAAGAGCCACTCCTTGATATTATTATTCTCTTTCTTGCCCGAAAATGGGACATTACAATAAAATATAAAGGAAAATATCACAACCCTAAACCACCATGTGGTATTAGAATACAATGGCCACAATACTGTGGGCTAAACCACCCACACCCACCAACCACCTACCAACCATGGGAATCCCAAAAATTGCTTCGCCAATCACTCCAAAAAAAGGGAAAAAAAATTCAGGACAGGATCACCCTCGATTGGGATATGAGAGGGAAGGGACTCGATCGTGGAGGTCACCTGGGAGAAAGGAGGTTTGGGAGGACCATCAGGCTGGTGGGGAAGTTCCTCAGGACATCGCAGGGCCATAGATGAAACCTCGAGGTTGGGGTCAGGGTTGGTGCATACCTAGTTTTGATCATCCATCGGGATGGGGTTTGCCTTCTATTTTCCTTTGTCAACTGGAATGACCATCTTCCTACACCACTCTTGGGGAGGATGTCTATGAGTAAGACACCTGTATCGAAGGGGCCATAGGAGGGGAACCTATTGTATGATGGTGCCTTCAGAGGGGGATCCTCCAAAGTTGGAGCTTTAGGATTCTTAGAGAGGGGGCACTGATTGGGGAGATGCCCTTGCATGTTGTAGTGGGTGCAAAAGGTTGGTTTATTTTCATATTATAGGGTTTGGCGCCAAAAATAAGATCCCAACGAGATGGTGACCGAGGATGGGAGCTCCGATTCAAGGTTTGTAGATACGTATAGCCTGGCATGGACGATATGAAATCCAGCCTTGGTGGCTGAGTCAAAAGCAACGAGTTCCCCTATGGCCTGGGTGATGAGTCTGAGCATGTCCTCCCACTAGAGGTGGAAGGGGAGATCAGGAAGTCTGATCTAGATCGGGGCATAGTTTATGCTCTGAGTGTTGGGGTTGAAATCGGTAGCCCAACGCCTAAGGAAGAGGCTTCTACACCCTAGGAACCAGGGCCTGCTCATGAGAATCCTGCTTGTGTCTTACCTATTTTTTAGCTTGATGAGGAAGAACCCCTTCGATAGGGCAATGATATGCATGTTGCCTGTGGTTTTATATTTGGATAAATCCCATCGATGTATGGTTTCCATATCTGGGTGACCCCCAATAAATTTATTGACCAGGGAGGAAGAGGAACCTGACATGAAGGATGAAAACACATCATCCTTGATCAAAACATGCATCCCTACCAAGGAGAGCCTCGAGGACAGGGCCCGGGGATGACTGGACTCACCCTCCAAGATTTGCACAAATGAGGGTTTGTTGGACCCCCCAAGGGCAGACTCCTCAATGACTTTTTCAGGTGATTCTTTGTCTGGGGAGGGGCCTCCAGAGGTGCCCTTGCTACCTTCAGGTGCCATTTGCTATTTTTAACTTCAACTTAATATCTCTAAATTCCATAAATATCTACTTGAACTATTTTGTTAGTAACTTTGGAAGAAAAATAGTGGATCAAAAGATGTATCATATCATTCTACTCCTCGTCAACTAAACATTGAAAAATATTCTTCCTTTTATATTTTTAAATGTCTTAAGGTAGTTGGACATAAAATATTTCTTCTTTTGCCTTCATTTACTTATAATAATCATAAAAAAATCAATAAATAATTATAAGCAAATATGCATATCAATGATCAAATGGCATTGTCTCAACTAGTTAAATTCCTAAAATTTAAAGTGTTGGAACATGTGGTGTTAAGCTTCACTTGAGTCCATGGTCATTTTTGTATTATATTTTATATATGCCCTTTGGGTCCTTGTACACCTTATACAGGTGAATATTTTATTATTTAACGTAAAGGTTAGTTTCTTATCCTTGACCTAAAGGTCTCTTGTAATTGGGTATTAATACCTTTCATACCATCCATTTTGTTCTTGGTTGGAGTGAATTCTATTTTATTTTAATGAAATATTTTTGGGGCCATGAGCACTCTTTTATAGAGCATGTTTTAATTTTATGAGTTATTCATGCATATTTCAGTAATGTGTTGATTCCATTAATTTCTAAAAAGTATTATAAAATACAGTGTGGTATTGGAGTAGGTGTGAATCTTCATTACTGAATTGCTTGTATTTGAAAATTTAGCTTTATAACGTCTATTTTTTGATACATAGTAGAGTTGGTCACTACATTATTTTAGTAACTGACAAGCGCAAGGTTCAAACCATAGGGACAGATCCCACTAAATCTATTTCACTTCGTTATTGTTGACCCGACATGAAGGGGGCCATCGATCGCTCGGGATTCGTACCATCATCATCGGTTTGGCATGCAATCAGAGGATTCAGATCAGACTACTACCTTTGCAAAAAAGTGGCCCCTAAGGTTTGAACCTGGGTGTCTTCTTGGTAAGTGCTTGGCCAGACAAGGCTTTATGACGTCTCTTAAGCAAAATATTATTTAGAGAAACTAGATGAATTTTTGTGTCACTGGTAGTCTATAAAGATGTTTTTTGTGTTAAAAATCCTAGGAGAACTTGGATAGTGAGGATTTCACTAGTTCCAATAGATTTACTCGAAGAAAATATTCATTGATAGGTTCCTAATTCCTCTCTCAATACTCAATCCAATCTCTTACTTTTATTTTTTTAATCAGATGGATGCTCTAAGTTTAAGATTGCATTTTTTGAGGTTCCTTGAAAACCTTGTTTGTCCTTTATATATTTTTCAAATAAAATTAATTTTCTTTTTCTCTTATGGTATTTTATGTCTAGTAGAAGCATAGATGAGAGGAAAATCTACATGACCATAAAAAAATACAAGGAGAAGCTTAACATTATTGATAGCCCATAGGTTCCAGTGAAGTCATGGGTAGACTTTCATGAATAAAAAATCTGGAAGTTGCTTGACAAAGTTGCTAAAATGATTTGCAACTTTTATGTTGCATAGGCATGAGAGGATGAATTGATTGGTGTTGTTTGATAAAAATATTATTTAGGGCAAACCATGATAGATACAAATGAACCATCAACATTTTTTATTGTTTATAGAATTTTGAGAAGGGTTCTAATTTAGAATTTTTTATTTTATCTCTAGGTTTTTAGGCTATAGTTTCAAACTTCATAATAGTTTTTTAATTATTGTATATTTTCCTTGATATTATGTTACTAAGTGTTGGAATTTTTCTAGCTAAAATTTTCTATTATCTTATTACTTTAATGACTTCTATGATATTCTCATGTAAGAAACAATATATGTACTTGCATTGTGTATTGATCAGTATGAGAAATATTAATAAAAAAATTTATGTGATACTATGTTCTCAACATGTGGTATCAGACCAAACATTCTAAATGTTCCTAATCCATGAGTAGAGATAATTTTTTGAATGCATGCTAAGAGGGAGACCATTAAGACAGGACAAATAATATATTTTTTAGAAGCAATTTTTAAAAATATTTGTGAATGCAAATTTTGGATGCTCTCACTAAAACTGAAGACCTAAAAACAATCCAATGACAAGGAAGTTCATGTCATTCAATCCAATATTGCTCTAGGGTGTTCTTTCTAGAGTTCGTGCTAAGAAAGGTACTTTGCTAATAATTTTTTTAGTTATTTTAGAGAGAAAATACATACCTTCATGTAATATGGGTATTATGAGCATTTGAGAGTAAATGTAAACTAGAACATTTGCACGGAAATTCTGTGTTTGAAGATTGAAGGTCAGATAATGATAGCTTAGCAAGTCTGCATAAAAAGAACGTAGAAGTTAGAATATTTAATATAATAATCATATAATATGTTCTTTAAGAATGAAGTGAAAAATAATGTATATATTTTTTAGCACTAGATAATAATGTTTGGAAATGCCTCATAATAATATTTGGAAGTGTCTGATAATAATATTTGGAAGCACCTAGGAATAATATTTGGAAGTTCTAAAGAGAGAATATTAAAATAATGAGTGACCGTTTGCAAACAAACATGAGTTATAGATAGACTTCTGAGAGGAGATCATTCATAGACAAACATAAGTTATAGAATATATATATATATATATATATATATATATATATATATATATATATATATATATATATATATATATATATATATATATATATATATATATATAAGAATGAGTGTTATTTATCACTTGGAAGCATGAGAAGCATAGTTTAAAAGATCCTATTGGAGTGTCTATTAGCAAAAAGTGAGCACTTGTTAGCAACAAGTGAGTATTTGTTAGCAGTAAAAGAAAAGCCAAGTGCCTAAGAGCACGAGAAGGAAATATTGTTCATTAGCACCTATGTGAGTGGTTGTAAATAGAAAAAATAAAGATAATAATAACCTGTATAAGTTTTAAAAAGGCTAAGGTTTAAATTTATTGAATATTTTGTTTAAATCATTTTGAAAGAATACTTTTTAAAAAATTAAAATATTTTTTCTATAGTTCAAATACTTTAAACTATAGAACATTAGTTGAAATGTCACTATACAATTGAGATTTCAAAGACCATACTTGCATTTAATAAATTAAATAGAGGGTTATAAGGAAATATTAGTTGAAAGGTATTATACAAATGAGATTTTCAAGACCGTATTTGCATTTAAAGATTAAATAGGGAGTTATAAGAAATAAATTGAAAATGACTTCTTCTAAACTATTTATATCATAGTGACAACAATTAAGAGGCCCAAACTTAATTCAATGGAAAAACAAAATGAGAACTATTATTGTAGTAGAAACATTGTGTGATATTGTATCAAGAAATGAAATATATCCTAATTGCAAAAATAAACTTTGATAAAAAATAAATCACAGGGAATTATTAATCATATTATTAGGCATAACAGATGAAATACAGTCTCATATTAGTGAAATAAATACATCAAAAGAGGCTTGGGATATCCTATGCACTATTTTTGAAGGTAGAAATCAAGCAATCATCATTTACAGTCTTAACTATACACATTGCAAATGTAAGACAATTAAAGTTTAGAATAGTTTCTTCAAAATATTGTAGAGTTAAAGGTAAAAATAAAAACCTTGGGAGAAATAATTGATGATAATTTGTTAGTATCAATTGTACTGCATGATCTACCTAATTCATACAAAATATTGGTAAGCTCTTTGCAATTTTATAACCGTAGAGTATCATTTGAAGAGCTAATCAATATTCTACAACAACATGAGCTAGAAATTCAATTAATTGATGATTCTTAAAACAATGCTCTAATTTCTAGGAAAAGATACCATAGAAATACTAGAGATATTACTAATTCATCCTCATATTCTTCACAAAATTACCTTGAATGGAGAAGAAGATATTTTCATATATATGATAAATAAGGTCGTGATACTAGATTATGCAAATATAATGCTTTGAATAGGTGGAATCAATCATGAATTCCTTCTTAAGCAAGATAACAAGAACAATATCAATCTAGAAATTCAAATAATTCACCCAGAATAAATTAAGGGTATATATCAACTTCTCCATAACAATAAGGGCATGTGGCATAGGGAACCTAATTCAGGTCATGATGAAGAACCGTAAGTATCATACAAGGGATTAATAACACATAATAAGAAACAAATAAGGGATAATAATTGGTATATCAATTATAGAGCTAGTAATCATATGATAGGGAACATACACTAGTTTAGCACTTTTGAATAAATACATAGGTGGCCAGTTACAATAGAAGATAATACAAGCTATCAAATAAAAGGAATATGAACTATTTCCCTAAAGTTACCTTTAATAGAATGCACCATAGAAAATGTGCCATATGTTCTAGGACTTACCAATAGCTTAATTGTTTTTTCTTAAATTATGGATAAAAGAGTTGCTATTGATTTTCAAGTTTTTAATGGATATAAAAGGTTTTTATCCCAAGACAAGGAAAATTAGAAGGCATTGCATAGACAAAAATAGACTATTTGCTTTATATATCACTACACCTCCACCCCTAGTTCAAGAAGTTCAATCGTCATCTCAAAAAATCGAATATACATAAAGGAAGAAAAACACAAAGAAAAATAGAGCATAAGAAACTAGATATAAAACTCTAATGGAAAAAAGGGCAAGAAATAAAATGTTGAATCAAAATTGTTTAGAGAAAAAATATGAAGATCCAACACTTGATACACTAGAATATGATTCTCTAGATGAATATACATTGCTTAAGACTTGGATACAAATTATTTCCTAAAGAGCCTATGGTCCAAAACATTTACAATCAATCTTCAAAGAAGTTAATGATGACACTTTCACTACACTCAATACGTATATAAGTCTTCATCTTGACAAAGTAGTTGACTACGGTGAAAATATTGTTACAATTCCCACTAACTTAGTCAAGATCAAAGCGTCACTCCTCACTTTTGATATATATAAAGAGAATATTACAAAATAAGAAGAAATAATTACACAGATAAAGAACAAACCCTTGATGAAAAATGTCATGTGCGATATAAGTGATCTTATAAAACATAAAGAAATTGGTTGTAATATAAGTAACTTGATGAAAAATATTATGTGTGGTACAGGTGATATTATAAAACATAAATAAAATGGTTGTAAAAGTAATTTAGTTGTGACACTAATGATAAGGAGATTGTTCAAGAAGACAACAATGGTATATAAATCAGTTGTAACATTAACAAAGAACATATTGTACAGATTAATGATACACATTGTGATGAAAAGTATAAAATAGGAATTGGCTATAATGAAATAATTATAAGAAGAAATGAACAAGCATAAAACAAAAAATTATAGGTTGGTATCAAATACAATATATGTAGTCTTTGAGAAACAATTTAAATATTGTAATACACATTGATATATATCCAAGAAATGTTGGAACATTCCTAAAAAAAAATACACAAAATCTAGTTGAATTATGGATGAATGGATATCATGGAATGTGATAATATAAAATAGATGTTTAATGGATAATAGAAAAGAAAAGCGAGTATTTTTTTGATCTAGAGGTAATTCATAGAGACAATATAGAGAGTACAAATATTTCAATTCAGGCAAACCACTGACAAAGCTAACATCATTTCTCAAAAACTCTTATCTCCAAATTTAAGGGGATAGTTATTCAATTTTTTTCTCTCTCAAATAATGTAATAAGGTGGGATGTTAGGCTATAGTTTCAAACTTCATAAAATGTTTCTTTTTATTATTGTATATTTTTCCTCCATATAATGTTATGCTAGATTTCAAAAGGTTTCTAGCTAAAATTTCCCATTATCTTGTCACTTTAACGACTTCTACAAGATTTTCATGTAAGAAACAATATATGTACTTGCATGTGTGTTGATTAGTATGAGAAATATTAATAAAAGTATTTATGTGATACTTTATTCCCAACATAGGTACCTATTTTATTATGTCAAAAATTTGTTCTTTCCCTACACTTTTCAAAAAATTAAATTTCAAATTACAAAACATTCCAAAAAATGTTATAGTTTAAGGTGTGTGTATGGTTGAACATGTGGGGAAAATGTGATGCACTTTAGAGTTATCTAGGCACATGGTTATACAAAAGCACAAATGGGAGATGTGCACTTAAGGAAAGAGGAACCATTCTTAAATTTTGGGGTCCTAAATGTTTAAGGCTCAAACCCCATCTACCCAAACCTTTTGATAAGGATGATGACACCATCATCCTAACTAATGATGTCAACAACTTGGACTTGTCAGTATCACACGTAAATTCTAGACTACTTTAACCCCACCAACATTCCACCATTCTCCATTTATTAATATCTCAACCACTCAATATGTAATGGAAGTTTTTTAGAGCCCAAATATTAGGAGAATATTTACTTAAGGTTAGGTTTCAACTAACATGGTTCCAAAATTTGGACAAAAAGTCAAAAATATAACTAAATTTATATTTTTTCACAAAAATACTTTATTCAGAATAGATTATGATAATTTGGTACATACTAATATGAGAGCAAGCTTTGCACTTTGAGAGGAAATTTGTAGCTCAAATACCTTGTTTAGGGTTACAAATAATTCACTATAGTAAAACAAGGTTTATCCTTGTTCAAAATTAATTAAAAATAAGCAACCAAGGTTTCAATCAAAAGGAGAACCATTTGCAAAATCCTCAATTTCAAAATCAAACAACACATCATTGACAAGGGGTTTCTACTTGATTTCTAGAGAAGGTTTAACATAAAGTCATATGAAAAGAATAATCTATGCCATGAAAAAGAAGTTCATCATTTCCATTTGAATTTCTTTCAAACAAAAACTACACATTTATTATTTTAAATAATGACAAAAACCCATGAATTTATTTATAGAGTAAGAAACTTTTTCCTAGTTTTTTTGTCTTGTATTCAATGTCCTTTTTTAATGAAATAGTTACAATAAATAAAAATAATTTTTTTTACAATATTGATAGCCAAAAGGAGGTTACACAATATCCACACCTGGAATAAATTCCTTTGGACAAGAATTTGAGATGCCCTATAGTTGTAGCTCCCAATTACCCTGACCAAATCTTGCTTCACTCTTCAGGAAATTGTTTTCTCTCAAGTGTATTATTATTTTTCTAGTTAATGACAAGAGTTTTTAAATACTTCACCCAAATCATGACTTATAGATTTAGCAAATTTCCAATTCAACTTCATATTCAAATTTATATTATGTTCTAAGAATGATGAGGTTAGGGTATAAATTTATCTCAAAAAATCTGCTTCTATGTTTTGATACCATGGGACACTCTTACTTCTCTTCCCCTTTCTCCTCTTCATATCTAGTTTGCATATAAAAAATAGAGGTGCCAAAAAAAATCCTTTTATTTAGAAAGTTTTAGGGTGTTTATGCCCAAATTACTATCAACCACCAAGGCTTAGAAAATATGGATTAAAATATTGTTTTAATACCATGGGATCCTTTGTAGTTATGTCCCATTTTAAATATAAGTTCTAACATGGTGGTCAATCTAAAGTGTTAACATGGTGGCCTATGGCCTTTTGACAATGGGTTCTATCTAGGTGTTTGAGGAGACATTCAAATAAAGTTTTAAACCTCCATTTGACCCATGATTAATTGTATACAAAGGAGTTTCTTAATGGCTTAGAAGAAATCAATAATTTTTTTTTTATTCATACAACACACATCACCCACATGCTTTTACTTACAATAAAAAATGACTATTTAAAATCAATCAATATATTAAAATTGACAACCATTCAAGAATGTGTAAATACAATTTTAATGGTGGTGTGTGCATGTATTTCTATTTTCATGCATGTTCTTGCTCAACATATATGATCCTCTCTCCTATGATACTCCCCCTCTTTATATCAACCAAGGTAAACCCCTCTCAAATACTCAGTTAGCCTTATTAACTAAAATATATATAAATTAAATTGCATTAAAAATCAATTTTAAACTTACTCTCATAATTTTTAAATCATAATTTTGTATCACATTTTTTTATTAGATAATAGAAGGGGTTTTGAAAGGGTCCCCAAACCTTATTACATCAAAAAGGAGTAGCGTGGTTTCCAAACTATCTTGAAAAACTGTGAGAGATTACCAACCATATTAACTAAAAGATACAAAAATATACCAGCTGGCCAACCACCCAACAAGAATAAGACTACCCAACCTAGAAGGGAAGGAACCCAGAACTAAAAGAAACCATAGGGAGAAAACCCAAGACTTACACCAACGAAGGTGGATTGCCAACCTTTCCTGAGTCCTTATGGGGGAAAATCATGAATGATTTTGAGTTTTCACTTGGATATCCTTGATATAGGAAATGACCATCTTGAATGAGCCATAGAGGGCCCAATTTTTATCCTCCAAAAATTTGAGAAATAAAATAGCATCATCTAAATTTGGCTCCAGTTCTTGATCTTTAGGTTCATCTAGGTCAACTAAAGATCTACTTTTCTTTCTACCTAGGGACTGGGTGACTAGGTATCTTCATCAGACATATCCAACATCATCAAAGGAGATATGTTTTGGGTAGCATTCAAGGAGAGCCTCTTAGATCATCTAGTTCAACCACCTTGAATACCTTTGATAGAAATAAAAACACCTCTTGAAATTTTACCTTTACCATGAGCAATTTTTTTTAGGTTTTTGAATTCCTCAGACTTCAAATTAGAAGAAGCATCAGAGAAGGGCCTCTTAGATCTTCTAGTTTGGCTGTCCCAAACACCTTTAGTAGAAATAGAGACACCTCTTGATGAATTTGCTTTTCCACAAGAAAAAAATACTAAAATTTTGAAAACCTCAGTCTTCGAATCTGAATAACACCCAAAGGAAGAGTTAGAGGATGCTGAAGGTGGATCGAAATCCAAAGGATTTTTTTGGTTTTCAATTTGGGCTAATGCTTCTTCCACCTTCATTCCTCTCTTACCTGCAACATGCTAAAAAATTAGCAATATTAAACCTTGGTGAATTGGATCCGATCCTTTACCATATCTAACATCAGTCAAGGTCTTCTCTAGAGAGTAGAAGAGGAAGGAAGGAATGTTCATAGTCCTCTTCCATCTAAGGTGATTCAGAAACATGATATGTAAACTACGTAGAACAGCCCGATTATAGTCCAACATGAAAAATCCATAAAAAACATTGAAAACCTGACCCCAAGGGTCCTTAAGCTCTTTAGAATCATAATCATTTTGCAATTTGGGTAGGTATTCATTGTGAGCTAGGAAGAAACCCAACTCACTAAACAATGAGTGCTTAGACCTATTATGACAAGCACCATCAATAGGGAGACTCATTACTTCTCCTATTAATACCACAAATATTTTGAAATCTAAGCCCCCGACCTGGACCCAATATTTTCTGCAAGAAAGCACCACCATCCTTGAAATACCCCTATGATAATCATGGAAAGCTTGAAGACACTCCAAAAGACCACCTTTATAAAGGATTTTCTTAACATCATCATCCACCATAAGAGAGTTGTATTCCAAGGGAATAATATGACCTTTATAGCCCATCTTCTTCTACCCACCAACAAGATTTAACCAATCTAACCAACTACAAAGCACCACAATATAACTCAAGCAAAAGAAGAGGATCCCCCATAGATAAAAGGATATGGAACCACTGAGTGAGATCGAGTAATTATTTTCAGTGGGAGGTTGAAAAACATACCCAAAATCTTGGTACAACAGATACAGAGGATGGACTCGATGAGTAGAAAAAATTCCCCACACAAGGAGAAGGAAATCCTCATAGCTGCACCAATTAGATGGAGAGAATATTTTAAACTTAGAAAGCTTACCCTCTTTCCAAAATAAACCAGTGCTAGAAAATCCAAAGAGGTGGTATTATCAAAACCAAACATGGGAGGGAGGGTTGACACCTAGACATATTAATGAAAGAAGCCTTGAGAACTAGTAAAATGTGGGGCAACCCAAGTGAAAACATCATGAGAAAAAACAACCCAAAGAATAAATATGTAAACATAGCACACCGACCAATAGCCAAGTGAGCGATAGAATAGGAATCCACTACTATGGAAAAGGACAAAGGATTCACCACAAGCAGAGCTACACATCCCACATGTGACACCATCAGCGATCAGACTCCCATAATTGGGTATACTTGAAAAGCGTACTACTCCACTCCAATCCATAAGTCCTAAACAACCAATCCAACTAGGATCAAAGAGGATGTTGGAGATGTCCAAACCAATCTACGAAATGAAGCAAACACACCACCAAACTTACCAATGACACCTACCACCAGAGCAAACCCACCATCAAACCTACCAATGACACCTACCACCAAAGAAAACTAACCACCAAATATACCAATGACACTAGCCAACGGGGCAAACCCACCACCAAACATACCAAAAAATTGGGCCAATGGGGCAAAACCACCACCAAACCTACCAACGAATCTTACCAATGAAGTGAACCCACCACCAATCCTACCAGTGACACCTACCAATGGAGAAAACCCACCACCAATCCTACCAATGGGGCAAACCAACCACTTACCAATCCCTTGATGCTAAAAGAAAACCACAATCAATCGAAGGACCTAATAGGGATTGGTTCCAAAGCATCGCCAAAAGGATTTGAAAATAAAATATAAGCTAAAATTGAAACTGATCAATAGGAAAACTAGGCAACCATAACAAATAGATAAACTTGGTCCAACCACCATAACAAATAGAGAAACTTGGCCAAAGGCTCCCAACAATAAAGGGGGTTCATCAAAAGCAAATGGGAATCAAATGACTACTTCGTCCAAGAGCCTCAAGAGGCTTTGATGGAAAGACCCTATTGAGATACACCAATGTTAGCCATGAGGTCCGCCATCTTATTCCCTTCCTTGAAAATATGTTGAACCAAAAACTCCTCTCTCGAATGAAGAATTCTAAAAACTTTAGCAATCATATTAGCTATGTTCCAACTTGGAATTTTAGAGAGGTTGATCAGATTAACCAAGTTCAGGGAATCCCCTTTAACATAGATCTTCTTAAAGTCTAAATATTCTAAAAATAACAAACCTTTATACAAAGCCTTGGCCTTGGAAAAGTGGAAAGTTTGAGAGGATAGAAATTTGTCATAAGTAAATAATATTTCACCTTTATCATTTCCTACCACCCCACCTGCACTAGCTGGACCTAGATTACCTTTCGAAGCACCATAAAAATTAAGATTCACCCAAACAGCTGGAGGGAGAGCCAAAGTACCAAACCGTGAGAATTCTGGCTAGGAAAGTCATATTGAACTATCAAAGGAGGGAATCCAAGCCTAAGATCCAAGTTAGCTTTCACCTAAAAACCTCTACCCAAGTCCAGGAGGTAGGTGAACACATTTTCAATGGTGTTTAAAAGCACCCTCGAGCTTACAAATTCTGAATCTCTTTTTATATTTGAAATATATTTGGTTTCTTTCCTACCAAATGTCCCAACAAAGGTGGGGAAGTAAAAATTTCCATAAGCAGTTAAGATTATAAGACTTGAAGGGTAGGTCCCATTGAGAATAGAGACCAACCAAAGCATTGGGAAGGATCCAAATGATTCTTAGGGATAATGTTTTTTGATTATGACATCTAAGTAAAAAGAGCAATGAAAGAACAAATGTTCATAATTTTCTTCATAGGATTCGTAGAGGTAGCAGCGATTGGGCAAAATCATACCTCTTTTATGTAAATTCTCAATGGAAAGAGGTTTGTTTTGAATAGCCAACCAAAATAAGATATTTACTTTGGGAGTCAAATATTTAAACCATAGTCAATAGGGGCAACCAAACCATGGTATTCAAATCAAGGAGAGAATAAGCAAACCTAACCAAACCATCATTCTCACCTTTCCAGAATAGAGTATCCTCATAATACAATTATTTTATCACTTGAAAATTAAGAATATGGGAAGTAGTAGACCATGCAAGCTCTATTTCTATATTGCAATTAGTTATAGGAGGATACATCCAAATTTTCTTCCATCCTCCATACAAATGAAATCAGAAACCATGCACCACCCCACCCTCTTAGAAAGAATTTTGACTGACCTTAAGGAGGGATCTTGATCAAGAGAAGTATCTCTCACCCAGGCTTATTTCTAAAAATTAATGGATTTTCCATTAGCCAGGACCCATCTTAACTCATTGATAAGCGTAGATATGGATTTCACCAAATTCTTCTAAAAAATGAAGCCAATAGATGGGAGGAGATCAAAAAGAAAATTATCTTGATGATTCAAGTATTTGGCATAAAATATACTAATCCAATCACCCCTCTTCTTTTTTAACAGTCTCCATCCCTTCTTTAACATAAGGGCCTCGTTCATCTGGCGAATCCGTCTAAGACCCAAGCCATCGCTATTTTTGATGCTACAAACTTGATCCCAAGAGAAAAGGTGGAATTTCCTCTTATCCTATGATCCAGCCCAAAGAAAAACCTTTTGAATATGTTCTATATTATAAATGACCTTTACTAAGAGTATGAAAAATAGATAAAATAGACAAGGATACTTTGAAGAGACAAATTAACAAGAAGAATCTTTCCAGCTTGCCTCAATAGTGCTCCTTTTTAGCAAGCAAGAGTTTTTTGAAGTCTCTCCACCATCGGATCCCATAAATGCTTTTTTATCCTACCATTGAACAAAGACAATCCTAGATACACCACTGAAAACTCAACAATGCTACACCCAAGAATGTTGGTAATTTTCCTTTACCTAGCCAGTAGAGTATTCATGAAATGCAATTTAATTTTCAAGATTTTGACTTTATGGCCCTTCTCTCTCAAATAGATCCAATATTTTCTTTATGGCTCTAGCCTAAACCACCAATTCCAAAAATAAAGAAGGGTGTCATCAGTAAATTGATGATGCAAAATAGGATTCATCATAAGGGCTAGGCTAAGGCCGACAATATTAGGATCCATCAAGATAGACCTACCCAAAGCTTCAACCAATAGGATGAAAAGATACGAAGATAAAGGTTCCCCCTGGCGAAGGCCCTTGAAGCTTTGGAAGTAACCAGTGGGTGAACTATTAAATAGCATCGAGAATTTGGAAGAAGAGAATTAAACTCTCATCAGGTTAATCCACTTTTGACTAAAACCAAATTTTAACAACACCTCCACCAAGAAGTTTGAGGACACCTTGTCATAAGCCTTATTAATGTCCAATTTTAGAAAGAGACCTATTTTTCTGCTCATCTTCACTGAATGCATAACCTCATGAAAAAATATAACTCCATCCAATATTTTCCTTCCTACCATAAATCCACTTTGAGCTTTTTCGATGAGAAGAGGTATCAAAGGATTTAATCTATTTTTCATCATATTTAAAAGAATTTTATAGACAGTATTGCAGAGGCTAATAAGATGATAATAACTAAACTTGACCACATAAGGATATTTTGGAATCAAAGCCAAAAATTTGAATTGACTCTAGTAGGGATCAAGCAAGAGGATTGGGAAAGTCTCACTGCATCACAAACCTCCAAACCAACAATTGGTCAAAAATATTGGAATAATAGTGGGGGAAAACCATCCCATCCTGGAGCCTTTAAAGCACCCATATTGAACACCACTAGATTAATTTAATTATCAATAAAAGGCTATTCCAAACATAGATTAATGTCCCTAGAGACCAGATTTAGAATAAAGCATAAAAGTTTGATTTCTGCCTCCCTGTCTCTAATATCCTTTGATCCTAGCAATGACCCAAAATAAGTTATTGCCTCTGCTTTGATTACTCAAATATTCATTGAGTCAAACCCATTTTTCTTATAAATTTCGTAGATCCTGTTTGAACTCCTATGCCTCAAAGTTGTAGAATGGAAGAATTTAGTATTACGGTCACCATTCTTTAACCATAATGATCTCAATTTTTGTTTCCAAAGCATTTCCTCCTTACTCAAAGTATTATGGAGCTCAACCAATAAATATTTCTCCTTATATCTACTTTCCAAGAAAATATTTGAATCCTCCACAATAGATTCAATCTCTTTAAGTTGGCTTTTTAGAGATTATTTATTTTTAAAAATATTTCCAAATACCTTTTTTTTCCAAACTTTGAGATTAGATTTGATCAACTTGAGTTTGTTAGCTATTCTGGTGATTCCTTTACCTCGTACCCAAACAACCCACCATTCTTTAATTTTGAATTCAAGATCAGGATGAGAGCACCACATGGCTTCAAAATTGAAAGGCCTTGGAAAAAAGTATGAGTGCAGAGAAGACTCAAACAAAAGGGGATTGTGATTAAACCCCACTTTGGGTAAAGAAGTAAGAGATGCATCACCAAATAAGGGTAAATCTTGCTTTGACATGAAGACACTATCTAGTCCAATAAGGACTAAATGCTCATTGATTTTCCTATTACTCCAAGTGAATATAGAGCCTTTTAGATCCATATCCATCAGCTCACCTTGGTTGACAAAATATACAAAATCCTCCATGCTTTTTGAACATGGATAATTACCACCTTTTTTATTTGAAGGATAAATTGAAGAATTAAAATCCCTAGCTAACACCCAAGCTTTGTTAGCAAAGCACTCCCTCATATTCAACAAAGATGACCAAAAATCCTATTTTCTAGACCTTGAATTTGGAGCATAAAAATTAGACATGACCCACCTATGGTTTGAGAATTTACAACAAAAAAAATATTGATGACTCTTTTAGAGGAAGATAGAACAAAACCATCTACTTTGGAAACATTCCAAAAATAAAGTAAACCACCTGAAGAGCCATTCGTTGGGCTGGACGCAAACTTGACCTATTTCCAAATAGAATTTTTGACAATATCAAAATTATCCACATCAATTTTAGATTCTTGAATAAAGATAATATCTAAAGCTACCTCTTTCCTAATAGATGATTTTGAGGATCCATTTAATCCTCTAATGTTCCAGGAGAGGAATTTCATTGATGATATTTAGAGTAGGATTTCCTATCCATAACCCCTAGCTAGGGAGATCTTCTAAAGGATTGGAGTTTCAGTTGCCTACCACCTGCATTCTTACTCCTTTCCACTTTCAATAAAGTTTGGGAGCCATTGGTAATCTCAAATTCTACTTTTTTTTGTAAATAAATATTAGTGGGTTTACCCACTTTTTTCTCTATTCCAACATCTATACGACCTTTATGGTGGATTTTGGTTTTAGGTCCCATAGATGCTTTATCCAAAATGACCTTAGGAGATGGAAAATATACCTCTTTATATTGAGACAATTGTTTAACCATAGGTTCACCAACTTCTAGGTATTCAGATTAATTATGGAGGATAAGGTCATTCTTACTTACTCCTACCAAAGAAGGACCATAATTGTTCCTCGGTAGTGTTAGAATATATTTCAATATTTCTTTCCTTAAATTATTTGATCCTAACGATCTTATATTGTTAGAATTGATTAATTTAGGCTAGTTGTTATTTGTTACAACTACGCCTATATTGGTCTCGGGTGGTTCCACAACCTCCGGACTAATCCTGGCACTATTGTATTATTTATACTTCATCCAATAATTGAATTGATGTTCCGCTTCTCACATGGTATCAGAGCCATGACCTCCGCCACTCTCATTTCTCTCGAAGTGATCGTGTAGTAGCGGAGCTCTTATGAGCGGAGAGATTTTTTTTTAATCTTGGAGATTGGAGAATTTTTTTTTTTAAGAAATTTTTAATCGAGCTTGATTGGATTTTTTTTTAATCGAGCTTGGTGGTCTAAAAATCAATTTTGTCCCTTAAATCTCCTTCCAGATCTATTTTTTCTTCCCGTAGAGCGTCACTGGCTGATCGCGTTGCAGTATTTTTTTGCTTAATCGTTGAGTTTTTAAGGTGAATAAAAGGTTGGAAAGCTGCCTGATGAAATAATGATCCGAAAGGATCCCTTGGAAGCAAATTTGGTGGAAGATTTGGTTGTTTGTAAGCCTGCCACCCCGTCGCCGCCCACACGCCACCCCGTCGCCGCCTTTGTGCCACCCTCCTGCCGCTCGCGCACCGCTGCCCGAGCTCCGCCAGAGTGGTGGCCGAGGAGGGTGCACCGCCGCGAGGGTTACTAGGCTCGTGGAGGCTCTTGAAATAGAGCCGGAGCCTGATCTATTCCAGATCAGCCCACTGGCTCACCTGGCGGTGAGCCGAGTGGTAAAGGCTCCGGGAGCCTGAGGTCGCGGGTTCGAATCCCGCCGACCCCCCCAAAGGAAAGGTAAAACATTTTTTTTTTTAATATTTTTTTTCTAAAGTTAAAAATTAAAATTTTTAAATTATTTCTTTTATAGTTTAAAGTTATTTTTTAATAAGATAATTTTTTTACTATATGGGATAATTAATTTTTTTTTTTAACTTTAGATATGAAAATGTTTTAAAATGCTTTATAAGAAGAAGTTTTAAAAGGGGGGAGTATTTTTTTTTCGAAAACTCAAGGGGGGATAGAGAGTAATTTTTTGAGAAAACAAAGCAAAATTTGGCATTATTGTAAAGGTGCATTTTCGGCAGCGCCCGACACCTAGTGGTTTATTTCTGTGGGCACTTTTATGTTGTATGGTGCATTTTTTTCTTGCTTTGCACTACATCATTAAAATTTAAAATCCAATTCACTCCCTAAGTCCCCGGAATAATTAAAACCCATCCATGCAATTTATTGCACTGCAACATTCGGTATTTGTGATACCTCTGGCCAGCACTTACAGGTAAAGCTGTCGTGCTTGCGCTATTGTATCCGCCACCTAATATAGCTACCAAAATGACGTCTGAGCTTGTTCTCTATCAATCGTCGGGGAGAGATAAGTTTGCCATTTTGCTATTTTTTTTACTCCATCCACTACCCCAATCACTCTCGTGTTTAGGCTTAAATCCAGATGAAAGTTCGGATATCCAAAGTGTTTAGGGGAAGTTACGCCCCACGCATGCGGATTGAAGGCTTTCTAAGGTCGGTGCCATCAACGAGGTGATTCCCTTTCAGTACCGCCTAAGTACCACGTATCGTATAATCATTAAAATTACCTACAGTCTCCCTCACGTAAGGGCGGGTAATTTTTTTGGTTTTTCAAAATACCTATAGTCTCCCTCACGTAAGGGCGGGTATTTTGTACGGTATAACGACTTGGCATTAAGGTATATCGAAAGGGTGACCATTTGGTGTTATAAGGAACCTTCACAATGTCTGCCAAATTAATGACTGATGCACATCAGTTGTTGAAAGGTCCAAACTATACACCATGGAAAAACAAAATGAAGGCAATCCTAGAGATGGATGATCTTTGGGATGTTGTTTCTGGAGCAATAGTAAGACCTTCGTCTATAGTTGGAGCCACTACTCTCACTACTGCTCAGAAAGACTTTGATAAGATAGATAGCAAGGCAAAAGTGCTCATTTTGCTTGTTGTCTCTGATGAAGTTCAACCCCATATTGTTGATTGTCAAAATAGTAAAGAGGCATGGAATGCCCTTAAAACTATTTATGAAGGAAAGAATGATTCCACCATTCTATTTCTTCAATCTCAATTACACAATCTAAGCATGAAACAGGGAGAAACAGTTGAACTCTTTCTCTGCAGAGTGTCTGAGTTGAAAGGAAAGTTGAATTCCTTGGCAGCACCAGTTGATGATAAGCTCCTTACCTCAGTGGTATTGAGAGCATTACCGGATTATTTTAGAGTGTTGATCACCTCACTTCATGTATCACAGAGACAAGTTACCTTTGTTGAGTTGGTAAATTTGCTTCAAGACGAGGAGGCACGCCAACTACAACGAGATGATTCTTCTAACACTGCCCTATACACCAACAGGAAGGGGCAGAACAAGAAGAAGGGTAATTTTTAGAAGGGAGGGAGTTCTCAAAAGGATTCAAAAGGGAAACAAACTCAACACCCTCAACAGAATAAGAGATATTGCAAGATCTGTGACAAAGAAGGTCATGATACAAACAGATGTTGGCATAAGAATAAACAATCAAAATAGAAAGGCCAGAACAAACCACAAAAGAACAAGCAACAAAAAGTGAATGTTGTTGTTGAGGAATCTAACACAGATTCTGAGAGAGCACACAAAGTGCTCATGACTACCACAGTATCCAAGCAGACAGATCCTATTTGGTATGTCGATTCTGGAGCCAGTAAGCACATGACTGGCGACAAATCATGGTTTGAGTCTTTTGAGGCCAAAGAGGGCAAACCTGTCACTATTGTCGATGATAAAACCTACAAGGTCCAGGGAGAAGGTACAGTTTTTGTTACTCTTCCTAATGGCAAGTGCCATATTGAGAAGGTTCTCTATGTTCCAGGATTGGCGAACAACTTGTTGTCAGTAACACAAATTCTGGACAAAGATATGGTTGTAAACTTTAGTGTTGAGGGGGGCAAGAAGTGTTGTTCTATTACCAGGAGGGGTAAGAACATTGCAACCACTTCATATAAGCATGGCTTATTTTCCCTAGATACTATCTCTTCTCCAGATGTAGCCATGATTGTCTCTACAAAGCAGGCAACTTCCCTATGGCACAAGAGATATGGACATATGAGTTCTGGTTACTTACTTGAGTTAAGTAAGTATGAAATGGTAAAGGGTCTTCCTTCCCTTTCTACCACATTGCCAGTTTGGTTTGACTGCTTGGCAGGAAAGCAACATAGAGTACCATTTGAAAGGAGCTCTACACGAGCACAAAAACCTCTGGAGTTGGTTCACACCGATCTGTGTGGTCCTTTAACTCCCAACAGTTGTGGGGGTAAGAGGTATTTTCAGTTATTCATGGATGATTACTCACGAAAGATGTGGGTATTCTTTCTTCAACTGAAATCTGAAGCATTTGGCTTCTTTCAGCAATTCAAGAAATCTGTTGAAAAGGAGTCAGGGACTTCTATAAAGACCCTCCGCTCAGATCGAGGGGGGGAGTTCACCTCTAAAGAATTTTCTGCATTCTTGACTGAAAATGGGATCACACGACAGTTGACTACTGCCTATACTCCTCAGCAAAATGGAGTTGCTGAAAGGAGGAACCGTTCCATCATGGAAATGGTTCGTTGCATGCTCACAGGAGCTAGAATTGGGCAACAATATTGGGCAGAAGTTGTCACCATAGTAGTATATCTGTTGAATAGGGCACCCACTAAGGCCCTACAAGGAATGACTCCACAGGAAGCATGGAGTGGTAGGAAACCCTCCATCTCTCATCTACGCATTTTTGGTTGTAAAGCATTCATGCACATACCGAAAGAAAAGAGGAAAAAGCTAGATGAGAAAATATTGAAGTGTATTCTTCTTGGGTATGATGAGCACTCTAAGGGTTATCGATTGATTGATCCCTTAACCAGGAAGATTCACATCAGTAGAGATGTAGTTTTTGATGAGGCTTTCACATCAAAAAAAACATCAGATGTATACCTAGACCTTGTGGAAACTAAGGTTGAGAAGTCTCCTTCATCCAAGGTTGGAGGTCCTTCTTCATCTTCTTCATCACCACAGAAGAAGAATCCAAAGTGGTATACAAGTACAATTAGAGACTCTAAGCTATCCACTCCACCGGATTTGACATTGGATAGGCCTCGTACTCGCAGCATGGCTCGACAGGAGAAAGCTGCAGCAGAGATTACTGGGGTTGATGATCTTTGTCAATCTTTTGAGGAACTTTCTATAGATCCAGAGAGAGATACAGAAGATATGGATATTGATGATGACAGGGTGTTTATGTCTTCAATAGATGAACTTGAACCTGCGTCAGTGCAAGATGCCCTTGGTGAGCCTCAGTGGAAGGCCGCTATGGATGCAGAGTATAAGTCTCTAATGAAAAACAAAACTTGGAAGCTTGTCGATCTGCCATACGAAAAGAAGCCCATAGGCTGCAAATGGGTGTACAAAATCAAGTACAAGGCAGATGGGACAATAGATAAGCATAAGGCCTGACTTGTTGCAAAGGGCTATGCTCAAAGAGAAGGTATTGACTACGAGGAAACTTTTGCACCTACTGCTCGGATGACAACCATTCGAGTTCTTTGTGCTATGGCAGCATAGTATGGGTGGAAAGTGCACCAAATGGATGTCAAAAGTGCCTTTCTAAATGGTGATCTCCAAGAGGAAGTTTATATGACTCAACCAGAAGGATTTGAAGTGGAAGGCCAATAGCAAAAAGTTTACAAATTGGTAAAATCCTTATATGGTTTGAAACAGGCCCCTCGGGCTTGGTATATAAAAATGGATAATCACCTACTGCAGCATGGATTCAAGAGATGTCCATCGGATGCAAACCTCTATTTCAAGAAGCAAGGCTCTGAAATAGTGTTGCTTGTACTCTATGTTGATGATCTGCTCATAATAGGGAGTTCAAAAACAATGATCTCTACTATCAAACAGGATTTGAGCAAATATTTTGAAATGACAGATCTCGGACTTCTCCATTACTGTCTTGGTCTGGAAGTGAACCAGAAGGAGCACTACATCAAAGTGTCCCAAAAAAAATATGCCAAGACACTACTAGAAAAATATCGCATGACTGACTGCAAGCCGATGGCAACACCAATGGAAACAGGACTTCAGTTATCGTGATATGACAAATCACCTCAGGTAGATGCTACTCTCTATCGTCAGCTGATTGGGAGTCTCATATATCTGACCAACACTAGGCCAGATATCGTATTTACTGTCAACTATCTTTCGAGGTTCATGCAGGAACCTAAGACAACACACTGGAAAGTAGCAAAGTGAGTTCTTCACTATGTCCATGGCACAATGGAATATGGCCTAGAATACAAGAGGAACAACAAATTCTTCTTACAAGGATACACGGACTCCGACTATGCCGGATCATATGATGATCGTAAATCAACTTCAGGATATTTGTTTCATCTTGGATCTGGTCCTGTCTCTTGGCACAACAAGAAGCAATAGGTGGTTGCTATCTCATCAATAGAGGCAGAATATCGTGCCGCACGTGAAGCTATGTGCAAAGTGATATGGTTGCGTCGCATCTTGACAAGTATGGGTCTTCCATAAAAATCTCCAATACACTTGTTCTACGACAACATGGGTGTTTTGAACCTTGTTAAGAATCCAGTGCATCATGAGAAAACCAAGCACATTGATACATAATGCCACTTCATTCGAGATGAAGTACCAAGGCACCGAATCCAGCTTCAGTACATCTCCACCGATGCTCAAGTTGCAGACATATTCACTAAGGCACTTGCACGTGTCAAATTTGAATTGTTTCGCAGCTCTCTATGTATTTCAAAATAATGGGGGGATGCTAGTATTGCTAGTAGTTATATGTTTCCTCAAATATTGTAATATGGGGGGATGTTAGAATATATTTCAATATTTCTTTCCTTAAATTATTTGATCCTAACGATCTTATATTGTTAGAATTGATTAATTTAGGCTAGTTGTTATTTGTTACAACTGCGCCTATATTGGTCTCGGGTGGTTCCACAACCTCCGAACTAATCCTGGCACTATTGTATTATTTATACTTCATCCAATAATTGAATTGATGTTCCACTTCTCACAGGTAGTGTATTATGAGAATTTATCTCCTAAGCCATTAACAAAGCTACTCCAATAACCAGGGTCGAGGGAACTAAACTCAACTTTGGTTTTGATGTCTCACTAACCCAAGGGGCCTGAAATATCTTTGTAGCATATTTTTCAATCCTAACATTAGCTAGGTTTGACTCTGGCAATGGAGATTCTTCCTCATTTTAAGGATTCAATTCATTTTCCTTGTCTTCGTCAGCCAAATTCGCTTGTTTGGGTATCCTTTTTTCTTCCATGGATTTTTCTTTAGCTATAGCTCGCTGGGCTGGACAAATATTATTAATGTGACCATGCTTGCCACACACCTGGCATTGTAACAACAAATTATCATACTCAATTGGTTGATTCCATGTATCCAAGTCTGAGAGAAGCTCAATACAACTTGGGAGGTCCACATCTATATCCACCATAACACACATCCTCATGAAAACCATGCGATATTTTGCTCTTGTCATCACATCTATTGAGACCAACTCTCCAATATCTTTTGCTATGCCTATAATAAAGTCATGGTACCAAAAGTGCAGTGGTAAACTAGGTAACCTAACCCAAATAAAGATCAAGTTGACCTTTTGAGTGTAGATTGAAGTCAGTTCCCCATTTCCAGAGAAACAAACCGCATATTTTGAAGAACCATAGTCCTCCTTCCAGGATACATTTGGAATATTCCTCTCAATTAAGATTAATTAAGGACTTAGGAATGGTAGCTATTTCCAACTACCCCAATGACTACCACTTAGACATAGTCCATCTATGTAAAGAATCAATATCAGATCTGCTGCCCTGGAATTTATCCACTAAATTCTAGGAACCTTCTTCCCAAGCCATTTGATGAAGTCACTTAGGATTTGTAACTGGTGTGAAACTGGGGTAAGGTCAAAATACTATTTTGTGTAGAGAACACCTGAGTTCACTGCCACTTTGGCAAATAAAATAGATGACTTAAAAATCCCAAACTAGTCATAGGGCCAGGACGTGACTCTAAAATTTTCTTTAGTCCGTTTTGAGATAGAATGGGTCCCACCTTCTGATTTGCTTGGGTCCTAGTTCTAGCATCCCATTGGAATCAAGGGGACCTTAAACTTAAAATGATCAATAATTGTAGTATCAAGCTTAACTGCAATAGGATCACCATCCTCAAATCGAACATCCTCCACCTCACTCCACCTACAGTCTAGCTTCCTCGGGCTCCTGCTCTCACTCATTTCAAATTTTTACTATATTACCTAAGTTAATGTTGTTATTTAGTATCACATTTCATATAAACATCAATTAATAAGAATCATAACCACATGTTACACAATATTTAACTCCATGCTAAGATTAAATTGTTATAAATGCATTAAATAAATTTGAATTGTGATAATTTATCATTTTATATCACCTTATTTTACTATCTTGCATTGATTGAAGGAGGAATGCAAGTGTAAATATGATGATAATAACTGGTGTGGACTAATTTTAGGTCCTTTTGGATAAAGGTTTATGCCTATTTAAAACCCTTGGCATGGAGATTAATCCATTAGAAAGTGGACCAAGAACTTGCAAAACTTTGCATCATAGGTATCAAGTGCAAAATATACAAAAGGATGTAGGTTATGAATCATTTATTTAGGGTTTTTAAATGTGTTTGAAGTGTTTAGAATTTTATTTAAAATGCTTGCCTAAATATGTTACCTTGTGTTCTTAAGTAAATTTGCACTACTTGATTCTATTTTTTTCCTTTTTTAATTGGATACTCAGGCCCTCCACCCTTGAGGAGTCATAAGTCTCTCCTTTAGATATTGAGAGTTTACAAATAGATTCAATTCCCATATCAATTGAGTTGCTATAGCTAGATACTTACATACTTTTCAATAAAAAGTCAGAATTCTTGATTTTCATTTTTTGGATCGTCTTTAGTTTTCTTTGTAAATACAAATATCACAAAATTCAGCATCCTTCTTCTTGACAATTTTCTATAGCAGCCTTCATAATACCAAATCTCCATATCTACTATCTATGCACTACATCTTAGTAGAGTAATATTTCCAAAACTTTGCACTATCAAAGTGTGCTTTACAAAATCTATATTGTTAGTTTCCTTCTTGAAGCATAAGTGAAATTAGGAAAATTGTAATAAATAGTTTATATAAACATACATTAGTGTTACAAAATACAATAAATATTACCAATGGAAAACATTAACGTATTCTTATTCATTATTTGATTCATATACTTAATATCTTCTTGTCAGCTTTAGCTAAACTTACTATTTCCTCTAATCATGTAAAAGATAATTGAACTTCATGATACTCTATTAAAACCCCTCTATTGGCTAGCCTATCTACACATTTATTATGTTTCCTTAATATATGTGCAAACCTTATTTCTTCAAACTCTATAGCAAGGTCTTGTATTTCCACAATGATCTCTTGTATTTTACATGGAGCCTTTGCTTTCCTCAAAATTTCATTTCTTACTATTAGTGAATCTCCTTCCATCCATATTATGTTCCATTTCATTTGTCTATATATTTTTAACCCTTCCAAAGATACCCAAGCTTCAACCTCATTAAATCCACTATTGAAATCATAATGTGATAAAATCTCACACCCATTATTTCTAATTATTCCTCCTCCTTCTATTGGTCCTAGATTTCCTTTAGATGCTCCATCAAAATTCAATATGACCAACTCCAATTTTGGTGCTTTCCACTTTATATTAGTTTTCTTCCTTTTGTTTCTCTTGTATCCAACATTATAATTCTATTTGATGAATTGAATCCATCTATCAAGGCTCTCTATTTCAATTCCAGGGATAGGTTAAATTGATAGGGTTGGTTTAGACTCCACTATGGCTAAATAAATCTTCCCTTTCATTACCTTTAATTGTTTTCCTTTTCTTTAAATATTCTTCTATTTCTTTCTAGACATATAGTCCAAAGTATTGTATCTTTCAATGTATCACATATTGTTTGTAACACCTCACTTTTAAAAGTGCTTTGTTATTGCTTTAACCATTCTTCAATTCTACCATGCATTTACCAAACATATTAAGAATCCATTGCATAGTTCCCAGACTATTGAATAGTGTCCCAAGACAGGGTCTATACTCTCCTCCTTTTTACATAGAACACATTGTGAGGGGCAATGAAAACCTCTTTTCAGTAGGTTATCCCAAGATAAAATTTTCATATGAACTACTAGTCATACAAACATATTGATTTTTGGAATTATTAGACTATCACAAATATCTCTTTATATTCTTATGGTATTCCTATTTGGTTGGTGCTTTACATTATATCAACTTATTGTTGTACTTGGTTTTAATGATAATTATAATATAATTCTTTAATATATTTCAATATATCATTTACAAACATATTTGGTCTATTAGATGTTTATTTTCTATAATAATCTAATATCTCTTGTAATTGCTTTACTCAAAAATTTGTTCTTAAGTTAGGAAGATACAAAAACTATTTACTTCAAAATACTAAGATCTAAATTCTTAGATTAGAGATCTTCATGCATAACATAGTAACTTGGAATTAAACTACCATAAAGGGATGAGACAATAAATTTTAAATATTCAAGTTAAAATACTACTTTTATTAGGCTAAAAATTCTTTGTTGAAGTAAGGAAGGATTTGGAAGGAAACTACTGCATATGCCAAACATATCATGATAGTTATTTTTGATGTACAAGAAGAAATAAAGTTGCATCCTATTAATGTGTCTAGATCATCCAACATTGAGAATAATTAGACTAGTGTATGAATTGATTATTATTCTCTCTGTTGTTGATAGATTTTAACTAGTGTTAATATATGATAATAGTTTTTTATGTATAGGCTTCATATCGTAAACAAATCTGGCCAATTTCTTTATTAGAGGGGCCTTGATATTTTTTTAAATTTATTATATGGGATTGAAATGATCCTAGATACATTACATCATGATCACATAGTGGTCTTATAATAGCTTGAAAACCATGTATGTATTGCTTGGAAATATTCAAATGTGGATCTTCTCTTGAAAGAAGATGGATTTAAGAAATTGAGATTATGTCATTTTATGTCTTGATATATCTTTAATAATTGCTACAACCCATTTCTTTCTTCAAATGGGTTACTTTTTATTATCTTTGTATATGGACTAACTAAGGATATGGATCTATAGATTTTTAAATATAAATAGTCAATCTAAACAATAATTTGCTAATAAAAAATCTCAAATCATGTCACCAATTACAATAATTCTCCATGTAAGTACTTAGTTGAGTGTTCTCCCTTTCAAAGTTATAATGAAACTAATAAAAATTACAAATAAGAAATAATTTATTGTTGGGGAACTTGTGTTTTTGCATTTACCACTCATGACTTATGAATTTAAAGAATTAATTTTTATATTGGTTATAAGTATGTAATGTTGAGTTGTAATTTTGTATATTATCAATGAAACCATTATAAAAATTAAAATTAAAAAATAACCTCTTTTCTAAATAATTTAATTTATCTTTAATGTGTACATTCTTAACTATAAAGTATATGGAATTGAATAGGAATCCTTCCATATATATATTAAAAATGTCTAAGAGACTTTGACCTTTAAGTGTGGACTCAAATTTTTAAATTTTTTTATTCAATACTCATTTATTTAGACATTATTTTTTTTTTAAATTGGTGTAAGATGTACATATATAGAGCATCCTCATTTTAAGTAATATGAAATGCCCATTATAGAATATTTCACTATTTATATCTATTTTTTATTACTTTAGTTCACTTTAGGTGTTTGTAGTGATTTCTTAACTATACACAAAGTTTCTTGTCTTAGGTAGATTCAAAAGGAAGAGTAGAATAAATACAAGATGGTGGAATGCAATGAAAGATATATTAGATAGATGTGAGCAGAAAATGTTTGACCAAAGGCGAGCACCACTTTATAAAAATTCCAAGTGAGAGAGCAAGGTAAAAGTCCCAAGTGCTTGTGTGGCCCAGATTCTCAAAAATGCAGTAAGTGAAAGAGAAGACCAATGGGTGCAGGAGAAGAAAAGAACTTTTGATGGTCAAAAGTTTTTAAAGTTTCAAAGGATAAAAAGGGATATTTTTTGAAGGGTATACGATGTGAAATAAAACTCCCAAAAAGTAGAACACTAAATGGATCGATAGGACGACAAAAGAGAGGACTTCCTCAAAATATCTTTGACAACGAATCTAGCATGATATTAGAGGTTTTCAAATTTTTGACGTGAAAAGATAAATAAATTTTCCAACAAGTAGCCATAGCCCACATCATTATCTGAAGAAAATAAGAGCACTCCAAGAATTAAAGCATAGTGCAAAAAGCCACCAACTTAGAAGAAGGGTCAGATCAAGTTGCAAGGCATCAATAATGATGTACAAGCTCCTAAAATGGGTAGATGAGCTAGACTAATACACCATTAATAAGGGAGGGTAAAGATCACCTACTAGTGTCACTTTAACTCGATAATCTAAGAAAGGTAGGTGGTTTGTTGAAGATAGAGGTATGGAAGTCACAATAGCAATGATCCCAAACAAAAAAATATTGATTGTAGAGGTTGCTTCTAGCCAATTTTCATGATACTTAGGGTGATGGTTGGATATCCAACAACTCAAAACTTACCCAAGGACCTCAAGAAACTAAAAGGTGATGTAGAACAAGATTAGATCAAGAGGGAAGCATAGATTTTTTTGGATATTATTATACAATTTTTGAGGGAAAATACCCTTTTGTAAGTTGTTTAGGCATTGCAAAGGATTGACAAGTTGTAACAAATTTTATTCATTTTCTTCTATATAGAACCCTGAGTTGTCTTGCAAGTAAGATTTGGAGCCCCCACTTCTAACATTATCTATAATTTTTCATATTCATATATATATGCTTAATATTGTGATTATATAATTCTTTATATCCTAATTTTTGTATGTATGTGTGTTTACGTGCATATACTAGAGGTTGTAACTAGTGAATTTTTGTCTTGTTTCCTTTGTATGCAATATGTGCTTAACATGTTGAGAGGAGGAAGTGTTCATATTTGAGTTGTGTATGCATTACAATCATGCGTTCATGTCTTACTATTATGTAGAGGAATCTTATTTTAATCTTAGCACATTTCCCCTATTAGAGTCGATTAACTAAGGATCTTTTTCATTTTTCTATCTTTGTTTTCTCTTTCCCTTTTTCCTTGAAGCTAGTTAGATTAAGATTGAGTAGGAAGAGAACTGAATATCGCATCTTAAAAGGATCCAAAATTGTAAAAAACCTTGAAGGCATCTAATTGAGCCAATCTCATGCTCTCAAAGTTTCCCTATTATGTTGTTCCACGTGAGGTGTGATAGTCATAACCATTTGGTCTCTACACCTGGTGGCCAAGACTATCGAAGAGGACAAAAATTTAATGGCATACCCTTTGGGACCTAATTGATCCATCTTTATTGATCCCACAATCAAGATATATCTAATAGGTTGTGACCCTAGTGAAGGTCTATGCTTATTTACTTGTTTGAAGCATTTTAAGATCTTACCTAGTGACTCCACTCAACATGAATATCTATAATAAGACACTTTGAAGGACATTAGATTGAATTTTTGATGAAGAAATCAATCTACTAGGTCAAAGAGAAAATGTTGTATTCACCTGGTGATTTCACTTAAAGCAAAGGACCTAAAATTTTATGAATGAAAGACCTACCACCAAAGCATGTGTTGTTACCAATCTTCAAGCGTTGCTCCCACCACTTAAAACCATTTTGAGAAGAAGAAGAGGTAGAGGATAGAACATGGTTGCACCACCACCATACAAATAATTCCCTACTTGGAATGACAGAGGTCCTTTAGGACCTCCTACCCCACCTAAAATATAAAACAAGATACTAATATTTGCACTAAAAAATTTCCCATACTTCATTGGGAAAGATATGGTAATTTTGATTAAGCATCTAAACCACATGGTGAGTCTGTGTGTATTAGATAATGTATTAGAATAAAATGTAACTCTAATACTGTTGGTGGCCTCATTCATAGGTAAGGCTTGCCAATGGTACATTGCACTTCAACCTCACTCAATTATTTACTAGGACTAGCTTCTTGCCTTGTTCATATTAATATTTAGAGAGAAGGTAGAGGGGGTGTCTCTCTTGGAACAATTATAAACCATAAAGGGAGAACCAACTGAGGTTGTGGATGATTTCAACCTCAAATTTCATAAAAAATGGCATAGGATACTTGATGAGATTAATCCTCTCCTATATATGGCATTTATATACTATCTAAAGACTTTGGATTCTAAAATATTCTTGATGATTAAGGCCATAGGTGGAAATTCCCTACTAGATACCTATGACATAGTTATCCAAGTTGAACATGATTTTATTTAGATTGGAAGGCTAGCTCCCAGGCCTCCTATGCATTTCTATCCTAATATGCAATCTTTGTATTAGCCTACTCTAGTCATCCAGTCAACAACCTTTTAACCAACCCCAGTATTACCTACAGTAACTGCTACCCTACCTGATCCCTTATTTGCTCCAATGCCATCTATTTCAAACAACTCAAAATTTGAATCAATAAAAAAATTGCTTTGATTGGTCACCAATAAAATGTTTTCTATGAAAAGGAAACAAAGTTCTTAGAAGTTCTAGTATTAAAATAAACCAAGACCTCCCTTATAGCAAGGCAACCAGAGTGGTAGACCTCCTTATAATGACCATCATAGACCCTAGTTTTAGGCCAATAATTGGGAGTAGATCCAAAATAAAAAAATAGTGCTAGTACTAATTCTGCTATAGTAAGCCTCCTACCCATGCCAAGGAGATAACTCCCCATCCAAAATAATTATGTGGAGGAATCAGATTCTTAGTATTGCCCACTACCAAATGATTATTTTGATCAAAATTATCCTAGAGAAAGCTCTCAACTAATTGTGCCTATGCCAAGTGAAATTATGTATTCTCATGCATCTAAATCTTATTCAAGAGTAGAAACAATAATATAAAGTTAATCTACCCCCACTTCATGCTTCCCTAAGTCAAGTTGGGTCCATCTAAGACAAATTTTGGTTACTTGAGACGAGGAAGAAGTCTATGTAGTATCTAATGGAGTAGACAATCTAATGGTCAATAAGACACAAGTTTGATCATACTATGTGAGAAGGGCCAAAAGGTAAGAAATGGAGGAGCAAGACAAAAGAAACTTGGTGGCCCCAAATAACCAGAGAAAACCAACTAAATTTAGTAGAAATCCTCCAACAACTATACCTCTAGGACTATGTGCATCAGAATCCCCGAAGAGTATCAAATAAAATATTTTAGAGGTGATTAAGTATCTTGTGCACCAGATAGACCTAGATGATCATAGGATATAAGAGTCACCGATTGTAGAGCCAAATGCATTATATCCCCATATGGTCAAGCAAAACACCTCAAATATCCCAAAGCAACATGTGCCCTAGTTAACATCTACACCGGTAATTGTGGATAAGGTTAGACTTCTTCCAACTACTATGAAAGTCATCCCCCTAGATCCATTCAATGTTATGGATCATCTAAAGAAGTCCACCATAGGGGTACCAGTATAGGATTTAGTATTCATCACTAGACAAAGGGAGCATCTAAAGAAATTTTTGGAGGAAGAGAAGGAAATAAGTAGTAAAAGGTGCATGTAGTTTTACAATTATCTTGCTTGGGAGTTGTTGTGGTTGCTCCACAACTAGCCCCAAAACTTGGGGACCCACTTTTAATTTTGGTTTTTGAGAGTTTCCTTTGTCTTTGGTTGACATTCTCCATAAGGTTGCAATTAAGATATTAAGGTTTGCATGATTGATCAATGCCTCCTTTGTTTGCTTGTAAAACCAATAACAAGGTTTGATGAGTTTTGTGTCCTTTGAGTGATGATTTTGACAAGTTCTCAAGGTTTGATGTTAGTAGGCTTGGTTGTTTGTTTAGCTTCTCTCCTTTCATTTCTTAGAGGTGGTCTCGTTTGTCATTTTTGGTTTTATTTATTCATTTTGTCTAATCAATTTTAATGATTAAATTAGATTAATTTAAACCTTTAAAATTAATTAAATCAATAATTTTTTTTTAATAAAACATGAAAATGTATTTATGTATATCTATATTTCGATATATAATATATATATACAATTATCTATATATATTATATATAAATAAAACAAAAAAATAAATAATATTAAAATAATAAAAAGAAAGTAAAATAATTTGAATAAGGCAATGTACCCATTTCATTGATTTATTTAACAAAGCCTTAATTATTTTGATCACAAGTCAATGTCATTTTAATGTTGTGACTCGCAGGCTATCCAAAAATGCGCATTTTTCATTATACCCTTAATGCGCATTTTGTTTTATTGAAAAATTTAATGTATACATTATAATGTGCATAGGAGTTATAAGGGTATGGAACATAAAAAATTCAATTTTTTTATGCTATAACATACAGGGAGTAATAAGGCATATATTTGGTAAAGTGGGTTTTATTTATTTTTATATTATAATATATTCAAAGGAGATATAAATGAAATGTGAGATTTAAATGACTTTCTTTAAAAAGTTTTCTTTTTATACTATAATATAGAAGGAAGCCACAAGAGTCATGAAAAGTCAAAGATTGAATATGTTTTTTTTTTGGTCATATTATGATGTCAAAAGGAGTTATAAGAAAAATGTGAGATTTAAATGACTTTCTTTGTCTTTTTATGTTAAAAGGAGGGATTAGGGAAAGTTTTAAAAAAAGAGATTTTTTTTTTTACGTTATATTTTGTTTTAAACATTATAAAGAAGGGGGAAGTTGAAACGAATGAGGGGATTGAAACCTTAAATACCCAAGGAGGTCATTGTACAAGGGCTAGAAAATTTTGTAAAAAAAGACTATTTTTGAAGAAATCGAATGCATACATTTTGGCAAGCATACACTTTGTGAGCAAAATCAAAAGGAGATTGTTGTCTAGGGTTATTGAATTTATTGTTTTACTTTTACTGCATTTTCATTTCAATTTATATCTATGTATTTAATGCCTTTAGGGGGTTATACTAGGTGAATATTGGAATAGATGCAAATGTTTTTTTGTCCTTTGAGTCTTGCACTTGATCTAATTTGATTGTGTTTTATGCAGGTTTATTTAGATCAGGTTACCTTCAGACTTATCTCATAACTTGGGGTTTTGCAGGGTAGGGGAGTGTGATACCGAGATTTACTTGCATGTTTTTCCAGCTTTGATGTAAATAAATTTAGTTTATTTTTTGTAGTTTGTTTAATCTACTTTTTGTTTCTGTCCATTACTTTTCCATTCTGGTCATTTCCAAAATTTTTGTTTTCTATTCTTTTTCCATTCTGGTCATTTCCAGAATTTTTGCATTCATTTTCTTTCCATTCTGGTCATTTCCAAAATTTTTGCATTTTACTTTCAGTCTTTTATTCTGGTCCTTGTCCAGAATTTTGTCTATACATTTTTTTTAATTTCATTTTATTCTGGTCCATTTTCCAGAATTTCTTGTACATTCATTTCATTTGCTTCCATTCTGGTCCTCATCCAGAATTTTTGCACCTCCAAATTGCACTAAGTTTTCAAATCTAAATTTTTAGATAAAATCAACCTTAGGAGGGAGGGTACTAACGCCTACTTTACATTAATGGCAGATAAAGCAAATGAACACTGACTTACTAACTTACTAACATGTCCAAATTCTAACTTAGCTTTAGTAGAACGCTCATAATGAAGATAAAATGAATCTACTAACTGTAAAATGAATCTCACATTAAAGGTATGGAGTCTAAAATGAAGTGGACTATTCCACGCACTTTTGCATTTTTACACCTTTAATTTGAAGATAAAATGGACTTGCTAATTGGGATTCAGGGTAAATCAGATTAATATCAAGAGCATTAAAAGGAACCACTTTCACACAAGCAAAGTTCACATTCACTTTAAGGATTAAAGAATCATGATCACTAAGCATTGTATGAATCAAACCATCAAGGCCCCTTGTTAACTGTCACTTGCATATTGTTGAGATTATTCTAGCATATATTGTTTCTAATTATCATTAATTTCATACATATATGTAGAATGTTTGTCTATCAGAACCTTGGAGAAATTCATGTTTACATTTAATTTCTTTGCAAGAGGGAGTTTTCAATTCAATACTCTGATTGTGGTGACTATTTTGCAATAGGGAAAAATATTCACTCAACATTTTGGTGCTAGAAGGAGGGCCTTCTTTCATAGCTTTGTGATTTAGATATTTGATTTTCTAATAGTTAATGTGGGGGGTTTTTTTTCCACCTTATTGTGCTTGTAGGTACAATGTTTATCCAGGTTTTATTGTGAGTGATTTGTGAGAAGCCTTGTAGAACATTAGTTTTCCCAAGTTGGCCCAACTTGAGTACATTGCTACTAGGTCTAAAACCACTAGGGAAACCATTTTTCAAAGTCTTTCTCCCAATTCTAGGAGGCCAAGAAACAAAACTCAAGAGATCAAAATCCCACCCAGTATACTTGATCTAGGGTCATCTTTAGACTCAAGTACATCTAGTGGGTCTGCACCCACTATTTCCATTATGGTAGCTACATCAAGTGTATCTGTCCCCATCACTTCAATGGTTTCTATCATTCCCATAGGGCCACCACCATTGAATAACATGGCCCAACCACCAGTTCCTTGGTATGGTGCACAAAGTATTCCCTTGAACATACCCGGGGATGTCCATGAAATACCTAGGCATATTGAGAGGTCGATACCCAAGTTTAAGCATGATGGTTCTATCATAGCTGAAGAGCATGTCCAAAATTACAAAGACCATATGATTAGACAAGGAGTAAATCATGAAGACGTCGCTTGTCGACTTTTCCCTGCGAGTCTGGATCAGATGGCTCATGATTGGTACATGAATCTCCCCGTAGGGTCCATCACTTCTTGGGCCCAATTAGAGGTAACCTTCATCAATCAGTTCAGGTCGCTTTTAGATCCTACCATCATCTATAATCAATTTGTGTCCTGTAAAAGGTTACCCAATGAGCCGATTAGGACATTCAATGCTAGGTTCCAGAAGCTTTACACGAGTGTAACTCACCATTTTGTGGTGGATGCCGTTGTGGCCCTTCAATTATATTTTGGAGCTCTAGATCCCATGACAGCCATGTTTGCTAGGAGAAACCCTCAGGTTACAACCCTTGCCCTAGCTTATGCGGAAGCCATGACCATTGAGCAACAAATGACATCACAAGGCATGGGGATGCCCCAATTGCCCATGATAGGACAATATGGTCCTTACAGTCAATTTGCCATGATGAACCAGATTATGGCACCACAAGTGCCAATGATGAACACCCTACCATATCATCAACAATACCCATTCATGCCCATGTATCCATCCTTTCCTACCTATCCTAACGTAGCCATTCCACCCACCACACCAATGATGGTAAACAATCAGATAACCCTACCAGGATTCGAGGTGATCAACACTCAAACCTCGATAGCTTATCCTATGGTCCCACCTCTTCAAAGCATGAATCCTTGGTGGAACCAAAATGCTCAAAATCAAACCATCACCTCTAGTCAAGAGGTTGCCAATGTAGGAAATGCGGTTGGATCTGGCACCATGGTGCCCCAATCATAAGGATCTAATTCTGAGGTTGAGGAATTGAAGAAACATAATTCAAAATGAGTAATGACATAGTCTACCTGAAGAAACAAGTATCCCAAATCTCTATGTCTAATCAAAATCCTAACCATAGGAGGATGGGACCGTACAATACTCACCCCAATAATGGGTGCGTACCTAACCCTGTAGCCAATCAGGTGGATGCTTTGGAGGATTATGGTGAGTTAGAGCCTTGTGATGAGGAAATACCCCATTGTTGCCAAGGGAAATAGGATGCTTTGGTGACCGAAGTTGTCCACTATCAAGAAAATGAGGAAGGAGAAGAGGATGCTGAAATCTTAGGAGAAGAGGATGATGAAACTATGGAAGAGGAAGTCCAAGCTATTAGACATTTTGGGAAAGGAAGTCATGGTTATTACACAAGGAGTTCTAAGGATCCCAAAACTTCCTCCACTCCTCCAAACAATCCCCTTCTTCCTCCTGATACCAAAGGTGATAATAATCCACCTCCTCCTCTGATTGTTGAATTGTCCAAACCTATGCAAAAGATACAAAATCCCAAAAAGTCTACTTACGACCTAGTAGAGGACATGAAAAGGACTAAGGCTAATATCTCGATGTTCGAGGTTGCTAAATTGATGGGTCAAGGGGAATATTTGGTGAAAGGGTTGTATCCACCAAGTCAAATCCATGAGGTCAAAGGTGCCGAGTCCCAATTAGTGTTGAGGAAGGAAAAATGAGAAGTACCTCCTTTTCTCATAACCATCAAAATTGCAAGCAAAAACTTACATAATTGTCTGATAGACTCGGGTGCCTCGGGTAACATCATGCCCCTCGAGATTTGCCAAAAGTTAGGATTCAAGCCAATTCCTTCAAAGAGTAAAGTGGTACAATTGGACAGATCGGTTGTAGATGTGGTTGGAATTTTGAATGATGTCCTGATTCAGATCAATTCAGAGCCTAGAGTTCAACATCATGTGGATATACTTGTGCTCAATATTACTGCCAAATACGACATGGTGTTAGGAAGAGATTGGAGTAAGAACCTGAATGGTTACATTGTTACAGATTCTTCCCATATGTGGTTACCTTGGAGAGGAGTAGCAAACCAAATCTGGGTGGATAGTGAGTCGAGGCTCAAAGAGATGATTACAGAGTATAATAGGCCCAACGAAATCCAATTTGCTAAAACTGAGTTAGGGGTCTATAACTTTGACATAGAAGAAGCTACCGAAGAACCTCAAAAGGAAAGCCTTTCTTATGGCACTTCTGAAGAGGATAGTTTGGTTTGGACTCTAAGATTTGATGGATCCAAATCGAAACAAGGTGTTGGAGCTGGTATCAAACTTACATGTCCTGGTAGCAAGCCTATGCTAGCTGCCTATAGATTACAGTTCCCAACCACCAATAATGTGGTGGAGTATGAAGCATTGATTTTTGGACTTCAATTGGCTCTAAGGAAGAAGGTTAAGTGTCTCAAAGTTTTGGGAGACTCAGAGTTAGTGGTTAAATAGGTAAAATGGCAATATGCATGTCGAGATAAAATATTGAGCCTTTACAGGACTAGAGTTAGGGATTTGATAGATGAGTTTGATGCTTTCAACATCTCCCTTATCTCTAGGAAACGCAATCGAATGGCAGATTCTTTAGCCATTGTAGCAAGTATGCTCAAGCCAGTTGACCATAAAAAATGCAAAAAAAATTCAATTGAGTTAGTGCCCTATCCCTCAATACCAGATAACGTTACCAATTTGCAAGTATTTGATAGTGATAGACACATTTTCAATTTTATCACTAATTCTGGTATTTTTGAAAATCAGGTGATAGATGAAGATAAGAGAGGGTAGGAAGAAACAGACATGGATAGTGAAACAACCCAAATGATGAATAAAATACCAAAAGATACAATTTCACTAGAAAAGATATTTGATATCGGATATCAAACAAAAAGAGGTAAAAAGGTACCACTCCCTAAAGAAGCATGTGATCTAATCAACTTAGGGAGTGCAGAAAATCCATGAGAGGTATTCATTGCTAAGGCATGTACAAGTCAAGAAAAGGAGTCTATCACTCATGCACTAAGAGAGTATGTGGATTGCATAGCATGGAGTTACAAGGATTTGAAAACGTATGATCAGAATGTGATAATGCATACGATTCCATTAAAATCGGAATCCAAGCCTTTCAGACAGAGACAAAGACCTGTCAACCCTTTATTAGAGCCCCTAATAGAGAAAGAGGTGAAGAGATTGCTAGAAGCAAAAATCATCTTTCCTGTTAGGCATTCCACATGGGTTGCCAATCTAGTCTCGGTGAGAAAGAAGAACGGAGAGATAAGATTGTGTATTGACTTCAAAAATTTGAATAAGGCTTCCCAAAAGGATAATTACCCATTGCCCTCCATCGATGAGATTCTTCAAATGGTTAATGGGTCAGAAATGATGTCATTCCTAGATGGTTATTCAGGATACAATCAAATCCTTATCCACCCAAACGATAGAATGAATACAACTTTCACAACTAAATGGGGAACATTCGCATATAGGAGAATGTCGTTTGGATTATTGAATGCGGGTGCCACCTTCCAACGAGCTATGGATTTTGCGTTCAAAGGGCTCATTGGTAAGTGTATCATTGTTTACGTGGATGACATTCCTATTTTTCTAAGAAAAGGGAAAATCATGTCAAGGATTTGAGGAAAGTTCTCCAAAGATGTAGGGAACATGGGATCTCCCTTAATCCAAAAAAATGCATCTTTGGGGTAACAGAAGGTAAGCTATTGGGACATGTTATTTCAAAGGAAGGGATTTCTATTGATCCAGAAAGAATAGCTACTATACAAGACATCCCTCCACCCAATAGCAAGAAAGAGTTAAGATCCTTCTTTGGCAAGATCAATTTTGTAAGGAAGTTCATTTCAGGATTCGCAGAGATTGCCAAACCCTTGAATGACATGTTAAAAAAGGATGCTCAGATTAAATGGACAAATGAAAATAGGGATGCTTTCAAAAGCATCAAGGATGCTATCTCTAGGGCCCCTATTTTAGTTAGTCCAGATTATTCAAAGCCTTTTTATGTCTACACGTTTGCTTCAGATCATTCCTTTGCGAGTGTCCTAACTCAAAAGAGTGAAGGTAACATTGAAAATCCCATCGCTTTCTTGAGTGCTCCTTTGAAGGATGCAAAATTGAGATATTCTATTCTAGATAAACAAATGTATGCGTTGTTCAAAACCATAAAGAAATTCAGACATTACATATTGCATAGTAGGGTTTTTGCTGTAGTCCCTGACCCTGTTGTCAAGTCTATGTTTTTACAAAATGAACTAGGTGAAAGATGGGGAAAATGGATTTCGACCCTCCAAGAATTTGATCTAGAAATCCAACCCATGAAAATAGTTCATGGACAAGGTTTGGTCAAGTCAATCGCAAAAATTGATCCATTGATATCATGCCAACATTACAATGTAGAAGACATAACTAAAGATGATTGGTATGTTGATATTGTGTATTTCTTGTTGAATGGTAAGTGCCCATTGCATCTCAATTCTACTCAACGTAGAGCTTTGCACTTGAAATCTGCAAATTTTCTAATTAAGTCTAGTGTTTTGTACAGGAGAAACCATGAAGGGATTTACCTTCATTGTGTTAATCAAGAAGAGGCGACCCAAGTACTTAAGGATTTCCATGGTAAGTATGGAACTGGACATGGGTCAGCCAATGCAATGACATATCAGATTCTTAGGGCAGGATACTATTGGCCCCATATTTTCAAGGATGCACATGCTCATGTGCGATCTTGCCATACATGTCAAGTGGCGACCAATAGAGAAAGAAATGCAGCAATGCCATTACAATATGTGGTAGAGGCAAGACCTTTTGCACAATGGGGACTCAATTTTGTTGGGGTTATCAATCCTAACTCATCGGATTCTCATAAATATATCCTTACTACCACAGATTATTACACTAGGTGGACTGAAGCAATTCCCACAAAGCACGCTACCACTGATGTTGTTATTAAATTTTTAGAGGATAACATTGTGACTCATTTTGGCATGCCCAACGCAATAGTAAGTGATAATGGTTCTGCCTTTTCTTCCATGCAATTTGCAAATTGGGCATATGATAACATGGTAAGCTTGAAATTCTCTTCAAATTATTACCCACAAGGTAACGGTTTAGCAGAATCCTCTAATAAAAATTTGCTATGTGTGATCAAAAAATTACTTGAAAAGAATCCTAGGGATTGGCATAGTAAACTAAAATTTGCTCTTTGGGCTGATAGGACCAGAACAAAAGAATCAATAGGAACATCTCCCTATCATTTAGTTTATGGGCAGGATCCCATTTTTCCCACAAATTTAAGATTACAAACGCTTCATTTCATGAAAGAATACATTGGGACAAATAATATGCTTGAAACTAGATTGACACATTTAATGCATCTTGATGAGAAAAGAGACGAAGCTATGCTTCATTTTAGTAAACATCAAGATGTAGTAAAGAGATGGTTTGATAAGAGGTCTACGGTTAAAACATTCAAAATTTTAGATCTAGTTTTGTTGTGGGATAAAGGACATGAAAAGAAAGGGGATCATGATAAATTTGATTGTTTGTGGTTGGGTCCATATCAAATTTCTGAAATCCTAGGTGAAAATAGTTTTAGATTAAAAACCTTGGATGGAAAAGATTTGTCTTTGCTTGTTAATGGGCTGCATTTAAAGCACTATTTCAAACCCTGAAAAGTGTACAAGTGTGTATTATATGTATATATGCTTGGTGTTTTGAGTTTTGTTTTGTTTTTGTTTTATTATTTGTGTTGTTTATTGTGTTTTGAGTGTATCGTTTATTATTGGTTTGTTTCAGATTAAAGTGCGGTTTTTCTCTGTTGCATGTTGGGTTATTCCTTGGTTTTGGGGTAATATTTTGCGGTCACTAACTTTTGGTCTCTGGCCCATTTTGGTGTTCCTTTGTTTAGTAGGTTGGAGTACCTGATCTGAAAACTGATGAACCCAAGAAAAGGGGGATGAGTTATTTGGTGATCATGCTCAGATTTTGGGACTAAAATGGTGGAAAGTGGAACAATGAAAGATTAGCCAAAGCTCCACATGGGACTCACACACATTAAATGGTGTTTCTGGAATTATGAAGGATGAAGTTATCTTGATTTGCAACCCTAGGCAAAAATCTAACATGCTCCACTTTTAGGCTGCCTAACCCCAGTAATGCTTGAAGCTTTGCAAGGTTTTTCTTTTGAAAAGGAAAAATTTATATATATAAAAAAAAAAAAAAGAAAAAAAGAGACGAGCATTGAAAAGCTTGATCAAATCAGTCACAAGATCTAGATAAACTCTACCGGGGCTATGGATGCCTAACCGACAGTAGGGCTCTGTCTAGATATAGCTCGGGTAAAAGGAAAGGCTTTGCAAAGCGTTGAGCAAACACAAGGGTGAGTTAGATAAACCCCACCGGGGCTATAGACGCCTGACTAGTAGTGGGGCTCTGTCTATAGCCATTTCGTTATGAGCGATACTTCATAGCCTAATGCAGAAAGGGATGATGGAATCTAGAGGATTTTTAGAGATGCAGGAATGAATCACTTTTGCACACACTGAGCAAAGGTAGATGGATTAGTTGTTTTCATTCTGAAGTTGTTTACCCCCACCTTCTTGGGACGTTGCTAAATTATTGTGTCTCGCTGATCTTGTGTGTTTTCATTTCAGGTTGGGTTCTTCACCGAAATGCTCAGGAGCATTTCCCAGTAGAGTCACCATTTGTTGTGGCTGCTCCACAACTAGCCCCAAAACTTGGGGACCCACCTTTTAATTTTGGTTTTTCAGAGTTTCCTTTGTCTTTGGTTGACATTCTCCATAAGGTTACAATTAGGATATTAAGGTCTATAGGATTGATCAATACCTCATTTGTTCGCTTGTAAAATCAATAACGAGGTTTGATGAGTTTCGTGTCTTTTGAGTGATGATCTTGACAAGTTCTCGAGGTTTGATGTTAGTAGGCTTGTTTGTTTGTTTAGCTTCTCTCCTTTCGTTTCTTAGAGGTGGTCTCGTTTGTCATTTTGGTTTTATTTATTCGTTTTGTTTAATCAATTTTAATGATTAAATTAGATTAATTTAAACCTTTAAAATTGATTAAATCAATAAAAACTTTTTAATAAAACATGAAAATGTATTTATGTATATATTTCAATATATAATATATTAATATATATATAAATAATAAAAAGAGAGAAAATATATAAAAAAAGTAGATATATATACATAAAGAAAAATATATATATATAATAAAAAAAATACAATTATATATATAATATATTATATATATAAATAAAAAAATAATATTAAAACAATAAAAAGAAAATAAAATAATTTGAATAAGGCAATGTACCCATTTCATTGATTTATTTAACAAAGCCTTATTTCTTTTTATCACAAGCCAATATTGTTTTAATGTTGTGACTCGCAAGCTATCCAAACGTGTGACGAGCACCCGAACACTGTGGCATACCAGGCCAAAGTGGCGGTACAATTGAGGTAGTCGATGCCTGAACGACACGGTGAAAGATGATAGTGCCAGCATGGACGATGAGCACGTGTTTTGAGAATGGGTCAACGTTACACTAGTTGGAGCAGCATTGGGAGGACATGGACACGATAAAGATGCAAGAAGGCAGTAGAAATGAACGTGGAGATACCAAGCTACGTGCACTTATAGGGGATAAATGCCACGTGTTGTGGATATTTGGTCACAAAAAAATGATATTCAAGCCCAACGGCTACGATTGCTCGCCATCATAAGTAAAGGTAAATAGTAATGGGTCATTTGACTGTTGGCTACAACACATTAAAAACGTAGAGGATTAATGTTAAGTTGGCAATGATTTTGAAAGCTAGCATCGTTGGTTTACGTGATACATTATTGCTACATTCGAACCATGTTTCCCCAAGTGGTGAAGATGTCACTAACTCAAACAAAGGATCAGTCATGACTTCTACCATGGAGAGCATAGTTTGTAGGGTCAACAGAGCAGTAGAAATGTCTAGGGTATGGAGCTACAAGGCAGATGGATGACAGTGCCTGTAGGGTTGGATGTTACATGTCAGAGGAGAAGAGTCTAATTTAACCGACTGAGGTAGTGTATTAAATGACAAAAATATTAGTGAATAGCATTTTGGCAACGAGAAGAATACTCTCAGGTGTGGCTTGAATGGGCAATGGGGACTTGAGCTCCCACGTGGCCTGTCATGCAGATTTTGCCAAAGGATAACCACCAGGGATGGCGGGCATCGGTATACAATGATGAAGGGTGTGTCGATGGGGACAACCGCTTCGATCAGGCACCAGATATAACGAAGAGATTTTGAACAGAGTTGACCTAACATTTGACGTGGGTATTTATGTGCGAAAGACGTTATACGATCATATAATATGCAAAAGGGTGGGGAAGTAATGGTGTATAAAGCAGAAATCATGCATAGTAATACAGGATTCCCAGCACCTACGGTATTTTTAGCATAGAAATAGGTGAGGATACGACGGTTTCACCTGGCAAACACAACACATTGCGCAGGAAAAGCAGGGCTTAACCATGCAAACTCTAAACCCTCAAGTCTCGACATTATTAAATAATGATCGCCCAGTGCGTTGAGATTTTTTTTTTGAAAGACCCCGAATGTGATATCCCCTGGTTCATTTGCTGATGGTAGAAATAGCGGGTTGTGGGACGTCTCATACAAAGGATGTGTTTGGATCATAGCCAGAAATAAGAACAGACGTGCAGATCAATAGGCGTCGAGGATGTCGATGCCATCGTGGAGTGAAATGCCATTGAGGCTATTTTAGTGTTCGGGGTTTCACTAGGTGATGACCGCCATCACAGTTCATAGGGGTGAGCCCACAGACATAGGTGAAACATTTTTTTATTATACCCTTAATGCATGTTTTATTTTATTGAAAACTTTAATGTATATATTATAACGTGAATAGGAGTTATCAGGGTATGGAACATCAAACATTCAAAGTTTTTTATACTATAACATACAGGGAGTGATAAGACATATATTTGGTAAAGTGGGTTTTATTTCTTTTTATATTATAATATATTCAAAGGAGATATAAGGGAAAATGGGATATTTAAAGTTTTCTTTTTATATTATAATATAGAAGGAAGCCACAAGAGTCATGAAAATCCAAATATTGAATATGTTTTTTTGTCATATTATGATGTCAAAAGGAGTTATAAGGGAAATGTGAGATTTAAATGGCTTTCTTTGTCTTTTTATATTATAATGTTAAAAGGAGGGATTAGGGAAAGTTAAAAAAAAAGAGAATTTTTTTTCTTTTACTTCATATTTTGTTTTAACATTATAAAGAAGGGGGAAGTTGAAACGAATGAGGAGATTGAAACCTTAAATACTCAAGGAGGTCATTGTACAAGGGCTGGAAAATTTTGTAAAAGAAGACTATTTTTGAAGAAATCGAATGCATACATTTTGGCAAACACACACCTTGTGAGCAAAATCAAAAGGAGATTGTTGTCTAGGGTTATTGAATCTATTGTTTTAATTTTACTGCATTTTCATTTCAATTTATATCTACGTATTGATGCCTTTAGGGGGTTATACTAGTGTTGTGATGTCCTTCACAACAACCCCAAAATTTGGGGACCCACTTGAAATTTGAAAGTTGATGCCAAAATATTACTTGCAATTGAAATTTAGAAGTTGATGCCAATGCATTGCCTACGTTTATAGTTCATATTGTCACCATTAGAATGTCAATAATATTCATCTTTATGTGTTTTGTCTTATAGCAAGTGCATTGTCAAATTTCACCTTGAGATCTAAAAGATTTTGAGTTATGTTTGCAAGGTCATGTTGTAATTTAGTGATGAAAGCCTTAGTTTATCATTGTTACCATTTGAAATATCACAAAATTGGTGTTCCTTAGGAAGGTCGTATCACAGGGTTTAATTCACCAAAAGGTATGAGAGTTTGGATCTATGCTTTAATTCTAGCACATTGTGGTTCCATAAATTTGGCATGAAGTTAATGTGTTTTGTAGATTTAATTCTTTTTAGATTATTTTGTTAGTGTGTGGTGTTATGTATATGTTTGTTCGTATGTTATGTTTAGTTATGTTATGTTTTAAATTAATTAAATTATAAAGTTTTATTTTATAATTTAATATATTTAAAATTGTTTATTGTTTTAAATTAATTAAATTATAAAGTTTTATAACTTTATAATTTAATATAGTTAGAATGGTTATATTATAAATATGTTTTAAATTAATTATATTATAAATTTTTATAACTTTATAATTTAATTATATTTAATAAAGTTATTTTATAAATGTTTTATATTCTAATTAATATTTGTTTTGTTGGCAGGATTATTAAAATATGTTGAAAATGCTTTATTGATATTAGGGTTTCAAGAATTCGTTTTTTTTTTTAAATAACGGAACGGAGTAAACTAATCAAGAGGAATGAATTTCTCAAGTTATAAATGGAGAATTAGAAACCAAAGAGGGGGTCGGACATTTTGTGCAGAGAAGGAGAGGAAAGGAATTGGAAGGAGCCAAAGCCATATTTTGAAGAAGCTACAGAGAGCTGGAAATTACAGAGAAACAGATTCTATTGTAAGATTTTTTATTATATCAAAATATTTTAGGGATTCAAATAAGCATCATTTTGGTATTTGAATTATAATTAAAATGTTTGGTATAGTTTTCAATAATTAAAAATTCCACGAAAGATTGCATCAGATCATTGTTCTATTGTGTGAATACTGGTGGGCAATGATTTGGTTTAAGTCTCTGTGATTATTTTTGTCTGTAGCATTTGTTCGACATAGAATAATATTTCTTCTTTAAAGAGATTTTGATTATTTATTTGATATTCAATTATGTTTGCATAGCCTAGTTCAATGTTCATGAAAATTAAAATTTCATACTAGGTTATTATTAATTTATTATTTAAATATTAAATTGTTTCAATATTTAAATAAATAAATATATAAAAGATAAATGATTACTCTGGTTTCAACTTTGATTTAATAAAGTTGAGAATTAGGGTTGATATATTTTATTGAAATTTGTTTGGATTTCATGCTTCAAATACCGTTTTATTTATTTACCGATCCAAACCCTACATTGAGAGGATTATATTTTTTATTAAATATTTTATTCCATAAATATTTAATAGGCAAATAATATGTGAAAAACATATTTATAAATTTGATTTTCAAAGTATAAAAATTCACAGTTCATAGATCAGTTTTATATTAAAACCCTATGGATTATAATTATAATATTTGAAAATCTTACAATTTTAGGGTTAAACATTATTACTTTATTTCATTTCCAAATATTTTAATGTTGATTTTATATTTGGGATGAATAAAATGTTTTATAAATAAGTATTCTAGTTCTAGCTTTGATTTAATAAGGTTGAGAATTAGAAGTGATTTATTTTAATTAAAGTTTGTTTGGATTTCATGTTTTAAGTATGATTTATTTATGTACAAATCCAAACATTACATTGGAATATTATGTTGGTTATTAAATATTTGATTTCATAAATATTTAATAAACAAATATGATAATGAAGTACATTTATGAACTTGATTTTAAATCATAGAACTCACAATTCATAAATAATATTTATAGCAAACCCTATGAATTTATGATTAATAAGGTTTTTAAAACCTTATGATTTTGGGGTTAAATAATTCAATGTTAATTTTATATTGGAGATGAATAAAATCTATTCATTGATTAAACCGTAGGTTTTAAAGGTGAATATTTATAATCATGGTTTATATCATTATTTTGAAATTTCACATACTTTAATTTTTGTTAAGGTAATTGAAATTTCAAAATAATTAAAATGCTAAGGCAAATTGTTATTTCAAATTATTTTTGAAAGCATTTTAATCAATGGTATTGTTAAGTTTGCATCAATAGATCTTAATCATAAGGCATATTTACTTTATCATTTGGATGATAGAATTTGATGAAAAGCATGTTTTACATGATGAAATTGAAATCATTTACATAATTTCCCAGGCCCCTTGTTAACAGAAAATTGCAAACCCAAGAGTTTATTCAGGCACTTATAAACAACTATGCATAACACATAAATATTAAAGTAAGAACCTTGGAGAAAAGAATTTCTTTGCAAGATAGAATTTAAAATTCTGAATTGTCAAGTGGTTTTGTAAACTGACAAAATCACACCTCAACAACTAGGTGAATATTGGAATAGATGTAAATATTTATTTGTCCTTTGAGTCTTGCACTTGGTCTAATTTGATTGTGTTTTATGCAGGTTTATTTAGATCAGGTTACCGTCAAAATTATCTCATAACTTGGGGTTTTGCAAGGTAGGGGAGTGTGATACCGAGATTTACTTGCATGTTTTTTCCAGCTTTGATGTAAATAATTTAGTTTATTTTTTGTAGTTTGTTTAATCTGCTTTATGTTTCTGTCCATTACTTTTCGATTCTGGTCACTTCCAGAATTTCTATTTTCTATTCTTTTTCATTCTGGTCATTTTCAAAAAATTTGTGTGGTGTTTCTTTTGCATTCTGGTCATTTCTAGAATTTTTGTATTCATTTTTTTCTATTCTGGTCATTTCCAGAATTTTTGCATTTTACTTTCAGTATTTTATTTTGGTCCTTGTCTAGAACTTTGTCTATACATTGTGTTTAATTTCATTTTATTCTGGTCCATTTTCCAAAATTTCTTGTACGTTTATTTCATTTGCTTCCATTCTGGTCCTCATCCAGAATTTTTGCACCTCTAAATTACACTAAGTTTAATTTTAAGACAAAATAAATATTAGGAGGGAGGTTATTAACGCCTACTTTACATTAATAGCAGATAAAGCAAATGAACATTAACTTACTAACTTACTAACAGGTTCAAATTATAACTTAGCTTTAGTAGAACGCTCATAATGAAGATAAAATGAATCTACTAACTTTAAAATGAATCTCACATTAAAGGTATGGAGTCTAAAATGAAGTGGACTATTCCACACACTTTTGCATTTTTACACCTTTAATTTGAAGATAAAAGGAACTTGTTGATTGGGATTCAGGTAAATCAGATTAATAGCAAGAGAATTAAAAGGAACCACTTTCACACAAGCAAAGTTCACATTCACTTTGAGGATTAAAGAATCATGATCACTAAACATTGTATGAATTAAATTCTCAAGACCCCTTGTTAACTATCACTTGCATACTGTGAGAGTATTCTAGCATATGTTGTTTTTAATTATCATTAATTACATGCACATGTGCAGAATATTTATCTATCATAACCTTGGAGAAATTTATGTTTGCACTTAATTTCTTTGCAAGAGGGAGTTTTCAATTCAATACTGTGATTATGGTGACTATTTTGCAATAGGGAAAAATATTCACTCAACAGGAGTAAGCAAGTCCAAACCACCACCTTTCTATCTATCCTTAATTTATAAAGATAAATAAATCCAAAATTATATGATAGATTTTGGGGCAAGCACTTTAGTCATGTCAAAAGGGGTGGTAGATATGTTGGGCCTAAAATACCAACCCATGGATAAAAGGTTAATAAAATTAGATAGAAGCTCATTTAAAATATCAAGAGTTATTGAGAGCCTTCCTCTAGCCTTGCATGCCTATCTAGGACTCATGGTATCTCAAGAAATAGTAGTAATTGATCTTCCTACATAATTTGGTATTTTTCTATCAAGGGAATTCACTACTAAGATTAAAGAATATCTCTATATGAACTAGTCATTAATGGTCCTAAAGGCTTAAGATGGGACCAAAATAGCATCCCATCAAAACCCCTTTGCACGCATCATATTGAACATCTTCTTGCAACAACCATGAATACTAATCAGTCCTTCAAGGTAGAGGAAAAATGGATGGCCAAAGCCTAGGTTTCTAATATTTTTAATATATTTGAGCTAGTAAGTATGGACTAAATTAGGTCAACTTTTCATTTTTTTTAAAAAGAGGGAAAAAAGGACAAAATTATGGACCCCGAAACCACTAGTAGCATTGACAAATGTAAGATTATCGCATGTAGTAAATTTTATAATGAATGGCTCATCACACCAAAATATGAGACTTGAGCTATCAGATCAAGCATGAGTGGACAAAAAGGGAGTGTTGAAAATATAGTAATAGGTGGATAGCATTTAAGTGATAAATTTGAAATTATCCAATCACAAATAATGACATGTAAACCAACTAGCCATGTTATCCAAAAAATATCAAGGTTACCTAGTGGAGTCAAGTAGATGTTGATGCCTATAGGGGCATTAAATAATGAAGGGTGCATCACTAAAGACCTATTAGTATCACTCTTGAAGTTATTCTTCTTAGAATCCCTATTGAGTTCTCAAAAGTAAAGACAAGCTAAACTTCAAAATAAAAAAGGTTATGTCATCCATGGAAGCCAAGAACAAAAGTAAAGTTGTTGCAACAATGTCAAATCCTATTGTAAAGAAGGCAATTCATGCCCAAGATACAAGAACTAAACCTCAAAAATTTTTAGAAGATGTAGTTTAAATGATGTAGGACCCTAAACTAACAAAAGATACAAGGACACTAAGGGAGGAAGTGTACTAGATATATCTAGAGGCTTAAGAAGAGTTTTTTGCATAAAGAGTTTGGACCATCATTATAGCCCAATATATTATCCCATAGGTCCATCCTTGTTATGAGCTAGTAGAGGAATACACATTGCACTATGACTCTTGGTTAAATACAATGGTCATAGCCCATGATGACACTTTCCAAGTGATTATGACTGGAGAAGCTATACAACAAATTTATTGCTACCAATGGGGTCAAGAATAAATCCAAAATTTACAAATAAATTCTATGCCAAAATCAAAAATATTTATATAGTATTTAAACCTAGAGATAAACAAGTCTAAGGAAGCAATATTGGAATTTCCCATAGGGAAATAAATATTCGATAAAGAATCTAGAGACATCCTATGCATGGTATCATTCATCTTTGACACTGAGGATGATAAGGAGGTAGCATCGGAGGAACTGGTTGTAATTCATATGTTGAAAAGTAAGTCAAAATAAAAGCCTCCAATCCTTGACTTCAATGACCACATAGCACAACAAATGCATGAGGCACTTAGTAACTTCAAGAAGAATCAAAATTTTAGCTATTCTCATTTCTAGCCCATTTGGTATATATCAAATTGCTTGGTTGTTTGAGCATCTCAATCTAAGAATGGAGGATGAAGAAGAACAAGCAAGGCCAACCCCCCTTTAGATGCAGGACTTGTGCCAAAACTCATCATATTTCCAATTCTTAAATGAATACCTATTACCATCTATAAGTGCAATCAAGGGAAAAAGACCTTTGATGTATACCAAATGATGTTGTCAAAATCCTACGACTACAAATAAAAGGAGATTGGTATTTCTTAGAAGAAGCCATTTTTTTTTGTGTTTTTGGTTTTAGAAAGCCTATATATTTTTTACCAAATTATATAACAAAGAGTAAGACTTGTATTGGGATATTAAGGGAAACAGAATTAGTGGATGCTACCTACACAACTTGGCAGGGTAAAACAATATTTTATAGAACCCCAATTCAACAAGGGACTATAACTCAAGATAAAATAAAATTAGTCGATGATTTAGGGTCCAAGCTAAGGGAGTGAGGGTTAGATATATTAGATGATGTTTGGAGCTATGACCCAGATGAAAAACTCATTGCATGTATGAAAAGTTCTTAGATTTCTAAAAATATTGATCATGAGCCTAGGCCCAATCTTGAAAAATTTTGGAGTACACAAAAGGAGGTTTTCTTGCCCTTTCAAAGAGAAATTCCTATTGTGAGAACCCAAAAAAGGCTATATGAGGTTTTATATGCAAAATTAAAGGAATTTTATCCCACACATTCACTTATTATAATTGTGAAATAATTCTTGCATAAGCAAAAATGGAGCAATAACAATATCAGAGCCTAGTGGAAGTTTTATCAAGAAATTTATCAAACTAAGGCAAATTTTGAAAGCTTAGGTCTAGATGAAGATGAAGCCTTCATCTAATGCTATTATGTGTAGCACCTAGAAGAAACACCACTCAAGATGAAGGACAAGGGTAGGGGAGCATTAAAAAAGGAATTAAGGTCATAGATGTTATTTTTCACTACCAAAAAAAACTACATCAATTTAACTAGAGCTTTCATGTTTGAAAATAACATGAAAAAGATAAAAAGTGACCTCTCCAAGAAAGTAGAAGTTATTACTTCAATCAGAATTTCCAGAGAAAGGAGAAAGAAAAGTGGTCCTGCATTAGAGTATGCCTCCTCAATACCTAAATCAGGTTGTTAAATTAATCATCTAGATGATGGAGGAAGCAATATCGATTGATAAAAATATAGCTAAATCATTAGTTACCATTCTTGACCAAGTTGCTAGTCTATAAAAAATAAGAAGAGAAGGGAATAAGGCCCATAACATTGAACTACTCACCGATAAAACCTCTCCACTAATTTCTACATCCTCTTCTATTGATGAGCCTTAGACTTCTCAAAATACTCGAGCCTCACTAGCTCAAATATCCACTGTTACAAACATACTGACTAATGATCCTTCGAAGTCCTCGATAGCCTTGGGAATTCAAGAAGCAATAGCTAAACCATCCTTGAATTCCCCAAATTCATCCATTTTATATTCCTCAGTTCCTTATCCATCAATTCCATTTTCAAACCTTTGGTCATGTTTCTAACACCTCTAGGGTAGCAAGAAGATCTATGGGTAACCATGTCAGTCTTGAATACACTATAGGGAATTTAGAATGTTTAGCAATAAACAAAGCAATATATTCAAAAGAAGTGGGTTTTGTTGGTGTAGTTATCGACTGTAACTCAAATAATCAACCACTTTACCCCACAAAAAAAGGTACTATTATTCACACAAAATGAGCCACTAGTGTCAAATCCTGAGGAGGATATGACAAAGTAGGACTAGTAGGTAGTGAATGAGGGGCTTGACTTATGAAATATCTAAGTCAAAGATAAATTCCAAATCATGTAAGTGACCGAAGAGGTAGTTTCATATAATTGTGAATCATTGATTTAAAAATTAATGAAAAGGGAGCAAGAATTGGAATATGTGAAGAACAACTTGAGCGACTCTCAAATGGAATCTAAATCCCTTCGAAACTAATTAAATACACTAGCTCAACATCTAAGGGAGAAACTTATTGAGTTTTTTAAATCAAAGGAAGAACAAATCAAAAGACTTTCAAACAAGTTTACGAGGCAAGAAGCTAAAGTTTATCAAGAGATAGAAAATATCCAAAAGCAATTAGAGGAGTTAAGGCAGAAAAGTAAGATGAGACAAAGTCAAACAATTGAGAGCCTGGTAAAATAACTTAGTGATGCCTATTGGAACGATTACCAGCATGGTTGTGATGCTTTTCAAGACGTTTAGATTCATTAATGTAGCCACCATACATAGTACCTAAGTGATATAGGATATTGAGTCAAATCTCACTAAGATCTATACAAAACTAGCTAAAGCCAAGACTTATCATGTACGGTTGGCTTCTATACCATATTCTAAGCTAATATCTAATGGATTTCATGATAGGGAGATGACAAGCTACAAAGTGATGGATTTCCTCTAAAAGGAGTGGGTTGTGTATTAATTTAAGTCCCAAGTGACTGCCTTAAGTACCACTACTGCCAAGCTTAGAAATAAAATCGATGTGTTAGTGCAAAAGAGGCTTCCTCCTCTCTAGACTATAGATGGTAGACTCATCTTAGAACATGAATATATGCAAGTGTTAAAACATTGTAAATAAGACAACTCTCCTTTTGAGGTATGGTTAGATCCTCCTAAAGCAAAAGATAATGCTAGGGTTATTGAGCATTTAGTTGCACTAAAGACTTAGATGCACATAATTGCCAGCAATAGAAGGAATATTTTTCCCAACAACTAGTTTGAGCTAAAAGTAGACTTGAAAAACTACAAAATGATCTAGTGCACATCAGATGAGGAGTGGGAAAAATTTAAGCAAGCACTAGAAAAGCTGCCAACCTCATAATCTTCTATATTTTTTTTGTGTTTTCTTTTTGCATATTCTTTCAATTTTTGACTCTCCATCCAAGGATAAAGGCAACAATTCTAAAATATTCTTCAAGTAAGCAAGAGGGCCTTAGGAATATTTGGGAGGAAGAGTAGAAAAATAACAAGATGAAAAAATGCTAGAAAAGAGACATCAGATAGATATAGGCAAAAAAATTCTAACCAAAGGTAAATGCCACTTTGCAAAAGTTTTGAATGAGAGAGCAAGGTAAAATTCCCAAGCACTTATGTGCTCCATATTCCCAAAAAGGTAAAAAACATAAGAGAAGACCAACAAACACAAGAGAGAAAATACTTTCGATCATCAAAAGTTTTTAAAGTTCTAAAGGGAAAAAAGGAAGAAAGGTTTTGAAGGGTAGACTATGCAAAACAAAACTCCCAAAAAGCATAATGCTAAAAGGTCCAACGAGAGGATAAAATGGAGGACTTCCTCATAATATATTCGACAAATAATCTAGCCCAATCTTGATGGTTTTAAAATTTTTGATGCAAAAAAGATAAGGAAATTTTTTGATAAGCATCCATAGCCTGGATCACTATCTAAAGAAAATTAAAGCGCTCTAGGAAATAAAGCATAGTGCAAAAAGCCACTAACTCGAAAGAAGGGTTAAATCAAGTTGCAAGGCATCAGTAATGATGCACAAACTCCTAGAATGTGTAGATAAGCTAGACTAATATGCCATTACTAAAGGAGGATAAATATCACCCGCTAGTGTCATTTCAACTTGAAAATCCAAGAAAGGCAAGTGGTTTGTTGAAGATAGAGACATGGAATCCATAACGATGATCCCAAACTTGAAAACATTGATTGTAGAGGTTGCTTCTGACTAGTTTTCAAGATCCCCAAGGTTATTGTTGGATATCTAACAACTCAAAACTAACTCAAGAACCTTGAGAAACTTAAAGGTGACATATAAGAGGATCATATCAAGAGGGAAGCAGATATTTTGTTAGAGGCTTTTGTATAATTTTAGAGGAAAAATACCCTTTTTGTAATCTATAAATAGTAGTTGTTTAGGCATTGCAAAGGATCGACAAGTTGTATAACTTTCCCTTCATTTTATCCTGTATAGTAGCACCTAAACCTTGAGTGGTCTTGTGGGTAAGTTTTCGAGCCCCCACTTCCGACATTATCTATAATTTTTCATATCCATATATATGCTTGAGGCCATGACTATATGTTTTTTTGGTCTCATTTCTTGTATGTATGTGTGTTTATGTACGTATATGGGAGGTCATGACTAATTGATTTTTGCATCATTTCCTTTATATGCAATTTATGCCTAACATGCTAAAGGAAGGAAGGGTTCACCTTCAAGTTGTTGATGCATTACACTCACACATTTGTGTGTCTTACTATTATATAGGGGAATCTTGTTCTAATATTGGTGTGTCACCCCTGTTAGCATATGTTAGCTTAGGATCATTTTTCTTTCTGCTATCTTTGTTTTCTTTTTCCCTTTTTCCCTTTTCCCCTAAAGTTGGTTATATTAGAATAGATTATGATGAGTAATGATGATTACATCTTAAAAATAGCTAGCCTTGTTAAAAACCTCGGAGGCACCTGATTGAGCCAATCCTCATGCTCTTGAAGTTGCCTTGTTGTGTTGCTCCACGCAAGGCACAATAGTCCTAACCATATGGTCCCTACACCTGGTGGCCGAGACAATCAAAAAGTACAACAATGTCTATGCAACAACACAAATGTTTTTACTTTTATTTATGTTTTAATCGATATTAAATTAACATTTTATATATATATATATATATGAAATTCACTTTAAATACTTTCAACAAAGTGGTCATTATCTTATACTTCATGCGGTTCTATGAATCCTTACAAATCCTTAATAAGTAAACTCTCTCAAATTGGATTTGACATTCTTGTATGGATTCAATCCTTCATTCTAATAAAAATATAAACCTTATATATCCTTTCTCCTATTTTAAGGTGATATAATATCTTTAATAAATAAGTTCATTTTAGAAATCAGCCTTATAGTATAAGTTTTACTCTTGTATTGTTGTGCATCAAATTAATTTTTTTTTTACCATTTAAAAAAAATCCTAAAATTATTATTTTTTAATTTGAAAAAATAACTTCCTAAAATTAATATAGCATGCCTTCACTTCATTGCATATAACCTCTTAAATTAAATACGTTTATTGATAAGAAAAAAAAAATATTTGAACTGTCAAATTTGTAAATTTTCAGCTTGGACTTTTTCAAATTTTACTCTTTCAAGTACCCTGACATACCTAATTGCAGCTTTTTCTACGCACAGAGAACGTTTGAAAAGAAATGTGAAAATCATCTTAAACAGTATATATATATAAATAGCGATAATAAGTGCAATAACATTACATTATCCATGTGCGATGTCGCGTCAGGCGACAAATGCAGAACCTCTGTAAACTAAGTCTCCCTGTACAAAAAAGCAACAAGTGATTTGATGGCACTTACGGCAATGTACTGTGTGATGGAGATTGGTAGATCACTCGCCTCCATCCATTAACGGACGTACATTTTACAGCCAATTACGCCAAGCTATTATCCATTATCTGTAGAAAAATCCTCTGAATTCTGGGCAAGAATTTCCACGAAACAAAAGCAAGCACAAGCACTCAACTTCGTAACAAAGATAGCCAGAAAAGCGCTTGATCTTCACGTTCCAATTTTCCCCTCTTCGAACCCACATCGAAATCCAGATCGAATTCGTGGGGAGGAAGGGAAATCTCTCCAATCTGATGTTGAGGATTCGGAGGAAGCCCCAATTCATCGTCCGAAGCCTCCTGAAGATATTTAATATAACTCTGCGGCATCGGCTCCCCAAATTCCTCACTATTTTCCTCTTCTTTCCCATCTTCTACGCAACCCGTAGTAGTAGATCTCGCGTCATCTGCTATAAACAAGTCATCCAATATATTAAACCTCCCTAAAAATTGTGAATTACAAGTAGAAGAAGAAGTTCCAGCCGTGCCCAAAACAGATTCCGAGTCGCAGATTTCCTCCATCAAATCTCCATCGTTTTCTTCATGAGTAAACTTTTCCTCCCCCAATTTTTTAAAATGCCCATCAATTCTGTTTCCGGTGAAGTCCAGGCCTGATTCGAATTCTAATGTCCTCCTCTTCTCTTCTCCCATTCTTCATCCGACCACGCCTTGGAAATTGGAGACCATTCTCACATTAATTAGATTACACTGGCGACCAAAGCATCATCTTAATATTTTGTTTGTTTGTTTTAATTCGGTTGTTGGTAGGTACCTCTATAATTTTTAGTTAGCTGTTAAATATAAATAAAGTAATCCATTGACAGGGACTGAGCTTTATTAAAATCTATCTATCCTATCGTAAAACGTGATGTTCTTAACGTCAATCGGCCTATTGGGCTGAAACTTTGATGTTCGTAACGTCTTTTACTGTTACAGACAGAAAACTGAGATGAGATCACGAACAATGTAATTAAATTCGTCACGTGATTGGTCTGGTCTTCCCTAGAATATCCAAGGCACGTCGTAATGGCGGTGGAATGCGAAGAGACAAGTCTATGATTAGAAAGGGCAGGGTGAACGGTTGACAGAAACGTGTAATCCTTCTAGAAGAAAAGTCACAGGTGGTCCACGTTTGACGTCTCGTGGAAGTTTCATTTAGCTTTAAATTTGAATTGATCCGTCTTTCCTCGTGCAGTACGTGGGGGAATGATGGTATATGGTTGGCATCATACAAGGTCTGTTTGTATTGGAATGTTTTGGTAGTAGGGAATGATGGTATATGGTTGGCATCATACAAGGTCTGTTTGTATTGGAATGTTTTGGTAGTAGGGACCATCTGACAAGCCTAAAGTCCCTATTCCATTTTGATAAGGATGGTGAAATACAATGGTGATAACATGACCTTTTCTTTGGGATTTGCTTGCAAAACTTGTCAATTGATTTATAGGAATGATTCGCTCAACAAAAGTGTCGATTTGCTTAAGGAGTGATTCGTTCCACTTGTTAACATAAATAAATTGTTTGACATAGTGAGCAAATTACTTAAACAGGGTGTAAAGGTGAAAATCCATATAAATTTCAAAGAAAGTCTTTTGAATAGTGATCTTTTGAAATTTTGTGGTGCACTAAGCATTTTTTGAGCCTTTTAAGCCTATTAGGGGTATGTGACATTTGTAAGTACAATATTTTACTACAGTTACCCCAAATCGTTACTTTTTCTAAGAGTAATTGTTTTTCATCTCAAATAAATCAATACGGACCTAGGACCCTTATGTTTATCTTTTGGACATTAGAATTTGGAGCTATCATTGTTGGAATATATTACATTATTTGGTACATGCCAATGTACCACCTTGGGTACATATTTAGATCATGAGAGTTTCTTAGATTAGGGTTTGAATATTTACTTTATGCAATGTAATAACTGCACAAGTATTATTAGAATGTGCAATGATGTAAATGTGCATCTTGTCTATGTATACATGAGTCCTTAGAATAGAAACATGAAGTGTCATAGGAATATGGAAGGCCAAGAGTCATATCTCATTATATATAGGCCTTTTATATGTGTGTGATAAGAGAGAGGGAAGATAGTGAGCATAGTGTAGAGGAATAGTAGATACAATGTAAAGCATGTAAGAGATATGGAGAGTTTAAAACCTCCATTTTATATCAATGTACTACTTTTGTGAGCTTTCATTAATGGTTGTTTTATGAGTAGTTATAGAAGTTTCTTATGATTTTTACATGCTTAGTATATTGTCATTATCATATATTCAATATTGCATGTTCATTTTATATCTTGTGGTTGATTTCTCATTAAGTATCTAGCTTCAAAAGCTAATAGTGGTATTAGAGCACAAGGTAGATTGATAGGAGATAGGGAGAGCCACAAGAGAGATTGAGAGGAGATAGGGAGATCTCATTTTCAAAAAAATTAAAGATATTTTTTTGCTAGAGTCTTTCCACAGAGTTGTAGGAAAACTCATGAAGACTAGGACTCAACATAGATCTCATTCCACTAGATTGAAGGATAACTAGTGAAGTTTATTGATTTTTAGAGATCTAGAGATTTACATGTATTTACTTGCTATTGTCTAAGTTATTTGCAAAAAAATAGTTCTCAAAAGTTGAGAAGCTTCCTACAACGGATAGAGAAGAATTTCATCTTTGATTGTTTGAAAGTCTATGTGCTTTCCTCATGCAAGGATTAGTTCTTTGTTGAAGAAAAAGTAGACATTAAAAATTAAGGAGAACCAAAAAGAAAGTCTCCATAGAATCTTGAAAATTGAAGATTTCAGATTTCAGATTGAGAAGAGATAAAGAGGTAAAAGGAGCCCTATTGAAGATTGAATATTGAGTAGACTTAAGAAGAAGTTTTCCATAGAATATTTAAGACTACAAATTGTAGATTGAAGGAAGAAGAAAGCAACTCTATTGAATATTGAGAAGAGGCCAAGAAGTCCTATTGAAGAAAGAGGAGATCCAAGAGAAGAGATATCATTGAAGAACTTCCAGATTTGGAAGATATAAGATTAGAGAAAGAAGATAGAGGAAGACTAAGGAAAAGGTCCAATTGAAGAGTTGCAGAATTTGAAGACTCGAGAGAAGGTCTCAAGAAAGTTTGGAAGAATAAAGAAGAAGGCTAGAAAAGCCTTATTGAAGCAATTTGAAGAAGTGGCCATTAAAGAATATTTGAATAAAACTCAAGATAGAATATTGCAAGGAGTAGCTCCTAAAAAGAAGACTTTGGGATAATTGATGTCATTCGAAAACAAGCCCAAAAGAAAAAATGATTTGGTAAGAAATTTGTCAAATTTTAGAAAGGATTCTTGAAGATCTCAAGACATTCAGATTCTTAAGGAAGAGACCATCAATAGAGGTCAGTTTGGAAGATAAAATCTAACTAGAGCTAAGGAGGAGAAAGAAGTTAGAAGAGGCACCAGATTTGAGAAATTTGAAGACTGCCATTATGAAGAAGAAGATTGTTATTTTTGCAGCATAAGTTGAAGAGTCACTCGACAACAAATTGAAGGTGACATATAGTTGTGAATTGGAAGAAGTCTTGGACAACAAGAGGGCAGCACTAATAGTTGCAGATTTTAGAGTTCAAGCGAACGGACCTTGGAGGAGAATTGAATTCACAAAGTTAGATTATTGGGCAGCATTTGAAGAAGGATAATTGCTGCAAATTATAAAGACATTTGGACAGCATAGAAGCTGATTCCTAAACAACGTTGAAAGTTGCAAATTAGAGCCTTTTGAATAGCAAGCTAAAGGATAAAAGAGAGTTTTTAGCAGCAATTGAAGCTACAAATTTTATAAATTCGAGGTAGCATTTACATGAACTAAATAACCAAGAAGACTAGCTGCAAAGGAGATCAAAAGGTTTGTATAAGTGGTGCTATGAAAGTTTATTATTTAAATATTAAATCTAGTTTATTATAAAGTTTTTTAAGACCACCATATTAGAGGTATTTTAAGGAGCAAAATCTAGTTTAAGTTAAGTGTCTCCAAGCCAAGGAAGGAGACATCATTTTCATCATTGAACCTGCCAAATACAAACAACAAAATATAGAGTTAAAAGGAGAAATAAGGAGGAAGAAATATTAAAAGTAAATGTTGTGATTTAAAAGCCTACGTAGTACAACAAAAGAGGACCAAATCAGGTAATAGAAAGGGTAAGTTTTAGAGTGTCTAAAGACACCAAAAGCAACATAGTAGAAGGTGCAGGAGATTGGTTGAGAAGAAGCACCACCGAAACTTGGAAGAATCGTATGATTCAAGGAAGAGTAACCAGGTTCAAAGAAGGGCTATTACCAAGCCATTTGTCATTAGAGAGAAGGAAGAGCATGATTAGCCAACGTAGAGCATCATTACCACCCCATTGAGAGCAAAGCTAAGGAAGAGCACCACCACCTGAGAAGCATTGGTGAAGTTAAGAAAACCACCATTGAAAGAGCTAACATTAGAAATATCTCTTCTACGTTAAAATAAAATAGGAAGTTGAAGGGTTGCATATACTCCATACAAGGTCATTGAAAAGAGGACAACAAAGAGCCAATCAATATTCATATTGTTTGGAGGATATTTCTTGATATAATGCTTGCTACCCGATGCAAGAATAAGGTGAAACAATTGAGTAGCGTCCAGCATAACGTATACCTATTAAAACATGAGTGCCAAAAATAGTTGAATATTGCTCATTACCAAGCATTACAAAGAAAGGAAGAGCATTGGAGAATCAACACACTCATATGGTATGCAAGTTAAAATAATAAGGTTGTTGCTTGCCACTTGGTACATTAGAGATAGAGCACCAACCACCATGAAGAGATAGTCTAAGCGTCGAGGAAACCAAATATTTATTTCAAAGGAAACAAACATCTCGCATGCGGAGGAATATCAAACGTTACTAAGAAGGAAGAAGTTTATAATGCTCATCGCCAAGCATTATAGAATTTGAAGGATTTTAGATATACTTTTCTCTCAGGAAAAGAAATAACAACCGCCAAGGTGTATTTAAGCACTCTAGAAGAAGCACCAAATTGAATGCCAAATATCCAAGTGAAAATAAGCGTCAACCACCATGTTTCTTAACACCTTCTTACATATAATAAATGCACAAGTTAGAAATCCACTAATCAATAAGAACGACTGAGCGAAGCGCATAAGAATTATTGTAGAAGCACTGTAAGAAGGCAGAGAAAGACACATTGAAGAGTCAAATTCTTGAATATTGAGTGTCAAGGAGAATTAATTGCATTACAATGAAGGAAGAGCATCTTAAAAGTGCAAGTTGCAGAATAAAGAGAAGCAAGACAAAGTCTACGCACCATATTCAAGAAGGTATGAAATATTTAAATTAAACCTTTGCAAAGTTTAAGGAGATATAAGGCATAATAATTTTGAAGTCAATATTAATTAATTATAGTTAAGGTTATTTGAATAATACGAGAAATAAGGTGATAACCTTAGAAGAAGTATTGAATGTCTTAGAAGATATTAGAAGCAAGAAGCAATTTGAAAAGTTTCTATTTTTTAAATTCATATTGCATTGAAATATTTGCAAATTATTTAAACTTGGAGGAATAAGAATTTCTACACCAAAATTAAAATATTAAATTTGCAAATACCTTTGTTTCTAAATTTCCAATTAGGGATTTATAAGAAGTTCAACACCAATTCAGGTTTTTGAAATTTAGAAACTTTACTATTGAAAGGTATAAGGAACACAACCTAGAGTTGTTTGAAAGTTGGAAAACTACTTTTGTTATTTGTCTCTTATTCAAATTAAAGGGACAAGGAATCCAACTTAAAGGTCTTACAAATAGATATTTTTATCAATTGAAATTGCATTAAATTATCTTTAGCTTTCTATAGGGAGAAATAAAGTTCTTATCTTGAAGTTAAAGATTAGGGAGACAAGGATTCAACTCAAAGAATTTTTTTTAGAAAGCTAAGTACTTTATCAAAAGCTAATTTACATTCAAAATACTAGGGAGCTAAAAGGAATTCTACCTAGGGATTTGATTTTTTAAGTATACTCAAAATTAGAAAAATTAAAAAGTAGTATACTCAAATTTTAGAAGATAAAAAGATAGGAAGATATAAGACTTGCAACATAATTGCGTGAAAGGTCAAAAATTGAAAAGTGTTCCTAGACTATCATTTAAAGACTAAGGAGGAATAAGGAATTCTATTTCGAATGAGTATGGATGAAATAGTGAAAAATGCATTTAATGATGAAGAACTATTTCAACTCAACTCAAGTGCTTATCTTGAAGTTAAAGATTAGGGAGACAAGGATTCAACTCAAAGAAAAAAATTTAGAAAGCTAAGTACTTTATCAAAAGCTAATTTACATTCAAAATACTAGGGAGCTAAAAGGAATTCTACCTAGGGATTTGATTTTTTAAGTATACTCAAAATTTGAAAAATTAAAAAGTAGTATACTCAAATTTTAGAAGATAAAAATATAGGGAGATATAAGACTTGCAACATAATTGCTTGAAAGGTTGAAAATTGAAAAGTGTTCCTAGACTATCATTTAAAGACTAAGGAGGAATAAGGAATTCTATTTCGAAGAAGTATGGATGAAATAGTGAAAAATGCATTTAATGATGAAGAACTATTTCATGAACTAAAGTTTTATTCTCAAAACCTAATAGATACTTTTGATGGATACAAGCATTTGTCTACTAGTTTAAAAGAATAATTTTCTTTGTTTCTCAAGGAAGCAAAAGAAGAAAATTTTATGACATTAATTAGTTTTTCTTCATGAAGTACTTTTCAAAGCTTGGTGGAATGCTCAAAACATAGTTATACTTACTTCAGAATAATGTTTATTGATATATCAATCACTAATAACTTTTGAATTCTTTAAAAGGATGAAACGAAATATAGATGAACATATTAGCAATGGAATGCTGAATCCTGATCAATACCATTGTGATGATATACTAACTCACCATGTTGAAGATATTTCAGTAGTAAAGGTACAAAAATGAATAAGAATAAGAAGAAGAAACAAGAAGAAGAAGCATGAAAAAAGAAAAAGATGAAGATGGAAGAAAATACTTTCAAACTAAATCCAAATATCAATTTCTAGAAGATAGATCAAAGTGAACTAAAGAAGCAAGATGAAGATCCATATTGAAGACTAAAGTCTTCAATAACCAAATAATGTAATACAGGGGGGTGTTGGAATATATTACATTATTTGGTACATGCCAATGTACCACCTTGGGTACATCATTAGATTATGAGAGTTTCTTAGATTAAGGTTTGAGTATTTAATTTATGCAATGTAAATGTACAATTATTATTAGAATGTGCAATTATGTAAATGTGCATGTTGTCCATGTATACATGAGTCCTTAGAATAGAAATATGAAGTGTCATAGGAATATGGAAGGTCAAGAGTCATATCTCATTATATATAGGTCTTTTATATGTGTGTGATAAGAGAGAGGGAAGATAGTGAGCATAGTGTAGAGGAATAGTAGATACAATGTAGAGCATGTAAGAGATATGGAGATTTTAGGACCTTCATTTTATATCAATGTACTATTTTCATGAGCTTTCATAATGGTTGTTTTATGAGTAGTTATAGAATTTTATTATGAGTTTTACATGCTTAGTATATTGTCATTATCATATATTCAATATTGCATATGCTCATTTTATATCTTGTGGTTGATTTCTCATTAAGTATCTAGCTTCAAAAGCTAATATACACTCCATGAAATCCACATTATGCTTTATACTCATGAGGTGGTAAGAAATTAACAAGTCCTTGTGTATCTTGTTAGAGACACCGTCCTTATTTGTGAAGTGTGTGGCAGTCAAGTACAACCCTTCTAGCCCATATTATCATTTGTTTATCAATTTCATAATCAAATGAATTGGTGAATATTGATATTAATTGGATTCTTATGTGTTGATATATCTCATGCTACCTTGCTATGATATAACAACCATATTTGATTTCATATCTCACACTCTAAGTTTTATACATTTTCTTTCCACACTTCACGCATTTTTAAATTTTACATTTAAATATATATTGTAGACACCAAAATCCGACACCCTCTAAATCACATTCACCACCTCACCATCAAATCCTGCATGATAAAGAGATATGCCTAAGTTCTAACTTAGGGATATAAAATCCTACACATCATCCTATTTTCCTAATTTATTTAATTGGGAAAATCACCCTAGGATACCTTGTCCACCCATTGGACATGTGTCCTGGACACTTCACCCAACATCTCTGCCACATCTCACCCACTCTTGTCCCCCTGTCTTTGCACATAGGACAGATTCCCAACACCCATGCCACATTTAATCCACCTTGTCTCCTTTGTCCCTTCACATAGGACAGGATCCCACGTTTCACTCCACTTGTAGCCACATCACCCTAGTTAACTGAGGCACACTGGATGACTCACTATAACTGCCCCTTCCACTTAACAACCCAGATTTGCCACTTGGCAAACCAAGCTTGCCACCTCTCACTTCCCTCCAAAACCCCAAGGAGCCTATAAAAATACCATTGGTCCATCAAGGAAAAGGAGCTGAATTTGCATACCGATAGGCTACCAAAATAGATCTGGACCCAACGAGAAATTGAGAGCGTGAGCTCGATTCTGACCGTTGGCTCGAATCCCGAGGTAATCTATCATTCAACCGAAACTACTTGTCCATGGTTCCATAGTCAAAAACATGAATCCATGGTTTCACAACCGTAGGTCCACGGTTTCCAGCCCACAACCACGCTTATGCGGTTCCACAGTCCCAAGAAATTTCATCAACAAAGATAAGTGATTTAAGATATTGAGCAAGGCTTTATTTGTTAAATGTTTCATGCTATCTGCTTTTCATATATATCAATGATAGGTTTATGTGTAGCATCGAGTTTTACTGCTTGACTATACAGGTGCTACTGATCCTCTTTGTTGGTTTGCATGTGTGCAGGTAATAGGTATCTTGGATAAGCTATTGAAGCTGGAGTGGTCCCTTGCTGGATACCAAAGCCCACTCACCCTTTGAAGCTGTGACGAGAGAACGAAGAACACCACATCCTACGGAAGAGTCGAAATATCTCCCCTCTCCCATCATGAGCATTGTATTTCAGAGAGACAAGGAACATTGTAACATTGCTCCCAACACACTTGGGGCAATCCAAAATCTTTTGTAAAAGTCGTATCAATATCAATACAAAAGGGGATTTTGACAATCTACCTCTCTTTTCTATCTTTAATATTATTTGTGTTCAGTTATTTGGTTACAAAAATGGCGATCACGGTGGGACCCCCTAAGGGTTCTATTTTGTTTTGCCTTGCTTTTTAAATCTATTTACTGATCTCTATCTGCACCTACAGGTTTCGAGAATTCGAGACGCGCATAGATTCAACTTTGGATTGATACATTTGGAAAACCTTGCGCCCGAATTGTTTACTATGGAAATGCAGAAACATGGTTTTTGTTCTGAGGAAACGCAAGTGCACGATTCTTGTTTGGAGAAAATGTAGACACAGTGATGGTTCTGTTTCTAGAGAAACGTAGAAGCATGGTTTCTACCTTAGAAATGTGGACCAACAGATAACAGTAAGGAGCAATGAAAGGATCACAGGTCTGTACCTTCTGATCTCTGTTCTTTCTTTTTCTTTATTTTATTTGCATTCTGTTATTAGCATTGAAAGGTCTGGTCTTGTATGCTATTGTTTGCATTTAGGTCTTAGGATAGAAGAAAGTTACTTAAATTTTGCATTCATACATAAAATAACAAGGAAAAGGTTAAAAATAATTTGCATTTGCATAATAGAAAATAGATCATTTTGCATTCACTGGGTTAGGAATAACTTGGGTGTTAATTTTGGGTTCGGGTCTGTAAAAAGCCCATTTTGTTTCTGTTAGCATAAAGGACCCGTGCATCCACGGTTGGGATATCCCAAATGCAGACGCATGGTTGGCAAACCATGCATTCATGGTTTACCAGAACTAACCGCGCATTCGCGGTTAGCCCTGTCAAACAGAAGCCGATTGGAATTAGACCTGAAGGTGGCACTTTTGCTCCTGATTTGTTGTCTGTCATTTTTTGTTCTCTGCTTTCTGCATTTAGGCATCGAAACAGAATTGCATGGTATTATTGCATAACACCATAATTAAACAAAACCACCACACACTCACATAAACGTTGGAAAACGGCTGGATTTCATCACCGTCGGGTTTGGATTTCATCACCGAACCACCAACATTATACCCCGATCTTTGGCCAAGGCCGACTCCAAGAACCATCATAGCCTGGGTTATAGCATATATTTCTCTTCGGAGAGGTGTATCACGGACTACGGGTGAGACTGGGTGAGGAATTGGTAGGACCTGTGCTCCCTGGCCGGGTGTGGAGTTCATTACCACACATTATAGGTGGGATTACATGACCTTGGAGTTCATAGCCAGGTTGTCGAGCTACGAGTATACAGGTGAAATCCTAGATTCATTTAGGGCAAAACATTGAGCACACGTCTTTTTCATTTTTCAAACAAAATTCTAAAAAAAAAAAGAAAAACAAAAATCTAGCATCAAAAACTTTGTGTGTTTATTTGCTTTGTGTGTTGTATTGCATCAAATTGTCACTTTACTTACATAGATAGTTGCACTTCGCATCTTACCACATAGTAGCGTATGGTAGTGACTCGTAATCAAGCTAAGAAACTAGTGTCAAACCAAAGTCAGTGGTCTTCCCCCATGGCCTCTCAGTCTAGTAACGTCCCTCCCACTTCGGTGGTAGGACAAGTAGGCATACCCCTTTCTATGTCCCAAAGTCTTAATGTAGGGCCTTCTAGTAATGCCCCTAATACGGACATAGACATTATGCATAGGGCTACTCACACAGCCATACCTGAGACACCTAGGAGTGAACCTCCTATGGTGGTAGATAGTCATGTCACCATGATAGATATGGATACTGTTAGAATGTACTTGAATGCAGCTGGAATGGTCTTCCCATCATTACCACCACTCTCCATCCCATCCCGTGTCATACCCTCATCACAACAAGAATCCACATTCACCTATCCACAGTAGTCAGAATAAATTTTCACCAATCCTCTCTTTGAGTTAGCTATTGTAGCATTGGCCAATCAACCATCGTCATCCAACCAACTACCCCCACATTACCTCAACAAATGACCATTTCCACTAATCCCTTGTATGAAACAATTCCTATTGTTTCGCAAGCCCCAACATCCATTCCTCCCACCACACTCGTAGGACATACATCTCATACCATACCATAGTCAGTAGCGATACCTTTTGCTACTTACCCCCCACCTACTTCCACTACCATGGTTGTTCCACAACCAACCCAGTCCACCACATCACATGTAGCGGTCCCTACTTCAAATGCAATTGCTATGCAACAAGCTTTCTTACAACTGCAACAAATGATTTTAGATAATGCTAACCGTAGCATGAACCCCGACCCCAACCAACATTTGCAAGGGATTGAGCAAAATTTTCCACCTACATCTCATCAACCTAATACCTTTATCCAAGATCCATCTTGGGTAATGCGCCCTCCTTCTACCACTGTGGTTCATAATCAACCGCCACACCCATATGCTAACGCAGTAGGTCAGCATAACATCATACCTCCATCACCCCATCCATATCATAACATCCCTCAACATCCATACCATAACACATTTCAGCCACCCATGTCTTATCACCCACAACCTACATACAATCCACCCCATTACCAGAAGCATCAAGTACATTCAAGTGTCAGTCCTGTGGATGACCCTAGATACCAGTTTTTACAAAGCGATATTGATAGTCTTGCCATGCAAACTCCAGGTTTGCAATACCAAAAGCCAACTTTGAGGCAACTACTCAATCACCCTATTCATGCTTCAGTACCTGAGCCGCCATATCCACAAGATTTTCAAATACCGAAGCTTGAATTTAAAGGGGAAGAGGACCCCCATGAGCATATAACTAGATTTGTGAATGCATGCTTCAGAATCAAAAGCAATGATGCATTACTATTACATACATTTCCTCAGACATTAGGGGGAGAAGCCCAAGACCGGTACAACCACCTGCCACATCAAAGTGTTTTTACCTTTGAACAACTAGCGGACCAGTTCTTGGAAAGATTCGCCCTAAATGTTAGAAAACAAACAACATTGACTGATTTGATTTATCTAAAACAATATGACGATGAATCAGTCTATGACTTTGGCAATAGATGGAGATCAGTCATGATCAAGTTACCATTTTCCCTCCCTATGCCAGAGATAATATGAATGTTCACGAAGAGTTTTGGTAGACCCATCTCTTCATTACTACAACTACAGCAATATAGAACATTCGATGAGGCACTCGCCCAAGAAAAACTGATTGAAGAAATAAAAATCCAAGAAGGTGAGATAAAGCCTAAGAAGAAAGAGTGGCACAATAAGAATCAAAAGGGGAATAACCACGGTCAATCTAAGACCGCACAGGTTAACCAGATAGTTTTGGGCCAACCACAGTTAAATCAACCGACCCAAACACAAATCCAACAACCCCAACAACAACAACAACCGCAACAATCGAATTATCAAGCGGTTCCACCCCCACAGTAGGCACAAAATCAGACACAACCTGCAGAAAGGCAACAACATCATTTTAAGCCAAAAATAAATTACACACTAGTACAAGAGCCATATTCATTAGTTTTTCAGAAGTTGTATGCGGCAAAACTTTTTACATTGCCGAAAATGAAACCTGAAGATCCTAACAAACCAAAAACAAAAGGTTACAAAGAACACCTCTTTTGCATCTATCATAGACAAAGAGGACATGATATTGAAGGTTGTCATGGATTTAAAGGAATTGTGCAAGATTTATTGGAAGTGGGTACAATCAAAGTTGACAATCCACTAGCCCAAAACAATCAAAACCTAGGCATATATCAGACACCTTTGCCACATCGAGAGGTAAATCAACAACCAATGGGAGCATCAACTTCTACAGTTCCTCCCAACCAGGTTAATTATGTGTCTCAACTACCACAAGGTTTTGTAGGAGCTATCAACATAGTTACCCATGGACAAAGGTAAGCTAATCGCACAACACAGGCTCTAGCAACACAACCAACAAATGTGCCCATACAACTTGGACCAAGTATTCCACCACCACCTTTCCACAATCGCCCAGTTGTTACTTTGAACAACCGGTTAACACAAAGTTTGAAAATGGCTTCAACAAAATTGTCAATATATGAGCTAATACAACAATCAACACCTCATAGGGAAGCATTGATGGAAATTTTAAAGTCTATCCAAGTACAATCAGAAGACCCCAATGCATTCAATTCCTTTGTAGGTAGTGTGCAAAAGTGTATGGAACCCTCGATAGTATTTTATGACTTTGAGGAAAAACAAATCTCAACAGATTCACCTGATCCACCATTGCACATAGTAGCTCACATTGATAGGAAACCATTCAAGAGAGTGCTTATTGATACTGGTTCTTCAATCAACCTCATCACCACACCTGCAATGATGAAGCTCAACATCCCATCATCTCACATCACAACATCCACATTCACCCTTAGGGCTTTTAATGACGCTTTATGCTCAACTATGGGGAATGTTGTTCTTCCCGTCACCGTGGGGGTGAAAACAATACATGTTCTCTTCCACATCTTGGAAGGAGAAATGCAATACAACATACTTCTTGGACGCCCTTGGATTAGGGAAATGAAGTGTGTGCCTTCAACATTGCATCAATGCTTAAAATATGTACATGAAGGCAAAGTGCATTGCATACCAGTTGACATAGAACCTTTCAAATACTGCAACTTTATTTCAAACCCATATGAGCCCTTGCTTCCATCAACACATCTAACTATCCAACCACTAGCCATTAGGACCATTCCATCTAGTAGCACATCCTCAAAAGCACCCATTCAAGAAGAATTGCCTATAGTTGACCCAACTTTTGCATCCAAAAGCGTTAGCTCAATGCACCCTTCAAACACTGCATTTCATTTTCAAGTCACACCTACCCATCCTGCTAACCAATCGCCAACTCCATCTAGTAAACTTCCAGATCCACAACAACCATTCACATTCACAACACAACCCACACCATCCATCACTACATCACAATCATTAGAACCCGTAGTCTCACAAATAGGGCCACCTATTAGAGATAATCCACCACCGCCAGTGGAGCCACGAGCTAATGTACAAGAACCCTCTTCATCCATCGAGCCATTAGCCTCCCAACCATCTAGAGTTGTAGTACATCTCGCCAATCCAGGCATTGGTGAGTACATTATTGAAAGTGTCACAGTTACACCACCCATTGAGTCAGTCAGGGATTACGGTCACCCTCGCGACCCACCTTTAGCTATAGGTGATATATATAGAATGGGTTCTCAAACAAATGCAATCAATTTCATATATGGAGGGGTGGATTCTTCATCGGACCCACCTCCTCAAGATGAGGACTCTTTACAAGAGTTTAATGAAAACATTGATTATCTATCGAACCCAAGTTTCCCAGTGAGATATTTTTGAAAGGTTAATTGGCAAGGATATGGACTTGGAAGACATGAACAAGGTCCTCACCACATTATTGAACTAGAATATAGAGAGCCAAGTGACCGCTCCGGTCTAGGCTACAAACCTTCCATCGCAAGCTCTTCGCTTAATCAAGCTTTCCAAGAACTTGATATAGAATGCGAAGAAGAAGAAGAAAAGAGTGATGAGGAAGATGAACCTAATGATGAGGATGAACAAATAGATGGTGGGTACCAAATCTACACTTTTTACCCTCAAGAGCAAGCCTTACAACAAGAGCCAGAAGATCCCATAGAGATGACCTACCTTAGGCTAGATGATACGCCACTGGTATTGGGACCTCACACAAATGCTAATGGTTTTTGGATGAGTGACGATGATGAAGAGGATGAAACTAAAATGATATTCATGAATCATATGCATGAAATGCAAGCTAGAAGAATGATACAAGCAGAGGCACGTCCTGAATGGCTAAATCAGGAAGAAGAAGAGCCTCAAGAGGAGATAATATATGGAGAAACTATACAAAGAGATGACTGGTACCAAAAGAAGTTTCCAATAGACCACGCACTTTTTTGGCTAAACAAAGAGCATGAGGGTCCTGAACCAGAACCTCCTCCATCACATTGGCATCGCATACAACACAACCAATCACACACATTAGGTCAGTTGCAACCTAGAGAAGATGAGTCATCAACTCTCGAATCGCAGCCACCTCATTTCCATCAAGTCAATATGATTTCTATTGATTTTCTCACCCCACTCCGTAATCCATATGATGAGACAAACCCGATCCATATCGACACTAGTCTCATAGCCATGGACAGGATTTCATCCCCACCATCCACTGCTGAGTTTATCCTATCCGAAGAGTTGTTGCATGCTTCAAACGCATATATTCCACAACAACCTTCATCATCAAACAATTCAGTTTTTCAAACTGAGATAGAAGGGGAAACCCCGAAAACATTTGAAAATGTGGCGGATGATATCCACCTCATCCCAACTCCACATCAGTTAGAAGAAGGTTCTCACATGTTAATTGAAGAGTCTATAGATGTGAACCTTAGTGAAGATGCGAATAATCCCCAAATTTTCAAAATTGCAAAATAATTATCTGTAGAAGAAAAAGAACGCATCATAAACATGCTTATGAAAAAGAAAGAAGTGTTCGCATGGTCCTATAAAGACATGCCTGGCTTAGATCCGGACTTGGTAGTCCACAACCTTACGCTAGCACATGATGCAAAGCCGTTCAAGCAAAAGCTTAGGAAAGTCCATCCAACAGTCGCATTAATTGTGAAAGAAGAGCTGCAAAAGTTATTGGATGTGCACTTCATAGTACCAATTGATTACCCAGAATGGCTCTCAAATATGGTACCCGTTCGCAAACCGAATGGAGGGATACACGTATGCACTAATTTTCGAGACTTAAACAAAGCGTGTCCCAAGGATGATTTTCCTTTGCCCAATATCGATCAACTAGTAGACTCTTGCGCTGGTCATGAAATGCTTTCCTTAATGGATGGTTTCTCGGGATACAACCAAATTTGAATTAATCCCGAGGATCAACACAAGACAACATTTACAACACCCTGGGGGACATTCTGTTATAGAGTGATGCCTTTTGGGCTAAAGAATGCAGGAGCTACATATCAACGTGCCATGACGTACATATTTCATGATTATATGCATAAGATAATCGAAGATTATGTAGATGATCTTATTGCTAAATCAAAAATGCGTCTTGAACACATAGATGTACTAGAAAAGGCATTCGATCGATTGATAGAACATAAAGTAAGGTTAAATCCTAAGAAGTGTGTATTTGGTGTCACATCAGGAAAACTTCTAGGATTCATTGTTTCCAAGCGAGGCATTGAAGTAGACCCAGGTAAGGTAAAAGCAATATTAGAAATGTCACCTCCCAAAACCTTGAAAGAGTTGCGTAGTTTACAAGGAAAGATCCAATCTATTCGATGATTCATCGCACAACTCTCAGATAAATGCAGGCCTTTCAATCGCCTATTACAAAAGGGAGTGACATTTTCATGGACAACTGAATGTCAAGAGGTATTTGATGACATAAAGAAGTATCTGGCATCACCACCAGTTCTTACATCGCCTAGATCAGAAGTCCCTTTTCACCTATACATTTTTGCACCAGATTTTGCTCTAGGGACAATGCTTGCACAAAAGAACGAAAAACATAAAGAGCAAGCAATTTACTATATTAGTCGAACATTGGTAAGTTATGAAACAAGATATGCTTATGTCGAAAAGTTGTGCTTAGCAGTGGTTTTTGCCACTAAGAAACTTAGACATTACATGCTAAGCAATACCACCTATGTTATAGCTAGAGAAAACCCTCTACGATACATGATGACTCGCACATACAACAACACCCGTACCGCTAAATGGATAATGCTTTTAACAGAATTTGACCTCGAATTCATAAGTCAAAAATCCATAAAAGGGTAGGTGATAGCTGATCAATTAGCGGAAGCTCCACTATACAATGACAAACCATTAATAATTGAGCTCCCAGATGATTTGGTATTCTCTATCACATAGAACAAGAAGAATTAGTTCCACCTGAGGAAGAAGCAGATATGACAATGTTCTTTGATGGATCCAAGTGTGAAAAAGGACAAGGTGCAGGAGTCATGTTTTACACACCTGAGGGAATACCAATTCCCTTATCATTCAAACTCGACTTCACATGCACTAATAATAATGCAGAGTATGAAGCCTTAATACTAGGTCTTCATTCAGCTATAGCAATGGGAATAAAAAGACTAAGCATTTTTGGTGATTCTCAATTAGTTGTCTACCAAATAAAAGGAGAATACCAATGTAAAGAACCAGTCTTAAAGAAATACCATGAAGTAGCAATAAGGTTGCTAGAAAAGTTTGACTGGTATGAAATTAGTAATTTACCATGATCGACAAATAGATTTGCGGATGCAATGGCTTCCTTGGGATCTCTCATCCCTAAAAATGAGCATGGAGAAGTACAACCGCTAATCATAACAACAGTGTCAAAACCATCAATTCAAAAAGCAGAATCTATAGGTGAGAAGAATATTTGTTTGATACATGTCGAACCTTACAATTCTTACCTTGATGAGATAAGAGACTTTCTCAAGTCAGGCATACTCCCAATAGAGATGACACGAACTGCAAAAAGAATGTTCAAACAAAGAGCAATTCATTTTACTCTACTTGGATATGTGTTATATAAACGTGGTTATGATGGAATATTATTACGATGTTTAAATCCAATTGAATAAGAGAGAGCTATATCAGAAGCCCACGATGGTACCTGTGGTGGCCACTTCAGTGGAATGGCTATTGCAAAGAGAATACTGTGCATGGGATACTATTGGCCGACCATGGAAAATGACTGTTGTAAATACGTCAAAAGATGCCAAAAGTGCCAACACCATGCAAACTTGACTCATGTACCATCACAAAATTTGCAGCCAATTCAAATTCTGTGGCCATTTTCACAATGGGGCCTTGACTTGATTGGTAAAATAACACCTGCTTCATCAGGACAACATAAATTCATCATAACTACCATAGAATACTTCACAAAATGGGTGGAAGCAATTCCAATGACCACTATGACTGGACCTCGAATAGCGGAGTTTATACTTCAACATATTATCTATCATTTTGGAATACCCTCAAAAATAATTTTTGATAATGGAAAGTCATTTAAGAATAAGGATGTTAGAGCATTGTGCAATAAATTCAAAATTCAACATAGTTTCTCAACACCTTATTACCCACAAGCAAATGGGCAAGCTGAAGCAACCAACAAAACAATGATATCTATTCTCAAGAAACTGGTTAAAAATAATCATCGAGATTGGCATGCTCACCTCCCTTTAGCACTATGGGCTTATAGAACAAGCATAAGAACGCCAATGGGAGCAACGCCATTTTCACTAGTTTACGGTGCAGAAGCTATATTACCATTAGAGCTCGAGATACCCTCCTTGCGAATCGCAATACAGGAATTCATGGATGATGATACAACTAGACAAGCACGTCTTGACCAATTGACAATTATTGATGAAAAATGTATAAACGCTCTAGAGCATTTACGAGTATATCAAGATAGAGTCAAACGTGCTTACAACGCAAAAGTCCATCCTCACGAATTTCAAGTGGGGGACCTAGTGCTCAAAGAAAATCAACAAAATACCAATGCTTTACCGCACTTGAGAGATAAATTTGTAGCTAATTGGTTAGGCCCATATATTGTAAAGCAAAAGTTAGGACAAGGAACGTACAAACTTTCCAATTTAGAAGGAAAATTGGAGCCAAAACCACTAAACATTATGCACCTAAAGGCATTTTATGCATAAATCGACTTACAATATATGTATATATATGTACATGGCTAAAAAAAAAATGATTTCATTTTACAACATTTCATGCATTTTACATTGTAAATAGACATATCTTTACTTAAATTTTGCATATTGCATTCGCATTTCAATAATTATTCATACACAAAAGTTCAATTCTTGCAAAATAAGAATATCACAAGCATGTAGCAACATTACAAAAAAAAAAAAATCATCATATAGTTGCATCCATCCCATCCCATGTTCAGTAATCTTTCGTAGTGGTGATGATACGACCAAACAAAACAAGTTCCAAGAATTGGGGGTATTCAACTAAGATTCTTTGCAATTCACAAAATTCATACACATCATATTTTCATATATCATAAAATTTTCAGTCACTCAAACATGTCTAGTGAAAAACCAAACTTCATGAAGTGTCCAATTTTCTTTAGGACCAAAGCACTTTTATCACATTAAGAAACTCTTGAGTATGGTAGATTGACCCAAAAACAATCTCGAACCAAATACACTTTTACAAATCTTAAAACATCTTGAGTGATAGAAGGATAACGCCAATTTGGGTAAACCTCGAAGCGAAAAAGTAAAATTCCTCGCTTACCCTATCACGCAACATAGTCCAAAAATAAAAAATAGTGGTTATCACCACTACCACAATGCAACCACAAATATAAATAAATGTAGAGTAGTAAGGATAGGATCACATTCTCATCATACTTCGGTTGAGAATCTGATTCCCCAAAACTCTATACAAAAATAATTACAAACACACACCACAGATCTCTAAAGCTGAAAAGATCGTACTATGTTCCCCTCAGAAAGTTATGTAGTCATCCCAAAAGCTTAAAGATCAGATCATTGGACTATGGAGTGAACCTCCACCGGGGCTATAGACGCTTGACTGGCAGTGGAGTAAACTCATGCAGGGCGACATGTCTCTCTCCAAAGAGGGAGACCTCTGACTGCACATACGGGTAAGATAGAAAAAGGAAAACCTAGAAAGGTACCATCCAAAATTACTCAAGATGGGTCAATAAACCTCACAATCACATGCACTGGTTCTTGATTGCTTAGGGTCATCGACACACAAGATTTAGTAAATGAACTACACTTGCACACACTATGGTCCTAAAGAAAGTAAGACAACATTCAAGAAAAATGGTTGACATTACTAGGTTCTTTGAGTCTTTGAAAATATTTTACAGTTACATATCAAAAACCAACCCATAGTCCATATCAACATTCACATATCCTTTATACATGCCACATACCTCAAAAACAAAGAATCATCAAGTGGGATACCCCCAATTGCAAAAATGAACAAGTAAAGGTCAAATACTCTGAGCTAAAAAATATTACATGAGCACCATGCATACCATCATTTAGTTACATGAATATAAATCAAAATGCATTTTACATATTCATTTGCATTCATTATCATAGCAAAAACATAAATATTAGATTGCATCAAATAATAGAATACAAAGCATAAGCAAGAAGAATGCATATACAAATAACACATGTGAATACCGAAATAAAATGCCATGTATATATATATATGAAGGTCTACAAAGTACAAAATGCCCGCAGGCAGTATACATCAGAGCACTGAGGCTCATAGCAAAATAAAAGATACAAAAAAAAAAAAGAAGTACATAGCGCAACTAGTTGGTGCCAGTAGGATCCCTCCGAGGACCCTACGTTGTAGAAGCCCCATGCGAGCTCGAGGTACGATGAGTCCTACGACTCGTCTCAGTCCCTCGGGTAGTAGTGGCAACCGAAGATGAAGGAGGAACAGGCAAAGGAATCTGATGCTCATGAAGAATATTCTCCAACATCTCGATATAGACAGCCTGCTTGCGCAGGCTCCTCAAATCAGCACCCTATCGAGCAACCCTCTGAGAAATCTCGGCCCGTAGAGAAGCAATAGTAGAAGCAAAATCACCTCCTCCAGAGCCTAACTGCAAATGAGAAAGCTCACCCTCTAAATGAGTAATCTCGCTACCAAGTCTCGTAATCTCCGCATCCTTAGCAGCAAGAGCATCGCTACTAGATCCACATCGCAACCCATCCACCTCAGCCTATAGACGAGTCACCTCACCCTGATACCATGCTAACTCGGCCTTCACATGACCCAACTCCAACTCCAGACTATCTCGCTCAGCTTGGAGAATACCCCACTCCTCCCGACCATCGAGGAGGTGCACCCTCATCACCATCACCACCACCCTCCTCAGGCTGCTGAACATCCATACCCATGTCAGCTCTCAAAGAGCTACCACATCGGTGCTTCACCGACCAAGGAACCCATCCTCCCACATCTGCATCATCACCACTCCCATCATCATCTATGATGACACTCGAAGTCCAAAGAGGCTGACCGACAAACCACGCATCATACTCAGGGGTGGTACCCACATCATCCAAGTTGGGCACCTCCAAGTCAGAGTCATCAGAAGGATCATCGACTCGCCAAAAATTAAGAGCAATAGGTAACCCTAACTCATCACCCCATCTCCTGTAGGTCACAGGCACATCAGGAACATCCTGAACCAGCCCAAACTGATGCTGCACTCGAGAGAACTGAATAAACTCCATATCCCTCAGATGGGCACCAACAACCCATCATCCCCGCCTGATGCGATGAAGCTCTGCTGCATCCGTCACCCAATCCAAACCTCTCCAAGGCTGCCAGCTCATCAAATCTCTAGTCAAAGAACTCAGGATATCTCTGTACTCCGAGGCACTCACCATTGATCGACTAACCTCCTCACTAAGTACCCATCTGTATGCACGAGGAGAAGTGGCATCCACACCACAAGGTAAACCAACAGGTCGACCAATGATAATATGCTCCCAACACCAAATCTGGAGCAACAAACTACAACCCAGGCCCTTACGCCCCCGCCTCTTCACCTCATATAGCTCACTGTAAACCTCACAAAGAAGAGCGGGAGCCCAGGCCAACCGACGAGGATCAGATATGAGATCAAGAACAATAGGCACCTGGTTCCACGGGATCCTTGATCCCATGGAATTGGGCAACAACATGTTGCTCAATATATACATCATAAAAATTGGAAGCGCCCCCAAGCTACCAGCTGTATACAGGTCCAAATAAGCAATACCACCCCTACTGCAGTCTACGTCCCACATCTCACCGAACATAGGAAACAGAGCCTCCTTCTTGTCGAGGCCAACCCGAACAATAGGACCCTCGATAGGAATGCAAAAAATATGGTAGATGTCCTCAAGGGTGATAGTCAGCTCCCTTGTCGGGAGCTAAAAAGTACCTCTATCTGGATCCCAGCGCTCAACAAGCATCGAAAGAAGATCCTCATCAGCTCGGACGGTGCCTAACCGCCTGCAACCATCGAGACCAACGGTCTGCAAGAGAGTCCAGTCATCGTCAAAAAGTGCCTTTCGCACTTTTCGGATAGTCCTCGGCCACCTATGCCGAGCATCAAGAAGCTTAACTTGAAAAGGAAACACATTAAAAATTAGCAAAACAAATAAAAAAAAAAAAAAAAAATTTTACCTACTCCTAGTTAAAAAAAAAAATTTTTACCTACTCATAGGTAATAAAAAACAAAAAAAAAAAAAAAAAAAAAAAAAAAAAAAAAAATTTTTTACCTACTCCTAGGTAATAAAAAAAAACAAACAAAAAAAATTTTTTACCTACTCCTAGGTAATAAAAAAAAAAAAAAAAAAAAAAAATTTACCTACTCCTAGGTAATAAAAAAACAAAAAAAAAAAAAAATTTTACCTACTCCTAGGTAATAAAAAAAAAAACAAAAAAAATTTTTTACCTACTCCTAGGTAATAAAAAAAAAAAAAAAATTTTTTACCTACTCCTAGGTAATAAAAAAAAAAAAAAAATTTTACCTACTCCTAGGTAAAAAAAAAAAAAACAAAACAAAATTTTTTTTACCTACTCCTAGGTAATCAAAAATAAACAAAAAAATTTTTTACCTACTCCTAGGTAATAAAAAACAAAAAAAAAAAAAAAAATATTAAAAAAAAAATTTTTACCTACTCCTAGTAAAAAAAAAAAAAAAAAATATCTAAAAAAAAACAAAAAAAAAAAAAAAATAAAAAAAAAAAAATTATTACAAAAGAAACAAAAAAAAAAAAAACAAAAAAAAAACAAACAAACAAAAACAAAAAAAAACAAATAAAAGAAGGGACCACCTACCTCAGCAAACCGGGCGTCGACTTCCGCTCCAGCCGAGCCACCACCACCACTTCCCTCACCAAGCTCCATCTCGCTCATCTCGCCAACAAATAACAAAATGACAACTGGCAGAATGACTCTGAAAGCGACATCACGCCTTTATATAGCCACTTTTAGTGGTAAAAAATGTCCGCATTTTCTACAATGTGTTAAAATGCAAACCCGTGTTTTGCATTGTAAAACGCTCACATATGGTTACCACCATAGAAACCGCAAATCTACGGTTACAAAAAAAAAAAAAAACATTGAAAAGTGAATGAAGGTCTTATGGGCTAAAGTCACACTATACAAACCGTGCTCCGTGAGGTTACAAAACACGGTAATGATACAATCAATCTGCATTAAGGAATTGCTAACAGTCACTGGGATAGACACCTAGGATGATTGGTTCCTTCAAACCACAAACATGCATGTCAATCAAATCAAACGGTAATTTTGAATGGAAAGTCACCAAACTTGGGGCAATCATTTGCATAAAAAAAAATAAAAAAATCATGAAACACCTTTTCATCAATTGGTTATTAGGCTTCACTAGTCACCCACTTACCAATTGAGGGGGTAAACAAAAAAAAAAAAATATATATATATTGATTCTGCCATACCAAAAAGAAATGAGTCCATTCATCCAATAAAGTTAGATGTCATTAGTTTTTGCACCGCATTGTGTTGTACACAACACAGTACAAAAAGGGGCAACTGTAGACACCAAAATATGACACCCTCTAAATCACATTCACCACCTCACCATCAAATCCTGCATGATAAAGAGATATGCCTAAGTTCTAACTTAGGGATATAAAATCCTACACATCATCCTATTTTCCTAATTTATTTAATTGGAAAAATCACCCTAGGATACCTTGTCCACCCATTGGACATGTGTCCTGGACACTTCACCCAACATCTCTACCACATCTCACCCACTCTTGTCCCCCTATCTTTGCACATAAGACAGATTCCCAACACCCATGCCACATTTAATCCACCTTGTCTCCTTTGTCCCTTCACATAGGACAGGATCCCATGTTTCACTCCACTTGCAGCCACATCACCCCAGTTAACTAAGGCACACTGGATGACTCACTATAACTGCCCCTTCCACTTAACAACCCAGATTTGCCACTTGGAAAACCAAGCTTGCCACCTCTCACTTCCCTCCAAAACCCCAAGGAGCCTATAAAAATACCATTGGTCCATCAAGGAAAGGGAGCTGAATTTGCATACCGACAGGCTACCAAAATAGATCTGGACCCGACGAGAAATTGAGAGCGCGAGCTCGATTCTGATCGTTGGCTCGAATCTCGAGGTAATCTGTCATTCATCCAAAACCGCTTGTCCATGGTTCCACAGTCAAAAATGCGAGTCCGCGGTTTCACAACCGTAGGTCCACGATTTCCAGCCCACAACCGCGCTTCCGCGGTTCCACAGTCCCGAGAAATTTCATCAATAGAGATAAATGATTTAAGATATTGAGCAAGGCTTTATTTGTTAAATGTTTCATGCTATCTCCTTTTCATATATATCAGTGATAGATTTATGTGTAGCATCGGGTTTTATTGGTTAAAATATACAGGTGCTACTGATCCCCCTTTGCTGGTTTGCATGTGTGCAGGTGACAGGTATCTTGGATAAGCTGTTGAAGCTGGAGTGGTCCCTTGTTGGATACCAAAGCCCACTCACCCCTTGAAGCTGTGACGAGAGAGCGAAGAACACCACATCCTACGGAAGAGTCGAAATATCTCCCCTCCTCCATCAAAGCATTGTATTTTAGAGAGACGAGGAACATTGTAACATTGCTCCCAACACACTTGGGGCAATTCAAAATACTTTTGTAAAAAGTTGTATCAATATCAATACAAAAGGGGATTTTGACAATCTACCTCTATTTTCTATCTTTAATATTCTTTGTGTTCAGTTCTTTAGTTAAATATAGATTTAGTTTCATGTGTGCATTTTATTTCATGCAAATTAATTAGTTTATGTTAGAGATCCAAACAAGGAAAGCAAAGAACTACCCTAAATCTAGAGGTCAAGGGAAGCCTATGAAAAACTTGTCCAACCTTGTTGAAACTCGCATTTAGGGGCATAACACTTAAAATAGAAGTCAAGCCAATTATTTGAATCAACATAGTTTTTGGTATGCCCAACAAGACAAACCGCATTCAAATGTATTTTTCTCTATTTTTGTGCCCAAAAACAATCCATCATGGATGAAGTGGTTGACTCAAAATAAAAAAATAAAAAATCACTTTGTTTTGCTTTGCAAGCAATTTGCTTAACAAAGTGAGTGATTAGCTCAAATTTTGGATAAGTTCAAGATTCTACAAAATGTGAGAGATTCTCTCAACTCGGCAACAATATCCCTTGATTTGGCAAGCAAATCACTTAGATTTTCTTAAGTTAGAGAGTTACAAAAATATTTACTTCAAAATACTAAGATATCAATTCTTATGCTATTGTGCATAACAAAGTAACTTGGTATTAAATTACCATAAAGGGATGAGATAATACATTTTAAATATTTAAGTTAAAATACTCCATTTATTAGGCCACAAATTCTTTGTTGAAGCAAGGAAGGATTGGGAAGGAAACTATAGCATATTCTAAACATATCAGGCTAGCTATTTTTATGTATAAGAAGAAATGAAGTTGAACTAGATCATCCATCATTGAGAATCATTAGTCTAGTGTATGAATTGATTATTATTCTCTCAATTGTTGATAATTTTTAACTAATTTTAATATGTTCTAATAGATGTTTATGTATAAGCTTCATATGGTAAACAAAGTTTCTTTATAAGAGGGGCCTTGATATATATGTTTTTAGTTGATTATATGGGATTAAAATGACCCTAGCTACATTATATCATGATCACATAATAGTATTACAATAGTTTGAAAATTATGTATGTATTTGCTTGAAAATATACAAATATGGGTATTCTTTTGAAATATGATAAATTTAATCAATTGATATCATTACCATTTGATGCCTTGATATGAATTTAACAATACCTACTACAACCCATTTATTTCTTCAAAGGGATCAATTTTTATTATCTTTGTATATGGACATCATTTTAGCTTTTCAAATATAAAATAATCTACCTAAAGAATAATTTGCTGACAAAAAATCTCAAATCATATGACCAATTATAATAATTCTCTACATAAGTACTTAGTTGAGTGCTCTCCCTTTCAAAATTATACAATAATGTGAAACTAATCAAAATTACTAATAACAAAGAATTGTTGTTGGGGGAACTTGTGTTTTTGCATCTACCACTCTTGACTTATGAATTTAAAAAGTTATTTTTAATATTGGTTATAAGTATTTGTTGTTTAGTTCTATTTTTGTATATTATCAATGGAACCATTGTAAAAATAAAATAAAATGACCTCATCACTATACATTTTAATTTTTTTTTGTCTTTTGGTTTTTATTCAAGAGACCCAAGTTTAAACCCCAATACGAGGGGACTGAGACCCCTCATAAAAAGCTACGTTAATAACTCAAAATTTTGAATTTATATACTTCTAATTAGCGTTGAAAAAACTTTAAAAAGTCATGATGATCACATATATAGCAATATTTTAGCCTTTTAACTTAATTGTATGTGAAGCTTATTATTGTTAATATGGAATAAAATTAAACAAAGCACAAGGATATCTATGTTAGGGTTTGTATGCATTGCCACTACCATAGCATGCAAAATATTTAGTAAGGTGAAATGGGTGTGGAATGCGAGGCTTAGGATTAGATTTCTTCATATAAAACATTGTTCGAAAAAAGTGTAGGTATTTTTTTTTGTAGTGGATTAGAGTTTTGGATGCCTCTATAGCTCATTCATGGTGGCGGTGGTGGGGATCCCTCCACCTCAAATTTTTCTTTTGGTATACAGTATGATCGGGAGGAGTAGGGCACACGATTAACATTGCACCCAAGTTTCTTCATGGGCCTTTGAGAATGTCAAGCTTAGATCCTAGGAAGAATGCTAATGGATGCATGAAAGTGGTGGATGGCTCCCTAATAGTTTAGCTGAAAAAGGAATACCTTAAAATTGCCATAGAGGATATGGAAAGGAAAGGTCTAATATGTAGATTTATGGGTTTTAGACCACGTCTATCAGTCTTTAGGGACTGGGCATCTAGGAACTACCAAACCAAGGGATAATTTTAGATCACACTCTATCCCAGTGGCTATTTTCTAGTTCTCTTTAAGTGTGAAGATGATCAAGAATGTGTCTTCCAGGAAGGGTCATGGTTTCTTTGGGGAGTAGGCTTGTTCATGAAACCTTAGCATACAAAGTTCCAAGCTGTAGATGCCTAAAACTAGACCATCATGTTTATACCGATCCTTGATGTAAATCCACAAAAAGATTAATTTAACCATAGTAATTAACTCAGCTTCAGAATTTACAATTAAAACCTAGCAGCAACAAATCCATCATCTTAGGAAAATTCACCAAAAAACAAACACTTTTCAACTGGTGCATTCACAACCAATTCAAATTTTCTACCTCCATGCTATATTTGACCTCTAATGGTCAAGTTTGCAAAAAAATCAAGTTAGAAAATACATTGGTGATGTATTCATATAGGTAGCATATTTGTGTTTGACACAAGAAAAATTTAATTATGCCTACAATAGCCATTCAATGCATAAATCCCTCTTGCCTACCCCTCTACCATTGCAAATACTCAGCAGGTAGGGAGGAAGCCAGCTAATTTTCCTCCACCCATGCAAATTGGCCCTAATCAAGGGGGCAACTAATTGCAGGCAATATCATCACCCCCATCAATAGCTAGTCAACCCAATCAAGCAAAAAATTAACAAGTCTAACCACCATATCCCTCCCATTTTGGAATCCCTCTAAGAGGGCCAATTTTTATGTTTAGCCCATTGGGGTGGCATTCGATATAACACATTCTCATATTGAAACTCTATTGAAATCGAATATCAAGCTTGTGTAACAAAGTGCTGCCAAAATTCTCTCTCAAATTTGTCAAGTGATTTAGGCTTTAAAGGAATGAAGGTGGCATCTTGCATTTGGAATATAATGATGCTTTTTCTAAATTTATTATGACTCGGTTCTAATTTTCATTAATGTTTTCATGATATAAGCCTTTTATATTCATCCTTATATTTATAATATTGTTATCTAACCATTTTATTCTCAAAGATATTTCCCTCTCAATTTTGTAGTCACCTCATGAGGTTTATAGGATAGAGAATCACTTGCAATATCCCCATAATACTAGTGAAAGGATATCCACAACCCCACACAATCTATCCTTTTGCTTTTCTATTAGTTTAAGTGAATTCATCACCTACATTTAAACTATGAGACATACTCATTATAAATAGTTGAATCCTTGGTTTTACAAACTTAACATCCTTTTGTCCTTTTCAGATCTCAAAGTGAATATGCCACCTATGACTATTATAGGCAATTTACTCATGATACATTTAAGAGATCTTAAATCTCTTAGTTAATCTAGAATCTATCCTAGCTAATCCAACTTCTATGCATCATTTTAAGAAACTCTTTAACCCCTATCCTTTGCCCTATCCACTATCAATTCGATTATGTTGTCTTAACAAATTTTTTGGCTACAAGGCCTTTAATGACGTATTTTCCATAGACATTTTAGCATTGATTTGGAAAGGCTCATCATTTTAATTTTATTTATAAACAAGGGACCTAAATGTGCCAATAAGTTACAACTTGTTTGTTGTTTGGCAGGCCCCCAAATCATAATTCATATATTTTTCTATATATTTTGTAGGAGTGAATTCGCTAGGTGTAGGATTTCCAAGCAACGTATTCGTTAGGAGGCATATTCACATTTAGACAGTGTATTCACACCAAGCACTGAAATAGGTAGTACCCAAAATCCTCCAATTTTCAATCATTAGCATAGGTTGATTGTTGATTGTTTATTTGTTTATCTTTTAATTTATCTTGCAAAAACACTTATAAAAAGAGAAAAATCAAAAGAACCATATCATAGCATTTTATTTCCATTTCCTTAGGCATTTAACTCAAATTGCATGCAGTTTGCATTAGGATAATTTGCATGTTTGCATCTTCCTTGCACCCTTGCCTCTCAAAAGAGAAAATAATAAGTTTTATAGCATAGGTAATAATCATCAAAATTTGAATCACATATAGGATAGCACTTGTATTCTGCATCTTGTATTCATATTGCATTGCATTATCATATCTTGCATTAGTTCCTAGGATAGACTACAAAACCTAGGTATCTTTCTAAATCAAACACAACAAACTAGATTAGAGAAATCTATAAGACCTTGGTGAACCCAAATATCTCCCCACAAAATATAAAATACTACACAGAAGCACAGTTTCAATGATGGGTTAGAAGAAGTGCTCTCTCGTCTGAGTTTGGATGACCCTCAAGGGAACACACTCATGGCTAGTTCCCCCATGCACCTTTTGGAATCCCACATCTTTGATGAACTCGACATGAATACATCACATGGGTCCCTATCCAAAATATTTTCTTAGGACCTTATCCTTAATTAAGATAAAATAAATCTCACTTTAATCAAGATCATTTAACTTGTTTGCTTAGTTAAATCATATTAAATTAAGATAATAAGAACATAACCAATTTTTAGTCCTATTGGGGGAAGGTTAATGACCCCTTAAGTAACCTAACATACAAACCTTGGGGGTTATATCCCTTGGATAGTATATTATGAGGGGCTAGTAGGAGTCATAAGGAGTTCTACTTTTCCAAGGTGACATAAGGATATCAAACATATTCTCATATTTGCTATAAGACTCTCAAAACAAAACTTAATAAATTAAAGTCCTTTGATTGTCTAAACCCCCTTATATCACTTAAAAATTACACGACAAATGGTAAAAATTTGAACGCTTCATCTAAACTTCTATAGAAGAAACCTATGATCAAAAAACCAATCTTTAAGGAAGAATAGGAATAAAATCCTCCTTTTGAAACTCTCTCTCCTATTCATAATAAACAAGGAGAGGTAGTGTTTAAGTCTATGGATCATCTAGCTACTTTTCTATGAGGACATAAATAAAACATGGAAGTTTTCATTAGGACATAAGAGATGCTCACTATTGCTATTGAAGAACTTTTAGAACTTCTACAACAACCTAGATCTAATCCTATGAGTGCTCAACAATGAGACTCATTCATAACCACAATCATAGGAGGAAGGTCATCCAATATCCTATCTTCCTATGGAAATTTGGGATCTATACCTCCCAACGTAGAGCCATTTAGGTTAAACCCTCTTGTCTCTCAACATATCAGCCATCCACAAGTTCAATATGTGGATGTCTTTCCTAGTATACCCAATGCTTTGAATCTAATTACTTCTAATCCATTATTTGGCATATCTATTCTTACTAAAATTCCCATTCAAAATAATATTGAAATTAACAACATGATGATCCCTTTTAGATCATCCATCCAAGTGCTCACTGTTACCATTCAATTAATCCTCAATCCCAGTCCATAGTGAAGACATGTTAATGCTACAAGGTCATGTTTATTAGTTAGATTCCAAATTAATTGTTATGAGGATTTAATAAGACCTCATTAGAATAGGTTATTTTAATGTGTAATATCATTTCATGTTCATTTGAATTTCATGTAATATGGATTTGGGAAATCTAACCTTAATCTCATTTTTTTCAATATAAAATTCCATAACACAAAGGGACAAATGTGATATTTCATCCTCTCCATTGTTGAAAATCTTTTCCTCCTTTTTTCTTGTTTCATGTGGTTGAGCTTGGGCACATAACATTGATCCTTGCTACAAGTGGTATCAAATCTTGGATGATTACCCCTCCCACAACCAAGCTTGGATAAGAATTAAATTCCCCTCATCTCCTCCACAAATTTATGTTTTGAGTTGAAGGAGAGTATGAGGATGTTGCATTAGGTTTCATAAAACCTCCATATATTTTATTTTTATTTTAGATATTTGCTTGTATCTCTGTTTACAGGTATTCAAAATCCATATATGACTGAGTTCGATGACCTCTATGTAAACTGACTGTGTTCATTTTTTACACAACCATACAGTATCCAAAATCTAAATCTAACCGAGTTTTGCAGCCTCTGTGTAAATTGATCGTGTTCATTTTTACATAGCCATACAGTATCCAAAATCTATATTTGATCAAGTTCAACAGCCTATGTGTAAACTGACCATGTTTATTTTTTTACACAACCATAATGTATCCAAAATATGGATCTGACAGAGTTCAATGACCTTAATGTAAACTGATTGTATTTGTTTTGCACAACCATACAGTCAGACCGACCTCTGTGTAAACTAACCATGTTTTTTTTTATAGCATAGCAATCTTCTAGCCTCTTCATTGTACTTTTATAAGTGGCTTACAAAATTTTCCACATTAATTTTGGCTAACTTATAGCCCTCATTTCTAAAAGTGATTCCACTTGGATGGTGAGCAAGGTCTAGTGGATTACACCTAACATACATACTACCACATTAGCACTGTAGTAGCACTCCGTCTACACTCCAAGTCTATTTTTAGTTTTCATTTGCTTTCTTTCATTACAAATTGATTCACATATTTGCATCATCCCTAAAAGAAATGCATCCAATGACTCATTCAAAGTTAGACTAGACTTAACAAGAATACATATGGAAGGGGGTTAGCCATACCCATGAACCTTTGGAAAGGGATGATCCTTTCGCTTGTACTCAAAAAACTAAAATCTCTTAATCAATATTAAAATTAAGCCAATCCAATATCGATCATAGTTGTGGAATAGATATTGTACTTCTCTTTAGAGAGTATATCACTAACCATTATAAACTAGATGAGGATTGGTAGGACTTGGGCTCCATCACGGATTGGATTTCATCACCAAGCATATATATGTGGGCATCTAGGTGAAGGCCTTAATTTGAGACAAGCTCATTATACCTCTCCAACTTTTAGCATCTCACCTACTTGCAGTTATAAGATTGAGGTTACTAGTTTTGCACATCCCACACTTTGGTATTCAGTTTTAGAATCTATTGTTGTAGATATTAGCCTGCATATTCATCTATTGGAGATATTAGATTTTACATTCATCTACAATATTTCAATTTGGGCTACACACCTTTTTTTAGTACTTCAAATTTAGCCACATCATCATCATGTTGCATCAGGACTCATAGCCACTTGTACAAATTCATCATTTGTAAAAGATATTCCACTTCGATGGTGAGAAAGGTCTAGTGGATCACATTTATTCATTGTCATCACTTGGCTCATTATTTATTGGTACATTTTACCTCACTTAGTCATATGTTCTTTGTTCACACCTTGACACACCTCTTTTAGGTCTTTGTAGTGTCACAGGTCATAATGAATTCTAACTTCAAACAAAATATTGGATGTAATCTCAAAGGTAAGGATAATTGGGATCAATGGTTCACAGGACTTAGGACAGTTACAAAATTTGAGAACCTTGGCAAAATTATTTGGACACAAATCTCACACCACCCAGAGATGTTGTTGCATTATAAAAATGGTAAATAGATGATGACTGAATTCATGTTGGAATACTACTTGTCATAGAATATCACCTTCATAATTTTATTGATGAAGCCAAGCATGACACATCATAGTCAGTTATTGAAGTCTTTAAGAAAATCTTTGACACCAAATTTGATCTAAAATTTATTCATCTTGTCCTCAAGATGAATCAAATAAATATGCAAAAAGGAAACTCTAGTTCCACCATCAACCCGATTCATCCTATTAAAAAAGACATTGATAAAGACTTCAAAAATCAATGTATCATGTGGGTTTTCCTCATTCAGTCATGTATTCACATTCCAGACTACATGAACTTGCTTGCTAGTTTATCAGCTAGTGAAACCTTAAAAAATTTCAACATTTTTTTAAGAAAAAAACCCCTTGTGGGATCGCCTTGGTCTGAGAGACCATGAACAGGGAGTTCTACACCATCAAAGTCACCCAGGAGTCGCGCCCGACCCTACCCACACCAATATTATCAATTGGATTTTGGGTACCCAATTCAATATTTTGGTAGGATGGATATTCGAACTTGGGACCTCCCTTGGAAGATTGCTCTATCCTCTCCAACTCACCTACAACACCTAGGCTAAAACTTTCAAATTTGAAGCCTTAGTAAAAAATTCATTAAATTTGACAAAACATTTGACACAAACTTCACCAATTATGGCCCTAGTGACTTAGTCTTTCAGGTGGATGAAGATGTAATTTTTTCAAATAGTCAAGGTAACAGAAGTTGTGGTGGAGGTTGTGGTCAAGGAAAAGGCAAATGACAAGGACAAGGTTCTAATAATGGTCAACATGAACACTCACAAAATCAAACTAGTCAAGGACAACACAATCAAGGATAAATAAAATAGCCTAGTACCTCTCAAGGAAATCGTAACTCAAATGTCGTGTACAAAAATTGTAATAGAAAAGGGCACTATGTTATTGATTTCTAAACTGCCACACACAAGATCAAGAAGTTTCAAAAACATAGTGTGCATAATGTAAATGAATATGACTCTGATCTAGATGTCTTCCATAGTGCTCAATTTGTGCATACCTAGATCATCAGCACATGGGCATCTATATCACCATATTTTGACCATCCTAAAATATTCATTGAGGCACATTCATGATATATTGGCTATGATATTTCTCATCCCACATCGCAACCCATTGGAGTTGCCCACAGTGTTGCCTCCACCAGCAGTTCATAGATCATGGATACTGGAGCCAACCAACACATGACTTCCAACAGGGAATTCTTTGAATAATTCAACTAAGAAGTACTTGGTGTAGTTCACATGGCTGAAAAATCCTCTCAACCAATTGAAGGAGCTGGAACTATTTGATTGAAACTTCTCGGATTACCTAATTTTTGGCTACTTGATGTTCTCTACATCCCTACTATGAAGCAAAATATTTTGTCACTATCCACACTCGTTTACTATGGATTTGATCTAAGTACCACTACCAAAGATAAAACTCTTCGAGTCATTCATCCACCCTCTAAAATAGTGGTTATGATCGGTTCCTTAGATGGTAAACTCATCAGACTTGCTAGACATCCTACTTTTGAAGTTCACATTATTGAATTTGACATGGAACTTAATGCCACCTTGATTCCCAAGAATTTTTTTTTTGATGCATTATGGCATGCTTGCATGGATCATGCCAAACTTGTCTGATTGAGACAAATAGAGTCCACCATCAGGGGACTACCACACTTCTCTTCCAAAACCATCAAATGTGAAGTATGCATCATTGTCAAATCCTCTAGGTAGCCTTTTACAAAGAGTTAATGGAATTCCACACAAAAATTAGAGCTAGTTCATTCTCATATTTGCGGGCCAATGCCTATTCCCTCATTAATGCAAAAGGTATTACATCACCTTCGTCGATGGCTTCTCAAAGAAGCTATGGATCAAATTTTTGAAGAAGTCTAAATCTTTTGATTTTTTCAAAGTATTCAAGCCTCACATGGAAAGAGAATAAGGTTGTAGAATCAAGACCTTCAATAGTTACAATGGCATTGAGTACACCTTAGATGAATTCACATAATACTTGTCCTCACATGGGATCAAACAACAATTGATAATACCAGGTACACCTCAATAAAACAACATTATCTAGTGTATGAATAGGACAATTATGAACATGGCTTGTACCTTTCTTGTCTACAAAAATGTGCCTCCATATCTTTAGATCGAAGCTACATGGACTACTATGCATGTACTCAACACAGTGAGTCCCTCAAAACTTGGTCTGTCACCTCATGAAAAATGGACTGGACACCCCCACCATTAGCCACTTCAAAATATTTAGCTCCATATGTTATGCTCATATTCTTCCAGAGCACAAAAATAAACTTGAAGCTTGAGCTATTAAAGGTATCTTTGTTGGATACCCTATGGATCAGAAGGGATACAAGGTATTCATTCCTTCACACCAAAAAGTGATTGTGACACGTGATGTTGTGTTTGTAGAAATTGAAGAACAACTAGTTACATTGGATACTAGGGGACACAATATTCAACCTAGATCAAAAGATGCTAACATATATGATGTTCAAATTCTAGCCTTTGGGGGGAGACATTGAAAAGTTACTCAAAACTCTAGAATCTACAAATCAACCCACAAGTTCGGAGGAACCAAACTATGATACTAAGAAAATATCTATATCTTCTACACCTTCTGCCCCTTTACACAGTAATTTTGATTATGGTAATAGTATTATTTCACATCCATCTTCATCAGCATCCTACGTACCTAATGATCCATTCTAGGATCATGACAAAAACTTTGAGGTAGGTGAGACATCCACATTTCTCCCCACTTGAGGAATTCATGAAACTCGTTAGCTCTTAAAGGATATCAAACCATATGAAGCAAGAAAAATGGGCACAAGAGGTTTCCTCAAAGCAAGAGTGCATGAATCATTACTTGTTGAATTGGAACCTATAGAACTACACCTCACTCTGAATAATGAACCTCTATCGTACCAAGAAGTTATCAAACACGTAGCTTGGATACATGCAATAAACCAGGAGTATGAATCTTTGATCAAAAATGGTACTTGGGAGTTAGTTGATCTACCACTTGGAAGAAAGGTAGTTTGAAACAAATGGGCGTACAAAAACAAGTATAAATAAATTGGCACCCTTGATAAACATAAGGCGATATTAGTGGCTAAAGGCTTCATGCAAAATTAAGACATTAACTACACTGAGGTATTTGCACCTACCACAAAATGACCCACAATCAGAACTCTTGTAGCCTTCATTGCATAGCAAGGTTGGAAGATTCATCAATTAGATGTAAAGACTACTTTCTTGAATGGTGAATTGGAAGAAGAAATATACGTGGTACAACCAGAAGATTTTGATATTGCAGGACAGGAGCACAAGGTATGTAGACTTAGAAAGTCTTTATATGGATTGAAGCAAGACCCTTACACTTGGTTCAACAAGTTGTCAGATCAAATGAAGCAACTTGAATTTGAAGTGTGTGATTACCAAGATATTTATGCAACACTGTTCATAAAGCACAACAAAGACAAAGTTATATACCTCATAGTCTTTATGGATGACATGCTTCTAATAGGTAACAATGAACACATCATCAACATAGTGAAAAAGGAACTTGTAAAGACTTTTGATATATCTGATCTAGGATTGATGAAATTCTATTTGGGCATAGAAGTAACTCAATAAAATGGTAAAATATTCTTGACCCAAGAGAAATACATCAACAATCTTCTAGAGAAGTTTCAACTCAAAGATGCATGCCCTGTGACAACACCAATGGAATCAAATCTGAAACTCACCATGAACAATGACACACACAAAGGAAGATGCAACACTCTATAGAAGACTGGTTGGTAGTCTCATCTAAGTTACTAATACAAGATGTGACATCACTTATGTAGTGGGTATTCTGGCAAGGTACATGACCAAGCCAAAGGAGATTCACTAGAAAGCAACAACAAGAGTGTTAAGGTACCTAAAGACAACCCGCAATTATGGCTTATTGTATGAAAAGAATGTAAATTTTAAACTCATCGTATACACAGACTCAAAATTTGTACAAGATAAAGATACTGGGAGATCTAATTTTGGGTACTTGATGTTTCATGGCTTAGCATAAACTTCAAGGAGATCAAAGTGACAAAATACTATAGCAAATTCTTCAATAGAAATTGAATATATTGTTGCAGTCAAGACAAGCAAAGAAGTGGTATGGTTGAGAAAGTTGTTACACACTCTCAATATCACTCAAAAAGGTCATACAATATTACATGTATATAATAAATCAACAATCCACATTTTAAATAATCTTGTGGTTCATGACATAACCAAACACATCAGTACAAAATTCCATAGGATCTAAGAACTTGTTCAAGATGGCACAATACAAGTGCACTACTATCCAATAATAGATCATATTGCTGAAATCTTCACGAAGCCACTCTGGAAGGTGAAGTTTGAATATTTTAGACAACATATAGTCTTTGGAGCCTCCATCTCCCCTTGAAAATGGAGATGCAACAGGACTATAAAGGAGAAAGTATTGGTCAGTCTCTACTCTATCGCATTTGTGAATACTCCTTGTGGGCACGAAAGGATAAGGGTTGTACTAGTTTTGGAGAATTAAAATTTATGAAAACCCAAAAGGACATGGGGGATAACCAAATAGTATATGGAGACCCAATGGATTGAAGTCGTATTTCATGGACACTTGGCTAATCAGCTACATAAAGAGCCACCTGAGCCACTCATCTACTAAAATAAAATGACCTTATATCATTAAAGAGGGGAAATAAGATATGTCAATGCTACAAGATCATGTTTATTAGTTAAGTTCCAAATTAATTGTTATGAGGTTTTAATAAGACCTAATTAGAATAGGTTATTTTAATGTGTAATTTCATTTGATGTTCATTTAAATTTCATGTAATATGGATTTGAGAACCCTAAATCTAATCTCATTTTTCTCAATATATAATTCCATAACGCAAAGGAAGATATGTGATTTTTCATTATCTCCATTGTCAAAAATCTTCCCCTATTTTTTTCTTGTTTCATGTGGTTGAGCTTGGGCACATATCATTGATCATTGCTACACATAGCACCATCATTTCCTTATCTTGAGTTCCATGATATAAACGCTAAGCTAGAACACTTAGCAAAAGAAAACTATGAATTCAAATAATAGTTATCCTCTATTCAAGGAGGCACACCTAAAAATTACTCTTATAAATATTGTTGTAATGAACTTGGAGGTCCTAACCTAAAAAATAGACATTATCCATCAAGCTTTATGTTACCAAAGTTTTGAATATATAAGGGAGAACCGAGAAGGTGATATCAATAAAACACCTTTAATTTTTCAGATTTGCCTGTCATGACATCAAATTGATGATATTTTCTTATTGAAGCTCTTTCATACAAGTCTTGGTGATGAGACTTTAAAATGGTTTTACCAATTTCCCCACCACTCAGTCAATATTTTTTCAATATGGCTGAGATTTTCATTCAACATTTCATTGCTTATATTACAAAAAATACATAGTTTATGATCATACCAATTCAAACAAAGGAAAAAAAAATCCCTCAATGAATTTTTAACTCGATGGTGAGGATTGGTTAGGAAAATCCCTTTTGCTCTGCCACATAGAGAACTATTGTGTATCTTCATACATAATTTACAAGAACATCTAGCATATCTTCTAGAGATGACTTATATTGTATCTTTTGACAACATGGTAGATCTCATGAAGCAAATGAAAGTTGCATTTTAGTGTAGAGGGCAACTAAAAACTAAGAAAGAAGATGAGAAATTGTCTTCTTCTAACACTAAAGGATAATATAAAAACAAACATGTTGTGGGTGATGGTGTAACTAACTCTCACCCTAGCAATAATCCTAAGATAAGTAATGTTAGTACTATTGTAGCGCTAAATAAATTAATTCTATCTAAAACTCTAGAAACACCTCCCAAAAAATTTACTGAGTTAAACTAGTCTTTATCCTCTGTGTTGACACAACTATTGGATTTTAAGATGATATAACTAACCCCTATAAGGAATCATGACCTTTAAATGGAAAATATTACTTGGTTTAGGACCGACCAACAATGTGCTTTCCATCACACTAATGGTCACAATACAAAAAAATATATTGCTCTTAAAAATGTGGTACAATATCTCATTGATGAAGGTCATCTAGTGGTTGCTAACCCTGAACAATCAACATCTTCCAACTAAGATTTGGGGATATTCTAGAACCCCTTAACTAAACACAAATGGAATAAATACTCCTAAGTATGTCCAATATAGGAACGTCCCCCCACCATATCAAAACATGTTAGGGATCATTCATATTAGCAACATGAGTAGACAACAGGCTAGAGAAAAGGATCAAACATTTGAACTGTCTTCTAAACCTCATTTAATATTGTAGCCTAGACATGTCATTGATTATAATAAACCAACTTTAGTTCTAAAACCTAAATAAAAAACAAAACATCTTTTAACCTCTAGAAATAATAAGAGGATACACCAACTAAAATCTCCATACTCGAGTTGTTGTGAACCTCTCCAAGCCATAGAGAAAACCTATTCAAGATTCTAAGTGAGCAAATGGTACCTAAAAATGTTAGCCCTGACAATATAGCTAATGTAGTAGGGTCCCTAAGTGTGAACCATAACACCATATCCTTCTTTAAGGATGACATTCCACCCACCTCTATGCTTGGGGGGATCCCCTTGTACATCACTTACAATATTGGTGAACAATTCATTAAAAGGATTCTAATCAATAATGGTTCATCAATCAACATTTATAGCCTTACATTCACCCATAGAATATGGCCCAACAAGGAAGAGTTAGAAAAGTTAGACATTGTCATAAAGACCTATGACAATGAAGAATGAGAAGCTATTGAACTATAGTTTTGCTAATAAAAGTAGGGCCTCATATTTTAATCACATTTTTTTATGTATTTCCCTAAGAACTAAATTATAATATCCTTTTAGGATGACCCTAGATCCATGTGATATAGGTTGTCCCCTTAACTTACCATCAATGTGTTAAATTTAAATATCAGGGTAACTTCTATATAATACTAGTTGATCATGATCCCTTTTTCTAATGCCAAAATATTCAATAAAAAACCCAAAAGCTTGACTTTGTCCTTCATTGAATGCTTATCATGCCTTCATAGATGATACCTTAAGGTCTATCCCACCTAAGAAAATCAACATCAACAAAGGAGAAGATTTTAGTAGTCAAGCCATGACAAAATACAAATAAAAGGTTAAGGATATCAATAATATAAATCGCAATAAACAATACCATGAGCTATTAGCTTTAGACTTGGTCAGATTACCCCCATCACTTCATGTTGTAGGATTGCCTTGTAGGAAAGGAAGAATTGTACAAATAGGAATTTACACCTTCAAATCTACAAGAACAACCAATAAAGAGAGAATACATGGAACTAATCCATGACCAATAGAGCAAAGATATGCCTTATGTTTTCTTTCTAATATTTACCCTATCCCCAAGAAAACCCTTTGTAACTTTGGATACAAGGGAAAGGGCCTAGGACTTTGAGAATAAGTTATTAAAGAACCTTTAGAATATAAAAATTGGCTTGAATGTTACAGGTTGGGGTATTTACCCAACCACAATGAAAAGATGTTTTCTTCTTCTTCGAAAAGTGACAATGTAGAAATGTATCTTTTCTCATATGAACCTCAAAGAGAAGCAACTTTGATAGCAAATATATACTAGGTTGAATACGAGGATAATGAATCTCTTCCCTTATTTTTTGATCTCTTTTTAAAGTATGCATAAATTAACACTATAGTAATAATCCTATTGAGAATATTAGGTAAGAATATGATGATAGCCTCAACAATGAGCATAGATTAGTTTCATTACAAGAAGGTACCAGTATGATATCTCAATCAATAGTAGATCTTGTATCAACATTGCACATAAATGACTATGAGTTGAAAATATACCCCACAACCCTCTTAGTGATAATAGAAATGATGTTCTTCATCAACAAGATGTCCCTATTGAAGGACCTCTTTCTTTAAACACACATCCCTTATAATAATCCAATGTTGAACAATAGATTTTAGATGTCGATGAGCTTCAAAGTATAGGGGTTTTGCCTACCCCTCCATAATATGAAGAGAATCTAATATCTTAATAGAAAAGACCTAGATGTTAACATAGGATCAAATAAAAATCTAAAGATAATAAAGTTCGGAAATATTCTAACTTTAGAAAGGGAAGTGTAGATGAAGCTCTTGACTGAATTTTATGATATTTTTGCATGGTCCTACACCAACATGCCTAGATTAGATCCATCCCTATTAGTTTTCCACTTACCAGTCAAGCCTGATGCTAAGCCAATGAAGCAAAAACTATGAAAGATGCACCCTACGGTCGCTCTACTAGTCAAAGAGGAACTCTAAAAGCTTTTGGAGGTTAAATTTATCAAAGTTATTGACTATTTAAATTGGATCTCAAACATAGTTCCAATATCCAAGAAAGAGGGTAATATGTAAGTATGCATAGACTTTTGAGACATCAATAAATCTTATCCTAAGGATAATTCTCTTTTTTCTAAATATAGACATGATAGTTGATTTCATAGTCAGTTGCATAATGCTATTCTTGATGGATGGATTTTTTGGTTAAAACCAAATTCACATAGCACCAAAATATCAAGCCAAAATAATATTCACTACTCCTTGGGGTACCTTCTATTGCAAAGTTATACCATTTGGATTGAAGAATGTTGGTGCAACTTGCCAATTTAACATGACATATATCTTTCATGATATGATGCACAATATCACGGAATATTATGTTGATGATCTTCTTGGACAATCAATAAAAAGAGAATATCATGTCAAACACCTAAGGCAAATTTTTGAACGAATTATAGAATATAAGGTTCATCTTAATCCCTCCAAATGTATATATGGCATCACATCCTATAAACTATTAGTCTTTATAGTGTCTAGATGTGGCATTGAGGTGGATCCTAATAAAATATCAATAATGACCAATATACCAATCCCTTGAAACCTAATAAAAAATAGAAGTCTGCAAGGCATGCTTCAAGTAATTTGAAGATTCATATCCCAATTAGCAGATAAGTGTGAACCCTTTTCAAGACCATTAGAAAAAATTATTGAGTTTACTTGGGATAAGGAATGTCAAAAATATTTTGGTACTTTAAAAACATACTTGTTATCTCCACCAATCCTTGTTCCACCATATCCTCTTAAGTCATTGTTGTGTACATTGCAACAACTTATGCTTTAGGTTCCATTTTGGCACAATACAATGAACAATATAGAGAAAGGATTGTATACTACATTAGTAGGAACTTCATAAGTTAAGAAACTAGATATATCCTCTTGAAAATAATGCTCTTAGTAGTGGTATTTGCATCCTAAAATCTGAGACATTACATGTTGAGCTATAAAAAATATGTTATAGCTAAGGTTGATCAAGTGTGATATATTATGTCTAAACCCTACCTTTATGGTAGGATAGAAAGATAATTTATGGCCCTTAATGAGTTTGATATTGAATTCATTAGTCAAATATCTATTAATGGACAAGTGATAGATGATCAACTAGCAACAACCCATCTGCTAGCTAGTCATCCCCTAGAGATTAAGTATCCCGATGATACAACATGCACTCTTGAAGCATCATAATAGGATTCTTGGAATCTCTTTTTTGATAGTGTGAGATGCATTAAAGGATCAAGAGTAGGAATTTTCCTAGTGTCACCATCGTAGATTGTCATCCCCTTGTCTCTCAAGCTTCAATTCTCGTATACTAATAACATGTCTAAATATGAAATGCTCATCCTAGGGATTTGAATTTCTCTAGTTTTAAAAGTTACTATCCTCTCTACCTTTGGATATTCACAATTAATTGTCAACCAAATTAATGGAGTTTATCAGACTAAATATGATAAACTAAAACCATAGAAAAACCTCATGGATAAATTGATGGCTTCTTTTGAGAAGGTAACCATTGATACTATTTCACTCTCTAGAAACTATCATGCGGATGTAATAGTTGAAGCTACATCTCTTATGCCTCTAGAGTTGGAAGAAAAATAAGTAACAATTATCATCATCATAAATGACAATGTATAACCTTACAATCTAGTCAAGAACCATTAGTTATATTTGCCATTGAATAAGCACTCATCATTTATTCTTGGTACAAAAAAATATATGATCTCCTTAAAAGTGGTGTTCTTCCTAAAGGATTAGATCATAATGAGTAGAAGAAACTCAAGCAACACACTTGTCAATATGTGATAATCAAGGATATCTTATATAAGTGAACATTTGATAGCATTCTATTAAGATGCCTAAATTCAGATGAAGCCAAAATAATAGTTCAAGATGCCCATGAAGGGGTATGTGGTGGATATTTTAATTGAAGTATCATCAATAAAAGGCTCATTCACAAGGGGTATTACTGGATGACTATGGAAATATATGCTTGTAATCACATGCGTAAGTATGATAAATGCTAAACTCATGATAACCTCATCCATGCACCATCCCAAGAACTTCAGTCCATGACATCTCCTTGGCCCTTCTCTATTTCGGGACTGCATATCACTGAGAAAATTCATCTAATGGATATAAGTTCATCATTACTCTTGGTCCAAAATCCACCTAAGTGGATGAGTTACACCCTTAAGACCTCGGCCAAGATTGGAAGACCCAAAAATGGGGTTTTTGGAGTTAGCCTCTAGAGTAGGTCGGTTGCTATAATTCTAGCTAAAATAACATACAAAAACAAAAAAGGAGGTTGTAGACTAAAGTAAGAAATACGTAATGTTAGAAGCTAGATTTAAAGTGGAACAAATTTAGCAACATTAAGAGATATAAATCATGAGAATCTCGCACTTTGAACTAAACAAGACTACCTAACAGACCGACTTCCCTTCGATGTTATAAAATATTTAACAATATTAAGCACTAAGTATTACTAGGCATTCGAGGAACTAATAAGCAAAAAATATAGGTGAGAATCTAGATAGCATAATAACCTTAAAATAATGAACCATTCACATAACTTTAACAAAAATATTTAAATAATCAAATTGACATATATACATGATCTGCAACAAATTTGGTAAGAGGCCAAAAAACAATCTAGTATTTATTCAAAGGCATACAATACAATCATAATTTATTATGCAATAGTAAATACTAAAAATTTGACCTCTTGAATGAGCTACATTCAAGTATATATAGCTTTATAATGCATTCAGTTAGCTTAGCATGATTGCTTACAAAACAAATTGTAGGCCTATTAGGTTAGTGCAAGAGATGGTTGTCATTTTTAGATCAACTATGGTCAATTGCCTCAAGCATTTTTAGATGACATGTGTGGTGTAGATTCCTCTTTTGAAGCTGAGTTACATGATGCACCACCAAATTCTAACCATTTACTAGAAATCCACTCCTTTCTATTATGTTAAACCAACTGAGCGAGGATAGGTGTATGGACATAGAGCTTCTTTGATTGTTAAAATTTTCTAATAATGATGCTTAGGCAGTTGGTTGACATATGTGATTTTGCCGATTATGATGGGTTTGAAGCTTTTTTGTAGAATATAGCAGTGTGAGGGAATGTTGCTTCATATCAGATTGTTTATCTTGGTTGGATCTTGATCTGTCTACCATTCCTTCATACCAAATTATTTCACCCTATTGATGACATAATTAATTGTTTGGTCCTTTATCCCATAATTAGCCAAATTTTGAATTTTATTTTTTTAGGTGTCATAGATATTATTCCTTTTTTATAAAATCATTGCTTCTATATTATATCCATCTTCTGTACATAGTTGCTTTCCATTATACATAATTCCAAATATTGAATGTTATTCTTGAACCTTAGTGTCTTACTATCAGGTATCATGCCTTGAATGAATTCTCCATCCAACACTTATTTTGTCTTTACTAGTATTTTAAGATTCTAATGATATATCATTGCTTCAGAAGCTCGACGCTCTTGGAAACCTTACCAAGTATCTTGCTAGAAGTCAGATTATTTTCTACTTTATTGCTCTTGTATGTCGAATCAAATACCTTAGAATATTTTTTGTTTGGGCCCTTCTTCCATACTACACCATATTTTCATTCAACCATGGTGATGTCAACATCATTGTTTGTTTGACCTCTTTCAATATTTGGCTTCATTTTCTTATCCTATAAGCTTTGCCATAACATTGGACGCCAGAGCATTAACATCTTTAACTTTCTCTTTTGGAGAACATCAAATTCCATAATTTCATTATGCCTTTTCTGACGTCAACATTATAAATATCCAACCATTTATGTACTTAGCCAAAATTCTATTTATGACGCTTAAAGTATTGTTGATCCAAGCATCAGATTTTCAAAAATTTGTATCTTTTGCTTTTGCTTACTAGATTGCATTACCTTGGAATTAATTTTAGCCTTGAAAGATTTGGCTTACTGCTCTATTACCATTCTAGCCCCATGTCATACATCTGGTCATGCATAACTGCATTCTACACTATCCCATAATATTTTGACCAACCTTTTACGTTCTCTTTATAGTTGAATCTACCATAAGAGCTTCATCTAGTGTTGATCTAATTACCTTAAAAAATATTAATGCAATTTGTTGTATTGATGCCTTAGAAATATAACTATATGGCTTGAACAAAATCATAATCCATATCATATTCCAATATTGTGGATGTAGGTGGTGAATTTTACCTACATTACTGGATACTTTCAAGGATTTTTGTTGTAAAATTAAGAACCTAATAAGCCTTATTTGTGAGATATTGGAAGTGCATAATGATAGAGTATCTAGAAGATAATTTGATTGAGAGTAGAGGTGTGGGAGCAGGTGAAGCTTATAGCTGACAAAAATAAAATAATTTTAGAATAGGGAAGGGAATTGATGTAGAAAATTGGAAGTATGAGGGCAATTAATGGACTTTGTAGCGTTAATAGGGCTTCTAATACACATTTTGAAATAGGAATCTATTCAAAATTTATCCCATTTGTCTACAAAATATGGGATGCACTATGGTACCATGGATGAAGATATTCTTAGATATCTACAGGGGAATGAAATGATTGGAGATGCAAAGGCTATATTAAATGAGAAGGAAACTACAATAAGCAAGAAAAGCATGGATGTTGGAAAGTAGAAATGCTAGTAATGGTGGGGAGATATTCAGGTAGACAAGGTATGAATATGACTAGGGAAGAAAATGATACGAAGATACAAAAAATAAAAATAAAGAGAGGAAAATATTGGTAAGGGAAGATAGAGAAGAGAAAACATATATACCTAAGTGCAGGCACCTCCAAAAAAATTGAAAACTCCATGAGCATTTTCTACTATAGCTTAATGTTTCTTTAGATCCAGATCAATAGCTTTAGGTGAATTTTCACCCATTAAAATTACATTAGGTAAATATCCCAGGCACTCGAAAAACTTTCCCTTCCACTGCTTTCTTGCAAAATAGCACAGGTAAATCTCCTTTGGGTTGTTAAACATCATGCGTTGGTTTACTACTTTCATAGTATGCATGGCTTATCAGAATTATCCTAACACAAAAAACTTCATGCATTAGGTAGCCCTACACATATTTTATATCCCTTTGTTGATGTTTATGACAGTTGGATTACGAATTTAATTGGCTTTTTGTCAGAGATGGCACTAATTTATTGGATCTTATTTCTCATGTGAAGATGTAGCTCCTTTACTTCATTTTTTTTCAGCCAATCATAGATCCACCATCTAGCACTTGCATTAATGTAAATTATGTATGCTTTATCATATTGTTATTGTAGCATACGACTATTGACTTAGCATGATGTCTACCTTTTTAGACTCCACTATTGATAGTTATGATGTGTTCAGCCTACACATGTCAAGGCATTCTGTGGCATTATTTTTCACTAGCTTTTCTCTTTTCATTACGACCTTTGGTGTTTGCTTGCATCATCAAGGTACTAAGAGAATTACTTTTTCACACTTCCATAATCATATGAAATTATTGTAGTTGTTTCTGAATGGAAGATTGGGCTAGCCTTTCCATTGGGCTATGGAGTCAAAAAAATGGTAGAAGAGGGAAAGAGATAACTTGAGGAAGATGGGTAGTATGGAGAATATTCACGAGTAATAAGAAGGATTCTAGCAGAAAATGAAGGATGACAACTAGAGAAGAAGAGAAGAAAATATAAGAAAGTCATACCTATACATCACCTATTCCAAACCCTCCTTGTCACTTCCAACTATTTGCTTTGGTATTTACCTAACCTTTTAACTATCTTGGTGTTTTATGTATTGACTTCAAACACCAAGATAACAAATAAGACTAAGCATCTCCCATTTTATTAAGGAAGTTATAAAATTTTCTTCTCTTGTCCCTACTCTATCTTGACAAACTCCACAAATTGAAGAAAGGCTTAGAAATAATCATCTTAGCTAGTCAAGCTCTCCGAAAAAGGGGCATTTGTATGCTTATTGACCTGATCGACCATTTGAATCAAACCCTTTCTTATTTTCCTCCTCTGTCCTTGGACCTAACTCTTTTGACACCATTCAAGTGTTCTTGAAAAAGGATTAAATCCAATTACCAAAAGGTTATGGCTATTGTTGTCGTACTTCTTCATAGGGAAAGAAAATTGTAGGTATTGTCAATGGAGGAGCTGTTCCAACAAACACCAAGATAACATTAGCTAACATTAGAATGGTTTTAACTAACATCGAAATGGTTCTTAGAATACCATCATTTAACATGCTAGATTTAGCTAACATCAGGAAGACTAAGATTGATCGTTATTTTCCTTCGGTGTTATCTTATCTCCTCTAGTTGCAAGGACCTTCAAGGTTAACTATATATTTTTTTAAGGGACCTTCCTTATTTCTTTCTTTTACTAATGCCTACTCGACCATCATCTTCATGAAAAAATTCTTCCTCAAGAATGAGTGGTTACTAGGAAAGGGATTCCCCTTTATATAGGTTTTTTCTCTTCAAGGAATCATCATTTGGCTCATACTGTCAATCTTAATTGTATTCAATTTTTGAGAAGCAACATCTTCTCTTAGTTGAATCATGTGATATGCTCTACATGTTTTCAAAGCTTCTTTGCTATTCCCTTTAACAACCATATTATGTTTTAGGTGATATGTTTTTTTTATTTACTTGTCGACTTATTTACACAAAATTATGGTATAGCTATTGTACCTATTTTTTAGCTCTTACATTTGAATATATAGTGATCCAACCATATGTGTTAAATTTTCACTTTTCCCTCTAACATTCATCTTAGGAATTGTAACTTCTTCTGTCAAGGTTCTGCCACAAGATTGATTTTGAACTTGTATCAGTTTCCAAGCTTGCTCGAAAAAAGGCATAGGAAACCATTGATGAGAATTCATGTTGATCAGGTGAGCCATTGATTATGTTTTCTATGTATATTGGTATATGTTCCAAAGCACTAGCTATTGATTAAAAATTTCTAATATATACAAGAGTCCCAAATATTTTATCAACTGATAACCAACTTTCTGATATTTTTCCCCCCAAAAAAAAATTGGTTTGTTTGATGAGGCCTATGACTGGCTATGTGTTGTATTGATTTATAGTTGTCTCATAGATTATACCAAATTTTAAGGTTTGACGATTGAATATCTTTAAGACTATTCAAGAACATCTTATTGCAGATTAGATCTTGTTCTTCTTTTGACCATTCAATTATTTCTAACTTGGGTATTTCTACGACTGCTTTAGCTAGATCATTAATTATTTTCATCTGATATTTCTCAATAATATAGGGCTAGAGCTTCTCTACATAAATATGGACCACCTTTTGAACGCAAGGGATAGTCATGAATAATATCATGTGCCAGATGTTCTCCTATTTGTGCCATAAGTCCCTTAGACAGGCTCATTCTGCATATTTATAGTAAATCAATGATCACCATGTTTTGAATGGAAGTTATATTTTGGATTCTATAAAATAAAATTAGGATTTCTTTCGACTCAAATATTTTGAATGGGATCTCCTTTTAATTGTAGTATCTCATACTCTATTTTAGTATATTGCATACCCATAGCTTCATATATTACCTGGGACATGATGGTTACATCAGCTTTAGGGTCTAGTATATAGTTGTGCAGTGTCCGCCCTTCCAAACACATAGATAAGTAAAAGGGTGAAGAATTAGCCTTACCTAAAAAATATATGGTTTCTTGTGTGCTAATTTGGGATCCAAACAAAGCATTAAGTCAACTTTTGAGTCGTGTAAAGCTATTTCAACTAGATTCACTTGATTACAAATTAGTAAAGTTTCCTCCAGATCCCTAGCCTCTATAATAATAATACCTTCAAAAGCATCCTTAGGCTTTGTCACCTTTTGATCTAGTCCTCAATAGATTTTTACGATGTCCTTTTTTTTTTGTTATGGTTGGATAGTATTATTTTGGATAAGTTTGTTTCCTCTAGAAATGAAAGAGAATGCTTTTGGACCGTAGTGTTTTACATACATTTTTAGCCTTTGCTTTTTTTGGTAATCTTGTTGGGAATATAAAACATCATTTGCCTCATCTTATTCTGATTCTGCCTCTTTTACTCCACTTCATGCTTCACATTTTCTCTCTTCTCAATTTGCTGAGCATAAGGTGGCCAGGTATGATGATCCAATCTTGCATTTGGGCTGACCAGATCCATTGTAGAGTACTTTTCTATTGTAAAGGAATGGTCTAGGTCTATTGTGAGAGCTACAACCTTCTATGACTATTGGTTTACCGTTGAAAGAAAATACGATTGATAGTTACCATTGTTATGATTGTCAAATGTTGAACCCTTAAGCTTAACTAGACTGTAAGTTTCTTCCTATTTTTTATTTTTGGTGATAACAAGGTGTATCATGCAAATTTTAATTATGCACATTACTTGATCTCTTGAAGAGATTTCTTCGTGACAAATATTTTTGTGTTTGGCTTCATCATTTTGTTGCTCAACTTCTGCAAGATCAACTTCAATCTAGATTCATAATAGTAGAGTTTCTTCATTCTCCACAAGAACAAAATAAGATTGCAAATGCTATGGAAAAATAGGCTTTAGACCATGTTGAGGATCAAAACCTCAATGAATAATTTTAGTTATTTACAACATAATATAGGCATCAAGATGTCAATAATACATAGTATAAAGATCCGTTGAACTGTAACAATATGCCAATTCAGGAAAATCAAATCATATGTGCCAATAATAAATGATGAGGGATAATTAACATGAGATAAGTATAGGCTCACATGTTACAAAAGTATATAAATCGATCCTTATTATACCATGGAGATCTAACTTATTATGGAGATTCTCCATGATGGTGGGCACAAAAAACTTGGAAAGACCTCTACCATATACTCCATATTGATGCTAGAAACTCTGATTCCTATATGTAGTGACTTAGAAGAAAGTCATAGATTTCTCTTATATTGTATTAGCAAAACATATTTAAGACATAGATGTTGCTCTTGTAAAACTTTGGATGAAAGCCTTGTGTGCATGGCAGGGACAACTATGTAGCTCTCTTGCTTGCTTATAAGTAATACAAAACCCTTTTCAACAAAAAAATAATAATAATAATTTATTTTTTAATATGTACATTCTTAATTATAAAGTATATTGCTTTGAATAGGAATTCTTCCATTTGCATATTATAAATTTTTTCAAACCTTTGACCTTTAAGTGTGGACTCAATTTTTTAAACTTTTATGATTACATATCTTGTGCTCATTAATTTAGGCACTAACAAATATTAAAATAACATTTGGTGTAAGATGTACACATACAAAGCATCCTCATTTCAAGAAATATGACATGTCCATTATAGAATATTTCACTATTTGTATCTATTTTTTATTAATTTAGTCCCTAACTTTAGGTGTTTATACACCAACAATTTATTTATTTATTTATGTTTATATTTAGCAAATGTTAAATTGGCACAAAATACATAAATATAAGGAATTCACTTCAAGTAATATCAATGAAGGGGTCATTGTCTTATGCTTCATGTGGTTTTGTGAGTCCCATACAAGTCCTTATGAAGTAAACTCACTCTCAGATTGGATTTGACATTCTTGTATGGATTTATTTTTCCCTTCTAATAAAAAATTAAACCTTATATATCCTTTACTCTTATTTTAAGATAATATAAAATCTTTAACAAATAATTTTTTTGTAGATATTAACCTTATGATGTGACATTGATCTAACATATGAGTTTTACTCTTGTATTGTTGTTCATAAATACAAATTACATATGTATATATAATACATGTAATGCAAAATTAATTTTTTTTTTTTAACATTTAAAGACAATTCAATACTTTACAAAATTCTAATATTCAAAATTTTATTTAAAAAATAACTTCCATTTTTAAATATAAACTTAATTTTAAACAATAATACAATTTTTTTTTTATTTGGTTATTGTGAGAAACCTCTATGATCGATGCACAAGGTTGAGCAGTATCCTCCCAACCATGACCCCTCGTAAAGCCGAGAGCTATACTTATAAATAGAGAATTTAACACAAATCCACCACACACCCACCCCCTCACACACTCGCCCACGCAGCGGTTTGAACTTTGGACCTTCCAAAAAAAAGCCAAAGCCCGAACCGTTGCACTGCACCCAGGGTCAAAATAAAATTAATAATAATTAATAATTACTAATACTTTAAAAATTTAATATTTTCATGTGCTGGAAAAGTCTCACTATCAAGTATATTATGAGTTAACTTCATTGTATATGCACCATATAACCTCTAAAGTTAAATAATTCTTAATTTAGTTTGTTTGAGATAAAAAATAAATTGTGAAATTTTTAAATTATAAAATATTTTATTATTTGTATTTATTTTTTATAAATTTAGTTACTAACTTTTAGTATTTTTATTTTTTTAACATTTTAACCGATGTTAAATTTACTTAAATACATACATATAAAAAATTCACTTCAAATACTCTTCAATGATCTGATTTATGCTTCTAGTTCTATGAATCCCTTACACATCTTTAAAAGAAGCTTAAATACATATAAAAAATTCACTTCAAAAAGTAAACACTTTAATGTGTTATGCTTCATGTGGTTCTATGAATCACTTCAAAAAGTAAACACTTTTATGTCTTATGCTTCAAGTGGTTCTATGAATCCCTTACAAGTAAACACTTTCATGAAGCTTAAATACAGATAAAAAATTCACTTCAAATACTCTTGAATGAAATGATCGTTGTCTTATGTTTCATGTGATTCTATGAATTCCATACACATAACACTCATGCTTTATGAATCCCGTACACATAACACTCTCATGCTTCATGAAATAGTCATTGTCTTATGCTTCATGTGATTCAATGAATCCCATATCTTTAAGAATAAAACACTTTCATACTTTTGAAATAGTCATTGTCTTATGCTTCATGTGGTTCTATAAATCCCATACACATCTTTAAGAAAACACTCGAATCCTCATATTCTTATATGACTTCAATCCATCCTTCCAATAAAAATATACACCTTTCATACCCATGCTCCCATAGTGATATAAAGTTTTTAACAAATAATTTATTTGTAAAGATTGACCTTATGGTGTAACCTTGATTTTACATATGATATATAAGTTTAATTTTATAGTGTAACTTGATTTGATATATGATATATAAGTTTTACTCTTGTATTATTGGGCATAAAAACAAATTACATATAATGATATGAAGTTTAGAGTGACTGTGATTTATGATATATAAGTTTTACTCTCGTATTATTGTGCATGAAAACAAATTACATATAATGATATGAAGTTTAGTGTGACCGTGATTTAAGTTTTACTCTCGTATTATTGTGCATGACCTAGTGTGACTGTGATTTATGCTTCATGAAACAATCATTGTCTTATGCTTCATGTGGTTCTATAAATCGCATACATATCTTAAACACTCTCAAATCCTCATATTCTTAAATGACTTCAATCCTCCCTTTTAATAAAAAAAAAGACCTTGCATATTCATGCTCCCATAGATATAAAGTTTTTAACAAATAATTTATTCGTAAAGATTGACCTTATGGTGTAACCTTGATTTAACATAGGATATATAAGTTTAACCTTATGGTGTAACTTGATTTGACATATGATATATAAGTTTTACCATTGTATTATTGGGCATAAAAACAAAATTACATATAATGATATGAATTTTTTAACAAATAATTTCTCTGTAAACATTGACTTAGTGTGACTGTGATTTATGATATATAAGTTTTACTCTCGTATTATTGTGCATGACCTAGTGTGACTGTGATTTGACATATGATATATAAGTTTTACTCTCGTATTATTGTGCATAAAAACAAATTACATATGTGCATATGATACATATAATGCAAAGTTAAAATCCTTTATCTCAAATTTTATATAAAATTTTAAATTAAAATTTTTATTTAAAGAAATATTTTTTATTATAATTTTTTTTTTATTTGGTTAGTGTGAGAAACTCTTACGACCAACTTATAGGGTTGAGCAATCTCTTTCCAACCATAACCTCGATAGTTGTTCTTACCAATAGGGAATTTAACACATAGCCACCACACAGCCATCCCTCATACACTCGACCACACTTATCAATAGGGAATTTAACACACCCACCCCTCACACACTCGACCACGTCGCGGTTTGAACCTTGGACCTCTTGAAGAAGAGCCAAAACCTGAACCATTGTGTTGTTCCCGTGGGACAAAACCTTTGTTAAGGAAAACAATTCCCCATACCCTCTAAGGACCAGAACTTTCCGTTCCACGGGACCTGTTGCATTCGAGTGAACACCTCAGGCTAACCATGGTTTTTTTTGTATCTGGTGCAAGCTACTAGGCTTGAACCCTGGATCTCTTTTAAAGGATTGGGGGAACTTGTCAGTGAGGTACTTGGTGTAGATTAAACTTTTGTTAAGGAAAACCATTCCTCGTATCCCCTGGGGGCCAAGATTTTCCATTCCATAGGGCCTATCCCATCCAAGTGAACCCCTCAGGCTAGTCGAGGTTTTTTTTGTATCCGACGTAGGCTACGAGGCTTGAACCCTAGACCTCCTTTAGAGGATTGGGGAAACTTGCCAATGAGGTACCTCTTGCAGATTATAAAATATAAATTTAATTTAAATAAAAAAATAATTTTTTTGGACTTGGTTAATGTGAGAAACCCCTACGACTAACACTTAGGGTTAGGCATCCCCATCACACCATGACCTATCACAAGAGAGAGTTGAGCTTATCAATAGGAAATTTAACACACAACCCCACACACATGCCACAGTTTGAACTTTGGACCTCTCGAAAAAGAGCCAAAGCCCAAATTGTTTCATTGTCCCCCAAGACAAAAATAAAATAAATTTTAAGTATAATATTTACTTTAAAAATTACTTATTTTTTCATGTTCACTAATAACTAAAATCCCTACTACCAAATATGCACCATCTAACCTTTTAAATATTTTTAAAAAAGAATTTGAAAAACTTATATTAAAACAAGATTATTTACAAGTTGGAACAAGGCTCTTCCCAACCTTAACTAATAAGAATGCCTATTTCCTACTTTTAACTTTCCAACAAACTTTTATAACTCTAAAACCCAAGATCTTAAGAACTAACTATTTTTGGCTAAATCACTAAAATAAAATCTACATTGGAACCGAATCTCAGTAAACCATATATCTATAATGGTTGTTCAAATTAGTCAAATTTTGGATTTGCTTACCAACCTATCTAATCCTCTAGTCCTCAATAGCCATACCATTGTGCCATTGAAACCCTATCTCCTTCTCAGTACCCATATTAGCCAATAAGTCTACCATTGTATTCAGAGCTCTAGCCACATGAATCAGAATCACATCATCCAATTCCCTCCACAACTTAATTTGGGTGACAAGAATCCTCAATCTTCACATCTCCAAAGCAAAGTTTATCATGCAATATAGAGCTTCTACCAAGATTTGAGAATCTAATTCTATGATTATCCTTCTATAACCTTGTCTTACTGCCCAAACATAAGCAAATTTGATAGCTAAGGTTTTTGCTTCATTGTTTGTGGCCTTACCTAGGCTCTACAGTATCTAATAGAGCAATTGTCCCAACATTATTCTTGCAGACCACTCCAATTCTAGTTGTACCTAGATTACCTTTTGCAGCTCCATCAACATAAGTTTTAATCTATCCTTTTGGGGTGTTTTCCAACTAGCTTTATCTTGTCCCTCTTTCACATTAGCTTCTTTCTCCATTGTCCCTATATCAGTCTAAGTTTCCTCTTTACCATACACTATCGTAGTTTTCGTGACTTTGCTCCAAATGACCTTCCATACGTCATCCAAGGATGAAAAGGGTTCTCTACAAATTCTACCATTTATCTTCAACCACAATTGATACCAAATAAAATTTAAACCAAGCTTCCACCCAATATGAAGATATTCAAATTTAAATATGTCCCTCTTCCATCTTTCCAAAATATATATCCAGTTTAGATCACTATTGGCTCGAATCTTATAAGCTAAAAACTCTCCTATAGCTGGCATGATAATTGACACTCAAACATTAGGTGGTCAAATGTTTCCTCATTTTTGTAACATAAAAAAATTTAGGATGGGTCAACTATTCCCCATACTATTCCCCATATGCCTTAGAGTATCAAAAATAAAAATCTCATTATACATGAACTTCCAAGAAAAGAAGTTACTTTTGGCCAATCCTTAAACTACCAAATCTTTCTCTAATCTTCAACCTGAAATGCATGAGGAGGTTTTGGAAGGATATTTTCATATCTATCTTAGACTCCAAGGTTCCCATATACCCAAGCTAATGCATCCTTCTCATCCCTACCTATGAGAAATATTTCTACCAAGATTTTAAGCCATGACGGGTGCCAATATTGTAGGGATTGGAATTCACCACTTGTCCAACTTCTTAAACTACCTAAGCATTTAAACTGTCTAGTGTTAAAGTACTTTTCAAACATAATACAATCCCTGCTTTCCATGGTTGTTTTTATTAGTTACAATTCTAAAATTCAATAATAATAAGTGAACATTCATCATCTAATATTTTAAATTAAACACCTATATTTCTTTATTTATTTTTATAAGAAAACCTCTATAAACCATTGTGAGACCTCTATAAACCCTGGATCACAGGGTAGAGCCAAAGTCAATGTGGATATTGATCCCATCTAACCTTTTATTATTAGAACCAACAATTATATTCAATAAAAATAAAAAAGGTTACAATAAAAAAGAAGCTGGAAAGATCATAACTTGGGGCGCAAGGCCACTCATACAATCAAAACCGGAACCAACCCCTAAAGGGCGAATACACAACATAAATAAGCATAGAAAAATAAACTAGAGTAACAAAAAACTTTAAACTGTAGAACTGTAGCTCTAGGCACTAAGTAGACTTATTGCTTCGTCATTTTATGTCGTTCCAATGCCACAAAGCTATTGGAATTCTTGAGTTGAAAGGCTGAAACCCTTTTTCAAGTAGACTGTCTCCATCTTCTTTCCCCTATCGAGAACTATGAGAATGTAAAAGCCACACAAAATGGGAAGGAACTTTAGATTTTGCTTCCTTTGTAGGAACCGTCAATTCCATCGATGATGGCTCTGCATCCAATGACATATTCTCACCGTCGCTAAGATACTCCAACACATTGTAGTTGTTGGATGAATCAAGAACATAACTGCCTAACTGAACACTGGTCATATGAAGTCACTTCTCTAGAGCAACATCTTCTTCTGTAGATCCTCTTCTTGAGCTATGGGAGCACCTTGCATTAGCCGAGGTAAAATGTACTAGAGGCTTGGACAGTTGGGCAAAATGTGAAGCAAACTTTATTGCATCCCTTGGGGTATGAATCTATTGAGACTGAGGAGCCTCATTGTTGACAGTTTCAACTGGAGGACCAACTTTTTCCTTTTCATACCATTTTTTTATCGGTTGTGAGACATGTGTCGACTTGGACTGTGTACCTTTAGAAGTAGCCAAATGTGGATTTTTATGCCCTCCCATAGTCGTCCAACCATCCTCTTGAGGTTGAGGAGTGGGTGCACTCGGTGTGGTGGGGCTTTGCTTGTCCCTATTATGTGGTATCAAGGGATGATCTTTGTTCTTGTGTGATGAGGATTGGCACAAAAAACATGTGTTGGGTAAATTAATGTAGAGGACCCGTTGGGATAGCACAATGCCACCAAATTATATGTCAATGGACTCCTTGAGATCTCAAGAAATATCAATCTCGATGCAAACATGTTTTTGAGGGCATGCATGGAAAAATTTGTTCGCCTCCACCAAAATGACAAGCCCTAAAGGGGTTGCTATGCGATTGAGAAAGGGCCACAAAGGTAGAGGGAGTCCTGGGAATTCCACCCACACAGGGAATTTAGTAGATATTTCCTCAGAAATAAAAAAATCACAAGTCCAAGGAGAAAAAACAAGTAGAGAACTTCTCATGTACCAGGGGCCATGTTCATAAATCACCTTAACATGGGTTGTTTCCACAAAGTGAAACAAAAAAAAAACTTTGTAAGGTTTTGAACCATCATTAGCTTGACTCCATGAGGAGTCCAAGCTACATTAACCCAAGCCCTAAGGGAAGACTCATTAGGGATGCATCCAATGAAATACCCAACAAGGGTGAGTGATTCTAAATTGTGACATGCAGAATCAACTTCAGGTAATGGAAGAATTACATCAACAGAACGAGGGTTACCTTGTGGACCATTCTCAGCACAAACCTGCACAATCGGTTGAGAGGAGCCATTATCGCATGCATTCCCTTCTGCGACACCAATGCTATGCATTGGTCCGCTAGGGTTGAGGACCATAATGATACTCAAAAACCTAGCTCAATCTCCATCACTTGTCGCAACTACCGCTTTTTTATTTTTTTACAAGAATTTGCTAGTAGTCGCATTTAATGGCAGAAGTAATGGCGAAAGTGATGGTGGGTTTGGAATTTCAATGTGAACCAAACAAAGGCGGTTGTATAGAGATAGAAGATGCGCAAAATTGATTGTCCATCCAGATTTTGCAAAACCCATCGCAATCAAAGACTTTATAATGCATGATCGAGGGAGTGCCCATTTAATGAAATACATCTACAACTGGTTGGAAAATGAAAACATCTGTATGCAGTCTCCATTTGATGAAGAGAAGATCAAATTGTGCCTCCACCATTTATGGTAATATTTTCAAGTAGATTTTCGGGGTGGTTGGAGTTGGCTTGAACTCTATTATTATATGTTTTATATTTGTGCGAAGCCTCAATGATGGGATTTTAAATTGTAATTTAAGTCCTTGGGAGCTTTATATTTCTGAAAAGACTAGGGCATGTCTTGAGTCTATAAATACTCCCATTGAATGTAAAGAATGGAAGCAAGAATTTATAATAGAAGTATTTTTTGAAATCTATTTTTCTAGAAAAGCCTCTGTTGTTGACATAGGATCTGTTGTGGTGTTGTTACTCTGAAGTGGCGTGGCCATGTGCTTAATCTGCTTCTAGAGTTTGAATGGTGCTCATTTCCTTATTCTTTTTTTCACTGAAATATCTACAGTTGTAATTGTTGTGAATTCAATTTATTTTAGTATGTGGTTGGTGTTATTTAAACAGCTGAATTGGAGTTTAGTATTTCTGAAATTTATTTCTTTTCCTACTAGCTTTGACTTTGCTATGTGAGCAAAGCTACTAGCAAAATCATCCTAGCAAGTCTTAAATTATAGAAGTGTTAAATTATCTTAAGTAAGTATTTAAATTCATTGTTTAAAGATCTAAATTTAATAGCTTTGGTTTGCGTGTGTGAGCTTTTGCTACCCATAGACTCATCCTATTAATTTTGGGAAAACTGTGTTTTAAATAAGTTACTTTGTTCTATTCCCATGTTTTACCTTTTGCTAGATAACAAGTTAATCTTAGAAAGCTGGATAATTTGTTATTTTATTTGTCCCAATTAGTGAACATAACATGTCTAAATTGAAAGATGATTGATGATTAAATTGTTGAGTTTCACCCTTCTTTTCTGCCTTACTTTCCCTCTTTGTTTTTATTTTGGAAGGATCCATTTTTATGTTCTTTAATATTCTTTATTCTTTTAATTTGCTGAGACCTAAAGGGCTAGATCAAATAATTAATGCAAATCTGATCATGAACAATACATTCTACTACCAAACACCAACGAATAAATATTGAGTCCATTATAAGGTAAACACAGTCTACTTGAAATTATTTCAGAAGTGGAAAAGTGTGATAGTATTCGACTCGACTTTGTAACTCACACCTTGGATATTTAGCAAGATCCTAAAGTGAGAGGGATTTATTCCCATTAAGGTGTTACTCGTGTTTTCAGTTCGCTCTTCACTGGGGTGTGCATGAAAGACAAACCAACATTTTAGATTGACGCTAGAAGGAGGGCTGCATAGTTTGTCTAGTGATTGTATGTTTGATTAAGTTTCATAATACAATTTTATTCAGTACTTTGTCTTCAAGCATTAAAACTCTTATTCACATAAAGTTGAAGACCGTGTAAAACTGAATTTTGCTTTTAGAGTAACCAGGTCTCACCCAAGAACTCTCACGCAAGAGCTGAAGAGCTCCTTTTATCTGAGTTGGAAAACGAAATCTCTATCAAACATAGTTTTGTTGAGAGATAAAGTAATGAGCCCACTTACAAGCACTTTTGTTGAAAAATAAAGTGGTGAGCCCACTTACAAGCACTCCACTTCCACCAAAACCTATTCCTTTTATGTACCTCTATTTTTTAATTTAAAAATAAATTAAAAAACGCTATTGAATTTGAACTTTTTCGGATTTTACTCCTTCAATTACCGCGACATACTTAATTGTGGCTTTTTCTACGCACAGAGAACGTTTGAAAAGAAAATATGACAATCATCGTAAACAGTATATATAGCAATAATACGTGCAATAGCGTACATTATCCATGTGCGATATCGTACCAGGCGACAGATGTAAAACCTCTGTAAACTAAGTCTCCCCGTACGAAGAGCAAGAAATCATTCGATGGCACTTACGGCAACGCACTGTGTGATGGAGATTGCTATATCTCAAATAAAATTCAAAATAATTAATAAACACACTCTGCATCCATAGAATTAGGCCAAAGTTTAATAATTAGTTTTACTTTGGCTATAACTTTGTCTTACGTTTTACAGCCAAATAAGCCAAACTACTTCCATTATCCGTAGAAAAATCCTCTGAATTCTGGGCCAGAATTTCCACGAAACAAAGGCCTGTATATCGGATTAAACAAAACACAAGCACTCAACTTCGTAAAAAAGATAGCCAGAAAAGCGCTTGATCTTCACGTTCCAATTTTCCCCTCTTCGAACCCACATCGAAATCCAGATCGAATTCGTGGGGAGGAAGGGCAATCTCTCCAATCTGATGTTGAGGATTCGGAGGAAGCCCCAATTCATCGTCCGAAGCCTCCTGAAGATATTTAATATAACTCTGCAGCATCGGCTCTCCAAATTCCTTGCTATTTTCCTCTTCTTTCCCATCTTCAGTAGTAGATCCCGCGTCATCTGCTATAAACAAGTCATCCAGCTTATTAAACCTGCCAGAAAATTGTGAATAGCAGGTAGAAGAAGAAGTTCCAGCCGTGTCCAAAACAGATTCCGAGTCGCAGGTTTCCTCCATCAACTCTCCATCGCTTTCTTCATGAGTAAACTTTCTCTGCCCCAATTTTTTAAAATACCCATCAATTTTGTTTCCGGTGAAGTCCAGGCCTGATTCGAATTCTAATGTCCTCCCCTTCTCTTCTCCCATTCTTAATCCGACCATGCCTTGGGAGTTGGAGACCATTCTCACATTAATTAGATTGCACTGGCCACCAAAGCATCCATTTTAACAGGGAAATCATCCATAGGAAAAAGTATGAAAAAGTAAAACTAATCGTGAAACCTCATGTTTTGTTGGGTTGTTTTATTATTTTTTGGTTGTTGCGTAATGTTTATTTGTTTTATTATTATTTGATTGTTGTTTAGGTAATTGAACTTTCTAAGAAATTAAATCAAAACAGTTAATTAACAAATTAACCGATCTATGAGCATGGTGAAACGTGATATCTCTCTTTACAGAGAGAAAACTGAGATGAGATTCACGAGTAATGTAATTAAATTCGTCACGTGATTGGCCTGGTCTTTCCTAGAAAATCCAAGGCATGCGTAATGGCAGGTGGAATGCAAGGAGACAGGTCTTTGATTAGAAAGGGCAGGGTGAACATTTGACAGACAGGTGTAACCCTTCTAGAAGAAATGTGACAGGTTGTGAACGTTTGACGTTTCGTGGAAGTTTCATTTACCTTTAAATATGAATGGTTCCATCTTTGCGTGGGAGAATGATGACAAACGGTTGGCATCATATAAGTAAAAGGTCTTGGTGTATGTTTTGGCATCACGGGACCATCTAATTAGTCTAAAGGCCCTATTCCATTTTGATAAGATGGTCTAAAAGGTTGTAGGGACCATCTAATTAATCTAAAGGCCCTATTCCATTTTGATAAAATTTGATATAAAAAAACATTATATTAAAAATTAATAAAATATATTTTTATAAAAAATATAGATAAACACGTTACATAGTTAACGTCATCAGTCGAAAAATTATTTTTGTCAAAATAAAGCGGGAACCTAAGCAAACAATTTATAGCTAATTAATATTGCCTTACAAAATTGATGGACAACATAACTAACTAATTACATAATGATGAGGCTCCATTATATGGGTTTAGCCACCCTTGGGACCGATTCCCACCCAACAATAGCATCAAGAGACTTTGGCACTGAGTCCCTTCCCTGTCCAGAAGTACTGAGAACATCCTCCCAACCATAAACAAATGGCTCTTGGTTGGCAACAATCATCGAAGCTCCTAAATTGTCCCAAGTGTCAAGTCGAGGAGTTGGGGGAGAGAGGAATAGTCAAGTAGCCATGACCATCTCTGTAAGGACCTTGAGCTGGGATAAGAGTGTAGTTTGGGAGCAAGCGACACTATTGTCTGGACCTGGACTAGCTTCGAGGAGTATCCTACTCAAGAGGAGCCTAATTGACTGTGCACTACGCATTCCCCCACTGATCAATAAGCTCCTGAAGATGAGTGAGCTCCATGGCCACCTTATTGGCTTGACATGTAATCTGAAAATACAAAAATGAAATAATATTAGACTTCTCAAAAGCATAGATATGCAAAGAGGAAGAACACTTACCAAAGATACAATCATTTCTAGCTCTCCATATGTTAAACATGGTCACCATACGAAACAAGTGCCACACTTCAAAGAAAATAGTTGGCAAGGGTGGGGGGTCTCCCAAAATGATATGCTTCCACTCAAATGTGGCGAAGGAATAGGGTCTAAAAAAAAAGTCACTCCCAAAGGAAATGAGCATGAGCACAAACCCAAAAAGATGGACACAGTCTTCAGATTGAAGATAAAAAGGGCAAGAAGGTTTAGGGATGCCTAAATGCTGGAGACGCTCCCCAATAGAAAGCCCTTGGTGCAAAAGACTCTAAGAAAAATAAGAAAGTTTGGGCTCCAAGAAAGGATACCAAACAGTCTGGAACCTGCACATCCAAACAGGTCGAGGGGAGGAGACCTTCCACTATTTATTGAGTTTATCAATCATGGGGAGGCAAGGAGAGAGCCATCCATACCCCAATAGAGCCTTATAGTTTTGTAACGAAGTGTCTAGATACCACTTCCAGTTCTTCCACCAAGGTTGTTACGAAAACACAAAAATCTTGTGTAACATGGAATCAGGAAGAGCAGCCTTGACAACCTCAAAAGAATCCTTGTTAGAGTGACTAAGCCCAAATTTGGATCTGAAGTCATCCCAAGGGAGCCAATCCCTAGTAGGACGAGAAAATAAATCGATGATGCATCACACACGTTTGCAAAAGAATCTAAGCGCATGAACCCAAGGAACCTACGTAAGTGGGGAGCCCTGGTAAGTGATAACAAGTGACCACCAAACATTTATCTGGTTGATGGAGAGGCCATGCCAAAAGCTCTGGCCATTCCATCTAATCTAGGGTTTAACACTCTCCCAGGCTTTCCAAATGCTCCTAATGACGAAGGACCCTGACACTTTGATATACATAGGGGCAACAAGGAGGGAAGGGGATCCCATGCCCCTACAACTCTTACGACCAAAAGGGGAACCTTCACTGACATAGTATTGAATGAGAATATTCTACATCTCATTGCCCATGAGGACTCTAATGACCCACATAACATAGAGGGCTCAACCTTGATGTTGGGTATTGTGAATGCCAAGCCCACCATGGCTTCTAGGAAGACAAAAAAACTCCTAAGCAACACGATGGAATCCCAAACCATTATTGGAAGAGGACCATAAAAAGTCTCGTAAAAGCTTATCAAGCTTCTTACAGCTATTTTTGGACGGGATCCAACAGGAAGAATAATAACCATGGGTGGCCGCAAGGACTTTTGTGCAAATTTAGAATTTACCAATAAGGGAGAGCTTCTTGGTGGACCAGTAGGTAAGTTTTTATTCCACCCTGTTAATAACATACTTCCATAGCTCTGGCAATGAACTGTTAAAGACAAAAGGATGATCTTCCACTGATATTGACTGGAACTAATTAAGCAAGGCCCAAAACCAAGAGCTTTAAGCATGGCTAGAATGAATGACCAATCAATCCTATCATAGGCTTTCTCAAATTCAATTTTGATGAACATTGATTGTTGGTTGGAATTGCGAGCCCACTCCATGCCTTCCCAGAAAACAATAATATTGTCAAGGGTGAACTTGCCTTGAATGAAGCCAGTTTGCTCAAGGCGCATGATAAAAGGAAGGAGATGGAAGATGCGTAAAGCTAAGGCTTTGACAATGACTTTAGTATCACCATCCTTGGGGATAAATTTAATAATCCCTTGATTAAAACTAGGACCCAGAGAACCCTTAGAGAAGACCTCCTCATAGAATTTGAGAAGATCAAGCCCAACAATGTCCCAAAGGGAGTTGTATAATTCATAGGGGAAGTCGTCAAGACTAGAGGACTTATTATTGGCCATCTAAGAAAGAGCTTCCTCTAGATCCTTCAAAGAGAGGTCCTTTTCATAGGCAGCTCTTTGAGACTCAGAAAGCCATTTTGGGACAATAGAAAGGCAAGATTTAAGATCCTGGTCACATTGTGAGGAGCGGGCCTGAACCGCAAACACAGTCTGGTAGTGCTCTTCAAAAGCAGAGAGAATACTAGGAAGTTTAGAAACACGCTCTCCATTAATGTTAAGGGATTTAATACCCAAAAATTGATTACGAGGATGTAAGCATTGAAAGAACTCCTTGGTCATCCTATCTCCAAATTTGAGCCAATGCAACCTCGCCTTGATTTACGTCCCTTTGACATCATAGTGCTCTGCCATAAGTAGTTGGTATTTAATTATAGTAAGGTGCCTTTGAATCTCCCCATTAAAAGAATTGAACGGAAGTTGAGTTGAGGCCACTTCCAACTCCCACGTAAGAGCAATATTAGAGTGATGATGAAGCTTAGCAATCTTATGCCTAAGTGAGCATAGGAAGTTGGTAGTGCACCGGATAGCAACATTCCACCAATCAATCTAGCTTGAGGCCCCTTTCGATCTAGGGACTAGGTTCCAAATTTTGATAACATAGGCCCTCAACATGGGGTGGTGTAGAATAGAGGTATTAAGGTAAAATTGCGATTGAGAAAGAGGAGTGGGGGTAGAAGAAACTAGAATAGAAAAGGAAATGGGAGAATGGTTAGACAAGCAGAGCTCGGGGTGGACAGAGATAAAGGGAGAAGAAGATGACGGTCGTTAAAAGGAGAAAATATTAGAATATGAAAGCATGGCTCTATCCAATATTTTTAGAACATGACTCTCACCTTGTTTATTGTTAGACCATGTGAACTAGGTACTATATGGAAACAAAGAGGGTAAAAAGCAGATATTGGGGTTAGAGAGCCCCAACTTTTCTTTCATGAAAAACTATGCTTCTCTTTCCCTTGTGGTCCACCTCATGGGAAGAAGACCCACCTTGTCATGTGGGAATTTGATCATATTGAAGTCTTTGTAGAGCAACCAGACAACAGGGGGGAGAGAGAGTGTTACCCATCGCCAAAGTGCACAACAGTCATTGGCATCATTAGGTGCATAGATATTGAGCACACCAAAAATATGGCCATCAATATCCATTACAACCCAAATGACATGATTAGAAGGGTCACAACCCTAGGAGATCATTATAGAATGATAAGGTTTCAAAAGGCAGATGACTGCCCCTCCTTTACCTATGTCATGCATAGTATGAAAGGTGTGACCTCGAGGCCAGAGAAAGGAGCAAGTACTGGAAAAAATAAAGCTAGTGATTTTGGCTTCTTAAAGGTAAAGAATATCAATACTACCAAATTTGATCTTGAATTCATCCAAAGCCTGACACACTATGTACTTGTGCATAGGATTTGTCAAACCCTTAACATTCCAAGACATGCACTTCATGAGACATGATCGAGGAGCATATTTCCTATGATGACCTCAGAGTCCTCGAAATTTACCAAAGATTCAAAGGTGTTTGTGAGAAACCTATTATGGTTTTCACAAAAAAATTGTCTGCCATCGCTTCTCCAGAGGGATGCTTGAGGCCTCCCTAACTGTACTGTGAGAGTGATGAGGGTTTTGTGAGGGAACTTCGCTAGGCATATTAGGTGGAGAGACAGGGCATCTGCTTGAGGGGATGGACTCTGGCATAGCTGATGGCTTAGCCGACTGGGAGGCTTAAAGAGTTGGAGAAACATTTTTGCTATTACCACTAGACGTACCTATAGAAAGAGAAATATAAGTTCCTTCTGTAGAGGTTGCATGAGAGATCCCTGACTGAGAACTCTGTTGAGACTCCTTTTTACCAGCTTCCATAGAAGGTTGCAATCGATCTCCTTTACCATTCTTCCTAGTGATAGATTTCCATTCCTCCCCTCCATTAGCAAGAGGGGCAAGTTTAACTATGTTTAAAGGCATTGACATATCTACTAGAGCTCGATTTTTGAATCGATCCTCCATACGAGGGTAATATTTTATCTTGTGAGCTACAAACTAACACCAATAACAAGTATTTGGGAGATTGATATAAACCATTCGTTGTTGGAAATGGGTCTCACCAACCTGAATATCAATAGAATCCTTAAGGTCCTTTGAGAGATCAATTTCAATGCAAATGCATTTGTATGGTCGTACAACATAAAATTTTTGTGGCTCCATGCACACAAACTTGCCAATGGGTGCAACAAGTTATGTAAAGAATGACCAAAAGGACAAAGGGAGACCTACGAATTCCATCCAAACAGGGACACGCAGGGAAACATTAGTAGAAACTATAAAATTACGGTGCCAGGGCTAAATAATTAAAAGGGTATTTCTAAAATACCAAGGACCTTTACTCATAACTACAACAACATGCTACGGATCAACAAACTAAAAATGAAAAAAAAACCTTTAGTAAGGTTTTGAATATGGTCAAATTTTATGCCATATGGTTGCCAGACTTGCTAAATCCATTGAGGAATTAGCGAGTCATTGGGAATCCTGCCAAAAAAGTACCCAACCAGGGTGTGACTCTCAACCCAGTTGTAGGCTTTATCAAAATCTTGCATGGGTAGGACTATGTTCGGTATAGAGGAACTACCTTCAGGATAAACTTCCTGGGTCATTTTACTGGTGCCATGGCTCTCTATAGATGCAACTTCACTTACCAGTGAAATGGCAACCTGAGAGGTGACCATCAAAAGGGAAGGAGCCCCTCACCCGAGGTGGAATAGTTACATAGAATGGCATAGTGTGTTTATATCCTATAAGGGCACTAGAGGTATGGAGGTCGATGAAAGAGGAAATAGATGACAACAACATGTGAGAGAAAAACCCTAGTAGTAACCTCGTCAATGTCATGACCTGAGTTTGAATCATAAGGAGTTGTTATTATTCTTCGAGAAATATGGACCCTCAATCTCTGCCCAACAAATTTAGATTTCCATTTCCCACAATTCATCACTTGAGTGTAATGAAACACAATCTTTCGTTAAATTAGAGTTCAAACTTTTATATTAAATCAAGAGGTTTCTAGATGAACTTATTCTAATATCAACTAGCATGACCAATTTTTCTAGTACATTACATAGGCTTATGAATTTTATTGTGTGTTCTTTTCTTTAAAATGGTGTTTTTTATTAGGTTAAATATTTTTTCCAAGGGATTATGAACTTTTTTGGATTGTGAGAGATATAATGAGGGACTTTTTTTTCTTATAAGTTGGATTATATTAAAAAGTTAGAAAATATCTTGTAGATGTCAACAACAAAGTGTGTGCCAAAATTTCAACAACAAATTTTAAAAATATTTTTAGAGTTGTTTGTGTAATAATGAACAATAAGACCTTTGCCACTAGAAAGCTTTTCATACCTAGCTTCAATACTACCTTTAAGACCACATATACCTCTAGCTCTATGAGACCACCATTGTTCACCAAATATACCTTTTACATCATCAACTATAGGATCATCATGAAGCAACTTTATAAGTCAACCTATATACATAGAAATGCCATCAAGTGCACTGTCTATTTTCATGTCCTAAGACTTGAGTCTAGGTCTTCCAAAGAGGAGCCCAACTTAAAAATCAACTCAACATATTGTTGAGGACTATATCTTATTGATATCTTTGATCTATAGTAAATTTGAGAATGCCATTTTGATCATGTGGAAAATATTTTTTTCTCTTATAAGGTAATTAGTTTTAAGTCAAGCCTTATGATTATCTGTTGCATGCAAGATATAGAGTACTTGGTGCATATTTTATCCCATGAAGGAGTTAAGGTATATATCTAAAGAGTGTGGAAATAGTAGATTAGGGACTTTTGAAATATATCAAAAGCTTCTAATTATTGGTTTCATTGGGTATCATAGTAAGTTTGTAAAATATTATAGATAGGTTCCTATAATACCTTGGTACTATGAAATTTTGTATATTTTAAAACAAGAAATAGCATATGGGGACCAAATGCTAGAAAATTTTTATGATTTGCTTGCAAAACCTACCAATTGACTTAAAGGAATTATTCGCTCAAAAAAGGTGTCGATTTGCTCAAGGAGTGATTTGCTCCACTTGCTAACATAAGAAAATTGCTTGCTAAAGTGAGTGAATTACTCAACATAGTGAGCAAAGAATTCAAATAGGGTGCAAAGGTTAAAATACACATAAATTTGAAGGAAATGTCATTTTACCTTTTAAAATTTTGTGGTGCACTAAGCATTTTTGGAGCCTTCTAAGCCTATTAGAGGTATGTAACATTTGCAAGTACAACATTTTGTTAAAGTTACCCCAAATATTTACTTTTACTGGTAGTAATTGTTTTTCACCTCAAATAACTTAGGCTAAAATTTCACAATAAATAGGGACCTAGGACCCTCATATTTATCTTTTGGCCATTAAAATTCAGAACTACACTATGTGAAATCCACATTGTGCTTTGTACTCATGAGGTTGTAAGAAATTGGCAAGTCCTTGTGTATCTTGTTAGAGGCACCATCCTTTTGGTTTGTCAAGTGCATAGCGGTCATATACAACCTTTCTAACCCATCTTGTCATTATTTTATTAGTTTCATAATCAAATGAATTTATGGACATTGATGAAATTTAGATTCTTGTATGTTGATTGATCGCATGCTACCTTGCTACAATATAACAACCATATTTGCTTTATGTTGGCTTTTTAAGTCTTACTACCACAGAAATATCACAAGTCCCTTAATAAATAAGCCACGCTATTAAAGGTCATAATAATAATGAGTAGAATGAGCAAATTAATATGTATATCAAGGCCAATATAATAATGAAAATAGCATTCACTTATATTTTATCAAATATGAATGTAAATCGCCTAAGTCATTCATGAACTATGCATGAAGAAAATTTACAATATTAACTACTCAAAATTTGTATACAAGTTTTATTCACTTTTTTGTATCTTCCTCTTACAATCAAATAATCGAATTCCTATTGGATTGATTTTTCATAGAGCATTATATTATTAATATAGCCATAGTAATGTGACTCTTCAAGTACTTGACTATTGCTCTCCATATGACATGTCCCATGACCTTTGGATTATCATATTTCGACTTGCATACTAGACTATTCATTTTCTTCTTACATGCACACTTCTACATGAATATTACACTTATACATGTACTCCTAATCTAAGACACTTGTGCACATCCTCACATTACATATTTGAACACATACATACAAGACACGTGTGCACATTCTCTCAACACACTCTTGCAATATGACTTACATGACACTTGTGCATTTCCTGCACATTAACACTTACATAAAATGAAAAATATAAATCACACATCTAAACTATAGACTCAATCCTAAACTATTACAAATTTACAATTACACCATAAAGGTACCACTGGGGTACATTAGCATGTACCAAATAATGTAATATTCCTCAACACTTTTATCTCTCACACTCTAACCTTTCATATTATAGAGCATTTTCTCCATAATATAGCCATAGTAATATGATTCTCCAAGTACTTGACTATTTCTCTCCATATGACAAGTCCCATGACTTTTGGCTTATCATCTTCCCACTTGCATACAAGACTCTTCACTTTATTCTTACATGCACACTTCTAAATGCACTCCTAATCTAAGACACTTGTGCACATCCTCATATTACATATTTTTACACTTACATACAAGACACTTGTGCACATTCTCTCAATACACTTTTGCACTCTAACTTACATGACACTTGTGAATTTCTTGCATATTGACACTTACATAAAATGGAAAATATAAATCACACATCTAAACTATAGAGTTGATCCTAAAATATTACATATTTACAATTGCATCATGAAGGTACCATGGGGGTACATTAGCATGTACCAAATAATGTAATTTTCCTCAACACTTTTATCTCTTACACTCTAAGTTTTATATATTTTCTTTCCACACTACACACATTTTAAATTCTGCATATATATATATATATATATATATATATATATATATATATATGTTTCATGTGTGCATCTTATTTCAAGCAAATTAATTAGTTTATGTTAGAGATCCAAACAAGGAAACCAAGGAGCTCTCCTAAATCTAGAGGTCAAGGGAAGCCTATGGAAAACTCATCCAACCTTGTTGAAATTCACATTTAGGGATGTAACACTTAAAATAAAAGTCGGGCCAATTCCTTGAATCAACATAGTTCCTGGCATGCCCTGCAAGAAAAACCCCATTCATATGTATTTTGTTTTTTATTTTTATGCCCAAAAATTTTCCATCATGAACAAATCGATTGGCTCAAAAAAATCACTATGTTTTTCTTTGCAAACTATTTGCTTGACAAAGTAAGTGATTCACTCAAATTTTGGACAAGTTCAATATTTTACAAAAAGTGAGTGATTCACTTGACTCAACAAGCAAATCGCTTGACTTGGCAAGCGAATTACTCAAATTTTCTTAAGTTTGGGAGCTACAAAAATATATACTTTAAAATACTAAGATCTCAATTCCTAAAATAGAGTGTCATGCATAACAAAGTAACTTGGTATTAAAATACCATAAAGGGATTAGAAAATATATTTCAAATATTTAAGTTAAAATACTTCATTTATTAGGCAACAAACTCTTTGTTGAAGCAAGGAAGGATTGGGAAGGAAGCTATTGCATATGTCAAACATATCACGCTAGGTATTTTTTATTTATAAGAACAAATGAAGTTGGATTCTATTGATGTGTCTAGATCATCCATCATTAAGAATAGTATGACTAGTATATGAATGGATTTTTATTCTCTCTGTTACTGATAAATTTTTAACTAATTTTAATATATACTAATAGTTGTTTATGTATAAGCTTCATATAGTAAACATAGTTTCTTTATTAGAGGGGCCTTGATATGTTGTTTTAATTGATTATATGGGATTGAAATGACCCCATCTACATTACATCGTGATCACATAGCAGTATTATAATAGCTTGAAAATTATGTATGTATTGCTTGGAAAGATTCAAATATGGGTCTTCTCTTAAAAGACGATAAATGTAATCAATTGAGAACATGCCATTTGATGCCTTGATATGAATTTTACAATACCTAGTACAACTGATGCAGGAGCATCCGGCGACAGTAGAGCAATCTTGCATCTTCCAAAAATTTTCTAAATTTTCTAAGTACTTTGCATTTGATTTATTTTCAGTTATTTTCCAAGGGGGAAGTTTTGTAGAGCAAGGGGGGGAAGTTTCGTAAAGCATGGGGAGGGGTCACGAAATTGCGACCTCAAAAGGCTTTGGCAAGACTTGGGCCAGTTTCATCGCGATATCGCGACGATATTTCGGAGCAAAGGCGAGAGGAGAAGTCCCGTCGCGATATCGCGACAGGTCGCGATATCGCGACCAGTGGGAAGCTGCCACGTGGCAGAGTTACTAAGGCAAGGCGGAGAGCAAAGCGAAGGACTTAAGCAAAGTGAAGACAGAGGGGGGGTCGCGAAATCGCGACATGTCACGAAATCGCGACATGTCACGAAATCGCGACCCCAAGGGGCTTCGGCAAGGCGGAGGCAGTGGGGGTCGCGAAATCGTGACATGTCACGATTTCACGACATGTCGTGAAATTGCGACCCCAAAGAGCTACGACAAAAGGAAGGCGCTTTTGGTCACGATATCGCGACATGTCGCGATTTCGCGACCTGTCGCGATATCGCGGCCAGGTGAAGGCACAGCCAAAAGAGAACCAGCGGACGGCCAGGCAAGGCCAAATTTGACACGTGGACAGCCACGTGTATCAAGACAGTTGTGAGGGGCACGTGTATTAAAAATATTGCGACAAGAAGAAGGCATAGCCAAGTATGCACGCGGACAGCCAGGGAAGGTCGAATTAAACACGTGGACAGCTACGTGTATTAAAACAAGATGAGGGCCACGACCGCGCATATTTTTTTATTGTTGGCAAAGTAACAGGTACAGGCGATGGAACAGATACAGGCGATGGACATTATGGAGGAGACCACGGTGCAGAAGAACAATCTGACCGAGACGGCGGTTGCAGGTCAAGGGAGGTCATTAATACGAGCTTCATGGTGGATCGGGCAGTTGCCCATTTATGGCAAAAAATTTGAAACTCGGCTTGGGGGGAAAATGAACTTGAAATTTTGGTTAGGCGGGGGCATTAATTGCCTAGAGGGTCGAGGCCTCGATAAAAACTCGAGAATTGTAAGGGATGGGGATGGTGAGTTCGGGATTGAGGGGAAAGAGAAATATGCCTAGAAACTGTAATGTAAGACTGTATTAAGCTATTTGCAGAAAAATTAATCTGAAGTTATGTTGATTGAATCTCGGCTTGCCATCAAGTGGTATCAGAGCGGGAGCTCCTGAGCGTGTAACAGATCGTCGAAAGAGAGGCAGTTACACCAGGATCTGTGGAAGGATTTGTAAGGGAAGAAAGAAAAAATGCCTCCACGAAGAAACCGTGGTGGAGTAGGAAATGTGGTGCCGGCCGAAGACTTTCGAGCCTTGCAGAGACAAGTTCAGGCCCTGCAAGAAGAGCTACGCAGAATGCACGAGCTGGAAGGGATGAGGGAAGTGAAGACGAAGTTGATGAAGAAGAAGACCAGTCTGAGGAAGAAGAAGAGGCTGTGGACCCTGCACAAGCCAGGTTGTACAAGGCCATCTCTCAGATTGGAAAGCAACCAAAAATGGAGGTTTCTACATACTCGAGAAACCTAAATCCAGAAGAGGTGATTGATTGGATAAATGATTTAGAAGAATATTTTGAATATGAGGAGGTTGAAGACCCTAATCGGGTCAGATTTGCTAAGACCAAGTTGAAGGGTCATGCCAGCATTTGGTGGAGAGGAATACAGTTGGAGAGGAACAGAAGAGGGAAGGAGAGAATAACCAGATGGGATAGAATGGTGGAAAAGCTGAAAAGATAGTTTATTTCGGCAGATTACGAGTTGGATCTGCTAAGGAAAATGCAGAGTTTGAGACAGACAAACAAAACTGTCCAGGAATACACTAAGGAGTTTTACAAGATCTCTATTAGAACTGGACATTTAGAGGCAAACAAAGAAAAGGTAGCCCGTTATATCAATGGGTTGAGACTCGGTATCCAGGAAGAGGCTGAGCCTAGTTCGGGTAAGCACCATTGAGGATGCTTACCGGTTTGCCTTAAAGGTGGAAGAAAAAGCTGAATAGGCGGTTTGAAGGCAAGCAAAGAGGAAGGGGCCGTGGTGGAAGAACTGGTGGGAGAACCAGTGGAGAAAAATATAAAGATCCGAAGAAGGCTGGTGAAGCCAGTAGCAACCAGGATCAAAGGGAAGAGGATGTTTATCAGCCCCGTGATCAGAATAGCTACCCAAGAGGACGGGGTGGATCTGGACGAGGATTTGGAAGAGGAGTATTTCGTGGGACATGTTTCCACTATGGTGAAGAAGGACATCGGGCATTTGAGTGTCCACAACACCGAGAAAGGACGAACAAGAGGCCTGAGGGTCCAGCCAGGGCTGCTGTGGCAGAGGAAGATGCTGAGTCTGAACATTCTAAAGAAGCGGAGAGAGGGGAAGCAATGATCGTAAGAAGAGTCCTATTGAATGAGGAGAAGGACACAGATCAGAGAAGAAGTTTATTCCGCACAAGGTGTAAATGCGCGGGCAAGGTTTGCAATATTATTATTGATAATGGTAGCACGGATAACCTGGTTTTAGAAGAAATGGTTACCAAGTTACAATTAGAGAGGAAGAAGCACCCGCATCCATATCGGGTCGCATGGTTACAGAAGGACCATAGGGCTTTGGTCAATGAGCAGTGCTCCGTTAAATTTAATATTGGAAATTATTGTGATGAGGTCTTGTGCGACATCCTGCCTATGGATGCTTGCCATATGTTTTTGGGAAGGCCCTGGCAGTTCGACCGGAGTGCAGTGCATGACGGCCGTGCCAACACCTACTCATTGACAAAGAATGGTGTACGCCATAAGCTGAAACCCGTGAAGGAGGCGGATGAAAAGGTGTGTAACAACTCCAGAATCTGTCTAGTTGAAGGGAGAAAATTTTTGGACGGTTTGAAGCATGAACATTTGTGTTATGCAATAATTCCTAGAGTTAGGGAGGAGGAATGCAAAGATACCCCGACAGAAGTCCTAGATCTGTTGGAGGAATTTCTAGATATTGTATCAGATAATGTGCACGAGGGTTTACCCCCAGTAAGGAAGATCAGCCACCATATAGATTTGGTGCCGGGATCAAGCTTGCCAAATAAGGCTGCACACAGAATGACACTTGTAGAAGCGAGGAGTTAAACAGACGAGGTCCGGGAGTTGCTTGGAGAAAGGATTGATTAGGGAGAGTCTTAGCCCATGTGCGAGTGCTTGCAGTACTAGCACCCAAGAAGGATGGAGAGTGGAGAATGTGCATGAGACTCTCGGGCAATCAACAAAATCACTATCAAATATAGATTCCCATTGCCAAGGATGGATGATATCATGGACTGTTTAAGTGGAGTGAGTACTTCACGAAGATTGACCTAAAAAGTGGTTATCATCAGATCCATATCCGAGAAGGAGATGAGTGGAAGACAACCTTCAAGACAAGAGAGGGCTTGTATGAGTGGTTGGTCATGCCATTTGGGCTGTCCAATGCACCAAGTACCTTCATGCGGCTGATGAATGAAGTATTGAAAGAGTTTCTGGGAAAGTTTGTCATTGTTTATTTAGATGATATATTGATATTCAACAGAACCCTGGAGGAACACCTGATGCATATCAGGAGGGTTTTTGAAAAGCTGCGGGAGGAGCAGTTATTAATAAATCTGAAAAAGTGTAATTTTGTCAAGAAAGAGTTAGTATACCTGGGGTTTGTAATCTCAGTGAGAAGGTCTAAAAATGGACCCGGGAGAAGGTGAGAGCCATCATCGAATGGCCTACCCCAAGAAGCACAACAGAAGTAAGATCATTTCATGGTCTAGCCGACTTTTACAGGAAGTTCATAAAGAACTTCGGCGACATTTGTGCACCTCTCACGAAACAATGAGAGGGGATAAAAAAGAGTTCAAGTGGACATTAGGGGCTGAAAGGAGCTTTGATGCATTAAAGAAAAAGGTCACAGAACAGCCTGTTTTGGCACTCCCGGACTTTAACAAGGTATTTCGGGTGGACTGTGATGCCAGTGGCGAGTGCAATAGGGGCTATCTTGAGTCAAGAAGGCGGACCCTGTTGCTTATTTCGGTGAGAAGCTAAATGATGCTCGAAAAAAGTATTCAGTTTATGACCAGGAATTTTATGCTATAGTTCAGGCTCTGAAGAAGTGGAGACACTATTTATTGCCAAAGGAGTTTGTTCTATTTACTGATCATCAGGCTTTACAGTACATTAACAGTCAAACAAAGCTGAATCAAAGGCACATGAAGTGGGTGGAGTTCCTCCAAAGCTATACCTTTGTCTTGAAGCACAGAAGCGGGAAATCAAACAGAGTTGCAGATGCCTTAAGTAGAAGGCAGAATTTGCTGATTAAAATGACAGTGGAAGTAGTGGGATTTGAAGAACTGAAGGGTTTGTACCCTGAAGATCCAGATTTTGCGAAGCCAAGACGGCTTGCTTGACACCTGTTACTATGGACAGGACAAAATGGTTGGATTTTCTAATCCAAGACGGAATGTTGTTCAGAGGAAGTAAATTATGCATTCCAAGAAGTTCCATGCGGGAAAACTTAGTCAAGGAGAAACACAACGGAGGACTGGCCGGACATTTTGGCCGGGATAAGACAATTGCCCTGGTGAGTGAAAATTATTATTGGCCGCAACTACAGCAAGATGTGAAAAAGTTTGTACAGAGTTGTAGAATATGCCAGATGGCAAAGGGTAGAAGACATAACACGGGATTGTATCGGTCGTTACCGATACTGAGCGGCCATGGGAGGACGTCGGCATGGACTTCGTCCTCGGATTGCCAAGAACACGAGGGGAAATGACTCTGTATTTGTAGTAGTTGATAGATTCTCCAAGATGGCACACTTTATCCCATGCCGAGAAAACAAGTGATGCGAGTTCACATTGCGGGGTTATTTTTCAAGGAAGTGGTACGACTTCACGGTCTACCGAAGAGCATTGTTTTCGACGAGAGATACAAAATTTGTTGGTTATTTCTGGAGAACTTTGTGGAAGAAGTTGAAGACAGATCTGAAGTTCGGTTCTGCATACCACCCACGGATCGATGGACGAGACAGAGGTGGTAAATAGAAGCCTGGGTAATTTCTTGAGATGCTTGATAGCGAGATCAACCCAAGGGATGGGATTTAGTTTTACCGTAGGCGGAATTTGCGTATAACAATTCGATCAATAAGAGCACGAATAAATCTCCGTTCCGGATAATATATGGAAACAGCCGAGAAATGTGTCTGAACTGAGAAAGTTGGATAAGAGAGAAAAGAGCAGTGCCGAGGCAGAAGAATTTGCGGAACATATAAAAAGTTTGCATGAAGAAGTAAGGAAACAAATTCTGAAAATGAATACTCAATATAAGACAAGAGCAGACCAGAAGCGGCGGTTCAAAGAGTTCAAAGTAGGAGATGAAGTCATGGTCCATCTCAGGAAGGAAAGGTTTCCTGCCAAAACTTATAACAAATTGAAGATGAAGAAGTTTGGGCCATGCAGAATACTGGAAAAACGGGAGTCAGGAAATGCATATGAAGTGGAATTGCCAAGTTGGCTTGACATTTCACCCATTTTTAATATTTTAGATTTAGTGGAATATCATGAGGGAGAAAGTACAGAGGTACCAAGTACAAAATTATGGCAAATTCCAGCATCTACTCCAACCACAGACGAGGTCGAGGAAATATTAGACGCTCGTGAAGGCAGAAGCACCAGAAACAAACAGTATTCTAAATATTTGATAAAGTGGAAGGGTAGACCTGTTGAAGATGCAACTTGGTTGTCGAAGACGGAGGTTGACCGCCTGGGTCTTCCCCTAACAAAACAGAAGTGAGGATCACTTTTTATTTACCCGGGTGTCTGATGCAGGAGCATCCGGCGACAGTAGAGCAATCTTGCATCTTCCAAAATTTTTCTAAATTTTCTAAGTACTTTGCATTTGATTTATTTTCAGTTATTTTCCAAGGGGGAAGTTTTGTAGAGCAAGGGGGGAAGTTTCGTAAAGCATGGGGAGGGGTCATGAAATCGTGACCTCAAAAGGCTTTGGCAAGACTTGGGCCAGTTTCGTCGCGATATCACGACGATATTTCGGAGCAAAGGCGAGAGGAGAAGTCCCGTCGCGATATCGTGACAGTCGCGATATCGTGACTGTCGCGATATCACGACCAGTGGGAAGCTGCCACATGGCAGAGTTACTAAGGCAAGGCGGAGAGCAAAGTGAAGGACTTAAGCAAAGTGAAGACAGAGGGGTCATGATATCGTGACCAGTGGGAAGCTGCCACATGGCAGAGTTACTAAGGCAAGGCAGAGAGCAAAGTGAAGGACTTAAGCAAAGTGAAGACAAAGGGTGGGGTCACGAAATCACGACCCCAAGGGGCTTCGGTAAGGCGGAGGCAGTGGGGGTCGCGAAATCATGACCCCAAAGAGCTGCAACAAAAGGAAGGCACTTTTGGTCGCGATATCGCGACATGTCACGATTTCGCGACCTGTCGCGATATCGCGGCCAGGTGAAGGCACAGCCAAAAGAGAACCAACGGATGGCCAGGCAAGGCCAAATTTGACACGTGGACAGCCACATGTATCAAGACAGTTGTGAGGGGCACGTGTATTAAAAATATTGCGACAAGAAGAGGGCATAGCCAAGTATGCACGCGGACAACCAGGGAAGGTCGAATTAAACACGTGGACAGCTACGTGTATTAAAACAAGATGAGGGCCATGGCCGCGCATATTTTTTTATTGTTGGCAAAGTAACAGGTACAGGCGATGGAACAGATACAGGCGATGGACATTATGGAGGAGACCACGGTGCAGAAGAACAATCTGACCGAGACGGTGGTTGCAGGTCAAGGGAGGTCATTAATACGAGCTTCATGGTGGATCGGGTAGTTGCCCATTTATGGCAAAAAATTTGAAACTCGGCCTGGGGGGAAAACGAACTTGAAATTTTGGTTAGGCGGGGGCATTAATTGCCTAGAGGGTCGAGGCCTCGATAAAAACTCGAGAATTGTAAGGGATGGGGATGGTGAGTTCGGGATTGAGGGGAAAGAGAAATATGCTTGGAAACTGTAATGTAAGACTGTATTAAGCTATTTGCAGAAAAATTAATCTGAAGTTCTGTTGATTGAATCTCGGCTTGCCATCAACAACCCATCTCTTTCTTTAAAGGGGTCATTTTTTATTATATTTGTATATGGACTACCTAAGGATATTGATCTATAGCTCACATGATCATTTTAGCTTTTCAAATATAAAATAGTCAACCTAATGGATAAGTTTCTAACAAAAAAATCTCAAATCATATGACCAATTATAATAATTCTCTATGTAAGTACTTAATTGAGTGCTCTCCCATTCAAAGTTATACAATAATGAGAAACTAATCAAAATTACTAACAACAAAGAATTATTGTTGCAACAACTTGTGTTTTTGCATCAACCACTCTTGACTTATGAATTTAAAAAAAAAAATATTGGTTATAACTCTTTACTGTTTAGTTCTATTTTTGTATATTACCAATTGAATCATTGTAAAAAAAATGACCTCATACCTAAACATTTTAATTTTTTTTTTATGTATTTTTATTTTTATTTAGGAGACCAACTTCAAACCTCGATATGAGGGGACTAAGACCCCTCATAAAAACCAAAATTTTTAACTTAAAATTTTGATTTTATAGTTTTCCGATTAGGGTCAAAAAACTAAAGTCACGATTATCACATATATAGTAGTAATTTAGCCTTTCAACTTATTTTTAAATGAAGTTAATTTTTAAAAATAAATGTTAATATAGAATAAAATTAAACAAAGTGCAAGGAGAGCTTTGTTAGTGTTTGTACACATTGCCACTACCATAGCATGCAAAATATTCAATAAGGTGAAATGGATGTGGAATGTGAGGCTTAGGATTGTATTTATTTATATCAAACATTTTTCGAAAAAAGAGTAAGTAATTTTTTTTTTATGGAGTAGATTAGGGTTTTGGATATCTCTACAACTCAGTCATGGCAACGGTGGAGGGGTCCCTCCCTCCCAAACCTTCCTTTTGGGATACAATGTGATTGGTAGGAGGGAACTCAGGTAACACCATGACCAAGTTTTCTCTCAGACCTCTGAGAATTTCGTGCTTAAATCTCAAGAAGAATGATAATGGATGCATTAAAGTGGTAGATGGTTCCCCAATAGTTCAGCTAAAAAATATAGACATTCAAACGAGCATAGAGGATATGGAAATGAAAGGTATAATATAAAAATTCATGGGTTTTAGATCCCAGCTATCAGCATTTAGGGACTAGGAATATAGGAACTAACAAACTAAGGGATAATTTTATATCACACTCTATCTCAATGGTTATTTCCTAGTTCTCTTTGAGTTTAAAGAGGATCAAGAATGTGTCTTCCATAGAGGGCAATGGTTTCTTGGGAGAGTAGGCTTGTTCATGAAATCCTACCATACAAAGTTTCAAGCGGAGGAAGAAATTCCTTTTATGGTCCCTATATGGATTATGTTATTTGGGTTACTAGTTGAATACTAGAATCCTATCTCCTTTGCATCTATTAGAAAAACTCTGGAAACCTTTATGATGGTGGTTGACAGTACTTATAGTTTTGAACAAATGATATATGTCATAATATGTGTTCTAATGGACCTCAACAAACCTCTTCTAGAAAATATCACATTACAAACAAAGGATGAATCTTGGGAGCAAAAATTTGATTATGAAAACATACCATTTAGATGTTGGATATGCCATGAGTATGAACATATGGTGAAAGACTATCCACAAAAGTGATTAGAGAAAATGCAAGTAAAGAAAATGGTCATAGAATTTCAAGAAATTGAAAAGAAAGCACATTCAAAGAAAAGAGCAAATGTAGAAAGTAATGCAAAACCAAATAAAAAATTTGCTCCTTTGATTGATGAAGATACAATTGCAAGAGAAAATCATCAAATGAAGACAAAATCGATGGTGGAGCTAGTTCTTGAAGCAATTTCCCAATCTACATAAGGTAAAAAGGCACTACCAGAAATAGATAACAATCAGATCAATATGAAAATAGACACAAACCTAAACCACAAAGGTTAGCAAAGGAAAAATAAGTGAGGATCCAAAAAAGAATAGAAATATACTTGTGAAACATAGGATATTTCATCCTGAAGTAAGAGGAGACACCTCGATCCCCCTTACTAAGGCCTTGGTGATATACACAAAGGATCATGAAGGAGGACATGTCCAAGATCCATCTAGTATATAATAGGAAAAACATAAGAAAATGAAGATGGATACCAATCAAAAAGTGGGACATAAGACCAATTAGAACCACCTAGTGAAATAAGGAGAAACTCTTATCTCTAAGGGTAAGGTGACTCTTATCACCAAAATATTAACCCTTCAATTCTCATGAGACTTCTTTCATGGAATGTAAGGGAGATAAGAGGTAATCCTATAAAATAATAAAATTAAAAGGTTGATTCAAAGAAATAAGCCAAACCTAGTTTTTCTTCAAGAGACAAAGGTAATAGTAGAGGAGATGGAGATAATGGATAAGAAATTGTGGCCCATGGGTCAAGTAGAATCTCTCAACTCTCAAGGAGTATCGAGTGGGTTCTCTTTTGTACGAGATCCAAAGGAATTTGTGGTGTATGTGGTTGTGGGAATTTAGGGTATTATAGGACTTTAGGGGCAATGGAAAAGACTAGCAACTCCTTTGTATTAACATATATGCAACCACTACTATAGAGGAAAAATAGAGGTAATGATGGCTTTTTAAGCCTTAATACTACCACAAATATCATAGGTTAAATATAATAGGATCAAATATAATGTAGCCACAATATAATAAGTTCAAGATAATAATATGAGAAAATTAATATGTAAATCAAGGCTAATAATATATCAAATAACATTCAATAATAAGCAGCAATATGAATGTAAATAGCCTAAATCATTCATGTACTATGCATGAAGAACAACTTACAATATTAATTGCTCAAAATGTATGCAATCTTTATTGCTCCAGTTTCTCTTACAAATATGATATGATAATGATACTGATAATCTGATCGTATCTTCTTCTTCTATGGAGTACTATATAGCCATAGTAGAATGACTCTTTGGATACTTGAATATTCCTTTCCATATGCCAAGTCTCATGACTCTTGGCTTATCTACTTGACACTTGCATACTTGATGAACACTTGACTCTATATTGTATGCACATCTATACATGAATCTTACACTTCCATAACTTGCACACTCTAATATAAGACACTTGTGTATTTATTTACATTATATATTTGCACTCCTAAATATAAGACACTTGTGAACATAGACTCAACTTACATTTGTACACTAACTCATATGACACTTGTGTATTTCCTACATATTACAACTTTACATGACACTTGTGCATTTCCTGCACATTCACACTTACATAAAAGGGAAAATATAACTCACACTCTAAACTATGAATCAACCCTAATCTATTATTTACAATTGTACCATGAAGGTACCATGGGGGTACATTAGCATGTAAAAAATAATGTAATATATTCCAAAATCCCCCTGTATTATATTATTTGGTTATTGAAGACTTTATTCTTCAGTCATGGTCTTTATCTTTATCTTCAATCAATTTATTTTATATTAATCTCTAAACCTGCAATATGAGATTCATGTCTTTGAGTTTAGATTTCCTATTACACTTCCTAAAATGATTTTTTCTCTTCTTTCTTCTTCTCTATTTTTGCATCTTCATTTGAGATATACCTAACAATATACCTTCTAAACAATGAGTTAGTAAATCATCACAATAATACATCTTTGATTTCAATGATTCTTCATTGAAGCTAACATAATATTAATTCAAGTTATGTGTCATTCTTCTTTGTTTGTTTCTCTTCTTGAAAAATCTTAAAAACAATTAATGACAAATACATCATTAAGCATTCTTTTGAAGAAAGTATAATGGAGTTTTGAGAATTCCACCATGCTCTAAAATTTTTTTCATGAAGATAGCTTATAAGAGTTGTAAATATTTCCTCTTTTGCATCCTTGAGAAACAAAGATAATTTCTCTTTCAAATTATTAGTCATTTGTTTCTTTCCATCAAAGTCATCTATCAAATTTTGAGAATAAAATTTAAGTTTGTGCATTATCTCATCACTATCCTTATTGAATGCATTTTTAATAATTTCTTCCATGATATGCAATCTTTTCCTTTGAAGTAGACAACCTTATATCTCCTAGGTTTAAAAAATAAATCAAAGTTTCTAAATTAATTCCTATGAGGTAGTAAACCTTATGTCTCCCTAGTTTTAGAAACTAAAAATAAATCTTTACAAATTTATATTTTCCTAAGTTTGATGTTGAATACCTTTTATCTTCCAAATAGATAAATTTGCAAAAACTCAATAAATTCAATTTATTTTTCAAAAAAACTCAAAAATAAACTTTTCAAAAACTTCTTTAAGCAAATTAACTAGTTGGTTGACATCCTTATTACTCCAACCTTTTTAAAATATACTTAAATAAATTACTAAAAACAAACCATATTAACCTTATCACTCCATCTAATCTAAATACTTCAAATAAACTTAAATAAACCTTAAACTTATCTCTCCAAATAATAAAGACTTAAATAAATCTTATAACAACTTATCTCTCCATGATGTAATAATCCTTAATGTAATAACTTCTATGATGTAATAATTCATAAAGAACGTGGGTAGTACCCATGATTAATATTTTGTAATGTTCTAAGATTTAGCTTATGTAGTGCCTATGACAAATGACACTCTTTTTATGTAACACATGGTAGATAGGTTATGTAAGGTGGCCTTATGAATGTAATTCGAGTGGCATTGTGCATGTAATTATAGTCGCACTATGCATGTAATTCGGGTGGCATTATGCATGTAATCCAAGTGGCATTTTGCATGTAAGCCAACCATGGAAGGGAACTCTCTAAATACCCGAAAAGGCACCAATGTATTCATCTTTTTGCAAGTTAATGAAGTGCTGAAGGAGTTTGCCCCCTCGAAGAGGCCTGCGATTCAATATTATTGTGAGATTGTTCCTTTATGCAAATTTTTATTATAATGTGTATTTTGTTCTGAATATTAATATGATGTTTATGTGAGTTTATTTCCAAGCAATTGTGTGAGAGTGTGTTTATTTGAGTTTATTTTATATTAGGATCCTAACAAGTGGTATCAGAGCGCTTTCCAAGGCCAAGTTCTGCTGCAACAGTAATGATTCTTTTCTATTAGGTATAATCCCTTGTTATTTTTGTGTAATTTTTTTTTACTATTATAAAAAAAAAAATAGTATTTTTAGTTGAGTAGGTAGAAACCCTATGCTGGGGGTTTTAAAATATAGCGAAGGATATATCATTATTGGCTAAGCTAGATAGCCCATACAACATCTAGTGAAGTGAGGGGCGATCAGACTCCAATACCCAGCCCTCAAACAAAACTCGCGCATGAACTTGAACGCATCTTCGGGTGTATCGGGAGACCATTCTAGGGTTAACAAAATTTTACCTAGTTGGAAGCTTATCAGCATTGTATCATCCATAGTCCATGGTACACAACATCCTGGATTATTACCCTCTCGTACTATCAGAGAGGCAAATAGTGTGCTCGAGGGTATGTGTGGAATCCTCCTTGGGTAGTGGCCCGAAATATTGGTCCAAGAACTATTGTTCGTCACTGCGGTATAATAGAGGGCCTATGGGTGTTACATACTCCTTTACCTAGCATAACCTGGTTCTGTTAAAACTTTAACTCTTGCAACAAAATCACAAACCAAAACTCCCTATTTGTAAACTAGCATTCCAAATTCCCAAAAGTGAGCATATGAGAAAGGAATCCTCTACCAAAAAAATAACATAAATTACATGAATTCAGGATAGAATATGAGGGTGACAGTTAAGTTGATAGTCTAGAGAATAACAGTCAGATTTAAATTAGTAGTAACAGTCAGGTCAGCATAATTAGGTCAGAAATTACAGTTTTCAATATCAGAATAGAACTGTCATAACAGTAACCTATACAATACAGAGAATTTTCAGACTAGTGAGGTAAGCAGTGTCAGAGAGTCTGTCAAGGCTGAGCAAAACATTGAGCGAGTGACCAAAGACCAATTATAGATAGTGCTCCAATACCCAACTTTTGCACTGTAGCTCAAAATCCAAAACTGTAAACACCATTAGACTCAACAAAATAGGAGAAAAAAAAGTTTGGGGTGCCAAAAAGTAGTGTTGTGGGATATAGCTCATTGTGACCACCTCTTTGAGCTGATCATTTTGATATATAGCACCCAAGCACTTTTTTGGACACTTACTAAAAATAGTAAGTCCTGAAACCCAATTCTATTTTTAGTAACTGGTCACAAAAGGTTCCAAAATGGCCTAGGGTACTCGTGGACATAAAAAAGAGCTAGAACAGATGGAATCCTTAACAAAATCCATTAAGAATTTGAACTTGGCAATTTTATCCATAAGGCAAGAGGTCCAAGGTCTTCGTCTAGATCATGAGGCCACTAGCGCTCGCTTAGAAGAAACACTAGTAGAAGTGGGTAGCAAGTTACATAAGGGACCACTCAAAACAGAACACCAGGGTGAAAAATCTACAAGGAATGACCATGACCCATCCTTTAAAATGCCAAAATTGGACTTCCCTCGATTTAATGGGAAGGATGTTGATGGGTGGTTATGTAGGGTTGATCAATTCTTTAGACTTCATAATGTTCCCATATATCATTGAGTTTAGATGGCTTCCTTCAATTTGGAATCTGAGGCTCTATACTGGTTTTAGTGGTTACATAATTCCAACCCAAATCTCTCTTGGGAGGACTTTGAGTCCCAACTACTGACCCGATTTGGCCCTAGTGAGTATGAGGACTTCATAGGGGCCTTGACCAAACTGCAACAAATATCCTCAATCCATGACTACCAAACTCAATTTGAAAAATTGGCCAATAAGACAAGAGGATTGACGAAAGGGTTCTTCACGAGTTGTTTTATCAGTGGGTTAAAATGGGATCTCCAAGCTGTAGTAAAGATGTTGAAACCACAGTACATGATGGAAGTTATCAGTTTGGCCCATCTGGCCGAATCTAAACTCTCAAACCAAAGACACCCATCGTGGTTTCCTCAAAATCGACTTTCATTTCCTTCTTGAACCCAAAATTTAGTGGATAGTAAACCTACTACACCCAAGAGACTGACTACAGAGGAGATCAATGCATGTCGTGCCCAAGGATTATGTTATAATTGTGATGAAATTTTTTTTAAAGGACATAAGTGTGCAAAAAAAAGACTATTCTTGATAGATGTTGAGGAACCTGCTAACATTGACCAAAGTGATAAGTATGAGGACCCTCCTGAAACACCTTCTCCATAGGAAGAAGATACACAGGGGTCTGAGGTAGAGATTTCAGTCCATGCTCTTGTAGGCATTACCACTCCACAAACCATGAAAGTTGTGGGATTTTTCAAGGGCCAACGTCTTACCATCCTTATTGATTCAGGAAGCACACAAATTCATTGATCCTCGAGTTGCTAAGAGGGCAAATTGCTATATATACACTTGTAATTCATTCAAGATCATGGTAGCCAATGGGGGAACATTACCTTGTAAAGGAAAATGTTGCAATGTCAATATTAGGATAGGGGACTATGAACTCAAGCAAGACATGTTTACCCTCCAGTTGGGAGGATGTGATATGGTTTTGGGATCTCAATGGTTGAGTACATTGGGCACTATCAATTGGAACTTTGCAAAACTTTGGATGCAATTCTCCCAAAATGGATAGACACACTTACTCAAGGGCTCCCTTGCAGGAACACCTCACCTCATTAGTTCCAATCGTATGGAGAAAGTGCTAAAGAAATCAAAATATGGGGTCATTGCACAAATCTTCTCCATCCAACCAACCACTTCACTAATGGCTAAAATTCCATCAGACCTACAACTAGTTCTACACAAACATGATGTTGTATTTGTAGAACCAACTACACTACCACTGCGTCGCTCTCACGACCACACTATCCCATTGCTCTTGGGTAGCGCACCACCAAATATTAGGCCATATAGGTACCCTCATGCCATGAAATAAAAACTAGAAAAACTGATACAAAAATTACTCAAGGCTGGTGTCATCCGGTCTAGTACTAGCCCCTACTTCTCACCTATCCTACTTGTTCCCAATAAATATGGCTCATGGCACCTATGTATTGACTATCGAGAACTCAACAATACTACGATCAAGGATAAATTTCCTATTCTAGTGGTTGATGAATTACTCGATGAACTACATGGGACCATGTATTTCACCAAGCTTGATCTCCGCTCTGGGTACCATCAGATCCAGCTCAAGGATGAGGACATCCCCAAAACTACCTTTCGCACTCATGAAGGTCATTATGAATTCTTGGTAATGCCATTTGGTCTCACAAATGCTCCTTCTACATTCTAAAGTCTTATGAACAACATCTTTCAACCCTTTCTGTGGAATTTCATCCTTGTGTTCTTCGATGACATATTGATTTACAACCACACATGGGAAGAGCACCTCAATCATGTGGATCAAACTTTACAGCTGTTGGTAACCCATCACATTTTTACCAAAAGGTCCAAGTGTTCCTTTGGTTTGATTGAAGTAGAGTATCTGGGACACATTGTCTCATAGGATGACATCAAAGTTGACCCTAAGAAGATTCAAGCAATTCAAGAGTGGTCAAAACCTCACACCCTCAAGGGACTTCAAGGATTTTTAGGGCTTACGGGCTATTATCGCAAATTTATCTGCAATTATGGGAAGATAGTTGCCCCCCTCACCTCCATGTTGAAAAAATATTCCTTCACTTGGACAGGGCCTGCTGACCAAGCCTTCATTGAACTCAAGCATGCTATGACCACCACTCCCATTTTAGCCATGCCAGATTTCTCTAAACCATTTGTCGTTGAAAGTGATGCTTCTGGTCATGGTATTGGGGCAGTATTGATGCAATAAGGATGACCTATGACTTTTAATAGCAAGGCACTCTATGATCGTAATCTAGGGAAATCCACATATGCTAAGGAAATGTTAGCCATATTGCATGTAGTCACACATTGGCGACCTTACCTCATTGGGCGTCACTTCTCCATAAAAACCAACCATACAAATCTCAAATATTTTCTAGAACAAAGAGTTGCCACGCATGACCAACAAAAGTGGGTGTCTGAACTCATGGGCTATGATTATGATATCACCTACAAAAAGGGAAAGGAGAATATTATGGCTGATGCTCTTTCTTGCCAAATGGAGATCGTAAGTATGTTGTGTGCCATCTCAACACCACTTCCCCAATGGATTGATTCCTTGCATCAAGAAGCACATCAGGATGTAGATTTGCAAGATTTGATAGCCTCACTAATGGATGATCTAGATTCTGCACCAAGGTTTATATGGAATGGCCATGATCTGCGCTACCATCAACACCTGGTTCTACCTCATAAGTACCCACTTCGAGAGCTCCTCATGAAGGAATTGCATGCCACTCCCTCTGTAGGCCATTCAGGGTTCCTTAAAACATATGAGCGACTCAAGCGCATCTTCTTTTGGAAAGGTATGAAACGTGATATCCGCTCTTTTGTTGTTGCATGTGACACATGTCAAAGAATGAAAGGTGAAATAGTGTGCTCTCTGGGTACTCTTCAGCCATTGCCTATCCCAAATCAGGTTTGGAATGACATTTCCATGGACTTTATAGAAGGGCTCCCTAAATTTGGAGGTAAGTCAGTTATTTTTGTGGTAGGGGACCGCCTTTAAAAGTATGCTCACTTTTGTGCCCTTGCCCATCCTTATACAACATCCATTGTTGCACAAATTTTTCTTGACTCCATATTTCGCCTTCATGGCATGCCCACCTCCATTGTACCTGATCGTGATCCCACCTTCACTAGTCATTTTTGGCAAGAGTTGTTTAAGTTGTAAGGGACTCAGCTCAAAATGAGTTTAGCCTACCATCCACAAACGGATGGTCAAACATAAGTTGTTAATAAATGCTTGGAAATCTACCTTCGCTGCTTTGTCTCATATCATCCCACTCAATGGGCAAAATGGCTATCCTTGGCCAAATGGTGGTACAACACTTCCTATCATACCGCAACCAAACTCACACCATTTGAAGTAGTCTATGGGCGCCTTCCACCTACGCCTTCCTCTTACATTCCTGGAAGCTCCAATTTCTAAGTCGTCGACAACACTCTGAGTCAACACATCGAGGTCCTTCGCCAACTTAAGTAGAATTTGAACATGGCCCAGAATCAGATTTGCCAACAAGCTTATCAACATCATTCTGAGTGTAGTTTTGATGTAGGTGATATGGTATTCCTTCGCTTGTAGCCGTACAAACAATCATCTCTACAACTTTGCAGGTGCCAAAAGCTTGCTACAAAATACTATGGTCCTTACCAGGTTCTACAAAGGATTGGCCCCACAACTTACAAATTGGTGATCCCACCTACTTCCAAGATTCATCCTATTTTTCATGTTTTTGCTCTCAAGAAATTTGTGGGTACACAGGTATAGGTTCAATCCACACTTCTTGAATTGGATGAAGAAGGCTCCATCTTACTTGAACCTGAGCATTTTTTGGATCGTCAGACTCGCACTCTTCACAATCGTACAATTATAGAGATCCTGGTTCAGTGGCGTGGGCTTCAACCTGAAGATGCTACATGGGAGTCTCTCCACCAATTCCAACAATAGTTTCCTCATTTTAGCTTTGAGGACAAAGTTTCTTCAAGGGAAAGGACATGTTAGGATCCCATCCTAACCCTTAATGTAATAACTTCCATGATGTAATAATTTCTAAAGAATGTGGGTAGTACCCATGATTAATATTTTGTAATGTTCTAAGTTTTAGCTTATGTAGTTCCTATGACAAATGGCACCCTTTTTATGTAACACATGGTAGATAGGTTATGTAAGGTGGCCTTGTGCATGTAATTCGAGTGGCATTGTGCATGTAATTTGAGTGGCACTATGCATGTAATTCGGGTGGCATTATGCATGTAATCCAGGTGGCATTTTGCATGTAAGCCAACCATGGAAGGGAACTCTTTAAATACCCAAGAAGGTACCAATGTATTCATATTTTTGCAAATTAATGAAGTGTTGAAGGAGGTTGCCCCCTCGAAGAGGCCTGCGATTCTATCTTATTGTGAGATTGTTCCTTTATGCAAATTTTTGTTATAATGTGTATTTTGTTCCGAATATTAATATGATGTTTATGTGAGTTTATTTCCAAGAAATTGTGTGAGAGTGTGTTTATTTGAGTTTATTTTATAGTAGGATCCTAACATTCTTAGCTTCCAAACATCACGTTGCTTCTCCTGCTTGGCGCTTAGACTTCTCAACTCTATATTGTTGTAACCCAAAATATTGCATGTTGTCTCTATACTTTGTGTTTGGTAAAATTTATAGAATTTATTCCATTTGCTTGATATTATTTTTGCTAATATGATGTTGTTTGTTGATTCTAGTGCATTGAAATTTTTCTAACTCATGGTGTTAAACAATGCCCTTCACATAAAATTTCACTTGGTTCTAGTATCAAGGTTACCTTAATATAAGTCACTTGGTTATAATATGATCCGTATAATTATCTTAGATTTCTACGTTCCCTTAGACTTATATATATTTCCATATTTCTTACATTGCAAGCTTCTTACTTGAGCCTATGCGTTAAACTAGCTATGTTATGAGCTATTATCTTATGCTATTCTCTGACCTTCCTTAAGCTTAGATTTCTTTGCTAATCTTCACTTACTTTCCTTGAGCTATTCTGATCTCTTTACAATCCTCTATAAGATCTCTTATCTGAATGTCTTCTTCTATATATTAGACTCTTATTTCTTCTATCTTTAGGCTCTTCTTTCACTTGATACTTCTTCTATCTCAGACCTCTTTATTTGAAGGGTCTCTATTTTCTAATATCTCTCTACAATGACCACTTTCTTTATTTCACAAAGCTATCTATTCTAATGCTTCTCTCTCTGTTGTTACTATCTATTTATTCTCAATCCACTACTACTATGTAATCCTTATTTATTGTCATCTTGAACCAATGTCAAGGTCAATATGACCTAAAACTTCTTCTGATGTTCAGGTCAATATCTAATGTGCCCTCCATATTATTCTATTATCAAGGTCAATATCGAATGTGCCCTAAAAAAATGATATCTTATGTCAAGGTCAATCTCTCTATGACTTGAAAACTTGGTATCTTATGTCAAGGTCAATCTCTTTGTGACCTTACTCTTTTTATCTACACTTAGAAGCTAAAAATATTTACTATCCTTTGTAGGAAGCTTCTCACACTTTTTTTGCTTTATCTCTATTACAACTTTATATCTTCCTCTATACTAGCTTTTATATCAAGATCAATTTCTTTGTGACCTGAAACATATTTCAGTTTCTTATATCAATGTCAAGGTGACTTGGATGTCCTTGATTCTTTTTTAATATCAAGGGTTAGTAATGACCTTGAATTATTTCTTGATGTCAAGGTGACTTTGAATGTCCTTGTATCTTCTATCAATATCAAGGTAATATTGATTGTCCTTGTATATTATATCAAGGTGACGTTGAATATCCTTGTATCTTCTATCAATGTTAAGGGTTGGCTATCCCTTAATGATCAACTATTTCAAAGTTGATTCACCTTCAATATTCAATGTCAAGGGTTGGATATGTCTCTAAATGATCAACTATCTTAAAGTTGATACACATTTCAATATAGCTAAATATTGGTCTTCACTGGTCATTCTTCAACTGTAAAAAGTCTCTAGCCTTTCTACTCACTATGAATCTATAATAGAGTCCGAGTCTCACTACCTTCAAAGTGGATAGACTCTTAATCAACTTTATCAAACTGGACAAAATCAATTTTAATAATGGTGGCTAATAAACTCGATTATTTTGGATAGAGTCTGGTGGTAGCTCTAATACCACTGATGGATTTTTAAGCCTTAATACTACCACAAATATCATAGATTAAATATCACAAGATCAAATATAATGTAGCCACAATATAATAAGGTCAAGATAATAATATGAGCAAATTAATATGTAAATAAAGGCTAATAATATATCAAATAACATTCAATAATAAGCAACAATATGAATGTAAATAGCCTAAATCATTCATGTACTATGCATGAAGAACAACTTAAAATATTAATTCCTCAAAATATATGCAATATTTATTACTCCACTTTCTCTTACAAATATGATATGATGATGATGATACTGATAATATGATCGTATCTTCTTCTATGGAGTACTATATAGCCATAGTAGAATGAATCTTTAGATACTTGACTATTCCTTTCCATATTCGAAGCCTCATGACTCTTGAATTTTCTACTTGACACTTGCATACTTGATGAACAATTGAATCTATATTGTATGCACATCTATACATGACTCTTATATTTCCATAACTTGCACACTCTAATCTAAGACATTTGTGCATATATTTACATTATATATTTGCACTCTTACATATAAGACACTTGTGAACATAGACTCAAATTACATTTGTACACTAACTCATATGACACTTGTGCATTTATTGCATATTACAACTTTACATGACACTTGTGCATTTCCTACACATTCACACTTACATAAAAGGGGAAATATAACTCACACTCTAAACTATGAATCAATCATAATCTATTATTTACAATTATACCATGAAGGTACCATGGGGGTACATTAGCATGTACCAAATAATGTAATATACTCTAATAGGTAGTGGAACTATATTAGGCACCTCAAGCTCTAGTTTCCCAATGACTAGACTATCCTAGGAGTGGATTTTAACACCATTATATCTTTAGATAAAAATATAAGAGGGGTGAAAACATTGGACATTACCACTAAGGTAATGTATGAGCACTTGTGGTATCTCCACATGGTTGATGTCAAGCTTGACAACAAATTGATGACATGGACAAACAAATGAAAGGGATTCACATGCGTCGAGTGCTTGCATAAGTTTGTAATGTAAGATGACCTTATCTATCTAGAAGTAATTCTAAAACATCTTATCCTTAATAATGTGGGCTTATTCCACAAGCCTAATTTTTTATATCTCTAGCAATCTACTAGGAATTACTCACCCTTTAAATTCCAACTTATGTGATTCAAATATACTTCCTTTAGACCATTAGTCCTTCATTGGTGGAGGGAAGGAAAACCAAGATATGAAATCCAAATGTATTACTTTATCAAGAGATTACAATTCATCAAAACTAGAATTAAGGGATGTGAGGCCTAAAAATGCAAGTTGGAATTTCAAACTAGAGCAAGTGAACACTCAGATTCACTTCTTGGGACTTACAAAGGAGGTCATCAAACAATAAATCCATGTTTATTTTAAGTTAGAGGAAGGGGAAAGGAGGGAGGAGTTCTTGTGGAAATAGAAATCCAAGATCCAATGGTTGAAGGAAGGGGATAAAAAATGTACTTTCTTCCATAAATATCTTCTAGTCATACAAGTCTTCCCTAAATATCAACATGGATGATCCAATTTACTCTTGGGATGGGATGAAGAAAATTGTCACTAACTGCTTTGAGGAACTTTTCTCTATAGTCCCCTTGGAGCATAGGACTCAAGACGAGGTCCTATAGGGAATGCCTTCCCTTATTAATGAGGGTGATGATGAGGTATTGATAGTGTCCATTTATATAGTGGAAGTAAAGGAAGTAGTTTTCAAGATGAAAAAGGAAAATATCTTTGACCGAATAGTTTCTCCATTGAGTTATTCCAGGAATTATCATAATTGATCAAGGATGATATAATTGCAATGGTAGAGGAAAAACCTATGGAAAATTTTATTTTGAAAGAAATCCAAAAAACCTACATTGCACTCATACCTATGTTTCAAGAGGTGAATTATATTTCTAGATTTAGATCGATAGCCCTATATAATGTTCTCAAAATTATTATGATAGTGATAGCTCAAAGGTTGAAACCCTTCCTCCTTATGATAATATTGCTAGAGTGAAGAGGATTTATGAGAAGGATACAAATTGTAGGTATAATAGTGATTTCTCAGGAGGCCCTTCACTCCATACAGACACAAAGATCCCCATCCATGTTCATCCGTTTGGACCTGTCCAAGGCTTATGATAGAGTAGAGTGGGATTTTATCCTATAGGTATTTTGGAAATTTAGCTTCTTCTAAGATTGGGTGTATTGGATTAGAGGTATTATTTCCTCAACCTATTATGTTGTATTGATAAAAATAGTCTATCTCCTTTTTTTACTACTTCTAGTGTATTGCATCAAGGGGACCCTCTTTCCCTAAATTTTCTCATCATTTTGGTAGAATTTCTAGGTCATATCATTTCTAAGAAAAGGAATAGCAGATCCATTCAAGGAATCAAATGTGAATCAATATCCCTTTATCTCTTATTTACAGTTTTTATATGACTTGATCTTGATGGGCCATGCTACTGCATTGAAAGCATCTAGATTCAAAAGAATTCAATACCTCTTTTTGGCAACCACAAGATAACTTATTAATGAGGAAAATTCAAAGACTATATTCTTTCATTGTATTACTATATTGGAGACCATTATTCTAAGTATCTTGAATTTCAAGCAAGCATCTCTTACAATATCTTATCTAGGAGTTCCATTAAAGGTGGTCAAAACATAAAAAGCAGAATGGGGGTGACTAATAGAAAAGATAAAAATTAGGTTGAATAACTAGATAAATCAATGGATTTATCTTGTAGGTAGGTTCACTTTGGTCAAATATGTATTATAATCTATTCTCATCTATGTTTCCTTGATCTTAAGTATTCTTAAGGATATGTTGAGAAAGTTTGATAAGATCAATCAAAGGTTCTTATGGAGTGGGGCAAACGAAGAGCATAAGTGGGCCTTAGTGAAGTGTAATTGGATTTATTTTCCAAAAAATGATGGAGTCTTGGGCCTTTAGATCATGATAAAAAATAACTTAGCTTTGGCATCAAAATTATATTTGTGGTTTATAATTTTTCCTAATGAGTTATTAATGTAGATCTTGAGTTATAAGTATTTGTAGAGGGGAAAAACTGCCCTACCGTGTATGATTCTCAAGGTTGGATTCATAGGGAAGCCTTCAGATGACCATGGGGGCATGTTATAACTCTACATTTAGGTGGGCAATTAGGAGAAGGGTTCACCAGGAATGGTTTTAGGACTCGCTCCAAGTCTGAGGTGGAATGTGTTTGAATATGTCAATTAAGCATGCACCTATGTTTGGCCTTTCTAAAACTATGAAAAGGGAAATAACAATGCAAGATACAAGATGCAAGAAGACAAGAGCTAACCCTATAATTATTATTTGCTTGAATGATTTTCTAACCCTAGGATTGCAAATAATGCTTTGAGCAAGGGTTCAAGGGAAATGCACAAACAAGGTTAAAACCCTAGATGAACACTATATGCTTTTATTCCTTCAAATACCTAGAATTTAATCAAATGCTTGATCTTACTTGTGACTTTTATTTTAAATATAAATGAACAAAAGTAACCAAAAAACATCCTAAAGACCTATTAGAGCCCTTATCTAATTTGGTGGTTTTTCCAAGCTTTAACTTACATCCAATAATGTCCCACAACTTCTATCCTAAAAAATAACTTCACAAAACCCTTGAAAAATATGATCAATGTTAGGGGGCTTGCTTAGGCCATTGTATGACTATACTTGGAGGTGTAGTAGTTAATCCCCCTAGGTCCTTTTAACTGACCTATATAATGCAAAAGCAAAGGTTAACCTTTTTGATAGATGAACAAGCAGAATAACATACAACAAAATAGAAAGATAAAAAAAGTGTAGTTTGCATAATTATGCTCTAAATATAACATGAAATGCAGAACTAGGGTTTGGGGGTGAAATTTTTCCCCCAAGATTAGTCTCAACAAAATCATGCCTTGCGTAGGACGATCATGATTTTTCTTCTAATGCAATCATGCTCTGTAATTACAAGGCACGATTTCACAATAGAAGAGAAATACAATAGAACAATGCAAATAAACTATCAATAAATATGAATTTAGCAATATGTAAAATGCAAAATGAATGAAAACAACCTAGTGGTAGCGAAAAGCAATCAAAAGGATGAAGACCTCCAAGATAGTAGACTCCTCCTTAGGGCTTCAACACTCATCCACCAAGGGCAACAACACACAATCAAATGCAACAAAAGAGATCTCCACAAAATACAAAAGCTTCAATAGAATCTTGTTAGTACTTGCATCAACACTTGTAGGCAGCTTGTAAGATTGCTTCACTTAGAATTTATGATTAGAAGAGATATAGAAGTTAAATTACCTCTGGAGGAAAATAAAAGCTTCAAAACCTCTATTTATAAGATATTTGAAATAAGAATGGGCAGGAAAACCAAGAAAACATTGATGCCAAAGAATGGTAGGTGAAAAGATAGGGTTTTCTAAGAGAAAACCATACCTAGGTGAAATCACACCCTGTAGGGACTGTAGACACCAAAAATAGAAATCCAAAAAATCACATTTGGTACCCCACATCAAATCCAACATAATTAATTTATATACCTAAGTTCAAACTTAGGTGTATGAAATCCTGCATATTATCCTATTTTCTAGATTTATTAAATCTGGAAAATCAGCCTAGGATACCCTGCCTAGCCACTAGACATGTATCGTAGCCACCTCACTACCACCCCTTGCTACATCTCATACAACCTTGTACCCTTTATCCCTTAACATGGAAAAACCCTTACACTTCACTCCACTTGCATCCACATCACCTCAGTTAAGTGAGACATCCTGGGTGACTCACTTTAACTATCCCCTCCATTTGGCAACCCTGGATTGCCACTTGGTAATCCTGGCTTACCACCTCTCATTTCCTTCCAAAACTCTAAGGAGCCTATAAAGGCATATTCACTCCAACCAAAGAGGCAGAGAATTCATACTGTTAGGCTGTCAAAATATCACCAGGAGATCACACTCATCCCGAGAAGAAAAATGAGATCTAAAGCCTGAAGGCCATTTTTGGAGAAATTTGACACTCAACCGAAACCACCCATCCATGGTTACACAATTGGAATTACACTTGCACAGTTTCTCCACCATCCATATGTATTTTATTAGACACCACTGTGCATCTGTGGTTTATTAGAGTAGAAAAATCTGATAGACCCGATCAATATTTTTATTTTAGTAAGGTATTTAATCTATATTTTACTGCTTTTTGTATTGCATATTTATCCAACTAGGATTTTATAGTAGTATTTTATATCTTGATTTATAGGTGCTACTAAATCTTATCTAGTTTTCATGTGTGTAGGATGCAGGTATCTTGGAGTGTTGTTGAAGCTGGAGTGGTCCCTACATTGGATAGGAGAAGCCTACTCACCCTTTGAAGTTGTAGCAGAAGAATGGAGGACACCAGTTGTTTGTTTGGAGAACCCATCACTGTCATCTTGAACACTTGTATCATATATGGTAACATTGCACCCAATATACTTGGGGTAATTAAAAAAAAGCATTGTAAAATCGGGAGGTTCAGGATCCCTTATTTTAATACGAAAAGACATTCTTTTATAGTGCAAGTGTTCATTTGTTCCTATTTGTTTGGTGTTGTTTATTTTGCTACAGAAAATTGTTGGCAATTTTGGGTACCTTGAGTACATTGCCTTTGCTCAAGAGTAGTTGTTGTCATTGATGTCAAGGAGTTCTTGGTAGTTGTTGTCATTTGATATCAAGGAGTTCTTGAAGCAATTTGTTTTTATGTCAAAGAATGTGTTTTGATGAAGGTTTCAGCTGGTCAGTAAGTCTCCAAGAAAATCAGAGTAGCCCAGTTGCAAAAGATCAAGAAAAAGATAAGTTAGAATAAGTTTGCAGGCGGCTAGAAAAACTGTCGCGATTTCGCGACATGTTTCAGGAGAGAGAAAGTGTTGGCAAAACTGTCACGATTTCGTGACATGTTTGAGGAGAGAGAAAGTTTTGGCAAAACTGTCACGATTTCGCGACATGCTGGAAGGCAGAGACGAAGCAGGCAAAACTATCATGATTTCGTGACATGTTTGAGGAGAGAGAAAGTTTAGGCAAAACTATCACGATTTCGTGACATGTTAAGTTGGCAGTGTTGAGTTGCAGGAAGTGTCACGATTTCACGACAGGTTTCAAAGAAGTTGTATGGATGCAGAAAGTGTCACGATTTCGACAGGTTGAGTTGGTAGGTTGCAGTTAAAGCGTCACGATTTCAGGTTTCAAAGAAGTACGGATGTAGAAAGTGTCACGATTTCACGACAGGTTGAGTTGGCAGCTTGTAGTTGGCGAAAGCGTCACGATTTCGTGACATGTTCTAGTTTCATGGGCTTTTGGCAGAAAAGAGCTTAAGGCAGTGAAAGCGTCATGATTTTGTGACATGTTCCATTTTCGTTGGTGCAAACCGAGAAAAGGTTGAAGAAGCAAGAAGTGTCATGATTTCATGACGAGTTGCGGATGACGTCGACAAGAGGCAAAGGTGTCACGATTTCATGACAGAAGCGGAGAAGAAGGCTTTGAAGTCTAAAGCGTCATGATTTCATGACAGAAGTGAGATGACGTCAGCAAGAGGCAAAGGTGTCACGATTTCGTGATAGAAGCACAAAGGAAGTCGACAAAGGCAAAAGTGTCGCGATATCACTACAACAAGCTATAGAAGGTGGGTGATATCGCTAGCAAGCTATAGAAGGTGTACGACAGGCAAAGGTGTCATGATATCATGACATGTTGAAGTTTCACGCCAGAAGCTACAGGGAGGCAGTGAAGCCGACAGAGTTAAATCTGGGCCGACGCAGTGCAGGGTTTTACAGCCGACGTGATTAAAGGGTAAACAGCCGACTAAGATCAAGGTTCTAATCTTGAGATTATGTGTATAAAAGGAGGGCTGCTTGATCAGTTTGGCATCGATCGAAGTGTGCGTTCGAAGAGTGGCGTTCGCAGATTTAGTGCGAGGGAGAAGTTCGATCGTCGAGAAGCAGAGTGCAAAGATCGATTGTGTATAAGAGTGCATTTCAGAATTGTCTAAGTGTAGGAGATTGTAAGGACATAGAGTGTGCGAAGTGATAGGTGTTGGAAGTGAGGGTGGGGGGGAGGAGATGGGTGCGGAAGAGTTTAAGTTGATGGTGGGTTTGCAGCTATGAACCGTTGGTTTATCAGTGCAACTATAACAAGAAAGAGGAAGAGGACAATTTGTGCTAGACCGAAGGACTATGTTTTGGTGCAAATTCGAGGACCAGCTTTGCGGTGACAGAGTTGAGGACAGAGATCTCCAGCCAGAGCAGGGAAGACAGGTGTCTTCTGTGGATAGAGTTCCACTTGCTAAGGGCAGAGGAGGTAGAGGTCTTCTAGAGGATCACCAGCCAAAGCAGAATTAGGGGAAGGTGTCTCCTTTGAGTTGTGGCTCATAAACATTGTAATCGGGAAGGATTCCCAGAGGACTTTGATATAACTTTTAGAAGAAAAGTTTTATCCGTGGAGTAGCCCACCTTGGGTGAACCACGTAAATTGTTGTGTCACTTTGTGGATTGTATTTTGTGCATTGTTTTGATTTTTGCTGCTATTATTGCTATCTTTATTCTGCATGTTATTGAATTGAAAGTTGCTTTGAAAGAAAAAGTTAAAAGTGGTCTTATATTGTTCACCCCCCTCTCAGTATAAGCTTGTGTTCTTCAATTGGTATAAGAGTAGGTCTCTCCAGAAAAAGCATAACAACTTGGAGAAGGATCCTTCAGAAGAACACAGAGTTTCAGAAAAGGATGAAGAGGTTAAGTTCGATCTCTAAAGTGAATTCTTCTGGGCTTTAAAAATTTCAGGTAAGAGAGTTCTGTTCTCAAGAATCATGACAGGAAGAAGAGACAACAAGATCAATCTTCAGCCTGAAGAACGATGGATTCAAGTTGGTCACAAAAAGAACAATCATCCAAGGCATCAAAGCAGGTTACATAATACTTTCCATGGCTACTATTTTTCTTGCAAGAAATTTGGTCACAAAGCTATACATTGCATTAAATCCGTGAATAGCCATAGTAAGGAAAATGTTAACTCTTTTGCACCTCTTTTGGATAAAAATGTCATATGTTACAATTGCAAGAATGTTGGGCATATAGCAAGGATGTGCAGTTTGGATAGACCTAGCCTAAAGTCTGCTAAAAAGAGAAATGAGATCAAGTCTAAGTCAATGATAGTTCAAACTGCTTTTCATGCTCAAGACAAAGCAGAGAAATGGTATCTTGATAGTGGTTGTTCAAAACATATGACTGGTGAAAAAGATAAGTTTCTGGTCTTAAAAAACACAAACAGAGGAACGGTTAGTTTTGGAGATAACGGGTCTGCTAAAATCTGTGGTAAAGGGACTCTTAGCTTGGATGGGAAATCTAAAACTGAAAATGTGCTTTATGTAGAAGGTTTAAGACATAATCTTCTAAGTGTGAGTCAACTTTGTGATCAAGGACACATAGTATCTTTCTTTTTAGATAGATGTGAGATTCGTAAAGAAAAAAATGGAAAACTCATTGCTAGTGCTACAAGGACTCCAAACAATCTTTACATGCTAAGTGAGATAAAAAAGGAAAAGTGTTTTCTAACTCAAGAAGATGAGAGTTGGTTATGGCATAAAATATTGGGGCATTTGAGCTTTGATAATCTTGTCAACATTAGTAACAAGGAAGGAGTTAGAGACTTGCCCAAAATAAAAAGGCCCCATAACACCATTTGCGGTCCTTGTCAACATGGAAAACAGGACCAGAACCAGTTTTAAATCAAAAGGGTATACTTCTTCAAAACCATTAGATCTCATTCATACTGATTTATGTGGCCCCACCAGAACTCAGAGCATTCAGGGAGAAAGCTACTTCATGTTGTTTATAGATGATTATTCTAGAATGACTTGGGTGACCTTTCTCAAAGAAAAATCTGAAGCTTTTGAAAAATTCAAAGCTTTCAAAGAAATGATTGAGAATGAGACTGAAAAGAGAATCAAATGCTTGAGATCGGACAGAGGAGGAGAGTTCACCTCAAATGAATTTGTGGAATACTGTGAGCAACAGGGAATTAAAAGAGAATATTCAGCAACAAGAACTCCTCAACAAAATGGAGTAGTTGAAAGAAAAAATAGAACTATTGAAAATATGGCTAGAGCTATGTTAAATGAGTCGAAACTTTCAGATGGTTTTTGGAAAGAGGCAGTCAGTACAGCAGTTTACATCATCACCAGGGCCCAACTTAGAGTAAATCATCATAAAACTCCTTATGAGTTGTGGAAAGGAAGACCGACTACGATAAAACATTTCAAAGTGTTTGGGAGTAAGTGCTTCATCGAAGGGAAGATCGAGAATTTGGGTAAGTTTGATCCTAGGTGTGATGAGGGAATTTTTCTTGGTTATTCCAGCAGAAGTAAGGCTTACAGATGCTTCAACAAAAGAACGCATACAGTCGTAGAGAGCATAAATGTAACGGTTGATGAAAAGACAGGGATAAGAGAACCTATCAAGGAAATCAGTGATGAAATCTGTCAAGAAGAATTTAGAAAGGTTTGAGATGAAGAAGAAGAAAAATAGCAGCTGCTTCCCAAAACTCCGTCACGATATGTTCGAAACATCATCCCAAAGATTTGATCATTGGTGATCCAAACAACAGACAAACTAGAAGAAGAGTCATTCCGGCACATGATTCTACAAATATTTCTTTATTATCTCGGATTGAGCCAAGAGATTTCGGTGAAGCATGTGCAGATAAATTTTGGGTAAAAGCAATGGATGAAGAGCTAAATCAAATAGAGAAAAGTGAAACTTGGGATTTAGTTCCAAGACCTAAGAACAAGAATGTCATTGGCACAAAATGGATTTTCAGAAATAAACTCAATGAGGATGGGAAGATTGTCGGAAACAAAGCCGGGTTGGTTTGCAAAGGTTATGCTCAAGTAGAAGGTGTTGATTTCGAAGAGACGTTCGCTCCTGTTGCTCGTCTTGAAGCCATCGGAATGTTTTTGGCTCTTTCAAGTTTCAAAGCATTCAAGGTGTATCAAATGGATGTGAAATCAGCCTTTTTAAATGGAGTTTTGGATGAAGAAGTCTACATAGAACAGCCGGAAGGCGTGTCTCTATCGAGATCAATCGGACTATGTGTGTAAACTAAAAAAGGCCTTGTATGGGTTAAAGCAAGCACCTAGGGCTTGGTATTCAAGACTTGACAGGTACCTTCATGAGCAAGGTTTCGGGAAAGGTGTGGCGAGATAGCAATTTGTATATAAAGGATAAAGGTAATGATATGCTGATTGTAGTTGTCTATGTTGATGATATCATTTTTGGGGGAAATAATACCCAGATGTGCAAAGATTTTGCTAACACCATGCAGAAGGAATTTGAGATGTCTATGATTGGAGAGTTGTCATTCTTTTTGGGTCTTCAATTGCTCAATCAAAAGACGGTATATTTCTCTCTCAAGGAAAGTATATCGGAGAAATGTTAAAAAAATTTGGGATGATGGACAACAAACTCGTATGTACTCCAATGACTACGGGGTGCAAGATGAGTAAAGATGATGAATCTCCAGTAGCAGATCAGAAATTGTACAGATCGATGATTGGCAGTTTATTATATGTTACAGCTACCAGACCAGACATCATGCAGGTTGTTGGGTTAGTAGCCAGATTTTAGGCTGCTCCGAAAGATTCTCATGTCATAGCAGTTAAAAGGATATTCAGATATCTGAAGGGCACTATGGACTTTGGGCTTTGGTATCCCAAAGGTGATGATTTCACTCTCATAGCCTATACAGATGCAGATTGGGCAGGCAAGTAATGATGACAGGAAAAGCACCAGTGGTGGAGCATTCTTTCTGGGAAAGAGTTTGGTTTCTTGGCTAAGTAAGAAACAACCTTCAGTTTCTTTATCTACGACAGAAGCTGAATACATAGCAGCAGTGGTTGGGTGTACTCAAGTTCTATGGATGAAAACCACCTTGGAGGATTTCAAAGTCAAGCATGAACAACCCATCTCCATATTTTGTGATAATACTAGTGCCATAAGTATTTCCAAAAATTCGGTAATGCACTCAAGGACAAAGCATATTTCCATCAAGTATCACTTTCTAAGGGAGAAAGTGCAAGATAAGCAGGTCAAGGTAGAATATGTGTCTACTAAAGAGCAGATTGTAGATATCTTCACTAAACCTCTTCCAAGAGATACGTTTGAGTATCTAAGGGAGAAATTGGGAGTTGTACTCCCACCCCAGAATTAATCACCTCATCAGGAGGTGGGGGAGGGACTAAGCTAAGAGGCTCATTCTTAGTCCCAAGCCCCAAAGGTGACCCTTTGCCATTGATGACAAAGGGGGAGAGATTTGAGTAAGGGGGAGAGATATGAGTAAGGGGGAGAGCTTCAAGTGAAGAGGAAAGCTTCAAGTCAGGGGGAGCAAAACTTCAAAGAGAGTGATTTCAGTTTTGGCTCTTGAAGATGTGTTTTTAGTAAAGGTTTGCCATCAATGACAAAGGGGGAGATTGTTGGCAATTTTGGGTACCTTGAGTACATTGCCTTTGCTCAAGAGTAGTTGTTGTCATTGATGTCAAGGAGTTCTTGGTAGTTGTTGTCATTTGATATCAAGGAGTTCTTGAAGCAATTTGTTTTTATGTCAAAGAATGTGTTTTGATGAAGGTTTCAGTTGGTCAGTAAGTCTCCAAGAAAATCAGAGTAGCCTAGTTGCAAAAGATCAAGAAAAAGATAAGTTAGAATAAGTTTGCAGGCAGCTGGAAAAACTGTCGCGATTTCACGACATGTTTTAGGAGAGAGAAAGTGCTGGCAAAACTGTCACGATTTCGCGACATGTTTGAGGAGAGAGAAAGTTTTGGCAAAACTATCACGATTTCGTGACATGCTGGAAGGCAGAGACGAAGCAGGCAAAACTATCGCGATTTCGCGACATGTTTGAGGAGAGAGAAAGTTCAGGCAAAACTGTCACGATTTCGTGACATGTTAAGTTGGCAGTGTTGAGTTGCAGGAAGTGTCACGATTTCATGACAGGTTTCAAAGAAGTTGTACGGATGAGAAAGTGTCACGATTTCATGAGAGTTGAGTTGGGAGGTTGGGAAAGCGTCACGATTTCACAACAGGTTTCAAAGAAGTTGTACGGATGCAGAAAGTGTCACGATTTCACGACGAGGTTGAGTTGGCAGCTTGGGTGGCGAAAGCGTCGCGATTTCGTGACATGTTCTAGTTTCATGGGCTTTTTGCAGAAAAGAGCTTAAGGCAGCAAAAGCATCACGATTTCGTGACATGTTCCATTTTCATGGTGCAAACCGAGAAAAGGTTGAAGAAGCAAGAAGTGTCACGATTTCGTGATAGAGTTGCAGATGACGTCAGCAAGAGGCAAAGGTGTCACGATTTCATGACAAAAGCGGAGAAGAAGGCTTTGAAGTCTAAAGCGTCATGATTTCATGACAGAAGTGAGATGACGTCAACAAGAGGCAAAGGTGTCACGATTTCGTGACAGAAGCACAAAAGAAGTCGACAAAGGCCAAAGTGTCACAATATCGCTACAGCAAGCTATAGAAGTCGACAAAGGCCAAAGTGTCACGATATCGCTACAGCAAGCTATAGAAGGTGTACGACAGGCAAAGGTGTCGCGATATCGTGACATGTTGAAGTTTTGCACCAGAAGCTACAGGGAGGCAGTGAAGCCGACAGAGTTAAATCTGGGCCAACGTAGCACAGGGTTTTGCAGCCGACGTGATTGAAGGGTAAACAGTCGACTAAGATCAAGGTTCTAATCTTGAGATTATGTGTATAAAAGGAGGGTTGCTTGAACAGTTTGGCATCGATCGAAGTGTGCATTCGAAGAGTGGCGTTCGCAGATTTAGTGCGACAGTGAGGTTCGATCATCGAAAAGTAGAGTGCGAAGATCGATTGCAGTATAAGAGTGCATTTCGTCGAATCGTCTAAGTGTAGGAGACTGTAAGGACACAGAGTGCGTGAAGTCGATACTGTTGTGTTTGCGTGGAGTATGCGAAGACTGTGCTGCTATTTATGTGAAGACTATGATGTTGTATGTGTGAAGACTGTGCTAATGTATGTGCGAAGACTATGCTACTGTATGTGCAAATACTGTGCTGCTGTGTTTTCATAGAAGAGTTTAAGTTGATCGGGATAGCATTGAGCAAGCATTTGCAAGACTGTGAAAAGTTGGTTTCGACCAAGTGCAACTATAACAAAAAGAAAAGAGGAAGAGGACATTTGTGCTAGACCGAAGGACTATGTTTTGGTGCAAATTCGAGGACCAGCTTTGCGGTGACAGAGTTGAGGACAGAGATCTCCAACCAGAGCAGGGAAGACAGGTGTCTTCTATGGATAGAGTTCCACTTGCTAAGGGCAGAGGAGGTAGAGGTCTTCTAGAGGATCACCAGCCAAAGCAGAATTAGGGGAAGGTGTCTCCTTTGAGCTGTGGCTCATAAACATTGTAATCGGGAAGGATTCCCAGAGGACTTTGATATAACTTTTAGAAGAAAAGTTTTATCCGTGGAGTAGCCCACCTTGGGTGAACCACGTAAATTGTTGTGTCACTTTGTGGATTGTATTTTGTGCATTGTTTTGATTACTGCTGTTATTACTGCTATCTTTATTCTGCATGTTATTGAATTGAAAGCTGCTTTAAAAGAAAAAGTTAAAAGTGGTCTTATACTGTTCACCCCCCCTCTCAGTATAAGCTTGTGTTCTTCAAAAATAGCAATCACGATGGGACCCCCTAAGGGTTCTATATTTTTACCTTGCATAAATCAAGTTATTGATCTGGTTTTTCTGTGGTTGCAGGTTTCTAGAATTTGAGCACACGAAGATTTAAGGTCGGGATTGACAGATATAGAACCTATTTTTTTTAGCTCGATGATTGATAAACCGTGCACCCATAGTTACAAACCTACATAATCATGCAATTATGGTTGGATGCCTGAGGAAATGCGTACTGGTGGTTATAGCACTATGGAAGCATAGATCGACAGTTGAGCGCATTGGAAGGAGCGATGAAAGGATAATAGGTATGTACCCCTAGAACCTTCTTTCCTCTACTTTTTAGTCTTTAGCATTACATCTAGGCTAGATTAAGAGTCAGTCCTATTTGCCCTTGTTTGCATTTAGGGTCTTAGGCTAGGCATATTCAAAGTTCAAAATAAAAACATAAAACAAAAGAATCAAGGAATCTGCATTTCATATTAGTTTATAGAGCATATGCATAGCCTAGATAGAAATTATCTAGGCACATTCAGGGTTTGATCCTAATTCTACCTATATTATGCTATTTAGTCAGAATCGCATACCCACGATTGGAATTTCCCAAACGTCTGCTTGCGGTTGGTGAACCATGCAAACCTGGTTTACCAGAACCAACCGCCCATCCACAGTTGGTCCTGATAGCAAAAATTTGTTAGGTCTTTTTCGAAATAAAAAATCTTAGCCCTTAATCTGTTCTTGTTTTCTATTCTTTGTTTCTTTCTTTATACATTAGGCATCAAATAGAATTGCATAGTAGTCTTACATAACATAATAATTAAACAAAGCTTCACACACTCATGTGAATTTTGAACAAGGTTGGAATTCATCACCAATCTCCAACATATATTATTACTTTTTTGTGGCCAAGGTCGTCTCTAAGAACTGTTCTATCCATGTAATAGAGCACACATTCCTCTTCAAAAGGTGTATCACTGACCATAGTGTGCTAGGTGAGGACCGGTAGGACCTAGGCTCCCTCATTAGATTTGGGTTTCATCTCCAAGTCCTGGTGGGTTTCGTAACTCGAACTTCATCAATGGGTTGTGTGTGAGAGCATATAGATGAAATCCGTAGAATAATTTAGGGTAAATATATTTTGCACATCACTTTTTATTTTTACCAAAAACTTAAAAAAAAAGAAAAATCAAAACTCATTAAAAAAAAATTAAACTCTACACAGACTTAGGAACAAAAACATTGTTTTTTTTTTCTTTGAGTGTTGTCTTGCTTTGTGATTTCATCATGCATTCACACACATACATTTGCATCTTACACCTCATCCCATTTCTAGCGTATGGTAACAACCCGTGGTCAGACTAGAAAGTTAGCCCTAGCTCAAAGCTAGTTTTCTTCTCCCATGGATCCACCTCAGTCTTGTCAGGCCCCTAAAAATTCGATGGTAGGGCAAGATAGTGTAGTTCCTACTATGTCTAAGAACTAAAATGTAGGGACCTCTAGTAGTGCCCCTATTTTGGATAGATATATTATGCATAGGGCTACCCATTCCACTATTCTTGATACCCCTAGGAGTAAGCCACTCACACCAAAGGATGGTCGTGTCACATACATATACATGAACATCTTTAGGTAGTACCTGAATGCGGCTAGTATGGTATTTCCATCATTTCCAATCCTTACCATTGCACCCCATACCATACCATAATTCCATCAGGAAGCCATCTTCCCACACCTAAAATAGTCTAACAAAACCTTCACAAACCCACTTTTTGAACTAACTATTGCCACATTAATCCATAATCATACATCATCTTCTAACCAACCGCCCATCACGTTGCCAAACTAGAATGTCATTTACACCAACCCCCTTTACAAAGCATCAGTTATGTTGCTTCACAAATCCTTGTGTCAATTCCATCCACTACACCCGTAAGTTCCATGGCCATAACATCCCCTAATAGTGGCAATATAATTTGCCACTTACCCTCCATATACATCCACCCACATGGTTGCCATGCAACCATCCCAACCATCCAATTCATACATGGCCATACCCTCCTTGTTTATGATTGCCATGTAGCAAGCCTTCTTGAAACTACAATAGATGATCCTAGATAATTCTAATCGAAGCATTAATATTGACCCACTATAGCAGTCATAGGGAGTTAACCAAAACAAACCACCTACATCCCAAGCTCATACCTTATTCACTCAAGATCCATATTGGGTGATGCGTCCCCCAACCACCATAACCACTAATCTGTATCATCAAGTGTATGCTAATACTTCAGTTCAACATGCTATCATTTCCCCATCACATCATCACTACCAAATACCTCATCAACAACCATACCACAATCCACTCCACACTAACAATCCATATCATCCGAATCCTACTAATGGTGCACTGTATTACCAGTAATAACAAGCAAACCCGGTTTTTAACCCTATTGAATATCCTAAGTTCTAGTTTTTACAGAACTAGATTGATAGCCTTGCCATGTAGACACTAGGTTTGCAGTATCAAAATCCCACCTTAAGGTAGCTACTCAATCACTAGATCTATGCTTCGATACCCACATTGCCTTATCTGACTAATTTTTAGATGTCGAAGTTTGATACATTTAAGGGGGATGAGGACCCTCAAGAGCATGTGACTATATTTTTTAACGCTTATTTTTGGATTAGAAACAATGATGCACTCATGCTCCATACATTTCATTAGACACTCAAGGGAGAAGCCTAGGATTTGTACAACCACTTATCGCATCAGAGTGTTTACAATTTTGAGCAACTTGTGGACCAATTCCTGGAGTGAATTGCACTAAATTTTAGAAATAAAACCACATTGATCGATATACTTAGTTTGAAGCAATATGATGATGAGTCGATTCATGATTTTGGTAACTGTTGGAGGGCAGTTATGATCAAATTGTCATTCTTCCTCCCCATGATAGAATTAATAAGAATTTTCATAAATATTTGTGCTAAACCTGTCTCTTTGTTGCTACAATTGCAACAATACAGAACAGTCGACAAGGCACACACCTAGGCCAGAGTGATAGAGGAAATAAATATTCAAGAGGGCGAGATAAAGCCTAAGAAGAAATAATGAAAAAATAAAAACCAAAAGAGGAATAACCACGACTAGTCCAAGGTTGCACTAGTTAATCAAGTAGTCTTGGGTCAACCTTCACAACAAATCCAACACATCCAAGTTCAAGTACAACAACCCCAAAACCAAAAACAAGAACCACAAAAACTAAACTATCAAGTAGTTCCACCCCCACAATAGGTAGAGAACCAAACTCCACTTTCAAAGAGGTAACAACATCATTTTAGGCCCAAATGCAACTACACTTCATTGCCTAAACCTTATTCATTTTTTTTTCAAAATCTATATGAGACACAAGATTTTACGTTACCAGAAATAAATCCTGAAGATCCCAATAAGCCGAAGTCAAAATGTTACAAAGAGCATTTATTTTACATCTTCCATTGACAAAAAGGGTATGATATTAAAAATTTCTAGGGGTTTAAAGGTATTGTACAAGATTTATTAGAAGCATAAAGGATCAAAATCTATGACAACCCATTAGCCCAACCCAATCAAAACCTTCGGATATACTAGACACCTTTGCCTCATCATGAGGTAAATCAACAAGCAACGGGAGCATTGACTTCTATAGTCCCTCCCAACTAAGTTAATCATGTGTCATGCCTATACCAAGGTTTTTTAGGGGCTATTAGCGTGGTCACCCGTGGGAAAAGACAAGAAAATTGCACAACACAAGAAACACCTACTCCCATGGCACAATCTAATGTGCCCATTAAGTTAGGTCCATCCATTCCACTTCCACCCTTCCATAATCCAAGTCACCGATCTCACCCAATCATCATCCTAGGAAGCTAGCTAACTCAGAGCTTGAAAATTGCATCAGCAAAACTGTCAATTTATAAGTTAATACAACAGTCTGCCCCACATCATGACGCATTTGTGGAAATTCTAAAATCCATATAAGTGTAATCAGAAGACCCTAATGCATTCAACACTTTTGTGGGGAGTGTAAAAAATGCATGGAGCCCTCAATACTATTTTATGACTTTGAGAAGAAGAGTGTATCATTAGATATACCAAATCCTCCATTGCATATAGTCACTCATATTGATATAAAACCATTCAAGAGGGTACTTATTGATATTGGTTTCTCCATCAACCTCATCACAACTCTCGCCATCAAACATATAAACCTACCATCATCCCATATCACCTCATACACCTTCACCTTGAGGGCCTTTAATGATGTTTTATGCTCAACTGTGGAGAACATAATTCTACTTGTCACCATGGGGGTGAAGACTATCCACGTACTCTTCCACATCTTGGAAGGTATGATGCAATACAACATACTTCTTGGATGCCCCTGGATCAGCGAGATAAAGTGTGTGCCCTCGACATTACACTAATGTCTAAAATATGTACACGAGGATAAAGTACATTGCATCCAAGCAAACACTGAGCCTTTTAAGTATTGCAACTTGATCTCAAATTCTTATGATCCACTTCTTCCATCCACTCACCTATCCATTCAACCTCTCATCATCTGAACCTCTCCCACTAACATCACATCATATAAAGCACCCATCCCTAAGGCCTTATCGATAGTGGACCAAGATTTTGCATCCCACACTATCAAGCCAAATCCACCATCATCCACCTCATTTCATTTTTCAACCATGCTCGATCATCCTACTAACCAGCCATCAACTTCATTTGCCACACCTTCCACTTCAAAAATACCTTTTACATTTTTAGTACAATCCAATCCGCCTCCATCAACCACTAATAATCCCATCAAGCCTAATCCATCTCAATCTTCACCATCCATCGTCTCATAGATATGACCATCTATCTAAGAGAAGCCATCACCTACACCTAAACCACAAGCTACCATCGAAGATCCTTCCTCATCCACTAAGCCATCCACATCCCAACCAACCCAAGTTGTAGTTCATATCACCAATCCAGGTATTACGGAGTACATTGTTGAAAGTGTCATAGTCACACCACCTATCCAATAAACTAGAGACTATGATCACCCATGCGACCCACATTTAGCCATAGGTGCAGTGTACACAATGGGTTCCAACCAAACAGGATTAATTTTGTATATGGGGGAGTGGATTCTTTGTCCAATCCAACTCCTCCTAATGAGAAACCCTTACAAGAGTTTTATGTCATTTTAAAATATCTATCCAACCTGGATTTCCCTTTGTGATAGTTTTGTAGGGCTAACTGGCAGGGATACGACCTTGGATGACATAAACAGTGTTCACATCACATTAATGAGCCTATATATAGAGGTGCACATGATCGCTCTAGCTTAGGATATAGGCCATCTACCTCAAACTCTTCTTTCGATCATACATTGTAAAAAAACACTCTTGAGTGTGAAAAGGAGGATGAGGAGAGCGATGATTGTGATGATATCGATGATGAATACCTAGACCCTGGCTTTGCACCTTGATAAGAACCAAAAATGCTCATTTTATATACATTTTAAGGGGCATCGTTATTGGTTTAATTGGAATTAGAGATGTATTTTTATATAACTTATGCATATAATTGATAGAAACTCCAGTATTATGCTTGACTGGTGTTTTAGTGGAAACTATGTACAAATGCAGGTTTTGCTACTAATCTGGTGTTTTCTAGTCTACATCCCACTTGGACCTGGCATTGTGCAAGAAGATACCTTGATCCCATACATTTAGAGGCACCTTGATGTACAAGTAGGGACCTTACTCTTCAAGAAGGCACCTTACTCTATAGGTCGATGCCTTACTCTATAGGTAGGTGCCTTACTTTATAGGAAGATGCCTTACTCTTCAGGTAGGCACATTACTCTTCAGGTAAACACCTTTAGGTTGGTGCCTTAATCTATAGGTAGGTGTATTACTCTATAGGAAGGCACCTTAATCTTTAGGTAGTCACATTACTCTTCAGGTAGGCACCTTCCGCTTACTCTACAGGTAAGCGCCTTACTCTCCAAGTAGGTGCCTTACTCTACAAGAAGGTGCCTTACTCTTTAGGTAGGCACCTTACTCTTCAGGTAGGCATCTTCAGGTAGATGCCTTACTATACAGGTAGGTGCCTTACTCTATAGGTAGGTGCCTTAATCTATAGGTAGGCACCTTACTCTTCAGGTAGGTGCCTTACTCTATAGGTAGATGCCTTACTCTTCAGGTGGGCGTCTTACTCTACAAGAAGGCACCTTGATGCCATACATTGGAGGCACCTTGATATAACCATGTCAATAAGAAGGTTCCTTGATCTGACCAAGTCAACAGGAAGGTGCCTTGATGAAGAAGTAGGTGCCTACTTGTGGCACCTTGATGAGGAAGTAGGCATCTTGATGCGCATTCATTGAGAAGATGCACTACGTCACCAATTTACCAATGGGATAAGAAGGTTTTTGCATGTGAAACAAAGGAGAAATATTCTAATCATGCATTATTATTAAAATAGAATAAAGTATTTTTATTATTAACCAATTGGTCGGTTGACTTTGTAAGGCTTTTTAAAGAATTATTTTTAGGCTACATTATTTTAGCATTAGTTTGTTACGTACATCTAAGGATTTTTATATTTATCCTTCAGGCGAACAAATATACTTTCAATAGCAGAATAATACCTATGTATGAACCAACTGTAACTAATCACGTTATGTGATTAAAACTAGATTGATTTATTATTGTAATGAGATCTTTTTGCGCTTTATATAAAGATGCAAACCAGATGAATGAGGACAATGATCAATTACACAGAAAGCTATTTCATTTCATTTTTTGTATAATTTATTAAGAGTGCAAATCCTCTTACTTGCTTAAAGCAAGCTCTACATAATTAGTCGGGCGGACTATCTACGAGAGCTTGAATCCACTCCTTTGCAGTAGTCCTCCCCTATTTTATTTTTGTTATTTGTTTTCATTAGATTATATTTACAGCTTTATTTCCTACTTTATTTAATTTAGTTGTGTTTTATTTTCCTGCATTTTAATTTCCCACACTTTTATTTTTAGCACTTTAATTTTAGTTCGTAATTTATTTATTTATTTCTCTGCACTTTATTTTATTTGATTTGGTTGAAATCAAAATGCATAAAAATTCCCCACCAAATTAAATAGGTACAAAAGGATTCATTCCCCCACACTGTAGGCATATACTATGCATGACACTCATAAGTTTATGGACTTACCAAATTGATAATTCATGGTAAAAGAAATGACTATTTTCTAAACATAATTTCTGCTTATTACACCTTACCTAAATGAGGCATTTTCAGATATTGTGTTGCATACATTCACGATTGGTCATGTTTCAAACATGACTGGTCACATTTCAGACGATTACATCTCTGATGAAGATTTTGGGGATTATATCTCTGATGAGGATTTTAGGGAATTTCAAAAAATGGAAGAAAACCTAGACTAGATTATTTGCATATTTGATGGTCCCCAAGAAGATGTGGCTCCTGCAGAGCCCATTGAGATATATGAGTGTTACACACATTTTTTTCCCATAAATCACACCATATTTCGCTTCAACAATGAGTGTGAGCATCATGAGGTAGATCCACCACCACCACCTTGGATGCTCCTGTAGTACCACCATCCACATCAATTAGGTCAGTTACAACTAGAGAGAGTGAGCAATCGCTCCTCGAATCACATCCACCTCATTTCCACCAAGTTAACATGATCTGTTGACATGGTCACCCCACACTATAACCTGTATGATTTGGTGAAGCTGATACCGATCGATGTTAGCCTTATTTCTATGGATAGGATGTCATCCTAGCCATCCATTACCAAGTTTATCCTATCCGAAGAGTTGCTACGAGCTTCAAACGCTTACATTCCACAACAACCTTCACCCTCGTCTACTTATATTTTTCAAACAAAACTAGAGGAGGGGTCACTTGAGTCATTTGAGGATTTGGAGGATGATATCCATATCATACCAACTCCACATTAGTTAGAATAAGGTTATCATATGCTTATCAAAGAATCTATCGATGTGAACCTTAGCCAAGATGCGGATAATCCACAAATCATAAAAATTGCAAAAGATTTATCTGTATAAGAGAAAGAGCGTATGATCAATGTCTTAACAAGGAAGAAGGAAATATTCACATGGTCATACAAGGACATGCCTGGCCTTGACCCCAATTTGGTGGTCCACAACATTACCTTAGCTCCAATCGCTAAGCCTTTGAAGAAAAAACTAAGGAAACTTCATCCAACCATAGCATTGCTTATCAAATAAGATCTACAAAAACTATTGGATGTGAATTTCATAGTACCCATCGATTATCCAGAGTGAATCTATAACATGGTACCCATTCACAAGCCGAATGGGGGGTATGCGTATGCACTTACTTTCAATATTTAAACAAAGCATGCCCCAAGGATGCTTTTCTGCTACCAGACATCAATTAACTTGTAGACTCATGTGCAGGCCAGGAAATACTTTAATTAATAAACAGTTTCTTAGGATACAATCAGATTTGAATTAATCCTCAAGACCAACACAAAACAACATTTACCACCCCTTGGGGGACTTTATGCTATAGGGTGATGCATTTTGGTCTTAAGAACGTAGGAGCTACTTATCAACGTGCCATGATGTACATCTTCCATGATTATATGCATAAAATCATTGAATATTATGTGGATGATCTAATTATAATATCTAAAACACGTCTTGAGCATATTGAATTTCTAGATAAATTTTTTTATTGATTGCTTGAACATAAAGTAAGGTTGAATCCTAAGAAGTGCATATTTGGCATCACATCAGGAAAAATTTAGGATTCATTGTCTCCAAGCGAGGCATTGAAGTGGACCCTGATAAGGTCATGGTCATCATCAAGATGCCACCTCCAAAAAATCTGAGAGTTGCACAGTTTGCAAGGAAAAATCCAATCCATTCAATGATTCATTGCAAAACTCTCAAATAAATTAGACCTTTCAATCGCTTGCTACAAAAAGGAGTGACCTTTTCTTGGACAATCAATATCAAGAGGCTTTTGATGACATAAAAATATATATGGCTTCACCACCAGTATTAACGTTGCCTCGTCTAGGAGTCCCTTTTCACCTTTATATCTCTGCAATAGATTTTGCACTAGGGACAATGCTTGGACAAAAAAATGAGAATCACAAGGAGCAAACAATTTATTACATCAATCGGACATTGGTAAGTTATGAGACAAGATATGCTTACATCGAGAAGTTGTGCTTATTAGTGGTTTTTGCCACTAAGAAACTTAGATATTATATGTTAAGTAACACTATTTATGTCATAGCTAGATAAAATTCTCTATGTTACATGATTAAATGGATAATACTTTTAAAGAAACTTGACCTCGAATTCATCAGCCAAAAATCCATCAAAGGTCTTGTGATAGCCAATCAACTCGTAGAAGCTCCACTTCTAAATGATCAACCACTTCTCATAGAGCTTCCAAATGATTCGGTATTTTCTATCATTGAACAAGAAGAAATAGTCCCTCCTGAGAATTATATTGACATGACACTCTTATTTGATAGATTGAATTACAAAAAATGACAAGGTGCTAGAGTCATATTTTACACACTTGAAGGAATTCCAATTCCTTTATCATTCAAACTTGACTTTCCATACACAAATAACAATGCAGAGTATGAAGCCCTAATATTGGGGCTTCAATCAACAATAGCTATGGGCATTAAATGAATAAGCATCTTTGGTGATTCTCAACTTATTGTTTGTCAAGTGAAAGGAACTTACCAATGCAAAGAACCAGTCTTGAAACAATATCATGAAGTAGCAATGAAGTTGCTAGAAAAATTTGACTGGTATGAGATTGACAAATTTCTTTGTTTGAATAACAAATTTATGGATGCAATGGCTTCTTTGGGATCTTTTATTCCTAAGAATTAACATGGAAAAGTCCAACCGCTTATCATAACAACAGGGTCCAAGTTAGCAATCAAACGAGAAGAATATGAAGGTGAGAAGAGTGTTTGTTTGGTCCACGTGGAGCCATACAATTATTACCTTGATGAGATAAAAGAATTTATCAAGTTTGGTATCCTCCCCTTAGAATTTATGTGAACTGCAAGAAGAACATTAAAAAAAAAGCAAATTGTTACACTCTCTTGGAGGATGTGTTGTATAGACGTGGTTATGATGGAGTCCTACTTCGATGTCTAGATCTCGTAGAAGCACAATGAGCTATAATTGAAGCCCATGATGGTACTTGTGGTGGTCACTTTAGTGGAATGGCTATTACAAAGTGCATTTTGCACATGGATTATTATTGGCCCACCATGGAAAGTGATTGTTATCAATATGTCAAGAAATTTCAAAAATATCAACATCATGCCACCTTGACTCATGTACCATCGCAAGCATTACAACCCATTCAAAGCCTTTGGCCCTTTTCACAATGGGACCTATATTTGATTGGTAATATTTCACCCACCTCTTTGGGATAACATAAATTCATCATAACTACCACCGAATGCTTCACAAAATGGGTCAAAGCAATTCCAAAGACCACTACTACTAGACCTCGAATAATGGAGTTTATACTCCAGCATATTATCTATCATTTTGGGATTCCTTCCAAAAGAATTTATAACAATGATAATTCTTTTAAAAACAAGTATGTTTGAGCTTTATGCAACAAGTATGATATCCACCATAGTTTCTTGACTCCTTACTACCCACAAGCAAATGGACAAGCTGAAGTAACCAACAAGACCATCATAGCCATTCTCAAGAAACTTGTCAAAGAAAATCATTGATATTGGCACACTCAACTCCCCTTGGCACTATGGGCTTATCAACATTATAATGCCAAATAGAGCAACACATTTTTCATTTGTCTATGGCATCGAAGCAATAATACCTCTTGAGCTCAAGATCCCTTTATTTACAAGTTGCATTACAATAATTCATGGATGACGACAAATATAGACAAGCACATCTTGACCTATTAACACTCCTCGATGAAAGGTAAATCAATACCTTAGAAAATCTACGAGTATATAAAGATTGCATCAAGCGTTCCTATAACACAAAAGTCCATCCTCACGAATTCCATGTGGGTGATCTCATCCTTAAAGAGAATCAACAGAACACCAATGCACTATCGCACTTGAGAGATAAATTTATGGCTAATTGGTTAGGTCCATATATTGTTAAATAGAAGTTGGGTCCAGGAATGTATAGACTTGCCAACTTAGAAGGAACATTGGAACCTGAGCCACTCAACATAATACACCTAAAGGAATTTTAGGCATAGTGCAGTTTATATAAATGTACATATACATGGCTAAAATAAAAAGCAAAAACACCAAAATTATTTCATTTTGCATCCATCCATGCATTCCACATACATGCATTTTTAGAAATTTGTTCATACCATTCATCACATTAGATGTCAATTGGTTAATTGGGATGAACACTAGTCCACTATTTCTTATTGCCTTAATTAGGGGTACCCTACATCACTCAACAATCCATAGATCACAATAATTTGAAGCTTTCCTTATAATATTTTTATGATTAAGGGGCTCACATAGAGTAGGATAGATACTATATAATTGTTAGAAATAATTATTATGCAGCCACTGACTATTTTATGCGTGTCTTTTAACCTTCAAAATATTGCAATGAAAGTATCACAAAAATATTTCATACAACATCAATCCATAAGCACATTCCAAATATTTTCAATCACTCAACCACTCCTAGTGTTTTGAGAAAATTCAATTCAAATTCAACCAATATTTAGAAGAAATAAGTTTTTCTTGGTCAATCAAGTTTCCTTTTGGACCACACACACCAAACACAATAAAACATTATGAACATTGGGAATAATGAAGTCAATAGTTTCTATTGCTAAAAAATGAAAGGTTTACCCTATTCATCTAATTATGCACATGGTATAGAATGCCAAGAGTTGACAAAAGGACAAGCTCCCCCGTCCTTCAAAAAAAAAGAAAATCCCTTGCTCTTCATTAAAGTGAGCAAGTATCCTAAAAATACTACAAAAGAAATAAAATTCCCTTGCTCTCTCTCTCAAAAAAGCAAGTATTCCAAAAAGCACCCCAAAGCAATAAAATTCCCCTTACTCTCTCTCAAAATGAGCAAGTATCCCAAAAAGCATCCCAAAGCAATAAAATCCCCTTGCTCTTCCTCAAAATGAGTAAGCATCCAAAAAGCAATAAAAATGTATATTGCTCCATCACAAAAATGAGCAAATCCCCAAAATCCAATGCAATAAAATAAGGGAAATAATCTTGAATCCTTGGAACTCTTAGTGTCTCAAAAATTATGGGGTGATCCTCATTACAACAATGGGCTGAATGAATCCTTACCTGGAAATGGGGTATCCTTACATGTGGTGCCATGTCTATCACATTAGTGACCTTATTTTGTATAAACATATGGTTTCTCTAGGATGAGCTAGCTTATTGGCATAAGTCAAAATTGATCAATTTGACCTAAATCATGATAAAAAATGAACAATCATTGCACACACAATTGGTCCTTAAGAAATTTGAAAACATTAGGACAACTTTTGCATCATAAATATCTATGAGATACATAAAGGAGTTTGTTTGAAACACTAGGATGTTTGAGTATTTGTAAGAACATCCTAGATCATCCAATCAATCATACCACACCATTTCCATTATTTCACAATGTCAATACCATTTATCTATGCCCCTGATTAAACAACAAGAATAATGTTGATCAAGTGAAGAGTCTATAACCACCAGATCATCATTAGAATATAAAAATTCATCATACATTGTATTCATCATCACATCATTTTCATATGCATCCATACAACAAAATAAAAAGCACAAACATAAATGATCATAATAAAAATCCATGTATATATATGAATCACATAAGTACAAAATTCCCACATGCTATATACATTCAAGCACTAAGGCTCATAAAAAAAAACAAAAAACTACAAAAAGAGGTAATGAAGCACTATCTAGCTAGCACCACCATGACCCCTGGTAGGCCCCTAAACTGATGCTTGGGAACCAGAAGGAATGTGTGAGATAGATGGCCGATGAGACCATGAGATACCAGGCCTAGACTCACTCCACCTACTGCAACTTGACTTTGAAGAAGAAGGTTGTAGGGATAGCAAAATTTGGAGCTGGTATAAAGTGTCCTTGAGAAATACCACATATCAAGCCTGTATTCGAGCAACAAACTATTGAACCTCGCATGCTATCCATTGGGCTATCTCAACCTAAAGAGCTGTGATGGTAGCACCATCATCACCTCCACTCAGCCTACTCTACAACCCATCCACCTTGCCATGCAGTTGTGCAATCTCACCCTTCAGCCTCATCCCCTCTACATCTAAGCTATTTCACTATGCCTGTAGTATCCCCCACTCCTCCTTAGCATGGCATGGAGGAGCATACTTCCCACCATCTTCTCCATCACCTCCATCTCTATATTCATCACCTCCATATCTACCTCCATCACATCTATCACCTCCATATCTTCCACTCCCAATAACCTGCTCGCTAGCATCCTACTCATCACCACTAGTTGAGTCATCCATAACTTAACTTGGCCTCCAAGGAGGCTATGCTACAAACCATAATTCATAGTCTTCATTCATCCTTGCATCATTGGAATCAAGAACATCAACTGCTACATCATCCACTATCCAAAATTCCATAGTCAAGAGAATACTAATAAAACTAGATAAACTCCATCTCCTATGCATCTCTCCCAACCACCCACCTACCTCATCTCACTCGACGAAGCTACACAACATCATCCTCCCAAGTATGACCTCTCCAAGGTCACCAATAATTTCACTATTCCTCAATCCACTTAAGCTATCATGATATGTCTCAACACTGCAAATAAGATGATTGGGAGAAGATTCTTCACTGACTCACCAATGAAGAGCAAAAGGAAGTGAGTGATCCCGCTCACAAGTTAAACCCTCTGGGTGTCCAACCCCAATGTGCTCCCATGACCATATATGAAGCACCAAGTTGCATCTGAGGCCCTTTCACTCCCGTATCTTCACCTCATAGAGCCCTGAATACAAATGACATAGAAGAGCAACAGCCCATGCATAGATTTGAGGCTCTACTACCAACTAAAGTACAATAGATACCTAGTTCCAAGGGAATATCAAGCTCATACTATTATGCAACAACATGTTTCCTAATATGTACATCATAAAAGTCTAAAGTGTGTCCAAATTTTGATCCTTATAGAGTTGTAGATAAGGAATGTCACCCTTCCCACAACGTACATCCTAGTCATCCCTATAAATAATTCTAAGGACCTCCTGCTTGTTGTGGCCCATCCTCACTAATAGATCCTCAACAGGAACATGGAAGATGCAAGACAAATACTCCAATGTGATGATTAGATCCCCTGTTGAAGCTGAAATGAACCCCTGTCAGGGTCCCATATCTCCACCAAAGCAAATAGCAACTCCTCATTAGCCTAGATAGTATCCACTCATCTACAGCAAACTAGACCTAGAGCCTTCAAGAACTTCTAGTCATCATCCCTGAGAGCTTTCTGTACTTTTGATTTAATGTGAGGTCATTGATGTCGAGTAGTAACAACTTAACCTGAAAGCACAAACAAAGATCGCATCAGTACCCCTTCAAAAAAACATCCACATCATTGCATATCAAAACATGAAAAACACCAAAACATTGAACATCATTTGTACATACATTGTATTTCAAATACAAGAAAAAAAATTGCACATCATTGTACATACATTGCAAGAAAAAAACAAAATAGTTCATCTCAGTCAGCATACTTTACATTTCAAAAAATAAAAAAAAACTTTCAACCTTCTCCACTCATGCAAAAAATAAAAATAAACACACAAAATTTTTCCAGCCCCTCTTAGTGGTTGCAAACAAAAAAATTAAAACACATAAAATTTTGCCAGCCCCTCTTAGTGGTTGCAAAAAAAAAGAATTAAAATACACAAAAATTTGTCGGCTCCTCGTAGTGGTAACAAACAAAAACACAAAACACAAAAACAAATAAAAACCTAAGCTAAGAGTTTAGGAAACCTGAATTGGTGTAGCGGACTCCAGCTTCCTCTCTATCTGAACCTCCAGTCCCCACACCTGCACTCGCACTCACACCAGTACCACTTGCCTCACCAACATTCATTTCTCTCACTCTTCTCAAACCGCTCAACCAAATCTAACCGAAATAATGAAATTCAAAATATCCCCTCCCCTGTAGATAGCCGATTTTTACAGTGGAAACTACGTGCTTGTGGTTTGCAGAGCACGCAAAAATGCACACCCATGGTTGGCACCGCCAATCACGGGTGTGTGTTTTACAAGAAGGTAAAACCACGCATGGGAGTTTAATTAAAAAAAATCACCCCTTCATAAAAATCAACATCGTCCATCAACATCACCATCATGAACATCATCATCATCATCATCACATCAGCTAGTGAACCTCGTATCTACCAGGTTACCCTATACACCTAGTGGTTGTAGCGACTGGCATTCCATGCAATCTGGTCGGATGGGTAGCTCACCATAAGGACACTTAATCAAACATTCAATATGAAATCACATTGGCATTAATTCAGTTAATACCTCAACCATTGAACTTGGTTGTGTTCAATCAAATTTGCAAAAGGTTATCCTTAAGCCCTTTTCATTGGGTACAAAAATAGAAAACAACCAAACACAATTTGGTAATAATAAAAAATCACTCGAGTATCGAATTTCTAAATGACTAATTCTAAAACCCATCATTTGGTAGGAATTTCTAAAGTCACAATAGAACTAGAACTCCAAAAGTGGTCGAATGTTTTACCATAATATTTTGTGCCCCATCGAAACCAAAGGTAAATTCGAAACAACACAAAAAATTCCAAACTTGGGGCATCAAGTTTATCAAAATATCATCTATTTGCATTCACAAACCACATCATTCTATCATCCACCTGATTTCATCATCTACATTTGGTCAATTGGCTTGTGGTTTTAATCCTTTACCCATTCACCAATTGAGGGGTAAGCAAAAAAATCAAAAATATCATCAAAATTTCTAAAAATCTTTCGCTCTTGTGCATTGAGAAGAGTTGATTCCATCCATCCAATAAATACAGGAGTCATTGGTTTTTGCACCACATCATGTTTCACACAACGTGATATAAAAAGGGGCATCTGTAGAAACCAAAACCTAGGCATCTATAAAATCACATTTGGCATTCCACGTCAAATATTTCATAATAAAATTATATACCTAAGTTCAGACTTAGGTGCATGAAATCTTATACATTATCCTATTCTCCAGATTTATTAAATTTATAAAATCAACCTAGGATACCCTGTCTAGCCACTCGACATGTGTCCTAGCCACCTCACTACCACCCCTTACCACATATCATACACCATTGTCCCCTTTGTCCCTTCACATGGGACAACCCTTACACCTTGCTCCACTTACATACACATCACCTTTGTTAAGTGAGACACCCTGGGTGACTCAATCTAACTATCCCATCCATTTGGCAGCCCTGGATTACCACTTGGTAATCCTGGCTTTCCACCTCTCATTTCCCTCCAAAACCCTAAGGAGCCTATAAAGGCACCTTCACCCCATAAACCAAATATGCAGAGAATTTATACCATTAGGCTATCAAAATATCACGAGGAGATCACGCTCATCCTGAGGAGAAACAGGAGATCTGAAGCTCGAAGGCCATTTTTGGAGTAATCTGACACTTAGCCGAAACTGCCCATCCACGATCAAAACCAAACCTGCGTAGTTTCTCCACCACCCATACGCATTTTATCAGACACCACCACGCATCCACAATTTTGCAAAGTAGAAAAACCCGATAGACCCAATCAATAATTTTATTTTAACAAGGCATTTAATCTACATTTTACTGCTTTTTGTATCGCGTGTTTATCCAGCTAGGATTTTATATCAGTATTTTATATCTTGATTTACATGTGCTACTAACTCTTATCTGGTTTTCACGTGTGGAGGAAGTAGGTATCTTGAAGTGTTTCTAAATCTGGAGTGGTCCCTACATTGGATAGCATAAGCCCACTCACTCCTTTGAAGCTGTAGCAAAAGAACAGAGGACACCAATTATTTTTTGGAGAACCCACCATTGTCATCTTGAACACTTGTATCATACATTGTAACATTGCACCCAATATACTTAGGGTAATTAAAAATAATAATTGTAAAATCGGGAGGTTCAGGATCCTTGTTTTAATATGAAAAGGTATTCTTTTATAGTGTAAGTGTTCCTATTTGTTTGGTTTTGTTTAGTTTGCTACAGGGCCAATTGTGATTTCATAAGATCAAGAAAAAAGAGAAGGAAGGGAGGAAGAGAGGTCCAATCTTGCTTTGGGAAAGTTAGAGGGTCTCTATAAAGGTCTAGGGAAAATGATTCACTAAAGTGGATCAATTTCCATGTCTACATTTCACCCTCTCTTTGATTCATTTATGGCCTAATAAATGCGTTAATAAAATATGTAGACACTAGGGGTGAAGAATGAAAAATGACAATAGAAAAGGAGTGGCTAGTTTAGAAGAAAGGGGTGGTGTAAAAATGGTGTCATTATGGACACTTTCATGTTTTGCATGCAAATCAAGGCATTAGGGACATTAATACCTCTCAAGACAAGGTTCCTCCTTGAGTTTCAAAAGGAATACCACGTTCCTAAAAAAACTTGAAAAGGTAAACACAGAAGAAAGAAGATCGAAAACAGACAGAAAAGGGAGAGAGAAAAAGTAGAAAAATAAGAAAAATAAGAGGAAAAATAAGCAGAAAGTGAGCAACAAGAAAGCGAGAAAAAGCGTGAGTGTGTGCTTGTTTTGTTATATATATATATATATATATATATATATATATATATATATATATATATATATATATATATATATATATATATATATATATATATATATATATATTTATATATATATATATATATATATATTTATATTGATAATGGACACGTACGTAACAGATACAAATGAACCTATACGAGTGATATGGAATGATATAAATCTAACTAAATGCAATACTTCTAAAATGCAAGATGAAATGAAATGCATGAGCAGATGAAAAGAATGATCCAAAAGGCCAACAAAAAGAAAAAGAACAAAAACACTATAAGGGTGTATGTGTGCAAGATGTACAAGGTGGAGCTGAACCCGCTTTGGGTGTAGCACTCGCTAAGATAGACAAAATAGGAGATATACCCACTAGGATGTATCCTCGTAAATGGGCGAATGGAGGCTACTCCTCACTGGTAACCATGAATCTATCCACTATGGAGTGTGTTGTGTACAAGAAAGTGATAATCAAAGTGAGTACTACCCAATACGGGTGTTGTGTGTAATTGACATGGACAATGGAGCAAAATGACAACCAAACCCCTTGACCTGGAGAAATATAAGCAATGAAAACTTTCAAGGTCAAGGAATAATAAAGTGGATGGATGATATGATGGAAATGCATGAAGGTGAGACCTAGGTTGGGGATTCGCTAGGTATAATATCTCTAGTGAGAGTGCAATGTATGTAATTTATGACCTAACTAGGTCTCATCATGTGACATTATCGTGAATCCCCAAAATCTATATAAACAAGCAATTATGTAAATATGAACATGCAAAAGTGCAATTATTACAAGCAACAATGCAAGTGGAACAAAATGTCAACTAGGTAATTATGAAAAATATGACAGGCAACTAGGCATAATGATCAGGAAATTAATTATGCCATATGAAACTAATCAAAATGCAATATGCAATGCAGTTCATGAATTATGCATAATATTTTTTTAGATGTATTATGTTCATTGGTTCTTTAAGCTCTTCACCATCTAAACAAGTGAAACAATAGGTGCTTGAGCCAAACTTGGTCATTATGATAAAGACCCTTGACCCATTGGCCTTGAACTTGCCTTTAAGATTAGATCGAGCATTCGTGTTCTTTTGGTTTTTCTTGAGGACAAGGTCCCCAACTTCAAAAGAATGATTGCAAAATTTCATAGAGTAATATTACTTGAGTTGATTTTGATAGACTTGTAAATTTTGTAAGGCATGGATGTGCTCTTCATCCAGTAGCTCCAATTGGTTCAAACGATCTGAGCAATACTCAGCACCGATCAAGGTATCTTGCAACAATATGTACAATGAGAAAACCTAAAGCTCAAAAGAAAATACTGCCTCAGACACATATACCAAGACATAGGATGAGGCACTTGTGGGAGTATGCATGCTAGTACGATAAGCCCATAAGGTAGGATAAATTTGGATATGCCAGTCATAATCGGTCTTACAAACCAACTTCTTCAATATCTTGATTAAAGACTTATTGGATTCTTTGTATTATCCGTTACCTTGAGGATAATATGGAGTTGACCACTTTTGCTAAATCTTGTACTTAGAACAAATTTTATGAACATCCTTGTTCTTGAAAGGAGTTTCATTGTCAAAAATAATCATTGAAAGAATCCTTAACCTACAAATAATCTGGTTGAATATGAACTTGGAAACTTGAGTTCTAGTCACCATATGACTTCAATCCATTTAGTAAAGTGCTTTGTAAATTTTATGATAAACTTGTGACAATTAGGTGAAACTAGTATAATCTTCCCTATAATGTCCAATCCCCACATAGAGAATGGCCAAGGGAAAGAAATAACCTGAAGGTGCTAAGAAGGAGCATGAACAAGATTGGCATGGCACTGACACTTGTCACAACATCAAACATGGTCACATAAATATTCCTTTATTGAAGGCTAATAGAACCCCATATGAAGGATCTTCTTGGAAATAACATTGCCACTAAAATGGCCTCCACACGATCATTCATGAGCCTCACTAAGAGTAGGTTGGGCTTCATCGAAGTTAAGACATTGTAAGAGGATACCTTCAAAAGAATGTCAATACAAAGTCTTGCCAATTATAATGAATTGACATTCTCTTTTATGCAAAAGCTTACACTGATTATGATATAAACCATTATACATTGAACCATATTTAAGGTAATTAAATATTTCGGTATACCATAACTCAGATGGGGTATCTTTGATAGTCAAAAATATAACTCAGATGGGGTATCTTGGAGTTGTCTAATGATAATCGATGCTTGATCATATTCTAACTCCAAAGTAAATAAGGATGCAGTAGTGGCCATGGCATCTGCATGGCGGTTTGAGGATCTAGGAATAGAATCTATAGTTACTCGATTGAATGAGGACAAAAACTTAGTGACAATATCTTTGTAAGGTTTAATTTTATCATCTTGGATCTGATAAACATCATTGATATTATTGACCATAAGTTGAGAGTCATTAAAGACCAAAAATACTCTAACCTATAAAGCTAAGGCTGCTCTAAGGCCAAGGATCAAAGCTTCATATTATGTAGTCAAAGCTTCTTTTTAAATATTGATGAAAGGTAGAAGGAATAACCTTCATTGCATGGATCCAAGACCGTCTAAGAAGTAGATTAAAATATGCAAGGCAAGATACCACATAGAAAATAGTATCTAAGATCTTGGATCCAACCTTAAGGGGTAGGGAAATAATACCACAAGCTTCTTGGGACTTGTTGTTGAAGGTTTTGATGATGTCATCAGATTTAGTTAAATCTTTCTATTTTAATCCAAATTTTTGAAAAATTAATAAATGCATAAATTAAGGGAATAACCATTATCAATCAAGATCCCCTTGATAAAAAATTCCCCAATAAATGCAGTAATGTAGAGAGAAGAATCCCTATGAGGATTTGAGGAAGAAATATCATCATCCAAGAATGTGATATGATGTATCCCAAGAGAACTTATAACATTGGCCATAACTCTAGGGAAAATGTCTTGAGAAACATATTGTTTTTTTAAAAGCTCCAATAATGCTTCCCCATGAGTAGGAGAAGTTTTCAAAATTTCTAAGAAAGAAATAATGGCTAAAGAACTCATCTCCTACTGATAATTTTGGATCTGGTGACTCTGTACATGTTATCTTGAAGTTGCTGCTATCATACCAATTGTATTATCATAAAGAGGTGGCACATTCTGATATGGCACCTGATTAGCTGCTTGTTATCCATGTTTAAGTAGGGGATCTTGAGGGACCCCTATACCTTCATTAGACGTAGGCTCTTTTCAAGTAGGATATTTATTTTTCTATGGGTGATAACCTCCTATAACAAGGTGTACTGTATTGATCAAATATTGAACCACATGTTTCAATTTTTTACAATAATTTGTCCAATGTCCTACTCTGTGATACGTACAATGTTGACCCACTTTATACCAATTAGTTGTAGTATCTGGTTGCCTTATATGAGGTAATTTAATTATATTAACTCAGAACCACTTCCATAGGTATGTTTAGTCTTGTGAAATTTCTTTGTGGAGGCTTTGGGGGTTAACTAAGCACTAGCTTTTGTAGGTTGTTAATAATACTATTAACAGACCTACTATCCGTTACTCCATCACCAACCAAATGCTTTTTCTTATACTGATTCTTAGTGGTCTTATCTTCCTTCACTTTAAGTTGTCCTCTTCTACTAAGAGCTTGATTCACTTTTCTTGCTAAGTCAATTGCTTGATCAAAAGATGTGATACTTACAGTTTCCAATTAATAAGATAGTTGTTCTTACAAATTTTCAATAAATATCTCAAGCATGTCTCGAGGAGGTAAATTATATCTCAAGCATCCAACTAGAATCCTCCAATGAGACAAGAATTCTAAAAAACTTTCCTCTTTACCTTGTTTTAAATTGTAAACATATTTCATGGTTACATTCTTTTCAATATAAGCACCAAAATGTTGAACAAATAATTTAGTCATTTCTTCAAAATTCCTCAAATAATGGTTGGGTAACCAATAATACCATTCTACAGCCATACCACCAAGGATATTAGGGAATATATTTAGCAACAACATGTCATCATATATGATATCATGGCAAGTTCTTCTAAATATTCTCAAATGCTCAATTGGATATTTCGTTCCCTTATATATAGGAAAAACTGGCATGGTAAAATGCATAGGATAAGACTTAGTAACAACTATAGGGTCTAAGTGTTGGTTACACATTTCTTTGTAGCTATAGGTGAAACTAGGGAGTTGAATTATATCCACTCTTGAAACAAATTATTTCACCATATTAGTTAAACTTTGCACCTCTGGATTGTTGATGTGCATTGATACTATTGTGATATGTGGTATCTTGCTGGAGAGGATAACTAAGGGTTGGAGGAATAGAAGCAAAAATATTAAGATTAGTATATCGAGGAGGAAATTGAACATAATCATGGTATGCACTACTATTTGGAGGGACCTGTAGATTCCTTCCAACGTTTGTGGTTACAATAGTGGCATAAGTTGGGTTATAAACAAGATTACCATGATGCAAATATTATGTCAAGGAGTTGTTAGGAACATATTGAGGAGAAATAGTTTGATGATGAGATGCTCCAACTTCCTTGATTCAGGCTTCCTCTTTCATAACTTCATCCAAGGCATCCTTGTGATGCTTGTAAAATATCCAAACATTTTTAAAATATTTAAAGGTAAGGTTCCCATTGGGTCCCCTAATAAGATAAAGGCTATTATCAATCTCTTCAGTTTTCTCTTATTCAAGATTATGATTTTCTCTATCAATTTAATCATCTTCTCAAAAAATATCATCAAAATTTGAAAGCCTTCACCCACTCCTAATATTGGGAGCCATTAGGAGAGAGAGAAAGGATAGAGTGGAAAAGGAGGAAAACTACGAACTAACAAAAGCACACAAGAGATTTTTAAATGTTATTAAATGTTTTATGATATAAAAAAATAAAATTAGTGGTCTTGTTTAAGATTTTCAAGAAGAGCAAAAGGAAAAAGGTTTCCTATTTTGACCACTAAGATGTGTCTTCACATTGGATTCACCAAAGATGTAGAGGGGGAAAACTGCCCTACCACATATGATTCTCAATGCTGGATCCATAGGGAAGCCTTGAGGTGATCGTGGGGGTATGTTATACCTCTACACTCAGGTGGGAAACTGAGGGAAGGGTTCACCAGGAATGGTTTTAGGACTCACTCCAATTCTGAGGTGGAATGTGTTTGAATGTGTCAATTAAGCATGCACCTATGTTTGGCCTTTCTAAAACTATGAAAATGGAAACAACAATGCAAGATACAAGATGCAAGAATACAAGAGCTAACCCTAGAATGATTATTTGCTTGAATAATTTTCTAACCTTAGGATTTCAAATAAATATTTTGAGAAAGGGTTCAAGAGAAATACACAAACAAGGTTAAAACCCTAAATGCACACTATATGATTTGTATTCCTTCAAATACCTATAATTTAATCAAATGCTTGTTCTTACCTATGATTTTTATTTTGAACAGAAATGAACAAAAGTAGCTAGCAAATAGCCTAAAGAACTATTAGGGCACTTATCTAATTTGGCAGTCGTTCCAAGCTTTAAATTGCATCCAACAATATCTCATAGCTTCTATCCTACAAAATAACTTCACAAAACCCTTGAAAAATATGATCAACATTAAAGGGTTTCCTTAGACCATTGTATGACTGTACTTGGAGGTGTAGTAGTCAAGCTCCCTAGGTCCTTTTAGCTAACCTTCAGAATGAAAAAGTAAAGGTTGAATTTTTTTTAATATGAACAAGTAGAATAACATACAATAGAACAAAATGATAAACAGAGTGCAATGTGTGTAATTATGCTCTAAATGCATCATGAAATGCAGACCTAGGGTTTTGGGATGAACTTTTACCCCCAAGCTTAGTCTCAGAAAAATAATGCCTTGTATAATGTGATCATGATTTTGATTCTAATGAAATCATACCCTATAATTATGAGGTATGATTTTTCAATAGAAGATAAATACAATAGAACAATGCAAACAAACTATCAATAAATGTCAATTTAGCAATATACAAAATGTAGAATGAATGAAAACAACCTAGTGGTAGTAAAAATCAATAAAAAGGATGAAGACCTCCAATATAGTAGACCCCTCCTTAGGTATTCAACACTCATCCACCAAGGGCAGCAACACACAATCAAATTTAGCAAAATATATCTCCACAAAATCCAAAAGCTTCAATAGAATCTTGTTAGTACTTGCATCAACACTTGTAGGCAGCTTGTAAGATTGCTTCACTTGGAATTCATGATTAGAAGAGATGTAGAATTTAATTTACCTCTATAGAAAAAGGAAAGCTTCAAAAATTCTATTTATAAGATATTTGAAACAAGAATAGGCAATAAAACTAAGGGAAAACTGACACCAAATAAGGGTAGGCAAAAAGATAGGATTTTCTAAGAGAAAACCATAGCTAGGCGAAATCGTGGCCCGTAAGGGCCGATCATGATTTCGTTGGATCAAGGAAAAATAAGATAATGAAGCGGGGAGATTCCCAAGCTTTATTTGGGCAAGTTATATGGTCTCTCTAAGGATCTATGGAAAATGACTCACTCAAGTGGGTCAATTTTCCATGTCTACAGTATTCAAAAAATCAAGCTCCAAAATTTTATACTAGATATTGGCTTCCTCAACGAGGATATTTGATTATTGAGGTACTAAATATAGGGGATACAATTATCAAGCCACAATAGTTCTAGATAGTTGGGAATTACAATCAGGATAGACACTTGGGATCGTGCAACTCCATTGTCTCAACAATTTCTAGATTGACAAGACATCATGAAACAACTCCATAGTTGAGGATGGATAAAGATATCATGCTATTATAGAAACTATGGGGAAAGGAATTTGAAGGATAGAGTCTATATTATAGTAAGGGACTAACCAATACTGGAAACAAAGGCTATCAAGGAGGCTATTCATTAGGTTCTTAAAGTCAGTTGTCATCCTGGTCAAAAGATAAAGACAGGTTGGCATGGTGTTCACATTCTATCGATGTGTATACTATAGCTCTAGGATACTCATCCCTCACTCACCATGGAAAATTTCACTTAGGGATATCGTTAATCAGATATGCAACTTTTGACATGGTCTAAAGTGAGACTCTTTATATGACTTCTACTCCACAAGAGGGTTCTTACAAGAGACCGGTTGATGATACATGGATTTTCTAATCCATTTAGATATGAGCTTTATTGTGTAGAGAAAATGACCTAGGACCACATTTATATTCTATCCCCCTAGCCATTCAATTATGGAAATGGTTGGAAACATTTTTAGATCTAATATTTCTTCAATTCACCTCCCTCGACCAGGCATGAAAGAATTGGCCCATTGTGAATGGATTAGAAAACTTGATGCAACATATGGCCTTGGTTAGAATCTATTTGATGCTATAGAATATATGGAAATAAATGAGAAAAATAATTTTTAAAGCAACTCACCATAATGTTCAGCATCTTTGGTAAAATATTGTAGCCAAAATCAAGGAAACTATCTTGCATACTTTGAATCTCCCCTCCACAATATCTCAATAGTGGTACAGTTTACTCTCTAGGATTCAACTCCCTATGGATGAATGAATACGTAGGAACCCATAGAGTCCTTGACCTACTATTCATAGGTATGGACCATGGAAATCCCCTCCTAGAGGTGTGGGGAAGGTCAACACTGATAGAACTCCAAGATGTAATCTAGGAAGGGTAAGTATAGGAGGCATAAGAAGCTCACCGATGCTACTCATGCTTTTAATTTTGTAGAGAATCTTGGTGTTCTCCCAAAAAATCTAACGAAAGTATGTGATGTCATTCATGGCCTTCAGGAAGCTATTAAGGTCAGTTGGTCTAAAATACAAGTTGAATCATACTCACATGTAACTATTAGTCAACTAAAGGCACCCACTAGGACCTCCTTTCAATATTAGAAGTTACAAAGGTTTATTGACAATATAAATGCACTTTATTACAAATTCATAATGGTAGATTTTCTTCATGCTCCTCAATATTGAAATAATATCATAGATGCTATGGTAAATTGGGCTTTAGACCATGGGGATCTAACTTGTTATGAATATCCTCCACAATGGTGAGCACAAAAACTAGGAAAGACCTCAACCATATACTTCATATTGATTCCAACAACACTTATTCCTATATGTAATGACTTAGAACAAAGTCATAGATTCATCTTTTCTTGTATCAAAAAAACACATTTAAGACATAGATGTTGTTCTTATATAAAACTGTATGAAATCCCTATTTGCATGGCAGGGCTGATGATGTAGCTCTCTCACTTGATTATAAGTAATACAAAAGTATTTTTAACAAAAAAAAAAAAATTATTTGTTTTCAAATGTGTACATTCTTAATTATAAAGTATGTTGGTATGAATAGGAATTCCTCCATTTGCATATTGTTAAGATTTTTAAATCTTTGACCTTTAAGTGAACTCAAATTTTTTAACTTTTATGATTCAATATCTCATGCTTAAAATTTAGGCACTCACAAATTTTAAACTAACATTTGGTGTAAGATGTCCACATATAAAGCTTCCTCATTTTGAGAAATATGACATGCCCATTATAGAATATTTCACTATTTGTATCTCTTTTTAATTAATTTTGTCCCTAGCTTTAGGTGTTTATACACCAACAAAAATATTTTTATTTTTGTTTATATTTTAGTGAATGTTAAATTGGAGTAAAATACATAAATATAAGGAATTCACTTCAAGTAATCTTGATGAAGTGGTTATTATCTTATGCTTCATGTGGTTTTGTGATACAAGTCCTTATGAAATAAACTCTCTCCCAAATTGGATTTGACATTCTTGTATGGATTTGTTCCTCCCTTCTAATAGAAATGTACATCTTATATATCCTTACTCCTATTTTAAGATGATATAAAGTCTTTAACAAATAAGTTGTTTATACATATTAACCTTATGGTGTGACCTTGATCTAACATATGAATTACTCTTATATTGTTGTGCATAAATAAAAATTACATATGTATATATGGTACATGTAATATAAAGTTAAAATCCCCTTTTAGACCATTTAAAGATATATATATATATATATATATATATATATATATATATATATATATATATATATATATATATATATATATATATATATATTTTGATAAGTTTAAAATTTTATTCAAAATGGGTTTTAACAGGGTCCCAAAACCTGAATACATTAGCAACACTAGAACAGAGCACATAGATACAATGAACAAAAGTATAAGGGGATACAAACCCACAACAAAAATACCAAGACACCCTTAAAAATAGTAAGGATGGGCAAAGGAAAGGAAGCCCTAAACTAGACAAAAACAACAAAGAGGTAATAAAGCCCGCTCTCTATCTTCAATATCTGCATCTTTAAGCTCATAATTTAGCTTATTCTCACCATCATCCTCATTATTAACCAAAACAACATGGTCCCCATCAACGTCCTTGGCAACATTTGTGGCAGTATCCTTGCCTCCATCCTCAGAAAACTTCTTGTTGAAGAACATCAACTTTAAGGTATTGTGGAGGTCTGTGAATTGAGAAATGCAGTTGGTGATGGAATTAATTATATATTGCTTCAGACACAAGTTAGGAGTGTCATTGTCTTCCTCAAATTCAATGACCAGATTTTTCTTCTAATGCAAAAGGTTTTTCAATCGAAGCAAGGATCTGACTCCTTCTGGTTTCTCTGGTGACTTCAACATAATTTTCTTGGGATTCTCACTTTTTTAGTCTTTTTACAACCTCCACTATGAGTCTTTTATTGGCCAACATTACTGGTAAGTAGGAAGAAGAGGGGCTAGTCTAGTATTGGCTTGTATTGACAAGGAGAGAACTAGGCTTACCTTTACTAGGATGAGTAGCAGGTATGGGGATGCCTTGGGGACAATGGATAAGCCAATGCTTCTAAAGAACCATGAAAAGACCTTGGTGGGAGGGTAAATCATCATTTTTCTTCTTGTGAATGTTTTCAATGGAATAGGAAATATGGTTAATGATGAATTGAGGAATATTTACCAGGTTAACATCCCTAAAATGGTTATAAAAGGCAAAATGGAAACTGCACAATACCTTTTCAGGGTCATCGATAGTGACAAACTCCATGATTGGTTTCATCATGTTGTTCCATGAAATGGGTAGCTCATACTGCTTCATCCCCATCCTCACATGCTTACAGAGCTCTTTATCCTTAATTTCCTTCAACTCAACCTCCTAGTTGTGTTTCTCACATCGGATAGACCTCCCTCTCGTTGACTGGCTAGTTAGATTCATAAGTAATTTGGTGTCACCTCGAAGGATATGCCACATATGAGGACTTTACCATTGTTCCAAGTGTCAAGGAAGGCCAAAGTAATTTCAAAATAAACCCCTTAAGATTACCTGAAAAAGGGCATGAAGCCTCTCTCAGAGAGCACAAATTTGACAATCGGGTCAATTTCAACAGAAGAAGGCTCAAAATAACTCATGATTAATAGGATAATAGGAGAGGAGATAGGTTCGAATAGAGATATGTTGTGAAAAGAGGGTCTAGGGTAGAAAAAATGTGGAACCCATAGAGGCTATTCATTGGCATAAGGAAGGTACTGCCTAAGATGAAGAGTCGAAGAAGCCAGACAGGATTGCAGATAACAATGAGAAGTTTCATGAACTGGATTGAAAAAATAGCAAGAAAATAAGCAAAAACAATGGTTGTAACCACCTTATTGGACAAAGGGAAAGAAATATTAAGAGGAGGGTGGGGATAATAAAGTAAAATGGACATCAAGGAGGCAAGGGTATGAATACAAAGGTGCCAAGTAATGATGCAGGGGAGAGGGAGGAGGCGATTGGTGGACAGAGGACACAAGTGAGGGCAACCAGATGATATAAGGTTGATGCCTTGAAAAGAGGAGAAATGGGTGTGAATAGAGAAAGAGGGTGAGGGTTTAGGTAATTGAAACACGAGGTGAAATGCCCTAGGATAAAAGCATTAAAAAATCCAAGGTTTAAGAAAAATTTACATATTATTAAGGTCTCCAGAATCAAGAGGGAATGGATGCCGATGAGGACCAACCAAAAAGGAGATAAAACTAAAACTAAAAATAACATATCTAACAACATTGTTGGTTAAAAGTCAATATGTCTTGTTCCACAGTGTCAATAATTTCCTGTGGTAAGCCACTTGTCCACACCTTCAGACTTGTGGCATTGACACCAAAATTAGTGAGTTTATTAGCAACCTTGTTGCTTTCCCTGAACGCATGTTGGAAGATAATATCTTGCTGGATTTGGCTTAGAATTCTAGCTTCCTCTATACAATCCTTGATCCTCCAAGAAGGATTTCGGTTGTTCTTCAAGTAGTTGATGGTATTAAGAGAATCTCCCTCAACCATGAGACTTCTAGGATAATATTTTATAAGAAGCAGACCTCTCCACATAGCTCTAGCTTTCGCCACCTGATTAGACTAGATTTCTAGGGGTTCTGCAAAATCAAGGATGACAATTCCTCTATGGTCTCTTAGAACACCACCAACACCTACTTTACTAGGGTTACCCTTGGTAGCCCCATCAAAATTTAGTTTAAACCAACCTTGAGGGGGGGTCCAAGAGGACTGGGTCCTTAAATTAGGGGTAGGCTAGGAGAGGTTTTCCACAATAGGTAAATTCAAGGATCTGCTCAGGGAGGCCTCAAATATAGAAGCAGGATGGTCAGAGAGAGGAATTAGGTTAACATTTTCAATAACAAAGCTTAGAATTTTGTGGGCAATATGGTCAGGATTCAACATTTTATCAAAAAAAAATGTGATTTCTTTCGAGCCATATTTGCCACAAAAAATGATGAAGACAGATTTGCCAAAGGAATTTGAGGTGGGGATTATGGAAAGGGTTGGGCCACTGAAGAAAGAGCTCAGAAATAGAGCAGGGTATAGACCAAAGAATATGGAAGGTTTGGAAGATCTTGTTGAGGATGGTGGAAGAAAAAGGACAAGAAAGAAAAATGTGGTGAGGGGATTCCCAATAAGCTAGGCAGAGATAGCATCTATTAGGGAAAACACAACCTTTTTTAAGCAGGTTGTCAATAGTGAGGATTTTCTCTTGAATGGTTGTCCAATCAAAGAAGGTAATTTTAGGGATGAGAGATTTGGGCCAAACAAGGTGGCAAGGGAATGAAGGTTCTTCAGAAGGAAGGAGCAGACTGTAGGAAGGCTTGATAGAGAAATCTTTACTTTCTGTGGATTCCCAACGGACCTGATCCTTAGCATTACCTAAAGGAATAATTGTGGAATTCAAGAGGAATTATAGCTTTCTAGATTCATAAGTTTGAATACTATTGCTAGCCTTCCATATTTTTTTGCCATTGAGAGAGCACAAAAAGTCTGACACTTTTAGGCTAAAGGTGCTATTAGTGACCACTTTCAAACCTACTAGATCAGGATCATTGATAAGAGGAACGCTTCTAATTTATTTTTCATTCCAGAAGTCAATCCTAAGACCATCACCTAATCTCCACTATAATCCTTTTTTAATAGAGCTCTAGTGTTTAGAATTGACTTCTAGAAGGCCAATCCTAAGCGAGGAGCCACCTCATTAAGAAATTTTGTTGGCTGTAAATATTTTCTTTTTACAATGGGAACCCAATAATTTTCCACATTAATAATTAATCACCAAGCTTGTTTAGCCATGAGGGCAATATTAAGTAGGTGGAATTTTATGAGGTCGATACCTCCCTTAGACTTTGGCTTACAAACTTTTTTCTAGGCCACTAAGTGAAAATGATGTTTGGAATCAGACCCATGCCACATAAAGTTTTTCTGGATTTGCTCAATTCTAAAACAAACAACTACAGGGACCTTGAAGACAAACATGAAATAGTCTGGTATGCTCTAAAGGGAAGGGATGCTCTAAAGGGATGATTTTAATCAGACCATTTAAAGATAATTCAACACTCTACAAAGTCCTAAATTAATTTTTTTATTTAAAAAATTTACTTTCATTTTTAAATATAATAGAATAAAATTAATTTTGATAATAATAGTTACTCAAACATTACAAATTTAATATTTTCATGCACATTCAAGTTCATTAATAACTAAAATTCCCACTATCAAATATATTATGAGTTAACTTCATTGTCTATGTATCATATAACCTCTTAAATTAAATATCTCTAATTATATATATATTTAAGGAATTTGAAAAAATATACTAAAACAATATTATTTACAAGTTGGAAAGAGACTCCTAACCTTAGTCAACAAGAAACTTGTTTACAATAGTAAAACAAGATCTATATTGGAGCCAAATATCCTAAACCATATGTTTGAAATAGTTGTCTTAATTAGCTAAACACTAGATTTGCTCATTGTAGACACCTAAAACATGTCATGTTAAGGAGACTACCTATATGGACTACTTTAAGGCCACATGATCCACCTTAGGCAATCCTAGGGCTTAACAGTGGTTTTCAACACTCAAATAAGGAGGAATTTCCATTTGCAACCAAGACCATCTCATCTTGGGATGAACTCCAATCGATATCATATTACCCTGATATGGCTCGTAGTCATGGTTGTCTTACCTCGAGATGATCGTGCCTAAAGTAGGTTCAAATCCTACACCATGGTTAAAGCGGTTACATGTGGCATCTAAGCTTAACGACATAGACAGTTAGGTGAGAGGAAGATTCAAGAATGGGTAGTTACCTTTATTGAATACAATCACTTATTGGATTCCCTTGCAAGCTTGGACTCCACTTTGGAATTCTATATAATGGCACCCAACCTTCATACATCTATCAAGGAGTTTTCATGTATCGAAGTGATGTTGAACTGAATAATCAAAGATTTTATTTTCAAAAGCAATGAAGTGCTATCGAAATTCAACCATGAAGCTTCCAAGAATGCCAATGGACCATCTCGAAGGTTGAAGATAAAATTCATGCTTCTTGTCCTTGCTTCGATGTTATATTTCACCCCTAAGTCATTCCTCACGAATGCACCAATTCATCGAGCAATCCACGGATTAAAACCCAACGTTGCCTCACATCGACCATAAGAAAATCACTCGCAGCTTAGAGACCATCTCTCTCAGAGATGTCTCGTAGGTATGATTATCTCTCTAAGAACTGGCCAACAGGTAAGACCATCCCACACAAATACGACCTCCCGGGTAGAAAATTGTTCCCTGTTTTCTTTCTTTTATTAGATTCTATATGCATTTTAATTACTGTTTAACATAGTTTGATTTTATTTTCATGCATTTATGTGTCATGTTTCACTTTCTTTATCGCTTTCTTTGCCATTATTATGGGCCTTATCTTAAAAGGCTCTTCATATGCTTTTGATGCTCTTTAGATCTTGTGTGCATATTATAGGTCTTTACAAGGAAGAAATGACATAAATATTTACACCTCATTATCTTACATCATGACAGTCCCAAGAACTTGTCAATAATCAGTTTGTGGGTGCGAGAAAGATCCTGTGAGATACACCTAGATTACTTTTATTATTTTAAATATTTTTATTATAAAGGTAGCAAATCCCTCAATGGGATCCCATTAGAACCCTTTTTTAAGGACATAATTAATATTAATAAAAGGGCACCATTATTTCATATCTTGTTTTATCATTATGGTTACATAGTTTTCTATCTAGTTTTTTTTTTTTTTTTTCATTGCATAGGTGTACAATATTTTTAGCATTTTTAGTGGTGATCATAGCTGGATCTAGTCCATATCTCACAATTTCATTGTTGATCACTATTAATTTTGGTGTTCTTGAATTGCAAGTACCACCGTACCTTGCAGAGACGACTAGTGGGTGCAACCATCCCCTATAGAGACGATAAACGAGCACAACCATCCCTCCCAAATATGACCTCAGAGCAAAAAGTAAAAACACCAAAATGAAGAACACAAGCTTATACTGAGAGGGGGGGGTGAACAGTATAAGACCACTTTTTACTTTTCCCTTTATACTTCAAAACAATAAAGCAATATATCCAAAGCAATATCAAAGCAATGCACAAAACCATCCACAAAGTGACACAACAAGTTACATGGTTCACCCAAGATGGGCTACTCCACGGATAAAACTTTTCTCTAAAAGTTATATCAAAGTCCTCTAGGAATCCTTCCCAATTACAATGTTTATGAGCCTCAGCCCAAAGGAGATACCTTCCCCCAATCTGAATTTATGAGCCTTTGCTCAAAGGAGATACCTTCCCCTACCTCTGCTCCGTCGGTGATCCTCTAGAAGACCTCTACCCTTGCTGCCCTTAGCAAATGGAACTCTATCCATAGAAGACACCTGTCTTCCCCGCTCCGTCGGAGACCTCTGTCCTCAACTCTATCACCTCAAAGCTGGTCCTTGAATTTGCACTAAAACATAGTCCTTCGGTCTAGCACAAATGTCCTCTTCCTCTTTCTTTGATATGCATCAAACACAGTCCTTCGGTTTGGCACAAATCTCCTCAGGTTCTTCTCATAGAACCAATGCACCTATGTCCTCAAGTTCTCTGATAGAAATATCAAACTCAGCTTCACAAGTCCTCTGCTAGGACCTGTCCAAATCTGCTTACAAGTCCCCAACGAAACCTGTCCAAAACTTGCTCACAAGTCCCCAATGGAACCTGTCCAAAACCTGCTCACAAGTCCCCAACGAAACCTATCCAAAACCTGCTCACAAGTCCCCAACGGAACCTATCCAAAACCTGCTCACAAGTTCATCAAGAAAACTTGCTTGGCATGAACCCACAAAGAGAATTGTTAGAGACCCAATGTGATTCATCAACCTCATAGAAGCATAAAGAGAATTGTTAGAGACTCAAAAAATATGTTCTATACTTAACTCCCAATCTCAATCTCAACTCAATCTCAAATCTCAAAAGAATAAGATAGATGTAATATGCTTTTCTCAAGAACATGAAACACAACCCAACAATTTCCAACCAAGCAATATCTCATATAACAATGATACTCATGTTCTTTCCAACAAACAATATCTTTTCTCAACCAACGAGGGCTTAAAAAACAATGCTCAAAGACAAGGTTTAACCAATATCATTCAACTCAACATTAACCTTGAGCCCCCAACCACTAAAGAAAACCAAATCGTTTTCCCTCCAATGATATTTCAGAAATAACCATAAACAATATAGAGAATGCCATACCTTTTTGAAGTGAAGAAACCCCTTTGGAAATATGCCACACTCAACACACTTTGAAAAAGCGCACAACAATATTCACTTTTGAAACCCTTTAAAAAACAGAAATATCTTCTCTATATACACCTTATTTCTCCTTCTAAATGAGTTAGTCAAATAGCCCTCAAAATAAGCTTTCCAACGATATATAATATGATATACTTTTATAAAAGAAACATACCAGAAATATCTTCTTTTCTAAAAGTGTTTTTAAACTTGCCTTCCAAAAGAAATCAAATCAATAATGCTTCAACACATATCTAGGTTAACAAAATTCAACCTTATGACTCCCTAATTGTTAACCAAGAACAAAAGGTACCTCTAAATTCTCAACACATGTATTTCATTAATAAATTTCATGTACAACAAACACCTTTTAAATAAATCCTTATATCTCCCTAATAATCACATACACAGCCAGCATAATGACACCTTATGTCTCCCTAATTAAATACATACAAAAAAATCACACAACAAGACCACATAATCCTTATAACTCCAAGAAATACCAATGATTTCTTCTAACCTTATAACTTCCTATCTCAAAAATAAAAAATTAATCCCTGATACACCATCAACCTTAGCAACAGTAAACATACAATGGCGTTGTCATAAATACCTCATAAACATGGCCTTCTTCACAATGCAAAATGGTGAGTGCCTTCACACCTCACGGGAGTTGAACAATGTTCCTCCCTACTAGTAGTCGTGAGGTGTTTGCCACTAGGGTGCAAGCCCTTGTTGGGAGTAAGCCCAACACTTCCTCTTACCTTGGCTACCAAAATGAATGTACCTTCTCCAAAACCTTTTGCCGCGCTAGGGAATCGAACTCGAACCACCTTCGTGCAAGAATAATGCACTACCTCCTCTGCTACACTGTCACAGGTGACGTCAACCCTATAAAAAACTTGTGCCTTGTCTTCTTCTCCCTTAAACACTTCGCTAGCGCAGGGGTTCAATGTCGAAAACGAAAAGCTCGGCGATTAATATCGAATACCCCTCATTCTCCTTAAAGAATTTAAATGCCTCATTTAATATGCACTTTGATGCATTTCCAAATACGTCGGCATTTCCAAACACGATGGAAACTTTAATTTAATTTTAAAATTTTAATTTAAATTTTAAATAAATAAAATTTAAACTAAATATTTAAAATTAAATATCTTCATCACCGGGGCACCTTTTTCAACGAAACGAAAAGCCAACTTGGGTTTTAAGAAAAACCCATTTCAAATATGTTGTCCATGATTTTAAATAAAACCTTTTATTTTGTCTACCTTGGTTTTCACAAAAACCCTTCCGCTTCTTGACATCAATGACAACATCAACACTTGAGCAAAGGAAATGTACCCAAGGTACCCAAAATTGCCAACAATCTCCCCCTTTGTCATTGATGGCAAACCTTTACTAAAAAACACTTTTCAAGAGCCAAAAATGAAACTAACTGAGCCCACAACTGAGAATCTTCCTTTGAAGTTTTGCTCCCCCTGACTTGAAGCTTTCCTCTTCACTTGAAGCTCTCCCCCTTACTCATATCTCTCCCCCTTTGTCATCAATGGCAAAGGGCCACCTTTGGGGCTTGGGACTAAGAATGAGCCTCTTAGCTTAGTCCCTCCCCCACCTCCTGATGAGGTGATTAATTTTGGGGTGGGAGTAAAACTCCCATTAGGCACTGATCATCATCAGCGTCTATAACTTCCTTGTCGGGCCTTCTCTTGAACTCTTTGTCCATATTCTTGTTCCTGTCATTGTTCTTGTTCTTTTTCTTATCCCTTTTTTTTTCAATGCCTTGATCCTTGGACCTGATCATGCCACTGTTCCTGTTCCTATATTTTGGAATTTCAGCTCTACACTGTTTGACTATGTGACCTTCATTGTTGCACTTATAACAAGTAACAATGTTATTTCTTTTAGGCATACTTGTTCTTTGAATCCACAAGTTCTGACCAAACCAGTTCTGACCAAACTTGTTTTGACCAAACCTATTCTGACCAAACCTGTTTTGACTAACCCAGTTCCTGATATTTGCCTTGCAAAAAATTGCTTTATGCCCAAACTGATTGCAAGAGTAGCAATACCCATGAAAGAAATTACCACTTCTGTCATTTACCTTCTTCACTTGAGCCATGCAATGTACAACCATGTGACCAAATCTGTGACAAGCAAAACATCGGCCTTGAAACTTTCCTTTATTTGACCTCTTGGGTCCTAAAAACTTCTTCTTCTTGTCATTCCGAATTTTGTTTTCTGTTTCGTGCATCTATCATTCAAGGACTCATGATCTGAAATACTTTCCTCATCTTTCTTTTGGAGTCTCTTACTAGACTCTCCAACTTGTTTCTTGTGAGGCTTAACAAAACCAAGACCTGTTTTATCTGTTGTCTTTCTTTGACCTTTGATAAGAGATTTAACCTTTTTGGAGCTTTCTTGAAACTTGTACAACTTATCCTTGTACTCTTTATTTTCTTCTTTCAAAGAAGCCATTTTCTGATCTAATTCACTATACTCAAGCACCTTAGATTCTAACTCATTCTTGAGTTCTTGTGCCTTAGCCATAGAGACGTCAAGACTTTCTATAAGTTTATCTCTCTCCATGCAACATTCATCTAACTTATCCTTGAGTCTAGCATTCTTCTTTCTTTCCTTTTTCAAAACACTAAGAGCATTAGTAAGTTCACATTCAAGATCCTCTATTTGATTGCATTTTGAATTATCAAGGCCTTTTTCAGATTTCTTATCACTAGAGGTGCTACCCTTTTCAAAAACCATACAAGCATCTTATTTATCAATTTCTGGAGCATCCTCATACATACTAGCAACCAAATCATTATTTGTGCAATCATCCTCAAGGTGACCAAATTTCCACATCTAAGACATTTCATGATAATGAATCTATGTTTTGGTTCTTCCTCTTTTTATGATATGAACATCTCATTTTCATTATCACTTGAAGAACTTTCACTATTACTACTAGAACACTTACTTGCTTTGTCTAGGTAGAAGCTCTTCTTGTGCTTGTGAGAATACCTCTTTCCTTTATAGTTGTGCTCATCTTTGTTCTTCCTTTGATGCCTATGCCTTTCATAATCCTGTTTATCTTCTTCACTTTCGAATAGATCATCTTCATCTTCACTGCTACTAAACCCATGGCAATGATGATCATTGTGATTGAGTTGACCACAAACAAAACATTCCCTTACTTGTGAGCAATCAGCTGCAAAGTGATTGGTCTTTCCACATCCGGTGCAAATATTTATTAATCTGACTTGTTCTCCACTATTTGATTAATCTCTTGAATCTATTTCCATTCCCAAAGCAGCAACATTGAGATCATCTTCATTTTATTTCATGACCCTGTGAGATTTCTTTTTTTTGTGTCTAATGGTTTTGATTTTGCCTTTACTTGCCATTTGTGTTCTTGTAAGATCTTCCTTCAAGCTGTTTAAACTTTTTTAAGGCACCTGCTCTGATACCAATTGAAGAACACAAGCTTATACTAAGAGGGGGGGTGAACAGTATAAGACCACTTTTTACTTTTTCCTTTATACTTGAAAATATTAAAGCAATATATCCAAAGCAATATCAAAGCAATGCACAAAACCATCTACAAAGTGACACAACAATTTACGTGGTTCACCCAAGATGGGCTACTCCACGGATAAAACTTTTCTCTAAAAGTTATATCAAAGTCCTCTAGGAATCCTTCCCAATTACAATGTTTATGAGCCTCGGCCCAAAGGAGAAACCTTCCCCCAATCTAAATTTATGAGCCTCTGCTCAAAGGAGATACCTTCCCCTACCTCTGCTCTGGCTGGTGATCCTCTAGAAGACCTTTGCCTCCGCCGCCCTTAGCAAATGGAACTCTATCCATAGAAGACACCTGTCTTCCCCGCTCCGTCGGAGACCTCTCGTCCTCAACTCTATCACCTCAAAGCTGGTCCTCAAATTTTCACTAAAACACAGTCCTTCGGTCTAGCACAAATGTCCTCTTCCTCTATCTTTGATATGCACCAAACACAGTCCTTCGGTCTGGCACAAATCTATCCTCAGGTTCTTCTCATAGAACCAATGCACCTCTGTCCTCAAGTTCTTTGATAGAACTATCAAACTCAGCTTCACAAGTCCTCTGCTAGGACCTGTCCAAATCTGCTTACAAGTCCCCAATGGAACCTGTCCAAAACTTGCTCATAAGTCCCCAACAGAACCTGTCCAAAACCTACTCACAAGTCCCCAACGAAACCTGTCCAAAACCTGCTCACAAGTCCCCAACGGAACCTGTCCAAAACCTGCTCACAAGTTCATCAAGAAAACTTGCTTGGCATGAACCCACAAAGAGAATTGTTAGAGACCCAATGTGATTCATCAACCTCATAGAAGCATAAAGAGAATTGTTAGAGACTCAATATGTTCTATACTTAACTCCCAATATCAATCTCAACTCAATCTCAAATCTCATAAGAATAAGATAGATGTAATATGCTTTTCTCAAGAACATGAAACATAACCCAACAATTGCCAACCAAGCAATATCTCATATAACAATGATACTCATGTTCTTTCCAACAACCAATATATTTTCTCAACCAATGAGGGCTTCAACAACAATGCTCAAAGACAAGGTTTAACCAATATCATTCAACTCAACATTAACCTTGAACCACCCAACCCTTCCAAGCATAAACAACCTTTTCACTCCAATGATATTTTAGAAATCACCACCATAAAAAATTAATAGGAGAATGTGCCCATACCTTTTTGAAGTGAAGAAACCCCTTTGGAAATATGCCATACTCAACACACTTTGAAAAAGTGCACAACAATATTCACTTTTGAAACCCTTTACAAAAAAAATAAATATCTCTCTATATACACCTTATTTCTCCTTCTAAATGAGTTAGTCAAATAGCCCTCGAAATAAGCTTTCCAACGATATATAATATGATATACTTTTATAAAAGAAACATACCAAAAATATCTTCTTTTCTAAAAGTGTTTTTAAACTTGCCTTCCAAAAGAAATCAAATCAATAATGCTTCAACACATATCTAGGTTAACTAAATTCAACCTTATGACTCCCTAATTGTTAACCAAGAACAACAGGTACCTCTAAATTCTCAACACATGTATTTCATTAATAAATTTCATGTACAACAAACACCTTTTAAATAAATCCTTATATCTCCCTAATAATCACATACACAACCAGCATAATGACACCTTATGTCTCCCTAATTAAATACATACACAAAAAGCACACAACAAGACCACATAATACTTATAACTCCAAGAAATACTAATGATTTCTTCTAACCTTATAACTTCCTATCTCAACAATAAAAAATTAATCCCTGATACACCATCAACCTTAGCAACAATAAACATACAATGGCACTGTCATAAATACCTCATAAACGTGGCCTTCTTCACAATGTAAAATGGTGAGCACCTTCACACCTCGTGGGAGTTGAACACTGTTCCTCCCTACTAGTAGTCATGAGGTGTTTGCCACTAGGGTGCAAGCCCTTGTTGGGAGTAAGCCCAACACTTCCTCTTACCTTGGCTACCAAAATGAATGTACCTTCTCCAAAACCTTTTTCCGTGCTATGGAATCGAACACGAACCACCTTCGTGCAAGAATAATGCACTACCTCCTCTACTACACTGTCACAGGTGACGTCAACCCTATAAAAAAACTCGTGCCTTGTCTTCTTCTCCCTTAAACACTTCGCTAGCGTAGGGGTTCAATGTCGAAAACGAAAAGCTCGGCGATTAATATCGAATGCCCCTCATTCTCCTTAAAGAATTTAAATGCCTCATTTAATATGCACTTTGATGCATTTCCAAATACGTCGGCATTTCCAAACACGACGGAAACTTTAATTTAATTTTAAAATTTTAATTTAAATTTTAAATAAATAAAATTTAAACTAAATATTTAAAATTAAATATCTTCATCATCGGGGCACCTTTTTCAACGAAACAAAAGCCAACTTGGGTTTTAAGAAAAACCCATTTCAAATATGTTGTCCATGGTTTTAAATAAAACCTTTTATTTTTTCTGCCTTGGTTTTCACAAAAACCCTTCCGCTTCTTGACATCAATGACAACATCAACACTTGAGCAAAGGCAATGTACCCAAGGTACCCAAAATTGCAAACAATCTCCCCCTTTGTCATTGATGGCAAACCTTTACTGAAAAACACTTCTCAAGAGACAAAAATGAAACTAACTGAGCCCACAACTGAGAATCTTCCTTTGAAGTTTTGCTACCCCTGACTTGAAGCTTTCCTCTTCACTTGAAGCTCTCCCCCTTACTCATATCTCTCCCCCTTTGTCATCAATGGCAAAGGGTCACCTTTGGGGCTCGGGACTAAGAATGAGCCTCTTAGCTTAGTCCCTCCCCCCACCTCCCGATGAGGTGATTAATTATGGGGTGGGAGTAAAACTCCCATTAGGCATCGATCATCATCGGTGTCTATAACTTCCTTGTCGGGCCTTCTCTTGAACTCTTTGTCTAGATTCCTGTTCTTGTCACTGTTCTTGTTCTTGTTCTCATCCCTGTTTTTATCCATGCCTTGATCCTTGGACCTCATCATGCCACTATTCCTGTTCCTATATTATGGAATTTTAGCTCTACACTATTTGACTGTGTGACCTTCATTGTTGCACTTATAAAAAGTAACAATTTTATTTCTTTTAGGCATACCTGTTCTTTGAATCCACAAGTTTTGACCAAACCAGTTCTGACCAAACCTATTTTGACCAAACCTATTCTGACCAAGCCTGTTTTGACTAACCCAGTTCCTGATATTTGCCTTGCAAAAAATTGCTTTATGCCCAAACTGATTGCAAGAGTAGCAATACCCATGAAAGAAATTACCACTTCTAAAACTGTCATTTACCTTCTTCACTTGAGCCATGCAATGTATAGCCATGTGACCAAATCTATGACAAGCAAAACATCTGCCTTGAAACTTTCCTTTATTTGACCTCTTGGGTCTTGAAAAATTCTTCTTCTTCTCATTCCGAATTCTGTTTTCTGTTTCTGTGCATCTATCATTCAAGGACTCATGATCTAAAATACTTTCCTCATCAGAACTCTCTTTCTTTTGGAGTCTCTTACTAGACTCTCCAACTTTTTTCTTGTGAGGCTTAACAAAACCAAGACCTGTTTTATCTATTGTCTTTCTTTGATCTTTGATAAGAGATTTAACCTTTTTGGAGCTTTCTTGAAACTTGTACAGCTTATCCTTGTACTCTTTATTTTCCTCTTTCAAAGAAGCCATTTTTTGATCTAATTCACTATACTCAAGCACCTTAGATTCTAACTCATTCTTGAGTTCTTGTGCTTTAGCCATAGAGACGTCAAGACTTTCTATAAGTTTATCTCTCTCCATACAACATTCATCTAACTTATCCTTGAGTCTAGCATTCTTCTTTCTTTCCTTTTTCAAAACACTAAGAGCATTAGTAAGTTCACATTCAAGATCCTCTATTTGATTGCACTTTGAATTATCAAGGCCTTTTTCAGATTTCTTATCACTAGAGGTGCTACCCTTTTCAAAAACCATACAAGCATCTTCTTTATCAATTTCTGGAGCATCCTCATACATACTAGTAACCAAATTATTAATTGTGCAATCATCCTCAAGGTGACCAAAATTTCCACATTTAAGACATTTCATGATAATGAATCTATGTTTTGGTTCTTCCTCTTTTTCTGATATGAACAACATCTCATTTTCATTATCACTTGAAGAACTTTCACTATTACTACTAGAACACTTACTTGCTTTTTCTAGGTAGAAGCTCTTCTTGTGCTTGTGAGAATACCTCTTTCCTTTATAGTCTGTGCTCATCTTTTTTCTTCCTTTGATGCCTATGCCTTTCGGACTCTCGTTTATCTTCTTCACTTTCGAATGGATCATCTTCATCTTCATTGCTACTAAACCCATGGCAATGATGATCATTGTGATTGAGTTGACCACAAACAAAACATTCCCTTGTGAGCAATCAACTGCAAAGTGACCGGTCTTCCCACATCCGGTGCAAATATTTATTAATATGACTTGTTCTCCACTATTTGATTCATCTCTTGAATCTATTTCCATTCCCAAAGCAGCAACATTGAGATCATCTTCATTTTATTTCATGACCCAGTGAGATTTCATTTTCTTGTGTCTAATGGTTTTGCTTTTGCCTTTCCTTGCCATTTGTGTTCTTGTAAGATCTTCCTTCAAGTCGTTTAAACTTTTCTAAGGCACTCGCTTCTGATACCAATTGAAGAACACAAGCTTATACTGAGAGGGGGGGTGAACAATATAAGACCACTTTTTACTTTTTCCTTTATACTTCAAAATAGTAAAGCAATATATCCAAAGCAATATCAAAGCAATGCACAAAACCATCCACAAAGTGACACAACAATTTACGTGGTTCACCCAAGGTGGGCTACTCCACGGATAAAACTTTTATCTAAAAGTTATATTAAAGTCCTCTGGGAATCCTTCCCAATTACAATGTTTATGAGCCTCGGCCCAAAGGAGAAACCTTCCCCCAATCTGAATTTATGAGCCTCTGCTCAAAGGAGATACCTTCCCCTACCTCTACTCTAGCTGGTGATCCTCTAGAAGACCTCTACCTCCGCTGCCCTTAGTAAATGGAACTCTATCCATAGAAGACACCTGTCTTCCCCGCTCTCGGTTGGAGACCTCTGTCCTCAACTCTATCACCTCAAAGCTGGTCCTTGAATTTGCACTAAAACACAGTCCTTTGGTCTAGCACAAATGTCCTCTTCCTCTGTCTTTGATATGCACCAAACACAGTCCTTCGGTCTGGCACAAATCTGTCCTCAGGTTCTTCTCATAGAACCAATGCACCTCTGTCCTCAAGTTCTTTGATAGAACTATCAAAATCAGCTTCACAAGTCCTCTGGTAGGACCTGTCCGAATCTGCTTACATGTCCCCAACGAAACCTGTCCAAACCTCGCTCACAAGTCCCCAACGGAACTCGTCCAAAACCTCGCTCACAAGTCCCCAACGGAACTCTGTCCAAAACCTGCTCACAAGTTCATCAAGAAAACTTTCTTGGCATGAACCCACAAAGAGAATTGTTAGAGACCCAATGTGATTCATCAACCTCATAGAAGCATAAAGAGAATTTTTAGAGACTCAATATGTTCTATACTTAACTCCCAATCTCAATCTCAACTCAATCTCAAATCTTAAAAGAATAAGATAGATGTAGTATGCTTTTCTCAAGAACATGAAACACAACCCAACAATTTCCAACTATGCAATATCTCATATAACAATGATACTCATGTTCTTTTCATCAAACAATATCTTTTCTCAACCAATGAGGGCTTCAACAACAATGCTCAAAGACAAGGTTTAACCAATATCATTCAACTCAACATTAACCTTGAAGCATCCCCACCACAAAGCCAAGTTTTCCCATGATTGACCTATAGGGATGTTTTTTGAAGTGAAGAAACCCCTTTGGAAATATGCCACACTCAACACACTTTGAAAAAGAGCACAACAATCTTCACTTTTCAACCCCTTCACAAAAAAAATAAATATCTTCTCTATATACACCTTATTTCTCCTTCTAAATGAGTTAGTCAAATAGCCCTCGAAATAAGCTTTCCAACGATATATAATATGATATACTTTTATAAAAGAAACATACCAGAAATATCTTCTTTTCTAAAAGTGTTTTTAAACTTGCCTTCCAAAAGAAATCAAATCAATAATGCTTCAACACATATCTAGGTTAACAAAATTCAACCTTATGACTCCCTAATTGTTAACCAAGAACAATAGGTACCTCTAAATTCTCAACACATGTATTTCATTAATAAATTTCATGTACAACAAACACCTTTTAAATAAATCCTTATATCTCCCTAATAATCACATACACAACCAGCATAATGACACCTTATGTCTCCCTAATTAAATACATACACAGAAAGCACACAACAAGACCACATAATCCTTATAACTCCAAGAAATACCAATGATTTCTTCTAACCTTATAACTTCCTATCTCAACAATACAAAATTAATCCCTGATACACCATCAACCTAAGCAACAGTAAACATACAATGGCGCTGTCATAAATACCTCATAAACATGGCCTTCTTCACAATGCAAAATGGTGAGCGCCTTCACACCTTGCGGGAGTTGAACATTGTTCCTCCCTACTAGTAGTCGTGAGGTGTTTGCCACTAGGGTGCAAGCCCTTGTTGGGAGTAAGCCCAACACTTCCTCTTACCTTGGCTACCAAAATGAATGTAACTTCTCCAAAACCTTTTGCCGCGCTAGGGAATCGAACATGAACCACCTTCGTGCAAGAATAATGCACTACCTCCTCTACTACACTGTCATAGGTGACATCAACCCTATAAAAAAACTTGTGCCTTGTCTTCTTCTCCCTTAAACACTTCGCTAGCGCAGGGGTTCAATGTCAAAAATGAAAAGCTCGGCGATTAATATCGAATGCCCATCAATCACCTTAAAGAATTTAAATGCCTCATTTAATATGCACTTTGATGCATTTCCAAATACGTCGGAAAATTTAATTTAATTTTAAAATTTTAATTTAAATTTTAAATAAATAAAATTTAAACTAAATATTTAAAATTAAATATCTTCATCATCGGGGCACCTTTTTCAACGAAACGAAAAGCCAACTTGGGTTTTAAGAAAAACCCATTTCAAATCTGTTGTCCATGGTTTTAAATAAAACCTTTTATTTTGTCTACCTTGGTTTTCACAAAAACCCTTCCGCTTCTTGACATCAATGACAACATCAACACTTGAGCAAAGGCAATGTACCCAAGGTACCCAAAATTGCCAACACAAAAGATAGTATTTACATCGCATGTAGGCTATCAGTGTAAGCCATTATGAATTTCTCTATTTTCAGTAAATAAAAGTAGATTTTCTCATGCTTAAGTGAAAGAATTTCAAAACATTTTGAGTCTTTAAAATAACCTATCTGTGACCATCCCTAGATCATATGGCCTCTATTTATGGTTATCCCTATCCCATATGGCCTTTGTCTGCAACCATCCCTTGCAGATATGGACTTTGTTTGGTTAATATTATGTTCTAATTGCTCGTTTCCTATTTAAAGACTACTCATGTAAGGTTCTGCATCTTATAGTTTTCTAAATATTAAAACGTTCATTATTTAGAAATCTGAATTTGAAACATTATTTTTATGCATTAGTGAAATATCATGGAATTCTTCTTTCTTTTACTTTCTTTTGTATAAAATAAAAATAACCCCACAGACCATGATTTATTTTAACATCAATAATTTAGACTTCATCACCAACCATTGGTCGAGACCAACGATGGTGGGCTTCATCTCCATCTGTTGGCTCGCACCCTAGAAACTTAGTGGCCAAAAGCGAGTGGCTTTTCAAACTTCATCACCAAAAGGTCCCCTAATCTTGGGTGCACCCATAGTGGGAAGGTTAGTAGAGCTATTTTACCATGGGGGTCTTTAAAATAATCAGTGGATGTAGTTGTCATTATTGTCTATGCCTTAAACACGAGGGTTAAGGGAAAGCGAGGCTTCTCTGGTACTAGGACATTAAGATCATGTGGCCCCTTTAAAGGGGTAATTTGTTCCCTTAATATTACCTTGATCCAATATCCAATACCAAGTCACTTTTTTTCGTTTGAGTCACATCCCTCAATAGGAGGGTGTGCTTGAACTACCTTTTAGTACTTTTCTATTTTACCCTTAGTTTCATAGGAGATAGGGATTTTTCAACATAAATACACACTAAACAGTATAGGGATTAACAAAGATAAATTAAAAGAGAATCACATTGTATACTTTATTTTTTTTATTTACTGTTTACGTAATGAAGATTATGGTAACAACATACAGTCAGGTTCATTCATGAGCTGATGCTGCTAAAAATTTACGAGAAGGTACATAACATCTCTAATTCAGTCTTGAGGACATGGTCATCCTACCATGGCATCTTGGTATCCATCGTAATGCTAACATAACCTATAGAGAATCTGATCTTCAGGATATTCCTATCCAAGAGACACCTATGAGTCCTAAATATGATCAATAATATGAGCTTCTTGGTCGAAGATGATCCTATGCTACTATTAGACATAACCCGCCTAGTGAGGGGCCTAGTAGGGGAGTTTTGCGTATTTGCATCCTAACTTGTTCTGTTCACCAACATAAGAACGACCAAGATTATGGGCCATTTCCTAGCCTAGATGAGTAAGCTATACCACTTGATAGTCCATGGTTGAGCTGATATTGTGCTCAAATAGATAGATATAACCCTCACCATTCTAATAGTAGAGCATCATCCACTTACCTTTATTTTGAATATGAGGAAGAGGAAGATCTAGGTCATCCTATTTATCGATATAAAGAGTGTTCCTACAAGCACGATGTGCTTCTACACCTTCCAAATATGTCGAATGCACCTTCAAACCTGAACACCAGGTCAATGTGGCTTTCTTCGATTGTGGGAAATGGGTGGCCAGCCCTGTTGGACCCACAAAACAACCCAAATCCCTTTGCATTATTACAAATATTCATCAACATTACATAGCTAATTAAGTGAATCAAATACCTAGGAAAAACACAAATAAACAAGGGTATAAGTTGCAAATGGATCGAGAATGCCTAGAACGAAGCCAATAAGTCCATCGAAGGGTACACCAACAAAGGTTGCACTAAGAACAATTGTAAAAGGTAGTGCACGAGGAAGTCCTCACCCCTAGCACATATATACAACAAACCCATAAAAGGTGCACGAGGAAGTCCTCCTAGGACGAATCAAAATTGCCCTCCTTGTGTGTCCATTCATCACCATAGGCCTCAACAACATTAACCACTAACTCATCGATCAGAATATGAAGTCTATGAGGATCTAGAGCCAAAATATAAAGATTGAGAATATCCTAAATCATCCTATGAGGACATGGTTGATGATTATATTCAACCACCTCATTCCAATAGAAAAGTTCCACCTCCTCCTCCTTGAGGACCAATCCAAGAAGATGAGATATTATCATCTCAAGATTATAGGATGCTCACATAGCATATAAAATCATTAGAGAAACAAGTAATAGGTTTTCAAAAGCCCACATTGCATCAACTGTGTAATGAACCACTCCATACTTCAATCACATGTCCTCCATATCCTAAGCATTTTGAAATGCCCAGATTGGATAAAAGGGGATGAGGATGCACAAGAACACGTGACTAGTTTCATGAACCTTTATTTCCAGCTTCAAGATGACAATATCTTATTACTCAGGATATTCTTGATAAAACTATCTAGCCCCACCTTAGAGTGGTAAAACCATTTACCAAGATACATCATCTATAGCTTTGAGCAGCTTGCAAATGCCTTCTTGGAATGCTTTTCATTTGGCATCAAGATAAAAGCTAATTTGATTTACTTGTCTAACCTTCAACAATTTGATGATGAGCCAGTCACAGACTATGGTAATAGGTGGAGAAAGGTATGTCCAAATTGCCTTTCACCCTAACCATAACAGAACTAACTCAAATGTTCACTAGAATTTGTTCGAAGCAAATCTTGCTCTTCCTACAACTACAATAATATCAGACATTCAAGGAGGCTTTGTCATAGGCCAAGGTCATAGAGGACATCAAAGTCCAAGAGAGGGATATTAAAATTTACAATAAAGAGTGTAACAAAAACCCTATAGGTAATTATACATAGAAAAAACCACCTTTATTCAATCAAGTTGTCCTAAGTTTTCCAAATATTGAGAAACAAACAATGCCCTAACAACCCAAATATTAGGCTCAACCTCCTCCCATGCAATACAAAAACCGACCTAAATGAAATTAGGCATAGAATCAACTACACTACCTACCTCACAACTATACACCATTACCTGAATCTTTGGCATCACTCTTTAATTGATTATGTGAGGCAAAGGCTATCACCTTATCTGAGACTCATCCCATGGATCCAAATTGCCCAAAATCTAGGAACCATAGAGAGGACATGTACTATCTTGTTCATCGACAAAATGGTCATGATACCCAAACTTGCTACACATTTAAGGACTTAGTACATGATATGCTCAATAAAAATCAACTACAAATTGATAACCCTCTTATCGCGAATAACCAACAAATGGGTATATTTAAATATCTCTTACCTATGCACGAGGTTAAGGAAGACTAGGTAAGATAGGTTAATGAAATCCACATGACCCCACCCAAGTAGGGGCTCATTGGAATTATTAGTAATATGACAAGGAACAAGAGATATCATGATCGAGCTACACCATCCATAGCTCCAATCAATATTTCTTCTACATCACAACTCTTGTCATCCCAAAATCTTGTCCAAGGTCCCCCACCTCAATAGGTGATAGCAATCAAAAGTAGGATTACCCAAAGCCTATGAACGACATTGACCAAACTCTCCATCTATGAGTTAATACAACAATCATCAAGACATAGAGAAACTCTGATGAAGACTCTGAAATATTTTGAATTACAACCCCAGGATCCCAATGCTTTCACCAATTTTGTGGGGCATGTTCAAAAATATAAAGAACCTATTATAACTTTCTATAATCATGATATCAAACCAGTACCCACCGACATAGTCGATCCTCCATTGCACATCATTGTGTGCATAAATAGGATTTCTTATAAGTGGGTATTGATTGACACAGGTTCCTCCATAAATATCATCACCACAGCCACACTAAACTATCTTAGTATTCTATCATCACATATTTTGGTCTCCACCTCCACTCTTCAAGCATTTAATGATTCTCTTTGCTCTACGGTTGGCACATTTATCCTTCCTATCTAGGTTGGACTAAATATGATTATAGTATTGTGCCACATTTTGGAAGGTGTGATGCAAAATAAAATATTACTTGGATGACCTTGGATTAGAGACATGAAGTGTGTCCCATATATACTGCACTAGTGCATCAAATATATCCATGAGGGATAAGTTCATGTAGTCCCTTCAGACTCTGAACATTTCAAATACATTAATCTGGTCAATAATCCATAAGAATTTGCCTTGCATCCACGCATTTGGAGATTCATCCTGATGGCCCTATTAAACATATAGAGCCTCCATCAAAACTATAGCAATGTAAAAATGGTACACCTTAACCAAAGCAACAGAATGTAAGTGTGTTATAAGTCCTATGAAAGTGTAAACCAAAGCATGCAAGCAAAAAGGCAAAGTATAACAAGAAATAAAGAAAATGGGGTGTTATCCTTATTGAGTAACTTCAAATCAGATTACAATTCCTCCCCTTGAGGACTTGAATTAGCTTGATATAATCTGTCACAACAAATGGGTTCCAAGAGATATCAATATCTCAAAGAACATGGTTGACATCCACTATTCTTCCGCATGCCCACACTTGAAGTGGGCGGGCTAAATGTCACCAACGCTTACGTCAATGTGATCCTCATCCTCTGATGTTTCCTACTGTGTTTTGGTACATGATTCTACTCACAGGAGAGCAAAAGAGAGTCAATAACATATGTGTATGGTATTAAAACATGTAATCCCCACAAGCTGAACAGGCACATGTAGGGTGTATATAGCAAATGGATTCAAAATGATATAAAACTCAAGATATATGTAAAGAAGATGGTTTTGGGATGATATCACCTAGTTTTGTGAAATTATTACATCTGATCGCTGCGTTAGATCCCGCCACCCATGGTGAACCTGCAAAAGGTAAACGAGCATTTCTCCTACCTAGACATGTCAAAAACCTACAAAATTTGGTGAGTAGGCATAAAATTATATTCGAATAGAACCCATATGATAAGATTATATAGATTCTATCTAAATATTCCTACAAAAAAAATTTGGACCCGCATGCATACAAAATCGTAAAACAGCTATATCTCAGTTAATACGTCAGAAAGCTATAAAATTTGAAATGCAACATCATATAGACATATAGAAAATATCCAATTGAAAACATTCAGAAAATAGTGCATGAATTCCCATTTGTTCGGGGGTGGGACGAATTCGACTATCACAGATTGGGGGGTGCTCGAGGGTGGGACGCCTGCCAATATCTCCTAAAGTTTAACACCAATCCAATGAGGATTGATGTAAAAATACAGCGAAAGTGTTTTAGGTAAATTTTATGTGGTTATTAGAATTATGGATTCAGTTTTTGGGTCATATTGCGCATTCTTATGCCACCCGATAAGCTCTCTCACTAAGGAGAAATTATGGATGAAAAAGGAGCAAGAAGGGTGAGGTAATAACTCAGTATCACATCATTGAAAATCCTAGCAAAACCTGTCTCTACTTGGATGAGAATGTCATCTAATTTATAGACCTAGGAGGTCAAATGTGTAAAGAGCATGCAAGGGCATGCAAGGCCCAAGAGGCCACTTGTCCACCAGGGTGGCATGCACATGAGGGGGAAGAGAATCTCCCCAAAATGGCCTCATTGATGAGGGCTATCATAGGCATGCCATAGGTTATGACATGCATGCTTTGAAGAGTAGGGAAAGTGGCATTTTTTGGTGGCCACTTGTCCATATTTGACTTTTTTCCAGTCAAACCTACTATTTGCTCCACCCCAAGATGAATGCTACTATTCACTCTAGGGTGGGACGAATAGAAACTACTATTCATCCCAAGGTGGGACAAATAGGAACTAGGCCTCAAAAAGTCCCCAAATGACCTAGGAACCTTCCAAAAACTACTTTGGGAGTGGTTAGAACCACTTCTTGACCTCTGAGGACTGCCCTAAGGGCTCTGTGTGTCAATTTGGTCAATGCCTTGGTAGCATAATAGAATTGGCACTATTTTGGTATCTACAGATGCCCCTCTTTGAGAAGTGTTTTGTGTAGCACAATGCTGAGCAAAAATAGATGACCAAAGTGCTCAATGATTAAGGTTATTCGGTAACCTAACCAAATTTGAATACACCAATCATGGAAAGAGCATGCGTTCTTGAATCTTTGCTTCTAACTCAAAGAAATTGGTCTTGGTATTTCTTCAGCTTTCGGGTATGCTCGAAACACTTTATAACCCTTAGGCATTTAGATAATACAAATTATTTTGGTAACTTTTGAGGTATACCAAATAGGCTGGACCGTCTGCTTTATTGTCTTCTTGATTCATACTTTTGCTTGTTTACTGCCCCAAGCAGGAGCAACATTGTCTTTGTCAATGATTCGTTGAACGAACGCCCTTTACTTAATTGAGTGTGTGTTTGTTGATTATGATTATGAGTATGACTACCCCCTCAAGCAATGAGTCGATGAGGGAATGACCTAGTGAGAAAAGCGATGAGTTGCTTCACCTAGATGACTTTTTTTGGGTTGCCTTCAGGTGTACTCATGAAGATTATGGTAATTTTGGAAGGATATTACCGAACCGAGGGATGTTGCTTGGAGGAGGGAGAGTCAAAAATTCATTCTCATGGAGTGGTCCAACCATAAAGGTTTTCTTAGGGATTAAATAAGTAATTCTATGATACCTCTATGACACGTTTGAGCTTTGTCTTGAGTTCAAATGAATTCCATCAAATTTGACTTATTTTTGGTTGGTTTTAAACCAATTTTGGCACCTTTTGGAGTGAGAGAGATAGGAAAACATCGTTCCCATGGAGCGGTCCAGCTATATTAGCCTTCTTAGGGAGTGAAGTAAAATCTCTCAATGACCTCAATGGTGGTTTATTATGCCATTATACTTGGGCACGACGTCGACCAAGTTTAGGCAGTTTTATGTTGTTTTTGGAGCCCGTTTGGAGCTATTTTTGGTTGTTTTAAAAATTTTGAGTTGTATTCATTTCAAGGTGGGGTGAATGCAAATTTTGTATTCATCCTAGAGTGGGATGATCACAAAATAATGTGCTCATCCCATCCTGGGATGAGTACAGCCCAAGATAGCCTATATAGCCCCAAAAATCTCGATTTGGGGTCATTATTGCAAGTTTTCTTTGGCAATTCGAGTGGTGAGGAGGAGGAGAGTGATTGCGTGTAGTGAAGAGATGTCAAACTCAGTCTAGGACACCATGAGCCATCAAACTAGAGCATACAGTGGAGGAGTCGATGCGACACGGGTATGTAGTGACTCCTTGATCATGTTTATTACTATTTTGAATTTTATTTTTTTTTGTTTTATTTTTGCTTGGTATATCTCATTAAGTAACTGGATAATTAAACCCACTAAAATGATCTATACCATATAAAATTTTTATTTTGTGTTTTTTGTGTGCAATCGTAAATTGCCTTTTTGTTATTTTTAGTGCTTTTGAGGCCTTTGAAAGGTTGTTTTATGAAGCATGGGAATGCTTACTTATCATTGTTTTTGTTTTTGTTTTTTGTTTAGGTGGTGAGGGATCGGTATCATAAATAGAAGCTTTTCAAGACCACCAAGGGTGCCTTGAGCGAGGTGGATTGGGAGTGGTTGGATGCCTTGGGCCTTAAATAAGTGACACAATTGGAGCCTATGATAGGTGACCGTACCTACTTGATAGTTTTGATCAATTTGTGGGATCCTCGTACTAATACCTTTCACCTCTCGACAGGGGATATGACAGTGACTTTAGAGGATGTCTATCAGATTCTGAGGATTTCGATAGAGGAGCAACCCATCAGGACTACAAATCATGACCTGAGAGGTGTAGTGTTGACTCGGTATTTTGTTGATCGAGTGAAGGAGGTAGATAATGACTGTGTGAAGGGATGGATACTAGATGGGTATTGGTATGGGAAGAAGGTATCGAATGTGAGGCATGCATTACTCATGACCCTCATCTCCAATATGCTTCTACCTGAATCCTTAGGAGCGAGGTTCCCATGGAACCTGTTGGAGCTAGTGTTTACCTTGGTGGCAAGCACTGAGGACCCATTGGTGATGGCATGGGGGATGACACTACTGGTATAGCTCTATGATGAGCTATACAAGATCTGCTATTGGAGGTGAAAGGGTATAGGGTGTAAATATCTATTACAGTGCTGGGCATGGGAGCATATAGCTATGGAGTAGCCACAAGGACTATCGTGGATGACCCAAGGTCAGTTGGTGGATCTAGAGATAGGGTATGCTATCCTATGGTAGACATCATAGGATTTTGGGTAGATCAGGCACTGGGTGGGTGAGGTAGATCATTACACCAAGGATTTTGTATGGCTAAAAATAGGGGATGTGATACGGTGGCCTTATAGAGACTGCTTGACATAGCCTGAGGCTGGGGAGTGGCTGCGTAGGAGTAAGCAATGCAAGTGGCTGATAGGGATGTATGGCTTAGATAAGGAGTTCTTCTCACAAGTGGGTGATACAATAGTTAAGGGTACACTCAGGGTTGCTTGGGGAGCCCATGATCTACAGGCACTGGGGATGAGAGGGATTTGACTTGGCCTACGATGGTGGAGATTGATGAGGCGACAGACCCAGCTATGGTGATCCTAGATGTGGATGATATCGGGATGACATATGAGTTTAACACATGGTGGGTGATGTAGTGATGGCGAGGTGAAAAGATCCTTGGGGGTGATGAAGTGGCAGTAGTTGAGGATATACCTTATGATGCACCTGAGGAGGATCATTTGGAGTCACCGTATTGAATGGATGATAAGGTGGACCTCCTAATCATGGATTATCAAGGTGATTATGGAGATGAGAATGCCGATGATCAGGGGTTTCCTAAGCATCAGGATGCATCGATGGATCGGGATGTCAGTCTATAAATCGAGCTAGCCATGGTGAGGTAGGATAGGGATCTCCTGTGGGTACAGATGCAGGGATAGGGTGACCCAGTAGAGGTTAGGACTCTATGGGTATGAGTGTAGGATTTGGAGGTCGAGGTGGGGTCATTGCAGGCTCAGGTGCTATGGGTGATAGATATGTATAAGGCTTGAGAGGCTTGAGCTCAGCTCTACTAGAGTGAGCTAGAGAGGGAGGTGATCTGAATTGGAGGGTAGCTGCTATAATTTTATGAGGGCAGTACCTTACAATGGATTCGACAGAGTGAGACAGAGTAGTCTACTTCATCTAGGCAGAGGATTGAGGGTTCTAGGGAAAGCCAACTGGAGAGATATCAGTGGATGCGCACTGTAGGGGGTAGTACTAGTCACAACACCGATCTTGCATGATCATGGTGGTCGATATAGGTAGGGATTTTGGGTATTGGTGAGGTCTGAGGACCCAATTTATTGTAACCTATGGGTATTTTGGAAACTATGATGTACATATTTTTACCCCATATATATGATATTTTATTATGGTCATCATGTGTTTCATTTATTGTTTTATTGTATGAATGCAATGTGTGTGATGATTTATGTTTATATGCTAGATGCTTAGGATGTATGCATATGGATGCAGTGGAATGGTGATAGATATATATTATGTATGCATGTGTATTTGCATAGATTTGATGCTATCGATATGCATGGATGCACAATGAGATGATTGGTTGATAAAATGAATGTGGTTAATGATTTGACACACTATGTTAGCACCATAGACTGTACAAAACACATTAATGCTCTCTTCTATTTGGATTTGCTTTTGTAATGGAAATGTGGAACCATTATTGTGATGGAGTATATGAAATGACCTATTTTAAATAATGTAGATGAGGTTTTTATGAGACTCAAACACTCTAGATGATTTTATCAAAGATTGTATATTGACTATGCAAGATTTTTTTATGAGGTATGAACCAGCTAGGAAGACCAAGGTACTTTATATCCCTGTGTGTGCAAGTGAGTTCATTCCTATGAGACGCATAAGGATACCGCCAGTGCCAAGTAGGCTCTCAACCAAACCTGTACTGAGGATCACCCAATGAATGTCACCATCCTAGGTTTTGTACTAAGCATGACTAGACCACTAGGCAATCTAGGTTACCAAAGCTAGCTGCATGCAAACATTGGTCTACACACACGCCCAAAAGCTAATGTGGCAGACATATCATCATGTGGAAGGCTACCGCCATTGACGGATAGGCTATCCACCAAACCCGTAATGAGGATCACCTTATGGTTTTCCAAATTCTGAGAGTTCCAGGGATTCAAGTTCAACTCCCTTCTTTTATTTCAATTATTGGGATACTTGCTCTCATATATAGTGATAAAAATCACTATTTATTTTTCTCTTGTTAGTGATAATAATCATTGTTTATTTTGAGTTTTTTATTTTTATCTTGAGCAAGGGATTTGAATTTTGAGTGATGGGGATCACTTTTTCTTGTGCTTTTTGATGTGTGCCCTTTAAGGGTTTTGATGTTGAAATTTGGAGTTTGTACTTTGAATTTTGCAATTTTTGATGTTTGCAACTTTTTGAGAATGTGGGATTTTTGATAGTGGTAAAAACCACTATTTATTTTGGGGAATTGGGTAGGGAACATGCTTGTCCTTTTGCAAAATCTCAGAATTATTGAACCATTCTCATAGGGGGATGAGCAGGATGACCTTTTCATATAATGTAACTTAGATCACTTCATGGATTTCATCTGTCTTTGTGCAAAACTTGGATTGTTAATGTGTAAATGTGTTTAGGATTTGATGTACACAAAGCATAATCTAAGCAAGACTCTACCTCCTAAAAATCAAGATAGCTTTCTACCAAACCTGAAGAGAAGCTAGAAATGGTTGAGTGACCAAAACCTCTAATGACATTCTAAAACAAATGATTAGGTGAAGGAGTGGACACAAATATGGAATGTGGAAAATATGGGTGAAAATGATAAATGAACCATTGGACTATGGTTACTCTCACAACATTGATTTTGAGTGATAAGTAGTGTACCATCATGGTGCTAGACATGTATGAACAACTCTAAAATGTAAAGTGCAAATAATGAGTATGCCTAAATGCAATGGGATGCACTATTTTTGTATTTTGATATTTTGATGTTTTTTTTTAAATGCAATGCGATGCAATATTTTTGTATTTTTGATTGATATATGTATGTACATGTGACCAACGGGCTTACTGGGGGCCATTGGGACATTTGGGGGGACCAAAGGGCTTATGGATACCTTTGGGACCTTTTGGGTGACCTAGATGGTTTGAGACCACCTAGGAGTATTTTAAGTTGACCAAGCAGGATGGTAGGCATCCTTGGAGCATTTTGGGGTGACCTAGATGGTTCGGACCACCTAGGAGCATTTTAAGTTGACCAAGCGGGTTGTAGTCACCCTTGGAGAATTTTTTGGTACCTAGATAGTTCTAGACCACCTAGGGGCATTTTAGGTTGACCAAGCGGGTTATAAGCACCCTTAGAGCATTTTGGGGTGACCTAGATGGTTCTAGACTGCCTAGGGGCATTTTAGGTTGACCAAGCGGGTTTTTAGGCACCCTTGGAGCATTTTGGGGTGACCTAGATGGTTCTATACCACCTAGGGGCATTTTAGGTTGACCAAGTGGGTTGTAGGCACCCTTGGAGCATATAGGGGTTACCTAGATGGTTCTAGACCACCTAGAGGTATTTTAGGTTGATCAAGCGGGTTGTAGGCACCCTTAGAGCATTTTGGGGGTGACCTAGACGGTGCTAGATCACATAGGAGAATTTTAGGTTGACCAAGAGGGTTGTAGACATCCTTGGAGAATTTTTGGGTGACCTAGATGGTTCTAGACCATCAAGGGGTATTTTAGGTTGACCAAGCGGGTTGTAGGTACCCTTGGAGCATTTTGGGGTACTATGGTGCTCTAAGCATGGAAAATACTCAATTGGATGATGTTCAAGGGCTCCAAGTATTTGACTCCTTTAATAGAGGCTAGTCGATATGTTTCGGGTCCTATTTGACTAGTGATGACAAAAGGACCTAACCAGTTTGCCGCAAACTTGTCCCTTAAGTGGGATGGCAAATTAGAATTTTGTTGGTTCTCTTTTAGGATGAGGTCACCAATCTGAAAGTCCCTAAGATGTACTTTTGTATTATAGGCTCTCTTTAGTCACTCCTGATAAACGCGTAAATTATCCAAGGAATGAATGTGTCGCTCATAAAGCAACGTAAGTTTGTCTAGTCGAGCCTGCCATGCGGTATCGTCATCAATGAACTCTTGCATGGATATGTGCAGTGAGGGGATCTCCAAATCTAGAGGCATGACTGCCTCTACACCATACACTAGTGAGAATGGGGTTGCCCCAATGGGTGTCCGAATACTAATGTGATAAGCCCATAGAGCAAGAGGAATCTATGTGTGCCAATCCTTATGATTATCATTGACTATATTTTTAAATATGGCAATTATCATCTTGTTTGAGGCCTCTGCTTGCCCATTTGCTTGCAGATAATATGGTGTCGAAAAGCTACATTTTATATTGTGCTTATTCATTAAAGCATGCACAACTTTGTTTTTTAATGACGTTCCATTATGCAAAATGATTTTGAATGGAATACCAAAATGATAAATGATATGATTTGTTATGAACTCCACTATGTAGGGTCCTGTAATTGAGGTAAGGGGAATCGCTTCCACCCACTTGGTGAAGTACTCGGTTTCCATGATGATAAATGTGTGACGGTTTGAGGATGCGGGGGAGATCTTCCCGATCAAATCGAGTCCCCACTAGGAAAATGGCCAAACCGATTGAATCAGTTGCAAGGCATGGGAAGGTACATGTGTCAAATTAGCATGGTGTTGACATTTTGTGCACTTCCTAACATATGCGCAACAATCTCGCTCTAAGGATGGCCAATAATAGCCCATGTGAATAATGCACTTTTTGATGGCCATACCACTAAAGTGGCCACCACATGTACCGTCGTGTGCTTGGGCAATGGCCCAATTAGCTTCCTGTTGTTCTAAGAAATGAAGGAGAATTCCTTCATAACTTCGATTATACAAAATATCTCCTAACAAGACATGCTTTGCCACTTTTTCTTGAGCATCCTTTTGGTGTCATGGGACAATCCAGGTGGGAGGCTACCAAGATTGAGGTAGTCTCAAATGGGAGTATACCAGTCCTACTGTGTAGAAGCTTCGATGGCGTGAACGACCTGTCCCTTTAAAGGTTCATCCCTATAGAATGTTGATTGTGGGAGAAATTGTAAGAATAGCATGGTGTTGCTATCAAAATGGGTTTGGGGGAATATGGACCCCCAATCGATACGATTTAGGTGATCATGAATTTATGAGAACTTATCATGAGATGGTTCAATTTGAATCATGTGGATTTCTGGCATGGCTTCAGAGCTCTTGTGCTCCATCACGGGTTGCGATAGAATTTTAACATGAAAGGTGGTTATGTTGTCTGAAGGGTTCTATGGGATAAGATACCCCAAGGAGGCCATAGTATCCGCAAAATGATTCAATGATTTATGGATTACCTCAATGTTGTACCATTCAAACTTTTCCAAAAAATTATCCACAAGGGTTTTATAAGCTTGTAGCACTAGACATTTGCACTGAAAAATCCCTTTGACCTGGTTAACAATTAGCAGGGAGTCACTAAAAATGTTGAGCTTTTTTATTTTCATGGCAACGGCTGCTTGAAGACCTAGGCTTTGTATTTTGCATTGTTTTTAGTGCATGGGAAATCGATTTTAAATGACAGAGGCAATAGAGCCCCTTGCAGCATAAATAACATGACTCCTACACCACCCCATTGCTCACACTTGGAGCCATCAAATAATAGGGTCATATCGGCCTCGATCTCAGGCTCTTCAGAATTTGGTGATTCTAAGATATGGAAGACCCTATCATCGGGAAACTCGATGCTAAGAGGTTGATCATCCTCAAGAGGAACCTCTACAAGTTGATCGACAATGACCTGACCTTTGATAGATTTTTGTTTGATGAATTCTAGGTCAAACTCCATCAACAACATGATCCATTTCATCGTGTGACTACTATGATAAGTGCAACTCATCATGTATCGCAATGGATTATCTTTCGATACAACATACGTGGTATGCCCTAGCATGTAATGGCATAGCTTCCTTGTGGTGAAAACTACTGCTAAGTATAGCTTCTCGACATATGTGTATCAAACTTCATAACTAACCAGGGTATGGCTAAGATAGTAAGTGGCCTGCTCTTTGAAAAACACATTCTTCTGGGCTAGCATGGTTCCCAGTGCAATCTCAGTGGCTGAGATGTACAAGTAGAAAGATACTCCTGGTCGAGGGGGTGCCAATATTAGTGGCGAAACTAGGTATTAATTTATTTTATCAAAGGCTTCTTGGAACTCATCATCCCAGTGGAATGTGACTCCCTTATGCAGTATAATATTCATTGGTTGATATTTATCCGACAACTATGCTATGAAGCACTTCATAGATACTATTTTACCTTGTAGGCTCCGCACTTGCTTGACGATAGTCGGGGAAGGCATTTTTGAGATAGCCTTGACTTTGTTAGGGTCCACCTCGATGCTTCACTTGGAGGCTACAAAACCCAAAAGTTTTCCATATATGACGTCGAAGATGCACTTATTGGGGTTTAGCCTAATATTGTGCTCAATAAGGCGATCGAGGACTTTGCATAAGTCATTGGTATGCTCATGACATAATAGAGATTTAGCCAATAAGTCATCCATGTAATATTCCATAACCTTGTGCATTTAATCATGGAATATGTATGTCATGGCCCGCGCCGATAGGTTGCGCCAGCGTTCTTGAGGCTAAAGGGCATGACCTTATAACAAAATGTCCTCCAGGGCATTGTGAATTTTGTCTTGATCTGGTCTTCTAGGTTGATACAGATATGATTGTACCCAGAGAAACCATCCATGAGGGAAAGCATTTCATGGACTACTATAGCATCTACTAGTGCATCAATGCTAGATAAAGGGAAATCATCCTTAGGACTCACCTTGTTTAGATCTCTGAAGTATGTGCATATGCGAATCCTCTTGTTAGGCTTCTTGATGGGAACCATGTTGGAAAACCATTGTGGATAATCTATGGGGACAATGAATTGGGCATCCAAGAGCTTTTGTATCTTGTCTTTCATCATCAAGGCTACTGTTGGATGCATTTTACATAGTTTTTGCTTTATCGGCTTGATTGTCGGGTTCAATGTCAAATTATGCGTGACCATATTTGGGTCTAGTCCTAGCATATGTTTATATGACCATGCAAAAGCCTACTTTCTCTCTGTAATAATTTGAGTGTACATGGCTTTCTCTTCAAGGGATAATCCTTCCCCTAGCTTGATAAACTATGGATTATCTAGATCTGAGCCTATCTCTCAGTCAATCATTGGCTCAACTGGCATATGCGATCCATCCTCCAACTAATGTGGGGTCGGGATTAGGTGGATGTCATCTACTGAATTAAGATCATCAATAGGAACATCAAGTTCTACTTTAGTATGAAAGACATCATGAGTAGACCCTGGGGTAAAATAGAACATCTCACCACATGGCCAGTACTCAGAAGGTGACGGGTGTGAATCAACGTTATCCCAATCGATAGCATCTAGTTCTAGATGCAATGGTTTGGAAGGATCGACTAGATTGTGGAGTGGTGTGGTCAAATCAATGGAGATCATTTTTATGGAATGGTTTTGCTCTCCTAGACCACGGGTGAAATACTTCTCATCAGTATCACTTACTACCCCCAAATGTGGTGGTGGAGGAATAGGAATCATCGGATCCTGTCTATGAATAGACTGTAGTATGGGATCATTGGGCTAAAGAAGCTCCATATATGTCAGTGGCTCAGGAAATACCACATGATAAATCTAGTCTTGATTGACTGGTCTTGCCCTTAAGCATGTATTAACATGTAGCTAACAATACACCTCATCTATGTCGATGGGCTCATGATGATGACACAAATAAGGAGATAGGCCCCCTCCGTCCCATATTCATCATCACTATCAAATATTAATCGCTCACCTCTACCTATGGGAATTTGTCGATTAGGCTGATGATATCCCATGTATGCTAGCTCCTCATAATCATCATCATGGATGAGGACTTCTTCACTCTCGTCCTATGGTTCCATTAGCACACAGGGATCGAGTAGTTCGAGCAAATAAATTGAACCCTCACCAAGCGGTCTAACTTCTTGAGGGTGGATCGACTCTTCAATAGGCATGAGCTACCAAATATTGTCATGTATGGAGAACATGCGCATGAATTCCTCCTATTGGTCATCAATGGGGACAACCTATGAATGATCACTGTCTAATTCAAAGGGATCATAGGGTGCCACATCGTAATCAGACTCATCGTCTGAGGTCCATTCATAGGAGGGGCCATTGTCACAAATGTGAGAAAACATTTTCAAACTCTTGCCTCTCTCAAAATGTGGTAGAATGTCACTAAATACCATAGGGTTCCCATCGGATATCAGGAAATAGTCCCCCAATGAGTATATGGTATGTGGGTTGGCATACGGGTCTCGAGCCAACTCATCTAGCTGACCTATGCATAGGCGATCGATGCCATCCAAGAGGACATCTAAGGGCAAGGGGTTGTTATGCCCAATCCTGACTTGTCATACGACATCTGATATTATGGCTTAAAAGGGGCATGCATGCCTTGCTCATATTAGCCTAACCCGTAACCATACCAATTGCATAGGTTAAAATACTTCAGTGCGAAGTCTGGGTTAGACAAATAGTCGATTTGTTCCCCAAAATGTTTTTCATCCTCCTCTTCCTGTTGATAGGGCTCTATGTCATAATCAAGTCCCCCATATATGAAATTTGTCTGATTAGGAGGGAGGCCTAAAGGCACAATGGTTCCCCTCGAAAGGAGAGGTCTGCCCATGTCTTGTACTGACTCAACATCGGGTGTAGCCATGACATTTTGGACTATGTACTCCCCCATACTTGTGTTAGCCATCTCAATTATGATTAACGATCGTGGTGAAGGGGAAAATGGGAGTGGCTCTTTGGCCCATTCCATGATGGTTCATCGGGCAACTCCTCCTCCATCATGCTAGGTATCACCTTAGTGTAGATGGTGGAAATTGTTGGGGGGATTTCTTCAATGAGTCTTTTCCTTATGTCCCTTGGCAAAAGGGTCATGGATGACAGTGGTGCCTGTGAAGGATATAACAATGAAGGTGGGGTTGACTGCAATGAAGATAGATCTATGGAGGAAGATGATGCTAGAATTGGACCCAAACAGGACTTATTCAACTAAAATTCTAGATGAGGAAATGGTAGGGTCGATTTGGGTAACTACTGCACCAAGTTGCAATATTTGAAGGGTTCTAGGTCTGTCGAGACGACGTGAACTTGTCCTTTGTATGTGTATTTTAAACACTGGTGCACAATTGAAGGGACACACTTCATGTTCCTAATCCAGGGTCTGCCCAACAGGATATTGTACACCATCTTGCCCTCTAATATGTGACACAACATTGAAATTATCTTTTGATATACTTGAATGGGCAGGATTATTGTGCCAATCGTTGAGCATATAGCATCGTTGAATGATCGAAGGGTGTATGTGGATACAATAATGTGCGATGCTGGTAGTTTAAGATTCTTTAATGTCGTGGTAATGATATTATTGGATGAACCAGTGTCTATCAAAAATCTTTTGAATGGAATCCCATTCACACATGCAATGATGTGCAGAGATGGGTCCACTATGTCCATGGGAATAGGCCTTAATTCATCTTCCCTAAACATAATAACCAGCTCAGTGCATTGGCGTACATGCCCTACAAAATTGTTGAAGGAATTTGCTTCATGGGGTTGTAGCTCAATAGCTTTTAGAATCTCCATCAGGGCCTCCCTGTGAGGCTACGATTGCTGAATTAGTTCATAGATGGAGGGCCTAACTGATGTGGTCCTCAAACTATGAGCGATTTTGGTCCAGATCATGGCCACAGGCCTAGGTGGGGGGGTCTGTACTAGAGGTGGTGTAGCTCGTGAAGTCGACGGAATGTCACCTAGAGCTTCATGTTGAGCAAGGTGCAGAAATAGTATTGTCATTGTTGTCAACACAGTCAGACTGATCGGTTGATGCAGTGGATAGGAGTTAAGAGGTTCTTCAGAGTATGTATAGTGGTTTTCCAAAAGATAGAAGTGGCCCATATACTAAAAATCAAAATAAAAATCACAAGGAAGAAAACTATCACGATATCGCGACATGTTGGCAAGAAAGAAAAACTGTCGCGATATCGCGACATGTTGAGAAGAAAGAAAATTGTCGCGATATCACGACATGTTGGCAAGAAAGAAAAACTGTCGCGATATCGCGACATGTTGAGAAGAAAGAAAATTGTCGCGATATCGCGACATGTTTGGAGAGAAAGCGCAAGCAAGAAAAACTATCACGATTTCATGACATGTTCGAAGAGGAAGCGCAAGCAAGAAAAACTATCACGATTTCACGACATGTTCAAAGAGAAAGCGCAAGCAAGAAAAATTGTCACGATTTCGTGACATGTTCGGAGAGAGATAGTACGAAAGAAAAACTGTCACGATTTCGTGACATGTTGGAAGAGAAAAAGACAAGTAGAAAAAGTGTCACGATTTCATGACATATTGCAAGAGAAAGAGGAGAGAGAAAAAGGTGTCACGATTTCACGACATGTTTCATTTTCGTGATCCAAAGCGAAGAGAAAGAGGAGAGAGAAAAAGGTGTCACGATTTCGTGACATGTTTCATTTTCGCGATCCAAAGCGAAGAGAAAGAGGAGAGAAAAAGGTGTCGCGATTTCGTGACATGTTTCATTTTCGCGATCCAAAGCGAAGAGAAAGAGGAGAGAGAAAAAGGTGTCACGATTTCACGACATGTTTCATTTTCATGATCCAAAGCGAAGAGAAAGAGGAGAGAGAAAAAGGTGTCACGATTTCGCGACATGTTTCATTTTTGCGGTCCAAAGCGAAGAGAAAGAGGAGAGAGAAAAAGGTGTCACGATTTCGTGACATATTGCAAGGAAGGTTGTACGGACGAAAAAGTGTCACGATTTCATGACATATTGCAAGGAAGGTTGTACGGACGAAAAAGTGTCACGATTTCGTGACATATTGCAAGGAAGATTGTACGGATGAAAAAGTGTCACGATTTCATGACATGTTGCAGGAGAGAGAGTCCGAAAGAAAAAGTGTCACGATTTCATGACATGTTGCAGGAGAAAGAGCTAAGGAGAAAAAGTGTCACGATATCGCGACATGTCGGGTTTTCATGACCCGAAGGCAAGAGAGAGAGTCTAAGAGAAGAAGTGTCACGATATCACGACATGTCGCATTTTCTGACTTAAGGAGGAGAGAGAAAGTAAGAAGGCAGAAGTGTCACGATATCACGACAAAAGTAAAGAAGAAGAGTACGGAGGCGAAAGTGTCACGATATCGTGACATGTGTGTTTTCGCGGGTGCAAAGCCGAGAAGAGGACAAAGAGGCAGAAGTGTCACGATTTCGTGATAGGTCACTTTGGCACGAGCAAAGAAGAGAACCCAACCGAAATAAGATATGTAATAGTTAACTGGAGTTATACGGCAGTTACAGGTGTAGTTGGAGAAGAAATTCATGCAGATAAAATAAGAAGAGTTAACTGAAGTCAGTACGTCAGTTACAGGTGCAGTTATAGTGAAAACGCATGCATGCACAGAAAAGAAAGCGAACAGTCTCTAAGGAAAATACGAATAGTCATGACCAAGAAGATGAACAGTCATGGTAAAGGTATATGTGTCAATTTGTTGCATGTAACGTAATGCCTACTCTATATATACAAAAGGAGTTACATATAAAAGGCGTTACAATTGACAAGTGGTAGATGAGAATATGAAAGTAATAGTTACAATTGACAAGTGGCGTATGAGAAATGAAAGAAGGCGTTATAACTGGAGTTACAAAGTGAAAGGATTGTTATAAAAGGAGATCGTGGAGAGTCAAGTGCTGCTGAAAAGAGAGAAAAAGTGCTGCAAGAAGAGGGTTGAAGAGTGTCGTAAGAAAGAGTTGAGCAGAGCCGTGAGAGCCGAAGAAGTGCAGTAAGCAGAGCTTTTAGTGTGTGTGGTAGTCTGGTGAAAAGTGAGAGAGGTTGGGTAAGCAATAGACCAGTCAGGGTCTTGAAGAAGTGAAGGCATTTTTATGTCAGTCTTATAGCTTAAAATTTGTAGTCCAAGTAGGTGCTTGGAATTAGGGGTTGGTGCTCCTTTCTATGGGTGCAGATAAATCAGGAGTTGGTGCTCCTTCCAGTAGGTGCTGGTAAAGTGATTGTAAAATTGATATTTTGCAAAGGCTAGATTTGGACGTTAATCCAAGCAGTCAGTTTTGAGGAGTAGCCAAATTGGTGAACCTCGTTACATCGTGTGTTGTGGAATGCTCTCTTGTGATACTTGCTTTATCTGACTTAAATATTCATTGTTTCATTATTAAGAGTTGTAGATTTGAATTTTAAATAGCTACACTGATTCACCCCCCCTCTCAGTGTCATTGTGAGACTAACAATTGGTATCAGAGCCAAGTTCCTGAACAAGCTTAATCAGCTAAGGTGATCTTGGAAGTGAGACAATGGCAGGTGGTGAAGGATTCTCATCAAACAAAGCACCATTGTTTGATGAAACTAACTACGCATTCTGGAGACTCAGGATGCAGACATATTTGTGTTCTCTAGGATACGACATTTGGGAATCAGTAGACAGTGGATACACCGTACCCACCACTCCTCCAACCGATGCTGTCGGTAAGAAACTGTTTGAGAATAATTCTAAAGCAAAGAATGCTATCATGTGCGGTTTGGTGGACAACGAACTGATAAATATTATGAGTTGTAAAATGGCAAAAGATATGTGGGACAAACTAAAGAGCATTCATGAAGGAGACGACAAGATCAAGGAGGCCAAGTTACAAATGCATCGAGCTCAGTTTGAAGCATTAAAGATGAATGAGGATGAGAACATAGAGGCATACATGCTGAGAGTGAATGGAATCATTAATGCAATTAGAGGACTCGACGAGGACATGGAAGATGTTGTCGTCGTAAAAAAGGTACTAAGATCTCTTACCCAAAGATTTGATTCCAAAGTTTCTGCAATAGAAGAAGCTAAAGATCTTAATACTTTTAGTATGGATGAGATGCATGGTTCCTTGACTGCATATGAGATGAGAATAGGAAAAACTAAACCCACAGACAGAGAAGCTGCTTTTAAAGCACATAAAAATATAAAAGCAAAACAAGAATCCGAGGAAGAAGAGACATCAGATGAAACAGAAGCAAACTTTGTTCAAAAACTAATCAGGGGAAAAGGAAAATACAGAGGAAAGCTACCATTTAAGTGTTTCAACTATGGAGGCATTGGGCACTTTGCAGCTAAATGTCCTCTTAATGAGAAAAGCAAAAGTGATGAAGGTTCACACCAAGAAAGAGGTGACTGGAAGAAGAAACAAAATTTTAGAAAAGGAAACTTCAAGAAGAAAAGTTTCATATCCAAGAATGTCAGTCCTTCAGAAGACAGCTCTGGTGAGGATTCTGAAGAAGAAAAAGGTGAAGCTCTTTTCATGGCATTCGAAGAAGAAAAATCAAAAGAAAAATAGGAAGGTGATGAAAAATTTGAGGCTGAGGCTGAAGTAGATCTGGAAGGTGAGTTGGTCGTTGCACTTCAAGAGCTGAGTATAGAAAGGAAAAAGAATAAGAAAACTTCAAGAAAGCTTGAGGATGCCAATGAAATCATAACCAGCTTGAAAGTACAGATAGACAAATTTAAGAAAATATCTAAAGATATCGAAGTTCAATTAACCATGAAAATAGATGAGTGCAACAAGCTAGAAGAAGAGATTGTTGGCTTAAGGATGCAACTAGAAGAGATGAATCAAAAAATGACTTGCTATCACAAACTTGAAGGAAGTTCTGTGAAGTTGGATAAGATTATAAATAACCAAAGGCCTACAGGCATCAAATTTGGGTTAGGCTTCGTCGAAGCAGAATCATCGAATGGATCAAAGGCCACAACTATAGAACCCATAAAGAATGAAGACAAGATCAGGGTTGATCAAGAAAAAATGAAACATTCTAAAGAAAGCAATAATGCCAGGCACGAGAAGAGTATTGACAATGATGGATTCACCAAAGTCACTCATCAAAGGAGAAGAAGATTTATGGCGCCTACTACAAAATGGCAAAGACCATCACCCAGGTTCACTCATTCCTTTTCTGGTTATTGTTTTAAATGCAATGGTTATGGACATAAGATTTTTGAATGCAAGTACAAAGTAGCACAAAGGAACTTTTCCAGTAGAAATGTTTTTTCACCATTGATGGATTATGCAGTAGAATGTTATAACTGTCATAATTATGGGCACATTGCAAGAAATTGTCGAAGCACATTTGCAGCAAATAAAAATCAGGGAAGAAGATTTCAACCAAATGGTTGGAAACAAAATAGAAAATTTCCCAAAAAATAGGTACAGGCCATTGACAAAGAAAAGTCAAAACAAGTGACCAAACCTGCAATCAAACCAGAGTGGAAACAAAAGGAGCAACCCAAGGAAGAAAAGGAATCCTTGATTGTGCAGACAACATTTAAGGCACAGAACAAATCTGCACCATGGATCTTGGATAGTGGATGCTCCAGTCATATGACAAGGGACAAACAAAAATTTGAAAAGTTACAGAAATACGAAGGTGGTTCTATAAAATTTGGAAATAATGATGGCGCTAAGATAGTTGGCAAAGGATCAATTAAGATCAGTGATGGAAAAATCAAGTCGAAAGAAGTCCTGTTTGTGATTGGTCTGAAGCATAACTTATTAAGCGTAAGCCAGATTTGTGACAGAGGTCATGAAGTAATTTTCAAGAAGCAGGGTTGTGAAGTCAAAACAACAAATTGTGGAAAGTTGATCGCAACTGGATCAAGGACATCTGGAAACTTTGTATACTCTCTCAGAGACTTCAGAAAGAGCATGCTTGATTGGACAGGCAGAAGAAAATTGGCTGTGGCACAAGAGGCTCGGTCATATTAGCTTTGACAATCTAATAAAGATCAGCTCAAAAAGGGCAGTGAGAGATATTCCCACCATTGGTAAACCTTTAAATAGCATTTGTGCTTCATGCCAAAAGGGGAAGCAAACTAGAGCCACATTTAAAACAAAAGAATACTTCACAAGCAAACCTTTAGAACTAATACATACTGATTTATGTGGACCCATGAGAACACAAAGCATAAATGGTGACAAATACTTTATGTTGTGCATAGATGACTATTCCAGGATGACATGGGTACTATTTTTGAAGCTTAAATCAGATGCCTTTGAAATGTTCAAGATTTTCAAAAAACAAGTTGAGAATCAAACAGGAAAAAGAATTAAATGCTTAAGATCGGATAGAGGAGGAGAGTTCATCTCGAAGAGTTTGCAGAGTACTATGAAAAGTATGGGATTAGGAGACAGTTTTCAGCAGCGAGGACACCTCAACAGAATGGAGTGGTAGAAAGAAAGAACAGGACAAGTGCAGGAAATGGCACGGACTATGCTGACTGAGAGCAAAATAGCAGACAGATTTTGGAAAGAGGCAGTCCACACTACGGTTTACATCCAAAATAGGTGCATGTTGAGGACGCATGAAAGCAAAACTCCGTATGAACTGTGGTTCGGTAAAAAGGCAACAACAAGATACTTTAAAGTTTTTGGAAGCAAGTGTTATATCAAAAGAACTGAAGATAATCTTGGAAAATTTGAAGATAGAGCTGATGAAGGTATTTTCCTAGGCTATTCAACAAAAAGCAAAGCCTACACTTGCTACAACAAGAGGCTAAAGAAAATTGTGGAGAGTGTCGATGTTAAAGTTGATGAAGGTAGGGAACAAGAAAGAAGCTATAAAGAAAACTACCCAATATATGAAGAAGTTATTGAAGGAGATGATGAAAAGGAAACCGAAAAGAAACAGAAAACTGACTCAGATGAGTTAAGTAGTGATTCAGAAGAGGAAGAAAACAAGAAATTCAAAACAGGCAGCTGGCAGAAAAATCATCCTACAGAGCAAATAATTGGAGATCCCATAGTTGGTGTTCAGACAAGGAGAAGAGTAGTAAGTAACTACTCTCTATTATCCAGCATTGAGCCCAAAAATATTGCTGAAGCAAGCAAAGATGAAAGTTGGATGACGGCTATAAATGAAGAATTAGATCAGATCAAGAAAAACAAAACCTGGGAGTTAGTACCAAGACCTGCAAATAAAAATATAATCGGTACTAAATGGATTTTTCGAAACAAATTGAATGAAGATGGACAAGTAGTAAGGAATAAAGCAAGATTGGTCTGTAAAGGCTATGCACAAGTTGAAGGCATTGACTTTGAGGAAACCTTTGCACTTGTGGCTAGACTAGAGGCAATCAGAATGTTTCTGGCTTTAGCAGTTCACAAGAATTTCAAAGTTTATCAAATGGACGTGAAATCAGCATTTTTGAATGGAAAACTTGAAGAAGAGGTCTATATTGAGCAGCTCGATGGTTTCCAACTTGGTGATAATCCCAACTTCATCTGCAAGTTGAAGAAAGCATTGTATGGCTTGAAACAGGCACCCAGAGCATGGTATGCAAGGCTAGACAACTATCTTACTCAACAAGGGTTCAAAAAGGGTATGGTAGATAGCAATTTGTATGTCAAAAAGGAAGATGGCCATCTCATTGTCCTTGTTGTATATGTAGATGATATCATCTTTGGCAGCAGCAATGATAAGTCGTGTAAGGATTTAGCAAAGCAGATGCAAAAAGAATTTGAAATGTCCATGATTGGTGAACTTTCGTATTTTCTCGAACTGCAAGTTAATCAAAATGAGAAGGGCATATTTATTTCTCAAGTTAAATATGTGAAAGAAATGCTAAAGAAGTTCACAATGGAGGATTGTAAGCCTGTTAGCACTCCCATGACGACAGGTTGCAAGTTGAGCAAGGATGACAAATCTCCCGAAGTTGATCAAACCATGTACAGATCTATGATTGGGAGCCTACTATATTTGACAGCTACCAGACCAGATATCTTGCAGGCAGTGTGCATGGTAGCACGATTTCAGGCGAATCCCAAGGAGACTCATGTGACAGTAGTGAAGAGGATTCTTCGGTATCTGAAGGGTACTATGGAGTATGGGTTATGGTATCCGAAAGGAAAGGACTTCACCCTTATTGCGTATTCAGATGCAGATTGGGCAGGATGTGTCGATGACAGAAAGAGTACCAGTGGAGGGGCATTTTATCTTGGAGACAGGTTGGTTGCATGGCACAGTAAGAAACAAGAGTCAGTTTCTTTATCTACAATAGAGGCAGAATATATTGCAGCAACTACGTGTTGTACGCAGGTTTTATGGATGAAACAAACCCTGAAAGATCTTGGCATTAACTTCAGTGAGCCAATTTTAGTTAAGTGTGATAACACCAAGTGCCATAAATATCTCAAAGAATCCAGTTATGCATTCTCGCACAAAACATATTGCTATCCGATATCACTTTCTGAAGGAGAAAGTTGCGGAAGAAGAGGTAAAGTTGGATTTTGTCCCAACTACAGAGCAAGTAGCGGATATCTTCACAAAACCGCTGCCCAAAGAAACTTTTGAGTACCTTCGCAATAAATTGGGAGTGGTCATGCTTCCAAAGAACTGACTAGCTATCGAAACCACATTCTCAGGGGGAGCATTTATATATTTGATTATCTTTTTGCTCATATTTGTAATTTTTGCTAACTATCTTAACGTGTGCCTAAGAATGATGTGCACAGACTCGTGGGGAGTCTGCAACAGCCCTTTGGTATTATTGTCAAAGGGGGAGAAGAATTACAGGAACTTGCATGTGTGTTGCCAACAATTCCAAAGGGGGAGATTGTTGAGCAAGGTGCAAAACAGTATTGTCATTGTTGTCAACACAGTCAGACTGATCGGTTGATGCAGTGGACAGGAGTTAAGAGGTTCTTCAGAGTATGTATAGTGGTTTTCCAAAAGATAGAAGTGGCCCATATACTAAAAATCAAAAGAAAAATCACAAGGAAGAAAACTGTCGCGATATCGCGACATGTTGAGAAGAAAGAAAACTATCGCGATATCGCGACATGTTGAGAAGAAAGAAAAATGTCGCGATATCGCGACATGTTGGCAAGAAAGAAAATGTCGCGATATCGCGACATGTTGAGAAGACAGAAAACTGTCGCGATATCGTGACATGTTGGCAAGAAAGAAAATTGTCACGATATCGCGACATGTTGAGAAGAAAGAAAACTGTCGCGATATCGTGACATGTTTGGAGAGAAAGTGCAAGAAAGAAAAACTATCACGATTTCGTGACATGTTCGAAGAGGAAGTGCAAGCAAGAAAAACTATCGCGATTTCGTGACATGTTCAAAGAGAAAGCGCAAGCAAGAAAAACTGTCACGATTTCGTGACATGTTCGGAGAGAGATAGTACGAAAGAAAAACTGTCATGATTTCGTGACATGTTGGAAGAGAAAAAGACAAGTAGAAAAAGTGTCATGATTTCGTGACATATTGCAAGAGAAAGAGGAGAGAGAAAAAGGTGTCACGATTTCGTGACATGTTTCATTTTTGCGATCCAAAGCGAAGAGAAAGAGGAGAGAGAAAAAGGTGTCGCGATTTCGCGACATGTTTCATTTTCGTGATCCAAAGCGAAGAGAAAGAGGAGAGAGAAAAAGGTGTCGCGATTTCGTGACATGTTTCATTTTTTGATAAGCGAGAGAGAGGAGAGAGAAAAGGTGTCGACGATTTCGCGACATGTTTCATTTTCGGATCCAAAGCGAAGAGAAAGAGGAGAGAGAAAAAGGTGTGAGATTTCGGACATGTTTCATTTTTGTAAGAGAAAGAGAAGAAAAAGTGTTATTTATTTATTGCAAAGAAGGTTGTACGGATAAAAAAGTGTCATGATTTCGTGACATATTGCAAGGAAGGTTGTACGGACGAAAAAGTGTCACGATTTCGTGACATATTGCAAGGAAGGTTGTATGGATGAAAAAGTGTCACGATTTCATGACATATTGCAAGGAAGGTTGTACGGATGAAAAAGTGTCACGATTTCATGACATATTGCAAGGAAGATTGTACAGATGAAAAAGTGTCACGATTTCGTGACATGTTGCAGGAGAGAGAGTCCGAAAGAAAAAGTGTCACGATTTCATGACATGTTGCAGGAGAAAGAGCTAAGGAGAAAAAGTGTCATGATATCGTGACATGTCGGGTTTTCGTGACCCGAAGGCAAGAGAGAGAGTCCAGGAGAAGAAGTGTCGCGATATCGCGACATGTCACATTTTTGTGACTTAAGGAGGAGAGAGAAAGTAAGAAGGCAGAAGTGTCATGATATCACGACAAAAGTAAAGAAGAAGAGTACAGAGGTGAAAGTGTCATGATATCGTGACATGTGTTTTCGTGGGTGCAAAGCCGAGAAGAGGACAAAGAGGCAGAAGTGTCACGATTTCGTGACAGGTCACTTTGGCACGAGCAAAGAAGAGAACCCAACCAAAATAAGATATGTAATAGTTAACTAGAGTTATACGGTAGTTACAAGTGCAATTGGAGAAGAAATTCATGCAGATAAAATAAGAAGAGTTAACTGAAGTCAGTACGTCAGTTACAGGTGCAGTTATAGTGAAAACGCATGCATGCACAGAAAAGAAAGCGAACAGTCTCTAAGGAAAATATGAACAGTCATGACCAAGAAGATGAATAGTCATGGTAAAGGTATTTTTTTTTTATATACAAAAGGAGTATACATATTAAAGGCGTTACAATTGACAAGTGGTAGATGAGAATATGAAAGTAACAATTACAATTGACAAGTGGCGTATGAGAAATGAAAGAAGGCGTTATAACTGGAGTTACAAAGATGAAAGGATTGTTATAAAAGGAGATCTGCGTGGAGAGTTAAGTGCTTCTGAAATGAGAGAAAAAGTGCTCGCAAGAAGAGGGTTGAAGAGTGTCGTAAGAAAGAGTTGAGCAGAGCCGTGAGAGCCGATAGAAGTGCAATAAGCAGAGCTTTTAGTGTGTGTGGAGTCTGGTGAATAGTGAGAGAGGTTGGGTAAGCAATAGACCAATCAGGGTCTTGAATAAGTGAAGGCATTTTTATGTCAGTCTTATAGCTTAAAATTTGCAGTCCAAGTAGGTGCTTGGAATTAGGGGTTGGTGCTCCTTTCTGTGGGTGCAGATAAATCAGGAGTTGGTGCTCCTTCCAGTAGGTGCTGGTAAAGTGATTGTAAAATTGATATTTTGCAAAGGCTGGATTTGGACGTTAATCCAAGCAGTCATTTTTGAGGAGTAGCCAAATTGGTGAACCTCGTTACATCGTGTGTTGTGGAATGCTCTCTTGTGATACTTGCTTTATCTGACTTAAATATTCATTGTTTCATTATTAAGAGTTGTAGATTTGAATTTTAAATAGCTACACTGATTCACCCCCCCTCTCAGTGTCATTGTGAGACTAACACTTCAAGGACTATGACTGGACTTGGGTATTTCTTGCTATATGTCATGATGCTCACCATGCCCACAAATCCCTACTTGGGATAGGCCTGATGGACCTTGTTTACTTATGGTGTGGGCTTGGCTTGCTCCCCATGGGTAGGCAAGGAGTCTTTTTAGACCTCCATCTGTTGGTTTTTTGGTGCCACGAGGTTATCTACTAAGATATTTTTGCTATCGATTAGGTCCTACACCAAGTTCTTGAACTTGTAACATCTGGAGATGTCATACTTGCAATACAAGTCTTCTCGGTATCCTTTAGGCTTTAGTGTGCTAGGATCTACAGGTCTAATCTCAGGTAGGTGGACCAAACAGGCCGCATAGAGGTAGTCAAACAAGGAATCCATGGATTCTATTATGGGCATATACTTCCACTTGGGGTGATGCTGTTGATTTTGTCCTTGTCTTTGATTTTCCTTTTTATAGTTCCCAGGGGGTGTGACATGATATTTTGCCTTTTAAGGCTAATGTGTTTATGTCAGTCCTGGGACATTAATGGCAATCTGATTTACCACAATGGGTTTTGATTGTGCTGCATTGGTCTTAGTGGTCTTAGTCCACTCCTTGCGAGGTTTTGGAATCTTACCCTCTTGGATATTGATTTCTTTGATGGTCCTGGCCTATGCCAGGGCATCCTCAAGAGTCACATACTGCTGGAGTTGTAGTAGCAAGGAGATGGGTTTTAAGTAGCTCTTAGTCAACATATGGGTCAACTTCGATGCAAGGAGTAGATAGGGCACTTTTGGAAGCATAGCCCTCTATCTGTTTCCATAATTATTGATTGACTCATCGTCATACTGCTTAAGACCAGCTAAGTCAGCAAGTGTCACCTTCCTCTTGGTATTCAAGGCAAAGTTTTCTAGGAACGCATGTTGATCTAATTTGTGAATGTTGTGCTTCAAGAGCTACGTGAACCAATCAAAGGCAGGGCCCGCGAGGGTGGTCACAAAAGTCCTTAGAAGCAAGGCATCATTGTCCTGGATACCAAAACATTGGCTCAAGAAATGAGTGACTTGATCCTATGCATCCTCTTCCCCCTTAAATGTGGACAATTGAGGCATCTTGAATTATTCAGGGTAGGCAAGCGTAGGGACTGATGGATGCATAGGGTGACTGCAAATCTGGCATAACATGGGATTTTGGGGCCCAGAGGTTCTATTCTTGACTGACTCGAGACACTCTAGCAATGCCTTTTAAGCATCGAAGGACTTGATCTCCTCCTCTTTATCCTATTCCTATGGTGGATTACGAGGAATGTGAGGCCTATTACGGGGTGGCTACGAGAAAACCCCCTGCCTTGATATGGTGTTTCCACAAGATCTTCTTCTAGCTCGTACGCATCACATGCTTCGTAAGGCATCTCTAGAGCTGGCCTATAAACTTGTGTGGCTACCTACGGAGGACACCCTGCATTGGTCCTGGGGGTCAAACCCCTATTAGACCTAGGAGGTCTAGGAGGCAATCCTCTATAATATCTAGGTGACCTTTCCTAGACTAGGGGATGTTGCCTCTGATAGGTCTCTGCCCTATGAGTACTCGAGGTAAAAACCTACTCATGTAGGGTCTTTTGGAATAGCTCATTGGTTTGACGTTGAATACGTTCCTTTTTGAGTTGATGTAGATGGTCTAGCTACTCCTTGTCATGCTAAAGTTGTTTAAATTGAGCTTGGCATTTCGTGTATTTGGCAACTGCTTGTTTAATTTGTTTTGTTGTTTGGAGTCTAGGTGGCCTATATGGTTCCCCTTGATCTCTCTCTAGATCATGATGATCCTAGACCTCTATAACGTGCTTCCCTCTATCGAGGTTGGCTGCATTCACCTGTGGCTCTAGACAAGGCAGGTGTTCCCTATACTCAGTAGGTGTGGAGGTGCAACACCCCCACACAGTGAATTGCTCTTGAGGAATATCATGGACTTTCTTGTACCTTCCCTCGTGAACAAGAAATGATAGGGCTGAATTAACTCGCCCTGTATGATGAACCTCATACTCATCCTGATATCTGGGCTTCCTAGTCTTAATTGGGCGACAAGAAGGTAAGATGTGATCATCATGCCCCACCCAATGTTCATTGTGGATATTTTCCTCTTGAGTGGGCACTTTTGCTCTAACAGGCACACGAATGTGTGGCAATGCCCTATATCCATGTGCCTCTTCATGCACTAGCCAATCATCATCAAAATGAGTGTTTGACGTGTCCATATAATGGGAGCATTCTCCCTGAGTTGGCTCTTGGCACATGAGGGCATCCCGCTTGGGGATCTCTTGGAGAGCCTACTCTGTCCTAGTTGTCCTAGCGATCTGCGAACTGGGATAAGTGTCAGCTCTCCAAGGTGGTATAACCAAATCTTAAGTGCTATAACGAAGGTGACTCGTACCTCCATGTACACTCTCCATAGCTTGGATGTCGGTGAAAACCATTGCAATGAGCTTCTATCAAACACCTAATGCTTATCTTCTTTACAAGTTTTATGAAACAATACACCAAAATGGAAAACACACAATCAAATAGATGTTTATCTTTGTTAATGTATTAGATGTGTATCCTAAAACTGGTTTTAGTGTTGTTTCAAATTTGTTGTAAAGAGACCTCGTATCGTGTGTTTGATAATTGTTGGATTGTATTATTGAGTTTAATGGTTTTCACCTGTATACTCATAGCTCAAAAACTTGGCTATGAACTCCAGGTCACGTTATCCCACCTATAATGTGTGGTAATGAAGTCCACACATGGCCAGGGAGCACAGGTCCTACCAGTTCCTCACCAAGTTCACCCGTAATCTTTGATACACCTCCCCGAAGGGTGATGCATGCTATAACCCACAAGCTATGATGGATCTTGGAACCGGCCTTGGAAATATGGATCAAGTTCATGGGATTTGAGCCAAGTTGATGGAGATGAAACCCACCGTCACTTGCGCTCTACTAACGACTGGTGATCAAGTCCAACTCATTAGCGTTTAAGTGGATCATGGTGTGTGTGATTCATTTTAATATTTGAATAAAAGAAAAGCAAGAGAGCACTCAAATTATTTCATTCACTAAATGCAAGCTTTAAAGCAACATTTTACTTTTAGAAGACTTAAATATGAAATATGGAAGTCACTACACTAAGCTAGGAAAACAACCCTAAATGAAAGCTCACCGATGGGTAAGCAACATGCAAGCAAGCCAAGGAATATGCAATCCTATTTGACATTTTCTAATTTAAGTATGTTTTTATGTTTTTTGCATTTTTAGGAAATAAAATATGATAGTTTAAATTTTCCTGCTTAAGCACATAAAGCAAAAATCGATAGAAAATAGAGTTCTACAAATGAGAAACATAAAAGAAATGGTTCAGACCCTACCTCTTCTCTGCCATTGTCTATTGATTCTAAAATCCAGATTAGAAAACCTACTATTTTCTATTCATCTGAGGATGGGATGAATTGCAGGTCTACATTTGTCCTAGGCAGGGACAAATTTGCATTCGTCCTAGGGTGGCACAAATAGCAGCCCTAAATTCACTTGGGTCTGGACACCCGCAAATATCTCCTAAATTTTTACACAAATCCAATGAGGATTGATGTAAAACTATATGGGAAGTGTTTTAGGTAAATTGTGTGTGGTTATTTGAACTATGGATTTGGTTTTTGGGTTAGATTGCACCTTCTTATGCCACCTGATAACCTCTCTCGCTAAGGAGAAATTATGGATGAAACAAGAGTAATAAGGGTGAGGTAATAACTTGGTAGCACTTCATTACAAATCCTAGAAAAACCTATATCTACTTGGATGATAATGTCATCCAATTTATAGACCTAGGAGGTCAATTTTGCAAAGAGCATGCAAGGGCATGCAAGGCCCAAGAGGCCACTTGTCCACCAGGGTGGCATGCACATGAGGGGGAAGAGAATATCCCCAAAATGGCCTTATTGATGAGGGATGTCATAGGCATGCCCTAGGTTATGACATGCATGCTTCAAAGAGCAGGTCAAGTGGTATTTTATGGTGGCCATTTGTCCATATTTGACTTTTTGCCAGTCAAACCTGCTATTTTCTCCACCCTGGGATGAATGCTGCTATTCACTCCAGGGTGGGACGAATAGAAACTAATATTCATCCCAGGATGGGATGAATAGGAAATGGGCCTTAAAAAGTTCCCAAATGATCTAGCAACCTTCCAAAACTACGTTTGGAGTGGTTATAACCATTGCTTGACCTCTGAGGGCTGCCCTAAGGGCTTTATGTGTCAATTTGGTCAATGCATTGGTAGCATAATCGGATTGATTATGTTTTGGTGTCTACAAAAACCATCACCCCCATCCATAGATCCATCTACATCATCATATCCATCTCAAACCTCACCATTGGTCTCTTCTAACATCCTTTCTTTATCATCAGGTCCTTCGAGCAAGAAAAAGTTGAAGGCACCAATGGAGGAAACCCCATCACTCATCCCTAATATCTCCACAATAGAAATTCCAATTCTCATGGAGGAAGAATAATCATTTGTTGTGATGGATAAACTACATCACAACACACCTCCATTATTCTCATCATCCCCATTATTCCCACCTCAAGTCATGGTCCACTTGGCTAACCCTAGTCTCACTGAGTACTTGGTACAAAATATCACATTTACATCGCTCATCGAGTCCATCTAGGATATGGGTAGACCTCATGTTTCATCATTACCTATTGGTACCATTGTACCCTTGGGGGTCCTCCAAAATCAAGTGAACTTCATTTATGGGGATTTTTATGAATCTACAATTCAGTTTCCTATAATAGACCACGATGATAAACCTTTCTCAAGAAATATGGGGTATATGTCAAACCCAAAGTTTACCTTGTGATACTTTTACCACTACCATTGGCATGGGAATGACCTAGGCCGATATGAGCAGGGTCTCTGGACACCCTATCAGCCATAATATTAGCTTCCTATAGATAAATTTGGCTTAGGGTATTTCGTACGTGTGCCAGATGAACTCCTTGTAGGCTCCCTCCAATGCCTAACCATTGTCTTTATAGACGGGATTGATGACAATAATTATGCTGACCTAGACTATTTTCATCTGTTAGAAGATCAAATCCTTAGTTTTTTTCTAGCCTTTTGACTCCCTCAGTGATACATCAAAAGAGGACAAGGATGAGATAGAACTCACATACCTCGATACTCACCATAGTCGATAACCTCCTGACTCTGTCAGTGAGGCATCAGAAGAATATGATGATGAAATAGAACTGGCGTATCTAGTTCCTTGCCACTCTCGATAAATTAACAATGAAATAATAGAATTATCCCCATAAACATTGATGAGCTCTATCATAGGGCTTTTATTCCATGCTAGCCCACCTAGAGAGACCTTATACCCCTCGAAGATCCAATCATCCTGGATCCTCTTAGGCCTCATCCATTCATCTCATTACCACCTTAGCCGCCCTCAACATATCAAGAGCCACCCATATTTGACATGATTTTTCCACCTATTAATAGAAATTATACGTCATCCATCAACATGGTTTCCTTTGAATTGACTATGCCACTCCATAATCCCAGCAACCCCTCAAAACCTTTGTGCCTCAACACAAGGCCATCGATTTTGATCATGCCATATTGCCATCATCACCCAAAGAGTTCTTACCTTGTGAAGAGATGTTACAACCATTTCATTTCTTCCAAGGGTCTTCTAAAAATGTTTGTCAAGCTGAGATCAAACCAAAAATGGTTGATTATCTGAATCCAACTGAAGACATCCACTTGATCCTTACGCCTCATCAACTTAAGGAGGGATCCCACATGCCAATAGGGAAAACAATTGATGTAGATATTGGCACTGATCATGAGGTTCCTAAGAACATAAAATTAGGAGAAATTCTCTCCCTCAAAGAGTAATCTATCTACACATCTCTTGAAAAATAAGATAGAAGCTTTTGCTTAGTCATACAAAGACATGTCAAATATTGACCCGAAATTGGTCATGCACAACTTCACGCTTGATCCAAAAGTCAAACCAGTAAAGTAGAAGCTTCGTAAAATGCATCCAATAATAGCCTTAATGGCAAAATATGAATTACAAAAATTATTGTATGCTGAATTCATCCAACCTATCGACTATCCTAAATGGGTTTCCAACATGGTACCCGTAGGAAAACCTAATGGGAGGATTCACATATGTGTAGACTTTTGAGATCTTAATAAAGTGACTCCTAAGGATGAATTCCCCCTTTTGAATATTGATGCGTTAGTTGAAGCCACCATAGTTAATGATATGTTGTCCCTCATGGATGGTTTTTTAGGCTACAATCAAATCTGGGTCAAACCCAAAGATCAACCAAAGATAATATTTACCACCCCTTGGGGGACTTTCTGCTACAAAATCATACCATTTGGACTCAAAAATGCTAGCACAACATATCACTGGGTAATGAAATATAAATTTCATGACTACATGCATAAAATATTGAAGGATTAGATAGATTTTTTGCTAGACAAATCACTATTGCATCACAAATACGTTGATGTCTACGGAAGGTCTTCAATCGCCTAATTGAGCATAATCTCATATTTAATACCAAAAATTGTATTTTTGGAGTCACATTTGGAAATATTTTGGGTTTTAAAGTCTCCAAGAAAGGTATTGAAGTTAATCCCACTAATGTCAAAGCAATACTTGAAATTCTTTTCCCCACAAACCTTAAGTAACTCTGTAGCTTACAAGGAAAGGTCACATCTATTCGATGCTTCATAATGTAACTTTCGAATAAATGTTGACCAATAAATTGACTACTACAAAAGGAGGTCTCATTCCATTGGGATGATGAGTTCCAAAGGGCATTTGATGATATCAAGCAATACCTATCCTCGTCACTAGTTTTAGCTCCATCCTGACCACGTGTGCCTTTTTTCTATACATTTCAGCCATCAATTTTATCGTAGGGACCATGTTGGCCCAAAATAATGAGGTAAATAAGGAACATGCTATATATTACATTAGTCACACCCTGGTGAGCTATGAGCTCAAGTATACATACATTGAGAAGCTTTGCTTAGCAATGGTATTCACCACAAGAAGCTTTGACATTACATGTTGAATCATACGACGTATATCATTTCCAAAGAGAATTCTTTGCAGTACATGATGAGTTGCATGTACCATAATAGTCAAACTGCAAAATGGATCATGCTTCTAATCGAATTTGACCTAGAATTCATAAGTTATAAATCCATTAAAGTCCAAGTCATTACCGATTAGCTAGTAGAGGCTCCTCTCCAAGATGATAAGCCTCTTACTATAGAGTTTCCTGATGATGCAATCTTTGCATTATCAAACTTGAAACAAGGCCAACATGAATTTTTTCTTCGATGTTTCTAAGTGTGAGCAATGGGATGGTGCAAGAATCATATTTTTCACACTGTAATGAGCTTCTATACCCCTTTTATTTAAACTCAATTTCCCATGCACCAACAATGACGTTGAATACAAGGCTCAACTTTTGGGTCCTCAAACAACTATCATTATGAAAATAAAAAATCTCAATATCTTTGGTGACTCCTTGCTCATAGTAAACCAAGTCAAATAAATCTATCAATGCAAGTGTCTAATCTTGAAATCATACAAAACCCTTGTGGACAAATTACTTACCAAATTGGAATGGTATAGCATCGATGCAATCCTTTGTTTGTCTAATCGTTTTGTAGATATAATGGCCTCTTTGGGATATTTAATTTTGCATAACCCTTCTGACGATATCACAACCATTCATGTCAAAACACTTTTACAACCAATGATAAGTGAAGCTTCAAATAATGAAGAAGTTGTCCACATGATTTAAATTGAACCGAACCACGATCAATTCTCTCAGGTACATGACTTTTTGAAACATGCATCCTAAGGGTCCTTGGTCCCATAGGATACTTCTAATAATGGCATGATCATTCATCTTAATGTTGTATCCCAATCCGCATTTGTATGTGATGAGTCACAACGAGAACAAGCAGTTTATTCAGTCGAGATCCAAACATATCAAGATTGGCTCACTCAGCTAAAATATTTCGTGAAACTTGGTTGTATCTGTTTGGGATTATCACATGCTGCAAAACAAAAATTTAAATCAAAAGTGATTAAATATTTCTTGTTAGGATATATCCTTTATCGTCAGAGCTACGATGGTCTTCTCCTTCGTTGTCTAGAACCCCAAGAATATGCTTGGGAAATTTTACAAGCTCGCATTGGTACTTGCAGTGGTCATTTCAATAGCATGGCCATCTCTAAGCTCATCCTATGAATGGGTTATTATTGGCCTACAATGGATAAATACTATGGCACTTACATTAGGAAGTGTATGAAATGCTAACATCATGCTAATATTTTGTACTTACCTTCTCAGGTCTTACAATCGATTCAATCGGTATGGCCTTTTTCATAGTGGGGCTTTGATTTAATTGGAAAAATATTACCCCCATATTCGAGCCATCACACATTTATTTTGATGGCCATAGAGTACTTCACCAAGTGGTTGGAATCTATCCCCCTTACCACTACGACTGGACCTTGCATTGCGGAGTTCATACTCCATAATATCATATGTAATCTTGGTATTCCATCCAATATTATCTCTGATAATGGGACTCCATTTAAAATTAAATATGTGCATGCTTTAACTTCCAAGTATAACATCCAACACAATTTTTCTATGTCCTATCATCCACAAACCAATGGACAAGCAGAGACATCCAACAAGACTATAGTTGCCATCCTTAAGAAAATCGTCAAAGATATTGGCATCTTCAACTGCCTCTCGTGTTATGGGCTTATCAAACTAGCATTCGAACACCCATTGGGAAACCCCATTTATCTAGTCTATGGCATTGAGGTTATTATACCTTTAGAATTGGAAATCCCTTTATTGTGCATAACATTACAAGATTTTATCTATGATGACACAATGCAACAAGCTCACCTTGACTAATTGACCCTTCTTGATGAACGATGAGTTAATGCTCTCGAGCATATTCACGTTTATCAATATTATGTTAAATGTGCTTATGATACAAAAGTCCATCTTAGATACTTTATATTTTGGGATCTCGTGCTTAAAGAGAACCAACAATATTCCAACTTGTTGTCCCACTTGCGGGATAAATTTATGGTAAACTAGTTAGGCCCTTTTATCGTCACACAAAAGATAGGGCTATGAACATATCGTGTAACATATCTCGAGGGTGTTGAGAAACCTGAACCTCTTAATACTATCCATCTACAGGTATTTCATGCATAAGAAAAAAAATTAAAACCATGAAACGAACAAAAAATCAAAAATCACAAAAACCACAAAAAAATAGAAAATCACAAAAACCACAAAAAAAATTAGAAAATTGCAAAAACACAAAAAATATTGTACTTTTCAATTTCATTTCAAAACATCATGTATTTCATGTAGATGCATTTGTTAACTTGCATTAGGTATATCCTTTCATTTGCATTAGCATTAGGATTAGTTTGGTTCTTACATGTTAGGATCTGGTACCATGCTTGTATTTGGGTCATTTTTCTTAATCAACCTTATCCATCATCATTATTTACAATTTTTCTTATGATATTTTTCTTATTAAGGGATCCTTGTAAGATAGGATAGATACCAGATGAATATCAACAATGATATTTAGATGACCATTGACTATTTTACACACACCTTTTAGTTTACAAAATATCATAGGAAAACCCCCATGTAACATATATCATTACCATCCATATTCTCCTTTGTGAGTAATTATATTTTTTAACACAACTAATAAGTTTCTATAGGGTGTTCACTAGGGTTTTCATTTATTCAGATATTCCTAGTTTTTCTCTCAAATTTTGTAAAAATCTATCTTGGTTTTTGAAGGTAGGGTCTTGCTTTGACAGTACCTTGCATATCTTAAAATCCCAAACATAAACTCACACATTAAAATCTAAGTTTTGAACAAGGAGAGATGACAACTACAATGTAGTCCTTGCCACCTTGAGTGAAACGTTTCCCTTACTCATCCTATTATGCACATGGTCCAGGATGCTGATAATTGACAAAAGGATAAGCTCCTCCCTACCCAAGCAATCCCCTTGCTCTTCCATAAAATGAGCAAGCTCCAAAAAAAAAAATAGTGGTTTTCACCGCTAAGAAAATCCTTTGCTCCTAAAAAGAGTGGTTTTCACCACTAAATAAAAATTGAGCAAGTATCCCAAGAAATCAAATGAAAATAAGGGGGTAATGAGCTTGAATCCCTGGAATGCTCAATCATTCAAAATCCATGGGGTAATCTCCATTACAACAATGGGTTGAATGAAACCTGCCTTGCAATGGAAGAGCCTTATGTGTGGTGATATGTCTATCACATTAGCAATCTTCTTTTGTATAGACCAATGTTGGCTTGCAGATGAGCTAGCTTTTTGTGGCTTGCATTGCCTAGTAGTCTAGTCCAACTACGTCCAAAATTAGGATAAGGATAACCATAAGGTGATCCTCATTACAATAATGGGTTGAATGAAACCCACTTGGCAATGGGGTAGTCTTATGCATCATTAATAAACATCACATGCACACACAAGGATATTGAATATCTAGGTCTTCCTAGCAGATCTTTATCTTATAGAGTCAGGTATAGTCAATAAAAAAATTTTGATTGGTCAACTAGGGTGTTTGAGTCTCATGGAAAATCTTAAAATTTCCTCATAGCACCTACCTATCTTATCATCATTTGTAGTTTTTCTTATGAGATTTTTCTTGTTAAGGGGTCCTCGTAAGATAGGATAAAAACCGTGATGAATATCAATAATTATATTTAGACAACCACTAACTATTTTATGCACACCTTTTAGTTTGCAAAATATCATAGGGAAAAATCCCACATCCCACATATTCCACATCACACATTCACATCCAAATGTATGACTTTTGTGACAAGGTTAATATTTTGATTCACAATTTTTATACATTTTGTGGTGTATACCATTGGTTTGTTAAACATATTTAGATTCATTCATTATTTTTTTAGAAATTAAAACATACATCCACAATTTGCATTAGAACATCCATACAAAAAAAAAGTGCATCTTATATGCATTAGATTTGTCATATCAAAAACATGAATTGACATTCATAAATCAAATAAACAAATATAAATATGCATCTAACATTAGGTACTACATCCATACATCACATAATCTAGGCATTACATCTATCATCGCATACATACATAAAATAAAAAACATGTAATAAATACATGGTATAGTGGGTGAAATTTTACACCTTCTCACCCACTCTTCGTTTTAGATGATGACATCTTAGGATCGATAAATTTTTGAACTATTGATGGTTAAGGTGTATTTCAAAGAACAAGAGGATGGACGAAAGAGCAAAAAATTCCCAAATATCGAGCAGTCTCCATAAGTGGTTAAGTCCAGGATCAGATGTAAAATTGGGCACGGGGTATTTTCAAAGTAGATCCCAAATCCCTACCCTGACTTTGGGTGGCAAATGGGATCCCAAATCCTCGAGTGAAAGACTCGGACCACAGCATAGTGGTTATGAGTCTCGAGTTTCCATCCTAAAAATTGGATGAACTTTGGGAAAGCAATATCAAATGTCTGAGCCCGATCACCCATCCTTCTAATGATTGGTGCAAGGGGTAAAAAATCAAAAAATCAGCAAATAGACTTGAATACTTGTTCAAATTTGAAGCCATAATTCATCAAAAGGGATGTGTTGAGTGATAATTTTTCCCAATTACAAAACCACCATCACAGTTAGGGTATTGTTAGAAAACCCTCTCTTGCAAAGAAATTCAGAATTTCTCCAAGGTTCTTATTTGCTTAATGTGTGCTTGAATGCTTGTGAAAATATGCAAAATGTGTTGAAATACCTTAGAGGTGCAAGTAACTATTAACAAGGGGTATGTGGTTTGGTATTACTTTGATTTGTTATGCTTTTTATTGTTCATGAAATTTGAAAAAAAAAATGTAACATTATTGGTCCTCTATGACCATCCTAGAATGGTGATTTAATTAATTTTATCTTTAAAAAAAAATTAGGTAGATTTTATATTCTTTTGTTAAGCAGATTTAACAAATTTTATCTTCCTTTGTTAATTTTTTCTTTGAGCATAAAATAAAAGACTAAAATCTAACTTTGAAATGTGAATCCAGGACGGTGATTTAATTTATTTTATCTTGCTTTGTAAAACAAATTTTAAAATAATATAACCTATGGAGTGCAAAAATCTATTTTTGAAACCTCGAGAAATGCCTTAATTAAAATATCCAAATAATTTAACATGTTAGTCTTAAAAAATATAAAATTATTTGGATGTTCTAATAACTTCAAAACCCCCATTAATGATTTTTTTTGCAAAATAATATAACCTTTTAGGTATGTGAGTGCCTAATGGAACTTAAAGAAATTGAAATGAAAATAAATGACAAAAGCTAGGGTTAAAGAAAAAAAAAAAAAAATCTGAAATAATATGAAACAAAGTGCTGAAAAGCGATCAAAGAGAGCTACTGTAAATTAATTTCTCCTATTCTATAGAAAATGGAAGATTATGAATATTAAAACAAAACCAAGTTAGACCTACATCCACACAATCTAAATCTGGTTAAGTGCAAGAATATGAGGAATAAAGGCATGCATTAAAAAAATTAAATGATGCTACCATATCTATGCATAAAACATCATAAAAATGAACTCAATACATGTATGAGAAATATGTGCAATTAAAATTGTATATAAAAAATTCTTTGACTGCATATAAGGTGGAAAAATCAGTGTTTGCAGTAGCTTGAAGACTTTCAATCCCTCTTCACGCCTCCCTGCTCCAAAAAATTCCATCCCTTGTCTATCTATTTGAGTGGACATTTAAATTTTTCGATAGGACCTTTCGTTTTATTTTCGTCATCCTTTTTTCATTTCGTAACACCTTCTACGAGTAATCCACTATGTTCATCTTCTTTGTTTTTAGCGTTCATTATGACCATGGGCTTGTAACCATTACCATATTGCATACTTGGTGCAGGGTGTCATATTTTGGGTGTTACAAACATCACGGGATTACCCACATAACCAAACATGCCAATTAACAATAATAAATATGTTATCCATAACATGTGGTTCGCAGGCGGTATATGTGGTCCTTTAGCATAGCCCATCTATTGTTTTCGAATTAATATTATCATCAAGCTTTAATAGTATAACCCCAAATATGGCCTCATCACCTTAGTCCACAATTTATTCATAAATAGATTATTTGTTGTTCAAGAGGTTTCAAACATGCCTTGATTACCGTACCAAGTGAGTTGAAAGTATTTGCTATCATAAGGGAGGCAGTTTAGAGCTCCCTGGACTTTTTTGAAGAGATCTACAGTAAAATTATTCCAAAAATAAAGCAAAAATAAACAAATTAGAAGAAATGACACCACACAATGCACATATGACACATAAGATTTACCCTGGTTCACCCAATATGGGCTACTCCAGCAAAACAATAGCCACTCCTCCTTGATGTTATTATTCTCTTTCTTGCCCAAAAATGGGATATTATAATAAAATATAAAGAAACCTCTTACAACCCTAAACCACTATGTGGTATTAGAATACAATTGGTACAACACCGTGGGCTAAACCACCCACACCCACCAACCACTCACCAACTGTGGGAATCTCGGAAATCACTTCGAAAAATGGGAAAAATCATCAATATAATCAATGGCAATATCAATAGCAATAACCAAAGAAATGCACCAATCATCACACACAATAGAGACACAGATTTTAACATGGTTCACCCAGTGTGGGCTACCTCCATAGAGAAAATATTTCTTCTAAATATTTCTCAAATAATCTCTTGGGAATCTTTCCCAAATTACAATGTTTATGGACTTCTATCCAAAGGAGATGTTGATCCCCTAATCTCATGTTTGTGGACCTCTTCCATAGGAGAACTCTTTCCCCTTATGCTCTGGCTAGTGATCTTCTAGAAGACTTTGTCTCTATACTGCACTGATTGGTGGATATCTTTCCACTTAAAGACTCCTCACTCAGATTTGTCTTTAATTGTCCTAGCTGCTGGATCTCTATCCACTGAGACTTTGTCCGCTATACTCCATCATCTCCAAAGCTCTGTCTCAATACTATACCAAACACAGTTTAGTCGATCTAGCACAGTTCTGCTCAATCTCTTTTACTAAACACAGTACAATTGATCTAGTATAATTCTGCTCAATAGGTTCACACAGAACCTGCTAAAATTTGGTCAATAGGTTCACACAGAACCTGATCAAATATGCTCAACAAGTCCACATAGAACCTACTCAAATATTCTCAATAGGTTCACACAAAACCTTCTCAAATCTGCTCAATAGGTCCATATAAAACCTGCTCAAATCTTCTCAACAGGTCCACACAGAACCTGCTCAAATATGCTCAATAGGTTCACATAGAACCTGCTCAAATATGCTCAATAGGTCCACACATAACCTACTCAAATCTGCTCAACAGGTCCACACAGAACCTGTCCAAATCTTCTCAATAAGTCCTCTCTAGGACTTGCTCAAATCAACTCAATAAGTCCTCTCTAGGACTTGCTCAAATCTACATAGTAAGCTTTCACAAAAGCTTAACTCAAATCAGTCCATAAGCCTTCTCAAAGACTTGTCTCAAATCACATAGAATCATAAAGAGAATTGTTAGAGACTCAATATGTTCTAAGCTCAATGTTCAATCAATATCTCAATTCAATCTCATAGAAGCATAAAGAGAATTGTTAGAGACTCAATATGTTCTATACTCAAATCTCAATATCAACTCAAATCAATCTCATAGAAGCATAAAGAGAATTGTTAGAGACTCTATATGTTCTATACTCAAATCCAAATCTTAACTCAATAGAAGCATAAAGAGAATTGTTAGAGACTCTATATATTATATACTCAAATCCCAATCTCAACTCAATAGAAGCATAAAGAGAATTTTTAGAGACTCTATATGTTCTATACTCAAATCTCAATCTCAACTCAATAGAAGCATAAAGAGAATTGTTAGAGACTCAATATATTCTATTCTTAAATCTCAATCTCAACTCAAATCAGAATATGAAATAGTTTATTTCCAAGAACTTGAACAACCACGTGCATCCACTTGACTAGGCTTAAATCAACTCAACTCAACTAATCACCTCAAGGAACAATCATTTCTCACAAACCCTAGTTCAAGCATGTATTTAACCAACTCAAAATGTTTCCAACAATGCTCAATTGCAAATCTCACATAACAATTTTACTCATGTTCTTCTCTAACTCACGTTCAAGTTCATTTCACAATAAATGGGCTTCAACAACAATGCTTCTAAAATAAGGTTTAACTACAACTCACAAACTAGAAAACCTTGAAGCATTAAGCCAAAACTCTCAAAAATGAAAACCACAATCAATTTTTTTCTCTCCAAATATATTTTAGAAATGAACCACCATAAACAATCAATACGATAATGTGCCCATACCTTTTTGATGCCAAGGAGTTGTCCACAAAATCTACCACACTTAAACACAACTTTCCTTTCCAATCTCAATAAGGGTTGGTGGACTTCAAATAATCACAATATAAAGCATAACTCAATTTACACCCTTTTTACTCCAACTAAATAAACACATCCACCGAAGTTCCTTTTTAATAAAATCCTTATAAAAATAACAATCAATAAGCCTTTCAAAAATACTTTAAAACAACTCCTTATTTCTCCTAAATTCAATTTTTGATAATAATCAAATAAATCATTAAACCCCTCAAGTTTTGCAATAATCAATAAAGCCCAAATAACTAAGCTTAATTAAAACTTTGATTTCCACTAACCACCTTATAACTCCAACCTTAGAGCTAAATAAAATTAAATTAATGCAAAACGTAATTACCTCCTCAAGGGGATTTGAACCCCCAACATGCACATGCCACGAGTGTCTTAGCCATGGCTAAGATTCCACACAAGCTAGCCGCTCGTTGGAAAGGGAAAGGCACAATGTGCCTTATGCCCTTCTCCACCTTCCGTAAAACCAAAGGTGTCGAAGTGCTTCTCTCATGCTTTCCAAAAAATGTAGTCAAGGGGATTCGATCCTTGGCATTTTTTTCTGCCCCGCGCCTTATCCAAGGTCCACTTGCCAATGTGTCACGCTACCCACTATGTTTGTTTCTCCTAACGCAGTCTGTGTTATTCGTTGCCTCTCTTCTCAAGAATTTTGCACAAGCTCATAAACGATTCGATAGCCAAGACTTTTAATTGCAAGAGCAAGGATGAAATAATAATCAATTGAAACCCCCTTTATATAGTCCTTTAATCATATCGAAGACGTCGGTGGAAATGTAACTTTTTATTTTCTTGATGACATCGGCGAAAATCTTGCGTATTTAGTTTTAAATTTGAATTCAAATTTTAAATAATTTAAATTTAAACCAAATATTCAAACTTAAATATATCCATCATCGGGGCACCTTTTTCGATGAAACAAAAGCCCAAATTGGGTTTTAAGAAAAATCCAAATCAAATATGTTGTCCATGGTTTTAAATAAAATCTTTTATTTTTTATATATTGGTTTTCACAAAAACCCTTCATTGATCCTTTTGACATTAAATGATCTTTTGACATCAATGACAACATATTAGCTTAGGGACTCAAAATGTCCAATAATATCCCCATTTGTCATTGATGGCAACCCAAATCCTTTTACTGAAATATAACCTTCTTTTTTGCTCCCCCTGGGACTTTTCTCCCCCTGGCTCAATGCTCTCTCAAATATCAAATCTTTCCTCATATCAAAAACTCTCCCCAAAATACACAAATATCTCCCCCTTTGACATCAATGGCAAAGGGTCACCTTTAGGGCTCGGGGCTAAGAATTAAGCCTCTTAGCTTAGCCCCTCCCCCACCTCCACATGATGTGGTTAGTTCTGGCGTGGGAGTATTTCTATTCCCTAAAAGCACTATTCTATGCCTTTGTCTTTTCCTCTTCATTTTTACTGAATCCTCTCACTGTTTCTTTCCAAGTCATCATCCTTGTTCCTATTCTTGTTTTTATCCATGTTCCTGTTCTTGTACCTGATATTGTCATCATTCTTTTTTGAGTCTCTTTTCTTTTCTGAGTCTGTGTTCCTGTTCATCTTCTTGTTTCTTTTCATGTTCTTGTTCCTGTCCATGTTCCTATTCATGTTCATATTTTTTTTCCTATTCACATTCCTATTCCTGTTCATGCTTGATTTTGGAATATTTGCTCTACACCATCTTGCTATGTGACCATCATTATTGCACTGTGAAGCCATGTGCCCAAACATATAACATGAGAAGCATATCCCATTGAAGCTTCCTTGCCTAGACCTCATTGGTTTCATCTTCTAATTGATGTTCCATCTATATCTTATTTGCCCATTATCCCTGTTGGACTCACTACAATCTGAATCATCCTTAGAAGTTTCATTTTCACTTTCACTTACCTCTGAGAATCCTTCTTCTAAAGTACCTTCTTCTTCAAGACTTGAAGTAGACTTTTCTACCCATTTATTTTGAACCTGTTTAGAACCAAGACCTGTTTTGTTTGATGCTCCTCTTTGTATCCTGACTATTTTATCCACATTCTTTTCACTGGTTACATACTTGTATAGCTTATTCTTGGAATCCTCTAGATCTTCCTTTAGTAGTGCAACTTCATGTGTTAACTTTTCACATTCCAGAATATTTGCTTCTAACTTATCTTTGAACTTGCTTGCCTTAGCCTTTGACTTTTCTAAGTCCTGTAGTAATATTTCTTCATCACATTCTTGAAATTGAATTTCAAGTTTAGAGTGTTGCTTTCTTACCTTCTTTATTGTGTCAAGAGCATATATAAGTTCTCCCTTGAGATCATAACCATTCTCTATTGAATAGTCCTCTATTTGTTTTCCTTTGTCCATATCATTCCTTTATTTTGACTTATCTTCTATAGGATCACTCACTTCTTCTTATTCTAATGCCATTAGAATATTCTCATCCAATTTACCAAGTGCATCTTCAAAATCATCATCACTAAAACTATAGCCATCCCTAGTGCAATCATCTTCAAGATGTCCAAATTTACCACATCTAAAACACTCGAGAATAACTGGACTATTTTTCTTAACTAGATATTTTTCTTCAACCATAAACAAGACTTCATCTCTATCATTGTCTGAAAAACTAGCATCACTGTCAATTGAGTACTTACTTGCATTATTTGCATAGTAGCTTGGATCTCCTTTTTTTGCTTCTTGTCTCCCTTGTTCTTCTTTAGAACTAAGTCCTGTTATGGTGACTGATGATATTTGTGCATTGATAGTCTTTTCCAAGGTCCTTGAATTTTCCTCGGACTTGTGTAACTTATCCTTAGAGCCTTTTACTTCCATCCTTAGTGAAACTATCTCATGCTATAATCTTTCACACTCTAGATCTTTTGTCTTTAATTTTTCAACCATACCTTCTTCAATTTTCCTTGTCACCTCAACTTTGATTTTGATGTTGGTGAGTTCCTGTAAAATTCTTGCTTTTGCTTTTTCATCTTCTTGAGCTTGGACCCTTAATCCTGAGTTCTCCCTTTTTAATTCTTGAAGAGTAACCATAAGCCTTTCACATTCTATCTATTTTACCTTTGACTGTTCAACCATACCTTTTGTAACTCTTCTTGCATTTTCAACCTTATCTCTCAAGTCAGATATATCCTATAGAAGCTTTGTCTTACATTTCTCATGTTCTTGTATTTGAGCCTTCAATTCTGAATTTTCTCTTTTCAATTCAACAAGTTCCTTAAGAGTGGCTTCCTCCTTTTATTTATCTGAATCTTCATCTTCTTAAATTTCTTCTATTATCCAAAGTTGAGTTTCTTCTTGATACCTGCTTCGACTATTCTTGTTATCCTTTTCTGACTCATTATTTAGAACTTTAAATATAAGATAATCATCTTCATATTCACTGCTATCAAACCCATTGCAATAACTTGCATCATGACCGAGTTGACCACAAACAAAACATTCTTCACCTTCTTGTGAATAATAAGTTGCATGATGACCTATCTTTCCACAACTGGTACAAAACTTTATTAGTCTGGATATTTCTCCATTACTTGATTCATCTCTTGAATATATTTCCATGTGTTCTTCCAACACAAAAATATTAAACTCATTTTCCTTTTCTTTCATGACCATAGGTGTTATTTTCTTCTTGTGTCTCATGCTTTTATTCTTGCCTTTCTTTGTCATTTGTGTTCTTGCAAGATCTTACTTCAAGCTGTTAAACCCTTTCTAAAGGAATCAACTCTGATACCAATTGAATAACACAAGCTTATACTCAGAGAGGGGGGTGAACAATATAAGACCACTTTTTACTTTTCTTTCCCAAACATTATTAATCAATATAATCAATAACAATATCAATAGCAATAACCAAAGCAATGCATCAATCGTCACACACAATAGAGACACAAATTTTAACGTGGTTCACCCAGTGTGGGCTACCTCCATAGAGAAAATATTGTTGGCAATTTTAGGTATGTTGCCTAGCTTCATGTTTGTGAGTTGTCATTGATGTCAAAATGAGTTTGTGTTGATTTCAAACGGAATTTGTGTTGATGTCAAAAAGAGCTTGGTGAAAAAAATATCTTGAAAGTTCCATGATGTTTGTTTATGGGATTTTAATTAAAACCATGGTGACAAGGTTAAAGGTTTTTCTTAAAACCATCTGGACTCATTAAGGGTTTTTATTAAAACCATCTTGGCTTAATGAAAAGGTTTTTGCTCCTTGAAAAAACCTTAAAAGTCCATTTTGATTATTAATAAATAAATTAACTCAAACCTTTGAAAAGGTTTTAAGTTAAGTTTATTATTAATAAAATAATAATTTTTAATTTAATAATTATTATTGAAAGGGTTTCTAAACCCTTAGCGACGCTCATGTAAAATACTTACCTCGTCGACGTCATTTGTTTGGAAGGAGCACCAACGTCAACTTGCATGGGATGCAAAAGACTATTAAAGGGCATTAATTCCTAAGGTTCAATGCACCTCCGATTTGTGCGATTACCTTTGAATTTGTATTGCTCTATGACCTTCGATTTTGGATTGCTCTATGATTTTTGAGTTTCATATTGCTCTATGTTTAAGTTTCGATTTTGTATGCCTGTGAGGAAGACAAATCTATTTGTCTTTAATCTCTGGGAGTAAAGGGAAGGTAAAATGACGAATGGCGCTTGAGAGTTTTGTTGGGCACTTGTGCTCCAACGACGAAGTAAATGGAGCAAAGGCACTCACTAGGAAAAGGTGTTGAGATTGATTCATGACGAGCATTTTTCATTTTTTATCATGGATTATTGTGCACGTGGTACAATAGTAGCTTTGGACCACGAGTTTGGATGAGGAAGCACTTTGGCGCTTATGTTGGTGTCTCCACACTTCTCGTAAGGTTGGAGAATTGATTTTTGGCCAAGGTAAATCTTTTGTTGATAATGTGGAATATTTGATTTGACTTGGCAATTATTGTTGGTAATTGGATGGAGGTATAAGGTTAAATAGGAATATTGCTTTGACATTGTTATTATTGATGTTTAATGTTTATATGGTAAATGCATTTAGAAGTAAATGTATTTTAGGAGTTATAAGGGTTTAAGGAATAATTGTGCTTAATGTCATATTGGGGTTAGAAAGCCTTTGGAGTTATTGAGTGGATATTCTCTTGTAATTTTTTTTTGAGGTTGAATTTATTTTGTGATATATTAAGTAGAAGTTATAAGGTGTAAAGGAATATTATTGATATGTATATTTGTGAGTTTTTATTATTGATGACTTGGAGTGATAAGGTGTTAGTAGGACTCTTATCATTGTGTATTATTCCATTGTTGCTAACTCTAATTTGTGGCAAATTGAGAGTTAGTGTTGTGACATATTTTGAGTTCTCCTTCTTCATCAAAGTAAAGGTATGGACACATTCTTCCATGGTTATTATTGATTGATGGTTTTCTGAAAATAAGTTTGGAGTGAAAAGGATTAAATTAAGTTTCCTTATTTGGAGTGGATCTTATTTTTTGAAAGTGGAAGTATTGATTATGCATTATGATATCATGATGAGTTTATGAGTTATTGCATAATTTTGGTTTATGAGAGTGGAAGCATTTGAAGTTTGCTTTAGGGTTTTTGAGTGAGAAGCTTATGCCATTGCTATAAGTTGTTGAAACCCTAATTGAGTTGTTTGGTTGTTGGGAGTTTGGTTTTGAGATTGCTTCCATTGAGATTGAGTTGATCAAGTTATGCTTTACTTGATACATGAGTTGGGCTTGCTCCTTTGATATTTGATTTTATCAAGTTGTACTTTGCTTGATAAACTTGGTTATGTGGTTAAGTTGAGCATTCCCATTTGAGAGAAGTTGGAAATATCTTGAACCTATTTTTTAATTCTTAGAGAGAGATTGCTTTGAGTTCTTGAAAACTAACTTGGCTAGGGTTTGATATCAAGTTATGGTTATATGTTGGAGGAGTTGATTCCTTGATATTGCATTATTGGCAATTGTTGGGTTGTGGTTCAAGATCTTGTGAAATTATACTACTTCTATGAGATTGATTTGAGTTGATATTGAGAGTTGAAGGATAGAACATATTGAGTCTCTAACAATTCTCTTTATGCTTCTATGAGATTGATTTGATATGATTGGATGAAATACATTGGGTCTCTAACAATTCTCTTTGTGTGTTCACATTGGGCAAGTTTCTTGGTAAACTTGCTTGAGCTGATTTGGGCAAGTTCTTGGTGAGCTTGATAGGACAGATTTGGACAGGTTCTTGTGGAGATCTTGTGGACTGATTTGGACAGGTTCTTGTGGAGAACTTGTGGACTGATTTGGACAGGTTCTTATGGAGAACTTTTGGACTGATTTGGACAGGTTCTTGTTGAAGAACTTGTGGACAAATTTGATGAAGACTTGGTGAAGATTTGTGAGCATTTGTGATTGATTTATTCAAGCTTTTGGCTTAAGCTTGGGACAGATCTGACAAAGTTTTAAGAGTAGATTTGTGTTGGACCAGAGGACTGAGTTTAGTGTAGATTTATGACAAAGTTTGAGAGGACTTGTGTTGGACCGACTGACTGTGTTTAGTACAGGTTTTGATGAGCAATTGTGGAGATGATCAGTGAGGACAGAAGTCTCTAGATCTAGAGCAAGGAGGACAAGACGTCTTCTATGGAAAGGAGTTCCACTCGCTAGCGGCGAGAAGAGGCAGTGATCTTCTGAAGTATCATTTCCAGAGCTTTGGGGGATAGGACATCTCCTTTAGGTAGGAGTCTCATAAATACTTCTTTGGGGGATATGACATCTCCTTTGGGTAGGAGGCTCATAAATATTTTATTAGGGGAAGGATTCTCCTTTGGATAGGAAGTCCATAAACATTGTAATTGGGAAGGATTCCCAAAGGATTTGATTGAGAAAATTTAGTGAAATATTTTCTTTGTGGAGTAGCCCACCTTGGGTGAACCACGTTATATTGGTGTCTCAATTGTGTGATGACCTATACACTGGTTTTATTACTGCTTTGATTTTGCTATTGGTTCATCGCATTACTTTCTGAAGTAAAAAGAAAAAAGTTAAAAAGTGGTCTTATATTGTTCACCCCCCTCTCAATATAAGCTTGTGTTCTTCAATTGGTATCAGAGTAGGTTCCTTCGAAAGAATTTCATAGCTTGAAGGAAAATCTTGAAAAGAACACAATGGATTTTACAAGTGGTAATTCAACACCTATTCTTTATGGGACATATTTTGGTCTATGGAGCATAGAGATGAAGGTTCATCTAATGGCTCTTGGAAATGAAGTTTGGGAAGCAATTGAGTTTGGGTGCACTATTCCAAATCTTCTTCCTACTACAACAAATGAGAAACTTCTACACCACAGCAATTCAATGGCAATGAATGCAATTCTGAAAGGTCTACAAAAGGCAGATCTTACAAAGGTGATTCATTGTGATACAACAAAGGAAATGTGGGATCAATTGCAAGTGGTTCATACAGGTGATGCAAATATCAGAAAAGCAAAATTGAGATATTACAAAGGTATGTTTGAACAACTCAAGATGAATGATGAAGAAAATATTAGTGACTATATGCTTCGTATGGATGATATTGTTAATTCCATGAAGGAACTAGGTCTTGAGCTTGCTGAAAATGATGTTTGTGATAAAATTTTGAGGTCTCTTCCAAATAGATTTAGTGAAAATATTTCAGCTATTGAGGAAGCCAAGGATTTGGATAAATTGAAAATGGATGAGCTTCATAGTATACTTGCAGCTTTTGAGTTAAGAACTAAAGTGGCACATGATCCTAAGAAAGAGGCAGCTTTCAAAGCTACCAATAAGTCCAAGGGTAAACAACAAGAAGATAGTGATGAGTCTTCTAGTAATGAAGAAGCAAACTACAGCAGGAAAGGCAAGTTCTCAAGAAAGCACAAAGGTATGAAATCTGTTAAATGTTTCAATTATGGAAAGTTTGGTCACTATGCTACTGACTGTCCAAAACCCAAGGATGATTGTGATGAAGAAAAATAGGATTATAATCATAGGGAATCTGAGAAGCACAGGTATCAAAGGAATAATAGAAATGAGCAAAACAGTCAAGGGAAGAGGTACTTCCAAAAACACAAGAAAAGTTTCTACACGGATAAAGCAAGTAAGTGTTCTAGTAGTGATGATGGAAGCTCTTCAAGTGATGATAGAAATGAGATGTTGTTTCTAACATAAAAGGAAGGAAAAGAAAAGAGGAATATATTTGTTGTGCTTAAGTGCTTTAGATGTCGAAATTTTGGTCACCTTGAGAATGATTGTACAAATGATGGTTTGAATTCTGGTAATACTATGTATGAGGATGCTCCAAAAAATTATGAGGAAGATCTTCTTATGGCTTTATATGAAGGTAGCACCTCTAGTGGTAAGAAATCAGAAAAGGATATTGATGTTTCAAAAGGTAAACAAATAGAGGATGTTTCATAAAAGGGAGAAGTAGATCTTGAGGCTGAACTTGTTAATGCTCTTGATGTAAAAGAAAGAAATAAATAAATATGCTAGACTCATTGATAGGTTTGATGAATGTCATTATGAAAGAGATAATATTATAGGGAATCTTGATATCTCTATAGCAAAGACACAGGAACTCAAAGAAGAGTTGGTAGCTAGGTCTCTTGAATGTAAAGAGTTAAACATGAAGTAGCTTCCTTGAAAAAGGAAACTAAAGAGTACAAGGAGAAGCTTTACAAGTTTGAATAAAGTTCCAAGAAGGTAAAATAAATCATCAAGGATCAAATAAGGACAACAGATAAAATAGGTCTTGGTTTTGGAAAGAAACAAAAGGAACAGGTCGAGGAATCTAGTACGAGCTCCCAAGAAGAAGATAGTTCAGATGAAGAGAGTACTTCAGAGAGTAATTTTTTAGATGGTGATTTAGATAGCACAAAATCAAAAAATAGGAATCAACATAAGGGGATAAATACTAAAGGACCTATGAGGTCAAGGCAAGGAAAGTTCAATGAAAGATATTTTGCATGTCACAGGTTTGGACACATGGCTTCACATTGCAGGGCGCAAGCAAGACAGGTTAATGGAAATTTCAGAAATGGTAATTTCTTTCAAGGGTATTGCTACTCTTGTAATCAGTTTGGGCACAAGGCAGTTAATTGCAGGGTTAACAATAGGAATAGGTTTGGTCCAACAGAGAGGATTCATAAAATAGGTATATCTCAAAGGAATAACATTGTCAAATGTTATAAGTGCAATAATGAAGGACATACAGCCAGATGGTGTAGAGCAAAATTTCCAAGGTACAGGTTCAGGGCTATGAACAAGAACATGAATAATGGCAGGAACAAGAATAATGATAGGAATAGGAATAATGGCTTGGATATAAACAGGGATGAGAACATAAATAGGAATAGGGTTTTGAACAGGAACAAGAACAGGAATATGAATAAGAACAGGAACAGGAACAGGAACATGGACAAGGATATCAACAAAAATCATGGAAAGGTAGCTATGGACACTAATGATGATCAGTTCCTAATGGGAGTTTTACTCCCACCCCAGAATTAATCACCTCAAAAGGATGTGGGGGAGGGGCTAAGCTAAGAGGCTCATTCTTAGACCTGAGCCCCAAAGGTGACCCTTTGCCATTGATTACAAAGGAGGAGATATTTGAGTAAGGGGGAGAACCTTGAGTCAGGGGGAGCAAGAGCTTCAGAGGATGGTTTTTAGTTGGTTTTAGTTTTTACAATTGGTAGTGGTTTCATTAGTGGTTTGCCATCAATGACAAAGGGAGATATTGTTGGCAATTTTGGGTATGTTGCCTAGATTCATGTTTGTGAGTTGTCATTGATGTCAAAAGGAGTTTGTGTTGATGTCAAAAGGAATTTGTGTTGATGTCAAAAAGAGTTTGGTGATAAAAAGATCTTGAAAGTTCCATGATGTTTGTTTATGGGTTTTTAATTAAAACCATGGTGATAAGGTTAAAGGTTTTTCTTAAAACCATCTCGACTCATTAAGGGTTTTTATTAAAACCATCTTGGCTTAATGAAAAGGTTTTTGCTCCTTGAAAAAACCTTAAAAGTCCATTTTGATTATTAATAAATAAATTAACTCAAACCTTTGAAAAGGTTTTAAGTTAAGTTTATTATTAATAAAATAATAATTATTAATTTAATAATTATTATTGAAAGTGTTTATAAACCCTTAGCAGCACTCATGTAAAAGACTTACCTCGTCGACGTCATTTGTTATGAAAGATCGCCGACGTCAACTTGCATGGGATGCAAAAGACTATTAAAGGGCATTAATTCCTAAGGTTCAATGCACCTCTAATTTGCGTGATTACCTTCGAATTTGTATTGCTCTATGACCTTCGATTTTGGATTGCTCTATGATTTTTGAGTTTCGTATTGCTCTGTGTTTAAGTTTTGATTTCGTACGCCTGTGAGGAAGACAAATCTATTTGTCTTTAATCTCTACGAGCAAAGGGAAGGTAAAACGATGAGTGGCACTTGAGATTTTCGTTGGGCACTTGTGCTCCAACGGCGAAGACAGTGGAGCGAAGGTGCTCGCTAGGTAGAGGTGTCGAGATTGATTCGTGTCGGGCGTGTTTCATTTTTTGTCGTATATTATTGTGCACATAGTACAGTAGTTGCTTTGGACCACGAGTTTGGAGGAGGAAGCGCTTTGGCACTTATGTTGGTGTCTCCACACTTCTCCTAAGGTTGGAGAATTGATTTTTAGCCAAGGTAAATCTTTTGTTGATAATGTGAAATATTTGATTTGACTTGGCAATTATTGTTGGTAATTGGATGGAGGTATAAGGTTAAATACAAATATTGCTTTGACATTGTTATTATTGATGCTTAATGTTTATATGGTAAATGCATTTAGAAGTAAATTTATTTTAGGAGTTATAAGGGTTTAAGGAATAATTGTGTTTAATTTCATATTGGGGTTAGAAAGCCTTTGGAGTTATTGAGTGGATATTCTCTTGTAATTATTTTTTGAGGTTGAAGTTATTTTGTGATATATTAAGTAGGAGTTATAAGGTGTAAAGGAATATTGTTGATATGTATATTTGTGAGTTTTGATAATTGATGAGTTGGAGTGATAAGGTGTTATTAGGACTCTTATCATTGTGCATTATTCCATTGTTGCTAACTCTAATTTGAGGTAAATTGAGAGTTAGTGTTGTGACAGATTTTGAGTTCTTCTTCATAAAAGTAAAGGTATGGGCACATTCTTCCATGGTTATTATTGATCGATAGTTTTCTAAAAATAAGTTTGGAGTGAAAAGTATTAAATTAAGTTTCCTTATTTGGAGTAGATATTATTTTCTAAAAGTGGAAGTATAGATTATGCATTATGATATCATGATGATTTTATGAGTTATTGCATAATTCTGGTTTATGAGAGTGGAAGCATTTGAAGTTTGCTTTAGGTTTTTTGAGTGAGAAGCTTATGCCATTGCTATAAGTTGTTGAAAACCTAATTGAGTTGTTTGGTTTTTGAGAGTTTGGTTTTGAGATTGCTTCCATTGATATTGAGTTGATCAAGTTATGCTTTACTTGATACATGAGTTGGGCTTGCTCCTTTGATATTTGATTTTATCAAGGTGTACTTTGCTTGATAAACTTGGTTGTGTGGTTAAGTTGAGCATTCCCATTTGATAGAAGTTGGAAATATATTGAACTATTTTTTTGATGCTTAGAGAGAGATTGCTTTGAGTTCTTGAAAACTAACTTGGCTAGGGTTTGATAACAAGTTATGGTTCTATGTTGGAGGAGTTAATTTCTTGATATTGCATTATTGATAATTGTTGGGTTGTGGTTCAAGATCTTGTGAAAGTATACTACTTCTATGAGATTGATTTGAGTTGAGATTGAGAGTTGAAGGATAGAACATATTGAGTCTCTAACAATTCTCTTTATGCTTCTATGAGATTTATTTGATATGATTGGATGAAACACATTGGGTCTCTAAAAATTCTCTTTGTGTGTTCACATTGGGCAAGTTTCTTGGTAAACTTGCTTGAGCTGATTTGGGCAAGTTCTTGGTGAGCTTCCTAGGACAGATTTGGATAGGTTCTTGTGGAGAACTTATGTACTGATTTGGACAGGTTCTTGTGGACTGATTTGGACAGGTTCTTATGGAGAACTTGTGGACTTATTTGGACAGGTTCTTGTTGAAGAACTTGTGGACAGATTTTATGAAGTCTTGGTGAATACTTGTGAGCAGTTGTGATTGATTTGTTCAAGCTTTTGTCTTAAGCTTGGGATATATCTGGTAGAGATTTGAGAGCAAATTTGTGCTGGACTAGAGGACTGAGTTTGGTGCAGATTTGTGATAGAGTTGAGAGGACTTGTGTTGGACCGACTGAATGTGTTTAGTACAGGTTTTGATGAACAAATGTGGAGGTGATCAGTAAGGATAGAAGTCTTTAGAGCCATAGCAAGGAGGACATGACGTCTTCTGTGGAAAGGAGTTCCACCTGCTAGCGACAGAAGAGGCAGTGATCTTCTGAAGTATCATTTCCAGATCTTTGGGGGATAGGACATCTCCTTTGGGCATGAGGCTCATAAATACTTCTTTGGGGTATAGGACATCTCCTTTGGGTAGGAGGCTCATAAAAATTTTATTAAGGGAAGGATTCTCCTTTGGACAGGAAGTCCATAAACATTGTAATTGGGAAGGATTCCCAAAGAATTTTATTGAGAAAATTTAGTGAAATATTTTCTTTGTGGAGTAGCCCACCTTGGGTGAACCACGGTATATTGGTGTCTCAATTGTGTGATGACTTGTACACTGGTTTGATTATTAATTTGATTTTGTTATTGATTCATTGTACTTCTTTCTAAAGTAAAAGGAAAAAGTTAAAAAGTGGTCTTATACTGTTCACCCCCCCTCTCAGTATAAGCTTGTGTTCTTCAAATATTTCTTCTAAATATTTCTCAAATAATCTCTTGGGAATATTTCCCAAATTACAATGTTTATGGACTTCTATCCAAAGGATATGTTGATCCCCTAATCTCAAGTTTGTGGATCTCTTCCACAGGAGAACTCTTTCCCCTTTTGCTCTATCTAGTGATCTTCTAGAAGACTCTGTCTCTATTCTGCACTGACTGGTGGATCTCTTTCCACTTGAAGACTCCTCACTCAGATCTATCTTCAATTGTCCTGGATGCTTGGATCTCTATCCACTGAGACTCTATCCTCTATACTCTATCACCTCCAAAGCTCTGTCTCAATACTATACCAAACATAGTTTAGTCGGTCTAGCATAGTTCTACTCAATATCTTGTACTAAACACAGTACAATCGGTCTAGTACAATTTTGCTCAATAGGTTCACATAGAACCTGCTCAAATCTGCTCAATAGGTTCACATAGAACCTACTCAAATCTTCTCAATAGGTCCATACAGAACTTGCTCAAATCTACTCAATATGTTCACATAGAACTTGCTCAAATCTGCTCAACAGGTCCACATAGAACCTGCTCAAATATGCTCAATAGGTCCACATAGAACCTGCTCAAATCTACTCAATAGGTCCACATAGAACCTACTCAAATCTTCTCAACAGGTCCACATAGAACCTGCCCAAATCTGCTCAATAGGTCCACACAAAACTTGTCCAAATATGCTCAATAAGTCCTCTCTAGGACTTGCTCAAATCTGCTCAATAAGTCCTCTCTAGGACTTGCTCAAATCTGCATAGTAAGCTTTCACAAAAGCTTAACTCAAATCAGTCCACAAGCCTTCTCAAAGACTTGTCTCAAATCACATAGAATCATAAAGAGAATTGTTAGAGACTCAATATGTTCTAAGCTCAATGTTCAATCAATATCTCAATTCAATCTCATAGAAGCATAAAGAGAATTGTTAGAGACTCAATATGTTCTATACTCAAATCTCAATCTCAACTCAAATCAATCTCATAGAAGCATAAAAAGAATTGTTAGAGACTCTATATGTTCTATACTCAAATCCAAATCTCAACTCAATAGAAGCATAAAGAGAATTGTTAGAGACTCTATATGTTCTATACTCAAATCCCAATCTCAACTCAATAGAAGCATAAAGAGAATTGTTAGAGTCTCTATATGTTCTATACTCAAATCCCAATCTCAACTCAATAGAAGCATAAAGAGAATTGTTAGAGACTCAATATGTTCTATTCTTAAATCTCAATCTCAACTCAAATCAGAATATGAAATAGTTTGTTTCTAGGAACTTGAACAACCACATGCATCCACTTGACTAGGCTTAAATCAACTCAACTCAACCAATCACCTCAAGGAACAATCCTTTCTCACAAACCCTAGTCCAAGCATGTATTTAACCAACTCAAAATGTTTCCAACAATGCTCAATCACAAATCTCACATAACAATTATACTCATGTTCTTTTCTAACTCAAGTTCAAGTTCATTTCACAATCAATGGGCTTCAACAACAATGCTTCTAAAACAAGGTTTAATTACAACTCACAAACTAGAAAACCTTGAAGCATTAAACCAACAACTCTCAAAAATGGAAACCACAATCAATCCTTTTCTCTCCAAAGATATTTCAGAAATCAACCACCATAAACAATCAATAGGAGAATGTGCCCATACCTTTTTTATGCCAAGGAGTTGTCCACAAAATCTGCCACACTTAAACACAACTTTCCTTTCCAATCTCAATAAGGGTTAGTGGACTTCAAATAATCACAATATAAAGCATAACTCAATTTACACCATTTTTACTCCAACTAAATAAACACATCCACCAAAGTCCCTTTTTAATAAAACCCTTATCAAAATAACAATCAATAAGCCTTTCAAAAATACTTTAAAACAACTCCTTATTTCTCCTAAATTCAATTCTTAATAATAATCAAATAAATCATTAAACCCCTCAAGTTTTGCAATAATCAATACAACCCAAATAACAAAGCTTAATTAAAACTTTAATTTCCACTAACCACCTTATAACTCCAACCTTAGGGCTAAATAAAATTAAATTAATGCAAAACGTAATTACCTCCTCAAGGGGATTCGAACCCCCGACTTGCACACATTGCGAGCGTCTTAGCCGCGACTAAGATTCCACACGAGCTAGCCACTCGTTGGAAAGGGAAAGGCACAATGTGCCTTATGCCCTTCTCCACCTTCCGCAAAACCAAAGGCACCGAAGCGCTTCTCTCACGCTTTCCAAAAAATGCAGTCAAGGGGATTCGATCCTTGGCATTTTTGTCTGCCTCGCGCCTTAGCCAAGGCCCACTTGCCAATGCGCCACGCTGCCCATGACGTTTGTTTCTCTGAATGCAGTCTATGTTATTCGCTGCCACACTTTTCAAGAATTTCGCACGAGCTCATAAACGATTCGATAGCCAACACTTTTATTACACGAGCAAGGATGAAATAATAATCAATTGAAGCCCCCTTTATATAGTCCTTTAATAATATCGAATATGTCGACGAAAATATGACTTTTTATTTGCTTGATGACGTCGATGGAAATCTTGCGTATTTAGTTTTAAATTTGAATTCAAATTTTAAATAATTAAAATTTAAACCAAATATTAAAACTTAAATATCTTCATCACCGAGGCACCTTTTTCGATGAAACAAAATCCCAACTTGGGTTTTAAGAAAAACCTAGATCAAATATGCTGTCCATGGTTTTAAATAAAACCTTTTATTTTTCCTATCTTGGTTTTCACAAAAACCCTTCATTGATCCTTTTGACATTAAATGATATTTTGACATCAATGACAACATATTAGCTTAGGGACTCAAAATGTCCAACAATCTCCCCCTTTTTCATTGATGGCAACCCAAATCCTTTTACTAAAATTTGACCTTCTTTTCTGCTCCCCCTGGGACTTTGCTCCCCCTGGCTCAATGCTCTCTCAGATATCAAAACTCTCCTCATATCAAAAACTCTCCCCAAAATACACAAATCTCTCCCCCTTTGACATCAATGGCAAAGGGTCACCTTTGGGGCTCGGGGCTAAGAATTAAGCCTCTTAGCTTAGCCCCTCCCCCACCTCCACATGAGGTGGTTAATTCTAGGGTGGGAGTATTTCTACTCCCCGAAAGCACTGTTCTCTGCCTTTGTCTTTTCCTCTTCCTTTTTGCTGAATCCTCTCATTGTTTCTTTCCAAGTCATCATCCCTATTCCTATTCTTTTTTTCATCCATGTTCCTATTCTTGTACCTTCTCTTGTCCTCATTATTTTTTGAGTCTATGTTCATGTTCATCTTCTTGTTCCTACCCATGTTCCTATTCCTGTTCATATTTTTGTTCCTGTTCACATTCCTGTTCTTGTTCATGCTTGATTCTAGAATATTTTCTCTACACCATCTTGCTATGTGACCATCATTATTGCACTTATTTTTAGTTTGTGAAGCCATGTGCCCAAACCTATGACATGAGAAGCATCTCCCATTGAAGCTTCCTTGCCTAGACCTCATTGGTCTCCTGTTCTGATTGTTGTTCCATCTGTATCTTCTTTGCCCATTATCCCTGTTGGACTCACTACAATCTGACTCATCCTTAGAAGTTTCATTTTCACTTTCTCTTACCTTTGAGAATCCTTCTTCTGAAGTACCTTCTTCTTCAAGACCTGAAGTAGACTTTTCTACCCATTTCTTTTGAACCTGTTTAGAACCAAGACCTATTTTGTTTGATGCTCCTCTTTGTATCCTAACTATTTTATCCACATTCTTTTCACTGGTTACATACTTGTATAGCTTATTCTTGGAATCCTCTAGATCTTCCTTTAGTAGTGCAACTTCATGTGTTAACTTTTCACATTCTAGAATCTTTGCTTCTAACTTATCTTTGAACTTGCTTGCCTTAGCCTTTGACTTTTCTAAGTCCTCTATGAGTAGTAATATTTCTTCATCACATTCTTGAAATTGACTTTCAAGTTTAGAGTGTCATTTTCTTACCTTCTTTACTGTGTCAAGAGCATAGATAAGTTCTCCCTTGAGATCATAACCATTCTCTATTGAATAGTCCTCTATTTGTTTTCCTTTGTCCATATCATTCCTTTCTTTTGACTTATCTTCTATAGGATCACTCACTTCTTCTTCTTCTAATGCCATTAGAATATTCTCATCAAGTTTACCAAGTGCATCTTCAAAATCATCATCACTGAAACTATAGCCATCCCTAGTGCAATCATCTTCAAGATGTCCAAATTTACCACATCTAAAACACTTGAGAATAACTAGAGTCTTTTTCTTAATTGGATCTTTTTCTTCAACCATAAACAAGACTTCATCTCTATCATTGTCTGAAAAACTAGCATCACTATCAATTGAGTACTTACTTGCATTATCCACATAGTAGCTTGGCTCTCCTTTTTCTGCTTCTTGTCTCCCTTGTTCTTCTTTAGAACTAAGTCTTGTTATGGTGACTGATGATCTTTGTGCATTGATAGTCCTTTCCAAGGTCCTTGAATTTTCCTCAGACTTGTGTAGCTTATCCTTAGAGCCTTTTACTTCCATCCTTAGTGAAACTATCTCATGCTCTAATATTTCACACTCTAGATCTTTTGTCTTTAATTTTTCAACCATACCTTCTTCAATTTTCCTTGTCTCTTCAACTTTGATTTTGAAGTTGGTGAGTTCCTATAAAAACCTTGCTTTTGCTTTTTCATCTTCTTGAGCTTGGACCCTTAATCCATGAGTTCTCCCTTTTTAATTCTTCAAGAGTAACCATAAGCCTTTCACATTCTATCTCTTTTACCTTTGATTGTTCAACCATACCTTTTTCAACTCTTCTTGCCTTTTCAACCTTATCTCTCAAGTCAAATATATCATGTAGAAGCTTTGTCTTACATTTCTCATCTTCTTGTATTTGAGCCTTCAATTCTAAATTTTCTCTTTTCAATTCAACAAGTTCCTTAAGAGTGGCTTCCTCCTTTTCTTTATCTGAATCTTCCTCTTCTTCAATTTCTTCTATTGTCCAAAGTGGAGTTTCTTCTTGATACCTGCTTTGACTATTCTTGTTATCCTTTTCTGACTCATTCTTTAGAACTTTGAAATCTAAGAGAATCATCTTCATCTTCACTGCTATCAAACCCATTGCAATAACTTGCATCATGACCGAGTTGACCACAGACAAAATATTCTTCACCTTCTTGTGAACAATAAGTTGCATGATGACCTGTCTTTCCACAACTGGTACAAAACTTTATCAGTTTGGATATTTCTCCATTACTTGATTCATCTCTTGAATCTATTTCCATGTGTCCTCCCAACACAACAATATTAAACTCATCTTCCTTTTATTTCATGACCATAGGTGTTCTTTTCTTCTTGTGTCTCATGCTTTTACTCTTGCCTTTCTTTGCCATTTGTGTTCTTGCAAGATCTTCCTTCAAGTTGTTAAACCCTTTTTGAAGGAACCAACTCTGATACCAATTGAAGAACACAAGCTTATACTGAGAGGGGGGTGAACAATATAAGACCACTTTTTACTTTTCTTTCCCAAATAGTATTAATCAATATAATCAATGGCAATATCAATAGCAATAACCAAAGCAATGCACCAATCATCACACACAATAGAGACACATATTTTAACGTGGTTCACCCAGTGTGGGCTACCTCCATAGAGAAAATATTTCTTCTAAATATTTCTCAAATAATCTCTTGGGAATCTTTCCCAAATTACAATGTTTATGGACTTCTGTCCAAAGGAGATGTTGATCCCCTAATCTCAAGTTTGTGGATCTCTTCCATAGGAGAACTCTTTCCCCTTCTGCTCTGGCTAGTGATCTTCTAGAAGACTCTATCTCTATGCTGCACTAATTGGTGGATCTCTTTCCACTTGAAGACTCCTCACTCAGATCTGTCTTCAATTGTCCTGGCTGCTGGATCTCTATCCACTGAGACTCTATCCTCTATACTCTATCACCTCCAAAGCTCTATCTCAATACTGTACCAAACACAGTTCAGTCGGTCTAGCACAGTTCTACTCAATCTCTTGTACTAAACATAGTACAATCGGTCTAGTACAATTTTGCTCAATAGGTTCACATAGAACCTGCTCAAATATGCTCAATAGGTTCACATAGAACCTACTCAAATTTCTCAATAGGTCCACATAGAACCTGCTCAAATCTGCTCAATAGGTCCACATAAAACCTGCTCAAATCTGCTCAATAGGTCCACATAGAACCTGCTCAAATCTGCTCAATAGGTCCACATAGAACCTGCTCAAATCTGCTCAATAGGTCCACACAGAACCTGCTCAAATATGCTCAATAGGTCCACATAGAACCTGCTCAAATCTGCTCAATAGGTCCACATAGACCTGCTCAAATTTGCTCAACGTCCACATAAACTCTCAAATTCTCAACAAGTCCACATAGAACCTGTCCAAATATGCTCAATAAGTCCTCTCTAGGACTTGCTCAAATCAGTCAATAAGTCCTCTCTAGGACTTGCTCAAATCTCTCAATAAGTCCTCTCTAGGACTTGCTCAAATCTGCATAGTAAGCTTTCACAAAAGCTTAACTCAAATCAGTCCACAAGCCTTCTCAAAGACTTGTCTCAAATCACATAGAATCATAAAGAGAATTGTTAGAGACTCAATATGTTCTAAGCTCAATGTTCAATCAATATCTCAATTCAATCTCATAGAAGCATAAAGAGAATTGTTAGAGACTCAATATGTTCTATACTCAAATCAATCTCATAGAAGCATAAAGAGAATTGTTAGAGACTCTATATGTTCTATACTCAAATCCCAATCTCAACTCAATAGAAGCATAAAGAGAATTGTTAGAGACTCTATATGTTCTATACTCAAATCCCAATCTCAACTCAATAGAAGCATAAAGAGAATTGTTAGAGACTCTATATGTTCTATACTCAAATCCCAATCTCAACTCAATAGAAGCATAAAGAGAATTGTTAGAGACTCAATATGTTCTATTCTTAAATCTCAATCTCAACTCAAATCAGAATATGAAATAGTTTGTTTCTAGGAACTTGAACAACCACATGCATCCACTTGACTAGGCTTAAATCAACTCAACTCAACCAATCACCTCAAGGAACAATCCTTTCTCACAAACCCTAGTCCAAGCATGTATTTAACCAACTCAAAATGTTTCCAACAATGCTCAATCACAAATCTCACATAACAATTATACTCATGTTCTTTTCTAACTCAAGTTCAAGTTCATTTCACAATCAATGGGCTTCAACAACAATGCTTCTAAAACAAGGTTTAATTACAACTCACAAACCAGAAAACCTTGAAGCATTAAACCAACAACTCTCAAAAATGGAAACCACAATCAATCCTTTTCTCTCCAAAGATATTTCAGAAATCAACCACCATAAACAATCAATAGGAGAATGTGCCCATACCTTTTTGATGCCAAGGAGTTGTCCACAAAATCTACCACACTTAAACACAACTTTCCTTTCCAATCTCAATAAGGGTTAGTGGACTTCAAATAATCACAATATAAAGCATAACTCAATTTACACCCTTTTTACTCCAACTAAATAAACACATCCACCAAAGTCCCTTTTTAATAAAACCCTTATCAAAATAACAATCAATAAGCCTTTCAAAAATACTTTAAAACAACTCCTTATTTCTCCTAAATTCAATTCTTAATAACCATCAAATAAATCATTAAACCCCTCAAGTTTTGCAATAATCAATACAGCCCAAATAACAAAGCTTAATTAAAACTTTAATTTCCACTAACCACCTTATAACTCCAACCTTAGGGCTAAATAAAATTAAATTAATGCAAAACGTAATTACCTCCTCAAGGGGATTCGAACCCCCGACTTGCACATACCGCGAGCGTCTTAGCCGTGGCTAAGATTCCACATGAGCTAGCCGCTCGTTGGAAAGGAAAGGCACAACGTGCCTTATGCCCTTCTCCACCTTCCGCAAAACCAAAGGCGCCGAAGCGCTTCTCTCACGCTTTCCAAAAAACACAGTCAAGGGGATTCGATCCTCGGTGTTTTTATCTACCCTATGCCTTAGCCAAGGCCCACTTGCCAATGCACCACGCTGCCCATGATGTTTGTTTCTCCGAACGCAATTTGTGTTATTCGCTGCCACACTTCTCAAGAATTTTGCACGAGCTCATAAACGATTCGATAGCCAACACTTTTATTACACGAGCAAGGATGAAATAATAATCAATTGAAGCCCCCTTTATATAGTCCTTTAATCATATCGAAGACGTTGGTGGAAATATGACTTTTTATTTGCTTGATGACGTCGACAGAAATCTTGCGTATTTAGTTTTAAATTTGAATTCAAATTTTAAATAATTAAAATTTAAACCAAATATTAAAACTTAAATATCTCCATCATCGGGGCACATTTTTCGATGAAACGAAAGCCCAACTTGGGTTTTAAGAAAAACCCAGATCAAATATGTTATCCATGGTTTTAAATAAAACCTTTTATTTTCCTGTCTTGGTTTTCACAAAAACCCTTCATTGATCCTTTTGACATTAAATGATCTTTTGACATCAATGACAACATATTAGCTTAGGGACTCAAAATGTCCAACAATTTTATGGTCTCTATAGATTTTAACTTGTGTGTCCCCATTTGGGTAGAATTATCAGGTCTCTCCTTACCCCTTTGGTCATTCCTACCATAACTTGTCATGCTCATTGGCAACTATGTGTGCATGGAGACACAAAAATTATATGTTATATGGCCATACAAATGAATCTGTGTTGAAATTGATCTCTCAAAGGACCTCAAAGACTATTGATATTGAGGTTGGTGAAATCCATTTTCAACAATGGGTGGTCTATATAAATCTACCAAACACTTGTTATCATTGTCAATCTGTAACTCACAAGATAAAAGACTGCCCTCTTATGGAGGGTCAGTTTAAAAATCAAACTCCAATAGAAGTAGCAATACCTTTTGATTGTAGTTCAATATATCCCTCCTGCTAATGGAGGGGAGGAATGGGCATATATCACCAAGAAAAATGGTAAAGGAAACCAACCACAACCTTCTACAGGTGTAGGTAAAAATGAGCCTCAATCGGGCTCTCAGCCAAGGATCTCTCATGCAGCTACTATAAAAAAAAATTGTTTCTCCTCTTGTAGGTGCCTGTAATGGTAACACCCAACAAGTCTCTTCGACTCCTCAAGGCTCCCAGTCGGCTCAGTAATCAACTATGCTAGATTTTATCCCCTCAAATGGATATCTTGTCTCTCCTCCTAGTCCATCTAGAAAAGTTTCTTTATGTAACCCTCATCGCTCTTACAGTCCAACTAAGGAATCCTTAGGAAGCCCTCTAGAGAAGCGAAGACAGATGAATTTTGTTTTAGAAAAACATAATAGGTTTCTTATGAATACATTTGAATCTTTGGTAGATTTTGATGACTTTGATATCATCGAAGTAAATATGCTCCTCGATCATGTCTCATGAAGTGCATGTCCTAGAATGTTAGGGGTTTGATAGATCCTATGCACAAGTACCTTGTGCATCAGGGTTTGGATGACGTCAAGATCAGATTTGGTAGTATTGATATTTTATGCTTTCAATAATTCAAAGTCACTAACTTCATTCTATCAAGTACTTACTCCTTTCTTTGACCTCGAGGCCACACCTCTCATACTATGCATGACACATGCAAAGGAGGGGTAGTCATCTATCTTTCAAAAAACTACCATTCCAAGTTGATATCTTGGGAATATGACCCTTCCAATCATGTTTTCTGGGTTGTGATGGAGATTGATAGCCATATCCTTGGTGTGCTCAACATCTATGTGCCTAATGATGCTAATGACTATTGTGTGCTTTGATGATGGGTGGCGTTCTCTCTCACCCTTGTTGTTTGGTTACTCTACGATGACTTCAATAAGATTGAATTCCTATATAACAAGGTGGGTCTCCTTCCCATGTAGTGGGTTGTTGGGGAAAGAGAAGTGTTGTTTTTCATGAAAGAAAAGTTAGGGTTCTCTAACCCCAATAGTTGCTTCTTACCCTCTTTTTTCCCTACTATTACTTAGTTCATGTGGTCTAACAACCAACAGGGTGAGAGTCATGTGCTAAAAATATTAGACAGAGTCATGCTCTCAGATTCTAATATTTTTTCCTTTGAGCAACCCTCGTCCTCTTCTTCCTTTGTCTCTATCCACCTCAAGCTTTTTTTGTCTAACCATTCTCCCATTTTATTTTCCATCCTAGTTCATTTTGTATCCCCTCATATTTCTCAATCACAATTCTACCTTAATACTTCTATTTTGCACCACTAAATATTGAGACTCTATGTCATAAAAATTTGGAACCTGGTCGCGACTGAAAGGGATCTCCAACTAGATTGATTGGTGGAACACTACTATCTAGTTCAATATCAAATTTTTGTGCTCAGTAGGATGCAATATTTTCAAGCTTCGTTGCACTCCAACATTGCTCTCAAGCAGGAGGTGGAGGTGGTCTTAACTTAGTTTCAGTCCAATCCTTTCAATGAGGATATTTGGAGGCACCTGGCAACTGTCAAACACTATCTTATAATGGCATAGAACTATGATGCTAAAGGGGCACAGATCAAGGCAAGGTTGTATTGGCTTAAAATTGGTGATAGGGTAACTAAGGAGCTTGATGTGGACATAATTAGACCTAGGCGTATGTTTATTAGGCTTACTTTATTTTATCATTTTCTAAAGCTTAAGTCCAAAGTCTAAATTAGAAATTGAAAATGTAGTTCCAACTTGTAAATATCGGCAACATTTGGATGACATGGTCTTTGGGTTGGATTTACCTTTTGTATGAGTTAGAAAAGTTGGATTTTTTGGCTTAGTTAGCTTCTTGTTAGCATATTTGCTTAACTATAATTTTTGGTTAAACATCTTCTTATTTTAGAAGATTATGGTTGTTAAATATATTATTTAAGCACCTTACATGAATGAAAATCCAGTTAGTATTTTTCCAATTGTTGTTCCAATTCATTGGTATCAGAGCTTGTGATCAAGCTTGTGATAGTTGGCTCTTAGTTCACCTAGGAAGCCACTAGTTGCATAGGATTTTCATGATAAAAAATCCTTGCAAATTCTCCTCAAAATTCCTATTCTAGGTCCCAAAAAGGCTCTCTATTAGCTTTGTCAGATTCTACTCGTTGATCAGCATTGCCATTTGGCTTGAGTGCTCTATTGACCTATAGCCTGATGTTGACTTTGTCAGATTCTACTCGTTGATCAGTGTTGACATTTGGTGCTTTGTCGCGTTGACCTTGTTAATCAGCTTTGACTTGGCAGTTTTTCCGCATTGGCAACCTACTGCCCATTGACTTGGCAATTGAAAGACTAAATATTTTTATTTCAATCATTTTGCTCAAGCTTTCAGCAATTTAATATATTTTTTTGCCCTAAAACAAATATTTTTTAAATATTTTTGCTAACCTACCCTGAAACTCTTCTCTAAAATTGCTTGGCAGGCGCATCAAAATTATTTTTGTTGGGCATAGATTACAATTTTGAGGTAAAATACATTGTAATTGGTAAATTTTATAAGCCTTAAAAGATCTTGTTTTGATCTTTTAGATGCAATTGCTTGATAGGATCATAGTTGCAATTATTTTGATCCACTTTTGTATTAGCCTAAGAGAGGCTATTCTTTTGTAACAATTTTGGCTTACACTAGATCTCAAATGGCTTCTGATTTAGTGGATCAAATGGTCGTGATCATAGTAGTAGTTAGCCTTTTGGCTAACAAAGTGAATGATATTTCCACTCAAAGTCCTCTTGATGTAAAAGCCACTAAATATTCTAAGGTCCATACAAAATGTGAAGTTAATCTATATGATGGATCTAGGATCTCGATGTGCTAAATAGGTGGATCATGGACATGGAAACTTGGTTTGCATATATAGAAGTTCCCATCGATGATCAAGTTCGTTTTGCTAAACTGAAATTGAGTGGGTTAGCAAAACTAGTCTTCATGGATAGACAAAATAACAAAAATCTCATTCCCATTTGGGAGGAATTGGTACAAGGATTAAAGGATTCATTCTATCCTTCTAATTATGCACAAGAATTGAAAGTGAAATGGTTTAGATTGCACCAAGCTTACAATATGTTTGTGCAGGATTATGTCTCTTCTTTCAATAGGTTACGCATTTTGCTTCGTGTAAAAGATCTTGCAGATGAATTGATTGTAAAATTTACAAGTGGCCTTCAAGAGCACTTGTATAGGGAGCTCAAATATACTCCCTTGGAAACAATAGATGCGACCTTCAAGCATGCATAGTTGGCCAAAGAGAAGTTCATCGATCAGTCACAAGGAGCTTCTCGCTCTTCAAATCAACAATAGTCATCGAAGACCAAGATGCCTTCACCTTCTTCCTCCTCCTCTCCTACTTATTATAATGCAAGGAAATATTGTAATCATTGTGAGAGATATGAACACTTAGAATTTGAGTGTTTTAGGAAAAAGAAAAACTTACTTGTAAAATCTCCAATGGAGGAACCCCAAAAGGATTTTCTTGAGGTTATGGGAGAAGGAAGAGAATATGTTGAGTTATGGGGTAAATTGAACAATGTTACCTTGATGAATCATAAAGGTGGTCGTGATTGTTTGTTTGTCACAAACACCCACCTCACTTTACATCATAAGAATCAACAATTTATTATTCATAACCTACCATAGACCACACTTATACCTTGCTCTTATCCATCACAAAATATAGGATTAGTCTTCAATCAGCCTTAGGACACACTTGCTTCCACTACTTTGCCTCCTTTCAGGTGGCGTTTTCATCATCTTCCACTACATCACCTCCTCCCATGGAGGTGAGTTCATCATCTGCACCTCCTACTGCTACTTCTACTATTCTTCATCCTATTTTAGAGTTGTCTTCTTCATTATCGTATTCATCGATTCCTATTGTACAATAGACTTTGCAAGCTCTGTAGTAGACTATTGGTGCTTCATCCTTACCTCATCAAGATCCTACATAGATTAGCGATAGAGGTGTACCATGACATTGTACTCCAACATCCACAACTCATGACTTCAACAATCTTGTTGAACATCTCAATCAATTTTGTTTTCAGCGTGTAGTATCTCAACCTCTCACTTCTATTGTAAAAGCATTGGAGTTCAATGCTTCTATGGTGGAGAGGGATGATGTGGACATCATTAGACCTAGGCTTATGTTTATTAGGCTTAGTTTATTTTATCATTTTCTAAAGCTTAAGTCCTAAGTCTAAGTTAGAAATTAAAAATCCAATTCCAACTTGTAAATATCGACAACATTTGGATGGCATGGTCTTTGGATTGGATTTGTCTTTTGTATGAGTTAGCAAAGTTGGATTTGTTCACTTAGTTAGCTTCTTGTTAGTATTTTTGCTTAGCTATAGCTTTTGGTTAAACATCTTCTTATGTATTATTTAAGCACCTTACATGAATAAAAATCCAATTAGTATTTTTTCCAGTTCAGAGTTCTTCTAGTGCCTACGTCCTTGCAATCAATTTTTGAGCAATAAATCCCTTAATATTAATGGAGAGTGTGTTTTGAAGCTTCCTTGTATTCTCAGGATTTTTTAAGAACATTACTAGATTGTGTTTTTGACTCAGATCCACTCCCCTCAATGTGACCAAGCTCTTAAATCTTACCTCTCTATTGTCCTAGTGCGGCTCTCTAAGTCTCAAAGAGTTACCTATGAAAAGACCCTCTATTTGAAGGATCTAGAGGAAGCTCTTTCTCAGATGGTTGGCAATAAATCCCCTAGTCTTGATGGCTTTCCCTGTGAGTTCTACAAGTCTTTTTCAGATATTGTCAAGTCTGATCTTCTGAAAATTTATCAGATCTTCTCCAAGGGTTCTCTGTCCTATTATTAATTAAGGGATTATTAAATTTATCCCCAAGGTTGGTGATCCAAAAATTATCAACAATTGGAGGTCTATTACTCTCCTTAATGTTTCCTGTAATATCATCATCAAAACCCTAGCTTTGCACATCTACCATCTCCTTCCCATCATCGTGTGCACAAAGCAAACTGGCTTCATTCAGGGCAGGTTCATCCTTGACAACATTATTGCTATCTGGGAAGGCATGGAATGGGCTCGCAATTTTAACCAACGATCCTTGTTCATAAAAATTGAATTTGAGAAATCCTATGATAATCGATGGTTTTTCATTCTAGTCATGCTTAAAGCTCTTGGTTTTGGGCCTTCATTAGCTCTATGGATATGTTGTTCAATGAGGCTTCAACTATTTGTCCATTAACATGCACAAGTCCTCATCCATTGGGCTCTTCTGTTCCATTTGATAAGGCTACCCATTGGTGTCATCCCTATATGTCCTTTTAATTGAGGGGTTTGACTATTTACTAGTTCATCATATCGCTCAAGGTTCTATTCAAGGAATTTCTCTCCCTAGAGGTGAGTCTCAGTTGATCAACAATCATTTTGGTGATGATTCTTTCCTCATGCTTATTGAGGACAAAGGTATTATTCAACATGTGCTTACTTGCTTGGACACTTTTTATTTGGCTTCTAGATCCTTCATTCAATGGAGAAAGACTCAATGTTATAGACAATCTCTTGACCCGATACCCCATTAGCTTAGTCGATATCAATGGAGGATCATTTAGGAGGGGGAAATCTTTCACTTTTTAGGCATTCCTTTTGCTTTTAATAGTTCAATGTCAAAGCTATGGAAGTATGTCATTAACAAGGTGGAACATAAACTTACCTATTGGTCCACAAGAAGCTCTCTCTTGCTGGTAAATTCCAAATTTGCTCAAAAGTCCAATGACCGCCAATGTTTATTATTATTCTTGATGGGTCTTGTCTAAAAAATGCTATAAGAAGCTTGATAAGCTTCTACAAGACTTTTTATGGTCCATGGTAGGCTTGGCATTCTCAATACCCAACATCAAGGTTGGGCCCTCTATGTTAAATGGTTCATTGGATCCCTTATAGGCAATGAGGTGTAGAAGGTTCTCATATGTCATTGTATCTACAAAGGTTTCCCTTTTGATCATAATATTTGGAGGGGCATGGGATTTCCTTCCCTCCTTGTTGCTTTTGTGTCTATCAAAGTGACAGGATCCTTCATCTTCAAGAGCAATTAGAAAACTTGGGAGAGTGTTAAGTCTTGGTTAAGATGGAATGGCTAGAGCTTTTGGCATGACATTTTCATCATCTAGATGAATGTCTGGTGGTCACCTATCATCACCTACCAAGGTTCTCTGCTTGCACAGGTTCCTTAGGTTCATGCACTTAGAATTTTTTGCAAAGGTGTGTGGTGCATTATCGATTTCTTCTCTCATCCTACCAGGGATTGGCTTCCTTGGGATGAGTACAGAGTCAAATTTGGGCTCAGGCGCTCTGACAAGGACACTTTTAAGGCCATCAAGGTTGCTCTCCCTAAGTCCATGTTTTACAAAAATTTTGTGTTTTCGCAGCGACCTTGGTGGAAGGATTGGAAGTGGTATCCAGACACTTCGTTGCGAAATTACAAGGCCTGTTTGGGGTATGGATGAATTTCTCCTTTCCTCCCCATGATTGATAAGCTCAATCAATGATGGAATGTCTCTTCCCCTCACCCTGTGTGGATGCATAGGTTCCAGATCGCTTGGGCTCCTTTCATGTTTTGCTTGGAGTCTTCTTCACTAAGAGCTTCCTATTGAAGAGCATCTTTAGCATTTAGGCATCCCCAACCCTTCTTGTCTTTTCTATCTTCAGTTTGAGGACTTTATCCATCTTTTTTGGGTTTGTGCTCATGTTTATTCCCTTTAGGAGTGGCTTTTTTCCTTTTTAGACCATATTCCTACTCTACGTTTGAGTGGAAGCATATCATTTTAGTAGACCCCTCACCATTGTCGACTATTTTTTGTGAAGTGTGGCACTTGTTCCGTAAGGCGTCCCTATACAACATATGGAAATCTATATATGACTATATCTTTGGTAAGTGTTCTTCCTCTCTTCACATATCTGCTTTTGAGAAATCTAATATTATTTCATCTATGTATTTTTAGATTGTGATTCAGGCCGATAAGGCAGCTATGGAGCTCTCTTATCTTCAAGAGCTTATTGATCATTGGAGGAACACTCTGTGCACAATCAGTCAAGTTACTCCTGAGCAGAATTATCCCCAAAGTCGGTCTAGGTCTAGGTAGCATCGTTACTCGACCCTAAATTGCATTGTTACCCTGATCCCCTTCCCTACAAAGTTGGCCTTGGTAACCTGACTGCTCTCTCTCCCAAGTCCTTGGCTCGATGACTACGTCAAGTCGAGTGCTTTGGTGTTTGTTGCCAATGAGGATCTGTTTGCTCGTAGTTGGGAAGATGTTCTCAACACGTATTCTTCCAGGCAGGGATGGGGTTTGGTGCCTAAGTCTCATGATGATAATGTTGGGTGGGATTCGGTCCTAGTGGTGGCTAAACCCACATAATGGATCTTCATCATTGCGAGGATTCCTCTTTTTTGCTTTTGCTCTTGTGGCGTGCACTCAGCCACCATTTCCAATATGTAATTTTTTTTTTCTATTAGCTAGTTGATAGTGTTTGTCCACATGTCTTGTAAGGTGGTTTTAATTAGATGTTAGTTGGTTTTTTTATTTCCCACATAATTTTAACCGCAATAGTTTTTTGGTTGATAGCATTGGCCACATGACATGTTTATCCGCCTCTTTTTTTTTCTTGTTTGTAAAAATGTATCCTATTAATTCTTTAATATAATATCTTTCTGCTTTAAAAATTTTCCACTACCAAACATCTAACCTTTTGAATTAAATACCTCCATTTATTTATTATTTTTCATAGAGAAACTTTTGTAATCCTAATCAGCTAGGTAGAGATAATTATTTTTTCAGTTACATAGGAGAGTTAGGAGAGTTGGTCACAACTGTACTATTATTAGTAACTGACAAGCGCAAGGTTCAAACCACAGGGGCTGCTTCCACCAAACCTATTCCACTTCGTTATTGTTGACCCGACAAGCACAGGGGTTCAAACCATAGGGCTGCTTCCACCAAACCTATTCCACTTCGTTATTGTTGACCCGACGTGAAGGGGACCATCGGTCGCTCGGGATTCGTACCATCATCGTCGGTCCAAAGACAAAGTTAACGGATTCCATTGTCCATGGAATCTGCTTCCACTAAACCTATTCCGCTTTGTTCGCTCGGGTTTCCTACCGTCATCGTCATTCTGGCAAAGACAAAGTTAACGAACTCCATTGTACATGAAATCTGCTTCCACTAAACCTATTCCGCTTCGTTATTATTGATCCGATGTAAAATGAACCACTGGTCGCTCGGGTTTCGTACCGTCATCGTCAATTTGGCAAAGATAAAGTTAACGGATTCCACTACCCATGGAATCAAATCCATCAACCCGCATACAAACACTCGACAACTACCAACCACTTAAAAAACACTGTGAATGAGGACTTTTTTTTCCGGATTTTACTCTTTCAATTTCCCCGACATACCTAATTGTAGCTTTTTCTACGCACATAGAAAGTTTGAAAAGAAAATATGAAAACACTCTTAAACAGTATATATATATATATATATATATATATATATATAGCGTACATTATCCATGTGCGATGTCGCACCAGGCGACAAGTCTCCGTGTACGAAAAGCAAGAAGTCATTCGATGGCACTTACGACAATGCATTGTGTGATGGAGATTGGTATATGGCATAAGTTCCAAATAATTAATAAACATACATTTTACAGCCAATTACGCCAAGCTACTTCCACGAAAACCACCTAACTCTGGGCAAGAATTTCCACGAAACAAAGGTCTGTATATCGGATTCAACAAAACACAAGCACTCAACTTCGTAACAAAGATAGCCAGAAAAGCGATTGATCTTCACGTTCCAAATTTCCCCTCCTCGAACCCACATCGAAATCCAGGTCGAATGCGGGAAATCTCTCCAATCTGATGTTGAGGATTCGGAGGAAGACCCACTTCATCGTCCGAAGCCTCCTCTGCGGCGTCGGCTCTCCAAATTCCTTGCTATTTTCCTCTTCTTTCACATCTTCGACGCAACCCGTAGTAGTAGATCTCGCGTCATCTGCTATAAACAAGTCATCCAATTTATTAAACCTCCCTAAAAATTGTGAATTGCAAGTAGAAGAAGAAGTTCCAGCCGTGTCCAAAACAGTTTCCGACTCGCAGGTTTCCTCCATGAAGTCTCCATCGCTTTCTTCATGAGTAAACTTTCCCTGCTCCAATTTTTTAAAATGCCCATCAATTCTGTTTCCGGTGAAGTCCAATTCATGCAGGCCTGATTCGAATTCTAATGTCCTCCCCTTCTCTTCTTCCATTCTTCATCCGACCACGCCTTGGGAGTTGGAGACCATTCTCACTTAAATTATATTACACTGGCGACCAAAGCGTCCATTTTAACAGGGTAATCATCCATGGGAAAAAGTAAAACTAATTCTTAATTTTTTTTTGTTGTTTAAAAAAATCTTCATAACTTCAAGTAAAATCTTAACCTAATCAATTTGTTCCACTTGTTAACATAATCAAATCATTTACTATAGTGAGCAAATCACTCAAACATAGTGCAAAGCTGAAAATCCACATGAATTACAAGGAAAATCTTTTAAAAAGCGTTATAAGTATTTTTGGAGCCTTCTAAGTTTTGTAGAAGTGTGTAACATTTGCAGGTATAACTGACTTTTTAAATCGGCGGCTATACTGTTTGTGCTCTTTTGAGATCTGCACACATTGTGCCATTCTTAGTTACTACTCCGCCTTGGGTGGGGGGCTCCATCCCTTTCAATGGCTGCCTCTCAGGCCGCTATTTCACTGGTTAGTGAAGTTGCAGTTGTTGAGAGCCATGGCACTAGTAAAACAACCCAGGAAGTTTATCCTGAAGGTAGTTCCTCAGTGTCGGACATAACCTTGCACATGTCGGATGTTGATAAGGCCTGCAACTGGCTTGAAAGTCACACCCTGGTAGGGTACTTTCTGGGAAGGATTCCCAGTGACTCGCTAATCCGGCAATGGATTCAGCAAGTCTGGCAGCCATATGGCATAAAAGTTGATCATATTCAAAACCTTACTAAAGGTTTTTTTCATTTTCAGTTTGTTGATCCGCAGCATGTCGTTACTGTTATGAGCAAAGGGCCTTGGTATATTAGAAATACCCTTTTAATTCTTCAGCCCTGGCATCGTAATTTTATAGTTTCTGTTGATGTTTCCTTGCGTGTCCTCATTTGGGTGGAATTCCCAGGTCTCCCTTTGCCCCTTTGGCCATTCTTGCCACAACTTGTCACACCCATTGGCAAGTTTGTGTGCATGGAGCCACATAAATTCTATGTTGTGTGGCCATACAAATGCATTTGCGTTGAAATTGATCTATCAAAGGATCTTAAGGATTCTATTAATATTCAAGTTGGGGAGACCTATTTTCAACAACGGGTGGTTTATATCAATCTCCCCAATACCTATTATCGGTGTCAATCTGCTGCCCACAAGATAAAATATTGCCCTCTTATGGAGGGTCGATTCAAAAATTGAGTTTCAGTAGAGACACCTTCAAACACAAATAAATTTGCCCCTCCCACTAATGGAGGGGAGGAATGGACTTCTGTCACCAGGAAGAACAACAAAGGAAATCGACCACAAATGTCTATGGGAGCTGGTAAAAATGAGTCTCATCCGAGCTCTCAGTCTGGGGTTTCTCATGCAACTTCTATAGAAGGAACTTCTGTTTCTCTTCCTATAGGTACCTCTTCTGGTAATAACAAAAAAAATTCCTCGATTATTCAAGCCTCCTAGTCATCTAAGCCATCAACTATGCTAGTGCCCGCTCCCTCAAGCGAATGCTAGGTTTCTCCATCTAATCCTCCTAGTGAAGTTCCCTCATGAAACCCTCATCGCTCTTGCAGTTCAGTTAGGAATACCTCAGGCATCCCTTTGGAGAAGCGACGACAAACAAATTTTTTTCGTGAAAACCATAATAGGTTTCTCACAAATACCTTTGAATCCTTAGCAGATTTCGAGGACTCTGAGGTCCTCGAAGGAAATATGCTCCTCGATCGTGTCTCATGAAGTGCTTATCTTGGAATATCAGGGGTTTGACAGATCCTGTGCGCAAGTACATAGTGCGTCAGGGTCTAGATGACTTCAAGGTAAAAAATGGTAATATTGATATCCTTTGCCTTCAGGAAGTCAAAGTCACTAATTTTATGTTGTCAAGTACTTGCTCCTTTCTCTGGCCTCGAGGCCACACCTTTCATACTTTGCATGAGATGGGTAAAGGAGGGGCAGTAATTTATCTTTCAGAATCTTATCATTCTAAAATGATCTCTTGGGGTTGTGACCCTTCTAATCATGTTGTTTGGGTTGTGATGGAGATTGATGACCATATTATTGGTGTGCTCAACATCTATGCTCCTAACGATGCCAATGATCATTGTGTGTTGTGGCGATGGGCAGCACTCTCTCTTCCCCCTGCTATTTGGTTGCTCTGTGGGGACTTTAACATGATCGAATTCCCACATGATAAAGTGGGTCTTCTTCCCATGAGGTGGGCTGCAAGGGAAAGAGAAGCATGGCTTTTCATGAAAGAAAATTTGGGGCTCTCCGATCCCAATAGCTACTTTTTACCCTCTTCATTCCCATCTAGTGCTTGGTTCACATGGTCTAACAATAAACAAGGTGAGAATCATGTTTTAAAAATATTGGATAGAGCCATGCTCTCTAATTCTGATATTTTCTCCTTCGAGTGGCCCTCATCTTCTTCTCCCTTTATCTCTGTCCATCCCGAGCTTTGCTTGTCTGACCATTCCCCCATTTCCTTTTCCATCTAGGTTTCTTCTACTCCCCCTCCTCTTTCTCATTCACAATTTTACCTTAATACCTCCATTTTGCACCACCCCATATTGAGGGCCTATGTTATCAGAATTTGGAATCTTATCCCCAGACCGAAAGGGGCCTCAGGATGGATTGATTGGTGGAATGTTGCTATCCTACACACTGCCCGCTTTCTACGCTCGCTTGGGCGTAAGATTGCTAAGTTTCATCGTCGCTCCAATGCTGCTCTTAAGCGAGAGTTGGAAGTGACCTCTTCTCAACTTCAGTCCAATCCTTTCAATGAGGAGCTTCAGAGACACCTCACTATGGTTAAACACCAGCTTCTTCTAGCATAGCACTATGATGCCAAAGGAGCTCAAATCAAGGTGAGGTTGCACTGGCTCAAATTTGGAGATAGGGTTACCAAGGAGTTCTTTCAGCGCTTGCATCCTCGTAATCAATTTTTGGGTATTAAATCCCTTAACATTAATGGAGAGCGTGTTTCTAATATTCCTAGTATTCTCTCTACTTTTGAAGAGCATTACCAGTCTGTATTTGCGGCTCAGGCCCGCTCCCCGCAACATGATGAGGCCCTTAAATCCTACCTTTATGTGGTTCCAGAATGACTTTCTGAGTCTCAAAGAGTTGCCTGTGATAAGGCCCTATCTTTGAAGGATCTGGAGGAAGCTCTTTCTCATATGGCCAATGATAAATCCCCTGGTCTCAATGGCTTCCCTTGTGAATTCTACAAATCCCTTTGGGACACTGTAGGGCCTGATCTTCTCAAAGTCTATCAAGAGGCCTTCTCTAAGGGTTCATTGGGCCCTAACATTAATCAAGGGATTATTAAATTTATCCCCAAGGTTGGTGATCCTGAAATCATCACCAATTGGAGACCTATTACTCTCCTTAATGTCTCTTATAAGATCATTGCCAAAGCCCTAGCTTTACGCATCCACCATCTCCTTCCTATTATCGTGCGCCCAGAGCAAACTGGCTTCATTTGGGGTAAATACATCCTTGACAATATTATTGTTGTCTGGGAAGGTATGGAGTGGGCTCGTAATTCTAACCAATAGTCTATGTTCATCAAAATTGACTTTGAGAAAGCATATGACATGATTGATTGGTCCTTCATTCTAGCCATGCTTAAAGCTCTTGGTTTTGGGCCCTGCTTCATTAGTTCTGTGGAAATATTGTTTGTTGAGGCTTCGGTTGTTTTGTCCATTAACAGACACAAGTCCTCAACCATTGGTCTCTTTCGATCCATTAGACAAGGTTACCCTTTAGCTCCTTCCCTTTATGTCCTTGCTGCTGAAGGGCTTGGCTATTTACTAGCTCATCACGCTCCTCAGGGTTCTATTCGAGGAATTTCTCTTCTCGGAGGTGAGTCTCAGTTGATCAATGGTCATTTTTTTGATGACTCTTTCCTCACTCTTATTGAGGAAGAAGGTGTCATTCAACAAGCGCTTGCTTTCCTGGACACTTTTTGTCTGGCTTTTGGATCCTCCATTCAATGGAGAAAGACCCAATGTTATAGGCAGTCTCTCGACCCAATGTCCCACTGGCTTAATCAATATCAATGGAAGATCATCCAAGAGGGGGAAGTTTTTCATTTTTTAGGTATTCCTTTTGCCTTTAACGGGTCGTTGCCAGAGTTATGGAAGTATGTTGTTAACAGGGTGGAACAGAAACTTACCTACTGGTCCACCAAGAAACTCTCCCTTGCTGGTAAATTTCAAATTTGCACTAAAGTCCTTGCGACCACCCATGTTTATTATTCTTCCTGTTGGGTCCCATCCAAAAATTGTTATAAGAAGCTTGATAAGCTTTTGCGAGACTTCTTATGGTCCTCCTCCAATAATGCTTTAGGATTCCACCGTGTTGCTTGGGAGTATTGTTGTCTTCCCATAAGCCATGGTGGACTTGGCATTATTAATACCCAATGTCAAGGTTGGGCCCTTTGTGTTAAGTGGGTCCTTAGAGCCCTCACAGGCAATGAGGCCTGGAATATTCTCATCCGACACTGTATTAGTGAAGGTTCCCCTTTTGGGCGTAAGAGTTGGAAGGGCATGGGGTTCCCTTCCCTCCTTGTTGCCCTTGTGTCTATCAAAGTGTCAAGATCCTTCGTCATTAGGAGCATTTGGAAAGCTTGGGAGAGTGTTAAACCTTGGCTTAGATGGAATGGATAGAGCTTTTGGCATGGCCTCTCCATCAACCAAATGAATGTTTGGTGGTCACCTATTATCAGCTACCAGGGTTTCCCGCTTGTGCAAGTTCCTTGGCTTCATGCACTGAGATTCTTTCGCAAAGGTGTACGATGCATCACTGATTTATTTTCTCATCCTACCAGGGATTGGCTCCCTTGGGATGATTTTAGAGCTAAATTTGGGCTTAATCACTCTGATAAGGATACCTTTGAGGCTGTCAAGGTTGCTCTCCCTGACTCCATGTTACACAAGATTTATGTGCTTTCTCAACGACCTTGGTGGAAGGACTGGAAGTGGTATCCAGACACTCCATTACAGAATTATAAGGCCCGATTGGGGTATGAATGGCTCTCTCCTTGCCTCCCCATGATTGAGAAGCTCAATCAACGATGGAAGGTCTCCTTCCCTCGACCTGTTTGGTTGCGTAGGTTCCAGATAGCTTGGGCTCCTTTCTTGGAGCCCAAAATTTCTTGTTTTTCTTGGAGTCTTTTGCACCAAGGGCTTCCTATTGGGGAGCGTCTACAACATTTAGGCATCCCCAACCCTTCTTGCCCTTTCTGTCTTCAATCTGAATATTTTATCCATATTTTTTGGGTTTGTGCTCGTGCTCATTCCCTTTGGGAGTGGCTTTTTTCCTTTTTTAGACCCTATTCCTTTGCCATGTTTGAGTGGAAGCATATCATTTTGGGAGATCCCCTGCCATTATCGACTATTTTTTTTGAAGTGTGGCACTTGTTCCATATGGCGGCCATGTTCAGTTTATGGAGAGCTAGAAATGATTGTATCTTTGGTAAGTGTACTTCTTCTTTGCACATCTCTGCTTTTGAGAAGTCTAATATTATTTCTTCTGTGTATTTTCAGATTATAGTTTAGGCCAATAAGGTGACCATGGAGCTCACTCATCTTCAAGAGCTTATTAAACAGTGGGGGAACACACCGTGCTCAATAATTTAGGATAATCCTCGTAGCAGATCCAGGTCCACACAACAGTTTTGCTCACTCTCAAACTACACTCCTATCCCAGTTCAAGGTGCTTATAGAGATGGTCGTGGCTATTATTTTTCCCCCCCCCTCGACTTGCTGGGGTGATTTAAGAGTTTATGGTTGGGTTTATGTTTCATGCTTCTAGACAAGAGAGGGACTCTTTTTCAAATTCTTTAAGCGGTGGATGAAGGTTATCAGTGAACTATTATCAGTTTGTACATCAGTTATGTAAATTGTTATCAGTTTATTATGTACATCAGTAAACAATTTACTCTGTCCATCAGTTTTGTAAACTGTTATCAGTTTACTCTGTCCTTCAGTTATTCTGTCCATCAGTTATGTAAACTGTAGATTGTTCTCTACTTTGATAGGGACAATTTTTTTTGGTTGATGGCGTTAGCCACGTGGCGTGTTTATCCGCCTCTTTTTTTTGTTTGTAAAAATGTATTTTGTTAATTATTTAATATAATGTTTTTTTACATAAAAAAAAAAAGTTTTGTTTTTCACCTCAAATAACTCAGGGGTAAACTTTTACTATAAATAAGGGCCTAGAGTTCTTCTCTTCATCTTTTTACCATTAGAATTTAGATCTACACTATGTAAAACCCATATTATGCTTTGTACTCATGAGGTTGTAAGAGATTGATAAGTCCCTTAGTATCTTGTTAGAAGCACTATCCTTATGGGTTATCAAGTGTGTGGCGGTCAGGTACAACCCGTCTTTCCTATATTATCATTCGTTTACCAATTTTATAATCAAATTAATGGGTAGGCATTGATGTTATTTGGATTCTTGAGTGTTGATTGATTGCATGCTACTTTGTCATTGTATAACAACTATATTTGCTTTCATCTCTCACACTCTAAGCTATATACATTTTCTTTCCAAACTTCATGCATTTTAAATATTTGTATTTAGTTTTGGATTTTATTTCATGCAAATTAATTAGTTTATATTAGAGATCCAAACAAGGAAATCAAGGAGCTATCCTAAATCCAAATGTCAAGGAAAGCCTATGGAAAACCTGTCCAACCTTGTTGAAACTCAAAGAGAAAGGTGGGGGTTTTTTTTTTTGTTTTGTTTTTGTGTTCTTTGTGTTGTTTTTTGTTGTTCTTGTGTTTTTGTTGTTTTGTTTTGTTTTTTATGTTTTTTGTTATTGTTCTTGTGTTTTTTTCATTCTTGTTCTTGGGTTTCTCTTTGTTTGTGTTATTTCGTGTTTTTATGTGTGAGTGTTTTCTATGTTTTTTGTTTTTGTTTATTGTCTGTTGTTGGTTGTTTTTTATTTTTATTTTTATTTTATTTTTTTTAATTTTTTAGGTTTTGGTTGTGTTTATTTTTCATGTTTGTTTTGGGTTGTCTTTGTAGTGTTCTGTTGTTTTTGTCTTGTTTGTGTTTTGTTATGTGGTTCTTGTGTTTTTTATGTGGTTTGTGTTGTGGTTTCTTTTATCTTATTGTGCGTGTTTGGTTGTGCTTTTGTTTTTGACACACTCAAGGAGCATGTTTTTTATTTTATTTTATTATTTTTGTTGTTATTTACTTATTTTAAATTGGTTTTGTGTGTTTGTTTGCTCCTTGAGTATGTCAAAGGTGGTAGGCCAGGTCCGAGTCCTGGGCATTTTTGGCGGAATGGATACCCCTGCCTCCTTGGGTCTTACCCGAAAGTGGCATCCCTTTTGGGTTGTTTTCCACAAATAATAATAAAAAAAGAATAAGCTTCATCACTCCTTTTATGGAATGTAAGGGGGATAAAATGCAATCCCCTCAAAACACAATGAAATTATAAGGTTGATTCAAAGAAATAGACCAAACATAGTCTTTCTTTAGGAGACTAAGATAATAGTAGAGGAGATGAAGAGAACGGCTAAGAAATTGGAGACCATGGGTTTAGTAGAATCTCTTAGATCTTAAGAAGCTTTAGGTGGACTCTCTTGTCTATGGGATCCAAAGAAATTTGTGTTGTATGTGGCTACGAGAAGTTGGGGTATTCTAGGACTTCAAGGGCAATAGAGGAAAAAGGACCAACAACTCCTTTGTATTAACATATATGTAGTCATTACTATATAGGACAAACAAAGATAATGGGACTATATCAGACACCTTAGGCTCTATTTTCCCAATAACTAGATTGTTCTAGGAGGGGAATTTAACTCCATTCTTTCCTTAGATGAAAATATGGGAGGGATGAGAACATTGAACATTGCCACTAATTTAATGCAGGAGCACTTAAGGTATCTCCACTTGATTGATGTTAAGCCTGACAACAAATTGGTGATATGGATGAATAAACAAAAGGGACCTGCATGCATCCTAGAGTGCTTTGATAGGTTTGTAATCTCGAATGACCTTCTCTCTCTAGAAGTAATTTCAAAATCTCTTATCCTTAATAATGTGGTATTATACCATTAACATATTTTTCTATATCTCTAATAGTCTGCTAAGAAATACGTACCATTTAAATTGTAGCTTATGTGATTTAAAGATACTTCGTTTAAGCCATTAGTTCTTTAGTGGTGGAGAAAAGGAAAACCAAGATATGACACTCAGATGTATTATTTTATCAAGAGATTACAATTCATCAAAACTAAAATTAAGGAATGGAATTGGCATAAATTCAAGGATGTGAGGCCTAAAAAGGTAGGTTGGGATTTTAGAATAGAGTAATTGAATGCTTAGATCTTCTCCTTGGGACTTATAGAGGAGCTCAACAAATAGGAAATCCAAGTCTCTTTCAAGTTAGAAAAATGAGAATGGAAGGAGGAGCTCTTATAGAAAAAAAAATTCAAGATCTAGTGCTTGAAGAAAGGGGACAAAAATTCTACTTTCTTCCATTAATTTCTTTTGGCCAGACAAGTCTCAAACTTTGTGCCTTCCTTGAAGATCAACACGAGTGATCCAGTTTACTCTTGGGATAGGATAAAGAAAATTACCACTAACTACTTTGAGGAACTTTTCTTTGTAGTCCCCTTGGCCCATAAGGCTCAAGAGGAAATTCTAAGGGGAATACATTCCCTTATTAAGGAAGAGGATAAGGAGGTATTGATAGCACTAGTTTCTATGGCAAAAGTAAATAAATTATTTAGGATTAAAAAATGAAAAACTCTTGGACTAGATGGCTTCTCCATAAAGTTCTTCCAAGAATTATGGGACCTAATCAAGGATGATCTACTTGTGGTGGTAGAGGAAGCACAAGTAGCAAACTTTATTTTGAAATAAATCAATAAAACCTACAATGCACTCATACCAAGTATCAAGAGATAAATCAGATTTCTAGCTTTAGACTGATATCCCTATGTAATGTTCTCAATATCATTATGTTGATGATAGCTCAAAGGTTGAAACCTTTCCTTATTGATATAATCTCACCAGAGTAAGGAGGATTTATGTGAAGGAGACAAATTGCAGATAAAATAGTGCTTGCTTAGGAGACCCTTCACTCCATATAAACATAAAGATCGACATCCATGTTCATTCATTTGAACCTCTCCAAGGCTTATGATATGGTAGACTAGTATTTTCAAGGAAAGGAATAGTATATCCATTCAAGGAATCAAATATGCATTGATAACCCATTCTCTCTCACATTTACAGTTTGTAGATGACTTGACCTTCATGGTCCATGCTACTGCATTAGAAGCATCTAGATTTAAAATAATTCTAAACCTTTTTGATGGCCAAAGGACAAATTATTAACAAGGAAAAGTCTAAGATCATATTCTTTCATTATATTTCTAGAGTGGAGACCATGATTCTAAGTATCTTGAATTTCAAGTGAAAATCTCTTCTAATATCTTATCTAGGAAATTAGGAGTTCCATTAAAGGTGGTCAAACAAGAAAAGGTAGAATGGGGGTGGTTGATAGAGAAGATATAGATTAGGATGAATAATTGGATGAATCAGTGGATTTCTCTTGTAGGTAGGTTCACTTTTGTTAAATTTATTTTATAGTCTATTCCCATATATATTTTCTTAGTCCTAATTATTGTTAAGGATGTGCTGAGAAAGTTGGACAAGATTAATCAAAGGTTCTCATGGAGCAGGGTAAAATTAGAGTGTAAATGGGCCCTAGTGAAGTGGGATCAACTTTATCTTCTAAAAATAAGAGGGAGACCTGGGCCTTCAGTCAGTGATAAAAAACAACTTATCTTTGGCATCAAAATTATATTTGCAGTTAATTATTTTCTCTAATGCGTTATGGGAGAAAATATTGAGAGTAAAGTATGAAAAAAATTGAACTGTAAATATTTTTACTAGATATCAGCTTCCTTAACGAGGATCTCTGGTTCTTGAGGTACTTAGGATAGGAGAGACAATTATCAAACCGTAACTATTCTAGATAGTGAAGAATGGTCATCAAGAAAATTTCTAGATTGATGCTTGGGTTGGTGTGCCTCCATTGTCTCTATAATTTCTAGAATGACAAGACATCATGGAACAACTCCATAGTTGAGAATAAACAAAGACATCACACTATTATAGAAACTATGGAGAAAGAAATTTAGAGGATAGAGTTTGGAATCTAGTAAGAGATTGGTCAATCCTTGCAATAAAGGTTATCAAGGAGATTATTAATTAGGTTCTTAAAAGTCAATCACTATCCTGGTCGAAAGATAAAGACAAAATAGGATAAGACTCACATTCTAATGATGTGTAATATACAACTCTAGGATACTCATCCCTCACTTACCATGGAAAAAAACCCACTCAAGGATATCTTTAATTAGATGTGGTAACTTTTGACATGGCCTAAAGTGAGACTCTTAATCTGGCTTCTACTCTACAAGAATTTTCTTACAAGAGACCAATCGATGAAACATAATTTTTTTGGTCCATTCAAATGTGAACTCTATTGTGTAGAGAATGAGATCTAGGGCCATATTTTTCTTCTATACCTTGAATTTCCATTATGGAAATCACTGATAATATTTTTAAAAATAAGATTTCTTTAATTCACCTCCCTCGAGTACACATGGAGGACTTGGCCCATGGTGGATAACTTGATAAAATAAATGACCTTGGTTGGCATCTCTCTAATGATCTAGAATCTATGGAAAGAAAGGAATAAAATAATTTTTAAAGCAACTCACCATAATGTCCAACATATTTAGGAAAATATTGTAGCCAATATCAAGGAAAATACCCTACATACTTTAAAGCCTCACTCCACGATATCTCAGTAGTGGTAAAGTTTACTCTTCAAGCTTCAACTCCTAATGGATAAATGGAGACATAGACACCCACAAAGTCCTCAACCTATTAATCATAGGAATGGACCATGACAATCCCCTCCTAGAGGTATGGGAAAGATCAACACTAATGGTGCACCAAGATATAACCCAGGAAGGGACAGCATGAGAGGAATAAGAAGACTCTTAGATGGTACTCATGCTTTTATTTTTGTAGAGAATCTTGTTGTCCTCGCTAACAATTTGACAAAAGTGTGTGCTATGCTTTGTGACCTTCAAGAAACAACTAAGGTCGATTGGTCTATAGTTTAGGTTGAATCAGACTCATAAGTAACCATTAATCAACTAAAGGCACCCATCAGGATCTCCTCTCAGCATTGGAAGTTACAAAGGGTGATTGACAAGATACATGCACTTCAATCCAAATTCAGAATAATAGAGTCTCTTCATGCTCCCTAAGAACAAAATAATATTTTAGATGCTATGACAAATTGGGATTTAGACCTAATGTATCTAACTTGTTATGGAGATCCTCCATGATGGTGGTCAAATAAAACTAGGGTAAACCTCTACCATATTGATGCCAACAACTTTAATTCCTATATGTAGTGACTTAGAAGAAAGTCATAGATTCCTCTTTTTTTGTATTAGAAAAACACATTTAAGAGATAGGTGTTGCTCTTTTGTAAACTTTAGATGAAATCCCTATTTGCATGGTAGGGCCGACAAGGTAGCTCTCTTACTTGCTTATAAGTAATACAAAGGCTTTTTATATTGACATAAAAATAAATAAATATAAGGAATTCACTTTGATGAAGTGGTCACCATCTTATGCTTCATGTGGTTCTATGAGTCCCGTACAAGTCCTTATGAAGTAAACTCTCTCCCAAATTGGATTTGACATTCTTATATGGATTTGTTCTTCCCTTTTAATAAAAATATACACCTTATATATTCTTACTCCTATTTTAAGATAATATAAAGTCCTTGTATATTCCTAATCCTATTTTAAGATGATATAAAGTCTTTAACAAATAAGTTGTTTATAGAGATTAACCTCATGGTGTGACCTTGATCTAACGTATGAGTTTTACTCTTATATTGTTATGCATAAATACAAATTACATATGTATATATGATACATTTAATTCAAAGTTAAAATTATTTTTTTACCATTTAAAGACATTTCAACACTACAAAATTTTAAAATTAAATTTTTTATTTAAAAAAACAACTTCCTTTTTATATATATAAACTTAAATAATAAAATTATATTAATTTTGATAATAATTTTTATTTAGCATTACAAATTTAATATTTTCATGCACATTCAAGTTCATTAATAACTAAAAATTCCACTATTAAATATATTATGGGTTAACTTCATTATCTATGGACCATATAACATCTTAAATTAAATACATCTAATTCTTCATATAATTTCCTTTGAATAATTTTTTTTGAATTGGTATATTCAATTTTTATCTATTTTTTTATTATTTTAGTTCCCAACTTTAGGTGTTTATGTGCCAAAGTAAGTGTTTTTTTTAATAAATATTTTAGTTAATATTCCCTTTATATATAAGGGAGTTGGTTACAACCACGTTATTTTTATTAACTAATAAGAGTAGGGTTCAAACCACAAATCACAAGGCCTACTTTCAACAAACATATTCCACCTGGTTATTGTTGATCCATAAGCATATTTCATCTCGTTGTTGTTGACCCAACGTGAGGAGGACCACCGATCGCTCGAGATTCATACTATTATCGACAGTCTCGTGCACATTTAGAGGATTCAGAGCACACTACTACCTTTGCAAATTGGCACTTAACCGTTTGACGTACACTCAAAGGATTCAAAGCAGACTACTACCTTTTCAAATTGGCACCTTCAAAATTTAAACCCAGTTTTCTTCTATAACTACCAAAAATGACTGCCTTTAAATTAACTAAAATTTAAATTCTATCAAACATGGTTTTATGAATTTCATACAAGTCCTCAAGAATTAGACCCTCTCAAATTTGAATATTCTTATATGAATTCAATCCTACCTTCTAATAAAAATGCACACCTTATATATCTTATCTTACTCTTATTGTAAGGTGATATAAAGTCTTTAACAAATAATTTCTTGGTAGAGATTGACCTACAACATATGAGGTTTAGTATTTAACAAATAATTTGTAGAAATCCTCGTGGTATGATCTTGATTTGAAATACGACATATGAGTTTTCGTCTTATTATTAATAAATATTCTAGTTAATATTCCCTTTATATATATAAGGGAGTTGGTTACAACCACATTATTTTTATTAACTAATAAGCGTAGGGTTCAAACCACAAATCACAAGGCTTACTTCCAACAAACATATTCCATCTGGTTATTGTTGATCCATAAGCATATTTCATCACGTTGTTGTTGATCCAACATGAGGAGAACCACCGATAGTTTGAGATTGATGCTATTATCGATAGTCTCGTGCACATTTAAAGGATTCAGAGCACACTACTACCTTTGCAAATTGGCACTTAACCGTTTGACGTACACTCAAAGGATTCAGAGCATACTACTACCTTTGCAAATTGACACCTTCAAAATTTAAACCCAAATTTCTTCTATAACTACCAAAAATGACTGCCTTTAAATTAACTAAAATTTAAATACTATCAAATATATGGTTTTATGAATGTCATACAAGTCCTCAAGAATTAAACACTCTCAAATTTGAATATTCTTATATGAATTCAATCCTACCTTCTACTTAAAATGCACACCTTATATATCTTATCTTACTCTTATTGTAAGGTGATATAAAGTCTTTAACAAATAATTTCTTGGTAGAGATTGACCTACAACATATGAGTTTTAGTCTCTAACAAATAATTTGTAGAAATCCACCTGGTATGATCTTGATTTGAAATAAGACATATGAGTTTTCATATTATTATTAATAAATTATTTAGTTAATATTCCCTTTATATATAAGGGAGTTGGTTACAACCACATTATTTTTATTAACTAATAAGCGTAGGGTTCAAACCACAAATTACAAGGCCTACTTCCATCAAACATATTCCACCTAGTTATTATTGATCCATAAGCATATTTCATCATGTTGTTGTTAACCCAACGTGAGGAGGCCCACCGATTGCTCGAGATTCATATTATTATCGATAATCTCGTGGACATTTAGAGGATTCAGAGCACACTATTACCTTTGCAAATTCGCACTTAACCGTTTGACTTACACTCAAAGGATTCAAAGCAGACTACTACCTTTGCAAATTGGCACCTTCAAAATTTAAACCCAAATTTCTTCTATAACTACCAAAAATGACTGCCTTTAAATTAACTAAAATCTAAATACTATCAAATATATGGTTTTATGAATGTCATACAAGTCCTCAAGAATTAAACACTCTCAAATTTGAATATTCTTATATGAATTCAATCCTACCTTCTAATAAAAAATGCACACCTTATATATCTTATCTTACTCTTATTGTAAGGTGATATAAAGTCTTTAACAAATAATTTCTTGGTAGAGATTGACCTACAACATATGAGTTTTAGTCTTTAACAAATAATTTGTAGAAATCCACCTGGTATGATCTTGATTTGAAATACGACATATGAGTTTTCGTCTTATTATTAATAAATATTTTAGTTAATATTCCCTTTATATATAAGGGAGTTGGTTACAACCACATTATTTTTATTAACTAATAAGCGTAGGGTTCAAACCACAATTACAAGGCCTACTTCCATCAAACATATTCCACCTGGTTATTATTGATCCATAAGCATATTTCATCACGTTGATGTTAACCCAACGTGAGGAGGACCACCGATTGCTCGAGATTCATACTATTATCGACAATCTCGTGGACATTTAGAGGATTCAGAGCACACTATTACCTTTGCAAATTCGCACTTAACCGTTTGACGTACACTCAAAGGATTCAAAGCAGACTACTACCTTTGCAAATTGGCACCTTCAAAATTTAAACCCAAATTTCTTCTATAACTACCAAAAATGACTGCCTTTAAATTAACTAAAATCTAAATACTATCAAATATATGGTTTTATGAATGTATACAAGTCCTCAAGAATTAAACACTCTCAAATTTGAATATTCTTATATGAATTCAATCCTACCTTCTAATAAAAAATGCACACCTTATATATCTTATCTTACTCTTATTGTAAGGTGATATAAAGTCTTTAACAAATAATTTCTTGGTAGAGATTGACCTATAACATATGAGTTTTAGTCTTTAACAAATAATTTGTAGAAATCCACCTGATATGATCTTGATTTGAAATACGACATATGAGTTTTCGTCTTATTATACATAAATACAAATTACATATGAAAGTTAAAATCCTAAATTATCTTATAAAATTATAAAATTAAATTTTTTATTAAAAAAAAATTATTTTAAAATATAAATTTAATTAAATTTAAAATGTAAATTAATTAGTAGCACACCTTATATATCTTATCTTACTCTTATTGTAAGGTGATATAAAGTCTTTAACAAATAATTTGTTGGTAGGTAGAGACCTACAACATATGAGTTTTAGTCTTTAACAAATAATTTGTAGAAATCATCTTATGGTATGATCTTGATTTGAAATACGACATGAGTTTTCGTCTTATTATGCACAAATACAAATTACATATGAAAGTTAAAATCCTACGTTATCCTACAAAATTATAAAATTAAATTTTTTATTAAAAAAAAAAATTATTTTAAAATATAATTAACATTATCCTACAAAATTATAAAATTAAATTTTTTATTAAGAAAAAACTTTTATTTGAAAATATAAATTTAATTAGATTTGAGGTGTAAATGATTGTAGAATGGTGGTTATAGGGGCGTGTGTGGCATGGAAACAACGCATATTATTTTGATGGTCATAAAAACCATAGATAGTTGAATAGTTTCCTTGGATTCAACCATATAAATTCAGTATATATATAAATTTAATTTTATAATATATATATATATATATATATATATATATATATATATATAATTTAGTTATTGTGAGAAATCTTTATAATAGGCTGAACAGTATCCTTCCAACCATGATCATTCGTAAAACCGAGAACTATACTTATATATTTTATTTTTATTGCAAGGTAATATAAAATCTTTAACAAATAATTTTTTTAAAGAAATTCACCCTATGAGAGGACCTTGATTTGACATATGGCATACAAGTTTTCATCTTATATTATTGTGCACAAATTAAAATCCTGCATTATCCTACAAAATTCTAAAATAAAAAAATTTATTAAAAAAACTTTTATTTTAAAATATAAATTAAATTTTAATTATAATATTTATATATCTATCTTACTCTTATTGTAAGATAATATAAAATCTTTAACAAATAATTTCTTTGTACAAATTCACATATGAGTTTTCCTCTTATATTATTATTATAATGCACAAATACAAATTACATACGAAAGTTAAAATCCTACGATATCCTACAAAATTTTAAAATTAATTTTTTTTATTAAAACAAACTTGTATTTTAAAATATAAATTTAATTTGAGGACGCGATTTTTGAGCTCTGGCGATTTGGCGGGAAACCTTCTGAATTGCCGACGGTCGAGCCTCTAGGGTTTCAGATCGGAAACCTCTTCCAGGGTCTTTGGGGGTTTGCTGCTGGTCTTTGTTCTAGGCTCTTTCGGTGCCTCGGGAGGGCCCAATGGGGTCTCCTCCAGGTTCTCTCGAGGGGAAGAAGACCTCTTATGCGGAGATATTACGAGAAAATCCTGCGTCTTCCTCTGATGATGCTCAGCGGAGTGCTTTCCATCTGCTATCCAGGAATGCGGGCAAGGGTTCTCCTGTGCATAGAGTCAATGGATGTCTCCCGCAATCTGCGTCAAGACCAAAAATAGTCATCGAACCAGAGCTGGTTGAAGACACGATAAACTATCGGGCTACTCATGATCTGATCTGCAAGTTCATGGGCATTCGACCCACCCTGCACTTTTTGCATTCCTGGGTGAGACAAAACTGGGAGCCTATCGGTGAGTACTCCTTATGGCCCATAAGCAATGGGTATTTTATTATTAGTTTTTCTTCCCTAATGGATAGAAAGCAGAGCATTTGAATCAGAGAAGAGGAGCCATGGCCCGGCAGGGTTATTTGTCCAACCGTGGAGAGCGGGTTTCGACCCTCGCATTGAGCCCACGGCTGTCCCGGTTTGGATCCGGCTGTATGCTCTCCCGATGGAGTTTTGGGGTGAGCAGATTCTTGAATTGATAGGCAACTCTCTAGGTAGATATTTGGGAGTTTCCAAGGATACCATTGAAGGAAATACTGTTGTTTATGCGAGAATTTGTGTAGAACTGGATATTAGTCAACCGCTACCAGCTGAGATGGAACTAGAGTTAGCAGGACATTCCTGGATACAACAGTTAGACTATGAAGCCCTACCTTTCCGATGTAGAGTCTGTCATTTGCATGGCCATTTGGCAAGGTTACGCCCAAATATCTTGAGCACCAAAGCGGATGCTCCACGGGGAATGTCAAATCGCCCCAGAGAAGGTAAGTCCACTTCGGTCAAGGAACCACTGTCATTCCCCACGGTTACGAGGGCCGGAAAGATGGCTTTGAACAGCGAGAAGAGAAGAAGAAACAAAAAGAGAAATGGCAAGGAGCAAGCTCTTCCCAAGCCAACCAACCGGTATGAAATCTTCAAATCTCTTGTGGATCAAGAAGACCAAATTATGGAAGGAGCGGATGGGAACCTTGAGGATAATATCATCCTTACTCATGCTCCTCCCTCATCAACCCCTGTCCTTGAACAGGTGATTGACTCCTATGATACTTTGCAGCAAGAAAACCCAGGGACTCTGGTAATCCACTCCCCAGTTCAGCCAGCTATTAAAGATGTTACCATGGGAATTGCAGAAAAGCTCAGAGAAAGACCGGCTCTTGGAATTTCCCGAGGTGGAGAAGAGGTCGAAAAATAGTAATTCCCAAGGGGTGGGCGGGGAAATCCAATAAGGATCTAATTGCGGTGCAAGGAGATAAGCTAATCAATGGAGGATTGGCGAGAACAATTGATTCGTATTGCTCCCAAGGTTTCCAATGATTATTCAATCTTGGAATGTGAGGGGTTTAAACGGTAGAACCCATCAATCTGCTTGTTCAAAGACTTTTAGAGAGAAGTAAAACAGACTTTCTGCTCATTCAGGAGACAAAAATGTCATTAGACCTTATGAGTAAAACTGTCAGCCGAATCTGGAGGGGTGCTGGCCATATGGCGGTGGCTGCTCTAGGTGCCTCGGGAGGGATTGCTACTCTTTGGAATCCTCTGGCGTGGATAGCAATAGAACATATAGCCTGGAGAGGGGTCCTCACATCTCTTTTTAAGAATATTGTTACAGCTGAACAAGTCTTAATTACAAATTTCTATGGGGCTCGAGAACATCGAGTGGTCGGCGGTTTCAATGGAAAGTCTGTTCAAAACATGAGGTCCTCCGGGAAGATTTTGATTGGATTATTTTTGGGGACTTCAATGCTAAATTATCTGCTAGGGATCAGGAAGGTGGCATCCCTGTTTTGGATACAGGGGACCGGCTGTTTATTGCCCAAGTCCAGGCCTTTAACCTTGTTGATATCAAAGGCCCTGGTACAAACTTTACCTGGACTAATAAGAGAAGAGAGCCATACAATAGGAGGGTTAAGCTTGACCGGTTTACGGTCTCGGAGGAAGCTTATGTTAGATGGAATATCAAATTCCAGATTTTGGAGGGCCCAGTCTCAGATCACTCTCCCATTTTTCTGGAGGGAGGGACTATGTCAGGGAAGTATTACAAACCTTTTAAATTTGAAAATTTTTGGTTGCAAAAAGAGGACCTACGAAGGAAAATTCCACAGTGGTGGGAAGAAGGTCGTCTCCCTTTTGGAACAGCTATGTTCAAATTTCATAAACGACTTCTTTTTGTTAAGAGTAAACTAAAACGAGTGGAAGCAAACTAACAAATCTGATTTCCGGCTCCAACGGGCTCCCTTGTTGGCCGGATGGAATGAGGTGCAAAAACAATTCGAGAGAAGGAATTATTTACGAGCATCTTAAATTCGAGGATGACGCTTTACGCAAAGCGGTTGAGGACATTGATAATCAAGAAGAGATCTCTGGAGACGAGAGAGCAAGAAATACTTGGCTATTAGAAGGAGACAGAAATACTAAATTTTTCCATCGCTCTGCTGTGCTAGAAGGCAATTGAATAACATGGAATTCCTTCAAGATGAGAATGGAAACTCTTTTGACACTCTCCCTGATATGCACTCCCTCTCTATGGAGTACTTCTCAAACCTCTTCAAGGAAAGTATGCAGCATGATGTGGAAGCCCAAAATGAAGTCATTGAGGGCATTCCCTCTATTATTTCTCATGAAGAGAATGAGGCCCTTCTTAAGCCCATTGATCGTGATGAACTCAAGAAGGTGGTCTTTGGGATGTGCACGAGGAAAATCGCCTGGTCCGGACGGTTTCCCTATTGAGTTCTTTCAGGCCTTCTGGGATATCTTGGAGGAGGATGTGTTGGCTGTCATTGAGGAATCCCGAACTAACAAAAGAATGCTCAAGGCTCTAAATCACACCTTTATCACCTTAATTCCTAAAGGAGAGGGGGGGCTCACATTTCCGATTTCAGACCTATTGCATTATGTAATGTGATTTACAAAATTATCACTAAAATTATGGGCTGAAAGACTAAAACCCCTTCTTCGAGAATATAATCTCCCCCGAGCAAGGGGGTTTTGTTGAAGGAAGACAGATCTTGGATGGAGTGATCTTGGCTCGGGAGGCTATCCATTCTATGCATAATTCGGGTAACAAGGGAATGTTCATCAAAGCTGGATATGTCTAAGGCTTATGATAGAGTAGAGTGGGGCTTCTTGGTCAAGATGTTGGCAGCCTTTGGTTTTTCTCGGAGTCTGGATTGCCTGGGTCATGAGCTGTATCTCTACGCCTTCCTACTCTGTTTTAATTAAGGGACTTCCCTCGCCACCTTTTGGAGCCTCTCGGGGTCTCCGCCAAGGAGATCCTTGCTCTCCTTATCTCTTTCTCATCTTGGCTGAAGGTTTAGGCAGACTCCTCCTGAGAAGAAGACGTCAAGGACAGATAACAGGAATTAAAATCGGGGCTGAAGTTTTGACTCATTTACAGTTTGTGGATGATACGGGTTTGGTGGGAGTTGCCAGCCTCAGGGAAGCAAGAGGAATCAAAGATTCTCTTAACGTCTACCTCCGGGCTTCTAATCAAGTCATCAATGAAACAAAATCAAAAGTGGTCTTCTTTAACCTTGATCAAAGGTCACAAGAGAGAGTTATGGAGATCCTGGGTTTCACTAGGACCTCCCTTCTGTTGTTTATACGGGGTTCCTCTGCATTTCAAAAAACTGAAAGCTGATTTACGGAAGGACCTTTTGGATGGCATCAAAGAGAGAATGAATCACTGGTCTCATAGATGGTTAAGCTATGGGGGCCGACTAACTTTCCTGAAGTCAGTTATTCAGGCCATGCCTATTTACAAATTCTCTATTATGGCCGCCCCTCCTTCAATTTGGAAAGAGCTGGACAAAGCGGCTAGAAGTTTTCTCTGGGAAGGTGCCAAAGGAGAGAGGAAATGGGCCTTGGTTGGTTGGGATAAGGTCACCCAGCCCAAGGAAAAAGGTGGGCTGGGTTTAAGAAGCTCCAAGTTTAACAATCGGGCCCTGGCTGGTAAATTGTATTGGAGGTGGATTTCCCAGCCTACGTCCCTCTGCAGCAGAATCCTTTCTAGTAAATACTTGGGTCTTGTTCATCCCAACGACTTGGGCCGCTATCCTTTGGAGGGTAATGGATCTCTTGTGTGGCAGGCGCTCAAGCTTGGATCTCGCATTATCAAAGATCAATTGTTATGGAAAGTTGGGAGAGGGGAGAAGGCCCGGTTTTGGACTGATTCTTGGGATCAGCATCCTCCTATCCTTGTTGTGTTTCTTGATTTGCATCCGTTAAAATCAGCTCTTGAAGATAAGGGTTGGATTAATATTGAGAGCTACTTCAATACCGGCCAATTGGGGGAGTATAAGGTTCAAAAGTTTAAGCGAGTTGGGTGAATGGCCTATTCCAATCCCTCGGGAGCGAGGCTCCAACTCCGGAAAAACTTTTGGCGGAAAGGTTTCTTGCTTGGGAGAGATGAGGAGGATGAGCTTGCACAGGGCTTTGGGAACCTTGGGGTTTATTACGTGAAGGAGGGCTATGATTCGATCCTTCTCGAGCCCCCCCACACTCTTTTCCAGTTCAAGAATGGAGGAAGATATGGCATCCCAAGGGCTGGCCGAAAGTGAACTTCTTTGCTTGGCAGTTGATGCATAATGGTATCTTGACCTTTGACAACCTCAGAATTAGAGGCATCATTGGCCCTTCCCAGTGTGTTTTGTGTTATAGGAATGAGGAAACTGCGGATCATCTTCTGTTTGATTGTCCTTTCACACAACAGATTTGGCATCGTTGGTTCTCCCACTTTAAACTTCAGGCTCTTGGAGACTTGTCTCGGACCAATTTATGGGAAAGCTGGAAGAGAGGTAGATTTATATCTAAAGCTCTTCGTACTGGTTGGGAGCTCGGTTTCCTTTTTATTTGGTGGCGGGTGTGGTTGGAAAGAAATGCTCGTATTTTTCGTGAAACCTTCTCTTCGGTGGATGGGATATGGCAGGTCATCTGGAGCAAAGTTGTGGAAACCGTTGCCATCTATGCTGAGGAGGAAAATCAGCCAGCTTCTAAGCCTTTGGAAGGGAGAGTTGCTGATCTTGAGAGACAGGTAAGAAGTTGTTGGAAACCTCCCCCAGAAGGCTGGGTCAAAATCAATACTGATGGAGCTGCAAAAGGTAATCCGGGCAATGCTGGTAGTGGAGTTATCTGCCGTGATCATGCTGGGACTTGTGCTCTATTGGGAATTGCAAGGTCTGGGATATGCCACAAACAATGAAGCTGAGGCCTTTGCTATTAAATCTGCCTCCATCTGGGCCGTCAAGCAAGGTCATAGAAAGATAATCATTGAGTCTGATTCCCAAATCCTGGTTGGTGCTCTTGATTGCATGAGGAACTTTGCCTTAAAAGCTTGGAGGCTGCGGATTTTGGTTTCCCAAATTATAGAGCTTTGGAAGGAAGTAGAGGATGTGATACCTGTTTATGCTAGTAGATCTCTCAATAAAGCGGCTGATTTCCTTGCTAAGATGGGTGTTGAGAGAGAGGTTGGGATGCATCTGCATAGCAATATGTCTGTGGAGGATGCAGAGATCAGACAAGGCCTTGAACAATTTTTGAAATAATGTGCAAAGTTTTTTTTGCTAAGGATCTTTTTTGTCGCGATATCGCGACATGTAGTGCTGTCGCGGCCTCTGGCTGGTTGCTGTCGCGATATCGCGACAGGTTGAGCCTCCGCGGCCTCTGGTGGGTTTCTGTCGCGACATCGCGACAGGTCCCGCTTTCGTGGTCCGTGTGGAGTTCTTGCCGCGCTTTCGTTCCCTTCATGAAGTTGAAAAGCAAAGTTAATATTTCGTCGCGTTTTCGTGACAAGTTTGAGAATTGGAAGCTGCAAGGTATTCCTGTCGCGATTTCGCGACTCGTTTGGCACTTAGGCGGCTGGGTGGAAAATTGTCGCGATATCGCGACCTGTAGCGCTGTCGCGGCAACGAGTTGGTTTTTGTCGCGATTTCGCGACAGGTTGTGCCTTCCTGGCCTTTGGCGAATTTCTTGCGCGATATCGCGACATGTAGCGCTGTCGTGGCTCTTGTTGGGCTTTGCTAGCGATATTGTGCCTCTCTTGAAGATGTTGTTCAAAGGTGGTATTGTGTCGCGTTTCGCAATAGGTTGGTTAATTGGATGCATCTTGGCTTTTTGTCACGATTTCGCGGCATGTTTGGCTCTTAAGCGACTGGTTGGTTTTTGTCGCGATATCGCGACCCTTTTGCGGCATGACTGTTGTTTAGTTTTTTCGTCGCGTTTTCGCGACGCCTTCTGCGGGTGGCTGTCGAGGGCCCTTCCTGTCGCGATTTCGCGACATGTCACGATTTCGCGACATGTCGCGTTATCGCGACTGTTGGCGCTGATGCGGCCGTGACGGGTTTGCCTGTCGCGATTTCGCGACATGTCGCGTTTTTGCGACATGTCGCCTTTTCGCGCCGTTTGTTCTCTTTGCCCTGTGGCTGCTAGTGTTGCCTTTGTGCGCTGCCCTTGTTGTGTTGCTCTTGGCTCTGGGTCGGGATGTGTTCTCTCCCGCTTGTATCTGGTCTTTGTATTAATACAAGTTTTCATTTTTTTCAAAAAAAAAAAATATATATATATATATATATATATATATATATATATATATATATAAATTTAATTTTAATTATAATATTTACATTTAAAAATATATATATTTATTTTTCACATTTTATATAATTAAAATTTCCACTATCAAATATTTAACCTTTTAAACTAAATATCTCTATTTTTATATTTTTTTAATAAAATTTTGTATCAATTAAACCTATTATTTATATAATGAAACATATTTACACCTAACAAACACTTAAAAAACTCATTTATAAATTTTCAAATTACCCCCGACATCCATAATTGTAGCCTTTTCTACGCACAGCGAACGTTTGAAAAGAAAATATGAAAATCATCTTAAACAGTATCTATAGTGATAAAACAGTATATATAGCGTACATTATCCATGTGCGATGTCGCACCAGGCGACAGATGCAGAACCTCTCTAAACTAAGTCTCCCTGTACGAAACGCAACAACTGATTTGATGGCACTTACGGCAATGCACGGTGTGATGGAGATTTGCTATATCTCACATAAAATTCAAAATAATTAATAGACACAATCGCATCCATCCTTTAAACGGACGTACATTTTACAGCCAATCACGCCAAACTACTTCCACTATCTGTAGAGAAATCCTCTTAATTCTGGGCCAAATCCATTTTCTTAACGTCTTTTACTTTTACAGAGAGAAAGGTAACGAACAATGTAATTAAATTCGTCTCGTGTTTGGTTTGGTATTCCCTAGAAAAGCCAAGGCACGCGTGATGGCAGTGGAATGCAAGGACACAGGGCTATGATTAGAAAGGAAAGTCTGAACAATTAACAGACATGTGTAACCCTTCTAGAAGAAAAGTGACAGGCTGTCAACGTTTGACGTCTTCTAGAATTTTCATTTACCTTCAAATTTGAATTGTTCCGTCTGTGCGCGGGGGAATGAGGACATATGGTTGGCATCATACAAGTAAAAGGTCTATGTGCATGAGAATTTGGGTATTCTTTCTAATAACCTTGTTAAGGGGTATGGTATTTAGCAGGCTACTAAGGTTTGGGAAAAGGTGTTAGTTGAGTCTGACTCTCAACTTATGATTAATCTCTTGAAAACTTCTAAGAATCATAAGGTGGATTGGAGAATAAAAAGAATTATTGAGAAGATTCAGAATCATATGGTCAAAGATCAAAACAAGAGTGCTGATGCTTTAGCAAATTGGGCTTTGGACAAAGGTGATCTTACTTGTTATGGCCACCCTCCTATATGGTGGGCTTCTCAAATTAGGGAAGCTCTTCTTTCTATCATTTCTTTGGATGGCTCCAGTTTTGAAGGTACCTAGTTTCTTCTTGTTTTTTTTTTTTTCTCTTTGGTTCATTCAGTTTTTTTTAGTTCTCTAGATCATTCTATTCTTTATTTTGTTTCCTCTGTTGATTCTTGTCTTAATAGTCTTCTGGTCTAGATAGGTCGTTGTTTTGTTCAACTTTTTTTTTTTTTTTAGTTTTTTAAGGTGGGGTTTTTTTTTTTTGTTTTGTTTTTGTGTTCTTTGTGTTGTTTTTTGTTGTTCTTGTGTTTTTGTTGTTTTGTTTTGTTTTTTATGTTTTTTGTTATTGTTCTTGTGTTTTTTTCGTTCTTGTTCTTGAGTTTCTCTTTGTTTGTGTTATTTCGTGTTTTTATGTGTGAGTGTTTTCTATGTTTTTTGTTTTTGTTTATTGTCTGTTGTTGGTTGTTTTTTATTTTTATTTTATTTTTTTAAATTTTTTAGGTTTTGGTTGTGTTTATTTTTCATGTTTGTTTTGGGTTGTCTTTGTAGTGTTCTGTTGTTTTTGTCTTGTTTGTGTTTTGTTATGTGGTTCTTGTGTTTTTTATGTGGTTTGTGTTGTGGTTTCTTTTATCTTATTGTGCGTGTTTGGTTGTGCTTTTGTTTTTGACACACTCAAGGAGCATGTTTTTTATTTTATTTTATTATTTTTGTTGTTATTTACTTATTTTAAATTGGTTTTGTGTGTTTGTTTGCTCCTTGAGTATGTCAAAGGTGGTAGGCCGGTCCGGAGTCCCGGGCATTTTTGGCGGAATGGATACCCCTGCCTCCTTGGGTCTTACCCGAAAGTGGCATCCCTTTTGGGTTGTTTTCCACAAATAATAATAAAAAAAGAATAAGCTTCATCACTCCTTTTATGGAATGTAAGGGGGATAAAAGGCAATCCCCTCAAAACACAATGAAATTATAAGGTTGATTCAAAGAAATAGACCAAACATAGTCTTTCTTTAGGAGACTAAGATAATAGTAGAGGAGATGAAGAGAACGGCTAAGAAATTGGAGACCATGGGTTTAGTAGAATCTCTTAGATCTTAAGAAGCTTTAGGTGGACTCTCTTGTCTATGGGATCCAAAGAAATTTGTGTTGTATGTGGCTACGAGAAGTTGGGGTATTCTAGGACTTCAAGGGCAATAGAGGAAAAAGGACCAACAACTCCTTTGTATTAACATATATGTAGTCATTACTATATAGGACAAACAAAGATAATGGGACTATATCAGACACCTTAGGCTCTATTTTCCCAATAACTAGATTGTTCTAGGAGGGGAATTTAACTCCATTCTTTCCTTAGATGAAAATATGGGAGGGATGAGAACATTGAACATTGCCACTAATTTAATGTAGGAGCACTTAAGGTATCTCCACTTGATTGATGTTAAGCCTGACAACAAATTGGTGATATGGATGAATAAACAAAAGGGACCTGCATGCATCCTAGAGTGCTTTGATAGGTTTGTAATCTCGAATGACCTTCTCTCTCTAGAAGTAATTTCAAAATCTCTTATCCTTAATAATGTGGTATTATACCATTAACATATTTTTCTATATCTCTAATAGTCTGCTAAGAAATACGTACCATTTAAATTGTAGCTTATGTGATTTAAAGATACTTCGTTTAAGCCATTAGTTCTTTAGTGGTGGAGAAAAGGAAAACCAAGATATGACACTCAGATGTATTATTTTATCAAGAGATTACAATTCATCAAAAATAGAATTAAGGAATGGAATTGGCATAAATTCAAGGATGTGAGGCCTAAAAAGGTAGGTTGGGATTTTAGAATAGAGTAATTGAATGCTTAGATTTTCTCCTTGGGACTTATAGAGGAGCTCAACAAATAGGAAATCCAAGTCTCTTTCAAGTTAGCAAAATGAGAATGGAAGGAGGAGCTCTTATAGAAACAAAATTTCAAGATCTAGTGCTTGAAGGAAGGGGACACAAATTCTACTTTCTTCCACTAATCTCTTTTGGCCAGACAAGTCTCAAACTTTGTGCCTTCCTTGAAGATCAACATGAGTGATCTAGTTTACTCTTGGGATAGGATAAAGAAAATTACCACTAACTACTTTGAGGAACTTTTCTTTGTAGTCCCCTTGGCCCATAAGGCTCAAGAGGAAATTCTATAGGGAATCCATTCCCTTATTAAGGAAGAGGATAATGAGGTATTGATAGCACTAGTTTCTATGGTAAAAGTAAATAAATTATTTAGGATTAAAAAAGGAAAAACTCTTGGACTAGATGGCTTCTCCATAAAGTTCTTCCAAGAATTATGGGACCTAATCAAGGATGATCTACTTGTGGTGGTAGAGGAAGCACAAGTAGCAAACTTTATTTTGAAATAAATCAATAAAACCTACAATGCACTCATACCAAGTATCAAGAGATAAATCAGATTTCTAGCTTTAGACTGATATTCCTATGTAATGTTCTCAATATCATTATGTTGATGATAGCTCAAAGGTTGAAACCTTTCCTTCTTGATATAATCTCACCAGAGTAAGGAGAATTTATGTGAAGGAGACAAATTGCAGATAAAATAGTGCTTGCTTAGGAGACCCTTCACTCCATATAAACATAAAGATCGACATCCATGTTCATTCATTTGAACCTCTCCAAGGCTTATGATATGGTAGACTAGTATTTTCAAGGAAAGGAATAGTATATCCATTCAAGGAATCAAATATGCATTGTTAACCCATTCTCTCTCACATTTACAGTTTGTATTGACCTTCATGGTCCATGCTACTGCATTAGAAGCATCTAGATTTAAAATAATTCTAAACCTTTTTGATGGCCAAAGGACAACTTATTAAAAAGGAAAAGTCTAAGATCATATTCTTTCATTATATTTCTAAAGTGGAGACCATGATTCTAAGTATCTTGAATTTCAAGTGAAAATCTCTTCTAATATCTTATCTAGGAAATTAGGAGTTCCATTAAATGTGGTCAAACAAGAAAAGGTAGAATGGGGGTGGTTGATAGAGAAGATATAGATTAGGATGAATAATTGGATGAATCAGTGGATTTCTCTTGTAGGTAGGTTCACTTTTGTTAAATTTATTTTATAGTCTATTCCCATATATGTTTTCTTAGTCGTAAGTATTTTTAAGGATGTGCTGAGAAAGTTGGACAAGATTAATCAAAGGTTCTCATGGAATAGGGTAAAATTAGAGTGTAAATGGGCCCTAGTGAAGTGGGATCAACTTTACCTTCTAAAAATAAGAGGGAGACCTGGGCCTTCAGTCAGTGATAAAAAACATCTTATCTTTGGCATCAAAATTATATTTACGGTTAATTATTTTCTCTAATGAGTTATGGGAGAAAATATTGAGAGTAAAGTATGAAAAAAATTGAACTGTAAATATTTTTACTAGATATCAGCTTCCTCAACGAGGATCTCTGGTTCTTGAGGTACTTAGGATAGGAGAGAAAATTATCAAACCGTAACTATTCTAGATAGTGAAGAATGGTCATCAAGAAAATTTCTAGATTGATGCTTGGGATGGTGTGCCTCCATTGTCTCAATAATTTTTAGAATGACAAGACATCATGGAACAACTCCATAGTTGAGAATAAACAAAGACATCACACTATTATAGAAACTATGGAGAAAGAAATTTAGAGGATAGAGTTTGGAATCTAGTAAGAGATTGGTCAATCCTTACAATGAAGGTTATCAAGGAGATTATTAATTAGGTTCTTAAAAGTCAATCACTATCCTGGTCGAAAGATAAAGACAAACTAGGATAAGACTCACATTCTAATGATGTGTATTATACAACTCTAGGATACTCATCCCTCATTTACCATGGAAAAAACCCACTCAAGGATATCTTTAATTAGATGTGGTAACTTTTGACATGGCCTAAAGTGAGACTCTTAATCTGGCTTCTACTCCACAAGAATTTTCTTACAAGAGACCAATCGATGAAACATAATTTTTTTGGTCCATTCAAATACGAACTCTATTATGCAGAGAATGAGATCTAGGGCCATATTTTTCTTCTATACCTTGAATTTCCATTATGGAAATCACTAATAATATTTTTAAAAATAAGATTTCTTTAATTCACCTCCCTCGAGTACACATGGAGGACTTGGCCCATGGTGGATAACTTGATAAAATAAATGACCTTGGTTGGCATCTCTCTAATGATCTAGAATCTATGGAAAGAAAGGATTAAAATAATTTTTAAAGCAACTCACCATAATGTCCAACATATTTAAGGAAATATTGTAGCCAATATCAAGGAAAATACCCTACATACTTAAAGCCTCACTCCACGATATCTCTGTAGTGGTAAATTTTACTCTTCAAGCTTCAACTCCTTATGGATAAATGGAGACATAGACACCCAAAAAGTCCTCAAAATATTAATCAGAGGAATGGACCATGACAATCCCCTCCTAGAGGTATGGGAAAGATCAACACAAATGGTGCACCAAGATATAACCCAGGAAGGGAAAGCATGAGAGGAATAAGAAGACTCGTAGATGGTACTTATGCTTTTATTTTTGTAGAGAATCTTGTTGTACTCGCTAACAATTTGGCAAAAGCATGTGTTATGCTTTGTGACCTTCAAGAAACAACTAAGGTCGATTGGTCTATAGTTTAGGTTGAATCAGACTCATAAGTAACCATTAATCAACTAATGGCACCCATCAGGATCTCCTCTCAGCATTGGAAGTTACAAAGGGTGATTGACAAGATACATGCACTTCAATCCAAATTCAGAATAATAGAGTCTCTTCATGCTCCCTAAGAACAAAATAAGATTTTAGATGCTATGACAAATTGGGCTTTAGACCTAATGTATCTAACTTGTTATGGAGATCCTCCATGATGGTGGTCACATAAAACTAGGGTAAACCTCTACCATATTGATGCCAACAACTTTAATTCCTATATGTAGTGACTTAGAAGAAAGTCATAGATTCCTCTTTTTTTGTATTAGAAAAACACATTTAAGAGATAGGTGTTGCTCTTTTGTAAACTTTAGATGAAATCCCTATTTGCATGGTAGGGCCGACAAGGTAGCTCTCTTACTTGCTTATAAGTAATACAAAAGCCTTTTTATATTGACATAAAAATAAATAAATATAAGGAATTCACTTTGATGAAGTGGTCACCATCTTATGCTTCATGTGGTTCTATGAGTCCCGTACAAGTCCTTATGAAGTAAACTCTCTCCCAAATTGGATTTGACATTCTTATATGGATTTGTTCTTCCATTTTAATAAAAATATACACCTTATATATTCTTACTCCTATTTTAAGATAATATAAAGTCCTTATATATTCCTAATCCTATTTTAAGATGATATAAAGTCTTTAACAAATAAGTTGTTTATAGAGATTAACCTTATGGTGTGACCTTGATCTAACATATGAGTTTTACTCTTATATTGTTATGCATAAATACAAATTACATATGTATATATGATACATTTAATTCAAAGTTAAAATTATTTTTTTACCATTTAAAGACATTTCAACACTACAAAATTTTAAAATTAAATTTTTTATTTAAAAAAACAACTTCCTTTTTTTATATATAAACTTAAATAATAAAATTAGATTAATTTTGATAATAATTTTTTATTTAGCATTACAAATTTAATATTTTCATGCACATTCAAGTTCATTAATAACTAAAAATTCCACTATTAAATATATTATGGGTTAACTTCATTATCTATGGACCATATAACATCTTAAATTAAATACATCTAATTCTTCATATAATTTCCTTTGAATAATTTTTTTAAATTGGTATATTCAATTTTTATCTATTTTTTTATTATTTTAGTTCCCAACTTTAGGTGTTTATGTGCCAAAGTAAGTGTTTTTTTTAATAAATATTTTAGTTAATATTCCCTTTATATATAAGGGAGTTGGTTACAACCACATTATTTTTATTAACTAATAAGAGTAGGGTTCAAACCACAAATCACAAGGCCTACTTCCAATAAACATATTCCACCTGGTTATTGTTGATCCATAAGCATATTTCATCTCGTTGTTGTTGACCCAACATGAGGAGGACCACCGATCGCTCGAGATTCATACTATTATCGACATCGTGCACATTTAGAGGATTCAAAGCACACTACTACCTTTGCAAATTGGCACTTAACCGTTTGACGTACACTCAAAGGATTCAGAGCAGACTACTACCTTTGCAAATTGGCACCTTCAAAATTTAAACCCAAATTTCTTCTATAACTACCAAAAATGACTGCCTTTAAATTAACTAAAATTTAATTTCTATCAAACATATGGTTTTATGAATGTCATACAAGTCCTCAAGAATTAAACCCTCTCAAATTTGAATATTCTTATATGAATTCAATCCTACCTTCTAATAAAAATGCACACCTTATATATCTTATCTTACTCTTATTGTAAGGTGATATAAAGTCTTTAACAAATAATTTTTTTGGTAGATATTGACCTACAACATATGAGGTTTAGTCTTTAACAAATAATTTGTAGAAATCCTCGTGGTATGATCTTGATTTGAAATACGACATATGAGTTTTCATCTTATTATTAATAAATATTCTAGTTAATATTCCCTTTATATATAAGGGAGTTGGTTACAACCACATTATTTTTATTAACTAATAAGCGTAGGGTTCAAACCACAAATCACAAGGCCTACTTCCAACAAACATATTCCATCTGGTTATTGTTGATCCATAAGCATATTTCATCACGTTGTTGTTGACCCAACATGAGGAGGACCACCGATCGCTCGAGATTCATACTATTATCGATAGTCTCGTGCACATTTAAAGGATTCAGAGCACACTACTACCTTTACAAATTGGCACTTAACCGTTTGACGTACACTCAAAGGATTCAGAGCAAACTACTACCTTTGCAAATTGTCACCTTCAAAATTTAAACCCAAATTTCTTCTATAACTACCAAAAATGACTGCCTTTAAATTAACTAAAATTTAAATACTATCAAATATATGGTTTTATGAATGTCATACAAGTCCTCAAGAATTAAACACTCTCAAATTTGAATATTCTTATATGAATTCAATCCTACCTTCTAATTAAAATACACACCTTATATATCTTATCTTACTCTTATTGTAAGGTGATATAAAGTATTTAACAAATAATTTCTTGGTAGAGATTGACCTACAACATATGAGTTTTAGTCTTTAACAAATAATTTGTAGAAATCCACCTGGTATGATCTTGATTTGAAATACGACATATGAGTTTTCGTCTTATTATTAATAAATATTTTAGTTAATATTCCCTTTATATATAAGGGAGTTGGTTACAACCACATTATTTTTATTAACTAATAAGCGTAGGGTTCAAACCACAAATTACAAGGCCTACTTCCATCAAACATATTCCACCTGGTTATTATTGATTCATAAGCATATTTCATCACGTTGTTGTTAACCCAATGTGAGGAGGACCACCGATTGCTCGAGATTCATACTATTATCGACAATCTCGTGCATATTTAGAGGATTCAGAGCACACTATTACCTTTGCAAATTCGTACTTAACCGTTTGACGTACACTCAAAGGATTCAGAGCAGACTACTAACTTTGCAAATTGGCACCTTCAAAATTTAAACCCAAATTTCTTCTATAACTACCAAAAATGACTGCCTTTAAATTAACTAAAATCTAAATACTATCAAATATATGGTTTTATGAATGTATACAAGTCCTCAAGAATTAAACACTCTCAAATTTGAATATTCTTATATGAATTCAATCCTACCTTCTAATAAAAAATGCACACTGTATATATCTTATCTTGCTCTTATTGTAAGGTGATATAAAGTCTTTAACAAATAATTTCTTGGTAGAGATTGACCTACAACATATGAGTTTTAGTCTTTAACAAATAATTTGTAGAAATCCACCCGGTATGATCTTGATTTAAAATACGACATATGAGTTTTCGTCTTATTATTAATAAATATTTTAGTTAATATTCCCTTAAGGGAGTTGGTTACAACCACATTATTTTTATTAACTAATAAGCGCAGGGTTCAAACCACAAATTACAAGGCCTACTTCCATTAAACATATTCCACCTAGTTATTATTGATCCATAAGAATATTTCATCACGTTGTTGTTAACCCAACGTGAGGAGGACCACTGATTGCTCGAGATTCATACTATTATCGACAATCTCGTGCACATTTAGAGGATTCAGAGCACACTATTACCTTTGCAAATTGGCACTTAACCGTTTGACGTACACTCAAAGGATTCAAAGGAGACTACTACCTTTGCAAATTGGCACCTTCAAAATTTAAACCCAAATTTCTTCTATAACTACCAAAAATGACTGCCTTTAAATTAACTAAAATCTAAATACTATCAAATATATGGTTTTATGAATGTATACAAGTACTCAAGAATTAAACACTCTCAAATTTGAATATTCTTATATGAATTCAATCCTACCTTCTAATAAAAAATGCACACCTTATATATCTTATCTTACTCTTATTGTAAGGTGATATAAAGTCTTTAACAAATAATTTCTTGGTAGAGATTGACCTATAACATATGAGTTTTAGTCTTTAACAAAATAATTTGTAGAAATCCACTTGATATGATCTTGATTTGAAATACGACATATGAGTTTTCGTCTTATTATACATAAATACAAATTACATATGAAAGTTAAAATCCTAAATTATCTTATAAAATTATAAAATTAATTTTTTTATTAAAAAAAAATTATTTTAAAATATAAATTTAATTAAATTTGAAATGTAAATTAATTAGTAGCACACCTTATATATCTTATCTTACTCTTATTGTAAGGTGATATAAAGTCTTTAACAAATAATTTGTTGGTAGGTAGAGACCTACAACATATGAGTTTTAGTCTTTAACAAATAATTTGTAGAAATCATCTTATGGTATGATCTTGATTTGAAATACGACATGAGTTTTCGTCTTATTATGCACAAATACAAATTACATATGAAAGTTAAAATCCTACATTATCCTACAAAATTATAAAATTAATTTTTTTATTAAAAAAAAAAAATTATTTTAAAATATAATTAACATTATCCTATAAAATTAAATTTTTTATTAAATTTTTTTTTTTTTTTTTTTAATATAAATTTAATTAGATTTGAGGTGTAAATGATTGTAGAATGGTGGTTATACGGGCTTGTGTGGCATGGGAACAACGCATATTATTTTTGCGGCCATAAAAACCATAGATAGTTGAATAGTTTCCTTGGATTCAACCATATAAATTCAGTATATATATAAATTTAATTTTAATATATAATTTAGTTATTGTGAGAAATCTTTATAATAGGCTTAACAGTCTCCTTCCAACCATGATCATTCGTAGAACTATACTTATATATCTTATTTTTTATTAAATAATTTTTTTAAAGAAATTCACCCTATGGTATGACCTTATTTGACATACAACATACGAGTTTTCATCTTATATTATTGTGCACAAATTAAAATCCTACATTATCCTACAAAATTCTAAAATTAAAAAATTTATTAAAAAAACTTTTATTTTAAAATATAAATTAAATTTTAATTATAATATTTATATATCTATCTTACTCTTATTGTAAGGTAATATAAAATCTTTAACAAATAATTTTTTTTACAAATTCACATATGAGTTTTCCTCTTATATTATTATTATAATGCACAAATACAAATTACATACGAAAGTTAAAATCCTACGATATCCTACAAAATTTTAAAATTAAATTTTTTATTAAAACAAACTTGTATTTTAAAATATAAATTTAATTTTAATTATAATATTTACATTTAAAAATATATATTTATTTTTCACGTTTTTATAATTAAAATTTCCGCTATCAAATATTTAACCTTTTAAACTAAATATCTCTATTTTTATATTTTTTTAATAAATTTTTTGTATCAATTAAACCCATTATTTATATAATCAAACATATTTACACCTAACAAACACTTAAAAAACTCATTTATAAATTTTCAAATTACCCCCTACATCCATAATTGTAGCATTTTCTACGCACAGCGAACGTTTGAAAAGAAAATATGAAAATCATCTTAAAGAGTATATATACTGATAAAACAGTATATATATCTATAGCGTACATTATCCATGTGCGATGTCGCACCAGGCGACAGATGCACAACCTCTCTCAACTAAGTCTCCCTGTACGAAAAGCAACAACTGATTTGATGGCACTTACGGCAATGCACGGTGTGATGGAGATTGCTATATCTCACATAAATTTCAAAATAATTAATAGACACACTCGCATCCATCCTTTAAACGGACGTCCATTTTACAGCCAATCACGCCAAACTACTTCCAGAGTATCTGTAGAGAAATCCTCTTAATTTTGGGCCAAATCCATTTTCTTAACGTCTTTTACTTTTACAGAGAGAAAAGTGAGATGAGATAACGAACAATGTAATTAAATTCGTCTCGTGTTTGGTTTGGTCTTCCCTAGAAAAGCCAAGGCACGCGTGATGGCAGTGGAATGCAAGGACACAGGGCTATGATTAGAAAGGAAAGTCTGAACAATTAACAGACATGTGTAACCCTTCTAGAAGAAAAGTGACAGGCTGTCAACGTTTGACGTCTTGTAGAATTTTCATTTACCTTCAAATTTGAATTGTTCCGTCTGTGCGCGGGGGAAATGATGACATATGGTTGGCATCATACAAGTAAAAGGTCTATGTGCATGGGAATGTTTTAGTCCGAGGGACCATCTTGTCTAAAGTTCCCATTCCATTTTGATAAGGATTTGTCTAAAAGGTCGATTCTTTATGACTCATAAGAAATGTGCCCAAAATTTTTAGATTTCCATTTCTCACAATTCATCGCTTGAATGTAGTGGAACACAATCTTCCATTAAATTAGAGTTATTTTTAAGCTATTACAAAATTTCATATTAAACCAAGAGGTTTCTAGATGAACTTCTAATGTCAATTAGCATGACCAATTTTCTAGCAAATTTTTCATATTTATGATTTTTTTTTGTGTTCTTTTCTTTAAAATGGTGTTTTTATTAGGTCAAATGTTTTTTCCAAGGGAATATGAACTTTGTTGGATTGTGAGAGATATAACTAAGAGATTTTTTTTCTCTTTATAAGTTATTTTATATTACAAAGCTAGAAAATATCTTGTAGATGTCAAGTTTAATAATCAACAACAGAGTTTGTGTCAAAATTTGAACAACAAAATTTGAAAATATGTTTGGAGTTGTTTATATAATAATGAATACTTAGATCTTTGCCACTAGAAAGATTTTCATACCACCAACTTCAATATTGCCTTTGAGACCACATATACCTCTAGCTTTAAGAGACCACCATTGGTCACTAAAAATGCCTTTGACATTATCAAGCATCTTTATGAGTCAACCTATATACATAGAAATGCCATCAAGTACACTGCCTATTTGCATGTCCTAAGACTTGAATCTAGATCTTCCAAAGAGGAGCCCAACTTAAAAACCAATATTGATATCTTTGATCTATAGTAAATTTGAGAATGTCATTTTGATCATGTCATTTTTTCTCTTATAAGGTAATTAGTTTTAAGTCAAGCCTTATGATTATCTTTTGCATACAAGAGATAGAGTTCTTGGTGCATATTTTATCCCATGAAGGAGTTAAGGTATAATCTAAAGAGTGTGGAAATAGTAGATTAGGGGCTTTTAAAGAATATCAAAAACTTCAAACTATTGGTTTCATTGGGTATCATAGTAAGTTTATAAAATATTATTAATAGATTCCTACAATACCTTGGTACTACAAAATTGTGTATATCTTGAAACAAGAAATAGCAGAAGGGGAGAAAATGCTAGAATTTTTTTGTGATTTACTTGCAAAACCTACCAATTGACTCGGAGGAATGATTCACTCAAAAAAGGTATCGATTTGCTCAAGTAGTGATTCACTCCCCTTGCTAACATAATAAAATTGCTTGCTAAAGTGAGCAAATCACTTGCATAGTGAGCAAATCATTCAAACATGGTGCAAAGGTGAAATCCACATGAATTTCAAGGAAAATCTCTTGAAAAATGACCTTTTGAAAGTTTGTGGCGCACTAAGCATTTTTGGAGTCTTTTAAGCCTATTAGAAGCATGTAATATTTGCATATATAACATTTTGTTAAAGTTACCCCAAATATTTACTTTTATAAGGAGTAATTATTTTTTTCCTCAAATAACTCAAAGATAAAATTTTACAATAAATAGGGGTCTAGGGCCTTTATATTTCAATTTTGACCATTAGAATTCAGAGCTACACTCGATGAAATCCACATTGTGCTTTGTACTCATGAGGTTGTAATAAATTGGCAAGTCCTTGTGTATCTTGTTAGAGGCACCATCCTTAAGGTTTGTCAAGTGCATAGTGGTCATATACAACCCTTCTAGACCATATTGTCATTATTTTATTAGTTTCATAATCAAATGAATGGATGAACATTGATGCCATTTTAGATTTTTGTATGTTGATGGATCGCATGCTACCTTGCTACGGTATAACAACGATATTTTCTTTCATCTCTCGCACTCTAAGTTTTATACATTTTATTTCCACACTCACACATTTTAAATATTTGTATTTAGTTTCATGTGTGCATTTTGCAAATTAATTAGTTTATGTTAGAGATCCAAACAAGGAAACCAATGAGCTATCCTAAATCTAAAGGTCAAGGGAAGCCTATGGAAAACTCGTCCAACCTTGTTGAAATTCATATTTAGGGGTATACCACTTAAAATAGAAGTTAGGCCAATTCATTGAATCAACATAGTTCCTGGCATGCCCTTCAAGATAAACCCCATTCATATGTAATTTTCTCTATTTTTGTGCCCATAAATTATCCATCACAGACGAAGCGATTGGCTCAAAATCAAAAAACAAAATTTACTATGTTTTGCTTTGTAAACAATTTGCTTGACAAAGTGAGTGACTCACTCAAATGGATAAGGTCAAGATTTTACAAAACGTGAGTGATTCGCTTTACTCAACAAGCAAATCGCCTGACTTGGTAAGCGAATCACTCAATTTTTTTAAGTTAGGGAGCTATAAAATATTTACTTCAAAATACGAAGATCTTAATTCTTAGAATAGAAAGTGTTGTGCATAACAAAGTAACTTGGTATTAAAATACCATAAAAGGGATTAAACAACACATTTCAAATATTTAAGGTAAAATACTCCATTTATTAGGCCACAAATTCTTTGTTGAAGCAAGGAAGGATTGGGAAGGAAACTCTTGCATATGTCAAACATATCATGCTAGCTTTTTTTGATGTATAAGAAGAAATGAAGTTGGATTCTATTGATGTGTTTACATCATCCATTATTGAGAATCATTAGACTAGTGTATGAATGGATTATTATTCTCTCTGTTATTGATAATTTTTAACTAATGTTAATATATACTAATAGTTATTTATGCATAAGCTTCATATGGTAAACATAGTTTATTTATTAGAGGGGTCTTGATATGTTGTTTTAATTGATTATATGGTATTGAAATGATCCCAACTACATTACATCGTGATCATATAGTAGTATTATGATAGCTTAAAAATTATGTATGTATTGCTTGGAAAGATTGAAACTAATGTATGAATTGATTATAATTCTCTCTATTTTTGATAATTTTTAACTAATGTTAATATATGCTAGTAGTTGTTTATATATAATCTTCATATGGTAAACAAAGTTTCTTTATAAGAGGGGCTTTGATATGAATTTTACAATACCTACTACAACCCATTTATTTATTTAAAGAGGTCAATTTTTATTATCTTTGTATATGGACTACCTAAGGATATTGATCTATAGCTCACATGATCATTTTAGCTTTTCAAATATAATTAGTCAATCTAATGGATAGGTTGCTAAAAAAAAATCTCAAATCATATGACCAATTATAATAATTCTCTACGCAAGTACTTAATTGTGTGCTTTGCCATTCAAAATTATACAATAACGAGAAACTAATCTAAATTACTAATAACAAAGAATTATTATTGTGGGCAGTTACATTTTTTAATCTACCACTCTTGACTTCTGAATTTAAAAAATTATTTTTAATATTGGTTATAAGTATTTAATGTTTAGTTCTGTTTTTGTATATTATCAATGGAACCATTGTAAAAAAAAAATGACCTCATCACTAAACATTTTAATTTATTTTTATATATTTTGGTTTTCATTAAGGAGAACCAACTTTAAACCCCAGTAAGAGAGGACTAGGACCCCTCATAAAAACAATAATTTTAATTTTTTGTACTTCGATTTAGGGTTGAAAAAACATTAAAAAGTCACAATGATCACATATATAGCAATATTTTAGCCTTTTAACTTTATTATATGTGAAGTTGATTTTTAAAATAATTATTAATATAGAATAAAATTAAAACAAAGCACAAGGAGAGCTGAGTTAGGGTTTGCACGCATTACCACTACCATAGCATGCAAAAGCTTCAGTAAGGTGAAATGGGTGTGGAATGTGAGACTTAGGATTGTATTTCCTTCATATCAAACATTTTTTGAAAGAAGTGTAAATAATTTTTATTTTTATGGAGCAAATTAGGGTTTTGGATACCTCTACAACTTAGTCATGGTGACAGTGGGGGGTCCCTCCCTCCCAAACCTTCCTTTTAGGATGAAGTATGATCGAGAGAATGAGGGAACTCAAGTAACATCGTGACCAAGTTTCCTCTTAGACATTTGAGAATGACACGCTTAGATCTCAAGAAGAATGCTAATGGATGCATTAAAGTGGTGGATGGCTTCTCAAAATTTCAACTAAAAGGGGAAAACCTTCAAACGAGCATAGAGGATATGGAAATAAAAGGTCAAATATGCAGATTCATGAGTTTTAGACCCCAACTATCAGCCTTTAGGGACTAGGCATGTAGGAACTAGTGAACTAAGGGAGAATTTTAGATCACACTCTATCTCAGTTATTATTTCCTAGTTCTCTTTGAGTGTGAAAAGGACTGAGAATGTGTCTTCTAGGGAGGGTCATGGTTTATTGGAAGAGTAGGCTTTTTCATGAAACCCTAGCATACAAAGTTCCAAGTGGAGGAATGTCTTCTATGGGCCCTATATGGATTATGTTATTTGGGTTACTAGTTGAATATTAGAACCCCATCTCCTTTGCAGCCATTGGAAATACTTTGGAAACTTTTTATGATGGTGGTTGACAATACTTATAGTTTTGAACAAATGAAATATGCAAAAATATATGTTCTGATGGACCCGAATAAATATCTTCTAGAAAATATCACATTACAAATAGAGGATGAAGCTTGGGAGAAAAAAGTTGATTATAAAAATATCCCATTTAGATTTCGAATATACCATGAGTATGGGCATATGGCGAGAGACTATCCACAAAAGTGCTTAAAGCAAATGCAAGTAAAGAAAAAGGTCGTAGAATTTCAAGAACCTAAAAAGAAAGCACATTCAAAGAAAAAAGCAGATGTAGAAAGTAGTGCAACACCAAATAATAAATTTACTCCTTTGATTGATGAAGACCCAATTGCAAGATAAGATCATCAAATGGAGATAAAACCGATGGTGGAGCCTTTTCTTAAAGTAATTACTGTTGGTGCAAAATCGGCCTATGGTTATGATTGCGCCCATGACCTTGCCAACATTGAGTAGACGGACTAAGTATTGAGGGGTTCCATCTAATATCTAGAGAAGGCTGGTTCCTTGGTGGTTTTTATGAGAAAATGGGAGAAATATTTACTGAAAGAAAGGGAAATATAGTCGTAGCTAGAACTTTTCTCGTGGTGCAGATTAAACAACAACAAAGATAAATGCATATAACTTCACGGTCTAAGCATTTTCTATACCTTCATGCAGAAATCATAGTTCCTTAATGTGGTTTAGATGTTAATCTAACACATGCATGTATCAAATATTTAACTCCAACAATACTTTTTATATCATGCATGAGTCCAGATAATAGAACAAATACAACGTATAACTTAGTAATGTAAATAGAAGCATCAAATGTTTATACATACACTTGCACATAATGAACCAGAAGCCAATAGAAGCATATATTATTGCTTAAATCCAGAGTACATACATCCAATCCTGTAAATATCTAAGAGCCGACCCTTATTCAGGGTGCGCTCCCTATTATATATACTCTACGACAAGCATCTTTTGACAGCTAACAAATCTTGACACAAAATCAGTTACAACAAATGCACTGCAAAATGCACCAGTATGTTTTGCATGGCTTCTTATTGGTTCAATCAGAGAATCAAATCACCAATGGTAGGAGTCTAAGATTTGATGCTTTAATCACTGTCTACCATCGATTTCCAACACGTTCCTCTGAAGGCAGGTTCTTCTATTTCTATTTCTATCTCTGTTCCACGAAATTCTGTAATATCGCAAAATCGTGACATTCTGAGGTCTTGACCTTCTTCTCTCCTTTGAGCCCACGAAACTTTGACATGTCATGAAATCATGACATTTTAGCGCCTTAGTCTTCTCCCTCCCTTTAAGCTCATGAAACTTTGACATGTCATGAAATCGTGACATCTTTACGCCTTGGCTCTTTTCTTGCTTTGAGCTCATGAAATTTTGACATGTCATGAAATCATGACATCTTTGTGCCTTGGCTCCTTTCTTCTTTGAACTCATGAAACTTTGACATGTCATGAAATCATGACATCTTTATGCCTTGGCTCTTTTCTTGCTTTGAGCTCGTAAAACTTCAACATGTCATGAAATCATGACATCTTTCCTACCTTAGTCTTTTCCACTACTTCACAAAAATGGGAAATTGGTTCAAGCTTCAAAATCTCTACTATCTCAAAATATTGCTATCTTTAGGGTAGTCTTTTTAGACTAACATTCTTGGTACCTTTCGAGGAATTTTTGCTAGCAAAAATATTAGAATCCAGGACCTTCATCCATTGGGAAATGGAGTCAAAACAATATGGAAGAGGAAGTTTTGGAAAATCAGAAAAGAATTACTTAAATAAGTAAAGCATTACCTTTCAAAATACCTCTTACGAACTTATGTATACTTTACTACTGTTACATTAAAATCTCAGTAATTCAAATTTTTATGAAACTCTTCATGGTCGATCGTTGGTCCCACCTTCTGTCAGTTGATTCTGATCAGTTTGCTTGGACTTTTTCTGTGTTTCTATCATCTTGATAACTTCGTTGTAAGTGAGGTAGACTTGCTTCCAAGCTTCATCATCAGGGTCTGATGATTCCATGAAAAGCTGATATACATACTGCAATTCTTCCACTTTATCATGAGATACTATCTTGTGCCTCAAAATTAGCTCCTATAAATAGGACTTAATCTGCATGAGATTTTGGACCATAGCAAACACATGTGCTTCTTCTACGGGCTCTTCCCAGCCTTCTATTTTAGATTCATCATCAATAAAATATCTTAGGGATGTTGTGAGTGCATCTTCACTTAGAACATTTGAATTTTCATCCCAAAGATATGGAAGTCCACATTTGTTTGCTAGGTTTAAATGCTTTACTAGTCCCTTAGCCTCAGCTTCTAACTCCTGGAGGAGTTTTACCCCTTGGTTTACAAGTTTAAATCTTCTGAAGAAACTTTTGGCTGCAATTTTAGCTTGAGACCAGGCTTCACTTCGGATCTTGGCAGCGACGTTCTCGGGCATATTATCAGATAGGACTTGAATTTTCATTGCAGCATCTGATCTCACCTGTAAAAATCTTACTAAAGCTTTTAACTCATCTCTGACTACTTCAAGCACTTCCTTTACTTTGGCCAAATATATCAACATAGGCCTTGTTCTCAGACTAAGCAGCAAGATATCTTCAAACATTTCCTTCCTTACTGCTTTGGCTTTTTCTTTTGATAGGCCATGTGCTTCATTCTGCTTCTCCTGGACCTATTGTTGAAGTTCTTGTACTTGTAGATTCAGGGATTGAATCTATTCAGTCACTTTCTCAAGTTCTTCTTTATATTTGGCTGCCTCACTCGTAGCTTCACTGAATCTATCCTCCCATATTTTAGCCTCTAGTTTCAAGGCTTTCTCCACCAGTTTCTGTTCTTGCAAGGTGGATTCACACTCTTTTCTGGCTTCCTGCTCTTTGATGAATTTTTCTTTAAAATATTCTCCATGTAAGTAAATAGTTCCCAGGTGAGCTTGGGCCATTCCCCATTCATCTTGCATATGGAGCTAAGTAATGTCTTCGGTTACACTCTCTGCTTGATAGTCTTCTATCATTATGTCACCCTCAGGCTTCTTTACTTTCGGGGTCAACTTCAGCTTCTACCACTGCATAGTGGTGGGGTCAAGTGCTATCATTTCCTATGTGTGGGCTGGAGCTTTAGAGGCTTCAGTAGAGCGGGATGCCCACCAATCTAAGGTATTTTTGTTTGCCTTCTTTAGATCTTTCAATTTGGAAAAATTTGGATGACTTTCAGTAACTGTAGAGGAGGTGGACCTCATAGTTGGGATGCATGCATCAAGGAGAAATGGGGTTGAGACCAATGCGGTACTTCCATCCAAAGGGGAAACTATAGGGTGAGTAAGTAACTCTGGAGATTGGCCAGCTTCAGATTGAATCTGTGAAGATGGTGTTGGTTCTGGAGAAAGAAACCGTTGTTTCAAAGGAAACATTATATCTTTCTTTGGAATAGAAATGGAAGGAGATTTAACTCGGGAATGAGTAGGAAGAGAAGAATGAGAGAATAGAGAAGTCATACCTGATCCCATTGGGAGTACGCATTGGTTTTCATCTTCTACCATGTGATCTTCATTAATCTCATCTATAGTAGAATTTTCAACTTCATCTTGTTGGGGAGATTTGGTCACTTCTCCTCTTCCACCATATTTCTCTTCAACATATGTGTCTTCTTCTAAGTCTATTATTTCAACATTTAGGGGAATCTCCCCATGCTGGTTCCTGTTATGCTCAACAATTTCTTTTTTAACAATCATATTTTTAGAAATGATTATGTTTAGTCCTTCTTGAGTAAAGTAGGTGCTATTATCAACTACTTCATTCTGAGCTTCTTCCTGCACATTGTCATTTCTAGCTATTTCAATATTTGGAACATCATCTCTCATATTCTGAGTGAGTTGCTCACTTTCTTTGGTGATTTCAACATGTTCAATAGTTTCCTACTGTTGATCTCTACTTACTGCTATTTCAACTTCTTGACTATTCCTTTGTTGGTCCCTAACTATATATTTTAGCTTCCTCTTCTTGTTGACAATGGGTACTTCATCTGATTCAGTATCTGAAGGGGAAGGGGGAAAAATTTTGGGACTTTTGAAAATGTGGCTCTACCTTTTGATGGGTCAGCATCGAGTGCTAGATGTTTTCCTCTCTTCTCTGCTTGCAAGGGTTCTATGATTCCTTGCCCATATTTTCCTAGTCCCTTGCCATCGTAACCCATATTCACCATCATCTGAGTTGCTTTTCCATATATTTTTCTCTGTTCTTCTATGAATATGGTTTCAATGGACCTCTTTTTGGATGACCTAAGCCTTGTCTGTGCATGGGATTTTTGTTGCTCAACTGCAACTTTCTTGCCTTTACTCTGGTCTGCTTTCTATTTTTTAGTAGCTTTAGGGCTTACTTCTTTGCTACCGATGCTCGAGGGTACTTTTTTGGTAAAATTTCTTGACTAGGTAGCTTGATAATGGTCATAACAAACCAAAAATTCAATATCATTGTTAACGGGCCACCTTGAGTCAATCATATTAGTTTGGACCCTCATCATCCACCATTCATGGATTTTTCCTACTATCCATTCCACCCCTTTCTTCTGCATCTTATTGATAGTTTTATCATCCAAGATGTGCTTGGGATTGTTCTTGGGGTCATAATCAACCACATGCTCATAAAAATCATGCCATGGAGGTAGTGGTTGCATTCTCTCTACATGCCATTCTAATGCCTCATCTTCGATATTATTTCTGTAATCTTCAATGTCCTACTGGGGGACATGTGGTAGTTTTTTATAGGGGTTTTGTTCAGAATCGCTTGCCTCTCTACAAATATATTGATGGGGTCATACCTCCATATTTGTGGTATTTCTATCAGTCCCAATTCCTTTAGAGCTTGAGCAATTTGTTCATGTTGCCCTTTCTTTGAAATAATAATACCCTCAAACTAGAATGGCATCGTACAGGTACTAGTTTTACCTATCCCTATACCGTATCTAAAATTTATTTGTTCCGTTTGTCTAACATATTCTAAAGAAAATAATCTATTAGTGACATAATGTGGAAGCAAAAAGGGTTTTCTAGTAAACCCATATAGTCTAATAACAACCCCTTGAGTGAGGATGAACCAGTCACCCTCCTCTACATGTTTGTTCTACAAAAATTTTATAGCCTTTGGGTTTAACCTTCTTATTTCCCCATACATAATATTTAGGGCTGGCCCTATAAATTCTCTGTTGAAATCATAATATGATTCTGTCTTATATAAAATATTAGTCCATTCATATACGGGCAATGTTCTCCCTTTCTCATCTTTATCATTTACAGAAATGAAAGCTAGCTCTTGAGCCATAAAATAAAAGAAAACCCATACTAAATATGAAGAGAATTTGAAAGAAGACTGAGAACCCCTTTTCATTGAAGATAAACCTTCATGAATTTGATGAAAAATGTATCCCAACCAGTCAAAAAATAGGGGCCTGATGCTCCCATCCATAACTGAAGAATCATAATTTTTAGGGTTTGATAGGCAATTGACCAATGCAATCTGCCACCCATAAACCTTTTCATCGGTCTTCAGGCCCACCACCATAGCTAAAATGGAAAATAGCTCTAGATTTTTGAAATCCATTAGAGGAATGGGGGTTTCGAGCATAGTCCCTCTAGTAGGTGGTTTCTTTAATTGCATTCCTAGGAAATTTTTGATCTTCTTAGAGGGAATAAAATATTTTTCTTGGTCTATAGGGTCAAAATCTTTTGGCTCAAGAGCGGGCACATGACCAATGGTAAAAGTAGTAATAAAAGCATCAGGGCTCAGGGTGAAAAGGGTTCTGCCCTGGGAGTTCTTAATAGTCCTTTCTTTGGTGTCATAAAAACTAGCAATAGCTTTAATCAATTCAGGATAGGGATGAATGAGAATATACACATACCAGTAGAGTAGAGCGTTGAAGGTGAAAGTAGTAGGAGAAGATGCAGTGATACCTATAGCCATTCTCTCCTCGATATCTCTCCGAATTTTCTTTGGGGTTTCCATGTTACAATAGTATCACCAATTCTGGCATCCCTATCGATGAATTTCTTGCCTACTTCATCTTCGTGTCTCGCTATCGAGGAAATAGAAGATGATGCTACCATTGTTGCCTTCTGGGTATTCTTCTTTGGAGCCATAGGAAAACACTCATAGAGATTGTTTGTACTGGGTTCAAGCTTGAGAATGAAAATAGAAAGTAAGTTGTAGTAGAGAAATTCATTCAATAGTGAATTAGGGTTTTTTATATTGATTTGAAAGATCATGCATGGATTGCATTAACTATGGTTGGTGAACTCATATTTCTTGAATCTTCTTGGGCATTGTTCTACCACTTTCCCACATGCTAAATTCTCTGGCCAATCACTGACCACTACATTAAATGAGAAATTACGCTCTTCAAGGTCTTGATCATCTATGAAAGGAGTCCCTTCCCACCAATCATCGGAAGGCTACATGGTAGATTTTGAATTTTAACCGTTACATCCAAAAAATGTTGACCTTGGATGGTCGTGAAATTGTGACAAAAACTATTACAAGTAAAAACTTTGAAATATTTACAAAATACTATATAATATACATAATATACAATAAATTCTCTTTGTTTATTCGAAGTAGAGTTTTAAGTGAAAAGCATTCACTGTTATGGGTTGAATTACACCCCGTTGATCTTTTAGCTAAAATGAATTAAATTGCTTCTTAGAAATTATCTCAAAGGGACCTTCCCAAAAGGCATCAAATTTTTGGTGTTGCCTTGGCTTGGCCTTTCTCTCATTCCATTTTAAAACTGAGTCTCCAACTTTAAATTTTTTGAAGGTAGTATTTTTATCGAACCACCCTTTTGTGTCAGTCACATGTTTCTGGTGGTGATTATAGGCCTGCTCCCTCTGTTCTTCTAGTTGTAAGAGTTGCATCAACCTAGCCTCCATTGGTTGACTTCCTTCAACATCAATCTGATTGAGTAACTTTAAAGTTGGTATCTCCATGTGTATGGGTAGAATAGCCTCTTTGCCATAGACCAAGGAATAGGGTGATGTATCAATGGATTTCTTAATTGAAATCCTATCAGCCCATAGTGCTTGGTTTATCAAGGAGTGCCAACTCCTCTTGTTATCTTTCAGAGTTCTCTTCAGAATTCTGAGAAGATTCTTATTTGTAGATTCTGCTAGGCCATTCCCTTGTGGATAGTAGTTGGAGGAGGTCTTCAAGTATATATCGTATCTTCTAGTAAATTCAATCATCTTAGCACCAATGAAGGTTGATCCATTATCTGTAACCAGTGAATCTGGTATACCAAACCTTGTAATCAAGCTTTCTACAAACTCAATCATGACTTCTTGATCAACTTTCTTAGTGGGAATTGCTTCAACCCACTTGGTAAAATAATCTATGGTAGTAAGTATATACTTGTGGCCAACTGATGAATTTGGCTCTATTACCCCAATAAAATCTAACCCCCACTATTGGAAGGGCTCTTCAACTTGGATAGATTTTAGAGGCATAGGGGCATTTCTGTTCCTCCCTACATATCTCTGGCATTCCTCACAACTCTTGGTTACTTTGAAAGTATCAGAGAAAATAGAAGGCCAATAGCAACCTGCTCTGAGTATTTTTAATGCAGTAGTTCTTCCTGAATAGTGTCCCCTAGACAAGCCTCCATGAAATTCTTTCAACACCTTTTGTTTTTGATCTTCCCTTATGCATTTTAGTAGTACGCCATCTATGTTTTTTCTGTATAACCCTTCTGATAAAAGGGTGTATCTCAATGCTTGGGTTCTGTACCTTCTTCTCTGTGAAGCATTCATATTATCAGGACATCTTCTAGTCTAAAAATACTCCACGAGATCATCAATCTAGTCAGTATTCTCCAGATTTTGATCTGATTCTACATTCAACATTATGCTTTGGTGAGCCACATGATCATTTGAAGCCTACTTAGCCAACTCTTGGCATAAGGCCCTACCCCTTACTATTTTGGTTGGGTGTATCTCTACATCATATTCTTGTATTTTTGTCACCCAACCAACTCTCTTCTCACCAAGTTCTCCTTGTATTATAAAATTCTTGACATCAGGATGAATCACATAGACAATGATTTTGCTTTGTGATAGGAAGTGCTTGAACTTATTTAGAGACTTCATGATGGCATATACTTGTTTCTCAATAAAATTATATCTTTCCTCATGATCATGCATGGTGGCACTTAGAAAAGCTATAGGCCTTTCTTCATTGTCAGCTCCCTTCTGGGTGAGAACCGCAGCATAGCTTTCTTGCTCCCCAATAACATATAAGATGAATTTTCTGGAGTAATCGGGGTTAACAAGCATAGGCGCTTGAGTTATTTCCTCCTTTATCTTTTTAAAAGCATATTTCCTTGGATCTATCCATTTGAATGGAGCATCCTTCTTTAGTAGTTCTGTCATTGGTTTGACAATTTGTGCAAAATCTGTGATAAACTTGCATACAAAATTTATCTATCCAAAGAAATATTGCAAGCCTTTCTTGTTCACTGGCAAGGGGAGTTCTAGGAGTGCTTTTACTCTATCAGGATCTATGGCCAATCCAAATTTTGAGATGACATGACCAAGTAGAATACCTTCTTCTACAATGAATATGGATTTCTTTGGGTTCAAAGATATCCCAAATTCTCTGCATTTTTCAAATACCCTCTCAAGGTGTTCTATATGATCTTCTTTATGATGAGAAAAAACTGTCATATCATCTAAGTAGATGACTATGACCTTGTTAGCAAGTTCTCCGAAGGCCACATCCATTGCCCTTTGGAAGGTTGCTCCTGCATTGGACAACCCGAAAGGCATCCTTTGATAGGTGAATGTTCCCCACTTGGTGGTGAAGGTAGTTTTATATTGATCTTCATCTCTAACCCATACCTGATTGTAACCAGAGAAACCATCCAATAAGGAGAATCTCTCTGCTCCTACTACTGTGTGTAAAATCTGGTCTATCTATGGAAGTGGGTAATGATCCTTGAGTGAAGCCTTGTTCAAATTCTTAAAATAAGCACAACCTAATGTCCCCATTTTTCTTCCTAACTGGGACTAGATTAGCTACCCAGGTAGAGTGTTTAATAGGGTATACTATCTTAGCTTGAAGGAGTTTTAACAACTCTTGCTTCATCAATGCTTCTATATTTGGGTTCATAGGCCTTTGCTTTTTCCTGAAAGGTTTAGCACCTTCCTCTAACTCAATGGTATGTTGTATAGTCTCTTTCCTGTACACTTTGAGATCATTGTACACCCAAGCAATAATATCTAGAAATTTCTTGCACAATTCTCTGATCTGGTTTAACTCTTCTTCTGTACAATTAACTCCAACCTTGATCACTTTTCCTGGTTCTAGTTGAACTTCTTTATACCGATGTTTATCAACCTTTATTTTATGGCCTACTACTCTATCATTGTTGTCAAAAATACTCTCAAGGGTGATCAGTCCCTTTGGAATATGATTATTCTTCAATTGAATTAGTCCTTCTTCTTCTTCTTCTAGCATTCTACCACTTGAGCAATTCATTTCATAGATTAAAAAATCTAATATTTGCTCATCATTTTCAAAAACTTGCTAGAAAATATTTTTATCTGGCACAGAGGGTCTATATATGAGTCTCACCATCTTAGACTTCTGAATGACATTGTTGATGGGGCAGAAGTTTGCTCCTACAGATGCCAACAAATTAGTGTGGGTGTTTTGCTCTCTAGGGATAGACTTAATATTTAGAGCCTCGAAGGCTTCTAAAAGGTCCCACACCTTATTTCTGTATACCTTTAGGTAATGTTGTTTACTTGTACATTTTTTCATGATTTGATTCACGATGAGTTCTGAATCTCCATAAATTTGTAACTGCTTAACTCCCAGTTTTTTAGCCTTTCTCAGACCCAGACAAAGTGCTTCGTACTCAGCTGCATTATTAGTGCAACTCCACGTCAGCCTGTAAGAGAAAATTCTCTCTTTGCCTATGGGGGAGATTAAGACTATACCGGCACCAGCTCTGTTCTTGCATCTAGCTCCATCAAAGAAAAGCTTCCAGAGCTGACTGGTAGGCTTATCTTCTTTGGGAGCAGGAGCCACTTGTTTTTTTTTGTTTTATAATGGAATAACTTCCCATCTCGGTTTCTACCATGGCATTGAAATTCTTCAGAGAGAACTGGTCTTCTATTTGAAGCTCCTCCAAGGTCTCTTCCATTAGATCAAGGTCCTCCATTTCTTCTATCATCATACTTACAGTACCGACCTCTTCTATATTTTCTATGTGAAAGGTAGATGGTTTTTCATTAAATATCTTGATCCTTCTACCTTTAAAAGGTATTTCCAAATGTGAGTAGTCTAAAGATAGATATCCTCCTATCTTGGTCGTGAACTCCCTGGATAAACACATGCCAAAGTATGGTGCTAAATCCACTACTACCACTTCTTGTATGACTACAATTTGAGGTATTCTATGGAGCTTTATAGGGATGTCTTTGATTACCCCTACAGTCTTGACTGGAGTGCCATCCAACTATAGAACTCCTGGGTTGCTTCTAGTGTACTCCATTCCCATAATATCGCACACTGCTTTTGGTATTACTGTGGTAGCAACACCTGAGTCTATCATGCAATTATGTACAACCCACCCTTCCATTTGAAGAGATAGATAAAAGGGGGTGGTCTATTTTTTCTAGTAGTAGATGTTAGGTTGGTCTAAACTGTATTTGAGTAGGATGGGTTCCTACCTTTGTTTTTTATTGACCTTAAATATTCTTGCAAGAGATCAATTTGACCAGGAAACTATAGAGCATCATACATGCTTGCTTTTGAGGGAGTCTTCTTCATCTCTTCTACTATGTTAAAGGAAGAAGAGTCAGCATTCCTCTCTTTTTCCTTGGCAAAGGTATCATATATGCTTCTGTATCCCTGAATTGCTTTTGTTCTCTGTATTTTGGTTAGAGAAGGAAATCTCAACCTCTCCTTAACCTATTCTTGAGTATCGGCCTCCTTTTGTGAGATAATCTCATTATGTGCTTTTGACCTAGTTTTTTGGGTAGGGACTTGAGATTTCTTTTCATAGGAGATATACCTCTTAGGTAGAGACTTAGGGACTGAGGGAAAACTAAGAGGTTGGAGTTCTTGAGGATCTACTTGCAGAGGTTTTTTACCTGATCTTGTTAGGACTGCAACTTGTTCAACTAAAGGCATCATGAAATTATGGTTCATTTCTCTGATCATGCTCACGTGTCCTTTCAAAGTTTTCTCCACCTTTTCAATAGCTACCTTTTGTACATAGTGTTGATGGATCATACATGAACTTTCCCCATGTGGGTCATTGCATGTAGTGCACCAATAATCAGAATTTGTAGGAGGAGCATAGATTCTTCATCATCATTTGCATAAACTACACTTGACCTCTCCTGACCCTTATTGCTTGATGAAGTTGTGTCTCTTGTTACTTGGGGAAATCTTCTCGGTTGAAAACTTCTTTCAGCTTCCCTTATTTTCATTGACGTGATCTCATTAGTCAAACTTTTCATCGTTGATTGCATGTCTAGTAAGATGAAAAGCTGAGATTCTTGGGCTGACTGAGCAGGTGGTGCAGGTAATGCAGGAACTATAGGAATAGGAGGTAATGCTAGGAAATTTTGAGGCATTTGTATTGCTGGAATAGATGGTTTCCCACTCCATTTTGGAAGGTCTATGCTTGGATAATGAGAAGAACTTGAGGAGCTAGCACCGAAAGTTTGGGGAATATCTGGGAAAATCGGCATCACCGCTTTTGGTGGAAACCTTCCAGTGGCAATGAGGTCTTTCTCTACTTTAGATGCTTCCTAAAAAATATCAGGGAAGGTGAATACCCAAGATTGTCGTATGATCATACTAATATCAGAGTCGAAAGCCCTCAAATAATAATACACAGCTTGTTCACTGGTTGGTCTCAATCCATCAGGCACCCTTTCCCAAGTGCGACTGAATCGGATGTTGAAATCAACTATTTCTTCTTGAGGATGCTTCTGAATGATGGTAAACTGACTGAGTAGGGAGAAAGGATCTGCATGTTGATTAAATTCATCTACCAACTTGCCAGTGAGTTCAGCCCAACTTGTAATAGATTGAATAGGAAGTGCTCTGTACCAATAGAGCATTTTTCCTTTCAAGGAAATGACCAACAATCTGATCATTACATCTTCCTGAGTGATGTTGTATATGGCTACCAAAGAAGCAACATCTAAACAATGCTCATAAGCCATCTTGCCTGTCCCATCGTATGAAGGCAACGCTTTCAAAGCCACATAGCAAGGATCAGATTTTGAGCCATCAGGTTCAACGGACCCATGTGATTCCATGTGAGATAAGTTGGAGGAGGAGCAACCATTGTAGCTATTGTGCTTGCCTGTACTGTAGAACTACTGATAGTTGTACTTGAAGATATACTGACAATGGGGCTAGGAAAAATAGTAGGTACAAGGGTGGTAATACTGGTAGCAGGTGGGTTTGATCTAGCAGACAAAACTGGATGAACCCTAAGGCTACCAAGGTGTAACTCGAAGAACTCAATGGGCTCTTCGGAGTTTCTTGCTTTGGATCTGGTTATCATATATGTAAACATTCATGATTTTTAACCAGACAAATAGATAAGGTATTTCTTGGGTCTATACCTTTGGATGGAGTCACCAGGTGATTTGATTTAGATCTAAATAGAACAAAGACAAACACCGAACCTTATAAAATATTGTGGGATTTTGGTCCCACTGGGCGTGCCAAAAACTGTTGGTGCAAAATCGGCCTATGGTTATGATTGCGCCCATGACCTTGCCAACATTGAGTAGATGGACTAAGTATTGAGGGGTTCCGTCTAATCTCCAGAGGAGGCTGGTTCCTTGGTGGTTTTTATGAGAAAAGGGGAGAAAGATTTACTGAAAGAAAGGGAAATATAGCCGTAGCTAGAACTTTTCTCGTGGTGCAGATTAAACAACAACAAAGATAAATGCATATAACTTCATGGTCTAAGCATTTTCTATACCTTCATGCAGAAATCATAGTTCCTTAATGTGGTTTAGATGTTAATCTAACACATGCATGTATCAAATATTTAACTCTAGCAATACTTTTTATATCGTGCATGAGTCCAGATAATAGAACAAATACAACGTATAACTTAGCAATGTAAATAGAAGCATCAAATGTTTATACATACACTTGCACACAATGAACTAGAAGCCAATAGAAGCATATATTATTGCTTAAATCTAGAGTACATACATCCAATCCTATAAACGTCTAAGAGCCGACCCTTATTCAGGGTGCGCTCCCTATTATATATACTCTATGACAAGCATCTTTTGATAACTAACAAATTCTGACACAAAATCAGTTACAACAAATGCGCTGCAAAATGCACCAGTATGTTTTGCATGGCTTCTTATTGGTTCAATCAGAGAATCAAATCACCAATGGTAGGAGTTTAAGATTTGATGCTTCAATCACTGTCTGCCATCGGTTGTCGACACATTCCTCTGAAGGTAGGTTCTTCTGTTTCTATTTATGTCTCTGTTCCATGAAATTCTGTAACATCATGAAATCATGACATTCTGAGGTCTTGACCTTCTTCTCCCCTTTGAGCCCATGAAACTTTGACATGTCATGAAATCATGACATATTTACGCCTTAGATATTTGATTCCTCGTTAAGCTCATGAAATTTTGACATGTCACGAAATCGTGACATCTTTGTGCCTTGGCTCTTTTCTTGCTTTGAGCTCGTGAAACTTCAACATGTCATAAAATCGTGACATTTTTGTGCCTTGGCTCTTTTCTTGCTTTGAGCTCGCAGAAACTTCGACATGTCATGAAATCGTGACATCTTTGCACCTTGGCTCTTTTCTTGCTTTGAGCTCGTGAAACTTCAACATGTCGCGAAATCGCGACATCTTGCCTGCCTTAGTCTTTTTCGCTGCTTACTTCACAAAAGTGGGAAACTGGTTCGAGCCTCAAAATCTCTGCTATCTCAAAATCTTTGCTATCTTCAGGGTAGTCTTTTTAGACTAAAATTACCTAATCCACATAAGGGAAAAAAGGCACTATCATAAATAGATGACAATCAAATCAATATGCAAATGGACACAAACATGAAACACAAAGGTCATCAAAGGAAAAATAAGGGAGGAGCCAAAAAGAAGATAATTATAATTGTGAAACACATACCATATTTCATACTAAAGTAGGAGGACACACCTTGAACCCTCTTAATAAGCCCTTTGGTGGCATACACAAAGGATCATGAAGGAGGATGTGCCCAAGATACGTATAGTATATAATAGAAAAAACACAAGAAAATGAAGATGGATACCAATAAAAAAGTGAGACATAAGACCAATCAAAACCAACTAGCAAAATAAGGTGAAACTCTTGTATCTGAGGGTAAGGTGCCTCTTATCACCAAAATCATAACCCATCCATCATCATGAGACTCCTTAAGGGAGATAAAAGGGCAATCCTCTCAAACACAATGAAATTAGAAAGTTGATTCAAATACATAAGCCAAACCTAGTCTTTCTTCATGAGACTAAGATAATAATAGAGGAGATGGAGACAATGGCTAAGAAATTATGGCTCATCGGTTGAGTAGAATATATCAACTCTCAAAGACTATTGGGTGGGATCTCTTATCTATGGGATATAAAGGAATTTGTGGTGCATATGACTATAGGAAGTTAAGGTATTCTAGGACTTTAGGGGCAATAGAGGAAAAAAGACTAAGAACGTCTTTGTATTAACATATATGCAACCACTACTATAAATAAAAAATAGAGATAGTGGAACTATATCAAGCAACTCAAGCTCCAGTTTCCCAATGACCATATTCTCCTAGGAGAGGATTTTAATATCATTCTATCCTTAGATGAAAATATGGAAGGGATGAGAACATTGGACATTGTGACTAATTTAATGCATGAGCACTTATGGTATCTTCACCTAGTTGATGTCAATATTAATAACGAATTTATGACATGGATGAATAGATGAAATGGATTTGCATGCATTATGGAGTGCTTGGATAGGTTTGTAATCTCATATGACCTTATATCTCTAGAAGTAATTCCAAAATATTTTATCCTTAATAATGTGGGATTAGATCATTGGCTTATTTTGCTAGATATCTAGCAATCTACTAGTAACTACTCACCCTTTAAATTCTAGCTTATGTGGTTCAAAGAGACTTCCTTTAGACCATTAGTACAACATTGGTGGATGGAAGGAAAGCCAAAATATGACACCTAGATATTTTGCTTTATGAATATATTATGGTTCATCAAAACTAGAATTAAGAAATAAACTAACATGAGTTCAGGGATGTGAGGCTTAAAAAGGTAGGTTGGGCTTTCAAACTAGAGCAAGTGAATACTTAGATTCACTCCTTAGGACTTATAAAGGAGATCATCAAGCAATAAATCCAAGTCTTTTCTGAGTTAGAGGAATGGGAAAGGAGGTAAGGACTCTTATGGAAAAAAATATCCAGGATCCAATGGTTGAAGGAAGGGGACAGAAACTCTACTTTATTCCATAAATATTTTCTAGTCATACAAGTCTCAAACTTTGTGCTTTCCTTGAAGATAAACATGGATGATCCAGTTTACTCTTGGGATGGGATGAAGAAAATTACTACTAACTACTTTGAAGATCTTTAATCAGTAGTCCCCCTATATCATAGGGATCAATAGAAAATTCTATAGGCAATGCCTTCCCTTATTAAGGAAGAGGATAATTAGGTATTGACAGTGCCAATTTATATGGTGGAAGTAAAGGAAGTGGTTTTCAAGATGAAAATAGAAAAGCTCCTGGACCATATGGTTTCCCCATTGCATTCTTCCAAATATTATGGGACCTACTCAAGGATGATCTACTTGCAATGGCATATGAAGCACCTATGGCAACGTTTATTTTGAAAAAATAAAAAAAACATACATTGTGCTCATACCTAAGTCTCAAGAGGTGGGTTATATTTCTAGATTCAGACAAATAGCCTTATGTAATGTTCTAAAAAAAAATTCCACAAAAACAATTATAATTTCTATTCCATTTGAGAAAAGAAGATTACAAAGTATAGTTGCCCAAGGAATACAAAGAGAATCAAAGATAATCCTAACTGCCTCATCAAAATTTTCTTAAGAAACTAGCACCACCAACATATGAGTACCCTACAGTAAAAGGTATTCAATTTATGGACCAAAAAATAGTTGTCAAAAGGCTAAAACAACATAATGGACATGCACCAATATTATTTTGTAATTATTTTTAATTTATTATTATTATTATTATTTTTAAATATCATAAAATGAAAACACTACCTCACGAACAACCGTACCATCCTTAATTTCACTCCACTTCCAACTCAACTAAGAGTTGTGTTCTCTATATACATGTTGGTACGTGATGTGGCTAAAAACACCCGCAATGAGATTCACCTATTCTAAAATAGGCCATAGAGTTATGTTCTCATTTTGAACTGATCCTTCATCCAATTGATGACTACCATAGAATCATCCAATACTTGGAGTTGTAGAACATTTTGATCTAGTGTTATTTTCAACAACTTTAAATCAAATATTTCAGCATAATTATTGGTTCCCACACCCAAGCAGGCCTTGAATTTTATGAAATGAGAATTTTGTAAATAGAGGATTCCTCCTACCCCATACAAAGGGGAAATACCCTAACAAACCCCATCAAAATATCCCCAAGGAATTTTTTGTTAACATTGATATCTTTGATCACTCTTGGACATTTAGGCAATAATGGTTTCTTAAGACCAACAATCAATGAGCGTATCTGGATAGCCACTTGAAAGGTTGGCATCAATGAACCTTGGAAGATATATGAATTACTTGTTAACCATTCTCCCCATTCCATCACAAATGGAAGAGCTCTAAAGGACTTCGATTCACTCTTGTCAAACCGCTTATTTAGACACTCTTCCAAAGTGACCCCTTTCCAATTAACTAAAATTCCAATAATCACCTCTACTTCTTTCTACATATTATTAGTAAAAGCACAACCAACCAATAAATGACTGATAGTTTCAGTCTCCTCATGACAAAGAGTACACCCCCTAGGTCCTTGAAACCACCTCTTCATTAATACATCTCAAGTAAAGACTCTATTATTAAGGGCCAAACATATAAAGGTTTTGGTTTTTAAAGGTGTCCTTACCTTTTAAATAGATTTCCACCACCAACTGGGTTCATCCTGCTTGTCTTGAGCAATCCTGTCTTTATAGCCCATATTTTTTGAATAAACACCCTTCATAGGATTTTTAGTCCATACTAGTTCATCCTCCTTATTCAAGTTGATCCTAACATGGTTGGTTATGAGTACTCTTACATAGGAATTCTATAAATCCCCATTTATTTCTTCTAAACCTAGTTGGTAGGCACTCTTCTAACCTTGATATCACAAAGAAGTAGCCTCATGGTCCACTACCTATGAGAGTATAAAAACTAGCATATTGCATAACTAGTATAAGATACTCTGAAAGTCTATACTCATTTCCACATCCAACCCATGGATCAGCTCCAATCCTCACCTTAGTGCCATTACCAACATTCCAAGCAAGCCAACTACCTATAAGTGGAAAGGCCTTAACTGTCACTTTCTAAAATATGGACGTCTTACTGACTGACTTGTCTGGTTTCCTTATCCACTCCTCCAATAAAAGAGGTTCAATATATTTATTCTTAAGTACTTTGCTCTAGATATTTTCTTGTGTTATCAGTCTCCATAAAATTCTAGCAGCCAAGGCTTTCCCAAAATGGTGGATATTCTTTAAACCCCAACCTCCCTCTTCCTTATGTTTTGCTAAAAGCTTCCATTTTGCTAATACTATGCTTGCTTCATCTCCTTTTTGGTCCATAGGAATATGAAGCACCTTTGTCTAATTTTTTCGAGCACCCTACTAGTATGAAAGCCTTCCCATACTAGTAGATAGAAATGGCCTCCAAAACTGATTTGACAAGAGCTAGTCTATCCCCAATTGACAACCACTTGTTGCACCATAAAGAAATTCTTTTGTCTATCTTATCTAATAGTCAATCCCAGTCCCTAATACCATAGCCATTTGGCTTCAAATGAAACCCTAATTACTTAATACCTGCTTGAAACTCTATCCTGGAAAAGAATAAAATCCTCTAAAAAAGACTTTCCTCTTCACATGAGAGATCAAAACAAGACATGGTGGACTTCTCCAAATTAACTTCCATACTAGTGGTAATACAATAGATCTTTAATATTTCTTGGAACTTAATAACATCCCTAAGAGTATCATCACAGAACAACAACACATCATCCACAAATAAGAGGTGTGTTAAAAAGAGTGATGTACCCATTTTGATCCCTTTAATCAAACTCGATCTTCTAGCTTCCTTGATAGCCCTACTTAAGCCTTCTGCCACCAACAAAAACAAGATAGGAGATAAAGGACATCCTTGTCCTCGAACATGCTCTACAAAAAAGAAGCTAGAAGTTAAGCCATTAATAAGAACAACAAAGGACACAGATGTCAAACAACACATAATCCAATTAACTGCTTGGAGATTGAACCCTATGTGAAAAGTATGGTCCCAAAATACAACTAGTTGACTCTATCATAAGCTTTAGAGAGGTCCAATTTTACCACTAATGTAGGAAGTCTCCTTGTATTTATTGTGTCCAAGCCTTCTTCAGCCACTCCCACAGTATCATGGATATGCCTCCTGTTAAGGAACCCAAATTGCTCACTAGAAATGGATTTCGAAAAAATAGATTTAATCCTTGAAGCAATGAATTTGGCGATAATTTTGTATAGGTAATTGCACAAAGCAATAGGTCTAAAATTGTCAAAAATTTTACGATTATCCTTCTTGTAAATCAAAACAATAATTTCGAATGCATATCAGTTGGAATCTTCCTTGTTGCTTTAGTTTCTTCCACCACTCTTAGAAGATTTTCCCCTATCAACTCAAAGAAACCCAAGAAAAACTCAACCCCCCAACCATCTTGCCTGGAATTTTTGTTATTTTGAAAGGTGGAGAGCACATTTTTTAATTCAACTATGGAAACTATATCAAGAAGCATCTCATTTATAGCATTATCTGCAAATCTAGGGAAAAAAGTAGTGAATTTAAGGATCTCAGCCAAGTTTAACCTCTCAGGTTCTTTAAACAAATTTTTAAAGTGCTTCTTGTTGAGAGCTACAAGATCTATGAAAGACCTAACTTTTGTCCCATAACCTTTGGGTATTTCCAAGATAGTGTTTATATTCCTCCTATAATTGGCATAATTGTGGAATAGTATAGTATTTTCGTCCCCTAGCTCCATTCAAATAGCTCTACTTTTAAGCCTTCATTTTGCCTCCTGAGCTAGCAACATATTACTTTTTTTCTCTTCCAAAACTCTTATGTCTTCCTTGGATTACTCTGAGAAATCATCCTCATTCACTGACTTATAAATATCAACAATTTGCCTCTCCAAGAGAGTAAGTTCTTGTCTTTGTTGTCTACACTTATTGAAAGCCTACTTTGAAGCGATATTTTTTACTTTCACTAAACTTTTTGCAAATTGAAAGCATGCTAAGATTTCCAGATTTGCATCAAAGGACCTCCATTCTTCTTTAAAAAATTATTGGAAATACTTATCCTTCAACCAAGTTGGATTAAACTTGAAAGGACTGGTTCTGTTAGGATTTTCAACTTGAAGTAGGATAGGACATTGATCTAAGATACCTCTTGTTTCCACCCAAAATATAATTCTCTCACCAGCCATCAAAAGAGATCCCGAGACATAAAATCTATCTAAATTTTTTTCCTTGTAATCCTATCCCACCCTATTATTACGCCAAGGATAATTTTGATAGGCTCCACACCTACCAGCTCTACCTCTTCAAATATATGTGTAAAAAACCAGCTTGAGAGTCACATCTAGTTGTAGTCCCCAAAACCTCATATTTATTCAAAGTCATATTTAAATCACCCCCTACACTATAATATTTCCCTACTATAGAATATCATTTGCTAAGAGAGCCTCCAAATAATGCCTTTTGTTCTCATAAGGCCCATAGATGTTGGCTACCACTAAGGATTTCCTTAGCTCTAGAGAGAAAATTTCAACCCCTAATTTGAAGGTAAAATGAACTAAATTAATGAGTGTTGGAAATTTTGAGTATAAGTTGTCATTGATGTCAAGAGTGAGTGGTCATTGATGTTGAACCTTCAGCACCAGTCAATGGCATTTTTAGTTGGCAGCATTCGTTTCGGTTTCAATTTCAATATTCGGCTCCAGGAAGTCAGATAAGGTCCAAAGTGTGAGAAAAAGCCCAAATAAATAATATTATAATATTATTTTATAATATTATGCAAAGGAATTTTAAAATTAATTTATTAGTTAATTTATTTAACTTATAAAGTTATTTAAATTAATTATTAATTATAAATTAATTTAAGCTAAGGTTAAAAACCCTAAGGTGGGTTATTAAAAATAAAATTCAAAATTTGTTTTCGAATAACAAGTGTTGATGTGAAGAAAAATCAAAATGTGTATATAAAGGGGGGAACTCCCACCCTACCAAAACTTACCATGCCTTCGATGATTGATGTGAACTTTAAGAAATTGTGAGCCTTACAAACAGCATTGCATCCAAAGTGAAGGGGGAAGTGTGCATGTTTCGTGAGATATTGGCGGTGAGTGAAGGCATAAGGGGAAGGTGCTATACCTTCCTTCACGTGGGTATTCATAGCCCATGCGGTGGGCTCCCAAGCGCTAAGGCGCTTAGGCTAGAGGAGACGGCGGATCGAATCATGTTGAATCCCATTTTGTGGGAAGTATAAGGTATGCTTTGATAATTAGTCGTCGTAAATTTCAGGGATATAGTTTGGGCATTTAAAAATTAATTTTTGCAAAGTTTTATTTGGTTCTAAGGTTGCAAGGGAGTTATAAGGGTTTTACAAAATTAAATTTTTAATATTATTTGCTCAAAGGTTTTGAAAGGATTGCAAGGTATTTGGTTGATATTTTTATGGTGTTGGATATTATTTTAAGTTGGAGTTTATAAGGTGTATCAAGGAAATTATCTTTATGTATGGTATGATGAGTGTTATGTTTAAAAGGAAGAAATAAGGCATAAGTTGAGTTGTGATTGTTTTATGTCAAAGGGAATATTTTTGAGAAAGTATTGAAGTGATATTGTTGTGTTTAACCATTGAAATTGGAAAGAAGGAAATTGTTATTGAGACAGGTTTTTCCAAAGGCACTTTGACATCCAAAAAAAAGGTATGGGTATATTATTCCTAGTGAGTGATTGTTGAAAGTTGTGTATGAAAAGTTGGAGTGAAAAGGATTGTTTGGTTTGCATTATTGAGAGTGTTTTGAATTAATGCTTCAAGGTTTTATGGAATTAAGAGTTGTTGATAAAACCTTGTTTATAAGCATTGTTGTTGAAGTGAGTTATTGAGTGAAGAACTTGAACTAGGGTTTGGAAAGAACATGAGTATCATTGTTATGTGAGATTGGTTGATAAAGAATTGTTAGAAATATTTGCTAAGGGTAGTGGAGGCATAGGTCTTCTAGAGGATCACCACCCAGAGTAGAGTTAGGATATTGGTGTCTCCTATGGATAGATATCTATGAAATTGATTAAGGAATTGGTGTCTCCTTTGGAAATAGGTCCATAAACATTGTGATAGGGAAAGGATTCCCAAAAGATTGATTGAAAAATTTTTAGTGAAATATTTTCTCTGTGGAGTAGCCCACATTGGGTGAACCATGTAAATTTGATGTCTCTATTGTGTGTGGTTATTTGTGCATTGTTTTAATTACTACTATTGATATTTCTATCTATACATTGCATAATATTGATTGAGAAAGAAAAGTAAAAAGTGGTCTTATACTGTTCACCCCCCTCTCATTATAAGCTTGTGTTATTCAATTGGTATCAGAGCGGGTTTCTTCATAATAGTTTAACAGCTTTAAGGAAAAGCTTTCAAGAACATAATGGATACTAAGAATGTGTCCTCAGATAATACTACACCAATATTTGATGGAAGTGATTATATATTGGAGTATGATAATGAAGATTCATTTGATGGCACTTGGTAATAAAGTTTTGGGAAGCAGTGGAAAATGGATACATACCCCTAGTTGATCCACCTACAGATAAGGAAGGTAAGCTTCTACAACATCACAATTCAAAATAAATGAATGCAATTTTGAGAGGTTTGTATAGAACAAAGTCCATAAAAGTTATGCACTGTCAAGATGCAAAAGGAATTTGAGATAAGTTGTAAAGTATATATGAAGGAGATAAAGGTGTCAAGAAAGCAAAGATACAAAATATCAAAGGGAAATTTGAAGATTTAAGAATGAAGGATGAGGAAAACATTAGGACTTATCTACTTTGAGTTGATAAAATTGTTAATGCTATGCAAGGGCTTGGAATTAAGGTAGAAGAATCAGATATTTGTGATAATGTCTTAATATCTCTTCCAAAAAGATTTAGTGAAGATATTTCTGCTATAGAAGAATCAAAGGATGGTGATTCTTTGACAAGAGATATATTTCTTGGTATTCTTACAGCTTTTGAGTTAAGAACAAAGAACCCAATCCCCAAAATGAAGCAACCTTCAAAGCAATCAAGAAGACAAAGGGTAAGAAGTCAGAATCAAGAAATGAGTCATCCAGTGATGAAGAAGCTAATTATGGTAGAAGAAATAAGGATTCAAGAAGATTTAGAGATACAAAATCTATTAGATGTTTCAATTATGGAAAGTATGGTCACTATGCAACTGATTTTCAAGAATCTAAAAATAACAATGATGAAGAAAAATAGGATCACAGGAACAGAGAATCAAAACGATAAGGTACCAAAAGAAATGCAAAGATGGACAAAGCAGATAAGAAAAAAAGTTATTCCAAAGAAAAAAGAGGAGCTACTATGCAGACAAGGAAAGTAAGTACTCAAGTGATAGTGATGATAGTTTTTCAGATAATGATAGAGATGAAGTCCTATTTATGATTGAAGAAAATGAAGAAGTTAAGAAAAGGTCACCAATAATTCTCAAGTGTTTTAGATGTGGTAACTTTGGACATATTTAAGATAGTTGTACAAGGAATAGTTATAGTTTTAGTGATGATGAATATGAAGATGCACTTGAAGGACCAGAAGAAAATCTTCTAATGGCACTAGAAGAAGAAGAAGATAATCCTATAGAAGACAAGTCAAAATAAAATGAAGATGTAGACAAAGGAAAATAAATAGAAGAAGAATCAGATAAAGAAGGGTATGATCTTAAGGCATAACTTATTTATGCTCTTGACACAGTAAACAATGTAAGAAAGCAAAACTCTAAACTTGAGTTTCAGTTTCAAGAATGTGATGAAGAAATAAGAAAGCTTATACAGGATCTAAACAAGTCAATGGCTAAGACAAATAATTTCAAAGATAAGTTAGAAGAAAAGGTATTAAAATGTGAAAGGTTAGAACAAAAATTAGCTCTACTAAGGTAAGATGTAGAAAAATCCAAGAGTAAGCTACACAAGTTTGGAAAGAGTTCAAATATTGTGGATAAGATGATCAAGGTACAAAGAAGGTCAACAAATAAAACATATCTTGGTTTTGAACAGGATCAAAAGAAATAAGAATAAAAATCAACCTCAAATTATTTAGAAGAAGACAATGTAAGAGAAAGTGAGACATCTGAGGATGATTTGGACAACAAAAAGTTCAACAAGGAAAGGAACAATGCACAAAGAAGAAATAGATGGAACATCAATCAAAAATAGGTTAAGAGATACTAAGAGACCAATGAGGTCAATACAAGGAAACTTCAATGGAAGATGTTTCTCATGTCACAAATTTGGGCACATGGCTTCATAGTGCAGGACACATGAAAGATAGGAAAATAGGAATTTTAGAAACAGGTAACTTTTCTATGGGTATTGCTACTCATTTAATCATTTTGGTCAGAAGGCAATGGATTATAGGGTTCATGACAGAAAAGGATATGGCTTCACTAGGATAAATCCTAAGATATTTGCACCTCCAAGGAATAATAACATTAAGTTTTATAAATGCAATAATGATGGACATACAAAAAAATGATGTAGAGCAGACATTCCAGAATCAAGCAGGAATAGGAATAGGAATATGAATATGGATATAAATAAGAACATGAATGTGGACATGGACAGGAACAGGAACAAAAAAAATCAAAGAAATCAGAAGGATCATATGAGAATAAAAGAGGATAAAGGTAAAGACTAGTGCTTGCTGGGAGTAGAGATACTCCCACCCCATAATTCACCACCTCAAAAGGAGGTGGGGGAGGGGCTAAGCTAAGAGATTCATTCTTAGCCCCGAGCCCCAAAGGTAACCCTTTGCCATTGATTTCAAATGGGGAAATATTTGAGTAAGGGAAAGGATTTGGTTTAAGGAGAGATCATTGAGTCAGGGAGAGTAGTTTCCCAAGGAGAGCAAAACAAGAAAAATGTCAAGATTTGGTAGAAATAATTTGGATTACCATCAATGAAAATGGGGGAGATTGTTGGAAATTTTGAGTGATAAGTTGTCATTGATGTCAAGAGTGAGTGGTCATTGATGTTGAACCTTCAGCACCAGTCAGTGGCAGTTTCAGTTGGCAGCATCCGTTTCGGTTTCAGTTTCAAGATTCGACTCCAAGAAGTCAGATAAGGTCCAAAGTGTGAGAAAAAGCCCAAATAAATAATATTATAATATTATTTTATAATATTATGCAAAGAGGTCCGAGGTGTAGACCAATTGGTTCATCCAAACCCCATAAGGGGGCGGAGGTCCAAGGTTCAAATCTCGGGCCTCGTCGGACTGAACGCTTTTCCCTTTCCTGGTGCTTTCAGTGGCGTAAAAGGTTTAAAATGATTGTGGCATGGTGGTTATAGGGGTGGACTACGCGAAGATCTGTGTGGCGGCTTCTGGGGCGAACAACGCAAAATACTGTGGCGGCCATAAAAGTCGGATAGCTTGCCCGGATTCATGGCGGCTACCGATTCCACCATGTAAATTCAAAAAAAATAATAATAATAATATTATGCAAAGGAAGTTTAAAATTAATTATAATTTTAAATTAATTTATTAGTTAATTTATTTAACTTATAAAGTTATTTAAATTAATTATTAATTATAAATTAATTTAAGCTAAGGTTAAAAACCCTAAGGTGGGTTATTAAAAATAAAATTTGAAATTTGTTTTCGAATAACAAGCGCCGACGTGAAGAAAAATAAAAATGTGTATATAAAGGGAGGAACTCCCACCCTACCAAAAATTACCATGCCTTCGATGATTGATGCAAACTTTAAGAAATTATGAGCCTTACGAACAGCGCTGCATCCAAAGAGAAGGGGAAAGTGTGCACGTTTCTTGAGATATTAGCAGCGAGTGAAGGCATAAGGGGAAGGTGATATACCTTCCTTCACGTGGGCATTCATAGCCCACACAGTGGGCTCCCAAGCGCTAAGGCACTTAGGCTAGAGGAGACGACGGATCAAATCACATCGAATCCCCTTTTGTGGGAAGTATAAGGTATGCTTTGATAATTGGTCATCATAAATTTCAGGAATATAGTTTGGTCATATAAAAATTAATGTTTGCATAGTTTTATTTGGTTCTAAGGTTGCAAGGGAGTTATAAGGGTTTTGCAAAATTAAATTTTTAATATTATTTGCTCAAAGGTTTTGAAAGGATTGCAAAGTGTTTGGTTGATATTTTTATGGTGTTGGATATTATTTTAAGTTGGAGTTTATAAGGTGTATCAAGGAAATTATCTTTATGTATGGTATAATAAGTATTATGTTTAAAAGGAAGAAAGAAGGCATAAGTTGAGTTGTGATTATTTTATGTCAAAGAGAATATTTTTGAGAAAGTATTGAAGTGATATTGTTGTATTTAACCATTGAAATTGGAAATAAGGAAATTGTGATTGAGAAAGGTTTTTCCAAAGGCACTTTGACATCAAATAAAAAGGTATGGGTATATTGTTCCTAGTGAGTGATTGTTGAAAGTTGTGTATGAAAAGTTGGAGTAAAAATGATTGTTTGGTTTGCATTGTTAAGAGTGTTTTGAATTAATGCTTCAAGGTTTTCTGGAATTAAGAGTTGTTGATAAAACCTTGTTTATAAGAATTGTTGTTGAAGTAAGTTATTGAGTGAAGAACTTGAACTAGGGTTTGGAAAGAACATGAGTATCATTGTTATGTGAGATTGGTTGATAAAGCATTGTTGGAAATATTTGAATGAGTTGTCATATGCTTGGACTAGGGTTTGTGAGCAAGGATTATCTTATTGAGTGATTGATTGAGTAGAGTTGGTTAAGCCTAGTCAAGTGAATGTGTGAAGTGATTGTTCAAGTTCTGTGAAACAAATTATTCTATATTATGAATTGATTTGAGAAAGAGATTGAGAGTTGATGAGTGTGAAACATATTGAGTCTCTAACAATTCTCTATATGTTTCTGTGATAAAAGAGTGATTGAAAGTGTTTGAGTATTGAGGTGAATGTGAAGCATATTGAGTCTCTAACAATTATCTATATGTTTCTAAAAGAGTGATTGAAAGTAATTGAGTATTGAGGTGAATGTGAAGCATATTGAGTCTCTAAAAATTCTCTATATGTTTCTAAAAGAGTGATTAAAAGTAATTAAGTATTGAGGTGAATGTGAAGCATATTGAGTCTCTAACAATTCTCTATATGTTTCTAAGAGAGTGATTGAAAGTGATTGAGCATTGTGATGAGTGTAGAGCATGTTGAGTCTCTAAAAATTCTCTTTATGTTTCTATGATATTGGAAAAGTTCTAATGTGGACTTGTTGAGCAGATTTGAGGTAAGTCTTTGAGAAGACTTGTGGACATATTTGGGTAAGCTTTTGTGGAAGATTACAATACAAATTGAAAGCAAATTTGGATAAGTTATTATGAGAACTTATTGAGCAGATTGGACAAGTTCTAGAGAGGACTTGAGGATATATTAGTGTGAGCTTTTATGGAAGCTTACAAGGCAGATTTGAGATAAGTCTTTGAGAAGACTTGTGAACAGAGTTGATTGATTGATTTGTTCAAACCTTGAGTTAAGGTTTGGGGCAGATCCAACAGAGTTGATTTGAGATTGAGTCAAGATTTGAGTTAAGGCTTGAGGATAGATTTGTGCTATATCGAAGGACTATTTTTAGTACAGATTTAAGAACAGATTTTGGTGCAGATTTGAGAACATATTTGTGCCAGACTAGAGATAGATATTGAGGACAGATTTGTGCTAGATCGAAGGATTGTGTTTAGTGCAGATTTGAGATAGAGCTTTAGAGGTGACAGAGTTGAGGACAAATGTCTCCAACCATAATAGGGAGGACAGGTGTCTTCTGTGTATAGAGTTCCATTTTCTAAGGGCAGGGGAGGCAGAGGTCTTCTAGAGGATCACCAACTAGAGCAAAGTTAGGAGATTGGTGTCTCCTATGGATAGAGATCTATGAAATTTATTAGGGGATTGGTTTCTCCTTTGGAAATAGGTCTATAAAAATTGTAATAGGGAAAGGATTCCCAAGAGATTGATTGAGAAAATTTTAGTAAAATATTTTCTTCGTAGAGTAGTCCACATTGGGTGAACCACGTAAATTTGGTGTCTCTATTGTGTGTGGTGATTTGTTCATTGATTTGATTGCTTATATTGATATTGCTATCTATACATTGCATAATATTTATTAGGAAAGAAAAGTAAAAATTGGTCTTATATTGTTCACCCCCCTCTTAGTAAAAGATTGTGTTCTTCAATGAGATGGAAGGCCCTCTTTTTACAACCCAATACCAGTCCACCGGATCTACCCTCTGTATCCAAAGAGAGAAGATCCCAATATTTAAAAAAGGAAAAAATTAACCCTTCTATTTTCAAACCTACGCCCACAGTCTCTTGAAGCAACAATATGTCAGGTTGGTTATACTACACTAACCTACGAAGGGCAGCATTTTTAGAGTTACTGCCCAAATATCAAATATTGATAGAAAGAATTAACATTAGTTTACCAAATTTGGGGTATTCTATACTCTAAGTGCCCCTACAATAGTCTTTTATTTTCCACTCTTTACCTCCCTCAGAGCTTTGTCCTTAACCTATTGGAGTTTAAATTTCCTCCCTATAACTATAATGGATCCATCATTCGAGTTGAGACCTACTGCTATTCCAATCTCCTCAGGAACCAATATTGATTTTTGAGATCTTAAGAAGTATCTATTAGGTCCCTTACAACTCACTTCATTAGCAAGGGAGGATGATAGAAGAGAAGAAGTCCTTGGTAGTGTTGCTATTTTAGAAAAGATCGAAGGGCAAAATTTAGGTAATTTTGATATGACATCCTAAACTATGCATGTCCCCTTCAAGAGGTACTTTTGAATTTCTTCTTTTGATGGTAAAGGCTTAAAGGTGGTGATTGACACCTTCCCCATAATCTACTTTGGTATAGAAGAGTGGTTCAAATAATCAAGAGATTTGTTGTGTGGTAAGAAAAAATTCTTTGGCACATGGATGGGTCCCTCTTCCCTTATGTGCGCTGAATTTACCAAACCTTAAACCTGATCATTGTTTTGACCCTTACCAAATCCCCTATCCCAAACCTTTGATTTATGTATATCTTCTAATATAATGTTATATCCTTACTCTATACCAACATTATCATCCATGAAGTTTCCTAACCCACACTCCTGATTTCTTTTTCCTTCTCATTACTAATTGATTTGACCGCTCTCACCCTAGAGGTATAATTTACATCATGTTTTATTCTCCACTCCCTTACTAAGAATTTTAAACCACATTCTTCCACCATATTACCATATACATGACACTGTAAACATCATAAGGGTATCTTCACATAGTCTAGGATCTGAACATAATGCCAATTTCCTATTTCTATCTCTATAGACTTTGGAAGTCCCTCCCTCAGATCCATATCCACCAGGATTCTAGAAATAGATCTTGAAGTACCACTTAAGAAAGCTTGGTCCAAATCCAACCATGTCCCTAAGCAATTACCGATTTCCATCAAAATCCTAGAAGTCCACAACTCCAAAGGTAATCCTAGCAACTTGATCCAGATGGGTTGTATCACTTTTGTCTCCCTTCTCGATTCAAAATAGGGAGACCATAATTTAAATAAAAGAGCATAAGAACCCCAATACCACCTACTCTAAAGTATTTTAACTATATCCTCCTATGATCTAAAGGAAAATTCTAACCATCATATGACCAATACTTAGAAAGTAGGTGAATATTCCAATACCAGTCTCCACACCCTCTCCACCCATTGAGAAAGTGATTTATTTGAGAATGATTTACCATAAAACCTCCTCATTAGTGTTTTACCTTTTAGAACTCTATCCAGCAGAATATATTCAGCTAAAACCAAATTAACTCGATTCTCTCTGATATTAACACATTTTTTTTCCTTTTCTTTATGGTGGTTGTGTTATCTAAAGTTGAAAAATTTATCTTCTTACTAAAGCCTAACAGCTCCCCGCTTTCCATATTCTCTTCAGAGAAGCATGTACCCACAAAAGATCTATATTCTCCTCCAGTATGCTCCTGGGATATGCTCTTTGAATACACCTCCCAAGACCTCACTTCCATAAAGCCTAAATCACCATCAACAAAGCAACAATCCATAGGGTGAGTTATTATATCTTTATGCATATTATTATAATATAAATTTAAATTATGACACATCATCTAATCAAGTACTCTCCCCAACAGAGGATTGTCTGCTAATGCATAAGAACTAATTAGAAGGCTTGTATTCTAGTTTTTTTATGAATTATAAATGGAAGATAAATCCTACTGTGAAGTGGTCCTGGAGAGAAAGGTACCTCTGCAATTTTTCTCTCTTTATTCTGGTTAGAGAGGTCTTCCATAAAAATAGAAGACTTCCTCTCCGACTTCCACTTGTTTTTCAAATATTCTTCTAAAGAGAAATTAGAGATTCCTTCCATTGGATCAAAAGAGTAGTTGACCTGATCACCCATATCCACCCCTTGTCTCATCATCGTTGTTAATCTAGTTGTCTATGCTTATTAATTGCTAGTGGAATTACTGATATCTATAGTTATTTTCTACAACTAGTCATCTCCATCAAATTTAAACACTGTTGTCTGCTGAAATAACTAACAAAATAAATTTCCCTTGTGCCTAATATTTTCATGAATTTTTAAACTTCATCCTTTAATTGATTAATCCCCAAGTACAATAAACATAGTACTTACTGATGTAGCTCTTTGGCAACTATTTTTCTAAATAGAAACTAGAACCCAAAGAGAACTATAAATTAAGCCTCTACTTATCATAAGAGATTAATTCCCTACACTAGATGGAGAGACCACCTAATATTTGAGCACTAACTACTCAAAAATTAATCACACTCTACTGAAACTCCCTAATTACAACTAGGTCAATACAATACTGACACTCTTTTTTATTGTTCGTCTACCAATCGTCAAATATTGACCTGTTGTGATACCCATACTTGCCTTATTTTTTTCCTTTATACTCATTCAAATATGTATTTCCTCTTTCATCCACAACTTGACACAATGATGTCATCTGCCTATGTTGATGCTAAACCTGATACTGCGCATAAATATGAGATATCAAATTCCCATAACATGTGTCCCTTTATGTGAAGACTATTGCTTGTTATTATTGATAGGGTAGCAAATACTACTATGATGCTGCTTGAAAACCTCTCTCATGAGTGAATTATGGGTATCGTGGGTTGAATATGTCCTCATGAAAAAATAATCTACTTGTATAAGAAAAATCTCACAGTTTGAAGTCCTTAGCTTATAAAGGTTGATCTCCTGTTGTTCCTCTTGAAATGTAATCCTTTATACCTGATTCGTCAACAACGAAGATTAAATTATTTAAATGAATTTTTGGTGAGAAAAAACGTCTACCAAGGATTTATCTCTCGATGATTCTACCATAATTTACATTTAACATGCTTGAAATTAGTTCAATACCAAAGTGTTATGATGAAATCCAATTACTTACTATTTTTTGCATTCTAGTTTTTTCCAGCAAACTCTAGACCAGTTGTGAGCGTCAAAAAAAACTATCTAAAATGATTGCATCCTTCCTATCTACCATATATCTACTCCCAAGTTAACATGATTCACATGTATTATTGGACTTCATCCTTGAAATTATATCCTGAAGACCAGTATTCATAACTTTTTGTTGCATCACATAGCCTTCAATATTTACCAAAAGAAAATGGGAGCATAGAGTAGATAAAGAGACAATCATATGCTATTTTTACAAGCACTTTTCATGTTGTACTACTATTAATTTTGATCTCCTCCCAATATTTTTTGTTACTATCTGTACTTAGCACGTGAGATATCTAATGTTTTAAAAATAGCATGTCATTATTCTCACATAGAATAACAAAACTTTCCCCAAAAAACCTATGCAAATGAACATGTCTACTTTATAAGACTGAATTCACTTCATGTTTTTTTCCATACATTACTAAACTTTTCTAGAGAAAGGATAAACATGTCCATGAAGATCTTGAAATACCCAAAGACCAAAATTATTGAGTGGTCTTCATAGTTCCCAATCCTATTTAGCCAATCATACCAAAAACCACCTCATATTCTATAACTAATATAATACCCTGTTCCAAAAAAATTTACAAACCCACACTTCTATGATTCAAACTACATTCCAAGAAATAGTTCAACCCTATATGACCTTTATAATTGGTCAAAGAGTGCCCAAGTTTCTACTATAATCTTTAGATATTCCAAGCTTGGGTGAGCTTCTAAAATATCAATTTTGAAACCCCATATCGATAAAGGAAACTATCATAGCATTTTATGCAGAACAAGAGACATATCATTTCCTGTGTCAGTTCAATCTCGAATGCCACTAAAATTTTGCCTTTGCATAAATCTGTTGTCCATTTGCAAGATAAACCAATTCTATAAACCACATACAATTTGTTGATAAACTATGGCAATCGATCTTTAATGCCTCTTATTCCATTCACTATGTATTACATCCTACATCCACCAAATCTTACTTACTTAACAACCTTTTGTACAATTACACTCTCTTATAACCTTTTATATGTGGAATAAATTGTCATTATGTGTAGTCGTAACCCTTCTTTGAAACTTCCCACCTCTTCTCCACACTATACACATTGAGCATTTCGTTTCAATGATAGGGCATCTCATGGAGGTATTACGTCAAAACTATTGACCTGCACTTTTCAGACTCTCTTTTTGGTTGTGGAGAGATCTATTCATTCATACTTTGTGAACTTCGTTGATTTTTGACAACTGAAAAAAAATCCTAATTGTTTCTGCCTAATAAGATAGGTATTTCGTCGTACAGTAGATGTGCATCCTGAAACCTAAAACCTTTAGCAAAAATTGTTTTTCACAAGTTGGGGATTTTATAAACTGTCAATCTTCATTATTAAAAAATATGCCAAGGGTCCATTTAATATAAAAAAATCTCTGTTGCAATTTGTAACCAACTATGACCAATGCAAAACAATTTATGGGGGCTCAAGAACATGGCTATGTAATTTTTGCAAAACTACGTTTAAGGGTAGCTATACTAGGGTTGAGTCTCATCTCATGGATAAGGTAGGAACATGGGTTAGGGCTTACCAAAAAATGACCCGGGCACAAGTTAATGGAGTCCATAAGATTGTGCACGAATCTAGATTTAAAATTTGTGGTTTATCTTTACCTACAGTTGGTCAATCATTTAGAGGGGACATTGGGGCCTTCTCAGAACATCCATAAGAATCAAACCAAACATCTAGTATGCCATCAATGCACTCAAATAAAAATGGAACTGTAAATGAGATGTTTAATGTGTAAGCAAGAGAAGTAGATGATGTTGTAGAAAATTTATTTTTTGTAGATGGAATTCCTTTCCATATTGTATGTTCCCTCTATTTTAAGGATGTAGTAAAAAAAATATCCAAGGCAGGGACTTCATATCTACTACCTGGAGAAAATAGGCTTTGTACCTCTCTTTTGGACAAACACTATTCCAAATGCAATGTGGTTATGGAGCAGATAAGGAACACATGGTTGACTCATGGATGTTCTATCATAATGGATGGGTGGACTGACATTCATCAATGTCCACTCATCAATATCATTATCACATGTAAATCAGGTCCCTATTTTCTTAAAGCCATTGATTGCACGGGAAAAAAAAGATGTTGAGTTTCAGTTCCTTTAGTTGAAGGAGGCTATTGAGGAGGTTGGAGCCTCCATTTTTGTACAGATAATCAATTTGACAATTTTCGTTTTAACTTTTAGTTTTTCTTATGAAAATAAAAATCTTTAAAATTATAAATCTAGATTCTAAATGGTTGTTAAATGAGATCATTTTTTTTTACACTACAGGTAGTTACAGATGCAGCCCATGTTTACCAACGTGTAAGGAAAATGATAGAACAAGAATATAGACATGTTTTGGATCCTGTGTTGTGTTCATGCATTGAACAATGCATTGAAGGACATTGGGAAGATAGATTGGATGAAGACTATAGTTGTAGAAGCCAAAGATATACAAATATTCATTTGCAACCATCACACTTCTTTAGCCCTCTTTCGGTCCTTCTCAAAGAAGGAGTTCATCAAACTAGGAGATACTAGATACTCCACCTACTTTATTTTATTGGAGAGGATGATTGAGGTGCAATATGCTCTACAATCCATGGTAGTATGCACAAAGTGGAAGAGGTGGCCGGAATCAAGGACAAAGAAGGGAAAACAATTAGAGATAAAACATTGGATGATAGTTGGTGGACTCAAGCCAAGTAAGAAATAAAAAATATCATTTATGATATTTTAATTTTCATTTTTAGTTTCAAATTGGATTTCTCATATGACAATGTGACATATAGTCTAAGTTTTTAAATTTTATTTTTTGATTTCTTGTAGTTATATTGTGTCTCTTGTTGCCCCAATTGTTGCAGTCATTAGATATGTTGACACAAATGCTCCTAATCTAGGAAATATCTATGAGACTTTCGACAACATGTTAGGAGAGATTAAAAAAATTATTTCTGCTAAAGATCCATCCCTATTATTCTATGAGGCCTACATTAGTCCTATTATACAGAGGAGGTGGGATAGGATGAACACCCCCCTTCATATGGCAGCATATGCAGTAAATCCAAAGTGGTATGAGCTTAGGTCTGAGAGAGTGACTCCCCATGATGATCCAAAGGTGAGACAAGTGTTTTTGAATGCCCTTAAAAAGATATATGTGATGGAGGAGGGCTTACATCTTAGAGATGAGTGACTCCAATTTGCTAATCTCGAGGGCCTTTGCTTCATCCAACCAGAGTTTCTAGAGGATAGGGCTACCATTACCTAAAGAAATCCCATTGGATTGTGGCAACTATATGGGGATAGCACAACTAACTTAAAATATCTTGCAATTAGGGTTCTTTCACAGGTTGCTAGTTCCTATGCTACTGAGAGGAATTGGTCTACATATAGCTTTATCCACAATGTGAGGAGGAATAGGCTTACCTCTCGCAGAGTGGAGAAGCTAGTTGTAATGCATAGCTCTCTTCACCTTCGTGAGAGAGTTAATCCAGAGTACAAGCAATATCCATCTACACGATGGGATGTTGATCCAGAGGATGCAAGACAAATTGATGAGGATGAGAGTCAGGAGGGGTTGGTTGGAGTTTCATTGGAGGATCTTCACTTAGATGATGAAGGAAGCTCATCAGATAGTGAGAGCCTAGCAGAAGTTCCATAGGAGTTCTATACAGTCTCATTCCTATGAGTATTTACTATTTACTAATTTAGTTTTATGATGTAAACTCTTTTGAGTCTTTTTGTTGTAAATGAGCATTGAGACTATGAGTATTTCAAATTTCTGATTGTTGTCATATTTGAACAATAAGTGACTAAAAAAAATTAAAAAATGATAGTTTTTGCTTGAACATTGGTGGTTGAAAAATGATGACTATTATAACTTAAACAGTTAAAAGTTAAACATTGAACAATGTGGCATTCATTACTTGAGCAATAGCAACTAATTTGGTTAACTGTTAAAGATTGGCGATTGCACTTGATATCCTTTGACTGAACCTTCAAGTTATATTTGTTGAAACAATTAAATGGTTGCACTTAGTAACTAATATCAATATGAATATCTAGTATCATTTTTGTTGTGTAGAATTCTAAATGTGTAGATTATTCTAAATTTCTAAAAAAATTCAACTTTTATAATATTATACTAATCGTCCCCCAGCCATCCCCAAACCATCCCTTAAAATCGACGTCCTCCAATCGTCCCCCAGCGATCCCCTTACCATCCCCTAAAATCGACCTATCGTCCTCTGTCGTCACCTGAAACCTGTCCCCCCGTCCCCCATCCCCTAAACTCGTGGAACCTTGGTTCTATATAATTCTAAAATTAAATTTTTTATTTAAAAAAAACAACTTTCATTTTAAAACACAAATGTAATTTTAAATAATAAAATAAAAATAATTTTAATTATAATATTTATTTATAAAATTAATTGTTTTTTACACGTTTATTAATAATTAAAATTTCCTAGGTCCGAGGTGTAGACCAATTGGTTCATCCAAACCCCATGAGGGGGCGGAGGTCCAAGGTTCAAATCTCGGGCCTCGCCGGACTGAACGCTTGTCCCTTTCCTGGTGCTTTCAGTGATGTAAAAAGTTTAAAATGATTGTGGCATGGTGGTTATAGGGGCGGATTGCGCGAAGATCTGTGTGGCGGCTTCTAGGGCGGACAGCGCAGAATACTGTGGCGGCCATAAAAGCTGGACAGCCTGCCCGGATTCGTGGCGGCTACCGATTCCACCATGTAAATTAAAAAAAATAATAATAATAATTAAAATTTCCATTATCAAATATTTAATCCTTTAAGTTAAATATATTTATTTTTTAAATTTTTATATATTTTTATTTTTTCATTTTTTTCATTAATAAACCTCCATATATCCAATAGAAACAAAGTTGATGACCTATAGCTTTTTCCACCCACAGACAACGTTTGAAAAAGACAATATGAAAGTCATCTTAAACACTATATATAGAGATAATACGTTACAATAGCGTACATTATCCATGTGCGATGTCGCACCAGGCGACAAGTCTCCGTGTACGAAAAGCAAGAAGTCATTCGATGGCACTTACGGCAATGCATTGTGTGATGGAGACTGGTATATCTCACATAAATTCAAAATAATTAATAACACACTCGCATCCATCCTTTAACGGACATACATTTTACAGCCAATTACGCCAAGCTATTATCCATTATCTGTAGAAAAATCCTCTTAATTCTGGGCCAGAATTTCCACGAAACAAAGGCCTGTATATCGGATTCAACATAACACAAGCACTCAACTTCGTAAAAAAGATAGCCAGAAAAGTTCTCGATCTTCACGTTCCAAATTTCCCCTCTTCATGAGTAAAGTTTCCCTGCTCCAATTTTTTAAAATGCCCATCAATTTTTTAAAGATAGCCTGATTCGAATTCTATTCTTCATCCGACCACGCCTTGGAAATTGGAGACCATTCTCACATAAAAATAATTATTAATTATTATTATTCTTAATCAAATCTTAATAAAACCTAACCTACAAATAAATATTACTGCTATCACCGTCATGTTCTTCTTTACTTTTACAGAGAGAAAACGGAGATCAGATCACTAACAATGTAACTAAATTCGTCACTTGATTGGTTTGGTCTTCCCTAGAAAATCCAAGGCACGCGTGCTGCCGATACAACAGGTGGAATGAAAGGAGACAGGTCTAGGATTAGAAAGGGAAGGGTAAACAGTTGACAGACACGTGTAATATTTTTAGAAGAAAAGTGACAGGTTGTCCACGTTTGACGTCTCGTGGAAGTTTCATTTACCTTTAAATTTGAACTATTCCGTCTTTGCGTGGGCGAATGATGACATACGGTTGGCATCACACAAGGAAAAGGTCTGTTTGCATGGAAATGTTTTGGTAGTAGGGACCATCTAACTAGTCTAAAGTTCCTATTCCATTTTGATAAGGATGGTCTAAAAGGTAGATTCTTTATGGGCCTAAAATTTGACGGGAAGTATAATGAGTGATAATATGGAGTGTGTTTTTTTTTTTTTTTAATTTAAGTTAAGATGAAATGCTAATGAGATTTTTATTTCTCATCATTAAACTTTTGTCACTAAAAAAACTTTTAGTACCACCAGTTTCAATATTATTTTTTTGAGACCACATATACTTTAGTTTTATGAGACCACCATTGGTCACCAAAAATGCCTTTTGCATCATCAATTACAAGACCATCATCAAGCATCTTCACGAGTCAACTTATTTTTCTATTTGCATGCCTTAAGACTTGAATCTAGGTCTTTTAAGAAGGAGTTCAATTTAATAATCAACTTAACATATTGTTGAGGACTATCTTTTATTGATATCTTTGATTTATAGTAAATTTGAGAATGTTATTTTGGAAATGTAGAAAATATTTTTATTTTTTATTTTTTTTTCTTATAAGGTAATTATTTTTAAGTCAAGACTTACAATTATCTTTTGCATACAAGAGATATAGTACTTGGTGCATATTCTAATCCATGAAGGAGTTAAGACATATATCCAAAGTGTGTGTAAATAGTAGATTAGGGTCTTTTGAAAAGTGTTAAAAACTTCTAATTATTAGTTTCATTGGGTATCATAGTAAGTTTGTAAAATACTATAGATAGATTCCTATAATACCTTGGTACTAAAGTTTTTTTACATTTTGAAACAAGAAATATCAAATGAGAATCACCTACTAGAAGACTTTTATGATTTCCTTACAAAACCTACCAATTAACTCAAAGGAATGATTTGCTCAACAAAGGTATCGGTTTGCTCAAGGAGTGATTCACTCCACTTGCTAACATAAGAAAATCACTTGTTGTAGTGAGCAAATCACTCAAATAGAGTGCAAAGGTGAAAATCCACATGAATTTCAAGGAAAATATCTTGAAAAGTGACCTTTTAAAATTTTGTGGTGCACTAAGCATTTTTGGAGCCTTCTAAGCCTATTAGAGACATGTAACTTTTGCAGGTATAACATTTTTCTAAAGATACCCCAAATATTTACTTTTACTAGGAATAATTTTTTTCACCTCAAATAACTCAGGGGTAAACTTTTACTATAAATAGGGGCCTAGGGCTCTCATCTTCATCTTTTGGCCATTATAAGTTAGAGCTACGCTCTGTGAAATCCACATTGTACTGTGTACTCATGAGGTTGTAAGAAATAAGTCCTTGTGTATCTTGTTAGAAGCACTATCCTTATGGGTTGCCAAGTGTGTGGTGGTCAGATACAACCCTTCTTGCCTATCTTGTCATTCGTTTCCAATTTCATAATCAAATGAATGTGTGGACATTGATGCTATTTGAATTCTTGTGTGTTGATTGATTGAATGCTACCTTGCTATGATATAACAACCATATTTGCTTTCATCTCTCACACTCTAAGCTTTATAAATTTTCTTTCCACACGTCACACATTTTAAATTCCGCATTAAAATATTTGTATTTAGTTTTTCATTTTATTTCATGCAAATTAATTAGCTTATATTAGAGATCCAAACAAGGAAATCAATGATCTATCTTAAATTCAAAGGTCAAGGGAAGCCTATGGAAAACCTGTCCAACCTTGTTGAAAATCACATTTAGGGCATAACGCTTAAAATAGAAGTCAAGCCAAATCCTTGAATCAACATAGTTTATGGCATGTCCAGTAAGACAAACCCCATTCATATGTATTTTTATATATTTTTGTGCCCAAAAATAATCCTTCACGAATGAAGCAATTATCTCAAAATAAAAAAATAATAACTATGTTTTGGTTTGCAAGTGATTTGCTTGGCAAATTGAATGATTCACTCAAATTTTGGACAAGTTCAAGATTTTATAAAAAGTGAGTGATTTACTTATTGCTTGACTTGGCAACCGAATCACTCAGTTTTTCTTAAGGTAGGGATCTACAAAAATATTTACTTCAAAATACTAATATCTCAATTCTTAGATTAGAGATATTCATGCATAACAAAGTAACTCGGTATTAAAATACCATAAAGGGATGAGACAATACATTTCAAATATTTAAGTTAAAATACTTCATTTATTAGGCCACAAATTCTTTGTTGAAGCACGAAATGATTGGGAAGGAAACTATTGCATATGTCAAACATATCATGCTAGCTATTTTTTATGTAAAAGAAGAAATGAAGTTGGATTATATTGATGTGTCTAGATCATCCATCATTGAGAATCATTAGACTAGTGTATAAATTGATTATTATTCTCTCTGTTGTTGATACTTTTCAATAAAATTTTAAAAAGATTTTAAAAAAAGTGAGTGATTTGCTCGACTCACAAAGAATAATTTCTTTACCTAACATATGCCTTGCAGACCCCAACAGATCTAAACCCAAGTGGTATAAGGTATATCACTATTGTATATTTAATATTAAAAAGGGTCATGACATTGATTATAATAAAAAAAATTGAGGTCTAGTACAAGATCTTCTTGATCGTAGGGAATTAACCACATCACTCCCATGATCCCCTCTCAATTATTTTATTCCTTCCCGACCCCTTCTCCTTCATCAACTCATATCTTTCACCTACCTACAGTCGCTCATAATCACTAATCGAATTCATCACCCTAATTGCACCCCATCACAAATCCCCTCCTTCCTTGAGTAGGATGACATTACCTCACCCATGCTCTTACGACCTTGATCAATATCCAACACCCATTTTTGGAAGATGTATTTGTCAAAGAACCTTGCTTGAGACTATCATTAGCCATCCTTGTTGTCTTTATCATAGTTGTCTTTAATTTCATAGCTTAGTTGCTTACATTAGATGCTCCCTTTGTTTGTTGGGACAAGAGAAAACCCATCCAATCATCATTAGTCACTCCCTTTATCTATTGGGATAGAAGCTAACCCATTCAATAATATTTAATCGATCCCTCTTTCTGTTGGGATAGGAGGAAACCCATCCAATCATCATTAGCATAGTTTTAGAATAGGATTTAATTTAGTCAAATGGCTAAAAAAATCTTCAATGGCAAGGTTCAAAAATATTTGTAGCTTCCATCACTAGGGCATCTCACATTGGTCAGAATTCAAGACAATCCTAAGGCTCCTGCTCAAATATCACTTTATCCCTTTGCATCCATCAACGACCACTGTCATCATCCCATTGCACATAGATTTACCTCTTCTTGCCTTCTTCCTATTATCATTATTTTCCTCCCTCCTCAAATTTCTTTTGTGACCAGGGGAGTTCACCCCTTTTCTAATCCATCATCTAGTCTAAAGGGAGTTCATCTCTTAAAACAAAAATAAACAAAAGAAAAATCACCAAAATAAAAGAACATGCTATATCAAACAACAACAAGCTCATTTGGCTTGAATCCAATGCTACCTTGGTCATCGTCCAGTTAAGTTTGACACATGTCATCATGAAGGATTTTGTTGTATTAATAAAGGGTGTCTTCATAATCGTAATTCCTCTAACAATAATTATTTTTTATTAGTAATTTTTATAAGATCAAGATTTTTTAAAAAGTGAGTGATTTGCTCGGCTCACAAAGCAAATCACTTGACTTGGCAAGCAAATTGCTTAGTATTTCTTAAGTTAGGGATCTACAAAATATTTACTTTAAAATACTAAGATCTCAATTCTTATATTAGAGATCTTCATGCATAACAAAGTCACTTGGTATTGAAATACTATAAAGGGTTGAGACAATACATTTTAAATATTTAAGTTAAATACTCCATTTATTAGGCTACAAATTCTTTGTTGAAGTGCAAAAGGATTGAGAAAGAAACTATTGCATATGTCAAACATATCACACTAACTATTTTTTATGTATAAGAAGAAATGAAGTTGGATTCTATTGATGTGTCTAGATCATCCATCATTTTAAATCATTAGACTAGCGTATCTCTGTTGTTGATACTTTTCAACCAATGCTAATACACTGTTAATATATGTTAATAGTTGTTTATGTATTAGCGTCATATGGTAAATAGTTTCTTTATTAGAGGGGCCTTGATATGTTTTTTCAATTGATTATATGGGATTGAAGTGACTACAACTACATTACATCGTGATCACACAGCGGTATTATAATAGCTTGAAAATTATGTATGTATTGCTAGGAAAGAATCAAATATGGGTCTTCTCTTGAAAGATGATAAATTTAATCAAATTGAGATCATTGTCATTTGATGCCTTGATATGAATTTTACAATACCTACTACAACCCATTTCTTTCTTTAAAGGGGTCAATTTTTATTATCTTTGTATATGAACTACCTAAGGATATTGATCTATAGCTCACATGATCATTTTAGCTTTTCAATTATAAAATAGTCAACCTAATGGAGAAGTTGCGAACAATACAATTTCAAATCATATGACCAATTAAAATAATTCTCTACATAAGTACTTAGTTGAGTGCTCTCCCTTTAAAAGTTACAAAATAATGTGAAACTAATCAAAATTACTAATAAAAAGAATTATTGTTAGGGGAACTTGGGTTCTGCGTCTACCACTCTTGACTTATGAATTTAAAAAATTAATTTTTAATATTGGTTATAAGTATTTGCTATTTAGCTCTATTTTTGTATATTATCAATGAAACCATTATAAAAAAATAAAAAAAATGATCTCATAACTAAACATTTTAATTTATTTTTATGTCTTTTGGTTATCATTCAGGAGGTCCAAGTTCAAACCCCTATACGAGGGGACTGGGACCCCTCATACGAATATATACTTCCAACTAGTATTGAAAAAACATTAAAAAGTCATGATGATCACGTATATAACAATATTTTAGCCTTTTAAAGTATTCATATGTGAAGGTGATTTTTAAAATAACTATTACTATGGAAGAAAATTAGACAAAACATAAGGAGAGATCTGTTAGGGTTTATATGTATTGCCACTACCATAGGCATGCATAGGCTTCAATAAGGTGAAATGGATATGGAATGCGAGGCTTAGGATTAGTTTCTTCATATCAAACATTGTTAAAAAAATGTGCAGGTAATTTTTATTTTGTTGGAGTGGATTGGGATTTTGGATACTTTTGCATCTCAATCATGGCGACAATGAGGGGGATCCCCCCAAATATTCCTTCTAGGATTATGATCGAGAGGAGGAGGGCACTCGGGTAATGTCGTGATCATGTTTCCTCCTAGGCCTCTAAGAATGCCATGCTTAGATCCTAGGAAGAATGCTAATGGATGCATTAGAATGTGGAAAATGGCTCTCTAGTAGTTTAGCTAAAAAGGAAGGCTTCAAACAAGCATATAAGATATGAAAAGGAAAGGTTTGATATACATATTCATGGGTTTTAGAACCCAAATATCAGCCTTTAGGGGCTGGGCATCTAAGAACTAACGAGTGTCAAAGGTGTGAAGAGTACCGAGAATGTGTCTTCTAGGGAGGGTCATAGTTTCTTGGGAGAGTAGGCTTGTTTATGAAACCTTGGCATATGAAATTCTAAGCATAGGAAGAAATACCTTATGTGGGTCCTATATGGTTAGGTTATTTGGGTTAGAGGATGAATCTTGGGAGCAAAATATTGATTATAAAAACATCCCATTTACATATTGGATATACCATGAGTATAGGCATATGACGAAATATTATCCATAAAAGTGCTCAAAGTAAATGCAAGTAAAGAAAATGATCACAAAATTTCAAAAACCTAAAAAGAAAACACATTCAAAGAAAAAAGAAAATGTAGAAAGTAGTGCAACACCAAATAACAATTTTTCTTCTTTGACTAATGATAACCCATTGTGAGAGAAGATCATCAAATGGAGATATAACCGATGGTGGAGCTTGTTGAGCAAGGTGTAGCAACAGTATTGTCATTGTTGTCAACATAGTCAGATAGATCTGTTGATGCAGTGGACAGGAAGTTCAAAAGCTATTCAGATGCAAAAGACATGAGTTCAAAGGTTATTCAAAGTATGTACAATGATTTTCCAAGAAGACCAAAGTGGCCCATATGTAAAAGATAAAAAAAAAAAAACAAGTAAGAAAAGTGTCACGATATCGCGACATATACAGCAGGCAAGAAAAACTCGCAATTTCGCGACATGTTGGAAGAGAGAGAAAAAGCAGGAAAAACTGTCACGATTTCGCGACATGTTGGAAGAGAGAGAAAAAGTAGGAAAAACTGTCACGATTTCGCGACATGTTGGAAGAGAGAAAAAGTAGGAAAAACTGTCGCGATTTCGCGACATGTTGGAAGAGAAAAAGGCAAGTGGAAAAACTATCATGATTTTGCGACATGTTGGAAGAGAAAGAGAAAGCAGGAAAAAGTGTCACGATTTTGCGACAAGTTCGAAGAAAGAGAACAAGTAAGAAAAGTGTCGCGATTTCGCGACATGTCGCATTTTCGTGACTAAAATAGGAGAGAGAAAGTAAGTTGGAAAAGTGTCGTGATTTCGTGACATGTCGCATTTTTGCGACTAAAATAGGAGAGAGAAAGTAAGTTTGAAAAGTGTCGCAATATCGCGACATGTCGCATTTTCACGACAAAAGAAAGAGAGGAAGCATACGGAAGCAGAACTGTCGTGATTTCACGACAAAAGCAGAAAGCAAGACTTCAAAAGCAGAAGTGTCGCGATTTCGTGACAAAAGCAAATAAGTAAAGTACGAAAGCAAAAGTGTCGTAATTTCATGACAAAAGCAGAGAAGAAGACTTCAAAGGCAAAAGTGTCGCGATTTTGCGACAAAAACAAAGAAGCTAAGTACGAAAGCAGAAGTGTCGCAATTTCATGACAAAAGCTAAGTTGAAGACTACTAAGGCAGAAGTGTCGCGATATCATGACAAAAGCAAAGTCAAAGTCTATGGAAGCAGAAGTGTCGCCATATCGCGACAAAAGCAAAGACGAAGTATACGAAGGCAGAAATGTCACGATATCATGACAAAAGAAAAGACGAAGTTTGCAGAGGTAGAAATGTCATGATATCGTAACAAAAGAATAGAGAAAGCGTACGGAGGCAAAAGTGTCGCGATATCGTGACATGTATTTTTGCGACAACAACAACAAAAGAAGCTACAGAGGTAGAAATGTCACGATTTTGCGACAGGTCATAAAGCGCAAGTCAAGAAGGAGAACTCGACTGAAATGAGAAGTATGACAGTGGACCGACATCACTATGGCGGTTACAGGGTCTGTCCAGAATGAAATCATCAAGCGATGGATAAACCGAACATCTTCTTGAGTTGAAGTCGACGAAGACCGATGATAGCCGACTAAAATTAGGGTTTATAGTTGTTATGAAAGTCGACTAAGATTAGGATTTACAGCCGACTAAGATTAGGGTTTTCATCATAAAAATATTGTTATAAAAGGAGGGCTATTTGGAGAATTGAAGTGAGGTCGAATGTGTGTGAAATACGATCGTTGTGCACAAAGAGCAAGTCATGTCGAATCGTGCTAAGTGTGAAATTTGCAAAGAGAACAGAGTGCGCAAAAGGGAGAAGACGATCGTGAAGTTCGACTGTAGAGAGAGCAGAGTGCGCAGAGAACGCAAAGGTGAAGAAGACCATTCAGGGTCTTGCAAAAGCAAAGGTATCTTACTGTCAAACTTATAGATTCAAATTGAAGTCCAAGTTGCAGCTTGGCATCAGGGGTTGGTGCTCCTTTCTGTTGGTGCAGATAAATAAGGGGTTGGTGCTCCTTTCTGTTGGTGTAGATAAATAAGGGGTTGGTGCTCCTTTCTATTGGTGCAGATAAATAAGGGGTTGGTGCTCCTTATAGTGGGTGCTGGTAAATTGATTGTAAAGTTGGTGCTTTGCAAAGGCTGGATTTGGATGGTAGTCCAAGCAGTCAATTTTTAAGGAGTAGCCACATTGGTGAACCTCGTTAAATCTTGTGTTATGTGATGCTCTTTTGTTATACTTTTTGTATCTAGTAATAAGTTTTAATTGCTGCGATATTAAGAGCTGTAAATTTAAGTTTAAAGAGCTACACTGATTTAAGTTTAACAATTGGTATCAGAGCTAAGTTCCTGTACAAGCTTAATCGGCTAGGGTGATCTTGGAAGTAACACAATGGCAGGTGGTGAAGGCTTCTCATCAAACAAAGCACCATTGTTTGACGGATTTAATTACGCGTTCTAGAGAATCAGGATGCAGACATATCTTTGTGCTTTGGGATACGACATCTGGGATTTAGTATTTAGTGGATACATAATACCCATCACTCCTCCAAAAGAGGCTGATGAAAAGAAACTGTTTGAAAATAACTCAAAAGCAAAGAATGCTATCATGTGCGGATTAGCAGACAATGAACTAGTAAAGATCATGAGCTATAAAATGACAAAAGAAATATGGGACAAACTGAGGAGTATTCATGAAGGAGACGATAAGATCAAGGAGGCCAAGTTACAGACACATTGATCTCAGTTCGAAGCATTAAATATGAATGACGATGAAAACATTGAGGCATATATACTAAGAGTTAATGGAATCATTAATGCGATCAGAGGACTCGGCAAGGATATCGAAGACTCTACCGTCGTGAAAAAGGTATTAAGATTTCTTCCTCAAAGGTTTGATTCTAAAGTCTCAGCGATAGAAGAAGCTAAAAATCTAAATTATTTTAGTATAGATGAGATGTATGGTTCTTTGAATGCATATGAGATGAGGATAGGAAGATCTAAACCCACAGATAGAGAAGCGACTTTTAAAGCCCTTAAAAATAAAAACACAAAACAAGAGTCCGAGGAAGAAGAGACATCAGATGAAATGGAAGCAAACTTTGTTAGAAAACTAAAAAGGGGAAAAGGAAAATACAGAGGAAAGCTACCGTTTAAATTTTTCAACTATGGAGGTGTTGGGCATTTTGCAACTAAATGTCCACTTAATGAGAAGAACAAAAATGATGAAGGATCGCACCAAGAAAGAAGTGACTGGAAGAAGAAAACGAATTTCAGAAAAGGCAACTTCAAGAAGAAAAGTTTCATCTCCAAGAATGCCAGTTCATCAGAAGACAGCTCCGATGAGGATTCTAAAGAGGAAACAGATGAAGCTCTTTTCATGGCATTTGAAGAAGTAAAATCAAAAAAGGAAGAAGTAGTGAACTCTGAAGTATGTGGTGAAAACCCTGAGGCTGAAGTAGATCTAGAAGGTGAGTTGATCTCTGCACTTGAAAAGTGGAAAATAGAGAGGAAAAAGAATAAGAAAATTTCAAAAAATCTTGAGGATGCAAACGAAATCATAACCAGTTTGAAAGTACAGACAAAAGAATACAAGAAAATATCTGAAGATCTTGAAGTACAAATTACCATGAAAATAGATTATTGCTGCAAACTAGAAGAAGAGAGTGTTGGTTTATGGACCTAGATAGAAGAGATGAATCACAAAATTAGTTGCTATCACAAACGCGAAGAAAGTTCTATGAAGCTGGATAAGATTATAAATGACCAAAGGCCTGCAGGCATCAAATTTGGTTTGGGTTTCGTCGAAGGAGAATCATCAAATGGATCAAAGGCCAAAAATGTAGAATCCATAAAGAATGAAGATAAGAAACAGGTTGATCAAGGAAAAATGTCTCATGCAAAAGAAAGCAATAATGCCAGGCACGAAAGGAGAATTGACAATGATGGATTCACCAATGTCACACATCAAAGAAGAAGAACACCTATGGTTCCTACGAAAACATGGCAAAGACCATCACCCAGGTTCAATTATCCCTTTTCTGGTTTTCGTTTTAAATGCAATGGCTATGGACATAAAATCTCAGACTGCAAATATAATGTAAGGCCAAGGAATTTCACCAGTAGAAATGTTTTTTCTCCTTTGATGAATTATACAATAGAATGTTATAACTGTCATAATTTTGGGCACATTGCAAGAAACCGTAGAAGTACATTTGCATCAAATCAGTTTCAGGGAAGAAAATTTCAACCAAATAGGATAAGACAAAATAGAAAACTTCCCGAAAAACATGCACAAGCTATTGATAAGGGAAAGGCAAAACAAGAGCCCAAAACTACTATCAAAATAGAGTGGAAATAAAAAGAATGACTTAAGGAAGAAAAAGAATCCTTAATCGTACAAACAACATTTAAAGCACAAAAAAATATGTACCATGGATACTTGATAGTGGATGCTCCAGTCATATGACAGGTGACAAACAAAAATTTGAGAAGTTACAGAAATATGAATGTGGTTCAGTAAAGTTTGGAAATAATGATGGAGCTAAGATAGTTGGCAAAGGTTCAGTTAAAATTAGTGACAAAAAAATTAAGTCAGAAGAATTCTTGTTTGTGGATGGTTTGAAACATAACTTGTGATGGCAAGCCGAGATTCACACAACAAACTCCACATTAATTTTCTGTAAATTGCTTAATACAGTTTTACAATACCATTTCCAGGCATAGAACTTTACCTCTCAATCCCGAACTCACCATCCTCTGCCCTTACAATTTTTCAAGTTTTTATCGAGGCCTCGATCCTCTAGGCAATTAATGCCCCCGCCCCAAAAAAAATTCAAATTCGATTTTTCCCCCTCCGTCGAGTTTTCAAATTTTTTGCCATAAATGGGCAACTGCCCGATCCACCATGAAGCTTGCATTAATGGCCTCCCTTAACCTGCACCCATCGCTTTGTTCTGACTGTCCTCTGTACTGCTGTCTCAACCATAAAGCCATCACCTGTAATTGCTGTGTTGCCAGAAATTAAAAAAAAAAATGCGTGGCCGACACCTCACTTATCAATTTACATGGCCCTCATCTTCGACTTAATACATGTATGCTTCCGCGTGTCAAATTCAACTTTACCTCCAACTGGTTGCGTCGCTTTTAACACACGTGGCAGCCATGTGTCTATTCCAGCCTTGCCTGTGTTAGAATATTTAGTATATCGTATATTACATTAAATAAGTTAACATTTCAGTTGAGAAACTGCCCAGCATAGTTCAAACTGCCTCAACGGAGTTCTTTGTAAATCTTATATATTTACCATGAATATGAAGAGCAAGGTAATGATTCAGTTCCTAATATGGCATCAGAGCATTGAATGAATTTTGGGCAATGTGTATTTTTTATGGGCAATGTGCTATTCACGCACTCCATTTCTAGATTCACTCCAGACGATGCATTCTTCGAGGAGCCATTGACGCCGAAGACTGCAATCCAAACTCCAGCGCATGAAGACTGACGTGATCCCGCTATTTTCCAAATTTGTTTGGGGCGTTCGCGATTGCGGCTGGATTTCCGTTTCGTAGCGGAGGCGGCTGGATACCAACAGGATTTCTGTTTCGTAGCGGAGGCGGCTGGATACCAACAGCGAAAGCTGCGCTACCATAGCCGAGCAGTGAGCTCGGTCATTACCGTTTTGTAGCGGAGGCGGCTGGAGACCTGTAGACCTGTAGCGGTAGCGGCGCTACCAGAGCCGAGCAGAGAACTCGGTGGCCACACAGCGGAGGTGGCATTTGCATTGTTGTCGCGTGAACTCACATCGCGACATGGGAGGCGGTCTGTTTCGAACACGGACAGTCTAATATAAAAAAAAACAACCTATTTTCAACGATGGTTTTGCTTACGGCGGTTTTGTGGTGTCACGCGCGTTTGGAGCACGTCAACTCTGACGGACATCATCGGTAAACCCCTGTGCATTTCGGCCACGCGATCGGTTTGGATTCGTTTCTAAAGCCGAGACGCTGTTTTAAAAAAAACAAAGGTTTGGTGCACGTTTTTTTTCAAAGGTTTGGTGCACGTTTTTTTTTCCCATTGCCTTTGTTGTGCTTGGCGGTCAATAAACTTACGTCGCCGTGAATTCACACGCGCCACAGTGGCCGCGATGGTTCTAAAAGTCATTGCTTAAGTTTTTTTTCATGGAGTGGTTGGGGTTTCAAACCCCTTCGGGTTGCTAAAATTGCTGCCAAAGTGACGCCCGAGGAGGGAAATTTTTTTTTGACGCCCCGAGGGAATTTTTTTTTTCTTCAAAACACAAACAATTGTTAAGAGGCCTATTTGGGAACCTTTCGAGATATACTCTATTTTGCAAGATAGAGGGGGGAATTCACATTTTTTCAAATCCTCCGAAAAAGGCATAGATAGCAACTCAAAGGTGCATTTTCGATTTTACTCGACACCTTCTTTTGTCAAATTTGGGTGCATTTTCGGTTGAACCCGACACCTATGTGAGAAGTTTTTTTTGTGTGAGCATGCTTGTTTTGATTATTGCATTTTTTTTTTGCAATTAAAAATCATCTACATCAAAGCATCCACTACTTCTCTCAGCTCATGTTGCACAGGTTCTAAAAAAAAAGCAGTTCTCTCTTTGCACAGGGATCTTCATTGATCATCTACTTGATGTTCTCTCCACAACACTAATTTTCTCCTAGTTTTGTTTTTTGACTTAATTACCTCCAACTGATTCTCTTCTTCCGAAGATTCTCAGGCAGGTGTCATTAACATCTCTTTGAGTAAAATTTTTTATCCCTATTGCTATTGTGTTTAGGCGTAAATCCTGACGAAAGTCCTGGACTCCAAAGTGTTTAGGGGAAGTTACGCCCCACGCATGCGGTTTCCTATCTTTCTAAGGTAGGTGCCATCAACAAAGCAATCCTTTTCAGTACTGCCTATGTTCCACGTACCGTTATGATCTTCATAATACCTACAGTCTCCCTCACGTAAGGGCGGGTATTATTTTGCTTCAGTTTAGGTATAACTGGCCTGGCAACAGTATATCGAAAAGGGGACCATTTGGCGCTATAAGGAACCCTAAACAATGGCTACAGTGCACAAGTACCTTTCAGATGCCCAATTGCTCAAAGGCACCAATTTTGTGCCATGGAAGCATAAAATGAAAGCCATTCTTCAGGTCAAAAAATTATGGGATGTCATCAGTGGCACTACCTCTCGTCCCACCACAAGAGGGACAGATCAAGATGCATTTGATGATCAAGACAGGAAGGGCCTTATGTTTTTGTTACTTGCCATAACAGATGAGGTCCAACCTCATATTTGTGATGCCACGAGCAGTAAAGATGCTTGGGCGGCATTGATTACTGTGTATGAAGGAAAGAATAATTCCACAATTCTTCACCTACAAACCCAACTTCACAATCTCAATATGCATTCAGGGGAGACTGTTGAATTGTTTCTCTGCAAAGTGGCAGAATTGAAAGCTAAACTCAATACTATGGGAAAACCCATCGATGATGATCTTTTGACATCTGTTATTTTGAGGGCACTCCCCCCATCTTACAAAAGTTTTATCACTTCACTCAATGTTTCTGGTCGAACATTAACTTTTGTTGAATTGGTTAACTTGCTTCAAACTGAAGAAGCCAATCAAGTACAAAAAGATGAGGAACCTGCCACTGCTCTTTCCACTCATCAAAAGGGTCACAAGCAAGGACAATTCTAGAAGGGAGGGTCTTCTTCCAAAGGCAAAGGCAAGCCCAATCTCCAGCGAGATAAATATTGCAAGATCTGTGATATGAACAATCATGATACCAACCGGTGTTGGTTCAAAAACAAACAACAGAATGATCCCTCACAAAATAAGAAAGGCAAAGGGAAGCAAAAATATCCCCAGCATCGCAACCAACAAAAAGGTCATGTTGCTTATGCAGATTCCCATTCAGATAATTCTAATTCCTCTTCAGATAATGACTTCGAAAGAGCACACAAGGTGCTCATGACCCATACTGCCTCTTCCAAATCAGATGTTGTATGGTATATTGATTCTGGAGCAAGCAAACATATGACTGGGAACAAGTCCTGGTTTCAAACCTTTCACGCAAGAGAAGGCAAACCTGTCACTATTGCAGACAATCAGGTCTATCAAGTACAAGGTGAAGGAGATGTTACAGTCACTCTCCCTGATGGAGACTGTGCCATAGAGAAAGTTCTCTATGTTCCTGGTCTTGCCAACAATCTATTATCAGTTCCACAGATGTTAGATCGAAATATGGATGTTGTTTTTCAAGTTGAACAAGGAAAAAAGAGATGTTTCATCAGTCACCAAGGTCAAAACATTGCTACTGGCTCCTACAAACATGGATTATTCATCTTGGATACAGTTTCTACATCCCATACTGCCCTCATTGCCACTAAACAAGCAACAACTTCCTTATGGCATAAAAGATACGGGCACCTCAGTTTCGGGTATTTACTCGAATTAAGCAAATATGACATGGTAAAAGGGCTTCCTCAGCTTTCATCCGTTCTCCCAATATGCTCCGATTGTCTAGCAGGGAAACAACATCGAGTTCCATTTGAGACTAGTTCTTCTCGCTCTAAGAAACCCTTGGAGTTAATCCACGCAGATCTGTGCGGTCCTTTCCCAACCAGTCATGGTGGAAAGAGGTATTTTCAGCTATTTGTTGATGACTACTCTCGAAAAATATGGGTCTCCTTCCTTGCACTCAAGTCAGAAGCTCTTCTCTACTTTCGTCAGTTCAAAAGACAAGTTGAGAAGGAAACAAGTTGTTCCATCAAAACTCTCCGCTCAGATCGAGGGGGGGAATACACTTCCAAGGAATTTTCAGCATTTTTGGAAAAACATGGGATTAAGAGACAACTCACTACAGCATATACACCGCAGCAAAATGGAGTTGCAGAAAGAAAAAATCGCTCCATAGTAGAAATGAGTCGGTGTATGTTAAAAGGAGCAAACTTAGAAAAACAATACTGGGGAAGTACGGTAAACACAACATCTTACCTACTAAATAGAGCACCTACAAGGGCTCTACAAGGAAAAACTCCACAAGAAGCCTGGAGTGGTAAGAAACCCTCAATTTCTCATCTAAGAGTTTTTGGATGCCAAGCTTTTATGCATATTCCTAAACAGAAAAGAAGGAAACTAGATGAGAAAACTCAAAAATGTATATTTCTTGGTTATGATGAATATTCAAAAGGATATCGGTTGATTGATCCTATAACCAAGAAAACACACATCAACCAGAGATGTAGTATTTGATGAAACTTTCACATCAAATAATACACTTGTATATCTTAAGGAAGATGAACCTAAGAAAGAAGCAGCACCTCCTCAGAAGAAGGTTCCTAAATGGTATACTAGTACATTGCAAGATTCAAAATTGACATCACTTCCGGATCTAACTCTAGATCGACCCGCTACTCGCAGTATGACTCAACACAAAAGAGCAGATGATGCAACAGCAGTAACAGATGTTGATGACCTTTGTCAACATTTTGATGATTTATCTGTGAATGTAGAAGACGATGAGGATATAGATATGGAAGATGAAAAAGTCTATCTGACAATACTAGATGAAAAAGAACCCACATCGGTCTCGGATGCACTCGAGTAAAGATCAATGGAAAACTACTATGGATGCAGAACATACATCTCTAATGAAAAATCAAACTTGGAAGTTAGTGGATTTGCCTTCAAGAAAGAAACCCATTGGTTGCAAATGGGTATTCAAGATCAAATATAAGGCAAATGGTGCAATAGATAAATATAAAGCCCGACTTGTTGCAAAGGGCTATGCACAAAAAGAAGGCATAGACTATGAAGAGACATTTGCTCCTACTGCTAAAATGACCACTATTCGAGTTCTGTGTGCAATGGCAGCTCAATTTGGTTGGCAGCTACATCAGATGGATGTAAAGAGTGCTTTCTTAAATGGTGACCTACAAGAAGAGGTCTATATGTCTCAACCTGAAGGTTTTGTAGTTCAAGGGCAAGAACAGAAAGTCTATAAGCTGATCAAATCACTATATGGACTTAAACAAGCTCCTCGAGCTTGGTATATCAAAATTGATAGTCACCTAGTGCAACATGGGTTTAGAAGAAGTCCTGCAGATCCTAATCTATATATCAAGAACAATGGTTCTAACATAGTAATTCTAGTACTATATGTGGATGATCTGATCATAACAGGCAGTTCAGAGAGTATGATCAAAACAGTTAAGAAAGATCTTAATACCTCTTTTGAAATGACAGATCTTGGACTTCTCCACTATTGTCTTGGTCTAGAAGTAACTCAATACAAGCATTGCATACAAGTTACTCAAAAGAAATATGCCATGACTCTAATTGAAAAGTATCGGATGACTGATTGCAAGCCCAAAGCCACACCAATGGAAGCAGGACTTAAGTTATCCCGATTTGATGAATCTCCTAAAATAGATAGTACTCTCTATCGTCAGCTGATTGGGAGTCTCATCTATCTCACAAACACCAGGCCAGATCTTAGTTTTGCTGTGGGTTATCTTTCACGATTCATGCAAGATCCTAAAGTTAGCCACTGGAAAGCAACAAAAAGAGTTCTTCACTATGTCCGTGGTACGACATATATCGGCCTGGAATACAAAAAGAACAACAAGTTCTATCTTCAAGGGTACACGGACTCTGATTATGCTGGATCCATAGATGACCGAAAATCAACTCGAGGTTATATTTTTCACCTTGGATCTGGTCCTGTCTCTTGGCATAGCAAGAAGCAACATGTTGTTGCTATCTCTTCTACTGAGGCATAATATCGAGCAGCTAGTGGAGCAGTCTGCGAGATCATATGGTTACGTCGCATCCTCATAAATATGGGCCTTCCAAAGAAACTTCCTTTACATTTATTTTGCGACAATCAAGGTGTTATGAATCTAGTCAAGAATCCTATCTTTCATGATCGAACCAAACACATTGACACTAGGTGTCATTTCATTCGAGATGAGGTTCCAAAGCATCATATTCAGCTCCACTACATTCCCACAGATGAGCAAATAGCGGACATCTTCACCAAAGCGCTTGCTCGAGTCAAATTTGAATTGTTCCGCAATGCTATGTGTAGTCAACATTAATGTAATAAGGGGGGATGTTAGAATATTTAGTATATCGTATATTACATTAAATAAGTTAACCATTTCAGTTGAGAAACTGCCCAGCATAGTTCAAACTGCCTCAACGGAGTTCTTTGTAAATCTTATATATTTACCATGAATATGAAGAGCAAGGTAATGATTCAGTTCCTAATAGCCTGGCTGTCCGTGTGTTTACTTTGGTTTGTCTTTTCCCTGGCCATGATACCGCGACATGTCACGATATCGCGACATGTCGTGATATCACGACCCCAACTGCCCCCTGTGCCTTAGTCTGCTAAAACGTCGCGATACCTCACGACCCAAACTGCTCCCGCCTTAGCCTTGCCCTTGGGAGCCGTGATTTCGTGACATGTCATGAAATCATGACATGTCATGATATCGCGGCTCCCCCTCGCTCCTTGCCTTGCCTTGCCCTTTGGGGGCCGCGATTTTGTGGCTCCCCCTCACTCCTTGCCTTGCCTTGCCTTGCCTTTGGGAGCCACGATTTCGCGGCTCTCCCTCGCCCCTTGCCTGCCTTGCCTTTGAGAGCCGCGATTTCATGACATGTCACGATTTCGCGGCTCCCCAACTTGCCTTATAAAACTTCAACCTTCCCCTTGCTTTACAAAACCTCAAGCTTAGAAAATAACTAAAATGAGTCAAAACACCAAGTACTTAGAAAACTTAGGAAAAAAATATTTGGAGGATGCAAGATTGCTCCATTGCCGTCGGATGCTCCTGCATCAGACACCCGGGGTAAATAAAAAAAAGTGATCCTCACTTCTATTTTGTTATGGGAAGACCTAGGAGGTCAACCTTCGTCTTCGGCAACCAAGTTGCATCTTCAACAGGTCTGCCCTTCCACTTTATCAAATATTCAGAATACTATTTTTTTCTTGTGCTTCTGCCTTCACGAGTGTCTAATATTTCCTCGACCTCGTCTGTGGTTGGAGTAGATGCTGGAACTTGCCATAATTTTGCACTTGGTACCTCTGTACTCTCTCCCTCATGATATTCCACTAAATCTAAAATATTAAAAACAGGTGAAATATCAAGCCAACTTGGCAATTCCACTTCATATGCATTTCCTGACTCCCGTTTTCCCAGTATTCGCATGGCCCAAACTTCTTCATATTCAATTTGTTATAAGTCTTGGCAGGAAATCTCTCCTTCCTGAGATGTACCATGACCTCATATCCTACTTCGAACTCCTTGAACCGCCGCTTCTGGTCTGCCCTTGTCTTATATTGAGTAGTCATTTTTATAATTTGTTTCCTTACTTCTTCATGCAGACTTTTCATATGTTCTGCAAATTCTTCTGCCTCGGCATTGCACTTTTCTCTCTTATCCAACTTTCTCAGTTCAGACACATTTCTTGGGCTGTTTCCATATATTATCTGAAACGGAGATTTATTTATGCTCTTATTGACTGAACTGTTATATGCAAATTTTGCCTGCGGTAAAACTAAATCCCATCCCTTGGGTTGATCTGCTATCAAGCATCTCAGTAAATTATCCAAGCTTCTATTTACCACCTCTGTATGTCCATCAGTCTGTGGGTGGTATGCAGAATTGAACTTCAGATCTGTCTTCAACTTCTTCCACAAAGTTCTCCAGAAATAACCAACAAATTTTGTATCTCTGTCGAAACAATGCTCTTCGGTAGACTGTGAAGTCGTACCACTTCCTTGAAAAATAACCCTGCAATGTGAAATGCATCACTGGTTTTCTGGCATGGGATAAAGTGTGCCATCTTGGAAAATATGTCAACTACTACAAATACAGAGTCATTTCCCCTCTGTGTTCTTGGCAATCCGAGGACGAAGTCCATGCTGATGTCTTCCCATGGCCGCTCAGGTACTGGTAACGACTGGTATAATCCTGTGTTTTGCCTTATGCCTTTTGCCATCTGGCATATTCTGCAACCTTGCACAAACTTCTGCACATCTTGCTGAAGTTGCGACCAGTAGTAATTTTCCTCTACCAGGGCAATGGTCTTATCCCTACGAAAATGCCTAGCCAGTCCTCCGCTGTGTTTCTCCTTGACTAAGTTTTCCCGTATGGAACTCCTTGGAATGCATAATTTTCTTCCTTTGAACAACATTCCGTCTTGGATTAGAAAATCCAACCATCTTGTCCTATCCATAGTAACAGGAGTCAAGCAAGCCGCCCAGGCTTCTACAAAATCCGGATCTTCAGGGTACAAACCCTTCAGTTCTTCAAATCCCACTACTTCCACTATCATTTCAATCAGTAAATTCTACCTTCTACTCAAGGCATCTACAACTCTGTTTGATTTCCCGCTTTTGTGCTTCAGCACAAAGGTATAGCTTTGAAGGAACTCCACCCACTTCATGTGCCTTTGGTTCAGTTTGTTTAACTGTTAATGTACTGTAAAGCTTGATGATCAGTAAATAGAACAAACTCCTTTGGCAATAAATAATGTCTCCACTTCTTTAGAGCCTGAACTATAGCATAAAATTCCTGGTCATAAATCGAATACTTTTTTCGAGCATCATTTAGCTTCTCACTAAAATAAGCAACAGGTCTACCTTCCTGACTTAGTACAGCCCCTATTGCACTGCCACTGGCATCATAGTCCACCTGAAATACCTTGTTAAAGTCTTGGAGTGCCAAAACAGGCTGTTCTGTGACCTTTTTCTTTAATGCATCAAAGCTCCTCTCAGCCCCTAATGTCCACTTGAACTCTTTTTTATCCCCTCTCATTGTTTTTGTGAGAGGTGCACAAATGCTGCTGAAGTTCTTTATGAACTTCCTGTAAAAGCTGGCTAGACCATGAAATAATCTTACTTCTATTGTGCTTCTTAGGGTAGGCCATTCGATGATGGCTCTCACCTTCTCTGGGTCCATTTTTAGACCTTCTGCTGAGATTACAAACCCCAGGTATACTAACTATTTCTTGACAAAATTACACTTTTTCAGGTTTATTAATAACTGCTCCTCCATGACTTTTGAAAAACCCTCCCGATATGCATCGGTGTTCCTCCAGGGTTCTCGCTGAATATTAATATATCATCTAAATAAACAATGACAAACTTTTCCAGAAACTCTTTCGAGTACTTCATTCATCAGCCGCATGAAGGTGCTTGGTGCATTGGACAGTCCAAATGGCATGACCAACCACTCATACAAGCCCTCTCTTATCTTGAAGGTTGTCTTCCACTCATCTCCTTCTCGGATACGGATTTGATGATAACCACTTTTCAGGTCAATCTTCGTGAAGTACTCATCTCCACTTAAATAGTCCATGATATCATCCATCCTTGGCAATGGAAATCTGTATTTGATAATGATTTTGTTGATTGCCCGAGAGTCTGTGCACATTCTCCACTCTCCATCCTTCTTGGGTGCTAGTACTACAGGAACTGCACATGGGCTAAGACTCTCCCTAATCAATCCTTTCTCCAGCAACTCCTGGACCTATCTGTTTAACTCCTTAGTTTCTACAGGTGTCATTCTATGTGCAGCTTTATTTGGCAAGCTTTATCCTGGCACCAAATCTATATGGTGGTTGATCTTCCTTACTGGGGGTAAAGCCTCAGGCACATTATCTGATACAATATCTAGAAATTCTTCCAACAAATCTAGGACTTTTTTCGGGGTATCTTTGCATTCCTCCTCCCTAATTTTAGGAATTATTGCATAACACAAATGTTCATGCTTCAAACCGTCCAGAAATTTTCTCCCTTCAACTAGACAAATTCTGGAGCTGTTACACACCTTTTCATCCGTCTCCTTCACGGGTTTTAGCTTATGGCGTACACCATTCTTTGTTAATGAGTAGGTGTTGGCACGGCCGTCATGTACTGCACTCCGGTCGAACTACCAAGGCCTCCCCAGCAACATATGGCAAGCATCCATAGGCAGGATGTCGCACAGGACCTCATCACAATAATTTCCAATATTAAATTTAACGGAGCACTGCTCATTAACCAAAGCCCTATGGTCCTTCTGTAACCATGCGACCCGATATGGATGCGGGTGCTTCTTCCTCTCTAATTGTAACTTGGTAACCATTTCTTCTAAAACCAGGTTATTCATGCTACCATTATCAATAATAATATTGCAAACCTTGCCCGCGTATTTACACCTTGTGCGGAATAAACTTCTTCTCTGATTTGTGTCCTTCTCCTCATTCAATAGGACTCTTCTTCGACTTAATACATGTATGCTTCCGTGTGTCAAATTCAACTTTACCTCCAACTGGTTGCCAGAAATTAAAAAAAAAAATGCGTGGCCGACACCTCCCTTATCAATTTACGTGGCCCTCATCTTCGACTTAATACATGTATGCTTCCGTGTGTCAAATTCAACTTTACCTCCAACTGGTTGCGTCACTTTTAACACACGTGGCAGCCACGTGTCTATTCCAGCCTTGCCTGGCCGTCCGCGTGTTTACTTTGGTTTGTCTTTTCCCTGGCCGCGATACCGCGACATGTCGCGATATCGCAACCCCAACTGCCCCCTACGCCTTAGTCTGCTAAAACGCCGCGATACCGCGACATGTCACGATATCGCGACCCAAACTGCTCCCGCCTTAGCCTTGCCCTTGGGAGCCACGATTTCGCGACATGTCACGAAATCGTGACATGTCACGATATCGCGGCTCCCCCTCGCTCCTTGCCTTGCCTTGCCCTTTGGGGGCCGCGATTTCACGACATGTCACGATTTCGCGGCTCCCCCTCACTCCTTGCCTTGCCTTTGGGAGCCGTGATTTCGCGACATGTCACGATTTCGCGGCTCCCCCTCGCCCCTTGCCTGCCTTGCCTTTGAGAGCCGCGATTTCGCGGCTCCCCAACTTGCCTTATAAAACTTCAACCTTCCCCTTGCTTTACAAAACCTCAACCTTAGAAAAGAACTGAAATGAGTCAAAACATCAAGTACTTAGAAAACTTAGGAAAAAAATATTTGGAGGATGCAAGATTGCTCCATTGCCGTCGGATGCTCCTGCATCAACTTGTTGAGTGTAAGTCAGATTTGTGATAAAGGTCATGAAGTAGTTTTTAAGAAGTAGGATTGTGAAGTCAGAAAAACAAACAGTGGAAAATTGATAGCAACTGGATCAAGGACATCTGGCAACCTGTACACGCTCTCAGAGACTTCAGAAGGAGCTTGTTTTATTGGACAGGAAGATGAAAATTGGTTGTTGCACAAGAGACTCGATCATATTAGTTTTGATAATCTGGTAAAAATCAACTCAAAAAGGGTAGTGAGAGATATTCCCACCATCAAAAAACCTGCAAACAACATTTGTGCTTCATGCCAAAAGGGGAAGCAAACTAGAGTCACATTCAAAACAAAAGAGTACTACACAAGCAAACCTTTGGAACTAATACACATTGATTTATGTGGACCCATGAGAACATAAAGCATAAATGGTGACAAATATTTTATGTTGTGCATTGATGACTATTCCAGAATGACATGGATATTTTTCTTGAAGCATAAATCGAAGCTTTTGAAATGTTCAAGACTTTCAAAAACCAAGTTGAGAATGAAACAGGAAAGAGGATCAAATGTTTAAGATCAGATAGAGGAGGAGAATTCATTTCAGAGGAGTTTATAGAGTACTATGAAAAATACGGTATTAGGAGACAATTTTCAGCAGCCAGGACACCTCAATAGAATGGAGTGGTAGATAGAAAGAACATGATAGTGCAAGAAATGGCATGGACTATGTTGGCTGAAAGTAGAGTAGTAGACAGATTTTGGAAAGAAGCAGTCCATACTACGGTGTATATCCAAAATAGGTACATGCTGAGAACACATGAAAGCAAAACTCCTTATGAGTTGTGGTTCGATAAAAGGGCAACAGCAAAATACCTCAAAGTTTTTGGCAGCAAGTGCTACATCAAAAGAATTGAAGATAATCTTGGTAATTTTGAAGATAGAGCGGATGAAGGTATTTTTGTTGGTTATTCGTCAAAAAGCAAAGCTTACAAATGCTACAACAAGAGGCTAAAGAAAATTGTGGATAGTGTCGATGTTAAATTTGATGAAGGTAGATAACGAGTAATTAGCTATGAAAAGAACTACCCAATTTATGAAGAGTTTATTGAAGGAGATGAGGAAAACAAAACAGAAAAGATACAGAAAATTGACTCAGTTGATTTAAGTTGTGATTCAAAAGTGGAAGAAAATAAAAAATTCAAAACAGGCAGCTGGCAGAAAAATCATCCTAGAGAGCAAATAATTGGAGACCCCAAAGTTGGTGTTCAGACAAGAAGAAGAGTAGTAACTACTCTCTATTATCCAGCATTGAGCCCAAAAATGTTGCTGACACAAGCAAAGATGAAAGTTGGATGAAGGCAATAAATGAAGAATTAGATCAGATCGAGAAAAACAAAACTTGGGAATTAGTACCTAGACCTGCAAATAAAAATATAATCGGGACTAAATGGATTTTTCAAAACAAATTGAATGAAGACGGACGGGTAGTCAGAAATAAAGCAAGATTGGTATGTAAGGGTTATGCACAAGTTGAAGGCATTGACTTTGAGGAAACTTTTGCACCAGTAGCTAGACTAGAGGCAATTAGAATGTTTCTGGCTTTAGCAGTCTACAAGAATTTCAAAGTTTATCAAATGGATGTGAAACCAACATTTTTGAATGGAAAACTTGAAGAAGAGATTTATATTGAGCAACCAGATGGTTTCCAACTTGGTGATGATCCCAACTTGGTTTGCAAGTTTAAGAAAGCATTATATGGCTTAAAACAGGCACCTCGAGCATGGTATGCAAGGCTAGACAACTATCTCACTCAACAAGGGTTTAAGAAAGGTATGGTGGATAGTAATTTGTATGTCAAAACAGAAAATGGGCATCTTATTGTTCTTGTTGTATACGTAGATGATATCATATTTGGCAGCAACAAAGATGAGTCGTGTAAAGATTTAGCAAATAAGATGCAGAAATAATTTGAAATGTCAATGATTGGTGAACTTGCATATTTCCTAGGGTTTCAAGTTAATCAAAATAAGAAGGGCATATTTATTTCTCAAGTTAAATATGTGAAAGAGATGTTAAAAAAGTTCATAATGGAGGATTGTAAGCCAGTTAGCACTCCCATGACGACAGGTTGCAAGTTGAGCAAGGATGACAAATCTCCACCTGTTGATCAAACCATGTACGGATCTATGATTGGGAGCTTACTATACCCTGACAGCTACCAGACCAGATATTTTGCAGGCAGTATGCATGGTAGCATGATTTCAGGCTAATCCCAAGGAGACTCATGTGACAGTAGTGAAGAGGATTCTTCGATACCTCAAGGGTACTATGGAGTATGGGTTATGGTATCCGAAAGGTAAATACTTCACCCTTATTTCGTATTCAGATGTAGATTGGGCAGGAGGTGTCGATGATAGAAAGATTACCAGTGGAGGTGCATTCTATCTTGGAGACAGATTGGTCGCGTGGCACAGTAAGAAACAAGAGTCAGTTTCTTTATTGACAACAGAGGCAGAATATATTGTAGCGACAACATGTTGTACGTAGGTATTGTGGATGAAACAAACCTTGAAATATCTTGGTATTAGCTTCAGTGAGCCAATATTAGTTAAGTGTGATAACACCAGTGCCATTAAAATCTCCAAGAATCCGGTTATGCATTCATGCACAAAACACATTGCTATCAGGTATCACTTTTTGAAGGAGAAAGTTACGAAAGGTGAGGTTAAGTTGGATTTTGTTCCAACTACAAAGCAAGTAGCAAATATGTTCACAAAACCATTGCCCAAGAAATTTTTTGAGTACCTTCGCAATAAATTAGGAGTGGTCACACTTCCCAAGAATTGACTAGCTACAGGGATCACATTCTCAGGGGGAGCATTTAAGTATTTGATTATCTTTTTGCTCATGGTCATGATTTTTGCTAAGTGTAATAAATTTTTCCTGAGAATGTTGTGCATGGACTCAGGGGGAGTCTGCAGTAGCCCTTTGGTATTATTATCAAAGGGGGAGAAGAGTTACCGGAAATTGCACATGTGTTGCCAAAAATTCCAAAGGGGGAGATTGTTGAGCAAGGTGCGGCAACGATATTGTCATTGTTGTCAACACAATCGGATAGATCTGTTGATGCAGTGGACAAGAAGTTCAAAAGCTATTTAGATGCAGAAGATAGGAGTTCAAAGGTTATTCAGAGTATGTACAGTGATTTTCCAAGAAGACCGAAGTGGCCCATATGCAAAAGATCAAAAAAAAAACAAGAAAAGTGTCGCGATATCGCGACATATACAGCAGGCAAGAAAAACTGTCGTGATTTCGTGACATGTTGGAAGAGAGAGAAAAAGCAAGAAAAACTATCGTGATTTCGTGACATGTTGGAAGAGAGAGAAAAAGCAGGGACATGTTGGAAGAGAGAGAAAAAGCAGGAAAAACTGTCGTTATTTCGTGACATGTTGGAAGAGAAAAATGCAAGTGGAAAAACTGTCGCGATTTCGTGACATGTTGAAAGAGAAAGAGAAAGAGAAAGCAGGAAAAAGTATCGCGATTTCACGACAAGTTCGAAGAAAGAGAACAAGTAAAAAAAGTGTCGCGATTTCGCGACATGTCGCATTTTCGCGACTAAAATAGGAGAGAGAAAGTAAGTTGGAAAAGTGTCACGATTTCACGACATGTCGCATTTTCACGACTAAAATAGGAGAGAGAAAGTAAGTTTGAAAAGTATCTCGATATCGCGACATGTCGCATTTTCGTGACAAACGAAAGAGAGGAAGCGTACGGAAGCAAAACTGTCGCGATTTCATGACAAAAGCAGAAAGCAAGACTTCGAAAGCAAAAGTGTCACGATTTCATGACAAAATCAAAGAAGTAAAGTACGAAAGCAGAAGTGTCACGATTTCGCGACAAAAGCAGAGAAGAAGACTTCGAAGGCAGAAGTGTCGCGATTTTGTGATAAAAGCAAAGAAGCTAAGTACGAAAGCAGAAGTGTCATGATTTCACGAAAAAATCTAAGTTGAAGACTATGGAGGCAAAAGTGTTGCGATATCGCGACAAAAGCAAAGTCGAAGTCTATGGAAGCAGAAGTGTCGCGATATCGCGACAAAAGCAAAGACAAAGTATACGAAGGCAAAAATGTCGCGATATCATGACAAAAGAAAATATGAAGTCTGCAGAGGCAGAAATGTCGTGATATCATGACAAAATAATAGAGAAACCGTACGGAGGCGCAAGTGTCGCGATATCGCGACATGTATTTTCGTGGCAACAGCAACAAAAGAAGCTATAGAGGCAAAAATGTCATGATTTCATGACAGGTCGTAAATGCGCAAGTCAAGAAGGAGAACCCGATTGAAATGAGAAGTATGACAGTGGATCGACATCACTATGGCAGTTATAGGGTCTATCCAGAATGAAATCATCAAGCGATGGATAAACCGAACATCTTCTTGAGTTGAAGCCGACAAAGACCGATGACAGTCGACTAAAATTAGGGTTTACAGTTGTTATGAAAGCCGACTAAGATTAGGATTTACAGTCGACTAAGATTAGGGTTTTCATCATAAAAATATTTTTATAAAAGGAGGGCTATTTGGAGAATTGAAGTGAGGTCGAATGTGTGTGAAATACGATCGTTGTGCACAGAGAGCAAGTCGTGTCGAATCGTGCTAAGTGCAAAATTTGCAAAGAGAGCAGAGTGCGCAAAAGGGAGAAGACGATCGTGAAGTTCAACTGTAACAAAGTAGAGTGTGCGAAGTGATTGCATAGAGAGAGTAAAGTACGCAGAGAACGCAAAGGTGAAGAAGACCAGTCAGGGTCTTGCAAAAGCAAAGGTATCTTACTGTCAAACTTATAGATTCAAATTGAAGTCCAGGTTGTAGCTTGGCATCAAGGGTTGGTGCTCCTTTCTATTGGTGCAGATAAATAAGGGGTTGGTGCTCCTTTCTGTTGGTGCAGATAAATAAGGGGTTGGTGCTCCTTACAGTGGGTGCTAGTAAATTGATTGTAAAGTTGGTGCTTTGCAAAGTCTGGATTTGGATGGTAGTCCAAGCAGTCAATTTTTGAGGAGTAGCCACATTGGTGAACCTCATTAAATCTTGTGTTGTGTTATGCTCTTTTTTTATACTTGTTGTATCTAGTAATAAGTTTTAATTGTTGCGGTATTAAGAGCTATAAATTTAAGTTTAAAGAGCTACACTGATTCACCCCCCCCTCCCTCTCAGTGTCATTGTAAGACTAATAGATCTAGTTCTCAAAGCAAATTCCTAGTCCATATTAGGGTTAAAGACACTAATAAAAATAAATGATAGTCAGATAATATGCAAATGGACACAAACCTAAACCACAAAGGTCAACAAAGGAAAAATAAGCAAGGAGCCAAAAAAGAAGAGAATTATACTTGTGAAACACATAGGATTGCTCAACCTAAAGTAGGAGGAGATACCTTGATCCCCCTTAATAAGGCCTTGGTGGTATACACAAAGGATCATGAAGGAGGATGTGCCCAAGATCCGTCTGGTATACAATAGAAAAAACACAAGAAAATGAAAATGGATACCAATCAAAAAGTGGGAAGTAAGACCAATGAACACCACCTAGCAAAGAAGGAGAAACTCTTATCTCTAAAGGTAAGGTGAATCTTATCACGAAAAATTTAACCCATATATTCTCATGAGACTCCTTTTATGAAACATAAGGCGGATAAAAGGCAATCCCCTCAAACACAATGAAATTAGAAGGTTGATTCAAAGAAATAAACCAAACCTAGTCTTTTTTAGGAGACTAAGTTAATAGTAGAGGAGATGGAGATAGTGGCTAAGATATTATGGCCCATAGTTCAAGTAGAATTTCTTAGATCTCAAAGAGTTTTAGGTGGTCTCTCTTGTCTACAGGATCCAAAGGAATTGTGTTACATGTGGCTATGGGAAGTTGGGGTATTCTAGTACTTCAAGGGCAATAGAGGAAAAAGGACCAACAACTCCTTTATATTAACATATATGCAGCCACTACTATAAATGAAAAACAAAGGCAATGATACTATATCAAGTACCTCATGCTCTAGTTTCCTAATGGCTAGATTGTACTAGAAAGGGATTTTAACTCCATTATCTGCTTAGATGAAAATATGGGAGGGATGATAACATTGAACACTCTTACTAATTTAATGCATGAGTGCTTGAGGTATCTCCACTTGATTTATGTCAAGCCTAACAATGGATTGATGACATGGACAAATAGATGAAAGGGGTCCATATGCATCCTGGAGCGCTTGGACAAGTTTGTAATCTCAAATATCCTCTCTCTAGAATAATTCCAAAATATCTTATCCTTAATAATATGGGATCAGACCGCTGACCTAATTTTCTAGATCTCTAGTAGTATTCTAAGAATTACTCACCTTTTAAATTATAGCTTATGTGGTTGAAAGATACTTCCTTTATGTCATTTGTTCTTTAGTGGTGGAGGAAAGGAAAGGTAAGATATGACACCCAGATGTATTATTTTGTCAAGAAATTACAATTCATCAAAACTAGAATTAAGGGATGGAACTAGCATGAGTTCAAGATGTGAGGCCTAAAAAGGTAGGTTGGGATTTTAGACTAGAGTGAGTAAACGCTCAAATTTTCTCCTTGGGACTTATATAGGAGCTCAACAAATAGGAAATCCAAGTCTCTTTTGGGTTAGTGAATTTGAATGGAAGGAGGATATCTTATGGAAACAAAAATCCAAGATTTAGTCCTTTAAGGAAAAAAAAAACTCTACTTTCTTCCATTAATATTTTTTGGCCAGACAAGTCTCAATTTTGTACCTTCCTTGAAGACCAACACAGGCTATCTAGTTTACTCTTAGGATAGGATAAAGAAAATTACCACTGACTACTTTGAGAAAATTTTCTTTGTAGTTCCCCTGGACCATAAGGCTCAAGAGGAAATTCTATAGGGAATTCATTCCCTTATTAAGGAAGAGGATAATGATCTATTGATAGAATCGGTTTGTATGGTGAAAGTAAAGGAAGTTTTTAAGATTAAAAAAAGGAAAAACTCTTGGACTGGATGAATTTTCCATTGAGTTCTTCCAAGCAATATGGAACTTAATCAAGGATGATCTACTTGTGGTGGTAGAGGAAGCACAAGTGGTAACATTTGTCTTGAAATAAATTAACAAAACCTACATTGTACTCATACCTAAGTATTAAGAGGCAGATCAAATTTTTAGCTTCAGATCAATAGCCCTGTATAATGTTCTTGAGTTTATTATGGTGATGATAACTCAAAGGTTGAAACCCTTCCTCCCTATGATAATCTTGTCATAGTAAGGAGTATTTGAGGGAAGGAGAGAAATTACATACAAAACAGTGCTTGCTTAAGAGTCCCTTCACTCCATGCAGACAAAAATATCCCCATCCATGTTCATTTGTTTGGACATATCCAAGGCTTATGATAGGGTAGACTAGGATTTTCTCCTATAGGCCTTGAGGAAGTTTAGATTCTTCCAAAATTGGGTGGATTGGATTAGAGGCACTATTTTTTCAATCTCTTATTTGTGTTGATAAACAATAGTCTGTCTCCTTTGTTTACTGCTTCTAGGGGACTGTGCCTAGGGGATCCTATTTCCCCCTATTTGCTCATCATTTTGGTAGAGTGTCCAGGTCATCTCATCTCTAAGGAAAGGAATAACAGATCCATTGAAGGAATAAAATATGCATTGGTAGCCCCTTCTCTCTCTCATTTATAGTTTCTAGATTAATTGACCTTGATGGTCCATGCTAATGTGTCAGAAGCATCTAGATTTAAAAGAATTCTAAACCTCTTTTTGGTAGCCACAGGACAACTTATGAACAAGAATAAATCTAAGATCATATTCTTTTATTATATTGCTGGATTAAAGAGCATGCTTTTAAGTATCTTGAATTTCAAGTGAACATCTCTTCCAATATATTATCTAGGAGTTCTATTAAAGGTGTCCAAACAAGAAAATGTAGAATGGGGGTGGCTGGTAGAGAAGATATAGAGTAGATTGAATAATTGGACCAATCGGTGTATTTATCTTACAGGTAGGTTCACTTTGGTCAAATTTATTTTATAGTGTATTCCCCATATATGTATCCTCAGTATTAAGTATTATTAAGGTTGTGTTGAGAAATTTGGACAAGATTAGTCAAAGGTTCTCATGGAGCGGGGAAAAAGTAGAGTGTAAGTGGGCCCTAGTGAAGTGCAACCAATTATTTCTTCCAAAAAAAAGAGGGAGGTATGGGCCTTCAATCAACGATAAAAAACAACTTATCTTTATTATCAAAATTATATTTACCTATAATTATTTTTTCTAATGAGTTATGGGCACAAATGTTGAGAGCCAAGTATGCAAAAAAATTGAGCTGTAAACTTTTTACTAGATACCAACTTCCTCAATGAGGATCTCTGGTTCTTCAAGTACTTAGGATATGGGAGACAATTATCAAACTGTAACAATTCTAGATAGTGAGGAATGGTCATCAAGAAAATTTTTAGAATGATGCTTAGGATGGTGTGCCTCCATTGTCTCAAAAATTTCTAGAATGACAAGACATCATGGAACAACTCCATAGTTGAGGATGGATAAAGATATCACACTATTATAGAAACTATGGGAAAGGAACTTAGAGGATAGAGTTTAAATTCTAGTAAGGGACTAGTCAATCCTTGCAATGGAGGTTGTCAAGGAGGCTATTAATCAGGTTCTTAAAATTCAATTGCTATCCTGGTCGAAAGACAAATATAAGCTAGGATGGGGCTCACATTCTAACAATGTGTATACTATAACTCTAGGATACTCATCCCTTACTCACCATGGGAAAATACCAGTCAAGGATATATCTAATCAGATGTGGCAAATTTCAACATGGCCTAAAGTGAGACTCTTTATTTGGATTCTACTCCACAAGAGGGTTCTTACAGGAGACCAATTGATAAAATGTGGTTTTTCGGTCCATTCAAATGTGAGTTATGTTATGTAGAGAATGATACCTAGGACCACCTTTTTTCTTCTATACCCTGCACATTCAATTATGGAAATGGTTGGAAACCTTTTTAGATCTAATATTTTTTTTAATTCACCTCCTTCGAGTAGGGATGGAGGACTTGGTCCATGGTGAATGGATTAGACAACTCACTGAAACAAATGACCTTGGTTGGTATCTCTCTAATGCTCTAGACTATATGGAAAGAAATGAATAAAATATTTTTTAAAGTAACTCACCATAATGTCCAATATATTTAGGAAACTATTGTATCCAATATCAATGAAACTACCCTGCATACTTTAAAGTGCCCCTCCATGGTATCTCTAAAGTGGTAAATTTTACTCTCCAAGCTTCAAATCCCTATGGATAAATGGATATGTAGGCACCCACAAAGTCCTCTACCTATTATTCAGAGGGATGTACCATAATAAGCCCCTCCCAAAGGTATGGGAAAGATCAACACTAATGGCATACCAAGATGTAATCCACGAAGGGTAAGCATGGGAGGCATAACAAGACTCTCAAATGGTACCCATGCTTTTATTTTTGCAAAGAATATTGGTGTCCTCGCTAACAATGTATCAAAAGTGTGTGATATCCTTTGTGACCTTCAAGAAGCTACTAAGGTCAACTAATATTTAGTACGGTTGAATCAGACTCGTAAGTAACCATTAATCAACTGAAGGCATCCACTAGGACCTCCTCTCAAGATTGGAAGTTACAAAGGGTGATTGACAAGAAACATGCACTTCAATATAGATTCAAAATAATAGAGTTTTTTCATGCTTCCTAAGAACAAAATAATATTTTAGATGCTATGGCAAATTGGGCTTTAGACCCCAGGGATCTAACTTGTTATGGAGATCCTCCACTATGGTGGGTACAAAAAACTAGGGAAAACCCCTACCATATCGATGCTAGCAACTCCGATTTCTATTTGTAGTGACTTAAAAGAAAGTCATAGATTCCTCTTTTTTTATATAACAAAACACATTTAAGAGATAGTTGTTGCTCTTCTATATAATTTTGTATGAAAACCCTATTTGCATGGCAAGGTTGACAATGTAGCTCTCTTACTTGCTTATAAGTGATACAAAAGTATTTTTAACAAAAAAATATATATTTTAATTTATTTTTTAATGTGTACATTCTTAACTATAAAGTATGTTGGTTTGAATAGGAATTCTTCCATTTGCATATTATAAAGTTTTTCAAACCTTTGACCTTTAAGTGTGGACTTGATTTTTTAAACTTGTATGATTCAATATCTCATGCTCATTAATTTAGGTACTAACAAATGTTAAATTAACTTTTAGTGTAAGATGTCCATATATAGAGCATCCTCATTTCAAGAAATACATGGCCATTATAAAATATTTTACTATTTATATCTATTTTTTATTTAGTCTCTAACTTTAGATGTTTATACATTAACACAAGTTTTTTAATTTTGTTTATATTTTAGTGGATGTTAAGTTGGTGTAAAATACATAAATATAATGAATTCACTTCAAGTAATATCTATGAATCCCATACATGTCTTTATGAATCAAAATTCCTCTCAAATTGGACTTACATTCTTATATGTATTCGTTCCTCCCTTCTAATAAAAAAATGTACACCTTATATATCCTTACTCCTATTTTAAGATGATATAAAGTCTTTAACAAATAAGTTGTTTGTAGAGATTAACATTATGGTGTAACCTTGATCTAACATCTGAGTTTTTTTTTAAGCGATAAACCCCTTGCAGGGCTGCCTTGGTCTGAGAGACCACGACCAGGGGGTTCTACACCGTCAAAGTCACTGGGGAGTCGCACCCGGCCCTGCTTGCACCAACATTATCAATTGGATTTTGGATACCCAATTCAACTTTTTGGTAAGATGGAGATTCGAACCTGGGACCTCCCTTGGAGTATTACCCTCTCCTCTCCAACTCACTTACAATACCTAAATATCTAACATATAAGTTTTACTCTATTATGTGCATAAATACAAATTATATATATATATATAATTTAAAGGTAAAATATTTTTTTACCATTTAAAAACAATTCAACACTTTACAAAGTCCTAAAATTAAAATTTTTATATCAAAAAATACTTTCATTTCAAAATATATAATGATTTTTACTTAAGCATTACAAATTTTCATGCACACTCAAGTTATTTTACTAATAACTAAAATTTCCACTATCAAATATATTATAGGTTAACTCCATTATCTATGTAGCATATAACCTTTTCAATTGAATACATCTAATTCTTAATTTAATTTCCATTGAATAAAAAAATATTTTAAATTGGTGAATTTATAACATATTCATTATAAAATATTTTACTATTTGTATCTATTTTTATTATTTTAGTTCTCAACTTTAAGTGTCTATAAACCAACATAATATTTTTTAATAAATATTTTAACTAATATTAAATTTACATAATCTTAATATATATAGTTTTCTTAAATACTATCGATATGTGTTTCTATGAATATCATAAAGTCCTCAAGAAATAAACACTCTCAAATCTTCAAATCTGAATATTTTTATATAAATTCAATCTTATTTTTATATGAATTCAATCCTACCTTCTAATAAAAATGTAGACCTTATATATCCTTACTCCTATTTTTAAGGTGATATAAAGTCTTTAACAAATTATTTCTTTATCATAGTTTTCGTCTTGTATTATTGTGCACAAATACAAATGAAAGTTAAAATCCTTTGTCTAATCATTTAAAGACATTCAATGCTTATAAAATTCTCAAATTAAATTTTTATTAAAAAAAAACTTTTATTTTAAAATATAAATTTAATTCAACGACTACACTTAAGATTATTAGGAAGACCAATCTTATTAAGACTCTCTCCCATAAAAAACCTTTGATAAATAAGAGACCAAAGAAATATAATTGTTAGTTCCGACAAAAATAAAAATTTAATTTTAAATAATAAAATTAAATTAATTTTTTCACAATCATATTATTTTTAGCAATTAACAAGCGCATGTTCAAATCACATAAGCTTCTACCAAACCTATTCCACCTCGTTATTGTTGACCTGGTGTAAAGAGGACCACTGGATGCTCAGGATTCGTACCATCGCCATTGGTTTGTTCAAATCATAGAAGCTTCCACCAAACCTATTCCACCTCGTTATTGTTGACATGGCGTAAAGGGAACCATTGGTTGCTCGGTATTTGTACCATCGCCATCGGTCTGGCGAGCACTGAGAGGATTCAAATCAAACTACTACCTTTGCAAACAGGCTGCTCCCGAGGTTTGATTCTAGGGGACAATGCAATAGTTCTAGCTTGGTTCTAGTTTTGGCTATTTTTTAGGAGGTCCAAGGTTCTATTGAGTGGTGATTTTTCCCAAGTGCAAAACCACACTCACAGTTAGGATTTCGTTATAAAACCCTCTCTTGCAAAGAAGTATAAAATTCTCCAAGGTTCCTTTTACTTTAATGTGTGTATGTATGTGTGTCAAACGCTTGTGTTGGGGTTGCTTTAGTATAAGGTGCTATTATTGTTCATTGCTCTTTGTTAAGCAAGTTTTAATCAATTTGATTATTTATTAACCTTGCTTTAAATGTGAAGTAAAAGATAAAGCTCTATCTCCAATGTATGAATATTAAATGCTGATATGATTCCTTTTATGTTACTTCATAAATGAAAAGAGAATAAGCTTGGATGAATGCTTTGTAGCTCTAGTAGCCTTTAATGTGATGCATAAATAACCTTCTTTAATGAAATTGATTTTCATAAAGAAGATTCAACTTATCACTTTTTGAAATGTTCAATAAAACCAAGACCCATTTTTATGAAATTATAATTTTCAAGAAGGAGAAATGATTTATTGCTTTTAATATGAGGTTTTCTGGAATGTTTAATAAATTACCTCCCCTTATGAAATTGTAATTTTTCATGAAGGGAAGACAGTTTATGACTTTAAAGAAAACTACCTTTAAACGAAATGCCTTATAGGATTGTTTCCTCTCAGATAAAATTATGATTTTATTAAGGGAAACCAATTTATTGCTGGTAAACAGAAAGGCAAAATCTGAAGTCCAAGTTTTCCTCAAAGTATGAATCTTGCAAAACCAGAAGTTACAAAATTCCTCTTTAAATGCAGAACCTTAAATAAATTTTATAATTTCTGCATTTATTTCAAGACAAAATCCAACTTGCTCTAAATGGACCTTTAGAGCTTATTCTTAGAATTTGAGTCTCTGTTTTTTTTTTTATGTTTTTATAATTTTTTATTTTCTTTATTTTATTTTGGAAATATTAAAAAAATATAAAAGACAAGGTTAGGAAAAATAAACATGAAAATGAGACTGAAAATAACATAAACCACTACAACTCGAAAACCACCATGAACCCTGCAATGTTAGTATCTTGCACAAAAAACCTGCATTAATGGGACCCATATACATGCAATCCGACACTTAACGAGGTGCGATCTGTTGAGCAAGGTGCAGCAAAAGCAATGCAAAAGGATTGTAATTGTTGTCAACACAGACAGAGTGATGCGATTGAAGCGATTCGGAGGTCGACCGGATCAAGTGCAGAAAATCTCAAGAAAAACAGAGGGGACCCAGATCCAGAATTTTGTAGAAAAAGACAAGGAAGAAAACTGTCGCGATATCGCGACATGGTTCCTGTCGCGATTTCGCGACATACCGGAGGAGAGAGAAAGTCCATAAGAAAATGTCACGATTTCGTGACATATCCGAGGAGAGAGAAAAAGCTTGCCAAAATGTCACGATTTCGCGACATGTCTGAGGAGAGAGAAGATGAAGTAAGATTGTCACGATTTCGCGACATAGGAGGAGAGAGAAGGTGCAAGAAAATGTCACGATTTCGTGACATATCGAGGAGAGAGAAAGTGATGAAAATGTCGCGATTTGGACATATGGAGGAGAGAGAAAGTGCATTGAAAAATGTCACGATTTCGCGACATATCGGAGGAGAGAGAATGTGCAAGGAAAAATGTCACGATTTCGCGACATGCTGGAAGGAAAGAAACCAAATCGAGAAACTGTCACGATTTCGCGACAAGTTTGAAGCAAAGGCACCAAGGATGAAAAATGTCACGATTTCGCGACACATCGGAGGAGAGAGAAAGTTGATGAAGAAGTTGTAGCGATTTCGCTACATGTCTGAGTTTCGCCAGGATAAGCAAAGAAAAAGCACCAAGTGAGAAAAGCGTAGCGATTTCGCTACAAGCTTGAGACACTAAGAACAAAAGTGCAACGATTTTGATACAGCTTCGAGTTGCAAGGTGAAAAGTAGTAGCGATTTCGCTACATGGTCAAAGTGCAAGGCAGAAAGACGTAGCGATAGCGCTACAAGTCTAAAATACAAAGTGTAAGAATGTAGCGATTTCGCTACAAGTTCCAGATGCAAGGCGAAGAATTGTAGCGATATCGCTACGGTGTCAAAGTGCAAGGCAGGAGGTGTAGCGATTTCGCTACAAGTTGAAAGTGCAAGGTAAAAAGGTGTAGCGATTTCGCTACAGGTTGAAAGTGCATAATGCGAAGGTGTAGCGATTTCGCTACAGGTTAGAAACACATGTTGGAAAGGTGTAGCGATATCGCTACACGTCGGAGTTTCACTAGCAAGCAGAAAAGAAAAATGCTAAGGCAACAATAGTGTAGCGATTTCGCTACATGTAAGGTTTTTCGCGGCTGCAGGGAGTAAAAATTGTACGGAGGCTGAAGCGTCACGATTTCACGATGTCAATGAAGATGACATCAAAGAAACCAAAATGTCGTCTCAGATTTCGCGATAGGGTGAACGAAAAGCCATTGCAAGCCGAAAACGTCACGATTTCATGACATCTTTGAAGATGACGTCAGTAAGTCTAAAAATGTCACGATATCGCGACAAGTTCGGAAAAGCCGTGAAGCGAACGTCAGGATTTGGACACCTTAGGGATTAAATCGCGACATGTTTCCAGAGAAGCCTCATGAAGCCAAAACGTCACGATTTCGCGACATCTTAGAGGATGACGTCAGCAAAACCAAAAATGTCGCGATATCGCGACAAGTTGCCAGAGAAGCCTCAGGAAGCCGAAAGTGTCGCGATATCGCGACAAAGTTGAGGATGACGTCAGCAAAGCGAAAAACGTCACGATATCACGACAGGTAATGTTTTGGCGAGAAAAAGTCAAAGATACATGCATTGTGACAGGTGTCAAAAAGGTGCCAGTTACGAAAAGTTAACTAGAGTAAGGTCGACAGTTCCAAGTGACAAGTGGTGAGATTGCATGGGAGAAATTCATGCTGCGCTTAATCGAAGTTAAAAAGTAAGTTACGAGACAGTGCATTCAAGACGCGAACGGTCTGCAGTGGCCGTGTTGCAGCATGGTTGGCAAAGGTGGCAGTTACAAAGAGTAGCCACGGAACTCAGCATTGATTGTAGAACGGCTGTTGCAGGGCCGTGATGCTGCAAGCTGGCGTAAAGAGCAGTAACAAAGAATTTGAAAGAGCAATACGTAGAGATAATAGAGCATCGAAACGCGCAGAAGGGTTGTCAGTATCCAGCAGAGTAGAATGTCAAAATGTGCAGAGAAAAAGGTCGTCAGAACGTCAGAATGTCAGAAAGAAAGCGGCTAAAAGGCGGATCAGGTCAGAGAAGGATTTGACACGTCAATTACAGTCGAGAATGCATGAAAATGTTGGAGGGAAAGTTAAACCGTTTGAAATTGAGCCGTTCGAAGAAATCAAGTATATAAGGATCGAATTGGCATAGTGAGAAGGTTACTGCGACTGTGTTTTCATTGTGCATTTTAAAAGGTCTCAGTTAGTAAGGGTGCTGTAAGAAAATAGCCTTGGATCAAAACCTGCAATTCTATTGAATATTCAAGAGAAAGGTTTTAGATTAGATCAGAAGATATTGAGTCTCTAACAATTCTCTCTATGCTTCTGTGAGATTTTTGTATGTGCTATAGACCAGTAAGGGTCTTGCAAAAGAGAAGGCATTTTTATGTCCATTTATCTTGCAAAATAGAAATCCAAGTTGGTGCTTGGATAAAGGGGTTGGTGCTCCTATCTGTTGCAGCAGATAAATCAGGGGTTGGTGCTCCTTCCAGTGGGTGCTGGTAAACAATTGTAAATATTGAATCCTTGCAAAGACTGGATTTGGATTGAAGTCCAAACAATCATTCTTTGAGGAGTAGCCACATCGGTGAACCTCGTAAAATTCTGTGTTGTGTGATGCTCTTGTGTGATACTTGCATTATCTAGTTTCAAGCTTGCATCATTAGTTTTAAAAGTTGCAGATTTAAGTTTTTAAGTAGTTACACTGATTCACCCCCCCTCTCAGTGTCATTGTGAGAATATCAATTGGTATCAGAGCCAGGCACCTGCACAAGCTTAATCAGCTAAGGTGTTCTTGGGAGATATACAATGGCCGGTGGTGAAGGTTTTTCTTCTAACAAAGCTCCTCTGTTCGATGGAACAAACTATTCTTTCTGGAGGCTCAGAATGCAGACCTATCTCTGTGCATTGGGTTATGACATTTGGGAATCTGTTGAAAATGGATACACCACTCCCACTGTTCCTCCAACAGATGCTGCTGAAAAGAAAAAGTTTGAGAACAACTCGAAAGCCAAGAATGCTATTATGTGTGGATTGGTCGACAGTGAGTTGATACGCATCATGAACTGCAAATCTGCTAAAGACATATGGGACAAACTGCAAAGCATTCATGAAGGAGACAACAAAATCAAGGAAGCTAAGCTGCAAACACATCGTGCCCAGTTCGAAGCATTAAAGATGACCGATGATGAGAACATAGAAGCTTACATGCCGAGAGTAAACGGAATCATCAATGCAATAAGAGGACTAGGGGAAGAAATGGAAGATGCTAGTTGTTGTGAAGAAGGTACTGAGAACTCTCAACAAAAGGTTTGATGCAAAGGTTTCTGCCATAGAAGAAGCAAAAGATTTAAATTTTTTCAGTATGGATGAAATGCATGGTTCTCTAACAACTTATGAAATGAGGATTGGACAAACTAAGCCCTCTGACAGAGAAGCAGCCTTCCAAGCACGAGAAAAATGTAAAATCTAAACAAGAGTCAGAGGAAGAAGAATCTACAGATGAAAATGAAGCAAACTTTGTTAGGAAATTAGTAAAGGGAAAAGGAAAGTACAGAGGTAAGTTGTCGTTCAAATGTTTTAACTGTGGAGGCATCGGGCACTTTGCAGCAAAATGCCCAATGAAGGAGAAAAATAAAAATGATGAAGGAACATATCCAGAAAGAAATGTCTGGAAAAAGAAACCGCAGTTTAGAAAAAGAAACTTCAAGAAGAAGAGTTTCATTTCCCAGAATATCGATTCTTCTGAAGACAGTTCCAATGAGGAATCAGAAGAAGAAACTGGTGAAGCCCTATTCATGGCTTTTGAAGAACAAACAACTGAGGAAACACAGGAGTGTGAAGAAAAATTAGAAGATGAGGCTGAGATAGATCTGGAAGGTGAGTTAGTTGCTGCTCTTGAAGAGTTAAGTGCAGAAAGGAAAAGAAATAAAAAGATTACAAGAAAATTTGAGGAGGCCAGCAATGTAATAATAAGTTTGAAAGTACAAACTGAAGAATACAAGAAAAGGTCTGAAGATGTTGAAGCTCAGCTGACCGTGAAAATAAATGAGAGCAATAAACTGGAAGAGGAAATAGTTGGATTAAGGCTGCAGCTAGAAGAAATGAATCGAAACTGAGCTGTCATCAAAAATTTGAAGACAGCTTCGAGAAATCGAACAAAATGTTGAATAATAAAAGGCCCATAGGTATCAAGTTTGGCTTGGGCTTTGATGAAGGAGAAACCTCAAAGGACTCAAAGGCTATAATAGTAGATCCAGTAAATAATAAAGACAAGATTAGAGTTGATCAAGATAAACCGTATCATGCAAAAGAAAACAACAAATCCAAGCTCGAAAGGAGTGCTGCAAATGATGGATTCACCAAAGTCTCTCATCAAAGAAGAAGAAGACCCATGGCTTCTACCTCCACATGGCAACATCCATTTCCCATGTACACTCGTTCCTTTTCTGGTTATTGTTTTAAGTGCAATGCATATGGTCATAAAATTTCTAGTTGTAGATATAATATAGAACAAAGAAATTTCACTAGCAGAAATAATTTTTCACCTTTGATAGATTATGCTGTAGAATGTTATAACTGCCATAACTTCGGCCATATTGCAAGAAATTGTCGTAGCTCTTTTGCAGGAAATAAATACCAGGGAAGAAAATATCAATCAACTGGATCAAAACAGTACAGAAAATTTCCCAATAAACTGTCACAAGCAAATGAAAGGGAGAAGGTGAAGAAAGTAACCAGATCTGCTGTCAAAACTCAGTGGAAAGAAAAGGGACAACCGAAGAAAGACAAAGAATCCCTGATCGTTCAAACAGCTCTCAAAGCACAGAATAAATCTGCTCCCTGGATTCTAGACAGTGGATGCTCCAGTCACATGACAGGAGACAAACAGAAGTTTGATAAGCTGCAGACATACGAAGGTGGTTCTGTGAAATTCGGAAACAATGATGGAGCAAAGATAGTGGGTAAAGGATCAGTTAAGTTAAGTGATGGTAAAATCAACTCTAAGGAAGTTCTTTTTGTGGTAGGACTGAAACATAACCTACTGAGTGTAAGTCAGATTTGTGACAGAGGTCATGAAGTAATTTTCAAGAAGGAGGGTTGTGAAGTAAGAAAGACAACAAATGGAAAGTTAATAGCCACTGGACTGAGAACTTCCGGAAATTTGTATACTCTCTCGGAGACTTCAGAGGGAGCTTGCTTGGTTGGACAGGAAGAAGAAAACTGGCTGTGGCATAAAAGACTCGGTCACATAAGCTTTGATAATCTGGTAAAAATCAGCTCGAAAAGAGCAGTAAGAGACATACCCACTATTGGCAAACCATCAAACAACATTTGTGAGTCATGCCAAAAGGGGAAGCAAACCAGATCTACCTTCAAAGCAAAAGAGTACTTCACAAGCAAGCCACTAGAACTGATTCACACCGATTTGTGTGGTCCCATGAGGACAGAAAGCATAAATGGATACAAATATTTTATGCTGTGTATTGATGATTTTTCCAGAATGACATGGGTACTCTTTCTGAAACAGAAGTCAGAAGCCTTTGAGATGTTTAAAACCTTCAAAAATCTTGTTGAAAATCAATCTGGAAAAAGAATTAAATGTTTGAGATCTGATAGAGGAGGAGAGTTTATTTCAAATGAGTTTGCTGAATTCCGTGAAAAACATGGAATAAGAAGACAGCTTCTCAGCAACAAGAACACCTCAGCAGAATGGAGTAGTTGAAAGAAAGAACAGAACTGTACAGGAAATGGCAAGGACCATGTTAACAGAGAGCAAAATTGCTGACGAGTTCGGAAAGAGGCAGTCCATACTGCAGTCTATATTCAGAATAGGTGTATGTTGAGGCCGCATGAAAGCAAAACACCATATGAACTGTGGTTTGGCAAAAAGGCTACAACAAAATACTTCAAAGTGTTTGGCAGCAAGTGTTACATTAAGAGAACTGAAAGCAATCTTGGCAAGTTTGAAGACAGAGCTGATGAAGGAATATTCCTTGGGTACTCAACTAAAAGCAAAGCCTATACATGCTACAACAAAAGACTTAAGAAAATAGTGGAGAGTGCGGATGTGAAGGTTGATGAAGGCAGGAAACAAGAAATCAGCAATAATGAAAACTACCCAACCTATGAAGAATTTATTGAAGAAGATGAAGATCAAGAAAAAGAAGAGAGACAGAAATCAGATTCAGAGGACTTAGAAAGAGATGAAAATAGAAAATACAGAATGTGCAGTTGGCGAGAAAAATCATCCCAAAGAGCAGATTATTGGGGACCCTACGATTGGCATTCGGACAAGAAGAAGAGTAGTAAATAACTATTCTCCGTTATCCAGTATTGAGCCCAAGAATATTATTGAAGCAAGCACGGATGAAAGTCTGGATGGAAGCAATAAATGAAGAACTAGATCAAATTGAGAAAAACAAAACCCGGGAATTAGTACCAAGGCCTGAAAATAAAAACATAATTGGTACTAAATGGATATTTAGAAACAAACTGAATGAAGATGGACAAGTTGTAAGGAATAAAGCAAGATTAGTCTGTAAGGGATATGCCCAAGTTGAGGGGATTGATTTTGAAGAGACTTTTGCACCCGTGGCCAGACTTGAAGCAATAAGACTATTTTTGGCTTTAGTTGTTCATAAGAACTTCAAGGTTTATCAGATGGATGTAAAATCAGCATTTCTGAATGGAAATCTTGAAGAAGAAGTATATATTGAACAGCTTGATGGTTTTCAACTTTGTGATAATCCTGACTTTGTTTGCAAGCTGAAGAAAGCATTGTATGGCTTGAAACAAGCACCTAGAGCTTGGTATGCAAGGCTGGACAACTATCTCACTAAGCAAGGATTCAAGAAAGGTATGGTGGATAGCAATTTATATGTGAAAACTGAAAATGGCAATTTCATTGTTCTTGTTGTTTATGTAGATGATATAATTTTTGGAAGTAGCAATGATGAATCATGCAAAGACATAGCAAACAAAATGCATAAAGAGTTTGAAATGTCTATGATAGGTGAACTTTCATATTTCCTTGGATTACAAGTTAATCAAACAGAAAAGGGAATTTTTATCTCTCAAATTAAATATGTGAAAGAAATGCTGAAAAAGTTCACTATGGAAGATAGTAAACCAGTGAGCACCCCCATGACAACAAGCTGCAAGTTGAGCAAGGATGATAAATCTCCGGATGTTGATCAAACAATGTACAGATCAATGATTGGGAGCCTGCTGTATTTGACAGCCACTAGACCGGATATCTTACAAGCTGTTTGCATGGTTGCAAGATTTCAGGCTAGCCCAAAAGAGACTCATGTGACAGCAGTGAAAAGGATTTTTAGGTATCTCAAAGGTACTATGGAGTATGGGCTGTGGTATCCAAAAGGAAAAGACTTCACTCTCTTTGCATACTCTGATGCTGATTGGGCAGGATGCATTGATGACAGAAAAAGTACAAGTGGAGGAGCATTCTTTCTTGGAAACAAATTGGTTGCATGGCACAAGAAGAAGCAAGAATCGGTCTCTTTATCCACAGTCGAGGCCGAATACATTGCAGCTACTACATGTCGTACACAAATACTATGGATGAGACAAACATTGAAAGATCTAGGAATTCACTTCAATGAGCCCATTTCAATCAAATGTGACAACACTAGTGCAATCAACATTTCAAAGAATCCGGTAATGCATTCCCGCACCAAACATATTGCAATCCGGTATCACTTCTTGAAGGATAAGGTTGCAGAAGGAGAGGTCAGATTGGAGTTTGTTCCCACTACAGAGCAAGTAGCAGACATATTCACCAAACCCTTACCAAAGGAAGTATTTGAATACCTTCGAAAGAAGTTGGGAGTAGTCACACTTCCCAAGCACTGACTAGCTATGGGAAATACATTCTCATGGGGAGCATTCAAGTTATTTATGCTCGAGAATGTTGTGCATAGACTCAGGGGGAGTCTGCAGCAGCCCTTTGGCATTATTGGCAAAGGGGGAGAAGAATTTGAGCAAGGCTACAAAGTGTTGCCAACAATTCCAAAGGGGGAGATTGTTGAGCAAGGTGCAGCAAAAGCAGTGCAAAAGGATTGTAATTGTTGTCAACACAGACAGAGTGATGCAGTTGAAGCAGTTCAGAGGTCAGTCAGATCAAGTGCAGAAAATCTCAAGAAAAACAGAGGGGACCCAGATCCAGAAATTTGCAGAAAAAGACAAGGAAGAAAACTGTCGCGATATCGCGACATGGTTCCTGTCGCGATTTCGCGACATACCGGAGGAGAGAGAAAGTCCATAAGAAAATGTCACGATTTCGCGACATATCCGAGGAGAGAGAAAAAGCAGCCAAAATGTCACGATTTCGCGACATGTCGAGGAGAGAGAAGAGCAAGTAAGATTGTCGCGATTTGCAGCGAGAAGAGAAAGTGAAGAAAATGTCGCGATTTCGCGACATATCGGAGGAGAGAGAAAGTGAAGAAAAATGTCACGATTTCGCGACATGGAGGAGAGAGAAAGTGCATTGAAAAATGTCACGATTTCGCGACATATCGGAGGAGAGAGAATGTGCAAGGAAAAATGTCACGATTTCGCGACATGCTGGAAGGAAAGAAACCAAATCGAGAAACTGTCACGATTTCGCGACAAGTTTGAAGCAAAGGCACCAAGGATGAAAAATGTCACGATTTCGCGACACATCGGAGGAGAGAGAAAGTTGATGAAGAAGTTGTAGCGATTTCGCTACATGTCTGAGTTTCGCCAGGATAAGCAAAGAAAAAGCACCAAGTAAGAAAAGCGTAGCGATTTCGCTACAAGCTTGAGACACTAAGAACAAAAGTGCAACGATTTTGATACAGCTTCGAGTTGCAAGGTGAAAAGTAGTAGCGATTTCGCTACATGGTCAAAGTGCAAGGCAGAAAGACGTAGCGATATACTGGCTTAAAGTGCAAAGGTAAGAATGTAGCGATTTCGCTACATGGTCAAAGTGCAGGCGAAGAATGTAGCGATATCGCTACCAGTTCAAAATGCAAGGGGAGGTGTAGCGATATCGCTACAGGTTGAAAGTGCAAGGTAAAAAGGTGTAGCGATTTCGCTACAAGTTAAAAGTGCATAATGCGAAGGTGTAGCGATTTCGCTACAGGTTAGAAACACATGTTGGAAAGGTGTAGCGATATCGCTACACGTCGGAGTTTCACTAGCAAGCAGCAAAGAAAAATGCTAAGGCAACAATGGTGTAGCGATTTCGCTACATGTAAGGTTTTTCGCGGCTGCATGGAGTAAAAATTGTACGGAGGCCAGAAGCGTCGCGATTTCGCGACGGCAATGAAGATGACGTCAGCAAAACCAAAATGTGTCACGATTTCGCGATAGGGTGAACGAAAAGCCATTGCAAGCCGAAAACGTCACGATTTCGTGACATCTTTGAAGATGATGAAGTAAAATGTGGATTGGAGTGAGCAAGTCGATTTGGAAACTTGGGATGACGCAAGAAAATGTCGCGATTCGGGTCGAGAAGCTAGCGGTTGGACCTTAGGGATGACGTGGAAAAATGTCACGATATCGTGACATGTTTCCAGAGAAGCCTCATGAAGCGAAACGTCGCGATTTCGTGACATCTTAGAGGATGACGTCAACAATACTAAAAATGTCACGATATCGCGACAAGTTGCCAGAGAAGCCTCAGGAAGTCGAAAGTGTCGCGATATCACGACAAAGTTGAGGATGACGTCAGCAAAGCGGAAAACGTCGCGATATCACGACAGGTAATGTTTTGGCGAGAAAAAGTCAAAGATACATGCATTGTGACAGGTGTCAAAAAGGCGCCAGTTACGAAAAGTTAACTAGAGTCAGATCTGCAGTTCCAAGTGACAGGTGGTGAGATTGCATAGGAGAAATTCATGCTGCAGTTAACTGTAGTTACAAGTGAAAGTGACGAGACAGTGCATTCAAGACGCGAACGGCTGTTGCAGGGCCGTGTTGCAGCATGGTTGGCAAAGGTGGCAGTTACAAAGAGTAGCCACGGAACTCAGCATTGATTGTAGAACGGCTGTTGCAGGGCCGTGATGCTGCAAGCTGGCGTAAAGAGCAGTAACAAAGAATTTGAAAGAGCAATACGTAGAGATAATAGAGCATCGAAACGCGCAGAAGGGTTGTCAGCTCCAGCAGAGTAGAATGTCAGAATGTGCAGAGAAAAAGGCTGTCATAACGTCAGAATGTCAGTAAGAAAGCGGCTAAAAGGCGGATCAGGTCAAAGAAGGATTTGACACGTCAATTACAACCGAGAATGCATGAAAATGTTGGAGGGAAAGTTAAACCGTTTGAAATTGAGCCGTTCGAAGAAATCAAGTATAAAAGGATCGAACTGGCATAGTGAGAAGGTTACTGCGACTGTGTTTTCATTGTGCATTTTAAAAGGTCTCAGTTAGTAAGGGTGCTGTAAGAAAACAACCTTAGATCAAAACCTGCAATTCTATTGAATATTCAAGAGAAAGGTTTTAGATTAGATCAGAAGATATTGAGTCTCTAACAATTCTCTCTATGCTTCTGTGAGATTTTTGTATGTGCTGTAGACCAGTAAGGGTCTTGCAAAAGAGAAGGCATTTTTATGTCCATTTATCTTGCAAAATAGAAATCCAAGTTGGTGCTTGGATAAAGGGGTTGGTGCTCCTATCTGTTGCAGCAGATAAATCAGGGGTTGGTGCTCCTTCCAGTGGGTGCTGGTAAACAATTGTAAATATTGAATCCTTGCAAAGACTGGATTTGGATTGAAGTCCAAACAGTCATTCTTTGAGGAGTAGCCACATCGGTGAACCTCGTAAAATTCTGTGTTGTGTGATGCTCTTGTGTGATACTTGCATTATCTAGTTTCAAGCTTGCATCATTAGTTTTAAAAGTTGCAGATTTAAGTTTTTAAGTAGTTACACTGATTCACCCCCCCTCTCAGTGTCATTGTGAGAATATCACGATCTCCTAAGGACAATGCAATATATTAAAATAAAACAATAGATTAACCAAAGAAATGCATCAAAACCTGCAGAGATTTCATTATATTGACATGCAATTGATTTTCAATAAACACATTAAAAAGGCAATATACAACTTCTACCATTGGCATCACATGGTAGACATCTGATCCAGTAAGATGGGAAGAAACAATTCAAAACCAGAACCCATATGCATGCAATTTTACCTCCAAAATTTCCCCCTCCCTTTTCATCTATTGCAATGTTGTATTTAAAACTTTCTTTTTAGGTTCTTCATTCCTATCTCCAACGCCTCTACCCATGCGTTTCATAACGCTTCACTTCCCTTTCTTTCCATAACGCTTCCTCTTTGGTTCCCGAAAGTTTGTTATATATATATATATATAGATATTATTCCTTTGTACGGCTTTAAAACGTTTCACTTTCTTTTAATATTTCCCTTTTCTCTCTAAACGTCCTCCTCAGTCGTTACCACAGTTAGAAGACATCATTTTTGGCACAGACCACCCTGCATGCATGTGATCCACCTTAATCCTGAGTGAAACACGCCATCTGCACTCCTTTATGCCTTGTCCGCAACATCAATGCCTAATTTCCTCTTTTTCATATTGTATATCAAATTTGAACTCCATGGCCGCGTTAGGGCGCTTGACATCTAAAGGGTTCAAAAATATTTGTCCTTCGTTGCAGGGTTTTACTCATGTGCTGGTGTCGCAAGATTAGTCACAAATTAATCCTCTGAGCATGCATATCTAGCTACGCATTCGTCTTCACGCAATTCTTTCTTGAAAAAGTTTATGCTGCCTCATGAAGCGTATCCTGTAAGACCCCTTTAGATTCTAAAACAATTAAAAGTCTAATCTAAAATAAAAGCCATTAAATTCTAAAATTAAAACAATGCTAAATATGACAATTAAAATCTAAAAATAAAATGAAGCCTAGTTTAGAAACTAAGTAAAATAAAATGAAACCAACCTCTAAATCAAAGTAAAAACTAACCAGGGGGAGGATGGAGAGCGGGAAAGCAGGCGAGCGAGTGGCGGATGGAGAGCGACCGGGAGGATGCGGCAGAAAGGAGGCAGGATGGTCAGGCGAGGGTCCAGGAGGGACAAGCCATGGCAGTGATGACGGGGCAGGGCCCGATGCAGCAGGGGCCCAGGCGGATGGGTCGGACAGGAGCGGAAAAGACCCTCCTGACAAGGAGGGACCAAGAGGCGGGGTAAACCTAAACCAAAAAGGATCCTACGCCCAGGTACTAAGTCCAGGATCCCCAACAAAGCAACCCACCCAGGAACTGCTTCCTTGTGGAGCATATTTGGTCATCCCTGAAGACCTAATGGACAGCTACCTGGAGCTTGAGCGTTTCACTCTAATTGGCAAGTTCGTAGGAGGGCGACCAGACATGGAGACCATTCGAAAATGGGCTTTTTCCAAGTGGAAGACCAGCGGCAACATGGAAATTGTTGCCCTCTCTCGGGGGTTTTTCGCCATCAGGCTCAACACTCAGGAGGACTGCTGCAACATCTTGGCCGGGGGACCATGGTTCCTAGGGCGCAGGAGCCTTTTTCTCCGAAAGTGGGGAGAGGATTTCAACCTTGAAACCCAAAACATAAATGTAGCTCCTCCGTGGGTTAGGTTGCCAAACCTCCCTTTCCAATGCTGGCACGAGAATGTCATCATAGGGATAGCCCGGTCCATAGGTGAGCTCGTTGCCATTGATTCTTCCACCAAGGTCCGATCCAGGATGGTCCATGCCCGCTTCTGTGTCTCCGCTAACCTGGAAACAGAGTTACCCACTTTCATAAACTTGTATAGAGGATCACGCATCATCAAGAGGCAGCCCATCGAGTACGAAAACAAGCCAGCCTTTTGTACTCACTGTCGCACTCAAGGTCACCTCCTGAATCAGTGCCCTGTCTTGAGGGCCCATAATCAAAAGGCGATAGGTCCGAACAAGGGCATGCAGAGGAACCAGGGTATTCCCCCTCTCAACAAGGAGCCGATGCTAGGCCCGAAACACATCATGCGTAATCCCGCCCACCAAGCACCTCAGGAGGAAGGTCAGAGTGATGTTCCAGATCAAGGCAAGCAAAACCGTGAGCGAGGAGAAGCCTCCCCGTCAGCCCAAAAGGAGCAGGAGGTGCTCTCAAAATCCCCGCTTCACACCAGTCCTAGCATAGAGGATCCAGTTACCCAGGTACATGCACCCTTCCCAAAATTGTTGTTCCAAATTCTTTTATGGATGAGTACCTGGCGGGCAATAGGAAATCCCCAAACCGCTCGAATAGGGGTGAGGTACCCCTTTCTCCTTTCTCTGAAAAAGAAGGCCCATCCGTCTCTGGGAGAATCAGCCCCAAAAACACCAGGAGTAGGAAATAGGCCATTGACTATGGCAACGAAAGGAAAAGAGGGAGACCCTCTGACAATGAGAAGAGAAACAAGGAAACGACGGAGGACATCGCAAATGGAACCCAGTTGACGCTTTTCTCTGACGATTTCGACAACCAGAATGACAAGCAAGGAACCAAACCCCCCTTCCAGTTGGTGAAGGGAGGCAGGAAAAACCCTAAACCCTCGAAATGAAGGTCCTCTCATGGAATGTGAGGGGCCTCAACGGGGCAGCCAAGCAGCGGCTGGTGGCCGACCTAAGGAAAAGGATCAATCCTTCCATATTCATTATGCAAGAAACCAAAATCGATGAGCTCTCTTCTCGAAAGTCTGCCAAGGCCATTTGGGCCAAAGGAGAGTGCCTTATCAGTCCAGCTCAAGGCACGTCAGGTGGGCTCATGTGCCTTTGGGACCCTACCCTAGTTGAAGGAAGGCTTTTGTCATCCTCGAGCAGGATCCTAAACATTTTGTTTCACTCCAAGACCAACAATCAGTCTTGGATCCTGTCCAACATTTACGCTCCAAATTCCCCCATCGAGCGGGCCGAAATGTGGGAAACTAGTAACTCAAATGAGGACCACCTTCAACACCTTTCCATGGATCATAGGAGGAGACTTCAATAGCCCGCTGCATCCGTCTGAGAAGAAAGGAGGTAACGACTCTTTCAACAGAAGCATGGAGGATTTCAGAGGTTTTGTCAATACCAATGAGCTCATGGATGTTAAGCTCAAGGGGTCCTCTTTCACTTGGAGCAACAGGAGGATTGATAGCGGGCTCATCCAGGTGAAGCTGGACAGGTTCCTCATCTCTCAAGAAGCTATCCCTCTATTTGGTGATGCCACCCTGTTGGCCTTACCTCGGATCGGATCAGACCACAGTCCCATCCTCCTTGAAACTGGCAGGCCTCCCTCCTTCAAAACTCCTTTCCGTTTCGAAGCCATGTGGACTCTCCACAAGGATTTCAAAGATCAAGTGTCCTCATGGTGGCATCAAAATTTTGGAGGATCCGCCACTTCTCGGCTGGCTCAAAAACTGAAGATGGTCAAAGAAAACTTGAAAATCTGGAACAGGGAGGTTTTTGGCAACCTTTTCGCCAGTAAAAAGGCCATTACTGAGAAACTTCAGGAGATGGAAAGGAGAATCGAAGTTGGGGACCACAACAACCCCACTAGGGAGGAGGAAAGGAACCTCCTAGCAGAGTTCCATAACATCCTGGCTAGAGAGGAAACCTTCTGGAGGCAGAAGTCAAGAGACCTGTGGGTCAAGGAAGGCGATGCTAACACCAGGTTCTTTCACGCCTCCACTATGCGGCACAGGGCATCCAACAAGATCAGGGAGATTGTGTGCAGCAATGGATCATCCACCAAGGACATAGTTGAGATCAGGGCTGAAGTGGTGTCCTTTTTCCAGAACCTCTTGGGAAGTGCCCCGGAGGGTGACAACCAAGCTCAGGATACTCTCCTATCAAATATTCCTTGCATCGTTCCTCAGGATGCGAACCTCAGACTGGTGGAACCTTTCTCCCACGATGAGATTAAGGAGGCCTTGTTTTCAATGCAACCTGATAAAGCCCCTGGGCCGGATGGTTTCTCTCCGAGGTTTTTCCAAACCCTGTGGGATGTGGTGGGGAACGATGTCTGTGAGGCCATTAGAGAGATCCAATCAACCAAAGTTGTCCCTCGCAGTTTCAACTCCACCTTCTTGGCCCTCATCCCGAAAGCCTCTGACTGCAAATCCATCTCTGATTATAGGCCTATCAGCCTGTGCAACGTCATCTACAAAGTGTTGACCAAGGTTATGGCCAACAGGCTGAAGCCCATTCTCCCCCTTATCATTGATCAGTCTCAAGGCAGTTCGATGAAAGGGAGGAACATCCTGGATGGGGTCATCTCGATCCATGAAACCCTGCATTCTGCCTCAATGACCAAGAAGGCTGCCCTTTTCCTCAAGCTTGATATGAACAAGGCCTTCGATAGGGTTGACAGAGGTTTCCTTCGGGAGATCCTCCTCAAGTTCGGCTTCCATCCCCTGTGGGTTGACCTCATCCAGGGCTGCATTTCCTCCCCCTGGTTCTCTGTCCTAGTCAATGGCTCTCCTGCCGGTTTCTTTCAGAGCTCAAGAGGTCTGCGTCAAGGGGATCCTCTGTCCCCCATCCTTTTCATCATCCTCGCAGAAGCTTTTGGAAGAGCCCTCAAGGATGCCCAACAACGGAAGAAGGTGACCGACATCCTGCTTGCCTCGGGGATTGAGGCGATCACCCATCAACAGTTTGTGGATGACACGCTCCTGTCCACCATAGCGTCAGTAGCTCAAGCCAGATCCATCAAACGAATCCTAGGACTCTATGAGAGTGTTGCCGGTCAAAAAGTTAACTACATCAAAAGCAAGATCTTTTTTCTCAACACCCCTGTCAGGCGTCAAGTTCAGATTGCAAGGATCCTGGGGTGCTCTATTGACTCCCTCCCCACTACCTATCTTGGCCTCCCTCTCTTCTATGGGCGTGCTAAGGAAGGGATGTGGAACATGGTGCTCGAGAGAATCCACAAAAAGTTGGCATCGTGGAAAGGCAAGTTCTTATCCCAAGCTGCCAAGGCAACCCTCACTATGGCATGCCTCCAAGGGATTCCGACCTTTTTCATGTCTATTTTTAGATTGCCTGCCTCGATTCTTCACAAGATTGAGCAGACCCAACGAAACTTTCTTTGGTCAGGCAATGAAGACAAGTCCAGGTTTCCTTTGGTGGCCTGGGACAAAGTTTGTAGAAGCAAGAAGCAAGGAGGATTAGGGTTCAGGAGAATGGCCAAGATGAACCTAGCGCTCATTGCCAAACACACCTGGAGGATCCTGGCAGATGAACCGACAGAATGGGTTAGAATTGTCAGGAGGAAATACCTCACTAACACTTCCTTTCTTGAGGATGGGATTCCCACTGGGGGGTCGGCTTTCTGGAAAGCCATTGTCCAATCCAGGCAGCTGATCCAAGACGACATCAGGTGGATCCTTGGGGATGGTCGGAGCATAGATTTTTGGAAGGATAGGTGGGCCCTAGAGGACCCTCTCTCTGAGCAGACCGGGCTGGTTCACCTTAAAACTTTTCTTGATAACAACTTTGGGCAGAGGGTGGCCAATTTCATTGAATGGAGAAATGGCTCCCTACAGTGGAAAGTCATTGATGCAGAGGGGCTAGAGACTGAGGCCGACTTCCTGTCCTCCGTCCTTAAGGACATCATCATACCCACCAACAGAGGTCCGGATCGAATGATTTGGAGGGGGACCGATGATGGTGGATTCTCTGTCAAATCTGCCTATGAATTCCAATGCAAAGGGCTGAAATCGGACTTTCCTTGCAACGTGGTCCTGGAGGAAATGTTTGATCCCAAATGTAAATTTATTCTCATGGATTTCCTTTCAGAATAAAGATCTCACAATTGACAATCTTCACAAGAGGGGGTTTGCTATTCCCAATAGGTGCTATCTCGTGTGAGTCCGCTCGTGAGTCCTCCTTGACCACCTGTTCCTGCACTGCGTTTTCACTGGGTCGGTCCTTGGCTCCATCCTCTCTACCTTTCAGATCCAATGGATTCCCCCAAGACCATTAAGGAGGCTTTCTTCCAATGGCCCAATCCTTTTAAAAATCCCAAGCTCCGTTTCCTGTGGAATGCTTGCTTCCACCATTTTTTGTGGTAGATATGGTTGGAACGCAATGGTCGGGTCTTCGGTAATCCTCCCAGGGATCCTCCCTCAGTCGCTCATAGGGCCATCACCTTTGCCATTGAGAACTCCAAGCTTATCCCCAACCCATGGCCCAAGCATGTGTTTGAAGAGGGTTTGTTCAAATCCTTGAAGTTATCAGGGGAGATCAAGGAGCGGGAGGATCCGCGGTCATCCAGGAAGGACGTCAGGTGGGTCAGGCCTCCTCAAGGATGGTTGAAGTTAAATTTTGATGGGGCCTCTTGGGGCAACCCAGGGGCGGCCGCTGCGGGTGGATCAGTTAGAGACCATAATGGACAACTCGTCCTGGCTTTCTGTGAAAACTTGGGGTTTCAAACCAATCATGTTGCGGAGGCCAGAGGACTCGAGCTCATTTCGGAGGATCCCCGACCCTTGGTAGTTGAAGGGGACTCACTGAACATCATTAACTACATGATGAATTCCCAGGATCCGACGTGGAAGGTTTTCAATGTCATTTCTGAGGCCAGGAACCTCCTCCTCCGGAGGAACCTGGTCCAAGTCAAGCACACCTACAGGGAGGGCAATGGTTTAGCCGACCACTTGGAAAATAAGGGATTACTGTCCACATGTCTCGTGGTGTGGCGGTAGTTGTTTTCGACGGACGTGGAGAAGGTCGCCAACCAGGATATCACTAATGATTCCACATAAGCAAGAAGAGAGGATCGGGCTTGGGCGGACGGGCACGGGAGCACCGCGTTGTCAGAGGCTATTCGAGTTTTCAGAATGGATGCATCTGTTTCTTTTTGTTGTTTTTTCAGCATGTTTTACCTCCAGTTTGAGGTTTCTGATGTAGCCCTCCTGGGCATTACTATGTTTTTTTTTGGTAAGGTTTACTATGGTTTCTACTGTACTAGCCCAAGGGGCTCCTTTTGTTACTAAGGGTTGCGGCCTCTCATGTTATAAGGTTTTGGGATCCTCTTAAAAAACCCATTTTGTATATAAAATATCTACTTACCAAAAAAAATAAAAACTAACCTAAGCTTTTATTTTTTATTATCATTATTCTATTTATTTTATATTTTTTCTTTTATTTTATTATTTATTTATTATTTTTAATTTTATAATATACATGTATATATAATATGCATTTTTTTTGTTTATATATATACCTACCATATATAAGCATTAGTTTCATTTTTATTTTTATTTATTTATTTATTTTAATTAATATTATTATTTTTTTAATTATTATTATATAATAATATATTTATTTTTTATATTTTTTATATTTTAATTTTTCCTTTTATTAAAACATGGCTTAAGCAAACACTTACATGATTTCAAGCTATTACAAATGACCAAAGCTTTAAACATCCTAAACACTACTCAAAAACAATGAAGGGCATACAATTCTATCCAAACTACCATGCAAACAAACCAAAATTCCCAGAATAATGAAGTTTAAAGGGGGTCCCCATTTATTGGGGCTAGTTGTGGAGAGGCCACAACAAGTTCAAAAAGTGGCCTGATGGAGAGTGTGTGAGGGGATAGGTGTGTGATGGCTGTGTTTGACCTCTATTGATAAGTTCAACTCTAACCCTTATGGGAGACCATAGTAGAAATAAGAATGCCCCATTGATAAATTCAGCTCTCACCCTTATAAGAGGTCATAGTAAAAATAAAAATGCCCCACCTATACCTAGTCATAAAAGTTTTTCACACACTATATATATTTATTTTTAAATATATATATATATATATAACGTTCATTAATAACTAAAATTTCTATTATCAAATATCAAATATTTATATTTCTTAAATTTTTTTTATAAATTTTAATTAGTTGAATAAATAAAAACAAAATTAAAAGGGTCTACTGTACAAAACTATTCACCCAATAAACACTCAATTATTATCAACTAATTTAAAAATACATATATGAAGTCTTCCAATTTTACCCCTTCAATTACCCCGACATCCCTAATTGTAGCCTTTTCTACGCACAGCGAACGTTTGAAAAGAAAATATGAAAATCATCTTAAACAGTATCTATAGTGATAAAACAGTATATATAGCGTACATTATCCATGTGCGATGTCGCACCAGGCGACAGATGCACAACCTCTCTAAACTAAGTCTCCCTGTACGAAAAGCAACAACTGATTTGATGGCACTTACGGCAATGCACGGTGTGATGGAGATTGCTATATCTCACATAAAATTCAAAATAATTAATAGACACACTCGCATCCATCCTTTAAACGGACGTACATTTTACAGCCAATCACGCCAAACTACTTCCACTATCTGTAGAGAAATCCTCTTAATTCTGGGCCAAATCCATTTTCTTAACGTCTTTTACTTTTACAGAGAGAAAAGTAACGAATAATGTAATTAAATTCGTCTCGTGATTGGTTTGGTCTTCCCTAGAAAAGCCAAGGCACGTGTGCTGCGGGTAGAAGAGGTGGAATGCAAGGAGACAGGTCAAGTTTAGAAAGGGAAGGGTGAACATTTGACAGACACGTGTGATCCTTATTGAAGAAAAGTGACAGGTCATCCAAGTATGACGTCTCGTGGAAGTTTCAACGACCTTTAAATTTGAACTTGTCTGACTTTCATCGTTCAATGCGTGGGGGAATGATGACATACGGTTGGCATCTTACAAGGAAAAGGCCTGTTTGCATGGGAATGTTTTGGTACTAGGGACCATCTAACTTGTCTAAAGTCCCTATTCCATTTTGGTAAGGATCGTCTAAAAGGTAGATTATTTATGAATAATGTGCCTAAAATTTTTAGATTTTTTTTTAATTAATGTGAAGTATGACGGGAATATAATAGGGATTATATTCTACTTTGCTTCTTGTGATTTGAATTGAGATGAAACATCAATAACATATCGTTTGGTGTCTCGTCATTGTTTCCTACGGTAGGAAGTTTGCCACTACAAAGCTTTGCATACAACCAGCTTCAATACTACCTTTGAGATCACATATACCTCTAGCTCTATGATACCACCATTGGTCACCAAAAAGCCTTTGACATCATCAACTACAAGACCATCATCAAGCATTTTTATGAGTGAACTTATATACATAGAAATGCCATCAAGTACACTGCCTATTTGCATGTCCTAAGACTTGAATCTAGGTCTTTGAAAGAGGATCCCAACTTGAAAACCAACTGAACACATTGTTAAGGACTATCTTTTATTGATATTGTTGATTTATAGTAAACTTGAGAGCGTCGTTTTGATCATGTGGAAAATATTTTTTTATCTCTTAGAAGGTAATCAATTTTATGTCAAGCCTTATCTTTTGCATACAAGAGATATAGTACTTAGTGCATATTTTATCCCATGAAGGAGTTAAGGTATATATCTAAAGAGTGTGGAAATAGTAGATAAATGTCTTTTGAAAAATATCAAAAGCTTCTAATTATTGGTTTCATTGGGTATCATAGTAAGTTTGTAAAACATTATAGATAGATTCCTATAAACCTTGGCACTTCAAAATTTTGTACATTTTGAAACAAGAAATGGCAGATGAGGAAAAAATGGTAGAAAACTTCTCAAAATTCTAAAATTTTCTAATTTTATGAAAAAGTTATAATTTGCTTGTAAAACCTACCAATTAACTCAGAGAAGTGATTCACTCAGCAAAGGTGTCGATTTGTTGAAGGAGCAATTCACTCCACTTGCTAACACAAGAAAATCGCTTGTTAAAGTGAGTGAATCACTTGATATAGTGAGCAAATCGTTCAAATATGGTGCAAAGGTGAAACTCCACATTAATTTCAAGTAAAATCTCTTGAAAAAAGATCTTTTGAAATTTTGTAGTGCATTAAGCATTTTTGGAGCCTTCTAAGCCTATTAGAGGCATGTAACATTTGCAGGTGAAACATTTTGCTAAAGATGTCCCAAATATTAACTTTTACTATGAGTAATTGTTTTTCACCTTAGATAACTTAGGGGTAAACATTTACTATAAATAGGGGCCTAGGGACCCAGGTGTTGTAGGTGAGTTGGAGAGGAGAGGGTAATCCTCCAAGGGAGGTCCCAGGTTCGAATCTCCACCCTACCAAAAATCTGAATTGGGTACCCAAAATCCAATTGATAATGTTGGTGCGAGCAGGGCTGGGTGTGACTCCCGGGTGACTTTGACGGTATAGAACCCCCTGTTCGTGGTCAGACCAAGGCGGCCCCGCAAGGGGTTTTTCGCTAAAAAAAAAAAAAAAATAGGGGCCTAGGGCCCTCATATTCATCTTTTGGCCATTAGAATTTAGAGCTACACTCTTTGAAATCCACACTGTGCTTTATATTCATGAGGTTGTAAGAAATTAGCAAGTCCTTGTGTATCTTGTTAGAGGCACCATCCTTATGGTTTCTCAAGTGTGTGGCAGTTAGGTACAACCCTTCTAGCCCATCTTGTCATTCATTTATCAGTTTCATGATCAAATGAATGGGTGGATATTGATGTTATTTGCATTCTTGTGTGTTGATTGATTGCATGCTACCTTGCTATGGTATAACAACCATATTTGCTTTCGTCTCTCGCATTCTAAGCTTTATGCAAACAAGTGAAGCACCTAAAATTACAAGCAAACTGTTTTAATTTACAAGTGATTCACTTGTTGCATTCTGGAAGTAAATCACCTAAAATTGTAAGTGAATCGCTCAAAATAAGCAATTTTTAAAAAATAAATAAAAATTTAGATATTGACCCTACCTTTTTAGATTTTAACTTTAAAATTCTATCTATGCATGTAATAGCATATGAATACATGATCCAAAGCTCAAAAAGTGAGAATTAGCATCAATTGGTAGACATAGTTACATTTCATCAAAGAAATATAAAGTGAAAAAGAAACGAATTGTTGCATAGGTGCATAAAGAGGACAAATTTAAAAAGGTCCCCATATCGAGTTCCATCTTATAGATGGGAAAGAGCCCTATGGTTGATCAACTTATCCAAGGCTTCATGTCAGCCCAAGTAAACTACCTGGGCTAGCAAATAAGCTAGTCAACCACCTTAATAAATCATACTTGGGCTAATCAGACACCTATAGTAATCGACACCAACCCTCTATACCACATAGTAATTGATGTAAATAACCCAATTTTCATGCATTAGCTCTTTAATTGACCTATAACATAAAATACACAAAATATATCTCTTATAACTTCACCTCCAATACAGATCCCATATGCATCCAATTTAACCAATGCTTCTAACATCCCTTCAATCTAGTCATCGATCCAAATAGGATTAATAGTCTTAAACTTGAACCTCTCATGAAATACACAAGCAATGGTTGGAAAAATAGGATAGCAGGTATCCTAGATATACACCTAGGATTAACACTACCTCTAACTAGCCAAGCATAGCAAAATGTGGAAGGACCACCCCCTAAAAATCAATAGATCCAATAGTTAGAGTTGAATTATACCCCTTTATATTAAAAATTGCAACTACCTCCTAGTTAGCAATTAGTGTATTTGAACCTACCTCCTCAATATCCATCATATTACCCTCTATGCATACACTGTTTCTTCCACCTATACCAACATCTAGGCTATGTAATGTATCCTCCTCATAAATAGTATACTAAACCTCCTCCATAGAAAAATAATCTCAATGTGCATACTAGACCCCTAAATCAACTTACTGATTAGACCTATAAAGACCCCTTAAACCTACTAGTCTACTCACCTATCCACTTGGCTACTATTAAATATTAACCCACCTTCTATGGGAATGAGAACAAGATTGCATTAAATCACCTCAACGAGCTATCTACACTCAAGTCAATCTATCACATTCAAGAGAAGGATATAATGGTATGTTTATTGATATATTCTTTTTTTATAAGGGTACATTATGGTATATGGGATTTCCAAATAACTCAATAATCAGTTGGACATCTATAGTTAAAACTTTTATGGATAGGTTTGAAAGAATGAAAAATTTGTATTCAATTTTGTTTCAATTAAATACCATAGAAAGAGCTCCTCAATAAAATATCTATGATTTCATTACCTTTCTCTTAAGAACCTTAAATTAAATTTCACAAATGCTAGGCCAAATGCAGAACAAAAATTCCCATACTATATCTAGTATTTGCAATCTTATTTAGCACTAATGGTGTGTAATGCTAACCACCATACACTAGTTACAATATTTGAAGAAGCAATAAGAGACAAAGATATTCTCACCAAGGTGGAAAAATACTCCTTGCCCCACTTATGGTCATTTTTCAAAACATCACTACACCTAATATAATGCCCAATTTCTCCCCAATTCTAACACCCCAATCAAGTACCTCCCTCCATCCTTCTTAATTGCCATACATCATTACTCATCTAGCCAAAATGTGTCATCCATAGTTGCATTTTAATCACAAATTCCAACCCTTCCTACCTCATCCAACCCTAACAATGAGTATAATAGTAACTTTGTAATGAATGAATTACCGGAGGTTATCAAAACTTTGGTGAAGCAAAACAACAATGGTAGTAGCCATAAAATTAGCAGCCATAGAAGAACCCATGCTTGATAAAATATTAGGTTCCTCATTAAGGTTCTATCCAATGAACGAACCCAGTTTATAATCATATAGTAAATGTTAATGCAAAAATACAACCTATGTGGTGCCTCCCTTACAATAACAAGTATGACCTTATCGAGTGCATCAGAATTATAGGGAGTTTTTTCCTATAGCCCTACTTCACTCTATGAAAGCTCAATTAAAATTAGGACAAGTCAAAGAGGGTAGTCGAAAGGCACCTTCTGGCCTCAATTGAGAGAAGATGCTAAGAGAAAGATACATAAATCCAAAGGCTATGTTGGCCATTATATCTTCCATAAAAAATCGACATCCATTTTATGCATAAGATAAGTGACTTTAAAGCACTAAGACCTATGGGTAATTGATATTCCTTATAACTACCTACATTATCCTTCTGATAGAGAAGATCATATAAAAATGAATAAGGTCTTGATGAGACCTAAATATAGATATATGGTGGCCTAGTGGGAGCCCAAAGAGAAACATTCCAATGCTTAGACGAAGAAGGCCCACCATTAGCCAAGGGAGGTCTCACCTCAACCAAGGATATGTGGCAACTGTGTGCACATAAGAGAAGTCAAGAAAAAGGGCATTTAAGGGGACACCCATCATTGGTCATCAAGGTTGACCTTTTGTGGCCTAGTCTATTAGAGACAACCATGTGTTAATGTGACGACTACCCATCATACGTGTAAGCCTACCTTACCACCCCAAGTTGATCAAAAGAGCCATATATACTATGTCAAAAAGTAAGGTATTTCAAGAGAAACATGGCAAAAACTTAATGACACAACCATTCCCGATGCAACAACAATAAGACATGTTAGCAATAAATTGTTATTCGAAGACCCAAAAGCCTTCAAAATTTATAGCTCCAAATCCATATACCTTGAAGCTATCGACCACATTTGTAGAAGGATTTTGGTTGTAGAATAGAGCATAATTTGTAGGACTTTTATGCAAAATTTCAAAGGGAAGAAACCCTCCTAGATTACAAATAGGTAAACACTTGCATTGTAAAGGTATCGAGAGCTTTCCTTATGGGTTTTTCTTTTCGTCCTCCTCTTCTCAGTTGTAATAAGAAAACCTCAAGCCTTGAGCCATTGTCTAATGAGCAATGAGCCTCTCTAAGCCACATGCCTTGTTATTATCTTTGGCACGTTAATGGAAATTATGACTAATTTCGCTTTGTCCTCCTTTAATGTGTTTCTAATTCCTGGTTTTGTGGAATTTAGTGTGTTCATTATAGCTATTAAAAAGGGGGACATGTTTTCATTTATGCCCACTTATTTTATTTTGAAAGAGGGATTTTATTCTTGGCACATTACCCCCATAAATTATGTTTTATTTTTTTGCAAAGTTTACTTTTTTTATATTTTTTACTTCTATTACAATTCCTCTTACTTGCAAACCCCCTGATATTAGCTTATGAGGGCCTCAATGCACCAAGGATTAAATCTAATGAGGATACAACCTCGAATGAAAATCCCAAAGGTTACCCCATAGATGGTCCTTCCACCCATGAAACTTCCTACTATGTTGCTCTACTCGAGGAGTGGGTGCCCCTAGGCACATTAGACTTCTATCCAATGAGTTAGTGCACTTTGAGATGACAACTTGTCTAGCACGCCCGATGGGACTAACTCCTATGTTTTACCTATGAAGTTGGAAGAAGACTATCAACTTTGATCTTGATGGAGGTCATAGTTGATATGCTTGTAATGAAGCATCAAGAGATTCACCTAGAGAATCTATTGACAAGAAGACTTTGAAGAAGTCATTTGATAAAAGATAAACTGAGACTCTAGTGGGGGTCTTTGTCTCATTAGCTTCTTGAAGCACTATATACCAAACTGATGACTCTATCCTTAAGGAAAGGGCCCATAGTTATGTGAGTGGAATTCCTATAACTAGAGCCTTCATTCAATCTAATCAACAAGAGCTAGTGCCACCATTAAATTGAAGGAGGAGGAATCGATGGTGCACCATGGTAGCCACACTAAACCATCCTTATCAAAAGTTATTGGTATGGAATAATAGAGGCCCTTTGACTACAACTAATATATGGGATTTTATTATCATCTTAATACTCAAGTCCCTACCTTATTTCTTGAGAAAAGATATCATCTTGACAAAGCATTTGCATCACTTGGTGAGATTGTGCATGGTACACTTCATGAAAAAAAAAAGATATAGTCCTAAAGTTATTGGTGGTCTCTTTTAGAGGGATATATCATTAGTGGTACATCAGATTGATCCCACAGTCAGTCAAAAGCTAGGACTAGCTGGCAAAACTCTTAATAAATGGAATAAGAGAGAAGGTGGATGGGGTGTCTCTGTTGGAGCAACTCACAACCATCAAGAGGGTACTTGAAGAAGCAATGGATGATTTAAACATATGATTTCATAAGAATTGGCAAAGGGTCCCTCACAATATCCTACCACCTCTAGGTATGTCATTTATTTACTATCTAAAGCTTTTAATTCTAAAATTTCCATGATGGCCAAGTTTAAGGGTGGGAACTCATTAGTGGAGGCCTATGAGATGGTCTTCTAGGATGAAAAAAATCTAATATAGATAGGAAAGCTAGCCCCTAGACCACCTTTGCCATTGTTTCCTTCCATTTAGTCCTTGTATCATCCCTCTTCAACTATACAACCTTCCACCAGTATGACTAACCTTACCATGTGTTCAAAGCAAAATCATATTCCCTTACCCCTTGCTTCCAAAAGGTATGAATTGTTTAATATGATGATAACCCTCTTTAATGATATCATAATTCTTATGAGGCAACATAATACCCAAATGTCTCCCTACCAAAGTTACCCAAAACCTCCTTTTCAATAGGGGGACCCAAATGTCCTACCACCTCTAATTGGATACCACAAGCCTCCATTTTTTATCAACAAAAATCTTGGTTAGTTACAAGCTTTGACTTAGTAGATAGTACCTATATCAATCTGCCTATAATATTATCTAGGAACTTTGTTGCCACATAAAATAGCTATGTTAAAGCTCCAAGTGGCTAGTACTATTCTTCTCTTGACTATCTCCCTTTTGATTGTTATGTTGAAACTGAGTCTCAAGCAATTAGGATGACTCCTTTTAAACATAAGGTTTCATGTCCATGTTAGTAAAAATACCCAATTCCAAGTTTGAAACCTACCTCTTAGCCTTCAACCATGTCATCAGCTACCAATTCATCTATGTTAGAGCATACCTTTGTCACCTGGGATGAATTAAAAGTGTATGTCCTATCAGATTTGGAAGGCCCCTCAAGGCTATAAGTCTAATTAAAATATATTACTAGGGATAAGAAGAGGATCATTGAAGATCAAGGAAAGTCTAGTTTGACAAATACTAGGCGTTAGAGAAGGGAAGTGAACAATTAAATAACTACACTAATGCAAGCTACACTAGAGAGTTGAGTATTAGTAGTTTCAACAATCATAAGAGCAACTTCAGAGCCTCTAAGGCAATCTATTACAAACCTTCTAAGGCCATCTCCAATTATAGAAATATATAGGCTTTCAACATCATAAAATACCATTTTGAAGGCTCCTTCTATTGGACCTTTCAATGTGGTGGATCACTTTAGGAAATCTAATGTAGCCATACCTATTTGGGACATCCTCTCAATTCTTGAAAAAATGAAAAACTTGGAAGAGGATCTAAAGAAGCAAAAAGAGATGAGCAAACAAAATATACCCATCATGCTATAAATATTTGGCTCATAGCCCAACAAACCCAAGCCTATGCTACTCCACTTGATCCTGATCTATGGAGACAAGTTGATACACAACTACATGGTAGACTCAAGATCAAGCATATTAGTCATGCCAAAAAGGGTAGTAGAGGAACTTGGATTAACTATTGAGCACACAAAAAATAGGGTATTTTAGTTATATGGTACTCTAGTACCAATATTTGAACTAATACAAGACCTTCCTATGGCACTTCAAGCATGCTCTAACTTAACAATGCATTAAGACATACTAGTTATTGATCTACCAACCATATTTAGAATCTATCTCTTAAGAGACTTCACTACCAAGATTAGAGGATACCTACCAATAGATTGGACTCATATGTTGCTCTAAACCAAACATGATGCCAAGTTTAAAATCTCATCGAAACCCCTCCACATGCACCACACAGAGCAAATCCCCTCTAAAGGAAGTGGAGGAGAGCAAGCCTACATGGTAGAAGAGGAGTTGTCAAAATATGACTACTTCTATTGTATATATTATAAATATTATATATAAATATATTCAAAAATTGATCCAAAAAACTTTTTGATACAAGGAGGGCATGGCCTGAATTTCAAGGAGTTTGGGCCAAAACTAATGACCACTACTCAATCAAAGATCATCAAAAACTATGTCCAAAACAACTTGATCTTGGACATATCCCTAGAGTGAACATAATTAATGATGGAACATGACCCAATCCAAACTATCAAAGGACAAGAGCTCATATCCTTCCTAGAGAAGTTCACCTAGAAATCCATTTCCTCATAGGATACGATGACTGACACCTAGAAAGCACATGTCAAACCTAAGAATGGAAGAAAGATATCTATACAATGGGTATGATTAATCCGATGGGTTAGATCTATCATAGGAACTACTATAGAGTGGCACACTTCCCCACTATGTTAATATTGCACATCCTTGAATAGCCATTGGCTAAATTTGAATTGGATGGTATTAGCTCCTCATTGTCCACTCCTTGTAGAATCAAAGGGTGTTGATTTGATGCGTTGGATCAAGTATAATATCTATTGATTGTTGATATCCATAATATGCATTCATGGTATATGAGAAGGGTGATTATATAGAGCCAAAAATTCTACAACTAGGGTAAAGGATAATCAGTTCATATAATTTATAGTATACCCAAGCCAAAATGACAATGGATAACTCCTGTAGCCTCCTGAAAAAGAAGAGAATATTTTTCATGCATGGAGAAATTAAAGCTAATCCACATGATAACATCACAAAGGGAGATGTATAAAAAGGTAAACATCAACTTTTAAAACTCTTCTTATTAATTACAATCTTTAGAAGAATGCCAAAGTGCCAAGCAGTAAAGGAGAAGTAGAGCCTAAAGTAGAGGCTAAGTTAACAAGAGCCCGATTGCAAGAGTATCTAGGAAGTGATGGAAAGAAGAAGAAGCAACACTAGAATCCTTGTGTCTAGAGCATAAAATATTTCTACTTTGTTATATACATCCTTGAACATATTTGGTTAGGTGATGATGGTGCCTTTCCCTCAGACCACTAGCCCTAAATTCTTCAAAGGTGACGAAAGGCGTGATAGATCCCAAACTGTCTAGGAGGACCAAGATCTTAAGGGATGGGAAACTAAAGCATTTTAAGAAAAATCCTTATGAGAGTTTTGGTTTCCAAATCTAGAGAAACACATTGGAACAATACATGGCACCTAAGGTATAGAGTTACTTTGAGATAATTTCCCTATGTGCCAAGTTATACAACCTTGATACCCAAGAAATCTAGGCTCTCGACGAGAGTTTCAGAATTGTCATCAATTCCCACCCATAAAGAATGTTAATGGTGGAAATGGAAAATATTGGGGTCAAATTTGAAAGTTCTACTAAACTTTACAACAAAATCCCTAAGAATTTGGTCTATCTCTAAGAGGAATGTGGCGTGACGAAGAAAGAGTTGTCAAAATTTTTGTCAGATATTAAGGGTTTGAAGGATAACGCTAGGGATGCGGCCATTATTCTAGAATTTATATTCAACATAAAGGAAGAGAAGGATCTATTATAGGCTCATGTTAGAGTCCTATACGTGATGAGGTACACATCTAGCAAAGAAAGTGTGGTTCTTGAGTTTATTGACTATATTGTTGTAATATCCATGCAGGACTGGTGAGTTTCCAAAGGGCTCATATTTTCTAATTTTTGATATTCTTGGACTATTTGATCTTGTTCCAAAATCTAGGGATATACCTAATACTGGTTATAAAGTCCAAGGACAAGTCAAGTCATCCACTACCTATCTCCTCTTGGATAGAAGGCTTGAGGAGGTCCTCCTTATATTCTTACTATGATTTTGTCAAAACTATTCTAGTCCCAACACTAATAGTCCTAAAAGGGTAGAAGCCTAAGCACCTCATAGCAGATAGAAAAAAATTATTGAGGGGAAAATATACTAGAGATTGGTTCTATACCAAATACCAGACTCTCATTAGGACGTATATTTTCTACAAGCAAGCATACTAGTTGCCAAAACTTGTGACTAGGTGGGCCTTTGCAATTGAGGCCCTTTGCTAGAAGGATCTCATTGATACCATGTATACAAGTGGGAGGAACAAGACCTAATTATTCAAGTTGCCTTTTACTCTTGGTATAGTTAACTTGGTGAAATGAAAGGCTCACAAGCTCATGGAAAAGAAGCTCAAATAATTCAAACAATAGAAAGCCATGGGGGAGTGGAAATATGACCTTAATAGAATGTTTGTGGAGTGGTTGGCTAAAGTTAATAAATCCATAGAGTTCATACATGAGTTGAGGCTAGACTTGGAATCTCTCTAAAACCCCATAGGTAAAGAAGACACATCCCTATTGAAGTAGTTACAAGAACAAACACCACCATAACCATAAAAGAGGAGTATTTATGAGACCTCCTACATGGAAACATGGATGGTGGACCTAAATTACCAAATACATGCACCTAAGCTAAAATTTTTATTAAAGAAAAAATGAAATATGGAGAAGATCAAATTCTAGTGGGAGTTTCGACAAAATATGAGCAACACAACACCCACCTTTAGACAGATAGAGGAGGATGCACAATTCGAAGAACTCTAGGACAAAGAGCATGAAGAAAGCTTTGAAATAGGAAAAGGTAGTTGAGAGATGGTTGTGGAGGCAATCACCCAAGAAATGAAGGACATAGAAGCAATCTCAAAAGAAGTCATTCAAGTAGAGTCCTTCTCGTGGATCATAGATGTTGCAACATCTAAGAAATACTCCTTGACTTAAGAGGTACTACCTAATTTTTCCACCTCAATACAACATAAGTGAAAGGAGTCATCGCCCAACACAAATTATCTTCCTACCAAGAAGAAGAAACAATATCCCTCTGGGGCAAAAATCCCAAGCTACCACAAACAAAATAGCTGAGGAGGAACCCATAACCCCTCCTTCCATGTTAGATTCAAGTTTGGCACCAACCCTGATAGTGTAGGTTCATATCCCTCATGCCTTAGTGGCTATGCTTCCTTTTGAAACCACCACCACCATTTTTAAGAGGCCAAAGCACCCTTTTAGGGAGATTGGGAGGAAAAGAGAGCTCAAATGAGTAAGCTCCCACCTCACCAGTATTCACAAACACTCTTTATTTTTTGTTCCTTGTTCCTTATATATTTTTATCTATTTTGTTTTTTTTGTTATTATTTTCATCTTTCAACTTTAGTTAGGAGGAAGACATACTAAGAGAAAGGTAGATGAATCCAAAAGCTATGCCAACCATTAGATATTCCATTGATGATCAATGCATTTTTTGCTTAAGGGAGATGAATTTAAAGCACTAAGGGTTGTGGGCCATTGATATTTCATCTAATGGCCTATATGGTCCTTTCAATGGAGGAGAGTGTAAAAAATGAAAAATACCCAGATGAGATCTAAAGCCAGATATGTGTTGGCTAATTGAAAGCTTGAAGAGAAAAGCACTAGCACCTAGGTGAAGAAGTCCCACCATTTGCCAATGGAGGTCCCACCTCAAACAAGGAAACATGGTAGCCATATGCACTTAAAAGAACATAGAAAAAAGGACATTTAAGAGGACACCTACCATTGACCATCAAGATTGACCTTTTGTGGCCTAGCTTGTCAAATGCAACCATGTGTCAGTGCGATGACTACCCATCATACGTGTAAGTCTACCTCACCACCCCACACCATTCAAAAGAGCCATGCTTTCTACATCAACAAGGAGGAAATTTTATGAGAAATGTGATGAGAACTTAATGGCACAAGCATTCCCTTACATAGTGGCAATGAGACATGTCAACAATGACTTGTCATATAAAGGCCCAAAATCCTTCAATATTAACAACCCTAGATATAGAGACATCAAAGTTGTTGATCAAAATTGCAAAATAATTTAAGCTACAAAATAGAGCATAATTTGTTGGCCTTTTATAATTTTTTTTGTAGGGAAGAATCCCTCCTCTCAACTTATAAATAGACCAACACTTGTATTGTAAAGGTATTTAAAGTTGTTTGCTCATGCGTATTTGGTCTTATGGGCTCTTTCGTTAACCCCCTATTCTAGATTGTAATAAGTGATCTCAAGTCTTGAGTTGATATATAAGGAGCATCGAGCATCTCTAGGCCATATTCCTTGTAATCATTTTTGGCATGTTAATGAAAGTTGTGACTATTTTCACTCTATCCTCCTTCTTTGATGTATTTTTTATTATTTTTTGTACAAAATTTAGTGTGTTCATTCTAGCTATTAGATATTTGTGTGTGTTCATTTATGGCCACTTATTTTAATTAGGAAGTGTTGAGGAATATTACATTATTTGGTACATGCAAATGTTCCCCATGGTACCTTTATGGTACAAATGTAAATATATAATAGGTTAGGGTTGATTCTTTAGTTTAGGTGAGTGATTTATATTTCCACTTTTATGTAAGTGTCAATGTGTAGAAAATGCACAAGTGTAATATAAGAGTGCAATGCATAGAAATGCACAAGTGTCATGTAAGAGTGCAATGCATAGTATATGCACAAGTGTCATGTAAGTTAGAGTGCAAGTGTGTATTTAGAGAATGTGCATAAGTGTCATGTATGTAAGTGTAAAAATATGTAAAGTGAGGATGTGCACAAGTTTCTTAGATTAGGAGTGCATGTAGAAGTGTGCAAGTGTCATAGAGTAAAGTATGCATGTAAGAAGAAAGTGAAGAGTCTAGTATGTAAGTGGTAAGATGATAAGCCAAAGGTCATGGGAGTTGTCATATGGAGATCAATAGTCAAGTATGTGAAGAGTCATATTACTATGTCTATATTATGGAGATAAAAATCCATACAATGTAACATGAATGAATACAACAAGAGAAAAAAGAGAAACAATTGATAATAAAGCTTGTATACAAATTTTGAGCAATTAATATTGTAAGTTTTCTTCATGCTTGTTCATGAATGATTTCTGCCATTTACATTTCAATTTGATATTGCAAGTGAGTGTTATTTCATTATTATAATAGCCTTGATATACATATTAGATTGCTCATATATATAATTATACTCTTCAATATTGATAGTTTGACCTTTAATATTATGAATTATTTATATTGGGACCTATGATATTCTATATATTGGGACCTATGATATTATATGAAAGTAAGACTTAAAATCCAACTGTGGTATCAATGATACCACTTAACTCTTTCTATTTTTTGATAAGAGTTATTTTATTAGCCATCATTTAACTTTTTCCATTATTGATAGAGTTATATTAGAGTTTGTCCACTTTGAAGGTAGTGAAGACTTGGACTCTATTTTATAAAGGTATAATTGAGTAGAGATTGAGGGGATAGGTAAAAGTCACCTTGATTTGGATGCTAGGGTCTTTCCACTTGGTTGAAGAAAAACTAGTGAAGACTAGGACTCAACTAAGATTGATTAAGAGCCAACTCAAAAGAAAGTTGTAAGATTAGGGACATTCAAAGTCACCCTGATAATATTTTGAATTATATAGAGAAGAAGAGAATCTCTATTGGAGATTGATTAAAATCCAGCTTAGGAGAAAGTTGGAAATAGATTGAGAGAGCCAACTCAGAAGATAGATGGACATACAAGGATATTGATAGACACCTTGATATTGATATTGGGTTCTCTAGAAAAGAGAAGAACCATATTTTGTTCTTAGATATGACCTAAGACATTTGAGATATATTCCAAATATAGGAGATAAAATATTGAGAAGTATTCAAGCTTCCTACAAATATAGAGAAGAATCAAATATTCCAGGTATAGAGAAGTAATCTAGCTTCCTAAGTATATAGATTGAGAAGCAACAATATACAAATACAAAGATAGAGTATAGAGAAGAAGCCTCCAAGAAAAGTTTATAGAGGCATAGAAGAGAATTTTGGTTATTAATCAGAAAGATAAGGCTAAATGGAATACTATAGTTACTTCAATCTAGGCCTTGGATAAGTTCTTCTAAAGTATTTCTTGAAGAACCATTTCTACATAAGGAAGGAAGAAGATATAACGTGTCATCAAGAGCATTACCCTACAAAGGAAATCATATAGAAGTCACTATATAGAAGCTTGGAATAGAGCTATAATATTGGCTACCTGAGAACCATAAACCAAGTATCTAATAGCTTTAATTGTAGTACATTAAAGCTATAGCAACATGTATCTAAGTGCTTAGAGTGCAATTACCTAAGTTGAAAGTAACTCCATACAATAGTTATTTGAGATGCTATAATTAGAAAAGTAGAAGAGCTAACAGGGTGCTAGCATAGTGAAGAAATTAACATGGCATAAGGGCTAAAAAATCACTTGCATAAGAGGGATATAGAAGTATTCAAAGTGCTTCTAGAAAATTACCAACAAAAGGAGGTCATTCGAGTTCCATTCTACACGAGTGTTGAATTATTAAAGACACTTGGACATATACATATACATATAATGTTGCATATGAGGTAGAGGAATATGGAACCAGAGAGTTACCACTTAAGATATCTCCACCTGAGATGCAGAATCCTGAGTATTTCCATTTGAGATAGAGGCATCTAATATTCCAAAGAATGTTGAATATTACCACCATTAGAGCAAGTAACAACAAAGAAAAACTTTTAGCATTGCAATTATTTGGACGAGCGAGCAATAGAGGAGAGCACACAAATAATCCAAGCATTGGTAAATTGAAATGCTTGACCTGACACATTATATTTGTATGTAATTCAGCCACAACGTGAATCGAGCTGACTTTGGACAGGTAATGTCTTAAGCATTACTTTCTTATGCACCATTCAATTTTTGGAGGAAAAAACTTTGATTTGATTTGAAAATTCATTAAACAAAGTTATAATATTTTTTAATGATTTTTAATTATTTAAAATTTGAATTTACTTATAAGTTATAAAGTGATAAGGAATGCTACTAGGATTTTAAAGTTTAGGAGGTTTGAAGCTTATTAAATTTTTGAAGACTAGAAATTTAAGTTTTTGAAAATTTAAGCTTTAGAGTGATTTTATTTTTTTGAAAGGTGTGAAGATTTGGAAGTAGTGGAGTTAAAAGGTTTTAAGGATTTAATATTTTTGAGATTTGAAGTTTTTTATTTTAAGATTTAAAAAAAAAAAAAAAAATTCAAAATTTGAAATTTTGCAAATTTAATGTATTAGGGAGTTAAAAGGATTTGTATTTATAAAGTTTACAAAATTTAAAATTTGAAAATTTTATATTTTTTAGTGCATATTAAACTTTGGAGATATAAATATTTTAACTTAACAAAATGGATAAATGAAAAACATCATAGTATAGGAGAAATTATCAAAGTGCAAGACCATACTATATGAGAGGAAAATTTCAAAAACAAAAATTGTATAAAAAAAATCTTTTGAGTTCAAAGGGAAAAATCATAAAAGAGTTTTCCAAAATTCTTATCAAAGGTGTGAGATAATATCACATGAATCTTGTCAACAAAAGAAAATAGAAAAATATGTTTGGTCTATAGATTCAGGTGCTAGTCATCATATGATTGGAATTACATTGGTTTGAATCCTTAGAAGTTAGGGATAATATATCACTAAAACTTATAGATGATAAGATGTATCAAGTTCAAGAACTGGTAAAGTAATACCTAGCATACCATTTTTAGAATTTATACTAGAAAATATTTTATATGTTCCTCGACTATTAACTAATCTTATCTCAATTGCTCAATTGGTTAAAAAAAAAAAAATAATGGAATTCAAATATATAAATGAAAATAGCAAATGCATTATCATAAATCAAACCAAAATTGAAGCTATAGGGTCAATCAAGAATGGAATATTTGCCTTAGATACAATGGGATTCTCTCAAGATATTATTGAACATCTACCTCAAGATCAAATTAATGATAAGTTGCTTGATTTTTCAGAAAGATAGGAAATAAGAAATTGGATTAGGCATAGTCCAAGATTATCTTACAAACATGAACAATGGATGAACCCAAGATTCAATATGATGAAGAAGATTCCATAGAAGTAGAGGTTCATGAATGATGCAAGGTCACTTGAACATTTAAGAACAAAGTTGAAGACCAATATTGAAGATGAAGATCAACATTGAAGACTAAAGTCTTCAATAACCAAATAATGTAATACATGGGGGTGTTGAGGAATATTACATTATTTGGTACATGCAAATGTACCCCCATGGTACCTTTATGGTACAAATATAAATATGTAATATATTAGGGTTGAGTATTTAGTTTAAGTGAGTTATTTATATTTTCCCTTTTGTGTAAGTGTCAATGTACAATAAATGCACAAGTGTCATGTAAGAGTGCAATGTACAATAAATGCACAAGTGTCATGTAAGTTAGAGTGCAAGTGTATATTGAGAGAATGTGCACAAGTATTATGTATGTAAGTGTGCAAATATGTAAAGTGATGATGTCCACATGTTTCTTAGATTAGGAGTGCGTGTAGAAGGGTGCAAGTGTCATAGAGTCAAATATGCATGTAAGAAGAAAGTGAAGAGTCTAGTATGCAATGGCAATATGATAAGCCAAAGGTCTTGGGAGCTATCATATGGATAGCAATAGTTAATTATGTGAAGAGTCACATTACTATGTCTACATTATGGAGATAAAGCTCCATACAATGTAACATGAATGAATACAACGAGAGAAAAAATGAGAAACAATTGATAATACAACTTGTATATAGATTTTGAGCAATTAATATTGTAAGTTTTACTCATGCTTGTTCACGAGTGATTTTGGCCATTAACATTCATATTTGACATTGCAAGTAAATGCTATTTCATTATTATATTAGCCTTGATTTACATATTAGATTGCTCATATGTATAATTCTACTCTTCAATATTGATATTTTGACTTTTAATATTATGACTTATTTATATTGGGACCTATGATATTATGTGGTAGTAAGGCTTAGAAGCCAATAGAAAGGGAGACTTATTCTTGGTGCATTACCCTCATAGCTTAGATTTTAATTTTCTACATAGTTTACTTTTCCTATATTTTTACTTTCATTGCAATTCCTCTTACCTGCAAACCCCGAATATTAGCTCACGATGATCTTAGTGTGCCAAGGATTAAATTTGACAAGGAGATGAAATTTATTAAAAATCTAGAGGTTACCCCATAGTCGGTCCTTCCTCCCATGACGCTTCCTACTATGTTGCTCTATGTGAGGCACATGTGCCTCCAAGCATGTCAAACTTCTAGTTTGATAGGTCAATGCACACTAAGATAACAAGATCCATTAGGTATTTCCAAAATATGTAGTATAATCAACAATGTAAAATTCAACACACCACTACATTTGAATGAGTGTCTCCTATCATCTACCAACAACCTCAAGCCATGCAATCAATACCCATTTTACCTGAACCTAATAATTCCATATTAGAAAATTTTAATACTATTGAGATAGATGAAGAGTTAGTCATTGAGGAAGATGCCATGTTTCAAATCCAACAAGGTGTAGAGACCAGAGTAAAATTAATTGATGAAAAAATAGCAAACCGATAAGCAAGATAATAATAAGAAAGGAAAAACAATTCCTAGGAGGAGGACACCCTTACACATCAAAGATAAAGTGCCTATTGCAACTCATTAAGAGAAGCAAAGGAAGAAAGAAAACACATGGAAGAGGCCATAAAAGCATCTCAAAGGGAGGTACAAGAAGCATTGGGTAAGAAAAACCAAAGGGCTAATAAAGGGAAAGAAATGATGGTAAATGATGAATGCAAATATGTAGCTAGAAAATTAGTTGAAAGGGAAAATTATAAGGGGAGAGATATGCTACAAAGAGAGGCTAAAATAAGGATGAAAAATCCCTCTCACATGTGAAGAATGCCAAATAAACCCTAAATAGACCTTAATTTTTTTCATAAGAAGAGAATCCCCTATCACATAATTCAATATCATAGAGGACATGATGAGGATATTAGTTGATAGTACTAGGATTAGTTTATTTTATAGTTCCTAGATTTATTTTTAATATTAAATAAATGTAAATGTGATATGGTCTTCTCATATGTTTTTCTAGAAGTCCTAGGTATAATTCTAGATATTAGTTATTTTTATTATATTCTAGTGTTTACTAAAGTTAAGTTAATTTTTTCTAACTTAGTTTGGATGTCATCTTGGCAAATCAACCTACTTTGACTTTCGTAGAAGATATGGAAGATTGTAATTGTTATAAATTTGACATCATCCATGCCTATATAGTTCATGCATTGAAATAAATATTTAAGCTTGGTTGGAACCTTATTATTGGTATCGAAGCATGATATCTAAGGCTATGGGTTATTTTTGGGCTCAACCTACTCATGTCGTGCATTCCAATTTATGCTTAGTATTTTGAGAAGCAATCAAAACATTTGGTGAAGCTCATGTTATTCTTCTTGTGTTAACTACACTTAGAAAGGTACAACTCTTGTTGTGAATAGTCTCTTGCTTGTTTTTTTTTTGTATATGATGAACAAATAAGCTTTGCTTATGAGATTCCAGCTCTAGATCAAGAAAATGCATAAAAAAACCATCACTTGTCATGTTGAGGTATATTTGGGTGTTCAGTGCCATGATGCCCTCTTAGTTTCCTAACTTTATTTGTATAGGATATGGAAGGAACACAATTGCTCATTTCTTCTAAGATGGTGCATAGTTATCTACTATGAAGTTAGCATTAGTGATGAAACTTCAAATGACTAAGCCAGACCAAGATTTATAGAAAAATATAAGCTATACTACATCAAGGAGTGAAATAAATGAGTCTTCAGGATATGTTCAACAAGGACAAGGGTTTTCCTCTTGCAAAAGTTATGGGGTTGCATTTGGCCATTCTAACCAACATTCAAACATCTACTAGAGACAACATCTCTATTGGATTATGACAACTAAATTATCAATGATCCCTGACAATGTCCTAGGCTCACATGGTTTTTATCACCATTGCTTTCCAATTTCCTTGAAGATAATTGTTTTTGTTTTTTCAATAGTAAATACTGATGGCTCACAAAGTCTTTCAAAAATGGGGTGAACAAAAAAATTTCCATAGATCGAATGCTTCTCAATTTGTGGTGTCGAGTTTACAATAGCCACAATTTTAAATGGATGATAAAAATATCCAATTGTCGTAGTTCAATTCTACACAAGGACTTGGATGATCTTCATCGAACATATTGCATGTGTACCTATTTCCTTGAGTCCTCCACAACCTTCTTGTTGGTATTGAATTTGGACCAATTGGTCTTGACTATAAAAGAAAACACAAGTCTGATAGAAAAAATATTCATGATAACTTGTAGAAAATAACATCACAATTTCAAGGAGTATTTTTACTATGGGTAGAATTTGATCAAATAGCTAACACATGGCACAATCGAAGGCTAGAATAGCACGTGGCTATGGTCATAGATGGTTCCATCATGGTTAACCATTGGTAGCTCATGCACAATAGAAAATTATTTCTATGGGATAACCCACATGTGGAAGGCAAAAGATAAAAAAGACATTTAAAAGCACCTTTGGGGGATAGAACAAACAACCAACCCAACTGGTTGGCCATTTGAAATTTTTGATTCATTCTACCAAATGTCTACACTTTGATTTACTAGTTTTCTAGCAGGTGACATCTCAATCAACATGTTTTGACCGACCATAGCTTATAAACAAGAGTTTTATTTTTTTTTTCTTTTCACATCAATCCCACACTAACGATATTAGAATAATTTTTTTATTTAAAATATGCTAAAGAAGGAACAATAGATAGCTAGTCAATCAGTTGGCAATTAATGCCATGTGATGATTGATGTGCATGGAAATGTATGATTTGCAAGTCTATTGACTTGTTATTCTATCGACCATGATCGACCTTGCTTGTTGGTGCCTAAAGGTGTTCAAACATACTTTAGAGGTTGATTGAGAAGAAATTATTGGTCATCCAATCTTGGTCAAGATTCAAGGGTTAATATCATCCACTTAGGTGGATTTTGGACCAAGAGAAAGAACTATCAAATGATTCTTTTGAAGACCTAGTAGGGGAGGTTGAAGACCTTGAGATAGTGTAGTGTCTTGACAATGATGAAAGAAAGAAATTATTGAATCTGTTGCCATCTAGGATAGGCTGAGGAGATAAAACACTATGGAGAAATAAATTTTTGCATTTTTGCATCAAGGATCCCAGTTTTATAGAATCCATACCAAAGGATAGAGGTAGGATCTAGGATTCTATATCAATCAATTTTGGTGTCCCTTGAAGTTACCACAAATATGGTACCTTGACACTACCTTTGTAAAATTTTACATATTTTAAAGCAATAAATAGTAGATGAGGACCAAATCATAGAAAACTTCTTAAAATTCAATTTTTTTTTGGCTTTTAAAAAATTATGTTTCGCTTACAAAACCTATTGATTGGATTAGAGGAGCAATTCACTCAATATAGGTTCTAATTTGCTCAAGGAGTGATTTGTTTGACTTGCTAGTACAAGTGATTTTCTTGCTAAAATACACAAATTGCTTGACATAGTGAGAACATCACTCATATAGGGTACACAAGTGAAATCTATGTGAATTTTAAGGAAAATATCTCAAAAAATAACCTTTTTAGAATTTCGTGGTACACTAGGTATTATTGGAGTCTTCTAATCCTGGTAGAGGTATATAATATTTTGAGGCGTAGCATTTTGCTAAATTTTTCCCAAATATTTACTTTTACTAGAAGTAACTGCTCTTCATCCTAGATAACTCAGGGGTAAACTTTTACTATAAATAGGGTCCTAGGTTGCTCATTGTATTCATCCTTTGGTTATGAGAATTTAGAGCTACACTCTATGAAACCCGCATTATGCTTTGTAATCATGAAATTGTAAGAAATTGAAAAGTCCTTGTGCATCCTAATAGATGCATCATCCTCATGGTTTGTTAAGTGCATGTTAATTGAGTACAACCGTTTTAGTCCATCTTGTCATTCACTTATCAATTTTATAATCAAATGAATGGGTGTACATTGATTTTATTAGATTCATGTGTGTTTATTGATTACATGCTATACTTTCTACAATGTAATAACTATATTTGATTTTATATCTTGCCCTCTATATTTTATGCATTTACTTTCCATATTTTATGCATTTTGCATTCCACATTCAAAATTTTGCATTTACATTCATGTGTGCATTTTATTTCATGCAAATTAATTTGTTTAAGTTAGTGATCTAAATGAGGAAAGCAAGGAACCAACATAAATATGGAGGTTGGGGGAAGCCTATGGAAAACCCTTCCAACCTTGTTGAAACTTGGATTTAGGGATGAAACGCTTAAATTAGAAGTAAGGCCAATTTCCCAAACCGATAATTCCCTACCTTATTATGAAATATCTAAATAAGATTCATTTTTATGAATAGGTAGAAAAATTCAAGCATTTGAAGTATCAAAGAAATTCATGAATATCACCTCCAATTTGGATCTCACCAAATATTTTGAGTTGGAATAAGATGCTTCAAGTTCAAGTATGGGGTAAGTCTTGATGCAAGAAGGATAAGCTATATCATTCGATAATAAATTAATTAAAGGGATAAATACAAAGACATTAATCTATAAAAAAATTAATAGCTATATTCTGTGTAATTGAAAATTAACAAACCATCAAGTTTAAATAAAAATGGATCATGAAATCTCAATAATTTTCTATATAAAAGGGTTTCTTAAAAAAATAGAATAGTGGACCACAACAATATTAGATTTTAATGTAACTCATAATAAATGGAAGTGAAATGTGGTGTTTGATGTTCAATCCCATAAGGATGAGCACAATCACTATTGTGAATCATTTCATTTTTCCAATTATGTTTGGTATATTTATTAAGAAAGAAATGAGAGCAAGTCTCAACCACCAACCAACTTTTTTTTAGAAAATTTAGCAATATATAATATATTACACTAGGTATGCATGAAATAAAAATTCCTTATGATATAAAAAGAAAGGTGTGCTATGTGAATATTTCCTCTTGAAGGAGTTATATGATTTATTAGTGTACATTTTGGGTTTATTAGGATTTACCAAAGGACTTAAAGGCATTTTGGGAGGCCCTAAAACCTAATATAAAATTATGTATGGGTGAATGAATGACTTACCATTACAAAAGGGTAAAATATGAAAGACACTAGGATTGACTTAAACTTTTCTATAAGTCAAGCCAATAATGGAAAGAAGTGTTTATAGATTTCATCAACTATTTTTTTCTAATTTGTAAATAATGTCATTTTTGTAGAAGTTTTTTTTAAGTTCATTAAATACGACCAAATCATTGTTGGGATCATTTATTTTTAGCTCGCATAATGGGATAAGATTTCTTAGACAATATTTTCAAAGACTTCATGGAAACTTCAATATTATTGTAAGTGAAAAGATTCTTTTTTACAAGAAATTTTTGGTTAAACTTATTTGGTCCCCTTGGAAATAATTAACAAGATGCTCATCAAATTACCTTCAACCAAGTAGGTAATCTAGGATAATTTCTAGAAATATTTAGAAGGACATGTCTATCATTTCACATCAGATAGCAAAGTATAAATTTTGAGTGACATCCTTAAATAAGTGATGACATAACACTTCATACCATAAATCTAAATGCACTAATAACTATTTGGACTACCAATTTAAAGTATATATAAGATCATCTTAGGAATTAGTAGGTAGTTTCATAGTACCTCAAGAATAACTTGATACTATCATAAAATGGAAAGAAGCAATGATAAGATCACACCTTAGAAAGTGTAGTATTGTTTGGAATACAAAAATCATAACCCCAAAATTTTAATTAACAAATAAATTGATCGTACTTAATTTGTAGGTGTAGGATATTCATATCTAAATAATTCAAATAATCGTTCATACAAGTACAATATTATATTTATCTTGTAATTTGTTTTAATACAAAAGTTGTTTGGTGGACTGCCAATACAATTTAAATCCAATGAAAATTTTAATTCTTTGAATAAATTTCATAACAAAGTTAATTATTTATTGTTTTGAAATATAATAGGTTTTATTTCACCATTGCATAGATCAATAAAATCACTTGAAAAAGAGTGTTCCTAATGAACGCATTGCATTTTCAAGGTTCTAATAAAATTCTAGTTTATGCACAATCTAAATCCTGATCATGGGATAAGATATCCCAAATAAATCTAGATACCTCTTATTCCAAGAGTTTTTAGCACATAACTTCTTTTCAAATATTTGGATAGTAATCTAAAATTTCTCAATGGTCATATCGAAAAAACTATAAAATAAAAATACTTATAATATAGTGATTTAAATTCCCTCTTTTAATTTTCTTTGCTCCACTAGGTTGTTTAAAAAGTATATTATATAAAGATTATTATCATTATTTCAAATTACATAAATAAATATACTCATAGATTTAATATATATTTTGGTGCCTTGCATTCTTGTTTTAAAAAAATGAGGTCTACGTTTTGGCACTTTGTGTTCTTTTGTATCTCTCTCTCTCTCTCTCTATATATATATATATATATATCTAGGCTTGTGGTTTAAAATCATATTCACTAGCCAAGCATCCAAACTAGGTGCCAATACACCAAACATCCATTATCATCCTTAATTTCATAGCAAAAAGTATTTCCTTATGTTCATGCATCCACATAACCCTATTTTAAGTCAAAATTACAACCTAAGAAAGTGATTCAATCTCGCTACTAGTTTGCTATTCTTAATATATTAGTTTGGGCATGTGCATACATCCTTAGAAGAAATAGAAAGGATTGGTCAATCTACATGGGATGATCTTCCCACAAAGGATTTTGTTTTAGTTATAGTGCCTAGGATTATGAAAGTGTGTGAGCTCCCTTGCCTAGGGAGGGGCCTATAGAGCACTCACCCATGCTCGGTTTAGGTTCAATTCCTAATGCCTCATTTTTAACAAGAATGTTTGTAAGGTTAATTAACACCCTTTTTTGGGGCATGCATAGGGACTTCATCACATGGCTAAAGTGGCGAAGTGGTGCATGAGACATTGACGCTAAGTGGGTAAGTCCATTTCATTTTTTCTTATATATATAGTTTTATTTGTTTTTTGTATTTTTCCATTTAATATGTATACTTCTAGAGTTTGATTTACATTCTACTAATTAATTATATCCTTCAATATTTTCTAATTATATTATAGATATACTCAAGCCATCATTGGTTTCAACAATTTAGGATTCCAAAAGATTTTAACCTAGAGGTTACTTGTGGTCAAATGGTACGCTAATGCATCTAGCCATATCACTTGAATATATATTTGACTAAGGTAAGAATATTTGTTTCTAGTAGTTCTTTCAAGGTGATTATAACCATTTATAGTTGATTAACAAAATCCATCTATTGAATCAATATTAAATTTAGTTTTCCCTTCTATTGATTTGCTACCATTAATTCAATTAAGCAATAATTCAACATACTAATCTAGAAGGAAAGATGAACCAATTTTAATTATCCAATTATGTTAGATTCATATAACTATACAAAGAGATAATGACATAAGATTAAAAAAATGCATTTTCTTTCTCTTTCATTACTAAACTAAAATTTGAATTTATTACAAGTACAAAGGATCATTCCACTATCCATAGCTCAAAAGGATTAATTTGGATTACACAACAAGATATTAGCACACATAATTCTACTATCTCTTCCATATAAAAACAAAGTGCTTCACAATAAAAAAATCTTATATCACATTCCTTTTCAAAGAATAATTGCCATATGGAAAATCTTATACAAGAAAAACTAAATTTCATTTTACATTAAATTAAATAGCATTTCTCAATCAAATTACAATACATATGTACAAGATCCATTACAATAATACTCTAGATATTCCATAGGAACTATAAATTCTTAATTGAGTTCTTCATTTATTTTAGGAAGTAATACCTAGTTTCCTTTGCATGACGTCCTATGATAAAAAAAGTACTCCTATAGGTAAACCACCATGGAAGAAAGAATTGTGCCACCCATTCCCACACCAAGCCCTAATTATTCTTCTTAGATTGACATGGGAATTTAATATAATGCAAGAAAACCCTTGACACAAATGTAAAAGAGTTAATTTCCATTTATTAATCCTTAAATATGAATTCATTTAACAAGCAACATGGGTAATCCATTTATTAAGCAATACATATTTCAATAATAATTAAGTGTATAGTTATTAGTTTAAAATTTATAATGACCTCCCTATATGAAACCTTAGCCCAAATCTGTCCTCATTTATTTTCCCTTTTCTCATCACTTCCTATATGCAACAAATACAATCCAACATTCCAATAGTACCCAACATACAAAATACCAACATGCTAGTAAACATTTAACACATATAATTATGAACATGCTAGTAAATTCCTAATATATATAAGACCCTATATATATACACCCAACATTCAGAGGAAGCCTTATGGCTTTAGATATGACCATGATTTCTTAGGGTTTACACAAGTCACTTGATAGGTACACTATACCATAAGTAAAGTAGACAACCTCTATTAAAGGGAAATATTTCATGCTTAAAACAATGCCATGTACAAACTTGATAATGTAGGGAACATCACATAATTTATTATCAATTGAATCCACAAATAAAAATTTATATAGGGTAAAAATAACCAATTTACAATACATAAGTTTTTTATATTTTTTAAGTAGCATCAAGATACCTGGATTACATGTTTTCCTTTATCTTTATCCAATAATACTAGCCTATACCTTGCTACTATTCTATAATTCTAGTCTCATTTAACGTTACTTTCTATATCTCCTTTCTAGCAATTCTTGTCTTCCTTTCATGCAACTTCTTCCTCCCTATTCACTTCCATGCAATCCTTCTATTCCTCCACCATATCCCTCTTTCCACAAGTTCACTTCTTCACTTCACTTCCACATATCATCCCCTTCCATTGTCACACACCTTCATTTCCCCTTATCCATTTCTTCAATTAATATTTTTTATCATTTTATTAATATTTTTTAATCATAATAAAAAAACTATACAACACTATAAAGCAAAAATTCATATTACAACATACAATACATTTAAGGTATTTTGCTGAAGGATTTCAATAAAGAAAACAACTTAACTTGGTGAACAACCTTGCTAGTTTTACACAGCACAAAAATCAAATCTATCAAAAAAATAATTTTATTTCCCACATTGTGGCCTTTGACTACCTAGCCCTAGAAAATATCGTTATCTAGGAAACACTTCCTCTTAGAAAATTTGTCAACACTATAAAACTAGTCAAATACAAAAATATCCTAATATATCCATCACATTTTGCAATTTATAAAAATCTCAACTCATACAAATTTAAATAAAAAAAATCATCATTCTACCATAGCAACATCAAACATCATGGCATGTTTTGAAATGAGAATAAAACAACTTCTATAACATTATGAAAGCAACAATATCAATAATATAATAACTAAATATCCACAATTCAATCATGGAGTCTAATCATAATTGTATCATCTCATTCCTAATTAAAAAACCAAATAAAAGAGCAAAATTAAAAATTAGTCAGTCTTAATATCAAATCCTATAAGCAAGCCTTCTTAGAGTAATATTAACAAGGGCAACAAATTATCCCCAAATTCTACTGATCTTCTAAGACATTATCTAGGATTTAAAAGGATGGTTTATAAGTTATATTTATTTTAATCACCAAATATTTACCTATTTTTTGATATGTTATGATTGAATAATATAGTTTAATGTCCATCAAAAGTTATGATAGGTATAAAAATAAGTGAAAGTCATTTTGGAGCTGAAAGCTATAATAGAAAAGAAAGTAGATAAATTAAAAAAATCATATAATTTTGATCTGATTAATTAAGTGGAAGATATTGCTAACAAAAGAAACTACATATTGGAGGACAATACCTTTGTAAAGAAACATAAACATTGGAAAACATCACTTTTAAGGGAGAATTATTAAGACCCTAATCATAGGCTGATTATATTTAGGACATGAATTACATTATACATACATGATAGTATTATTATAGGTTCTTTTGGATTAACTAATTAGGATTAATATGAACATGTTGGTCAAATATCTGTCTAATCAACAAAACTGCATTTGTGTGTCATAGATACAACCAACATTGAATGACCAAAGGAAAGGAATGTCTTCCGTGTCAATCTCCAGAGAGGGTTGGCTCCCTTACTAATTCTAAACTGGTTGAAGACTAGAGATGTAGGAAAGAAATTGGAAAATGTGGAAATAAATAAGAAATATGGCCACAGGCCGACTATGTAGGATGGGAATAGACTGATAGCAAGAATCCACACCAAGAAATGAATAGCATGCAATAGATAAAGAGACGACATAATTTACTTAAAACTTTGCACATATAATCCTTCAAATTGGCACTCCAACACTCACTCCTCTCATCAACAATATTCAAATTCAACTTGCAGAATTTGAATTCAACAACAAATAAAGAATCCAGGAGTAAAAAAAATGCGTAAATCAAATGACAATAATGAACCATGTCATTTGCAAATCCAAGAGCTCTGTATGTCTATTTTCTTTTAAATAAAGGGGTAAAAATTTATTGATAAAAAGTTTGGATTATAGAGTACAACTGAGCTTCCAACCAAGACTCAAATAAATAGCCAAACAGGCTAAAACCACTAGACTAGATTGACACCCGAAGAAGACAACAAGAAAAAACCACATTAAGTTTGAACATCCTTGTGGATCAACTCCCATAGGCATTGAGAGTCCCCAGATGGGAGACTCTCCCAGTGATCGATAATCCAAGGATCCAACAACTCAGAAGCCCTTTTGGCCAGGTAATCAACAACCACATTCCATTCCCTTGGAATGTGCACAAAGGATATAAATTTGAACTCTTCACTCATTCTGAGAATCTGAATGGCTACAGAGGCCAACTGCCAATTAACTTCCTCCATCCTTTTACTATTTAAAATATTAACCATAATTTGAGAGTCAAACTCGCAGATAATCCTATGCCAGCCAAGAGAAAACCCCCTCTGCAAGGCCTCAAGAATTGCAAGAGCTTCCATAAAATTGTTGGAGTGAACACATTTATAAATGGAAAAGAAAAAATTGACACCACCAGTAGAATCTCTCCCAACACCGCCAATGCCAACATGTCCAGGATTACCCCTGGATGATCCATCAGTATTAATTTTTAAAACTCCTCTAGGGGGTGGCCTCCACCTACCATCTCTCCTAACCTTCTTGTTGAGCTGAGGAACCCTGCTAGGGCTAGAAGAGTTCACACCATCCCCAAAGAGACCAAGGGCTTGTTGTACCTTCTCCTCCCTAGAATCCAAAAGAGGGTCCACATCACATTTGCTATGGATGGTTTCCTGAACCATACACAGGATCCTTTGCCAAATCTATTGAACAACCAAATGACTGCCTTGAAAGATGTGATGGTTCCATTCAAGCCAAATCTACCAGATGATGCAAGAAGGGCCCAAATTCCAAGCCACTCGAAGGAAGGGGGCCTTGGTCGGAGGTCTACCTAGACTACTCCAAAACTCCACCAGGGATAGCACATGAAAACATGGATGGTTCCAAGTGCTCCACCAATGGTGCCAAATGTCTCTGGCAAAGGAGCATTGGAAAAATAAATGAGAAGAGTCATCCTCATTCTTACTACAAAGGACACAAAAAGAGGGACCCTAAAATCCCCTCTTCCTCATGTTATCCCAAGTGAGGCATTTATTACGAGCTACCAACTAGAGAAAGAAGTTACATTTCAGCCAAGCAAATTTGTTCCACACCTTTTTCCACCATGTGACAGGAAGACTCCCGTACTTTTGCTTATCAAGAACCTGATAACCATAGGCTATCGAGTAGGTTCCCTTGGGATCAGGGTTCCAAGCCAGAATATATTTACCCCTCAATGAAGAATAGGGCCTCCCCATAAGAATAAGAGCAAGCTCCTCTCTGTCCTTGGCCAGTCCCCCCTTGGGCCATTCTTGCGGATCTTTCCACCTGTACATCTCCATATTTCCAAAAGACTAGATTTTTTTAAAGTCCTCCACACGAGACCAACCCACTTCCAAGAAAAAAATACTTAGGGAACGTAACCTGGGATATTGATTCAAGATAGGAGGGTGGCCATCCCAAGAATCCTCCCAAAAAAGAGCATCTGATCCCCAATTGCAAATCCAGAACAAACCCTGCTTGATTAAATTAGCTCCTCTTTTCAGAGTGTCCCATATAACTAAACCTTTCCCAACCAAGCTGACTCTAGGGATCTCAACCTCATAAATACCTCTCAAGTATTTACAAGATAATATTTTAGCCCAAATATGATCTTGAGAGGTACACCATATCCAATAAAGTTTTGTAGCCAAAGCCTGTCCAAAAAGAGTTGTCTATTGCAACCCAAGGCCTCCCTCTTGCACCGGACTACATATAGAATCCCATCTAACCAAAATATATTTAGATTGATTAAGTTTTCTAGACCATAAAAATTGTCTTGACAAAGCTTCCATGTCCTTGATGAAATGAGAGGGAGCTATTTGTACAAAACATCTATAAATGGGTAAATCTTGAACAACAGATTTTAAAAGCAACACTCTACCTGTAGTGGATAGCCATATGAAAGTCCAGTGATTCACCTTCCTTCTAAAATTATCAAGCATAGATTACCAAGAATATCTAGGTAGAGGATGAGATGAAATTGGAATACCAAGATAAATGAAGGGGGGAGTCCCAACCTGGAATCTTAGAATACGAGCAATCCTAGCTTGAATAAGAGGAGGGGTATTAAAGAAGAAAATAGAAGACTTGTCCTCATTAATAAACTATCCAGAAGCACCAAGATATATGTCAAGAGACTATCTAATATTGCCAACTTCCCTAATAGTGGCAACTCCCAACAAAGCAATATCATCAACAAATTGAAGGTGGGAAAGAGGTGGCAAACTACTATCCCACTTCCACCCTTGAATGAGACCCTGCCTGACTTGAGACTTGAGAAATATTCCCAACCCTTCCACCATAATGATAAACAAATAAGGAGATAAAGGATCTCCTTGCCTCAATCTCCTTGAGGCCTCAAATAGCTCTGATGGCTCATTATTAACAAGAATAGAGAATGAGGAAGAAGAAACACAACTCATCACCCATCTAATCCATTCCTCCTCAAATCCAAAAGCAACAAGAAATTTTTGAAGAAAGGACCATCTGACCCGATCATAAGCTTTGGCCATGTCCAACTTAATGAACATATTTTTCTCCTTAGAAATTTCCATCGAGTGAATAGCTTCTGTAGCAATAACAACCCCATCCAGGATTTTTCGGCCAACAACAAACCCTCCTTGCTCCTCATAGATGATTTTTCTCAACCATATCTTTAGCCTCTCAGCAATAATTTTTGTGATGATCTTATACACAACATTGCATAAAGCAATAGGCCTGAACATATCCAAGGAATTTGCTCCCTTTTTTTGGGAATAAGCACCACAAAGGTAGCATTTAGGGCCCTTAGCATATGTTTGTTCTTTTGGGACTCATGGACCACCTCCAGAAGATCAAATTTGATTAAATCCCAAAACTCCTGATAAAACTCAATCGAGAATCCATCCGGGCCTGGGGCTTTTCCTTTTTTCATCCTGAATACAACATTTTCCAACTCCTCAAGGGAAATTGGACCCATCAAGTTCTCATTCATCTCTCTAGAAACAATCGATGGAATACAGTTTAGAATAAGCTTTTCATTCTCATCATCTGAGAGGGAGTCCTCCTTGAAGAGAGAGGAAAAATACCTCTTAGTCTCTTTTGAAATATCCCTGAAAGAAGAGAGCAAGGCACCCTAAGAATTCACAAGAGAGGTAATCAGGTTACCATTACGATGAGCCTTAACTGAGTTATAAAAGAAGGTTGTGTTCCTATCCCCTTCCTGAAGCCAATCTACTTGAGCTTTTTGTTTCCAAAAAATTTCTTCCCTCAGTTCCCATTTAGCAAGGTCTTTCGTAGCCTCAAATTCCTCAATGAGAAGCTCCTTCGTGAGTCCCTGATCTCTAATATTCCTTGAAGCTTCTTCCACCCTCCTAAGAGCTACCAGCTTAGCCAAGGAAAGGTTCCCAAAATTTAGTCTATTCCATCTCTTCAATTTATGCTTAACAAATTGTAGTCACTTCATAAAGGAATACATAGCGGTGCCATGAGGAGGTTTGCTAGTGGTCCACCAACCTCGCATGAAATCATGAAGCTTAGGATCATGAAGCCACATAAGTTGAAACTTAAAGGAAGGGTTATTATTTAGCCCTAACTCCAGAGCAGAGAGTTTGATAGGCCAATGATCAGATCCCCTACCCTCTAGAATCATAGAACTAGCACTTCTGTTATTACCCATCCAATAATTGGAGATCAGAAACCTATCCAATCTCTCTGAGATGGAAGCTTCCCCACACATTCTATTGTGCTAAGTAAATATCCCATTATATGGCTTGATGTCAACCAAGTTTAGGATCTAGATATGAGCACTAAAGACAAGAAAAAGGCTCGATATGGTCAACCCCACCATGTTTCTCCTCTAGACAAGTGATAGAGTTGAAGTCTCCAGCCAAAATCCATGGGTACAGGGGAGCCAGACTTCTCACAAAGCAAATGTGCTCCCACAAATTCACTTTACCATTGTAATCAACATGAGCATACACATTTGTAAGTAGGATGGTTTCACCAGATTCATTATCATTCCCGATCATCGAAATAGACCATCTATTGGAAATCCAAGTAAGAGGGGATATCTTAACCGGATCCCATAAAAAAGTGATGCCACCAGCATATCCACATGCACCAATACACTAGCATTACCCCCTTATCCACAACTTGGGAGCAATATTGAACATACTATCAGTAGCCAATTTAGTCTCCTGAATAAACACCACATCCAAAGAATGTACATGAACCAAATCACGAACAACTTTTTGTCTGGGGATGTTGTTCAACCCCCTTACATTCCATGAAAGGATAATAATTTTTGGGGGTTAGAAAAATGGGAGTCCAATGTTCTCACCAAGCCTGACTCCACCAAAGTCTCCCCCATTAACTTAATTTTATCCTGGTCCTTATTTCGACCCACCTTCATATTCTTATCCGAAAAATTTTTTTTAATTATTTTTTGTTGCAATCCCAACACCGTAGGAGTTTTGCAGTCCAAGGATGACTACATCAATGCTTGAGTAGGAGAGGGCATAACTAAATCTATACCACTTTCTAAAATAGTTTCCCTTCTAGGGCTAGATCCAACCATATCACCTATACTTAGATCCAAAGCCCTTTGTTCTTCATTTAAACCCCCTAGATCTGATTCCTTAAGTTCCACCTCAAGAAGAGACATCTGATTTGAACCTGTTATATTTGCATCAAATAGTGACGTTTTAGGTATCTCCATGCACTGATCAAGATCATATAATATTTCAAAATGGTTGAGTAGAGCATCTGGTTGGCTATCCTTATGGTCTCTAGTTTCCCTTCATCCTCTGTTTTGGGATTTTACTAGAACAAACTCACAAAGCCTTCCTTATCCCATTCCCCTTCCTTTATCGGGGCTTTTCATTTATCCAAATTTTATCCAGATCGAGAGGGCCCAGGATTTGAAGCCATAGGCAGGACAAACTTAGGGCATTTTCTTTGTAGGTGGCCATATTCATGGCAAATCCGAGAATGAAATGGAAGAGCTTCATAGTCAAGTTTTTGAACCCATGTAGTCGATCCAAACTGTATTTCAATAGAATCTAGAATGGGATTATTTAAATAAATTTCAACATAGATACGGGCAATAGAGATTACCTTTTTATCCATTGTCTGTTGTGACGGTCCAACCGACTTCCCAAGAAGAAGGACAATCTTATGCAAGATATCAGTTCTCCAAAATTCCAATGGGAGCCATGGAAGCCGAACCCATACTGGAACCCGCGATGGCTGCTCCTCTGATGGGTTGAAACCCACATGCCAGGGTTTAATAAAGAGTCCCACTTGGTTATAGAAATAAGGACCCCCTTCAAATGCTTTGTTGCGATCCGCAAGACAAGAGAAAACCACCATAAAATAGTTGTTCGCACTCAACATCACCTCCACGTCGCCTTCAGGATTCCAAGTCTTCTTAACCCAAGCCTCCACAAAGGGGAGAGAAATTTGGATGCCCAAAATTTTTCCAATAAGCGCATGTTTGGTTAAATATTCCACATCTTCCGCCACCGATTCTAGTTGAACCACTAGAACCAACTTGGCTTCACATCGTTCCAAACATCCATTGTTCTTTAACAAGTGATTCCCGACATGCATTGGGAAATCCTATTCCTTCTAGTCATTTTCAGATGAAAAAACATCACGAGCATGCACTCTTTGTGATGGACCCGATGCCATCATGACATTCCTCCAGTTTTTTAGACCTCCTCCAGAAATGGCTGCCATCCTCGTAGAGCAGTTTTTCCTCATAAAATCCTAGCAGAGTAGTTTTTCCTCATCAAACCCTAAAAATTGAAATACAATATTTGAGCTCTATATGTCTATTAATGCAGAGAACTTGAAGATTTTTCTTGGAGGATATCTATTTTTTCCAACCCTTTATAATGAAAATATGCTTAGTATTTATAAAGGTTTGCGCCTCTTTAATTAAATACATGAAAGGACATAATATCTGTAAATTAGAGACATGGTGAGTCATTATTCCTTGAAAATATTATACTGATAATCACGATATAAAAATGGTTATGGATGACAAGGCATTCGAGCACAACGACATTAAATTTAGGCCATCTCCATCCTCTCATAAATCAAACACAAGCTTCATTAATTTACTTCATATTAAATTTGCTTTGGAGAGGGAGTAAAATCACCGAGAAAGCATTCTTGAAAATGACAAAAAATCTTCCACTTTGCCACCAATATTAAATTGTGGCCCTTATCTAAGCATATCCTTGATTGGAATTCACATTTTAAATATTGCCTAAGATGACGACAATTAATTGTAAAATCTACATTTTTAATTCATCATATGCTCTTTCATAATTTTGCATTCGGACAAAAAATAAACCAATCGAGCTTTTAAAACTACCATTCACCTCCTAAGTGGTGCAACAAAGAAAAACACATTTACCCAAACTCAAACATTGCTGAAATACATTTTTCGAAATGTCTTTGCCCGAAATTAAAAAAAAACTTTTAATGACATTCGCCCATAAAGTACAATTGCCCATCACAATCACCCATCAAAGTTTACCATTACAGTCACCCATCACAGTCGCCCATCACAGTCGCCCATCAAAGTTTCCCATCACAGTCGCCCATCACAGTCTCCAATCAAAGTAACCCATCATAGTCGCCCATCAAAGTTGCCCATCACAGTCACCCATCAAAGTTGCCCATCATAGTCACCCATCAAAGTCTCCCATCATAGTCGCTCATCATAGTCACCCATCAAAGTGGTCCATCAAGTGATTTCGCCCCTGAGGTGCTTTCACCCATCAGTTTTACCCTTGAGAAGGGCAAAAATTATTTTTTCCCCTCTTGAGGGGCGACTTTGACTTTGACTGTGCCCAACAATTTCTTCCTTCTATTTTCGCCTCGAAGATTGATTTTTGGTGATAAAGCTTCCCGGAGCCATAACTTTTGATCCGTTCACCCGATTGGCTATTGTAATATATCGTTGGAAATCTTGAGAAAATATCTATCACAAAAAAATATCTAAAGATCATTTCATCCAATTTTCCTTTCACTACTAGATGTACTTCACTTGATGAATTTAAAAATTTATTTTTTAGTGTGGCAAAAATACCAACACTTTTGGCGGCTCGCGGGGTATTCAGCTCGTCTGGATGCAATCGATCCCAAGGTCTTTATCCATTGGGCAACAGAGTCACAACTACCTGCTACATCAAACTATTTACTACTTGCATCAAATTCTTCCTACACTACATGATATTATTTATTTTTTCACCCCATGCAAGGCACTTCACCAAGCTCAAATGATTTTCTCTGCTTTAGGGTGCTCTAGCAAGATTGTGATTTTTGACACCAACGGCTCCTGTAATCCAAAAAAAATGGAAAAAAAGGAAATAGAGGCTATTGAGGATTTGGCTCAATGAAAGGAGCAGAAATAGATTGGGTCATGGTTACACTCACCCTTGACGAGGTTGGTATACTCACAATGACGATGGAATTAATGGGGGTGAAAGATGAGGCAGATGATGGTGGAATGGAAAATGAGTTAGGGGTAGAGGCAAAAAAACTGGAAGATGAAGGAATGGAGGAAATGGGAATGGTGGAAGGAGCAATGGTGACTGATGACTATGAAATGGGGAGGGGAATAGAAGTGGTGGGTACAACAAATGAAAGCATCAAGGGAAGAGAAAATGCATACCTGCGGGCTCTAACACCATGCCCTCAACACTTTATTTATCATCCGACCTATTTACAATATTTACACAAAAATTTATAACATGATTGGCATGCCACCACCACAAACCTAGCTTTGGATGCTTATCCGATGAATCTGCAGTGTTGAGACCAAATATGATTGTACTTCAGGTAATATTTGAAGTTTGGTTGTCCTCTTCCCAAATTTTTCTAGGTTGCAAGCTAGCTACAATGTGGCAGGTTATCATGCATACCAGCACTTATACAATTACTGAATAATATGGCAAAAATATTTACCATATGGGAACCTTCTTCGAGTACTGGTTGCGGTGATGACTGGAACCAATATCACCACTCTTGGGAGTCCACTGGCTGTGGGATCTTGGGTACATGCTCCTTTGACTCCTTGATGTGATAGCAGGATCTTTCTGGTGATAGCCCTACTATCAAGATCTCCTCAAGACTAGTCTTCTAATGAGGTATACTTATTGGGTCTCGATTGAGTACTTGCATGTTATGCTCAGGGATATAAAAAGGGTGTAAAATTATGCCCTTTTTGCACTCAAAGTTTATCGTTAGACTCTTCTCTTCTTCTCGGTCCTTCTCCTGAAGAAAGTTGCAAGCTACCATATTGTTCATTGTTGGGGTAATGCTTGCATATTTCTTCTACCAATATTGTGAGACATCCACCTCTTCTTGCTCCATATCCTGATGGAAGCTGTAAGCAACCATATTGTTCATTGTTGGAGTAGTGCTTGCATATTCCCTTCATTGGCCCTGGATGAGATTCACCTCTTGTGCTCCACACAACTACATTCCAGGTATCCGCATAGTTTGAGGGATCTTCCATTGTGAATATTGTGCAAGACATATGGGAGCAACAACTATCAGAGAGAGTGATGGAAAGGTAGTTTCTATCCACTGTATTTTTATCAATTGGAGCAGGAGTTGCTCTGCTTGTATCGCTTCTTGAAATATTTGAGGGAATATATGTTCTCTAGATTGTAGTAGGAGGAGGCTTATGTTTGGGTGTAAATCCCGAATATATTAGAGGTGTGCTTGATCGGGTGTTGGCTGGATCTTCTCTGGAGTTGTACTCCAACTCCTCTAAAATTTGATATTGAAGTCTGTGATGCTCTCTAGAGGTGCTCTTGTGATGGTGGAGAGGTGCGTTAGGAGTTGAAAGGGGTCCTGAGAGCCATCAAATGTGTCAACAAGTGCTCCTACCAAGTCTACCCATGAGCAGATGCTCTTATGCCTAAGCATTTTGTACCACTATAGTGCCCTTCCTTCTAGAGACAAGATCAAAAGTCTGATCATGACATATTCATGGGCTATGCAATGGAGCATCGCTAAAGCAACAACATATTTGAGGTGCTCTCAGGCCATTACCTCAGTGCCATTGTATTTCATTAGGGTCTTCAGGGCATTTTTGAAAATCTCATACTAACTTTGGAGATTTAGAGGGCTAGGATCATCCTAGCTAGGATAACATACCTATGCCATTATAGCAGTGGTCCTCAGAAATCACGATCCTTACCATTGAGTCAGAGTCGCCAGGTGAACATTCTTTCTCCACTTGTGAGGTCAAGGCTGTTCACCAAACCTTGATTTCTTTGGGATGTCTTCTTTCAGTATAAAATACATCCACGATCAAGAGATCCGGATCTTCAACTCAATAGAATCGCCAAGTGATTTTTCCAGATGAAGGCAATCCAGAGATTCACCAAACTTAGGCTCCCTTAAAACATGAAGACTATTTGTCCCACCGAGCATGCCAAAAAATATTGGTCAAATATCTACCTAATCAACAAAACTGCATTTGTGCACCCTAGATACGGCCAACATTGAATGACTGGAGGAAATAAATATCCTCCGTGTCAATCTCCATAGAGGGCTGGATCCCTTACTAATTCTAAACTGGTTGAAGACTAGAGATGCAAGAAAGAAATTAGAAAATATGAAAAGAAATAAGAAATATGGCCACAGGCTAATTATGTAGGATGGGAATAGAATGATAGCAAGAATCCACACCAAGTAATGAATAGCATACAATAGATAAATAAACAACATAATTTACTTAAAAATTCACACATATAATCCTTCAAATTGGCACTCCAACACTCACTCCTCTCATCAGCAATATTCAAATTCAACTTGTAGAATTTGAATTCAATAGCAAATAAAGAATCCAGGAGTAAAAAGAGATGCATAAATCAAAAGACAATAATACACCAAGTCATTTACAAATCCAAGAGCTTTGTATGTCTATTGCTGTAGAGAACTTGAAGATTTTTCTCCTAGGGTATCTATTTTTTTCCAACCCTCTACAATGAAAATGTGCTTATTATTTATAGATGTTTGTGCCTCTTTCATTAAATACATGAAAGGATCCAATATTCGTAAATTAGAGACATGGGGAGTCATTATTCCTTGGAAATATTCTACTAATAATCACAATATAAAAGTAGTTAGGGATGACAAGGCATTCAAGCACAAGGGCATTAAATTTGGGCCACCTCTGTCCTCTTGAAAATCAAACATGAGCTTCATTAATTTACTCCGTATTGAATTTGCTTTGGAGAGGGAGTAAAATCACCGAGAAAGCATTCTTGAAAATGATAAAAAATATTCCACTTCGCCACCAATATTAAATTGCGGTCCTTATCTAAGCATATCCTTGATTGGAATTCACATTTTAAATATTGCCCAAGATGACGACAATTAATGGCAAAATCTACATCTTTTAATTCATCATATGCTCTTTCATAATTTTGCATTCGGATGAAAAATAAAACAACCGAGATTTTAAAAATACCATTCACCTCCCAAGTGGGGCAACGAAGAAAAACACCTTTACCCGAACTCAAACATTGCTGAAATACGTTTTTCAAAACATCTTCGCCCAACATTAATTTTTTTTTTAATGACATTCACCCTTGAAGTACAGTCGCCCATCACAGTCATCCATCACAATTGCCCATCAAAGTAACCCATCATATTCGCCCATCGTAGTCACCCATCAAAGTCGCCCATCATAGTCGCCCATCACAGTCACCCATCATAATCACCCATCAAAGTCACCCATCATAGTTGCCCATCAAAGTTGCCCATCACAGTCACCCATCAAAGTCGCCCATCAAGTGCTTTTGCCCCTGAAGTGCTTTCGTCCATCAGTTTCACCCTTGAGAAGGGTGAAAATCATTTTTGCCCCTCCTCAGGGGAAACTTTGACTTTGACTGTGCCCAACAATTTCTTCCTTCTATTTTCACCTCGAAGATTGATTTTTGGTGATAAAGCTTCCCGGAGCCATAACTTTTGATCCGTTCACCCGATTGGCTATTGTAATATATCATTGGAAAGCTTGAGAAAATATCTATCACAATGAAATATCTAAAGATCATTTCATCCAATTTTTCTTTCACTACTGGACGTACTTCACTTGACGAATTTAAAAATTTATTTTTTAGTGTGGCAAAAATGTCAACAGAACACTTCCACCAAAATATATTTTTACATATAGACTATTTTTTTCATTCTATAATTATTTGTATTCTCTTATTATCTATGATAATTTATACACCAACTAGCGTCTAGGAGACAAGCCCATAAGAAAGTCACACCACTTTATAATTTGTAATGAAATTTTAAATCATGTTTCATTTAACATAAATTACTTTTGATTTAAATTTTCATTATTCAGTATAATATTCTACACATTTGCAAGAATGTTATACTTATGAATAAATGATATATTATCTGTTCTTTAGTACTATAAATTACTATGTTATTTTTTAAGGTTATTATTATTGGGTTACACTTTTACTTTACATTTAATACTAATTTTCTTATGGCAAAATATAACTTTATATTCCCTAATTTAAACCTTTTATCTTATGATATCACTTATCCTCATATGATAGCTCATTATTTGAGAGTGAAAGTTATAATGAGAGTAGGATTTTATTTTTATTATCAGTTATAATTTCTAACAAGCAAACCTATTAGTAGTAGGCATATAAGCAAAACTAAAAAAAATTCCTAGATATACACTTTTTGTTATGGGATTTCATAATTATTTTTTGTAATGAACAAAATGAACCATAATTCAAGTATAATAGAAAGATAAATAGAAAATGAAAAAAAAATAATGAGAACATATAAGAGATAAAATGATACCCTTAGACACCCACATAAAATGGTCAATATAAAATTCACACTAATATAATGGATTGAGTAAGAAAGGCACATAGATAACTCTTTAATCACCTAAAAATTTACAATACCCTAAACTAAAATAACATAGGGCATAATAGAGTTAAGCTATTTATTATGCAAGGTTAAAATGTGGGCCCTTAGGCTAAATATTTTTATTAAGCATTATATATTGCTAAATCATAGGCATACACAAGTGATTACATCATATAATACCAACCTTGATCAAATAATATAAAATTACACATGTTAACACCCCCTATAATTTGAACTAATGGATGAAGGAGAGAAGCCATAAAGGATAACACCTCCCCACTAATGGAATATCTACTAGGTTGGTTCACTGGAATATGAGGATTTATTGGTATCTCACTCATCATCCAGGAAGGTTGCCTTATACCACCTCAAACTCAACTTCAATTATTTATAAAATCATAAGGAATTTATTAATAGGATTATCTTATATTTTACAGTATCTATAGCATGTTTACAACTACTTTGAGGATTTCAAATTTCTCTTAGGATATTTAACCCTAACATCCATATATTTGAAATCCTTTGCATGAGTCTATACCTAATAAGGATCACAACATAGTAATATATTTAGATAAATGTGTGCAAGAAGAGAAAAGAGAGCATGAAGGCTTAATTTTTCATGCTCTTTTAAGTACACAAGAATTACATGAACCAATAGTCAAACAATATGAAAGAAAGAAGAGAGATTTGGATGAATAATCTTGACACATTCTATATTATCCCTCTTATTTCCTCCTAAATATATAACATTTTATATATAATATTAAATCTCAAAATTTAATATAGAACATTATTGAACTCCACCATTTTGATAGAGGAAAGCTATAGCTTCCATTGACTAACCTTTGTGGAGCTAAATTTTCCACAAAAATATTTGAATTTAGTCTAATATTAGTGGGATAAGTTTAATATTTAATGTGGTAGAGAATATCTAGCTTAATAAATATCAAAAAACACCAAATATCTTAACCTTCTTATTTTAATGAGTTCTTTCCTCCAAGGCATTTGAAATTTCTTTCTAAAATGCACCAAATATTCTTACTTCTCAATAGGCTAATCATTTGAGTTGATTAAATATTTTAGTCTTTCCCAAAACAAGCAACATAGGATAGAGGACCCATATCATTCAATTTGATCACTTCTAGTATTACAAGCACTTTAACTAATATTTCCAACATGAAGAGCTCATAACATTGTGTGATCTAAAAATTGGGTTAAAAAAACTTTTGTATATGAAAGTTGTGGTCTCCAATTTTTTTGCATAATTAATCCTCTAAGCATAAAAAGTAATTAGGTCCTCAAACCTTAGAACTATGGTGATAAAATACTATGCACCATTTCATGTATGTACATAGATAGATATCAACAATGATTTTTTTCATGTGTTTACTATGATGTATATTGAGCATAAAACAAATTTCCACTTGATTTGATTCATTGACCTATTCTATAAAATTTATTTTTTATGTCAAATCAAATCCATGTTGACCACCAAGTTGTACTTAATCACCACTTTAGTCTACAAAGAAAGATAAATAAGGTTTGTTATAATTGAACTTGTACATCCTAGGAGATAGAAACTCTAGGTAAGCCAAGATAGCTAGTGTTCCATGCTACTCCATCAAGGCTAAAGAGGATCCTCCACTAGTTGAATAAGATTCACTTCCACAACCAATGGAAAATATAGCCTAAAGGATATACCATGATATTACAACTCATGACCACTTAATTGTAAAACATAAATCAAGTGCATGATATTTAATAGTTCACTCTCTATGTGCCTTTTACTTTGAAAATGATGAAAACCCCATACCATCAAAAACACATTGTATTGCATGAAGGATAAAAATACTGTGGGTATGATTTGAACATGGGAATCCTCAAACTATTGACCTTTTTCATCCTCAAAATAGCTAGATGTGCCACCCATATTTACTATAATGAAAGGTGTATTGTTCTTTTAATAAAATACAAATCCTAACCAAAAGCATTAAAGAGACATAATTCCAAAGAATTATGAAAAAAAGAGTAGCAAAGGGGACCAAACTAATGGTGTTAAAATTATCAAATATCATTGAATTACTTCCAACTAAAATTCCATAGTATTAGGTGAGAGGAAATTTCAAATATTCTTTGATATATAGGCTTTGTTCTTCCTCTCTGTGCTCCAAAGAATTATCCAAGACATCACATGCTAGGATTGACCCACCACCAATGCACCAAAGGATCCCTCATCTTTGTAGAGGTATCAATGCAACATACTAGAGGCCCATAGGTGGATTGTCCTTAGAAATATCCAAATAGTATATCTTACTTCTAGTAAATACATGATTCATTCCTTTACAACAAAAATAAAAAGCACCTTTCAAAAAATGGTAGGAAAATAAAATTTGAATTTTGCCTCCATATAATGTAGTCTTAAGATCAATGTCCACGAAAATAAAATTTTATTCCTTTATACCTTATGTTATAGATGAATATTAAAGAACCTAAATATTCTTCACCCTTATAATTAGATAAAGAGAAGATGATTCAAATAAATTATTTGTACAATAGAATGATGCTGCTCCATACATTAATACCATGTTGGACGGTACAATGTTTGCTCGAACAAACATAAGTGATCTTAAATCAAATATTATAGCAAGAGAAATAAGAAGCAAAATAAAATAGTGATAAAACACAAGATATGAGAGGATTAATATAAGCACCCAAGAAAAATTATCAAGATAAATATTACTTCAATACAATGTATCAAATAGAAGAGGTGTTTAAGTACCTCTTTAATTACATAATAATTTAGAAAACCATGATCTAATATAACATGGGGTTAGGTATAATAAGGCTAACCATACAATGTTAAACATGGGATTATAGGCTATATACCTAAATCCTCATCAAGAACTATATAATATTATATTGAAGTCATACACAAGTGATTACATCATGCAATATGAACCATTAACAAATAAATTCGATTACACATTTCAATATTAATGCTTTATAATATTTAATGTATGCATGTATAATATTTAAAGTAAGTCTATATATGCAATTCAAACCTATGTTTATATAAGTTTAAGCTATTTTATGACACCATTATTGCTTTTGGATAAGAATATTGATGAGATTAATTTTAAAAAATTATGAGTTAAAATAATCAATAACAACCTATATATACTAATACTTTTTTTTCTACTATAGATGCTAATGAAATGAATTACAAATTTACTTTGAAATTTATATTTATATCACTAATAGATTATATCGATCATATAACTTAAAAATATGAAAACAATTCTTTCAAAGAGTAGCAAAAATTGATATGAAAACATGAAAATACTTAAAAGAGAAACAAGCTATGTAAATTCAACTGAATAAATCCTAACAATATTAGAAGATAAGAAGTCATGTTAATATACACAAAAGTTCAAACTAAATGGTTTTAAATTAGATAAAAAATAAAATATAGCTTAGATTTATTAGATAAATTTAGACTACATCACAAGCTGATCACACATATATCAAGGCTTCCTTATTGATTTAGCCTTTGAACATTTACAAACCTATTCGTAAGGTGAAGTATTTTTATTAATAAGTTATATATGGATTCTCTAGGGATCAATTACATCAAAATATCAAAATATTTTATCCACTATTATACCAAATAGACCAAATTGAATATAAATTTTCATAAATCATTCACATCATGCCTTTCATTGAACAATTTTCTAGCTCCATCTTCTTATTTCTCATCAATCACTAGCTTTCCTTTATCAATTTCTTGATATAATTTATTTAAGAGATACAATGTCTATCATTTAATTGCCTTATTGTATTTATTTTTTTCAAGTTAAAGATAAATACCATGATTGGATACATTATCCTCCATCCTATGTCCTATATTGATATGATAAATCTATCAATAAGCCAGGTCTTTACTAGAAATTCCTCCTTCAGGTACCATGCAATTTGAAATTAATCTATATCAAT